>CM062806.1:684713566-686093155 GCA_031772625.1 Pinus tabuliformis
AGTTGGCTGCCCAACTAACCCAACGTGGCCCATAACTCTTAGTGTTGCATCTCCTCGGGTTAGGGTTTTGGTTGTTTAGGGTTTTTCTCTATTTTTCAATAATAAAAAGGCCCTTGAGCCTCATTTTAAATCATTTCAGAGGCATGTAGCCACCACATATATTCTCAGAGATAAGATACCATCACCCGAGCTAGTCTCATTTCCATTCTGTTTGTAAGCATATTTCATTATTTCATATTAATGAGAGATATTGTTATTTCTGTTGCATATCTATATTTATGGTTATCTATATAATTGTTTTTGTTCCTGTTTAAATTCGGATCAGTGGTATCAGAGCGGTCTTCTCTTTCTTTGTTTTTCTTTGCATGTCCCCAATGAGGTCGGGGTATAAGGAGTTAGGGCTCGAACTGGTCGAACCTTTGCAATACTAGCCTAGGAAATCCTGACAGCCTCCCATGGGGGAAGAAAAGAAAGACGAGGGAGCAAGAGAGCCTATCAAAATATTGCTCGAGGAGGCCATCAAGAAACAAATGAATGTGATGACGGATAACTTTTCCCAGATCCTTCAACAGTTTCCCAGCAGCGGTGCATCCACATCCAAAAGTCACTCTGGAGGCTCCACACCTTTTAAGGTACAAGTAAACTTTGGCATTCCCATATTTGAGGGCCAAATAGATGTAGACATAGTAGATAAATGGTTGAATCTACTAGAAGGATATTTGTCTTTTCATGATTTTTCCAGCCGAGAAAAGATTACTTTTGCTCTTCTCAAAGCTGCCCCCCATATTAAGGACTAGTGGGAAACCTATTGTGAGTAGAAGGATGAAAGTATGACCTCACTGTTTTCAGTTGCTACCACTTGGAATTCATTCTGGGATGCCATCAAGGAGCAATACTACCCTGTCAGGAGCTACGAGGACAAATACATAAAGTGGACCACACTGTGGCAGGGAAGGGACAAATATGTGCCAGAGTTTACCAATGTTTTTCATACCCTTCGCACAAAGTTGGGTATCAAGGATTTTGAGAAACATTTGGTACTCATGTAACTCAGCTACCTGCATAGATACATCTAGGATGAGATGGAGTTCCTAGACATCTCCTCGCTTGGCACGGCGTACGATACGCTGTCAAGGTTGAGTAGAATTTTAAACAGAAGAAGCGAGACTTTGGATCTGTGAATCCAAGGCAACGGAAAGGTGACCCCAAACCATAGAACAAATGAAAAATCCAAGGCGGGATGGCCCATGACAACCTACCAAGGCCACAAAAAAAGGACAACACTACGAAACCGAAGGACACGGTAAAGTGGTGTGAGTTCCATAGAAGCTCCACCCACAACACAAGTGAGTGGCGGACCAAGCAGTCACTGGTGGTCAAACTGAAGGCTTTAGAATTAGATGCAGGTTCTGGATCTGAGTCAGAACCTGACAAGGGGAATGATAAAGGGAAGCAGATTATTGATGCGGAGCCCAATGCCACCATCACCACCACAAATATCTAGAAGTAGGAACCCTAAGATCCAGAGGAGGAGGAGTGTCTATTCCACTCCGAGAGGTGGGTAAAGGGTTCCCTAGTATAGTTCATTATCGACAACGAGAGCCAAAAGAACCTCATTGTAGCAAAGGTTGTGAAATGGTTTGGATTACCGACCATAGCACACCCACAACCGTACACCATCGGGTGGCTTCACCAAGGAGAGGATCTGCACGTGAGCTAACAATGTCGCCTTCCATACAGTATAAAGCCCTTCACGGATGAGGAATTATGTGTCGTTGCCCCCCTTGATGTTTGTGATGTATTATTATGCCGACCATACTTGTGGAAGCGACATGATGTGTATGAGTCAAGGCCTCGCACTGTTATTGTTACATTGGGAAATAAGTTGTACAGGATACTGAAGGTAGCACCGCCTACCACCATCTCTCTCGCTAATGCAAAATAATGTAGCAAGCTCATTTCAAAAACCAAGAAATTTGTTTTCTTGATGATACGCCCTCAAGGAAAGAAGAAGATAGTGACCACAACCTCCAGGCAGGGCCCCTCTACATGAAAACAATAGATGGACAACGTCGTGGAGGAGTATGAGGAAACTTCACCTCCCCCGCAGGTGTGCCTCTACACTGTTAGGTCAAGCAATGCATTGATATGACCCCAGGTGTATCGTTACCGAATGGACCAATATATCGGTGCTCTGTTCTAGAGAACAATGAAATCAAGAGGCAAATTCAGGAGTTGTTGTATAAAGGTCACATTCAGCTGAGTTCATCACCCTGTGGGATCTCGATCATCTTGGTACAAAAGAAGGATGGGACTTGGAGACTCTATATTGAATATCAGGCATTAAAAAATATCACTGTCCGAAATAGGTACCCGATCCCGCAGATTGATGACCCTCTAGACCAACTCAAGGGAGGGGAATATTTCAGCAGATTGACTTGAAGTATGGATATCACTAGGTACCAATCAAACCCTCCGATGTGTGGAAGATTTCCTTCAAAGCCAAGGAGGGCCTTTTTGAATGGTTGGTTATGCCTTTTGGGTTGACAAATGCTCCTGCAACCTTCATGAGGCTTATGGATGACATCTTGTGGCCATTCACCAACTCATTTGTAGTGGTATTCTTGGATGACACCCTGATCTTTAGCCAGAGTTGGGAAAAGCACCTCCACCACATCCGACAGGTTCTCCAAACACCGCGACAACACAAGCTGTGTGCCAATTTGGAGAAATGAACTTTTGGTATGACCCAGGTTCAATATCTGGGACACATTATTGATGAACGGGGGTGCATGTGGATCCAACTAAGATCCAAGTCATTTGGGATTGGCCAGCCCCAACCACTCTGACGAAGCTTCGAAAATTTCTGGGTCTTTCGAATTTCTACCACAGGGTCGTGTTGTGTTTCTCTCCTATCACTTGGCCCTTGAGTCAAGTCATCAAAGGAGATGTTAGATTCCTATACCAATAGGAGTCATAATTTCGAATGGCTGAGATTAAACCATGTAATATGTACATACCTTTGCTTGTGCAAAAGTTTTCCATATTCTAAAACTTAAAAAATGTAAACAGGGTACGTCCTAAAATAATAATCAAAGGACAGAAAGAATAGAAAAGGTAAAAAAAAATGAAAAAATATGAACCCCAAAAAAGAAAAAGACCATGAAAGCGAGCAAGTCAAAATGCCACTACTTTTTACTTTTGAACAAAATAGATGATTATGTGCAGCTTGTAATCTTTACCACAATCCATGATAGTCAAAATGTTTAAACTTGGTTATTTCATGTTTTCAATTTCATATCTATAGATAGAGAATGAAAATCTGACCAAACAGTGTAAACTTGGCAGATAATTAGATTAGGTAGAGTGAATAAAAGGAGCTCAATTGTTTAATATGAGCCCTTGGATGTAATAAGGTTAGATTTAGATAGATTACCATTGTAAAGAAAAGAAAAATATTTGATAAGGGTTTGCAAGCTTAAGTGCACCCTAATAAAGAGAAGTAAAAATGGTAGGATGAGTAGATGGGTAAGTAGAAGAAAGGTTGCAGAAATTATGATGATTGGTTAGACTAAAAGCATATTTATCATCCTCATCATGAAAATTCCAAATGTAAGGTGGAAATTGAGCATGCATAAAGTTTACAAAGTCAATTGATTAATTTCCCCCATTCATTTCACCCTTTACTTAACTAATTTCCCATATTAAGTTTTAAGTACCCAAAATCTTAAGTCAAAGGGGCTCAGAGCATTTCTCTTACTTCTAAAGGGACGGACCCTCGGCCCAATGACTTATGGATCTTAAGTACTAAAATCCCCTCATAAACATTCACCCCCCTTCACTCCCCCTCATTTCCCTAAAAGAAATCCCTTTCCCTAAGATTTAAACACTATTTTCCTAAGGAAAGTATTCACCCCCATGTAAGACCCCTTTTTCCCAAAAAACCCACAAAAGCACCTTATCCTAAGTTCATGTTAAGTATGCGAAAAGCACTAAAACCATGAAAAAAGCATTTACTTAAGGGTATTGTGGCCTCCCTTCGCTCATTTCACTAATTACTAATTTTGATTTATTAATTCCCATTAAAACCCCTTTCCCCGTATTTATTTAATTCCTAAATATTAATTAACCCTACCCCTAGTTTAAATATAAATTATAACTTTACCCGAACCTCGAAAAACCACTAACTAATCGATCTGCGATTAAGTTAGCCTAAAACCCAAGTAATCTCGCCGCTAATGACCTTGACGCCTTAACCCTGCCTTAAATCAGTCATTAACTCAAAATCGCTACTCTTAATCACCCGCCGGACCCCCTAACTAGCCTCTATGCAACTTCCATGCCCGATCACAGCGCGATCGCCTCCCATCACATTTGACGACCATTATCCATATCGGGCGGGCCTGATGTCCGAACAATACCCGCCTGATAAAGCTGTTATCCGCCGGGCCCCTGATGCTACGTGTTAATCACTGAATGGAATCGGGCGGCCTCCCTCCAAAACCACCGAGCGCACAAAAGCGGTGCGATGGAAACCACTTACCTACCACCAGCTAAATGCCAAAATAATCATTGTTCACCACACCCGCCAAAAAGTTGACTTTCGTGCATAAAGCCAAAAGCCCCAAATCATTTGTTTTACCATTATTTCGACTGCAAACTTCCATGCACACACTTGCGAACATCGAACTACCAACCTACATCCAATTGCCACCATAAAGACACTAAAGAACACTCAGTTTTCCTTCCAGTCTACGCACAACCTCTTCGACCGTTCGCAGTTGCCAATCGCCTTATTCAGAGCCTGTTTTCCTCAAATTCCAGGTATTTAAGCCAAAATTCACTAGAAAACCTTGTTAAATTTTGAATAGGTTACTCAATTTGTTAAATTAAAGTAAAAGATTAATTGAAAGGAACTCAAACAATCCAAGCCAGCTCTGCACTGAACTACCATTGCCCTAAAAACCTGTAAATCATCTCCATTCTCAAATCCACAAGAACTGATAATGGCCGCCCCAATTGCCATGGATGTCAGACCAATTTCCACTCCTCATTTGGATATAGACCACCTCCCACTGGCCGATAAGGAGTTTCAAATCAAATACACCTCTGTCATAGAATCCCCACTCAAACTATACTGTCGGTACAGAGACCTATACTTGAACCATGCTCACAAAATTGGACTTTTGGAATCCAATTTACCCAAGTACCAGTTCCCTGAAGTCCACATTTTCCCTGAAATTGTCCATTATTTCCATGCAAACTATTTTCCCAGCCAAAGAGTAGTGATGTCCCCTAACCAGACCATACTTTTTACCATCATTGTTAAATCTATCAATGAGATGCTGCAATTTCAACCAGGACAAAACCTAACCCCTCTGTCAATTGGAGACCTATTAGAACAATTCACCAAGCTTACCACTGCCAAACTTGCAAAAATGTTCCAAACCTTTATCATAAAGGAAAATCATATTTTAACAGATCCTCCCCCATATGTGGCTACCATATTCTCCCCATTTGGTCAGGACATTGTAACAATGATATTTAGTGTCCTAAGCTACACCACCAGTTAGTACATAGATGAAATCATCTTGGCTTTCATGTCCATCTTCACTCCAGGACAACCTCTTGATGTCATCTATGATTCTGCCAATTTTATAGCTAATAGGATGCATGAGCAATTCCTTAGAATGAGTAATGAGCGAGTCTTCAAATACTCCTTTGTTTTGTACCACCTTTTCTTATACTTCCAAGAAGATAAGTTCCAATTCACTCTCCAGAAGCTGGATACAAAAGGAAACCCTAGATCAGTAATATTCTGGACTCCATTGATACACAAATATCACTCACCATGCTCATATTCTGACTTCATTGACCTATTTGTGTATCTAATTGCGACCATGTTGATAGGAAGCCCTCCTCCTAGAATAAGTGCAGACATAAAAAGGATCCTACAACTATCCAAACAGTCCAAGGTAGGGGAATGGTACTTGTACCAAAACCATACTGAGATCAGGATCTATGGATGTATGCTGCCTCCATACAAGCACCCCAAATACCTCCCAATGAGGTTATTTTCTTTGGAGTATTACAGGTAGATGATCAGTGCAGATGAAACTAATTTTGTTTATGCCAAGAAGAAGGCCAACTTCAAGATCAAAGACCAATTAGGTCCCTTTATTTGTAACTCAAGTGAAGCAGGTCATGAAGCTTATATGATTTTACAAAGCATGAAGTTCCAAAGAAGCTTTGTCTGGAGATATGATCCCTTGGAGTTTCTTACTAAAAAGAGACAGAAGGTCAAGTTGGGACCTTTCATCCATCACCCCATTCCTAAAATTGAAGCCTTTGCAAACCAATCAGAGTGGGTAGAAGGGACCTTAATAGACCAGGGCAACACCAAAGTAGATGTTGAAAATGCACTCATAGACCTGGAAAAACAAATTGATGAAATTTATTTCCTCCAGGTGCAAGGAAATTCACAGGCACAAGAAGATTCAAAAGTACAAGAAGAATCAGAGGTACCAAACCTATCAGAGGTGCTAGAGCAAACTGAGGTACCAGAATAGACAGATAGACTAGAGGCCACTATGAGTACTCCTCTAGTCTTACAGACTCCTCTGAATGAGGAGAAAAGCCTCAAGAGAAACAGGGAAGAGGCCACCACATGAGGAAGAGAAACATCATAGGCTTATGTAGAGACAAGCCATACCAAAATAAAAAGGGTGAATCCTGTCTCTGAACAGGAATATACAGAGGAGACAGCCAAGGTCACCAATACTGAGGTTTACAGGAGTAGACCTACCACTCCATCAGGGAGCATGTAGGAACCATCAACCTCCCAAACTCAAATATTAGCAAGACAACACAATACATAAGTATCTTCTTTCAAATGCCAGTAGACAAAGACCAAGACATAAAAGAAGGATACAAAGAAATTAAAGCCAGGTATGAGAGGCTAAAGGCCCAAACATTTGCACATTATCTGAAAATGGCTCCTACAAATCAAACCAGGCTAATGCCCGCCTTTGGTGTTGAGGAGGGAAAAATGCAAATGACATTCATAAAGTCCACTACTCAGCAACTAAGAATAGCAGCAGACCTCAAAAAGATAGACTTCGAAGTGCTGGGAAGGGATATTCATCCCATCGACCAGATTGAGTTGCACAAGCAGACAGGGGAGATGATTTACTACACCTTGACAGAGAAAGCCATTGCTGCCCACCAATTGCAAAACTCCTTGAATACTATATTAGCATAGTTTCAGTCGGAGAAGGCCTCCTCATAGGCCAAATATACCAGAATCAGGTCATTAGAGGACATAGTCATAGAATTGGGACACGATCCCAAAGATGTAAAGGCCACTAAAAAATTAATAAAGAAGAAGAATGATGACATTGCTGCACTCAAGAAGTAGCTTAAGATTCCCCAAATGCATCACCCACAAACAGTAGAAGTCCTGGAGGCACAAGAAGGACATGAAGAGCTCATGGACTTGGTCCTAAAGCTAAATGACCAACTAAAGGAAACAGAGAAGGAGTTGGACACATTGATTCAGTCCAAACAAAGTAACCTAGCCACCACTTCTAGGACTGCCATTCCCACTGTTTCTACTGTAGTTCCTTCCACATTGGCAGCATCATTGGAACCTACAGCTCCACCTGCCACAACATTTCCAATTACAAGTGAAACTACTACAACAACAAGTACACCAATAGAGAAAGCAACAGAGCTAGTAAAATCTATGGAGGATATGTCAATCTAGGCAATAGAGCTCAAAAGGCTAAAGGAGAAAGTGGCAAGCTTAGAAACTAACTGTAAGCTTGCCCAAATTCAATAAAGAGAAGAGACACAGAAGGTTCAAAGGATGGGTGAGAATATTAAAGTCCTAGAGAAAGAGTTGACACTGCAAAAACCACTAGGACAGACCAACGAGTTTCTCTACGCCAATATCATTGACTCTGTCAATGACATTTGGCCATCAATTCAAGTGTTGTTTGAGCAAACAGAACTAGTGAAGATAGCTACTGAAGCTATCCAAAAGGTAAAGGAAGAGTTGGGTGATATGCATGAGGATGCCAATTGACTCATCCACTTCCTGAATAGAAAAAACAGATATGAGCTCCATGAGCTTGACATAGAAGATAGGACAGAAGCTGTCTTAGAAATCAGGAAGGTTCTATCTAAAAGAAACGATATGTTAAATTTGGAAGAAAATTTCCAAAACATGCAGGTAGCCATTGATAGATTCATGGCTAATTTTCAGATTTTGAGGGAGAAAGGTCTTCCAAGTCCAATGGTCATCAATGACAAACTTATGACCTAGCTAAATTATGGAGACAGGTTAAGAAGATTGGCAAAGGAACAAGCAACCACTTCAGGTATCAAATCCTTACCAACAGGGAAAGTACCATATGACACTTTTGAGAACTTGTTCTTTTTAGAGCATGAAATAAAACATTTGTTCATCACAAAGCCAAATTTTTCAAAGTACACTGAGGCAGACGAAATTTACAGAAGAATGTTAAAGGTGAAATTACCTGAGGCAGAATGGTGGGAGAAAATGACAGATTTACTATAAAAAGTTTTTAGAAAGTTACCATAGTAAATTTGAAGGCAGCCAGGTGAAATAGGTAAAAGACAGGTCAACAAGGTCAAAGAATAACAGAGTCAAAGAGTATCAGTAAAGATTAAAGTAAAGAAGATTCCAGCATAGAAATACTACAACTATCAACCAACTTAAAGGGCTACAACTCAACTGCAACAACCAGCACTACCATAATAAAAGGGACAACATGATGCAGTTTTCCATCTGTCTCTATCTTCATGCTTGAAGATATTTTGATTCCCTAGATTAAATCTCAGATTGTTATGAGATATTTTGTAATTATTTTTTGTATAAATACTTCACATTTCAAAGTATGTAGTGTGGATTCAAAGACATTTTTATAGACTTTTTCTCTCAACTCAAAATTCTATTATATCAATGACTGGATTGGCTTGTTGGACCAAGGAATAAAGATCAGATATTTTATAGGATTCCTGTGCAAAGCGAATAACAAATAAGTATGATCTCCTATTTAAATGTTGTGTTTTCTTATGTTTTCCATAAATCTTTTATGTATCTCTTAATTCTAAATGTTATAACATGGAATGCTATTTCGGAATTGCTTGAATGCACTTTGCCTTGACTGTTATACCGTGTTAATATTTTCTTCACACATCTAAGTTAAGGAATTCTTCACTGCTCCTTAGTTTAGGTAGTTTCTTAAAATATATAGCAAAGGATTCTTAGTTTCCCTTTGTTCATGATCATCCCCTGTTCCTCATTCTGATCCCGTCTAAGAATTATTAAGTGCCCTTTCACCCTGGTTAGAACCTCTTCACCCATTTGGCCTCAAAGATTTTCCTTTTTCTTTGCTAAGTTGCCCTGTAGACATTCCCTTTAATGATCTGGTCCAGTTTTGTTATCCTTTAGTTGACTCCATAGCCCAATGGCCTGAAGACCTTTCTCTATCCATTTGTTCCAAGAATTCCACCACCCAACCTCAAATTCAAAATCAAAACCTCACTGAACATTCATAACTAGCCTAAAATCCCATAAAAACAAAGTTAAATCATAAAGAGGGAGCCATCTCTGAGTCGTAGGTTAGCTAGAACATATACTTAAAAGATTGGTTTGAGGTTACCTCGGTTTATGCCTTCTTCTAATAACTTCAAAGGAAATTCTTAGTGATAACATAGTGGCGACTCCACTGGGGAGTAACTTCCTCAGTTTTAATAAAACCTTTAAGAAAATTTTAAATGTTTATTTCAAGTACTTAAAGGATTTATTTGAAGTTATTTGCAAAATTTCACAGAAAGAAAATAATTAAAAAGGCTTGAAATTATGGCTTCAAGGAGAACTCACTATACTAGGGCCAATCAAGACCCAAACCTTGCCCCAGTATTTGATAATCCCAACCCGATTTCTAGAAGACCTAAAAGAGAAGAAAGTTTAGTCAGTCCAACAACTTCAATCATAGAAGATTCATGCCCTGATGAGTGGCTGTTTTTAGAAGACCTTCCATTTGATGTACCATTTGACCTTTCCCTTTTTAGAACTAGGTCTGAAAGTGCACTTGATGACATAGTTCTAGATCCAAAGTTTATTGCAGACTTAGAAGTCTAAAAGGCCAACCAGTCCATTGATGAATACATTCTAATTCCCCTCAGTCATCACTTACCACTGCTAAGATCCCCCAGCTTTCTGAACCGATATTCGCAACCCTTAGTTCACCATTATTCCCTTCCACGTCTAAAGTTATTTCCTCACCACCATTGATACCTTCATCCTCTTAACAGCCTACCATTACTTATCATTCACCTACTACTCCTAGTTCTCCATCCACTATTGTATCAACCCCTGGTACCTCAACCCCACATCCTATCCCAACCCAAGCTAGAGCCATGGAAAACAGATATGCCCCACTTGGTGCCATGCCACAAGACTACCAAAGAAAGATTGTCTAGTTTGATGGCATGGGAGATTATACAACACAACATCATGTAAACAAAATGATAGACTACTTTGAATTACATGAGATTGATATCGCAAATGTACAAATGAGACTTTTTGCTCAGACTCTTGCTGGTGATGTTAGGAAATGGTTTAGAGCTTTACTTACAAATAGCATAGATAGTTTAGATTTATTTTATCAATAGTTTTAAATAGATGGGAAAAGAAAAAGAACCTTGTTTAGATCCTTTCAGAGTATGAAAACATTAAAAGAGGACCTAATGAAATAGTCCAGGATTACTGCACAAGATTTAACAATATATACAATGCAATCCTTGTTAATCTTAGACCCCCTCCTAACTTAGCCTTGATTAAATTTCCCGATGGGTTCAATACTGACATGGCTTTTCAACTTAGAGAAAGAAATCCCCCGACTTTAGAAGATATGCAGACTGTAGCTATTAGTGTACAGGCCAACTTCTTAGCAAAAAGATCCAGAGTTAGGAACGAAAGAAGAGGGCCTACAAAAGATGAATCCTCACCCTCTGACCTTAAGATAGATGTTCTAGCCAAGAGCATGGAGAAACTTACGGATAGCATGGAAAATATGGAGAGGAAGCCTCAATGGGATAGTTAATAGGCATCTCCAATTAGAAACCCAAACTTTAGAAAGAATCAAAATCAAAACATTGGAAAGAATGGACCTAATCAAAATATTAGGCCTCCCTTTCAAGAAAACTATGTTGAAACATCTCATTCAGATGACCCTAAACAAGACACACAGATTAACCTAATGGGATTAGATGAAGAGGACACAGTCTTCTTGACTCAAGATGAGCAGGAACTGCATATGCTGCAGCACTTTAAGACCCTGACCGGAGAATCGCTTGATTATAAACAAGGGTATGATTCTGCCATTTTTGAGGTACACAAACAATACAACTTAAGGAGTAAAAATAACACTGATACTCCTGAACAAACCAAGAAGACAATGCCTAATCAACCAAAGAATATGAAAGCATATCTAGTTACCAAAACTCTCCAAATCCTTTCTAGAACAAACTAGAACCCTTCTAGCCCCACCATTGAAGATAAAACCCCTAATCAACCCTCTAATGATCAACCATCCACTTCAATCCCCTCCAAGGAAACAATGGATAAATCTCCAATCAAATTAGTAGAAAATCCACATAAAAATATCCCAAATTTAGAAAATGAAGATCAACCTACACCTATTCCAGCTGTGAAAATCTCAAACCCTCAAACAGAAAAGGCCCCTCTGCCTTTCAATCTGGGAGCAGAGGTAGCCAAACTAAAAATTTCAGTTCCTTTGACGGAACTGATTAAGAGTGAAACCTATAAGTCTCAAATACACCATACTTTAAACATCAGTGAAAATGGAGATTCTGTCAACCTATTTGATGATCAGCTAGAACTTATTTTTGTTCTTGATATTAATGGTAAACCCCAAGAATGAATAACACCCTTCTACATAAGCCTTAGCATTCATGATAAAATCTTACACAATGCAATGCTTGACTCTGGGGCCTCACACAATTTAATGCCAAAATATATTATGGAAAAATTAAACTTAGATATTACAAGGCCTTATAAGCACATGTTTTCATTTGACTCAAGTCAAGTGAAATGTCTAGGGTTAATCAAAGACTTGTGTGTTACCTTCGTACAATACCCTGCTAAAATAATTCTCATGGACATAGTAGTTGTTGACATCCCACCAAAATATGGTATGCTAATGTCTAGATCATGGGAAGCCAAACTCCCAGGGTCTTTACAACTTGACATGTCATATGCCACTATCTATGTTTTTGGACAACCAGAAAAGCTGTATAGAGAGACCTTGATGAAATATGTAGTGAGTAGCCATGCCAAGCCTCAAAATTTTCCTATCTACTCCATGCATTCAGACATTGGTTCTTTTATTTTGTATAATGTTGAACAAACACAACACTCTATATCAAATAGTGTTATAACAGAACCAAAAGAAATTGTAGTTAAAACTACAAAAGAAATTGTCCAGATTCAAGAGCTGTCTAATAATCAAGATGATCAAAACACAACAAACAAAGAAAATTCCATTCCTCCAGACAATGAAAATTATGAACATGAAATACTTTGGCACCTTGAATTTGATGGGCCAGTGAATAAGTTAGGAGCAGGAGCAAGAGTATGGATCTACAATTTAGAAAATTGCTCATTTAGAAGGACATGCTTATAGACTAAATTTTAAATGCACTAACAACATGGCTGCGTATGAAGCCCTAATATTAGGTCTTAAACTAGTTAGAAATTTAGGAGCCAAAAGGGTTTTTGTTATGGGAGACTCTGAGTTGGTTATTAAACAAATTAATGCTATGTATATGACTAAAGATCCTAGATTAAATTTTTATAGAGGAACAATTGTAGAAATAATGAATACCTTTCTAGAAACCAAGCTTGCAGCCATCCCAAGGAAACATAATATGCAAGCTCACAGTCTAGCAATGTTTTCCAACACTTGTAAGTTAACATTTCAACCTAACCATCAGTATACTGTTGAGGTCAGGCACAGACCTACTAACCCAGACAACTTAAAGAACTGGCAAGTATTTTCTAATGATAAACAAATAAACAATTTTTCAACTTTAGAGGAAGAAATTGTATATAGAAACATATACAAATACATGATAATAGATTCCAACTTTGAAGAAGAAATATAAATTAATGAAATAGACAGTGAACAGATAGATAGATTTCATCCCACTAAATTCACAAGATCTGATGTAGAAAACTTGAAAGAAATTGAAATTGATGAGATAATTAACAAAGACACTGAAGTCATTAATCTTAAAGACATATTTCTTCCCAATGGATTAACCCCTTTGGAAGACTTGTTTGACTCAAATGACGTCCCTAGAAAACCAAATATGGAACCATTAAAATCTGATATTGAGGAGTGTAATATAGGCACTATGGAAAATCCAAAATTAGTCAAACTTCCAAAGTCATTACCTCCAAATGAAAAAGTGAAATACATATAACTATTAAAAGAATTCCAAGATGTTTTTGCTTGGAGTTATGAGGACCTCAAGTCTTATGACACCAGCATCATACAACACACCATCATTCCCCCCTTAAACTTGACTTGGGGTTCCTTGACTAACTCCAGCCAAACCTGCTAAGTGAGACAATCCTGCTCACTCTACCTTTTACCCCCCTCAGAGTTTTTACCCAGGGTATTGTTAACCTGACATCCCCCCTATCACCTAGGTCTAACCCAGACTTTACCGGTGATAACCAACGGGTACACATGCCTTACCAGGTCTTACAGTAGTATGCCCATATACATGCAATAATTTTGACTTCATTAATTTTTTTTTGTTGTTGCAATTCTGATCCATCCTCTCTCAATTTGATTTGATCAAAAACTTCTATCAAACCGCTCCAACTATGAGCCCGACGATAAACTTGTAGATTCCAGCACCAGTGGCCTCACGTAGCAGAAAACAAACAATTTTCGAAGTTGCATGAACAATTTTCTTCTGTTGACCTTATTTAAATAGCCGCATGAATCCCAAACAATTCGTCAGCATGTTCCAAACCGGTAAATATTGCAAATGCACTACGATCCCTGGTAGTTATGGCACTATATTCCACACGTTCTCCTCGAGGTTCTTCTGCGTACGATTGTTCCACCATTATTTTCCAGACCCAGATCTGTGAAAAGGCTACATTGATCTCATCAGGCACTATAAACCCTTGGCATCAAAGAATCCCTCTGAAGCCAATATCCAGCTCTGACACCAGATGTTAAGAAATTTACTGCATAACATCAATAATTACCAAGAGGAATATATATAAAAAATAACCAGAAACAACCATAAACACATAAACACAAATGTTTATCTGGGAAAACCCCAAATTCGGGTAAAAACCCAACCTAATAAGATCTCATTAGCATTGGCCAAAACCCTGGCCAGCCTGACCAAGTGAGCCTTCACCGCTCACGTCCAGGTATTGCATTACAATGAAGTCCTTCCAGCCTTTTATTAGCTCCATTACATATAATACCACAGGTAGAATACTATGGGTGCACAATACCATGTGCCCCAAAACCATCACTGTTTAACCTGGTCAACTTTGACTTTATCCTGAGTCAAGTTTACCTAACAATCCACATAAAAGAAAACCAGAAACCATTTAGACAAAAGCTCAAGAGAATTAATCCTATCCTATTACCCTATATTAAAAAGGAAATCTGAAGAATGTATGAGGCCAAGATAATAACACCAATCAGATTCTCTAACTGGGTTTAAAATTTAGTAAGAACATGGAAAAAGACTGGTGAGATCAGACTTTGTGTTGACCTCAGGAATCTCAATAATGTTTCACTCAAGGATAACTACCCTCTCCCTAAAATGGATCACATCTTATAAAGGGTAGTAGGGTCAACCAAGATCTCATTATTGGATGGGTTTTCTGGTTACAATCAGGTTTTAGTTCACCCAGATGACCAAGCTAAAACTGCCTTCACCACTCCTTGGGGCACATTCATATACGTGAAGCTGCCTTTTGGATTAAAGAATGCAGGGGCGACTTTCTAAAGAGATATGGAAAAAGCTTTTGCCAAAGAGATTCATGACTTCCTAGTAATATACTTAGATGACGTTACTGTATTCTCAAAATCTGATAATCAACACTTAGATCACCTAAGACAGGTTTTCATCAAATGCAGGAAGTATGGAATTTCTTTAAACCCCAAGAAATATTTGTTTGGATTAGAAGAGGGGAAGTTATTAGGCCATATAATTTCTAAAGATGGTATCCGAATAGACCCAATAGGAATTGAAGCCATCTTGTAGATACAACATCCTAGGAATATTAGGGAATTACAAGGCTTTTTAGGGAAAATTAACTTTCTTAGGAGTTTTATCTCTAATCTAGCTGAATTAATTAGATCATTGAATAACATGTTGAAAAAATATTCGACCATAAAATGGACTATGGAGGCTAAGCAATCCTTTTAAGACATCAAAATAGCCTTAACAAAAACACCAGTTCTGATTAGTCCAAAATTTGACAGAGAATTTATCATCTTTTCCTTTTCTTCAGAACATACCATTGTTGCAGTCCTACTGCAGAAAAATGATCAGGGTTATGAACAACCTATTGCCCTTTTTAGTAAAGCCCTGAGGGATGCCCTTTTAAAATACAACATAATTGAGAAACAAGCTTTTTCCCTAGTCAAAGCTATTAAAGATTTCAGAGTCTACTTTTTATATTCTCACATAGTAGCCTATGTCACTCAGTAGTCAAGGACATCCTAACTCAAGAAGGTATAGATGGAAAAAGAGGGAAATGGATAGCTACCATTTTGGAATATGGCTTGGAAATCAAACCAACAAAGCTAATTAAATGCCAAGGTTTAGCCAAGCTCATGGCTGAATTGAACTAGCAAGCCTTAGACATAAATTTCATTGTAGAAATGGATGATGAAGAGGAGATGGCGACTCCACCAATCAGCTAGGCCTTTATTGAATCACCATGGTATGCTAACATCTTATATGTTTTACTAAACCTACAAGCTCCTCCTGGATTATCCAGAACCAAAATTAGGTTTTTAAAAATGAAATCTTTAAAGTTTTGCATAATAGATAATGTTTTGTTTTGGAGGAATCATGAAGGTATCCTTCTCAACTGTTTATTGAAAGAAGAAGCTGACACGATGTTACAAGAGTTTCATGCAGGTGACTGTGGAGGACATTTTTACTGGAAAACCACAGCAGACAAAATTCTTAGAGCCATTATTTATTGGCCTACTTTGTTTTCGAATGTGAAAAAATATGTCACCTCATGTCATAAATGTCAAATATTTGAAGGAAAGAAAAAACTTTTGCCACTACCCCTAAAACCAATCTCTGCTGAAGCACCTTTTCAACAATGGGGTTTAAACTTCATTGGTGAAATCCATCCACCCTCCTCTGCCAAACACAAATGGATTCTTGCTGATATAGATTATTTTATTAAATGGATAGAGGCCACACCCTCAAGAGAAGCTACTGATACAGTTATCATAACCTTCCTTGAGGCCAACATCCTATCTAGATTTGGATGCCCAACCAAGATCATCACTGACAATGCAACATCTTTCAAATCTAGAAAAATGATAGATTTCTATAACAAGTATCACATCACCTTGGGCCATTCCACAGCTTATTAAACTCAGGGAAATGGACTGGCAGAATCCTCTAACAAAATTTTGGTAAATATCATCAAAAAATTGTTAGAGGATAACAAGAAAACATGGAACAAAAAGCTAGTAAATGCCTTGTGGGCAGACAGGTTAACCACAAAGAAATCAATTGGCACTTCTCCCTACCAGTTAGTGTATGGAATGGAAGCTATTTTTCCATACTCTTTGTGAACACCAGTGATGAAAATGCTCCAAGAGTTGCAGGTTGAACCAAATGACATCCAAAGAAGAATCAACCAGAATTCATTTGCAGCAAACCAGAGAAGAAGTGTACAACAGATCTCAGATTGTACAAGAAAGGATCAAGAAGATTGTTGGCAGAAGGACTAAGGCTAAGGATTTTTACCTAGGGGACAAAGTTTTAAGATGGGACTCAAGAAGGGAAGATAAAGGTAAACATGGAAAATTTGATTTTCTTTGGAAAGGCCCATATATCATATATGCTTTCAGAGGTAATAATGCTTACTTCCTTAGAGAAATGGAGGGCACAGAAGCAGAAGGTGGACCAGTAAATGGTCGGATGCTCAAACACTATATTGAGCCTAGATACTAATTTCAATCATTATTTATATATACTTTACCTTCAAATGTCTAGAGTTGGTTGGATGGTAATATTTGAAGTTAAAGCCTGGAGACAAAGCCCTAAGCTTTAAAAAGTTTTACTATCATAAATAGTAATAATGCAGAAGCATAAAGGAAGATGTTTCAGGCTAATTTCACAACAATTCAGAAGGCTATTGATCTACAAAGTTCTTGACATTTCACCAGGAAATGCCATCCCCAATTGGAGCCACTGTTAGGTTCCAATACCAATAGGAGTCATAATTTTGAATGGCTGAGATTAAACCATGTAATATGTACATACCTTTTCTTATGCAAATGTTTTCCATATTCTAAAAAATAAAAAATGTAAAGAGGGTATGTCCTAAAAGAATAATCAAAGGAAAAAAAGAATAGAAAAGGTCAAAAAAGATGAAAAAATATGAACCCCAAAAAAGAAAAAGACCATGAAAGTGAGAAATTCAAAATGCCACTGCTTTTTACTTTTGAGCAAAATAAATAATTGTGCGTAGCTTGTAATCTTTTCCACAATCCATGATAGTCAAAATATTTAGACTTGCCTATTTCATGTTTTCAATTTCAAGTCTATAGATAGAGAATGAAAATTTGACCAAACAATGTAAACTTGGCAAATAATTAGATTAGGTAGACTGAATAAAAGGAGTTCAACTATTTAATATGAGTCCTTGGATGTAATAACGTTAGATTTAGACAATTTACCATTGTAAAGAAAAGAAAAATGTTTGATAAGGGTTTGCAAGCCTAAGTGCACCCTAATTAAGTGAAATAAAAATGTTAGGATGAGTAGATGGGTAAGTAGAAGAAAGGTTGTAGAAATTATGATGATTGGTTAGACTAAAAGCATATTAATCATCCTCATCATGAGAATTCCAAATGGAAGTGAGCAATTGAGCATGCATAAAGTTTATAAAGTCAATTAATTAATTTCCCTCATTCATGTCACCTTTTACTTAACTAATTTCCCATAATAAGTTTTAAGTACACAAAATCTTAAGTCAAAGGGGCTTAGAGCATTTCTTTGACTTCTGAATGGACCAGACCCTTGGCTCAATGAATTATAGATCTTAAGTACTAAAATCCCCCCATAAACATTCACCCCCCTTCATTCCCCCTCATTTCCCTAAGAAAACCCCATTCCCCAAGGTTTAAACACTATTTTTCTAAAGAAAGTAATCACCCCCATGAAAAACCTCCTTTTTTCCAAAAAACCCACAAAAGAAGCTTATCCTAAGTTTATGTTAAGCATGCGAAAATCATTAAAATCATGAAAAGGAGTTTACTTAAGGGTATTGTGCCCTCCCCCCACTAATTTCACTAATTACTAATTTCATTTATTAATTCCCGAAAATAAAATTCCTTTTCCCTGTATTTATTTAATTCCTAAATATTTAATAACCCTACCACTAGTTTAAATATAAACTATAAACTTTACCCGAACGCCGAAAAACCACTAACTAATTGATCTGCAATTAAGGTAGCCTAAAACCCAAGTAATGTCGCCGCTAATGACCCCGACACCTTAACCCTGCCTTAAATCAATCATTAACTCAGGGTTAGGGTGATTAACCCACCAGGCCCCCCCACTAGTCTCCGCGCAACTCCCATGCCCAATCACTGCACGATTGCCTCCCATCACATCTGACAGCCATTATCCATATCGGGCAGGCCCGATGTCTGAACAATACCCGCTTGATAAAGTTGTTTTCCATCGAGTCCCCGATGCTATGTGTCAATCACTGAATGGAATTGGGCGGCCTCCCTCCAAAACCACTGAACGCCCAAAAGCGATGCGATGGAAACCACTTAATTCCCACCTGCTAAATGCCAAAATAATCACTGTTCACCACACCCGCCAAAAATTTGACTTTCACACATAAATGCAAAAGCCCCAAATCATTTGTTTTACCATTATTTTCAACTGCAAACTTCCATGCACACACCTACGAATGTCAAACTACCAACCTACATCCAATTGCCACCCTAAAGATGCAACAGAGCACTCTGTTCACCTTCCAGTCTATGCATAACCTCTTCGATCGTTCGCAGTTTCCAGCCACCCTATTCAGAGCCCGTTTTCCTCAAATTCCAAGTATTTAATCTAAAATTCATTGGAAAACCTTGTTAAATTCTGAAGCACTTACTCATTTTATTAAATTAAAGGAAAAAACTAATTGAAAGGAACTCAAACAATCCAAGCCAGCTTTGTACTGAACTACCATTTCCCTAATAACATGTAAATCATCTCCATTCTCAAATCCACAAGAACTGAGAATGGCCACCACAATTGCCATGGATGTCAGACCAACTTCCACTCCTCATCTAGAGCTAGACCACCTCCCACTGGTCCATAAGGACTTGCAAATAAGAGACACCTCTGTCACATAATCCCCACTCAAACTATACTGCAGGTACAAAGACCTATACTTGAACCATGCTAACAAAATTGGACTTTGGGAATCCAATTTGCCCAAGTACCAATTCCCTGAAATCCACATTTTCCTTGATATTGTCCATTATTGCCATGCAAACTATATTCCCAGCCAAAGAGCAGTGATTTCCACTAACCAGACCATAATGTTTACCATCACTGCTCAATCTATTAATGAGATGCTGCAATTTCAACCAGGATAAAACCTAACCCCTCTGTCAATTGGAGACCTATTAGAGCAATTCCCCAAGCTTACCACTGCCAAACTTGCAGAAATGTTCCAAACCTTTATCATAAAGGAAAAGCATATTCCAACAAATCCTCTCCCATAAGTGGCTACCATGTTCTCCCCATTTGGTCGGGACATTGTAACAGTGATATCTAGTGTCCTAGGTTACACCACTAGTGAGTACATAGATGAAATCATCCTGGATTTCATGTCCATCCTCACTCCAGGATAGCCTCCTGCTGTCATTTATGATTATACCAATTTTATAGCCAATAGGATGCATGAGCAATTCCTTAGAATGAGTAATGACCGAGTCTTCAAATACTCCTCTATTTTGTACCACCTTTTCTTATACTTCCAAGGAGATAAGTTCCCATTCACTCTCCAGAAGCTGGATACAAAAGGCAACCGTAGATCAGTAATCTTCTGGACTCCATTGGATACACAAATATCACTCCCCATACTCATATTCTGACTTCATTGACCTATTTGTGTATCTAGTTGTGACCATGTTGATAGGAAGCCCTCCTCCTAGAATAAGTGCAGACATAAAAAGGATCCTACAACTATCCAAACAGCCCAATGTAGGGGGTTGGTACTTGTACCAAAACCATACTGAAATCAGGATCTATGGATGTATGTTGCCTCCATACAAGCTCCCCAAATACCTCCCAATGAGGTTGTTTTCTTTGGATAATTACAGGCAAATGAAACTAATTCTGTTTATGCCAAGAAGAAGGCCAACTTCAAGATCTAAGACCAATTAGGTCCCTTTATTTGTAACTCAAGGGAAGCAGGCCATGAAGCTGATATGATTTTACAAAGCATGAACTTCCAAAGAATCTTTGTCTGAAGATATGATCCCTTGGATTTTATTACTAAAAAGAGACAAAAGGTCAAGCTAGGACCTTTCATCCATCACCCCATTCCTCAAATTGAAGCCTTTTCAAACCAATCAGAGTGGGTAGAAGGGACCTTAGTAGACTAGGACAACACCAAAGTAGATGTTGAAAATGCACTCATAGACCTAGAAAAACAGATTGATGAAAGTTCTTTCCTGCAGGTGCCAGGAGATACACAGGCACAAGAAGATTCACAAGCACAAGAAGATTCACAAGTGTAAAAAGAATCAGATGTAGCAGACCTATCAGGGGTTCTAGAGCAAACTGAGGTACTAGAACAGACAGATAGACCAAAGGCCACTATGAGTACTCCTCCAGTCTTACAGACTCCTCTAAATGAGGAGAAAAGCCTCAAGAGAAACATGGAAGATGCCACCACATCAGGAAGAGCAACATCACAGGCTTATGCAGAGATAAGCCATACCAAAAGACAAAGGGTGAATCCTGTCTCTAAACAGGAATATACAGAGGAGACAGTTGAGGTCACCAATACTGAGGTTCATAGGTGTAGACCCACCACTCCATCAGGGAGCATGCAAGAACCATCAACCTCCCAAAATCAAATATTAGTAAGACAAGACAGTACAAAAGTATCTTCTTTCAGGATGCCAGCAAACAAAACCCAAGACATAAAAGAAAGATACAAAGAAATTAAAGCCAGGAATGAGAGGCTAAAGGCCCAAACATATGCACAATATCTGAAAATGGCTCCTACAAATCAAACTAGGCTCATGTCAGCCTTTGATGTCAAGGAGGGAAAAATGCAAATGACATTCAAAAAGCCCACTACTTAGCAACCAATAACAACAATAGACTTCAAAAAGATAGACTTCGAAGTGCTGGCAAGGGATATTCATCCCATTGACCAGATTGAGCTGCATAAGGAAACACGGGAGATGATTTACTCCACCTTGACAGGGAAAGCCATTGCTGCCCACCAATTGCAATACTCCCTGAATAATATATCAACACAGTTTCAATTGGAGAAGGCCTCCTCACAGGAAATAGATAATAGAATCAAGTTCTTAGAGGACTTAGTCATAGAATTGGGACATAATCCCAAAGATGTAAAGGCCACTGAACAATTAATAAAGAATAAGAATGATGACATTGCTGCACTCAAGAAACAGCTCAAGATTCCCCAGTCGCATCACCCACAAATAGTAGAAGTCTAGGAGGCACAAAAACGACATGAAGAGCTCATGGACTTGGTCCTAAAGCTAAATGACCATATAAAGGAGACAGAGAAGGAGTTGGAAACCTTGATTCAGTCCAAACAAAGTGACCTGGCCACCACTTCTAGGACTGCCATTCCCATTGTTTCTACTGCAGTTCCTTCTACATTGGCAGCATCATTGGCACCTATAGCTCCACCTGCCACAACACTGCCAATCACAATTGAATCCACTACAACAGCAAGTACACCAACAGAGAAAACAACAGAGCTAGTAAAAGCCATGGAGGAGATGTCAATCCAGGAAACAGAGCTCAAAAGGCTAAAGGAGAAAGTGGCAAGCTTAGAAATTGACTGTAAGCTTGCCCAAATTCAACAAAGAGAAGAGACACAGAAGGCACAAAGGATGGGTGAGAAGATCAAAGTCCTAGAGAAAGATTTGACACTGCAAAAACCACTAGGACAGACCAAAGAGTTGCTCTAGGCCAATATCATTGACTCTGTCAATGATATTTGGCCATCAATTCAAGTTATATTTGAGCAAACAGAACTAGTGAAGATAGCTACTGAAGCTATCCAAAAGGTAAGGGAAGAGTTGGGTGATATGCCTGAGGATGCCAATCGACTCATCCACTTCCTGAACAGCAAAAACAGATATGAGCTCCATGAGCTTGACATAGAAGATAAGACAGAAGCTATCTTGGAAATCAGGAAGGTTCTATCTAAAAGAAACCTTATGTTAAATTTGGAAGAAAAGTTCCAAAACATGCAGGTAGCCATTGATAGATTCATGGCTAATTTTCATATTTTGAGGGAGAAAGGTCTTCGAAGTCCAATGGTCATCAATGACAAACTTATGACCTAGCTGAATTATGGAGACAGGTTAAGAAGGCTCGCAAAGGAACAAGCAACCACTTCAGGTATCAAATCCTTGCCAATAGGGAAAGTACTATATGACACTTTTGAGAACTTGTTATTTTTAGAGCATGAAATAAAACATCTGTTCGTCACAAAGCCAAATTTTTTAATGTACACTGAGGCAGATGAAATTTATAGAATAATGTTAAAGGTGAAATTACCTGAGGCAGAATGATGGGAGAAAATAACATATTTATATAAAATGTTTTTAGAAAGTTACCATAGTAAATTTGAAGGTAACCAGGTGAAACAGGTAAAAGACAGATCAGTAGGGTCAAAGAATAATAGAGTCAAAGAGTATCAGTAAAGATTAAAGTAAAGAATATTCCATCATAGAAACACTACAACCATCAACCAACTTAAAGGTCTACAACTCAACTGCAACAACCAGCACTACCACAATAAAAGGGACAACATGATGCAGTTTTCCATCTGTCTCTATCTTCATCCTTGAAGATATTTTGATTCCTTAGATTAAATCTTAGATTGTTATGAGATATTTTGTAATTATTTTTTGTATAAATACTTCACATTTCAAAGTATGTAGTGTGGATTCAAAGACATTTTTATAGACTTTTTCTCTCAACTCAAAATTCTATTGTATCAATGACTGGATTGGCTTGCTGGACCAAGGAATAAAGAGCGGATATTTTACAGGATTCCTGTGCAAAGAGAATAACAAATAAGTATCATCTCCTATTTAAATGTTGTGTTTTCTTATGTTTTCCATAAATATTTTATGTATCTCTTAATTCTAAATGTTATAACATGGAATGCTACTTTAGAAATTGCTTGAATGCACTCTGTCTTGACCGTTATACCTTGTTAATATTTTCTTCACACATCTAAGTTAAGGAATTCTTCACTGCTCCTTAATTTAGGAAGTTTCTTAAATTCTATAGCAAAGGATTCTTAGTTTCCCTTTGTTCATGATCATCCCCTGTTCCTCATTCTGATCTCGTTTAAGGATTCTTAAGTTCCCTTTCACCCTGGTTAGAACCTCTTCACCCATTTGGCCTCAAAGATTTCCCTTTTGCTTTGCTAACTTTCCCTATAAACATTCCGTTTAATGATCTGGTCCAATTTTGCTATCCTTTAGTTGATTCCATAGCCCAATGGCTTGAAGACCCTGCTCTATCCATCTATTCCAAGAATTCCACCACCTAACCTCAAATTCAAAACCAAAACCTCACTGAACATTCACAACTAGCCTAAAATCCCGTAAAAACAAAGTTAAATCATAAAGAGAGAGCCCTCTCTGAGTTGTAGGTTGGCTAGAACCTATACTTAAAATATTGGTTTGTGGTTACCTCGATTTATGCCTTCTTCTAATAACTTCAAAGGAAATTTTGAGTGATAATAGGAGGACCGAAAGAAAAATTATTTTGGTCTAAATTTCAACAGAAGGAATTCGAAAAGTTGAAACATTGCCTCTGCTCTGCACCGATGCTCACATTACTGGACTTAAAACAACTATTTCAGATCTCGATAGATGCCTTTGACTATGCTATTGGGGCATTCCTTACTAAACAAGAGAATTCAGTGGCATATCATAGTGAGATTCTTTTAGAGACAGTCCGGAAGCATCCCACTTATGACACAGAGATGTATTCCATTGTGTAGGACTGCCGACAATGGAAGCATTACATTTTGGGGAACAAAATGGCCATCCACACAAACCACCGACCCCTGCAGTTCATACAGACACAAGGGAAGTTGCAGAATGATCGCCATCATAGGTGGTCCACATACTTGTAAAAATTCCATTTGAATATCAAGTACAAGAATGGTAGCACAAAGATGTTGTAGAATACCTCAGTGGACCCCCGATCATGGCGTTAACCACCATGCTCAACTCTTGTGGGAACAAGAATTCTGATTGGCCACTTCTCTACAAAAATGACCTAGAATTCAGCCACACATACCATATGCTCTTGGAGGGTCAGCAAGTTCCACATTTTCACCTCCATGATGCTTTATTATGCCACCTAGGACACCTTTGTGTTCCTTCAAGTGAGCATGAGAAGATGATTTGGTAAGAACACTATAGTTGGGCCACTGGGTATTTCAGGGTCGAGAAAATGGTGGCAGTATTGCAAAAGTATTTCTATTGGCCAAATCTTCGTCAGGATGTCGGGAAGTACATCAAATCCTGCACTGCCTGTGCCATTGCCAAGCTGACCATCAAGAAGCAAGGTCTCTATACTCCGCTTGCTACCCCTCGTCGACCTTGGGAATCCATCTCCATGGATTACATGTCAGTCCTTCCTTCTACTAAGCATGGGGATGACTGTACTTTTGTGGTCGTTGATAGATTCTCGAAGATGGCCATTATGGCAGCCTGCAGGAAGAGTATCATAACAGAAGTGACTGCTAAACTCTTATTTGAATGGGTGTGGGTACACTTTGGGATCCCACAGTCTATCATCTCAGATCAAGACAACAGGTTCGATGTTGGACACCAAGCTCACTAAGTCCACAACTTTCCATCCTCAAACTAATGGCCAGACAAAGGTCGTCAACAGGATGATCGTACACATTATGTGCATGTACAACTCAAAGAATCCATGCACATGAGATGAGAGCCTTCCCTAAATCCAGCATAGCTACAACCGAACTCTCAACAGCTCAACTAGCCACATCCCTTTTCAGGTGGGCTTGGGATTCCGACCACTATGTCCCATTGATGTGGCCATACCATTTGCAATGACTGAGGTAGATTCGACTCATGTCGAGTCTGAAGTCGACAAGGAAAATAACTTCATTGAGCATATTCAACACATCTGCCAATAGGTCCATGACATATTGGACAAAGCCAATGCTAAGTACAAGCAACGGTATGATAAGCATTAGGTGCCACACAAGTTCTAGGTGGGCGACAAAGTTTGACTACATCTATAGAAGGAGTGCCTCACTGGGCCCCACCGCAAGATTTTCCCGCTTTGATATGGGCCATACACCATCACCAAGGCTATGGAAGATAATTCTTTTGAGCTCAGCATTCCCCCATTCCTTGGCTATCTCCCAATGTTCAATGTGGATCACATTTGGCCATACTTTCCACCATTACTAGACACATCCAACATTGCAGAACAACTCACACCAATAGAGTTAAATCCAGATTGCATGGAAAAAGCTACAACTGGTCAGACCATGGACACAAATATCAAGAACACTTGCCAATAAAAGATCCAAGTGTATCGAGCTATCAAAGCCAACCAGCTCTTGAATTAAGGAAAATGGCTCACTAGGGACCAAGTTAAGCAGAAGTTTCCCCATCTCATGGAGGAAATTAACACAATGGAGACCATTGCATCCTAAGAGGGGAAGAATGATCCAGGTGGATATTGGTGGCCTATTCCACATGGACCACCACCATTGTTTCTTTCAATTTTTCAGTTTCCTTAATTGTAGTACAGTTTACTATATTTGATAGTTTTTAAGGTCCTGAACTTCCAGAGCCGTTTTGAGGCCCTAAACTATGCCTTTTTGGAAATCTTTCTTTGAGAGATCTCGTTGAGATCATGTTTTTCGTTGTAGTCCTCAGAGAGATCATTCTAATGAGGTATCATGAATGTCAAATGGAGATAATATGACCAAGCTACGACCCCGGGAAGTTGGTTGCCCAATTAACCCCAACAAGGCCCATAAACTCTTAGTGTTACATCTCCTTGGGTTAGGGTTTTGGTTGTTTAGGGTTTTCTCTTATTCTTCAATAATAAAAAGGCCCTTGACCCTCATTGTAAACCATTTCATAGGCATGTAGCCACCACATCTCTTCTCAAAGATAAGCTACCATCACCCGGAGCTAGTCCCATTTCCATTCTGTTTGTAAGCATATTTCATTATTTGATATTAATGAGAGGTATTATTATTTCTATTGCATCTCTGCTTTTATGGTTATCTATGTAATTTGGTGTGTTCCTGTTTAAATTCGGATCATTAGTTCGCAGGGATTTAACAAATATTCAGATAAGTATATTCTTGTGCTGTATGAAAAGAAGGCTTTATTGTCCTATTGAAAGATGTAATGTACTGTATAAATAAAGAGGTTTACTATTTTGCTGAGGGATTTAAAGTATTGTTCAAGTAAAAGATTTATTATCCTTAAAAAATAGGAATACAAAAAAATTACTTTAAAAAAAAAACAAACTTAGAAATTAGCCCCACAGGGGAAGATAATAAGAAAACTAAAAGCGTAAGATTAGTAATTGCTTTTAATAAGAAAACTAAAAGCGTAAGATTAGTAATTGCTTTTGATGGAAATAAATCCTTCTAAAACATATAGTTTATACAACTTTCTTGCTACAATGTAAATAGAAGAACAAGAACAGACAGGTTCTGAGTAGAGATTTAGTTTATTGTTCTAACACAGAGGAAAAAAAAGAACTACTCCTAATTACTACTTATAACCCATATCAGGTAACAAATATTCCTTTAATGCTATCAAACAAATATGGAATTGCAAGATATCAAATAACTGTTAACCAGAAGGAAGGATTATCACGATAAAAAAAACTCTTGAAAGCTTTGGTACTGAAAATAGACAGGAAGAAATGCATTATCATAAAAGTTAACTGTATATTCAAAATCTAGAATCAACTGTACAAGAAACTCGAAGGACCTATTCTGAACAAAAACAGTTCGTTAATGGATTTCATGAACCCAAGGGTTAAACCTTAGTAAGTCATGGACACATAGCCACATAAGCATAATATTAGTGGGTAACCCTGCGGGAAATGCTCGTCATAGCACCAAGAGAAACCGAGAAATATGCCTGATGGCATATAGAAACTAACTGGACATAAACTTAGACAAAAATAAACATAGAATTGTTCTTGAAGTTTAATCCGAAACAATAATGCTGATATAACATTTTCCCATTGCACCAAAAGTCCACTCATTACAAAAGTGAAATACTAAGCTTAAGATTATTACAAAGCGAGAACACAAATTCAACTGAAGTATTGGATTCCAAATGGAGTACTTAACTCCTCTCTTCTAAATCATAATACCAAGGAGTAATCACAGCATGAACGGTACACATTACCCAGCATCCAAGCATTGTTGTAGCTCTGCAAACCTTGACATACTAGATGGCAGAGTAGGGACTCGAACACTAGCAAATCATTCCAAAAGAGGGAGTTGAAACCCTCTGAGAGTACCTAAGAAATAAAAAGCACAATGAGAATAGGAGAATGTAATAGATTAAATGAGTAAGCAATACATCGAGCCCAAGTGTAACACTATACCTGGGGTTTGACTAGTAGATTAATCGCCTCCTTTCAAAATTGTGAGCTTGGAAAAGATTCTGACAAACCTGCAGAAGAGAGAAAAATCTTAAGAATGTCGCAGTAGTTAGGTATTCAACCTAGAGAGATTTAATGAGTGTAAACCCTACTTGAATGAAGAGCTTGAAGCTTCTGGCTGGAGCCGAGAACCGTTGTATGAAACCAGAAAATTTCGAGGGTAAGCCGTAGTTGAGGACCATAGGGAGAAGAGTTTCCATATCCACCGTTCGATGGGTACGTCCTAAGGAGAGCCATGGATGAGGAACTCTTACCGAGTTCATGGCTAACATCTATGTTGCAACCCAAAAGTTCCAGAAACCCGATCCCACCATATCTAGGGGCACACCATAATCTTATGGTTAGAGTATAATGTAGGTTATGAACTGAGTGTCGATTCAAATAAAAAACACAGACTTTAATTTCAATATGCTCAGGAATTTAATTGACTGTAAATTGTAAATTGTTGTTATAGTACAAAAAGAGTTTATACCATACGTATGTAAGTAAGAAATCAATTATATAGTAATGGTTTTTTCAAATTCTATTATTACAAAGTGTGTGTCCTTGAGTCATATAAAGTAAAAAGGAAAAATTATTATCTCATGTCCTTTGTATCTTTACTTAGGCATATTTAACAAGGGTATGTGACAAAGAAGCTGCAACTTGTTGCAGTTGAAGAAGATCATTTAGACGACATTTTCAGTAGAGTGCGACCGCCACATATTATATGGCTTCGCTCGTATAAATGTTCCCACTCTTCGCTCTAGAAGTGGAGGGAAAAAAATTGAGTACACTACGGCCACATCAATGTTAGGTAGGAAAATATGTGCGCGTTTATTATTTGTTCACTTAATCATTTAGTTTCTTATTTGTTAGGATACAATCTTATTTTGAAATGTCAACGTTGTAGGTGTTGCCCCTCAATCTGAGAGAGTTAAATATCTTCTGTCCCCT
The DNA here is from genome assembly GCA_031772625.1 of Pinus tabuliformis. NCBI lineage: Eukaryota > Viridiplantae > Streptophyta > Pinopsida > Pinales > Pinaceae > Pinus > Pinus tabuliformis. The sequence goes on from CM062806.1 coordinate 684,742,796, forward strand.
TTATGAGATTCCAAGTACTATAGGGAAGCTGAGCTCACTCGAAAATATTGTCCAATGGAATCACTCCAAAGCAGTCACATCAGATAAGTTTCCTCACGAATTTTCTTTTCTGTTGTCCTTGAAATGCTTAGTCCTCAAAGGGTTCTCTAGATTGGTGTTGCTTCCTGAGTCCTTTGGGGAGCTAACAAACCTCCAACTAATCGATTTGGAAGGTTCTTCTTCTTTGTGCAGTCTTCTTTGGAAATTTAAGTCAACTTAGACATCTATCATTGAAGGGTTGCAAGGCTTTGATAATCTCCAATGAAACACTTGGAGTTATTAGACTACTAGAATATTTAATCCTGTATGCAGGTGATCGATTTTCCTCCACAAGTCGCACACCAATGATCTTTGCGAAATCATGTTATCAGTCTCTTCCTCGCTGCAACTAAAATTGTTGCTCGAGTCCATTGGTCTGGTCACTGAGTTAACACATATGGATATGAAGGATAATAGGATAGAATACTTACTGCAACGTCTTGTCGAGATGAACAATCTAAAATATTTAGTAGTATCAGATTGTCCATTGCGCTAGATTCCATTTAAAAGGGTTCGAGAACGAGAAGCATTCTTGTCGTTAGAAGGAGAAAGAGAGTTGAAAATGTTGAACATCACCAATTACAAACACTGCATGTTTGGGCTCAAGCGCTTAAAGCTATCAGACATGGAAATAAGGGAGGTTTCTTTTGAAGAGAGTATTTTCCCTAACCTTCAACAATTGCACTTGAGAGGCTGTTATAGGTTGAGGCAAATAGGAGGGCTTTCTGGTCTGCTTAAACTTCTTAAACTCAAGATCAACGGTTCTGTAAATGTTAAGAAACTCCTCGGTCTTGAAGTGTTGGTATTTTTGCAGATATTGATTGTTGAGAAATGTGAGAAGCTGGAGAGAATACAAGGGTTGGGGCAGCTTACAAACCTTATAAATCTACGTGTTTAGCGCTGTTGAGAGGTGCCGAGCGTGGATAGTTTGAGTTCTTTGGAGGTATTTCCTATGACTAGATGTGAGAATTTCAGGAGCATACCAAAGTTGTGGCAGCTCAGAAAGCTTAAATATCTAGATTTTGGGGTGTGCCATCAGATCACAATGCTCAGAAAGCTATATATTCGTAACGACTATGGGTTACGAGACCTGACAGGTGTGGAACATTTGAGGTCATTAGAGACTCTTGATGTTCGTGGATGTCCCAAACTGCGATGGGATGATGGAAGGCGTAGGTCTCAAAGAACAAATGGATTGAATGATGCCCATTTGGTCCTCTAAAAGGATCCTCACCCTTGCAATAATCTTTCACTTAACATTGACTCTCTTCGCGTGCACTTATTTACTTAACATTGAGGTCATTGTGTATCTTTGCATTAGTATTTAAACTAGTTCTATTACTGTATTACACTATATTATTGAATAGAATCCTGAGCGAGTTTTAGTAAATATGTTTTCTCAAAGGTAGATTTAAACATCTTACTTGTATAACATAAAAATTATTTAAATTGTTATGTTCTTATATTTTATTCATTAAATGGAATGAATTTTTTTATTACATTAAATTATCTGAATGATTAAAATGGTTAAATATTTATAATGTTATTTTATTTGTAATTATGTTAATAGATTAAATATATATGATATTATTTTACTTGTAATTAGGTTAATAGATGTGTCTATTGTAAAATAGAGTTTTTTAAATTTCGAATTAATTACCAATAATTACTGAGTACATAGTAGATATTTTAATCTTAAAATACTTTTAATAGTAATTAAAAATAGAAGGTTGAGAATTATTTTAAAAGTAGGTATGTTTTTTTAGTATTTTTAATTTTTTTTAATTAATTAAAAAATGCCATATAAATAAGACTTACTATTTTTTGGACATGCAATATTAATAAGCCATAGTATTCTCCCAATTTATTGTAACAAAGTCTATATAATTAACACATTAGTTATTTTTATAATTAATAATAATAATAATTTGAAATAAAATCATATTATTGTAAAATACAAATAAGTATTTTAATATTATTAATATTTGTTATCTATTTAGTTTATATAATTACCTACTTATAAACAATGATTGAAACTTCACATTATTAGAATCTATTGATTTCATATTTATTATCATTTTTATTACTTATAAATATTATTTATTAATAATTTATAAATATTTTAAATTGATTATTTTTTAATATTAGATATTTTTGAAGTGTTAGTATTGATTAACATGTTGCATATTTGTTAACGGTAATTACACTATGGAGTGGGAAATATTATTTTTATGATAATTTGGGATATCGCTGGTTTAGCATTATTTTAAACATATATATGTTTTAAAATTATATAATATTGTAAAAATTTACAATAATATATTAAAACAAAAATCTATATTGTGTTTTTTTTAATATTTTAGTGGTTTATTCTATACACATATAGATGGATTTTTTTTTATGTTTATTATTAATAGCTAAATTAACGTGTTACATATTTGTGAAGGGTAATTACAATATGGAGTGAGAAATATTATTTTTATGATAATGTCGGAGGTCGTTGGTTTAGGATTATTTTAAACATATATGTTTTAATATTATATAATATTGTAAAAATAATATATTAAAACAAAAATATATATTGTGATTTTTTTATATTTTACTCGTTTATTTTATATATATAGATGGATTTTTATTATGTTTTTATTAATAGCTAAATTAATTTAAATATTTAGATATATATAAGTTAATTATAATAATTCATTATTTAGATAAGGTGTGATGGGGTCCACCATAAGGGAGTGCACATGGTAGCTACCTCATTGAGCATGTATAGGCGAGGACGTTGATGTGCAATGATGTTTTCTATATGATATGATGAGTGACTTGAATGCATGACACAAATCTCATGGGATTTAATGGATATAGCACCACACCACCCTTGATATATCTGTAATCACTATGAAATGACTAGCAAAACAATGATAATGATTGTGGTTTTAATGGTTGATGACATTAAAATTTTGGATAGTTATGTGGGAACCACCCTTACCAACCTATCCAGGAATGGTAATGATGGTATTAAGCAACGAATTAATGACACTAGCATGTGTCATGCAATAGGATATTATGTTGATACAATACCAAGGATGATAAGGAAGAAGCATAAGTCATTTTCATTAAGGATACTCTAATTTCATTTTTTTTTATGTAGAGGAACATAATTGAGTTTTGAGAGTGCCTCCTAGAACTTCTTCGTAGTTTAGAGGATTTTATATGTTGTTTTCACTCTCATCCATGAATAAGTTTACTGTCAAATCTTTGAATTTAGTCCTTGACATTCACGGCCTTTCTCTCTATTATGAATTAGGTCTCTCTATTGGTTATACTTAGGAAGCTTGCTCTAGCCTTGGCCTCTTGTCTTAGTCTTAAGCTTAATTTTCATCACACATAGAGGTTAAATGCTATTGGGATATATGGTTATCACAATGCCACAAGGTTGAGCATTCCACTGTTGAGGGGGAGTTTATTATAAGAATCAAGGCAAAGCTTGCACTTATCAATGAGCAAAATCCTCCACACACCATTATCATGAGCAAACTTCATAATGCATATAGGAGGAACTTGATGAATAAAAGTAGCACATGACAAGCAAGTTTAAGTGACTATCAAACATGGACATAAGAGAGAGGTGTCCTCTTCAAGACCTGATACGGGTCACACCAGGGGTTGACATAATTAGTACATCCACACAATTGAATTATATTGGCATGTGAATGCTCTATTAGCATGGGTGCTACTAGAAATGAGTGAAGCCAAGGAGGAAATCCTATTAATGTTGGATATGATACAAATTTCTATGATGTATATAGATCCTCACTTGCAAGGAATCAAAGACTACATGGGCCTCCCTCTAGAGCTAGGAAGCTCCTAGAAGCATGGAAAATAACTAATTGAGGTGGAGCCTTCGAGCTCAGACTAACCTTATGCTACATTGATATAGGTTTCATTCTTTCTTTTGGCCTCATGATTTTTAGTTTACTTTGAATAGTTGGTTAGAAAGCATCTAGTTATGGATTAGAACCTTTTTAGTTTTGGACTTGCTTTTTTATTATGTAATTTAGAAAGTTAAAATCTCTAAGTCTTGTCATTGCCCTGTAATTTCCCAAGTAGAAAACTAGGGAAAACCAAGACCATGAAGCCTGTAATTTTGTGATGGATTAATAAGATTTTCATTTCACAAACAGCAACAAAAATTAAAATAATAATAATAATTCATAAAATCAAGTTAAATATTTTTAAATCTTAATTCAAAGATTGAGATAGATTTAAGTTAAGTATAATAATTCATTAACTTTGTTTGTTTATATATATATATATATATATATATATATATATATATATATATATATATATATATATATATATATATATATATATATATATATATATATATATATATATATATATATATATAATCAATTAAGTTTTATTTTAGGTGGTTGAGAGAAACATTATCATTCCTAACTACCTAGGTTCAATTCCTATATGTGAGACGTTGAACATATAATGAATATTTCTTATAATCACTTAAATAAAAGACCTATATATTTTAGAATTATTATAGATTAGCACACATGTGTTATTAACCTGATTTATTTCATTAATCAATTCCTAACATCAGAAAACTCCCTTTGCCAAAGTCCTTGGGCATTAGGACCCATTTTACTCTCTTGGATATAGCATGGGCCCCAGGCCAATTCCATTTTATGCAAAAATAACTTATGGCACTTGAAATACCACTTGAGGGGTCAAAGACATCAAAGAGGCCATGTCGCATGCTTGAAGGCCTTGTTCATAGTGCTTGAGCCTTAAAATGTTCATTTCCTTATGGAAGGCCTTTTTTTTAACCATTTTTTGAGCTCCGAGGCCCACCAATAATTCCCAAAACCAGTTAATTGCAATCATACCCCAATTACAGGGAAATTATTCCATAGAAACATCCTATGTATTGTTTTAGACTACAAAATAAAAATTCATATTTTCAAATCATTTCACATTCTTCTTGTGCTTCCAGTTATTTTTCATTCTTTTGTTACTTGATTATTGATTCAATTTCATTTAAGGTGGATAGTTTTGGAAATATAGAGTTTTAAATTTTGAAATATTCCTGCAAATTTGTTTAGGTAAACGGATATAAAATTATACTTGAAATTTCATTTCAGGTTGAATGTCTTTTGGGCTATAGCATTTTTTAACTAAAATTTATATTCACAATTTCTTTTTAGCTATCAAAATTTTAAAGCTTCATATATTTATAAATTTTTTTACATTAAAGTTCGTTCGGGTGGGAGGAATTTTTCATTTTTCTTAACAAATGTATACTGAAAAATCATGGGAATAAAAAAGAATCATTAAAATAAATTCATTTGTGCTTGATATTATGCTCTCCGTAATGCTAAACATAAGATCCATGCGGAGAAATGAAAATGTTTGATAATTAAAAATGCAAGTGATGATAATGTAAATAATAATTTTCATCTTAATGTTGACATAGATTATCTTAAATAGCAAATTGGAAAAATTGAAAATACTTTAGAACAAAAGCTAGAGAAGGATTTGAATCGTAACATTGATGACCAAATTCAACAATAGGTAGTTGAGATAACAATATGTATGTATATATATTATAATATGTACATAAAATAGATAATTGAAATTAAATGTATTCAAAGTATTCTTTCATCATTTTATAGGATTGGTAATGAATAGCTCATTCAAGTAGCTTACCTTTAAGTGACCCTAGACCTCTCTCATCCATCTAAAGTCATTTTGAAGTTCCTCATTGTATAATGTCTAATTAAGGTAGGGGTGTTGTAGGGATTAATGCATGGGTGGTGGACAAAGAACCCTCTCAAGTTTCCAGAAACCTAAGGAAGATTGATCAAGGGACTTGCAACTATTCAAGCAAGATATATTCAAGCATATTAATGTTAAATAAGAATTGAGAAAGTAATGGTGAGGAGTTACCTATTGGTCCTTGGCACAAATTTGTTGGATATTTCAATGTGATGGAGAGAGGATACTCAACCATCTCTCAAATTGAGACCTGCAAACAATACGAACACCAAGTGATCTTCATAGGATATATAATCCTCAACAATTCAATACACTAACGTCTGACAACATATAATAATTGAATGCATCAATAACAAAGAATTAGTCTCGCCATTGGATCAACATATACAAAGATAAAGTATTGAGGTCATGACATAGATAGAACGAAAATCAATATATATATTATTAACTCTAAGGAGAATGATTACAACCATGAGTATTGCAATAAGCCTTCCTTAAGATCCTAGCTCCTCTCTCTCTCTCTTTCTCAATAGTGTCTTGACAACATAACAATGCAAAAATTCTGATCCCTATTACTATGGCCTAGCCTCAAATAGATAGGTGATGGGAGGCTCAACTTTTTCCATTTTCTTCACATGTTCCCTTTGGGAAAAAATCTAGATGTTTCCTCTACTTTGTTACTCCTTACCTATTGATTTTCTTCTGTTAGGATAAGAAATTTTCAAAGACAAGTTTGAGGTTAATCTTTCTAGCTTTTTAGAGTCAAACTTGAGTAAAAGACGGAGTGTCAGTGAGTTAAGCCAAGTTTTTTCCTTTGGGAGCTCATGAAAGTCAAGTAACGCGGACCTAATTGAAAAAAAAGCATTCATGCCTAGGTTAACGTGGTCTATTAGGCTTATGGACCATGTTAGCACACTTTATGCTAGTTTCTCAAGTGTGTTAACATGGAAAACAAGCTTGTAACTTAGTTTTTCTTCCAATCGAATTTGGTATTCTCCTCTTAGCATATGAGAAGGTGTTTTCCACTATATAAAACTCCCCCTAAGGTGTGACGTCAGAGAAGAAGATGACGACCCAAATACTTTACATACTGTCACTAAAGAGAGAGAGTGTCAGAGTTGTAGAACAAAGCAAGACCTGAAAGAAATAACATATGTCAAAATATATAGATATGTCCTGAGCCAGGAATTCCCATGATCAGTAGAAAAATGAGAGTGATTTCTAAAGAAGGTATGACTCTCATGTCCATAGATAGGAACAATTTGGATTGTTTTCATAATATGATCAATCTGATAATTTGTCTCTCAAATCAATAGTCATAGCTTAGGAGAGGAAACACTACCGAGTGATGTAAGCCTCTACCCAAGGTCTTGGTCTCTACTTCCAAAAATAACATATTTCTACACATGTGAATATAAGGGTTAAGGTTGAACATGTGAGAAATTATTTGATTACTAGTCATTGATGAAAACCGTTAACAAATACGACGATGGCCACCAATAGGGGTGATGGTCTCCAACATGCACAATACAGTCTAGAGAGTGTGAGTAAGATGTCCTAACATCAAACACTCATAGAATCATTCCAAAGGGAGCCAATAATGAAAACCCCTGATGCAATGCATGGATACCTACCACTAAGGACTGCAAGTTCTAGGGTACATAAGTGTGTATCTATCTACTTCCTAGATAAGATGTTAACGTCAAAAGGAAAAGACCTATCAAAGGTAGGAAATGAGGAATCCTACATCAATTGATGCGAAATGAGACAAGAATAATTGTTTTGGAGATAGTTTAGAATAATGGGTCAAACTGACTTTGGATAAATATGGCATATGAGTGAATGGTTGATACAAGAAGCAAAGAGTAGGTTGATCCCTTAAACAATAGGAGGCATGGTACTAGTAAAACCAAGCATCTTTCTAAATTTTTGAAATATTTCATAATCACATTCTGACATCGTTAATTTAAAGCATTCATTTGGGAAATTGCATTTTTTCCAAACTCACGTTTGATTTATATGTGTTTTAAAAATTTTGAGTGATAAATGATAAAATACATTTTGGGTTTGTTTGATCTCTTAGGAAAATTAGATATCTTAGTTTATTTCTCCATCTAGATTACATCAAAGTGAAATTTGTTGTCTTATGAACAAAATTTTGGTGAAATTGCAAATTTTACAATTTATTTAAAGAAAATCAAAGAAACTCTTACTTTCCCTTAATTAGGATTTAATTGAACGAAAGATTACAAATTGCATGTTCGATTGTATTAAAATTTCGAGTCGAGTCATAATATCATAAGTTCCACTCTCATTACCTATTGAGTAAATAACATCTTAATAACACTATGTTAATTAAAGTAAATTAGAATTTTATATTTTTTAGGGCTCTTACCACCTATAGTAGCTTAAGTGTACGGATTTGGAATAGGAAAGTGAGTAAACTTTCCAAAGCTACAAACAAACAATAGAATTTTGTGTTAAGGAGAGAAATCCAATTATTTCAATTTTTCTCTGGGAAGCTCTTCTTATACATGAGTTAAGCACAAGATCATGTCAAATATGTTGAAGTGATCGTACCCATTTCATTAGCTATGATAGAGAGATTTTCATGTATTACAATAGTGTCAAAAGTTACTTGGGGTCACTTGAAAGTAAACCTCCAATTAACCATGTTGAGGAGATTTCAAGGGGATTGAGCTTTGTTACTCTGCCCTTGCATGTATGTCTGATTTACGATTGTCCCCCCAGGTAGAATTGTTGTAGTTGGTAAACTTAGTGACCATAATCCTAGGGATATACCTAAGGTGACAACAGAGGGAAGGTCTTGTTTTACTTAGAACTGATGTTGGCTAGACTCACTTGGAATTTTTGGAAGCTAATGTTTGCTTGAGATGGCATAAGCGAAGTTACTTTCCCCAAATCATTTCATTAAGAAGTTTGTCAGTGTAACTTCTTCCAAATGCTCATATCTATAAAAAAATTCACTTTGATCCCTGCATCATTGGATTTCTTCACCAACTAATAATTATCGATCTCTGTGACAAGTAAGTTTGCATGGTTTGAATTCCTAGATTTATTAGCGTGTGTTACCTAGTATGTTTCTTACTTTTTAGAGGCTTTAAGTGTGATTTTGATATTGTGTGAATAATTAATTCAAAATTTTATTATGGCTGAATAACTGAGACAATCACGTAGAATTTTGGGTCAACCCCTTGAATATACACCAAGTCAACTATAAAATATTAAAACCAAAAAATCAAAATCAACAGGATCCAAGACTACATATGGACCTAAAACTTCTACTATATCAGAATTTGATGTAATAGGAACTAAAGTGAATCAACCAAAAACATCTATTATTCTAGAAACTGAAGTAACAAAATCTGAATTTGATCAACCTCAAACACTATAATTAGACTGAGTAATCGATCCAATAGTTACTGAACTTATTCAAACATAATTAGATACTAGAGAGACTTTAGACTCACAATTAACTAAACCAAATATCGAAGAACCTGAGTTTGTTGTTTCTGAACCTGAATCACCTTCAACTACTTTAGCCTCTACTCCTGCTCCAAGTTCAGCACGAGTGAAACTTCTTATTACCGATATTCTACCTTCTATTCTTATTAGCATTGAATAAATTACCTCAAACAAAGAGAAAGAATCTCCACATACACCAATTTCTACTGGTGATTAGGCAGTTATTCCAGAAATTTTCTTTTCTTCCTTTCAACTTGATCCTTGGTATTTTATGTCCTTGAACTTTTTAGGTCAAGGCATTCCATGATACACTACTCCTTATTCTACTATGTTAATCTCTGATATATCTAGATTCACTTCTAGAGATATGTCATCAGATACTTCTATGTTTTTAACTTCTTCATAATCAACTTTATACTATGACCCATCAGTCCCCCTTGGATATCACTATCTTTCTGGTACTTATTCAGGGTCTTCTCCTTTAACTCAACCTTCAACTATGTCAACTAGTTTAACTGATCCTATACTTCAGGGTTTGTCATATGATTAATATATAAATATGAGTTCTGGCAATGTAAGTAATCCTCAAGTTAACCCAACATGCAGTTATTACCTTCTTGGGGGGCAACCATCATATCCTCCTCCTCGAGGAAAACCGTTAGTTGGATCTTATCCTACGGTAGGAGGGAAACCTCCTACCGAAAATTATACAGGTTATGGCCAGATCCCTCAATCCAGTTTAGGTAAACCTTTTATATCTCAACCTGTTGTTGGTACTCTATATCCTGAGATGAAAACAATCGGGGTTCCTTCATATAATCAATAACCAATGCCAGTTTCTCCTCAAGTGCCAATTTATGAACCTGTTGGAAAACCTATTGGAAAACCTATTTAAGGTATTCCTATTCAAGTCCAACAACCTATCTAGGGTAACCCATCAACATCTATTCAAAAACCACTCCAACACCCTTTTCTAAGTACTCCACAAACTATGGTTCAATTTGTTGTCTAAACGTCTGTTCAAAATCCAATTTCGAGCTCACCATCAACTCTTATCTCGGGAGTATCACAATTAATTGTCCCAATTACTTCTCAAGTAAATGTGCATCAAACTACTCAGAATATTCCTTAGGCACCTTTTTATCAAATTATTCCTGCAGTTCAGTCTATACCTCAAATACCTGTGGTACATCCTAGTATACCATATTTGCAAACACCATTTCAAGGATAGGCTTTTCAAGGTCAACCCCAAAGTCAATTTTTTCAAGGCCAGCATATACAATGCCATCCTTTTCAAAGATAGTTCTTCCCAGGTCAACCTTTGTAGAGTCAACCCTTTTAGGGACAATTTATCCAAGGTAAAATGGGTCAGGATCCTCCTTTACAAAATCAACCATACCCCAGTCATACTTTTCAAGTTCCAATTCAATCGTAATTCAGTATGGCTCATCCTGGATATTTGGGAGGTATGAAAATTCCAACTGCTCAAGCTATTCCAAGATATCATGGGTATCATCCTCCAGGAACATTACTCATCCCTCGAGGTTATCAATACCCATAACAGGACCCTAATCGCCAGTTACCATTTATTTCAACTTTGGATTTAACAGATCTATCTCGGTTAATAAATGGTCCCATTTTCTATCTAACGTTTTTGTCGGAAACCCCTATGATGTTTCCCAGTCACATTCCAAAATTTGAAGGTAAATCAGGAGAGGACCCATCTAATCACATCATGACTTATCATCTTTAGTGCACCTCGAACTCATTAGGTGATGATTCCATTAGATTACAACTTTTCCAAAAAACCTTAATGGGTTCGGCAGCCAAGTGGTATGTTGAATTACCACAAGCTTCTTTGATTACTTTCAACACCATAGTCAAAAAGTTTTTGACACATTTTAAACTACACATTCGATACAGTAATGGTACTGAGCTTTTAACTTCTCTAAGAAAAGTCAACGTCTACCTATATTTTATATTATATTCATGAATGGAGATGAAGATGTTGTTTAGTTAAAGTTTACATCCCAGATCAAATCTTAGCCAAATGGTTTATAAAATCACTTCTGACAGTAATTACTGAAGAGGTTGGAAAAGGTGGTGTTGTAACTTAAGAGAAAGTTATCCATCGTGCCCAGTACTTAGATCTTGTTCATACTTCGACCATCATATATTGCAAATCATCAGCCTCAATCTTTGGGATATCTATAGTAAACCTCTATAGGTTGTGTTCCAGCTCAGCTAGTGCCTCTGTTGCCTCTAGGTTGGGTGTTGCAACTCTTATTTAAGCATATATAATCTGAGAGTTCCAATTTTCTAGTTAAGCAACTAAGAGTTTCACCAAGATAAGGGTTTCTTCCTAGTGGGTACTATTTCAAGGTTGGTAGTGTGGTAAGGATTTTTAAAATTAAAACAAATTTGATTACGAGTTGGGTAATCAAAGAGAAATTGTTTTTCATTTTAAACCCTCTTAGTATACAATGATGACACCCATTCGTCCTAAGTTGTTTTGGGAAATGACCAATATCCGGTTTCACTTTGAAGCTCATGAGAATTAGTAAATATTGTTTTCAAGGTTGAGGTTGGTTACCTCCTTATAATACCTTAGCTTTATTTTCCCATCTATCTCCTTATTTCCCACAAATTATCCTTATATTTGGAAGTAATAATATTTTCAATATGATCCTTATTCTTCAAGATGATCTCCAACTTTATCCCCCATAAGTCTAGTTAAGACTAGGTATCCCTATGTCAATCTCGCTTGAGCCATAGATAGGGGTCCTGGCTAAATTTAGAAGCAATTTTACGAAACCTTTGCTTACATGTTGTATACCTTCTTCTTATACATGTGATACATAGTCATAATCATGCTTTTAAGGGGGAAATGCTAGCTTCAATCAAGAGGATATGGTAGGGAGTATTGCCTTTAATATTGAGTTTGTAAGTTATAAATTTCTTTTGGATCAGCTCAATCTTCCCCATGACTCTCTAGGTATATTGCATCCCCAAACGTAACATCCATATAATATAATAGGGGTGACGAGAGTCTCAAAGAGGAACTTTTTACTCCATATCCAATGAAAAGTCAACTTATAATTATTTTCAAGACCGTAATAAGTTTTCTAGGGTGCCATTATCCATTTCTCAATGCTATAATTTCAATTGAGTTGATGATGAATGTCAATTCTCAAATATTTGTATGGAAAAACTTTTTCTATGTGGTTATTAATGTAAATTAAATTATCACAGTTGATATTTTTGGGTTTAATTATCATGAATTTAGCCTTGTCAATATTAATAGTCATACCCATCTTGTAGCAGTAATCTTGGAGGATTCTAAGATGCTTGTCGAGATCATCATGGATCCTAGCTAAAAAATGATATCGTCACCATAAACGAGAAGCATAATGACCATACCAGTGAGCATGGAGCCATTAAATCCTGCAACTTCCAAACAATCTTCTAGCTTGTCACTGTAAATGCCAAAAATAGTACATGATAAGAGACACCCTTTCTTAACTCCTCTATGGCAATTAATTTCTTCTGACGAACCCTTGGTGGTCCTAAGGTTGGAAGTTACATTCGTGTATAGCCTAGACACAACAACCCTCAAATCAAGAGGAACTATAATTTCTTCTAGTCACTTCCATAGCTTATGCCAAGGAATAATGTCAAAATATTTTCTTATACCAACAAAATATCATAAGGGATTAATTTTATTATTACGACATTCCTCTGCAATGATCCTAAGAGTAACAAGATGGTCTATAGTTGAGTGTTGTCTCCTAATCCCATCTTGTACCTAGCTATTTTGTCATGGATTTCAAGCCAAAGGCTAATCTTCTTTTCAAAAATGAATCCATATAGCTTGGCTAAAATATGGCTAATCATAATGGTCCTGTAATTGGAGGGAATGTGTTTATACTCACTTTTAAAGATAGGCACAATAAGACATTGCATCCAAGGCTTAAGGAAGCATTACTTTATTCCCAAATTGAGAAGCCTATGTATATGAGGGATGAGGATAGACCTTCTCATTTTTTAAATTTACATAATAACATCTTTATATTACTTAATTTTAGACTTTTGTGATTCATACTGATTTTGATAAATTCTTTTGCATTACTCACATCATGAGTTTTTGGTCGACGTTTCGAGCCATCCAATGTGGTTCATCATCAGGATTAGATCCATGAGTGAATAAGTCAGAACTCAATAGGTTTAATAGATATGGCTAGGGTTGGGATGGGAGTGAATGTTAGCCGATAGGTTGGATATAATTCAGTTTAGTTATAATTTATTTATTTTAATTTTATTAAGTTATTTTAGTTTTTAGGTTCTTTTATTTTTATTTTAATTGTATATCTAGGTTTTTTTTAAATGATTAAAAATATAATTATTAACTCTTATAAACTAACTAATAATTAGGTGTATAATTAGTTTATTAATTATATGAGTAGAATGAATATTAATGATTTGTATTTACTTATTTATTTGGTAAATGAATTATCTTTATTTTGAGTTATGATTAAATGAGAAAATAATAATTAATATCATTTTAATATTATGTAATATATTAATATTATTAATAATCTAAAAAAATGAAATTTTATGTTTTAAATTAAATAAAATTTTATGTTTTAAATTCAATGAAATTTTTATGTTTTAAATTAAATAAAATATCTGGTCTTTTAATGTTATGTGAATGAGGTCGCAAAGATGCTTATAAATTTCATATTATATATATATATATATATATATATATATATATATATATATATATATATTCTTGATTAGTTATAATTTATTTATTTTAATTTTATTACGTTATTTTAGTTTTAGGTTTTTAATTTTCACTTTTAATTTAATATCTAGTTTTATTTTAAGAGTTTTTGAATAGTTAAAAATAAAGTAATTATCTTTATTTTGAGTTATAATTAAATGAGAAAATAATAATAACAATTTAATATTATGTACTAGATTAATCTTATTAATAATTCAAAAAAAAAATTATGTTTTAAATTAAATAAAAATATTTTAGGTTAGAAATTAAATAACAATTTTTATATTTTGATATTTTGTGAAGAAAAGATGGAATGTTTATAAATTTTATTATCTTCTTGTATAGCTAAGTAATTATTTTTAATTTTTTTTTTTTTTTTTTTTTTAAGAATTGAATGTGATCATTGAGATTGGTGAATTAAAGTTATTAGATTAAAAAAATTTGAAACACATTAAAATAGAAATTATGAAAATCATTTATTCTTGATGATTTTATGAAACTGGTCTAATGATTTTAGGGCTAGTGTTATAAATGGAGGATCATGGAGGTAAAGTCAAGGGATAAGGGGTACGAAATATTTAGGACAAGGTAGGATCAGAGGTTAGAGTAGGGATCCAATTATCACTAATTTTCCAACCCTCATCACGGTTAAGGTTGTTAGGGTGTTTACCTATTTCCATAGCTTCTTTGAATTTCCTATGGTGATAATGATCAACTTTGGCCACAACACAAGAGTTTTCAATACAAATATGGTGATTGGTTTTACTGGAGTACTCAGCCAAAGCTGAGGTTTTGGAACAATTGTGTTTAATGTTTGCTGGATGTTCTTGAATCTAGTTAAGATTGATCGAGTGGTCCCACTATTGTAGGTTTTTCCACAAGAACAAGGAACCAAATAAACCCCTTTGTGGCATTTAGGATCAATGGGGTCTTTTACGGATTTTAGGCATCTGGTAATGGTGCTTATAGGTTTGACAGTAGTTTTTATATTATTCTTCTTCAAAATATGTGAAATTTTATCCGTCTCGCCTAGTATGTAGGGTAAGTGGACCTTGTCAGCACACTCATCCATAGGTTGTTTGTTTTTAGGATTCTCAGCATTCTTGAAAGCTTTGATTCCTTGGTGTTTTCTGCATCCATTCTTTTCAAAAATGTCCATAAGATGGATCTTCTCTTGTTCAAAATGATCATGATCTGAAATTAAAACAACCCTTGTAGCAAGGGTGTTGAGAATCCCCAATTTTTTAGCATGATGATGGTGTGAGTTTGTGTGAAGGTAATTCTCTGTGTGGGTTTTCTTACAATATACCTAGTGAGATATTGAGCCATCTTGGTTTCTTTTGATTAGGATGTCAAGAAAGGGAAGGCTGCCAATCTCTTCCACTTCCATGGTAAATTTGATAGAATTAGATTGGTTGTTAAGTTGCTTCAGGAAAATGTCTGTTTTTTCTTTTCCATGAGGCCAAATAATATAGGTGTCATCGACAAATCTTTTAAGCTTAGGTTTTAATGTAGAAGACTCAATGGCTTTAGTTTCAAAATCATTGATATTGTATAAAACTATTATTATCTATAAAAATTATTATTATCATTTATTTAAAGTATTGATATTTATTGATTTGAGGCTTCTGCGATATATATTTTGTGTGGTGTTATCTTCCAGAGTCATCGCATTCATGTTTTTGGAATCGACGTTTCGAACCATCCTCTGTGGTTCATCATCAAGATAGATCCATGAGTGAATAAGTCAGAACTCAATAGTGTTAATAAATAAAGGTGAGGGTTGGGATGGGAATGAATGGCAGCTGACAAGTTTGATAATGATTTAATTCAGTTTTAGTTTTAATTTTTAATTTTGTTAATGATTTTTAGTTTTAGTTTTTAATTTTAATATCTAGTTTTCTTTTAAAGATTATTAAAAATTCTTTTAAATTTTTGTGCAAGCTAATTCACAAATTAATTATTGGCAAATAATTTTTTGTTCATTGAAAATTGTATTTAATAACTTGTTTAAATTATTTTTATTTTAAATTTATTAAAAATAAATAATGATTACTACCTAATATTTATTAATGATTAGAACCTAACTTATTATTTTTCTGCATAATTAATTAATTTTTATTAATTTCAAGATTGAAATTAAAATGAATTTAATGTTTAAATTCAATAAAAAATTTAATCTTTAATTTTATTTGTATCAAAATGAGAATTATAATTCTTTTTATTAATAATAATCACCAAAAATATTTTGTTAATGACGATACAAAATGTTAATGTTTATAAACTTTATTATATCATTATTAAATAATTTATAAAGTTTTAAAATTAGAATCGAATATAATGATTGGGACTAAATTAAATTAAAATTAAAATAAATTAAATTAGAAATTAGAAAATTATTCATTATTGATTTTTGTTTTTATTAAAATATTTTAATAAATTTTAGGGTTGGTATATTATAAGGAAGACTATGGAGGCCAAATTTAGCGATAAGAGGGCAAGGAGCATCTAGGAGAAGGTGGAATCAGATGTTAGAGTTGGAATCTAATTGTCACTTATTTTCCAACCGTCATCGTGGTTAAGGTTGTTATGGTGTTTTCCTATTTCGATAGCTTCTCTAAATTTCCTATAGTGATAATAATTGGATTTTTGCCCATAAAATTTCGAACGAGTAACTTTTACATCATAGAGTGAATTAACACTACATCTATTGCCCTCTCTTCTATACCCTACACCTTTAATGATATATTTTTAACTTAATATAAATTTTTATTTTATTTAGATAATTTGAATATGCTATAAGAGTTACTTTAATTTTGAAATATTTTATTGTTATTTTCTATGATAAAGTTATACGAGGAAAAGATATTTACTGATTTAAATTTCAATAATATGTTTCCAATTATGATTTTTTTTTGAGGATATAATATTCAATTCAACTGCCTTAAGATGAATTCATACATAATATTACTTTTAGTTATTTATTTGATTTTACATGTTTTTTTAAAAGATTATGTTATAGTTATGTCGTTTTAAATTTCCTTGATGTTTTAGTATCGTTAAGAGATGGAATTAAATATATTTATTAAATAAACATTGAGAATATATTAAATAATATATTACTAGTATTATTATATATTAAATTAAATTATTAAATATTAACTAGTTCAAAGAAGAAAATTAATATAGTCAAAATTAGAACGAACTCTTATGAGACCCATAGTGAAACAGGTTGTTGGGCAGTTCCTAAAACACCATGGATGGAAAGGATCTGTTATCTTTGTGAGAATATGAACATCGACGATGAAAATCAGTTCCTCTAAGAGTGCCTGCGTACAACCACATTAGATCTCAGTTTCATAATCTTTGTTTCAATATTGACCTTCCTAGCCTTTTACGTTGTCAAAATTATAGTGAGCTCGGGAGGCTTCTCTCCAAGCTTTTTGAGCATAGGAATAAAATATTAAATCAAACTAAATAATTCATTTCTTTAGGTCCGATAGACCAAAAGTTGGTCTTAGTGGAAGTTAACCACCACCACCATCATCATCAAGAATAATCAATTTTATTTACTAATATTTTAGTTTTGAAAAAAAAAATATAAATAGTTTTATAGATAACATAAGTTTGTGTTTCTTTTCTTTAACATAAATATACAAATATATATATTAAAGAAATATATAATTAAAATTACTATTAAATTTTTTATAAAAAGTATTGATTATTTTATATAAGAGAAATAAGAATATTAATAATCATGTGAGAAAAAATTTATGGATTGAATTTATTAAAATGCCACTCTATAAAAGATTGCTTATATTTATTATTATAATGGGTGGAATCATTTTTTATTTTCTTTTATCATTAGGTTTAATTAAAAAAAAATTTACTTACATTTTGTACAAGGTATTGTAACAATTACCATAAGAATTTTTTATTAGAGAGTTTTGCTAAGTTGGTTGTCTTTTTCTCAAATACAAATTTTAGGCTCTGGTGGAAGAATCAAGAGCCATTGTCTCAGTTCTTCATGCTTTTATTTCCAACATCTTCACCTTGGTTCCAAAATTAGATTAAATCAGTGAACCCTCAAGCCTTCATCCAATTTTGTTATGCAATATTCTCTACAAGATCATCACGAAAGTCATATCCAATGGATTGAATCCCCTCCTCCCATATTTTATTTCTCCATAGAAAATTGGTTATGTTGAAGGGTGACATACCTTCGATGGAATTATGGTGTCTCATGGAATCATTCATTCTCTCAATAAATGCAAAAGATTAAGTATGTTAATAAATCTTGATCATTGTAAATCATTCGATAATCTTAGTTAGTCATAACTATATTGATTATTCAAAGCATTTGGCTTCTAAAAAATTGATCAACTAGGTAGGATGTCTCTATTTTCCTCTTCCTTCTCATTTTTTCTAAATGGATCCCCTTATTTACCTTTAACTCTTCTCATGGCATTTATTAAGGGGATCCTTTATCTCAATTTTTGTTCATTTTGACCGCAAAAGGTTTAGGACACCTCATCAATGCCACCATCACTCAAAGGCCACTCGAAAGATTAGGAATTATGGGAGATAACCCTCTAGTCTCTCACCAAGAATTCATGGATGATACCATGGTAATGGGATCTCACATGATGAGAGAGACTGCCATGTTAAATAAAATACTTGATGAATTTACGAAGGCTTGCATAAACTCTATAAATCTATCCAAATAAAAATTTTCTTCTCCCATATGTTGTCAACAATGCAAAGACACATATCTCACATGCTAGGACATCAAATTAGTTCGTTTATTGATAAATATTTGGGTGTTGGTCTGGTTGAATCCTCAATCAAATCTATTTTTTAGAGGGAACTCCTGCAAAAATTTAAAGATAAGCATAAATGTTTGACCTTTTGCGCGCTCAATATAGTGGGTCACCTAACTCTTCTCAAGTCAGTTTTTCAAGCCTTGCTTATATACTTATTCTCTTCCTTGGTCCCAATGGGATATTTTTCTCAATCAAAAGCATCCAGTGAGACTTCTTATGGGGGATAAAAATTAATGAAAGAAACATGGTCTTTGGTCTCTTCAGAGAATGTATGCCTTCCTAAATTAAAAGGAGGGTTGGGATTATGAGACCTTGAAATCCTATGGAATGTTTTGGGCACAAAAATTTGGTGGTTCTAGATTCAAGGAGGCAATGTTCACTGGATACAAATTTCAAATAAAAATTATAGTCACAACATCTTGTTCCAGTAGCAAGTAAAATATAGGACTCACATTCAAGGCTCTTCTATATGGAATCATGGTCAAGCAAATAATGAGATAATACAAAAGTATAGTTTTTGAGAAGTACGAGATGAAAAAATTACCCTCTTTCACGAAGAATCATGGCAACAACTTAAAAATTTAAACAAAAATGCCACCTTCTTAATTATAAAACATAATATGAAAGCACAATAGTTGATTAGTTTGATTAATTATTACAAAAAAAATCCTCTCTTCCTCCCCTTCGAGAGAATGGAAGAAAAATGATTTATGGACACTAATTGATGATCTTGTTATTTTCGACAAAATCTTGAAATACACACGAAAATTGAAAATCCCCATTCTAGAAGGTATAGACAAAATTAGATTGGGTCATGAGACTAATGGAATGTTTTCTATCAGAGAGGCTTACTCTCTTACAGAAGTTCATGAAAAAATTCATTCTTAGAAAATATTGAAACATATATGGCACCAAAATTTATGCCCAAAAGTTACCCTCTTCCTTTGGCTACTAACTAGAAAGTGCACTCTCACATGGGATAATATAATCATACATGGATTCAGGCGACCATCCTTCTACCACTTATGGTGCAACAACATGCAATATTTTGAACATGTTATCACAAAAATCCAACCCTGAAATGCTACTGATCAGGAAGACTTTGAGTAACTATTTCAAACCAAACTTTTCGCTGAGGCTTAGCCTTCTCAACCTAAGAGGGCTCTCTCACTGGATTAAAGATTTTACTTTGAAGATTAGATGGCTAACTCTATGGAAAATTCGAACAACAATGTATAAATGGTTGAAATACCAATTAACAAACTTCCATTGGGCTATGGAGTCAAAGTGTGTTTCAGTACAATAGCAAGATCAATTTCACATGGAAGTTAGGGCATATAGGGTTTTAACATAAAAGCAAAACAAAGATATAATATAGAGAACACAGCCTACAAACACATGAAGGAAGTTAGAGCATCATCAATGAATTCTAAGTAACATGTGTCTATACCACTGCAAGTAAGTATATGAAGGAAGCCATGAGGAAAATCAAACATTAAAACCCTTGCTGAATCCTGAGTAGTGAAAGCAACTCTTTGTATTAACCTGAAAACATACAGTCACATACAATAACACAATGTGCTTGTTTCTTTGAAAATTGCCAACCCTTAGTGCATTACATCTCTTGTCATATATAGAGTTCATTACAAGCTTGGATTCCTTCCTCCATCATGAGGGGAATTCGAATTTCACTTGACCTGACACCTATTGATACTTAAACAAACTATTAATTACAACTAGTTGTTAACTAACAGTCCTAGAGACCTAATACAACTAGGAGTGTAACTCCTTATTATGACTAAACCACCTTAACTAAACATTGAATGCATTATTTGACAGCTGCAACCTCATGAGGTCGAATTTGATGAAGCCTCCCACGTTGTCACCTTACTGCTAATGATAAACCCTAGAAATTAGGGAACATGTTTCCCTATTTTTAGGTTTAGTATCCTTGAAAGTTGGCACGTGGGACAGAGCCTTTATCTTATCATCCATGACATATTTTACAAAACTGAAGGAGGTTTCTGTAGTCCATGCTTTCTGAAAGAAAAACCTCTCTTGGTTTTTTAAAAAACTTCTCCATCTTTCCAGAATCTGTCCTTGAAAAACACGTGTAAAACAAGAAAACTATGTTCTCTGAAATTAGGGTTTCAAAGAAAGCTTAGTATCTCCCAACTGATAACACTTATAAATAAAGTGAGATAGGTTATTTTATCTAGAGATTTTATGAAGAGAAACCTCCTTCCGAATTCCAAAATACCTTTTCCTGTGACCACAAACCGATCTTGAAAAAAACTGCTGAAACGAGAAGACAAAGCTTGACTTTCAGCAGTTTCGTAGCGCACGTTTAACCATAAATTCCTCCCACCTCAGAACGAATTTGAAGAAACTAAAAGAGGTTTCTTTAGTTCGTTATGTTAGGAAGAAAATTCTCTTTCAGTTTTCAAGATTGAGTTCTCAGCTGCTCAGGAACCCTTCTGGAAGTTGACTAGTAAAAGCAGAAAACATAGTCTTTTATGCTAAAATAGGCTTTTTCAGGGGTTTCGTAGTGCACTACGAAAACTCCTAGTTTAGTGCAAATTCTGGGTTTTGCGCTACGAAAATTCCTAGGCAGTTTCGTAGTGCATGAAAACCTTGACACAAGTTTGACACATGGAAATTTATGTGTGATGTGGGACCAATGATAGGAAAAACCAGAGTGTTGACCCTATTTGACAATACCAACAAGACTCCCTTCTAGGTCTTAGACTCTAAGTCAAACCATGGAAAGACTAGACCAAGACTAACACCAATCCTTTGGAATCCAACTGATGATCAAAATTTAGGAATTTTTTCTTGAGTGATAACAGAACACTTGTTCAATTTTTTTCATTTTTGGAAGAAATATGGAGCCAAGTGACTATCGTTTTTATCTAATTACATGTAGATACTAGTAGCATAGAAAATACCATTGTTAATTGGCATTCCTCTCCATTCAAAAAACCAATCATCAATCGAACTTGGGATCTCCTCCTATGTGTTATACTATGGCTCATATGGAAGGAATGTAGTTGTCATATTTTTCAAAACTAAAGCTCTATTGAGCATGTTTTCTAGTCCAAAGTTTTATCTTCTATTTAGGAAACCACTCTCCTCCACCACTGGTCGATGGAGGATCAGTTTTGTCTCTCCTCTGAGTTGCACATCCTTCGAAGTATCTTCCCCTGCATAACCTATGTGTCTCATATTCCCCCCTCTCCTACTAGATGAGCACTTCACCCACCTCTTGGTCTCCCCCATCTTCCTCCTTTGTGAAACTAAACTTTGATGTGGTCTCTAAAGAAAACCTAGGGAAAGATTGTTATGGAAGAATATTATAACATGAAAAGTGAATGTGCTCTACTACTTATGTGATGCAATGGGGCTTAAAAAAAAAAAAATTCAACTAATCTTTTCACCTTAGAAATGGGTCTCACCTATGCATCATAAATACCCTTGACCAAATTAGTCATTGATGGGGCACTCCTAGTTGATCACCTAAAATATTTAATATCTAATACATCAAGGAACTAAGATTAAAATATCAATCTATTTGTGTCTAGAAAACTATTTGATGTGCATCAAATCTATTATACCTGAATTATAAATAATCCACACTTCACAAGTTTTCAAATCCACCAAAAAAGTAGCATATCATATGGCTAATCAATTATGGATAGCCTTGAACATCCACATAGTAGAACAATGGCCTTTAGATCCAAATTACATATGCAAAAGGATTTCCAAATCCTTCTTAGCCAATATTGCAACTCCCTAGATGGGGTGATACGAGACATGCACGACGAAAGGGCAGGGGGGAATTGTTTGCACCCCCAAGGTGGATGAGTTGGTGACGTGGTGAATCTAGCCACCTCCCCCTAATGAATACACAACAAGTGAAAATATATCCGCTGAAATCGCAAATGCATTGAAAGGAACTAGAGGTCAACCAACTTAGTTCATGCAGCATGAATGAAACAAGGAAAATGAAGGTGTCTATTGATGGATTTGATCACCCTGAAGTCTCCCATGGAATTATTGAATGTCATAGTGGATTGCATATGATTTTACCTTCACCTCAATGGAATATTTATGGAATTTTTTAAAGGAGAGATGACTCTAGACCTCTCTGTGGATGAAGAAGTTTTCTCTTCCTATTGTTTTTTCTCATCTAAACGAAGGACCAAGCCCTCTTTCCCTTGATACTCCTTTATGCAACCATTTGAACATGACTAATTTTTAGGGATATATTTGGGTAAGTTGGATTCGCGCTGACTCAAAAAATACGGGTTAAGTAGCTTCAAGTATCCTCTTCATAATAGAAAAAATCCATCACACAAAACAACCCCAAGACAATAGCAAGAGCTTATCTCTCTCGTCTAGTTAACAAATATTTCCTAGCTACAAGATTTCTTTGTAATTTAAAAGACAATAATTCTTGGTTTATCATAGAAGGATATTGCTACATAAGGCTCTAGGTATTCCACATATCTCTCTCCTTTTTCTTTCTATGTCTAATTTGGGCTAGGAGTTCACTTACCGAGCTTCATATTTTTTGGGAGCCCTCTCTCCTATTGCTCTCCTCCTCTTGCCTTGCATTTTCCCAAGCCTACGATCTAGTCATCATTTGGGTTTTTAGTCCCCCTTGGTATTTTATATATTCTTCTCCTCTTAGTTAGTAACAAATTAGCGACTTAGGCTAGAAGGATTCTCCCCCTTTTTTATATTACATATCTTCTGAATTGAGGAACATGTCCTACCTGTGAGCTCACTTTAGGAGGGAATATGGTGGTCAAGGAAACTATGCTAATACTCAAGCTCATTCCAAATCCCACTCCTCTATAGATATATTTTATCTGCAGACCCAATTGTACGTCCAAAATATAATTTAAGATGCTGAACATGATATTATCCAAGAGAGGGAAAACCACTCAAAGTCATAAGTTACAACTATATTTTTGAAGTAGCTGCTAGGACTAGGAAACTCACATGGAAGGAAAAATAAATACCTACACACCATTGACCTTTTCTATCACGTCAACAACCTATTGGAAACAATTTTATTTGAAGGTAATGGCATAGATGATGAATTACCCCTCTACATAGAGGAACTTTAGTTACAATTTTGGGATAAGGATGAGTGCATGAAGCATACGGAGGATGTTATTCTATGTGACAATTAGCCTACTCCTCTAGGAAATCCTGAACAAAAAGATCCCATTAATATCCCGTAATGTTCTTTTTATATATACATGTTATTAGTAGTGTCACTTTACCACATGTTGGTCCTTCTTTTATGTTTTTAAATGTTATGGATACTATGAAATTGGCTAAAAATCCATATTCTTATAGCCATGCTATCTCCCCCATGGGAATTGTTCAGTTCATTATAAAACATTAGATCAAATCCTCTAAGTTTTTCCTTTAATCTAGTTTTTAGTATGGAAAGCAAAGGTAAGTTGTGACCGGAGATATATGTATATGTTACGTATATGTTTTCATGACTAATAGAAGATTTTGAGCATACAAAATAAAAAACAATTATCATAATATTATTATTCAATTATCAATGCTAAACAAAGGATATTAATTTAGTAATTATTAATTAAAACATGTGTTTCATCATAAGTTTACAAGTTCAAACCCAAAGGGGTAAAGTACGTATGCCTTTAAACAATTTAGCGATCAAGTTAGATTATTATTATTATTATTATTATTATTATAAATTTATCATTATTTTAAATGATATGGTTTATATAGAATACAAATAAGCATTACCAAAATCTTTTTATTTGATAAGAATTAGTTAATTATAGTCATGTTTATTAAATTTTTATTGATGTTTTAATTTTATTAAGAAATAGAATTTGTGTATCTTTACAAAAATATTATTGTTTTATGATGATGATGATAATGACTAACATCCACCAAGATTTTCATGGTGTATGGGAATACTCAAAATTATTTATTATTTTATTTCTATGCTTGCAAGTCATTAAGATAAGCATTTCAAGGTCACCATAGTTTTGTTGACTTAAAAGGTGAAGAAGGTTGGTAGTGTGAAATGTTTTTGAAATTCAGCTGTAATGTGAGTATAAGTTTTACTATATAAGAGATAGTTCTTTTTAACTTCAAACCCTTTAGTGTTTCAAATGAGAAAAACTTTTTTATCCCATAGTGTTTTGAGAATTGGTAAAATTTCAATATCAATCTCATGAGAATTTTTTTCTTATCTTAGCGATGTTTATTTTATTTGTTGCACTAGTCAATGCATAGAGGTATTTTCCATTTTTGATATTTTCATGAACAACCTCCTTAGAATAATTAGTTTCATTTTTTCCTCTAACTCTTTATCACCCCATAATTTTTCCTTAATTTCTTATGCAATAATTCTTTTAGTAGTATCCTTACTCTAAGAAAATGATCTCTTTCTTCATCCCCAAATGATATAGAAAAGACTAGTTAACGTTATTCCATTCATGTTTCATAAGAAATTTTAGGATGACTCTCATCTTTCATGTTTCTTAACTTGTTATTATATGTAGAATACCTAGTTATAGCTATGATTTTAATGGGAGAAATGTTTACTTTGATGAAGAGGATGGGATGAGGTGTATTTATTTTAATCTTGAAATTGTAGTTTATTAATTTGTTTTGGATATGATCTATCCTCCACCATGAATCTTTGTAGATATTGAGACCCCAAATCTTACATCCATGTAAAATAACAACAATGAGAACAGTCTCAAATAGGAGTTTTCATTATCCCATATCCAAAGATTTGTTAACTTACAATTTTTTTCAAGCCCATAATAAGTTATACATCCTCCATTTATCGTTTTCTCAATATAGTTGAGCTTGTCATAGATATCGATTCCTAGATATTTGTAAGAAGGAAATTCCAAGTTGTTGTCATATATGAAAGTATTATATGTCTTTTTGTCGGTATTAATAACCATACCTATCTTGGAATAGAAGTCTTACAAGAATCTTAATTTCTTGCGAAGGTCATAATGACTCCACACATAAAGAACAATATCACTAGTTGCATAAAGGAGAAGAGTTATGACTATATCATTGAGAGTGGGGCAAAAACAACTTGCATCTTCTAAACAATCTTCTAGCTTATCAATGTATATTTAAAAAATGGTAGTGGACAAGGGACACCCTTGGTTGAATCTACTACATTTAATTCCTTTCGACCAATCTTCAGTGATCCTAATCTTGGCAATCACATTCTCATAAAACCTTGTCACAATAACCTGCAACTCAAGAGGGACTATTATCTCTTCTGGCCTCTTCCATAATTTTGTCATGTGGTGATCTTAAAATCTTTTTTAAAGCCAATTAAACAACATATAAGATTGATTTTATTATTGCAATATTCCTTTGCAATATTGTTATTAGTAATAAAGTGATTCATACTTATAATATCCCCTAAATATAACTGGGCTTTTAATTGCAAAGGAATATTATTAATTGTGAAAATCTATATGCTAATATATTTTATGGTCAATTAGGATTACTTTAGATGGTTGGATTGAATATTTTTTTTTATCTTCCGCATTTAAAATTAAATTCCAGTTAATAAAATGATGAGTTATATTGACTTGATAAATATTTTTGTAATAATTTTTTTCTCATAAATATTATTATATTGATTTCAAACATTTTAAACTCTTAAATGAATATGCCAAAATAAATAAACAAATATCTATATAATTAATGTAATTCTAAAATAATAACACTCAAAAAAAACATTTAAATTATTATGTTAACATTAATAGAATTTTAACAACTTTTTATATAATCATTTTTAAATTATCTTATATATAATTGTTAATACTAAGTGAAAGTTGAATGGATATAATAATAATCATATATTTATTAATGTTAATTTCTATGGGTAGTCCAATGGGTAATAGAAGTGAGCCCTGAAATAACTCAGAGATCCATGGTTAGTTCTGAGGTAATGGAGAGACCCAAGGTTTAAGTCCCTGGTTCATGACCGAGATAAGGAGAAGCCATAGAGCCCCTCTGAGTAGTAACCATAACCACATGTCATGCCAGCTAGCTACTTGGTTTGATAATGGTGTATAAAACAATAATTAAATTCTTGATTAACCATTGCGTGGGCTGTAATTCGTACCTCATGGTCGATGGAGCGGAGTTGACTTTTTTTTCAAAACGAACCGCGCAGATTTGATGTGACGAGAATATTCTTCGTCTGAAAAACCCTTTGAGGACCACGATCTCTGCCGTTGTGCGTTACAAAACAATAAACGAATATTTAAATAAAAAAACTAAAATGGTTGACCACCGCTTCATTTTAATCCGCTTCAAGCTCACCTCTCCATCTTGCATTTGCACTCCATATTGGTTTTGATACGCGCCTGGAGGACATGTTTGCTGCGCAGGCCTTCGCGGGCGCCTCGGATGTGATCGGCCACTCTGTCAAAGGGCTCTGTTATGGCTTGAAAATATATACATCTCATCACATTTTTGAGTAGTCTAATAAGGCGGAGGAGTTGCTGGGAAAGTTGCTGAGAAAATTTGGCAAGGATTTTTGTAAATCCAAGTTATAGTTGTTAAACTTCAAAATTTTAGGTGTGTTAGACGTTTTTGATGGTGCTGAATCCATTTCCACCATCAAAAACACTATTCAAACATTGCCTCTACAAGATTTTTTGAAATTTTTTTGCCCAGATTCCGGCCACTTTTGACCATTCGGGCAATTCCTCCGCCTCATTAGACAACTCCATCACATTTTTGCTTCTGGTTCTTCGGGTATTGGATATAGTTCCTAGGAAAAATCTATCTGCCATTTTTTTTCCCTAGGAAAGCACTGAGCTGATCAACCCTGAAGAGGATCTATCCACTGAGCTGATCAACCCTGAAGGGGATCAAGCCCAGCAGTCTACTCGCTGAACCTAATCCCAAGAGCGTCGAGGAGCAGTCTACTCGCTGAGCCTAATCCCAAGAGCGTCGAGGAGAATTGACCCTATGACCTACCTATCGACAAGGGACTTTAACAACCAAGATTCGAACGATTGAGCTAACCTTTAGAGTTATCAATATGGTAGATTATTACAGTGATATTTTCATTTTTTGTTTTTTTGGGAAGATTGCTTTATCGTTACAGTGATATCTTCTTCACAAATTTTCAATGGTAACCATAATTTTTGGTCCTTTTGTTTATCAAAAATGGTAACTATGTGATTGATATTCATTGCAAAATGTCATTGCCTAACAAACGTGTCGAAAATAGTGTCTCAAAACAATGTGAAGGCATTGATATGTTGGTTCGATGCAGGGGCAATATTGAGCAGTCTGTATGGATCAGCGAAGACGAGCAATTTATTATTCAACAAGCACCACTGAGGATTACGACTTATTCGAATTACGCATGGACAAATGCCATTATCAGAAATATGGATTTGACGATTGCAAGGTCCGTCTATTGTCCTCCCCTGATTAAAAAAAATAAAATTGTTAGAGATTATGGATTTGCAGTCATGACAATTAATTCTTTATTTTTATATACAAAGAGTTGTTGTTGTCATGATGTAGTAACACTATTTGGTGGATTTTAACATTTTTTTTTAAGATATGATAGACAAAACACAAAATCAAGGTGCTTGAAAAGTTATCCGCATTTTTAATATTTTAATTTTATATGCATGGTTGTCATGGTATAACAACACTGGTTAGAGAATAAAATTTAAGCCTTTTTGTTGGTAAATGTGGAGCCTTAACCAAAACACAAACTAAGGTGTTAGTATCAAGGGGTATTGATTTCACCAAATTTATATAAATAATAAATGTTTCACTGACTTAGTGATGAGCGAGAGATGTTTATTTACGAAATTTAATTAAACGTTTCTTTGATAAAAATGTTTACACCGAAAGATATCTACCTTCCCAAACTTGATTTTTTTTTAATTTAAATATCAAAATTATATGTTCCACTAAATTTATCTATCTACAAACAAAAGTTGACATTATTATTTCTTAGCAATTAGCCATTTTATTCTATTTTTCAAATATGAAAATGAAAGTTTAATAGTTATATCAACCCTATGTAAACCTCATGAATCTCAAGTAAATATGTATTCCTTTTCAAT
This sequence comes from Pinus tabuliformis, assembly GCA_031772625.1. Lineage (NCBI taxonomy): Eukaryota > Viridiplantae > Streptophyta > Pinopsida > Pinales > Pinaceae > Pinus > Pinus tabuliformis. The sequence goes on from CM062806.1 coordinate 684,771,910, forward strand.
GGAAGAAAAAGTTTATAATATTAAAACTAATTGCATAATCTAAAAAGAACCTTGTAAACATAAAACTTTATTAGCTATTTTTAATTATATTTTCCCCTTTTTATAGTTACACTATAAGCTTATTCCCTCTTAGACCCATATGTTTCTCACCATCCTTTTAATTGTATTATGTCCAATGTCACATTGTGACGAAAATTGTCTCAATATGAAAATCAATGATGGTCCAAAGTCTCATTGTGACAAAGATTGTCTCAAAATGAAAATCAACCATGGTTAAATACGATATAATGTCGCATTGTGACAAAGATTGTCTCAATATGAAAATCAACCATGGTCAGCTATAGTCCAATGTTGCGTGTGACAAAGATTGTCTGAATATGAAAATTAACCATAGTCAACCATGGTCCAACATTGCATTGTGACAAAAATTGTCTCAATATGAAAATCAACAATGGTGAGCCATGTTTATTTTAGGGTTTATAGTATTTATCTTAGGATTTATATACATAGGGTTCATAATATTAATCCCTTTGGTTTTTAAATCTCTTGGGTTTATAATATCAATCAGTTGGGTCTATTAATTTAAGGGTTCATATTCCTAGGGTGTAATATTATTCATAGTGTTTATAATACCAATATGTTGGGTTTATTAATGTAAGGGTTCATATTCCTAGCATGTAATATTATTCATAGGTTTTATAATATTGACCCTTGAGTTTAATATAAATCACTTAGGTTTACAATCATGGTCCTACGTCACACTATGACAATTTATTTTTGAATATGAAAATCAACCTAGACGAACATTGCAATGTGATAAAGATTGCCTCGATGTCAAAATCAATCATGCTCAACCATGGTTGAACACCACATTTCGACAAAGATTTTATTAATATGAAAATGAACCATGGTCAACCATGTTTATTTTAGTGTTTATAGTAATTATCTTAGGGTTTATATACCTTGGGTTTATAATATTAATACCTTGGGTTTAATATTATTTCTTTGGGTTTAATATTACTACCTTGGGGTTTTAGAATTAATCCCTTGGGTTTATAATGATGGTCAACCATAGTGAACCCTGGTTCGAAGTCAGATTGTGAAAAAGATTGTCTCAATATGAAAATCAATCATGGTCAACCATGAGCAAACATCACATTTTGACAAAGATTATTTCAAAATAAAAATCAAGCATGGTCAATCATGTGCCAATGTCACATTATGAAAAAGATTGTCTCAATATGAAATTCAACAATGACCAACCATGGTCAGCCATGGTCCAATATCACATTGTGACAAAGCTTGTCTCAATATGAAAATAAACCATGGTCCAGTGTTGCATTGTGACAAAGATTCTCTCAATATGAAAATCAATCATGTTCACCCATGGTCCAACAATTGTTTTAGGGTTTACCATATATATCTTAGGTTTTATATACATAGTGTTTATAATATTAATCCCTTTGCTTTTTAGTATTAATCTCTTGGTTTATTATTCCCTTGGGTTTAGAATATCAATTTGTTTGGTCTATTAATATAAGGATTCATATTCCGAGGGTGTAATATTATTCATATGATTATCAATATGTTTGGTTTATTACTGTAAGGGTTCATATTCCTAGAGCGTAATATTATTCATAGGGTTTATAATATTGATCCTTGGGTTTAATATAAATCCCTTTGGTTTATAATCATGGTCAACCATGGTCCTATGTCACATTATGACAAATATTTTCTTAATATGAAAATCAACCATGGACTCACATCGAATTGTGACAAAGATTGTCTCGATGTGAAAATCAACTATGGTCAACCATGGTCCAACATTGAATTTTGACAAATATTTTCTCAATATGAAAATGAACCATGGTCAGCCATGTTTATTTTAGGGGTGGTATACCTTGAGTTTATAATATTAATCATGCGGTTTAATATTATTACCTTCGGTTTATAATACCTTGGGGTTTAAGAATTAATCCCTTAGGTTTATAATGATGATTGACAATGGTGAACCATGGTCCAATGTCACGTTGTGACAAAGATTGTCTCAATATATAAATCAATCATGGTCAACCATGGTTGAATGTTGCATTGTGACAAAGATTGTTTCAAAATCAAAATCAAGCATGGTCAACTATGTTCCAATGTCACATTGTGACAAATATTGTCTCAATATGAGAATCAACCATGGTAAACCATGGTCAACCATGGTCTACTGTTGTCCAGTGTCGCATTGTGACAAAGATTCTCTCGATATGGAAATAAATCATGCTCATCAATGGTCAATAATGGACAACAATGGTCCAACATTTATTTAAGGGTTTATATTTGATCCCTTTGTTTTTTAGTATTAGTCCATTGGGTTTATTATTCCCTTTGTTTCTAGGAAAACTAGTATTTCTAAGAAATGCTAGCCCTCCAGGTTTGGTAGCTAACCTAGAAACAACAGTCAAAGAAATTCAATATCTTTCGTACGAGTGATAGATAAGAAAGAGATTATGAAAGACCAACCTGTAACTTGCACTTGAATCCTTGCTTGATATCCCTCTCCTTTGGCCAATCCCGTAACTCCTCCCCGTACTTAACACACTTAAGAGAGTACCTGCACAACTACAAAAACAAAGACCTGTCAAAGCATAATGATCCACCACAGCAATAAAATCATAGAATCAAAAATATGATAAACAAATGAATGCATTTACAATTAACATAATCAATTGGGAAAAATCTTGAAAAACTTTATTGATATCAAGGAGAATTACAACCCATAAGAAGTCTGATCCAACACCATCCTCCCAGCTTAAAGCCTTATTCACCTCATGAATCAGCAAGAACACACCAACAATACCACAATGCTCTCACCTCAATACTAAAACTATCAGCACTTCCTTACAACTTCGAATATTTTAGCCTTTTGATATCTTGAATGAGAGATCCTTTTATAGATGATTGCTAGAGGTTGAGTAATCAATGGGGATGATGTATGCCATTCTATTTTTAGAAATTGGTTCCATGAAAGAGGGGAACATGAGGTGGTTTCCTAGTTCCCTTGGTCATCTTTGGGCGAATTCAGGAGGGCAAGTGGCACAGGAGAAGTTTCTAGAAGTTTCCATGACCAACCAACTCTCAAACTCTCCTTGAATTTTGTCCTACCTCACCCATCGCACCTACTAGAGGGCCAAACTGTGATGCATCTCACTTTGACAGTGCAGTACCTAAGATGCATCTCACCCTAACATAGGGATTTTAGCAATGATTCATTTTAGGCACTTTCTGGATGATTTTTGAGATGGAACTTTTGGAGAATGAGGCATTCAGATGACTTAGTTATTTTAGGGCATAAAAAAAAATATTTTAGGGGTTGATGAACCCTAATACATTGACATATGAGTTGGGGTTGATATGCCCAAATATGTCTATAACAGTTGCCCCCTAAAGCATGAGGTCGTAAATGTTCATGTCGGGTGAAATGCTTTATCATGAGGATCAGAAGTTTCAAACTAGAAGGTGACCTACATCAATTACAATACAATACATGATAATATGATTTTTTCATGAACTAGCTGCGGGAGGCATCCCTATGCTCAGCTTTATAAAATTTCATTACATGTACATAGCTCAGACAGTTGTTTGTAGATATAGACTTGTAATCCATGATTGGATGACCATCTATGTAAAGCCTTTTTACATTTGATGTTTTTGTACTCCTGAATATATCGCAACTCGGATGGATGAAACTACATCTGGGGTCTTCAAACTCATTCAATCTTCACTCAATGTACAAGTCACACCATGTGAAAAGATGTTCTGAGGTCGAACATGGAGAGACATCGCCTGATTACCAACCAATGATGTAAGCTGTTAACAGACGCGAGGGGAATCACCGATAATGATGATGATCCTCAAGGTACTACAATACATTTCACATGATGTGAATAGCTGATTCGATGTCAAACAACACGCAAAATCTTTCGGTCGAAGGCTATTGATGTCAACCTGTCGCCGGAAGAGAGAAACTTGCCAGTGATGTATGCAAGCTTCAAAGCACTGAAAGGTTGTTTCTAAGTCAACTTCTTGGATAATGATCTGATGTTAACAAGAAGCGACTCGTCGTCGGAGGGCCTTGATGTATCCCACATCTACGACACGAAACGAAGAAAATGAATTTTGGAGATGAAAACGAACTGAGGACACAAGGTTCATGAATGGCGGTCATGAAAATGAAGGTTTGTAGTATTGCAATGGATGAGACTTCAACTGGATGACTTCTGTTGAACATATCGATGACACTAAGATGAATTGGTAACGTTAACCCAAAAGATGGATGGTATGATAGACCAATGGTATGATGACCAGTAAACGGAATAACCCAACCCAAATCGATCATGGAGATGAAGTGAAAGTGTCATGTTCAAGAGCGACTCACTAACATAAGTTTTCAAGATTTTTCCCCTTTTTCCCCAGTCATTGTTGACCAGTGCCTCTTTATTTTTTATCAATCTTGAGGAGGATAGCATATGCTTGTTCTATAATTCACCCTTTGGGTAAACCCATCGCTATTTGAGGTTTTAACGAGTCTAGCGATGGTGAAACTCGATCTTGTCTAGATGGACAAGTTTGTCTTTATTATTTTAATGAGTTTAACGACAAGGATAACTTGCTCCTTTTCATGTTTTGAGAGTTTGAAAAGAGACGAAAAGACAACTCCATAAGTTCTTTTTCGTAAAATAATCCCTCAAGTCTGAAAAAGGATAAAATAATACAAGAGGGATGTTATTTCCAATACTTTAACAAGTTGGAAGAGATAAGCGCTTCACTATCTTTTCATGTTTAACGAGTCTGAAAAGGGTTTAAAGAGGACTCTATTGTTTTCTTTTCATTTTTATATTAAAGCTCGAAAAGAGAATGAAAAATTTGCTCGGTGGTCAAAGATGCTCAATTTGCCATTAGCACATTAGATTCTGCTTTCAGTCTTTCATTATGCTCAAAACTCCATCAAAAATGATTAAACATACATATTTATGGATAAAAAATGAATGAAACCAACATTTACTTGATGTACATGAAAAAGTAAACATAAAAACTAGTTTTAACAATTCATTTTTACCATTTCATTTCTAACATTGGATTTTGGAGCTCTCAAGCGATTTTTTCCCCCAAATTTCACCAGCTGATTGCGAGAGATTCTGTGGATTATTTCACGCTTTGTCAGGATCAGGTAGAAGCTAACCTTAAGCTCTTCAATTATATTGCATTCTTTTTCAGTTCTAGGCAACTTTTCTCAGTTTTCTGGGCCTCTAGGGTTTAAAAACTCGTTTTTCAACCATCGCACCCTTCTCCTATCGAAAAGTGTGATGCATACTGGGCTGCCAATGGAAAACCTGCTATGCATAGCACCTTCCTCAATGGCTAAGTGCGATGGGCGCAAAACACTAAGCTTTAATATACGTTTTCCTCAAATTTTGAACTGATTTTTTCCCAAATTGGATCCTAATTTTCCTATTGATTGTATTTCAGGTATTCATTGGATCAAAATGGTCGTTACATGGTGAGAACGAGAGCATGAAGAGCAGGACATGATTGCCTTAAATGACCAGGGCACAGTAAATGCATTAAGGAACTGTGGTTTGCTAAAGTTTTTCCACTTGTCCAGCATGAGACAACAGATGGATTTGTTGTAGTATCTTGTTCATGCTTGGGATCCTATTGACTAGGTGTTCTAGATCAGGGGTAAATCTATTCCTATCACCATCGAGGATATTTATTTTCTGATGGGTTTATCGAGGCAGGGTGCCCCACTTTCATTATCAGGACTCGCCCGAGGAGGCGAATCGGTGAGAGACTACATTTGTCAGTTCTATAAGGAAGGATCCCAACCCAGCAGAGATGGTAAAATTCATATTCGGGATGTTATTGATAGACCTTTGAGGACTATTCTCTTTACCCTTGCTAGATTGGTTGGCAGTGCAATTTTACATTTAGAAAACATATCCTACATGCAGTACGCTCTGGAATGCCTGGAGCTGAAGGTATTCAATTGGTGTGAGGCGGTACTTCCACTTATGAAATATCAACTGTCAAAAGTGAACGCTAGAAGGACCAAAAATTTTGGTTGTGGGTCCATTTTGATTTTCTTTGATTTGGAAGGAATCCCACTTATGCAGCCACAGAACATTTCTCTGGGAGTGTCTCGACAGAGAGAACCACAGATGCAGCGATGGGTAGACCTTATGGCTAGGCATGCTGGCCTTTCATAGATCTCATTTTCATTTTCCTTCTTCAAGTGGTTTGATCGTCAGGAGATGGCCTTTACGAAATATCCATATGTGAGGATGGATTTCCGATACGATCCAGATTTAGCATTACCAGTCGGGGAGTAGTGGAGTTCTATCGGTAAATTGATTTGACCACAACTTTCTTTTTGAGTTTTCCATTATTTTTTTTGTTTTTTTATGGTTACCAAGACTAAACAAACTCATATGTGTATGCAAATATTGGACCAGTTCGACCTATGGCACGCCCACGAGAAGTAGATGATGCTCCAATGGAGAGAGCTGTCGAGAGGGAAGTCCTTAGAGATTTGGACATAGTCGAGACCTTGGCTCAGCTGCAGGATCATGTGGAGAGCTTAACTCTTGGCATCCCGGATGTCCAGATTGATGAGTTACCAATGACGCTGCAGCGCCATACCACTGGTGTGCCGAGTCGTTGGACAAGGTTGTTGTGCATGATAGCACAGGCGGTGACTTGTTATCATCAGCAGCACTAGTCTAGGATGTTTTTCTACATTCATTTTGAGTTTCTAAGGTCAGATGACCAATTTTGTCTTGGACACTAAATATTTGTGAAAACTTATAAACAGTTATCTATTTGACTTTCAGAGTTTTTATTGTGGTTAAGTGATGAAATCCTATGCAAATGATGATGTTAAATGCTTTCTTTACATATGCTACAAATATCTATTTAACACATAGTTTGCTAAAGAGTCGGCCAATGTGTTTAAATTTCTGGAAATATGTTGATATTGAAAGAAATCAAAATTTATTTCCCAAATTCTAACTCTTAAGAACATGCGATGAATAGCTGGGTTTCAAATGGAATAAATGCTAGTAAGCTGTAAAATGACAAGTTGTGAATCTAGCCTGACAATGATTCGGCGTATGCCATGTGAAATGGCATCAGAGAGGAGTTCAATCAATGTGCTATACTCAGCAATGTTTTCTGTCGATTGACTGATACATATCCCCTTGAAACTCACTAACTCATCGCTTGGAGCAAAGATGGCCCAGGCTACAGAAGACAAGTTCTACTTATTACGACTAGCTCCATCAGCATACCCAACAAATGGTTCCAAGAAGTTTGACATATGCAACAAATGTGAAGTGGATTACCTAACCAAATTGAAACTCTAAAAGAAGAACTAACACACAAACATGCAATAAAACCATATGTACAATTAACTTTACTACACTTAATCAAGCATAATAACGTTTGAGATACAACCGTTTTCGAGACTACGACAGTGGAATCCCATCATAATCGACTAACTCATAAGCTCTTTTTGTCAACACATGTTTAACAATATAAGGGCCCATCCATATTGGTTCAAATTTCCCTACTCCTAATATGTCAGAATCCTGATCGTAAAGCAAGACCAGATCACCTTCTAAGAAGACACAAGGCTTAACATTTTTGTCATATTGTGCCTTGATGCGTTTCTTATGTGCTTCGTTAGCTAATGTGGCACCATGATGGGTTTCATCTAGATGGATTAATTCCAAGAAACGAGCTTCTTCTTCAGAAATTTCGGGTAGCAGGTCAATTGCGAGCTTGAGGGATGAGATTTCACATTGAATGGGTAAGACTGGTTCCAAACCATACACCAACTGAAAAGGCATGAATCCGGTTGCATTTCTCACCGAGGTCCTGTATGCCCACAAAGCTGAGTACAAGATTAAATTCTAATTTCGCCTATGGACTCCAATCATTCTTTGCAGCATGCTCTTAACGACTTTGTTGATTGCCTCAACTTGTCCATTAGCCTACGGATAATATGGAGTAGAACTATCATGGGACAGTCCTAATTTGGTTGTTAACTCGACCATCATGTGATTGCAAAAATGCGACCGATGATCTATGACTATCGCTTGTGGCACAGCGAGCCTAGAAACTACATGATTGAAAAAAGAGAGAAGCTATTTCGCCATTTTTGTTCAATGTAGGCATTGCCTCGGCCCATTTGGTAAAGTAGTTGACACCGACTATAATATAGCCATGCCCCCCGGCCGAGGTGGGGTTACATGTCATGAAATCAATGCCCTATTTTGTGAATGGGCCAACAGCAACGACTGGATGCAGTGGTGTAGGTGGTAATCTGGTTTTACGATCAAAAATCTCACAAGCATGGCACTTTCTGATAGCAAGTACGCAATCTTTGAATATAGATGGCTAGAAGTAACCAGTTCACAGGATTTTTTATGCAGTTGTGTAACCAGATAAATGCCCCCCACAAGCACCTGAATGGCATTCATTCAAAGATTTTTCAGCCTCCTCATGCGTGAGGCACTTTCTTAATGTGTTGACACCACGACGATAAAGTGTATCACCAATGATCAGATAATATTTGACTTGTTATCAAGTACGTCGTTGTTTAGAAAGAGAGGTGTTAGGCTTAAGATCTTGGGTCTAGAGATAGATCAGTATATCCCCATACCATGGATCACTTGACGATATTAGAAACAGAGACTCATCCATGATTGATACTTCTGATGTTAAATCGTTGGAGGATGAGGGAAGGTCGCAAAGTAGCTTTGCAAAGATGAGAGATTTCTTTGACTTGGACTTGATGAATTCCAAATCAAACTCCTACAAAATGACTATCCATTTAGAATATTTTCCCCCCAGCAATTGACGTGACAAAATGTATGTCATAGGGTTTCAATCTGATACAATGGTAGTTTTGGGAAGGAGAATATAATGGCGAAACCTCTACATAGCATGAACGGTTGCTAAAGCTAGCTTTTCAACGTATGAATATTTACTTTTTGTATCATTAAGATTGAGACTTAAATAATATATAGGATGTTCAATTCCATTATCTTCTTGCACTAAAACCATACTGATGGTTGTATCTGCAGTGGTGAGATACAAGTAAAAGTCTTTTTGATTGTTTGGGGTGTACAATAATGATGCTTTTATCAGGGAATCTTTGAGAGCATCAAAGGAAGCTTGCGCAACCTGATCCCAATGGAAGGGTACCCCTTTCTTCAAAAGACATGTATAACCTTTAGCTAGCTCAGCATAATTTGGAATGAATCTCCTAAGAAAGTTTGCCTTCTGTTGAACTCTTTAGATCTGTAACAAATTTGAAGGTGGAAGCATGTCAAGAATTGCCTGAACCTTTATTAGATCGAGTCGAATTTCATCCTTAGAAACTAAAAATCCAAGCATTCAACCAGAGCCAACACAAAACACACACTTGTGTGGATTGAGTCTTATTTTGTAGTGTCGACAACGTAAAAATATGGCTCTCAAATGTTGCAGGCGATCAATCCGTTTTTGCGAATGAGCAGGCTGATCGTCAAGATATGGTTGAACTATGTGTTTGATGTCATGGAAGGCATAATCCATTGCCCTCTGGAATGTTGCTCCCGTGTTCTTCAAATATAAAGGTAATTTACGATATGCGAATGTGCGCCACGGACATATGAATGCAATGTTTGATTGGTATTGTGGGTGGATATTGATTTGATTGTAGCCAGAAAATCCATCCATGAATGAGAATATTTCACATCTGGCACATTCATCAATAATCTGGTCGATAAAGGGTGTAGGATAGTTGTCCTTCAGACATGCTTGATTTACATCCCTATAATCGACACACACTCTAATCATCCCTTGTTTTTTCATCACTGGGACAATATTTGATACCCAATCAGTAAGAGGTATAGGGTAAATGAAGCTAGAATGCAAAAGTTTTTCAACCTCTGCTTTAATGGCAGCGACTTTCTTTGGATGAACAGGTCGAAGCCGTTGTCGTACTCGTTTGACATCAGGATACATTTTGATCTCATGTTTAACGATGCTTGAGTCAGTGTCTGGCATTTTTTCATAAGACCATGCAAAGACATCTCTGAATTCGCGAAAAAGAGAACAGTAATTTTCGAGATATGATGGAGAACAAGATTTGCCGACATGAATATTTTCTACAACATTAAGCTTGGTCGAAATATTTATAGAGATAGTTTCTTCAATGTTAGATAGATTTCACTCAGAATTGACTGTATTTATAGAATTCGATAAAAAATCAATGATTGAAGGGTGATTGAGTTATTTTGAATAATCTTCATTGTCATCTTGAAGGTGGGAATGATGACGATAATCTTCCCACGATGTCTCTCCTATCATCATTGATTGGATGATTCCTTCATCTGTAGGCTGTATACGTGACCAAGGATCAGAAGAGGTGCCATATTCTACCTATCAACCCATACAATTGTTGAGTGCGGATTTGGGTTTGCCACACAAGCCCAATAGATTGATTGCTACAAAGATTCGATGGGGCTTGGCGGCATCGTCTCACCGTAATAATCACTCTCAAAATAGTTGGAACTCTTCTTAAACTTAGATGATGTAGAAGAGATCATGTTGCAGGTTTCCACTACTGCCACTTTCACGAGACCAGATGGTGATGGCAGGGTAAAAGTACCCATCAAGGAAGGATCTTTAGGAGACCTACTCCAACATTTTGAAGTGACTGTGAATGTCCATGTATCAATGGAATTCTTCCAGTAGCTTGTGAACTATTAGCAAAAAATTCTAGTTGGTCAATGACTATGATTCCACCTTTGAAGGGAAATGCAATCGTTCAAAAGTATGTGGACACCACCACAGCCATAGGATAAACCCAAGGCCTTCCCAGTAAAATGTTGTAATCAAGGAGTCCATCAATGACCACGACTTCAATATCTACTGTTTTGCCCCCTAGTTCAACTTGCAAGCTCTTTAAAATCCTGTACGGAGTGTACATTCTTCCATCAAAAGCTTTTAGTGTTGTTGGTGATTGTGACAAGGGTGGTGAACCAAGATTTTTCTAGCAACTCATTGACATGATACAGGTAGATGCCCCCTCATCAATAATGATTTGATGAACATTTTTATTGAGGGATTTTACATGTATAAGGAAAGCTAGTTGTGTTGGTAACTGTGGTGTATATCTTGTATGATTAAAGACCACAAGATTGGAATCTGCAGGATCGATCCCACCTATCGCTGATAACAAAGCATGCTTTTGGGAGGGACAAGTTTGCAATACCTCGAGTGTCGACATAGTGAAAGGTGGTTGAGCCAGATCTTCCACTATATTATAATTTTAGGCTGCTCGATCACAAGGATTAAATGTCCATTTATGTACAACTCCCTTTGGCGGATTTATTGTCAATTCAGGAATAATGGGTGGAACAACTTCTCGTGAAGTTGTGGTCGAAGTAATAGGTTGATCAGTAGCCTAGTTGTTCGATGGGGATGGATTCCCGTAATCTTTATTCCTTGTCGATACCAAAACATCATTTTGCTTATTTGTGATGGATAGCATAAGCACTTGGGATGTGGAAGCATTATCAGTGGCAACCAAATGTGTTTCTGGGTTCGGAAATGGATCTGTCAACACCGCTAAGGTATTCGAAGCTTTTATAAGTTTTGAAACATTAGATCGATGTAAACAATCTCTTGTGAAGTGCTTGGCATTGCATATTAAACATGGATAACGAGGTTTCCTAGCTGCAGTGGGGGGTTTCAGATGATTTTTCAGGAGTTGAATTCTCCTGTTTCTTCTTATTATTCTTCCCCTTCTTCTTGCCCCGTGGTTACTTTGGATTTTTGCCTTTGTCAGATGACACGACATTAATCTCAGAGGCAAGAGTGTTCTCAGATTGATTTGCATTTTGACTTGAAATAGCAAGAGCTTGACCAGATGGTCCTCTCACGGTTTGTGTGCTCGAGGAACCGATCACGCTGTCGCTGGCATGAGAGTCCCTACTCAATTTTGGAGGTGGTGGAACGGTGAATGCTAGTCTAGGTGCATCAGGAATTTTGTCATAGAGCGTGGCTGATTGTGTATAAATCAGATCCAAATATTAGGCATGAGCAATGAATTTCTCTTTTGTGACAACTCCTCCTTTCACCACATCCTCAGTGATAGATGGCAATAAGGACTTTATAAACCACTCAGCTAAAAGTTGATTAGGAACATACGTCTTTACCATTCGACAACAATTCTGCCACTCATGAATATGATCTGATATGTGAGTGGAGGTAGTCTATTTAAAGTTGGTAAGAAGTTTTGTTCCAGTTTCGTACCTGAGAGGTAACTGACAGTGGGTTAGAAAAGTAGTGGCAAGAATGGTGAAGTTATCAAAATAAGCTCTAGGTAATTCAATATACCATTTTGCTACTGGATCAGTGAGCGTTCTCTGGACAAGATGAAGCCTAATCGAATCATCATTCAGGGTGTTGGATGAACACCACAAATGAAAAGTCATTACGTGATTCAATGGGTCTTCTCCTAGATTTCCATTGAATTTCGGAATGTCAGATGGCAATTTATGTGGAATCGCCAGCCACCAAGGGACGTATGCAATTGGATCATTAGTAAGCTGGTTCAAATATGGTAGTTCTAGAGTTTCTACAAATGGCAACTGTTGATTCAGGTTGGGTGGAGCATACCCAGGATAAGATGGAATTGCTTGAGCAATAGGCCTTTGCATACCACCATAGGGCATCTGTGTCTGGTAACCTTGGTAAGGTTGTTGGACATAACCTGTATAGGGCAGTTTTTGATAACTAATTTGGAAATGAGGTTGTCCATAACTCGCAAAGCCTTGTTGCCCAGATCCTCGGTAGGCTTGATATTGACCAAATCCAGTTTGAGCTTGTGAACCAAGTCCAAACTGGGGTTGGGTTTGCTGGAATTGAGGTTGTTGATATTGCAACAGCCATGATTGTTGAACCGATTTTTGTTGTCCAGTACTAATAGATTGACCAAGTTGTGGATTAATAGTACCAGTTTGTGCCTAAGTCACTTTGGATAAAGGTACACTAACCTGAGTTTGTTGTTGAGCACTAGAAACAAGCGGTTGTTGTACAACAACTTGAGAAACTTGAGCCCCTTGCCTTGAAACTTGAGGTTGCGAGGAAGAGGGGACAATTTTTACCAGTTGAGATATAACAGGCTGAGCTTGTGACTGTGTTACAGTTGTAATAGTAGGTTTGGTAGGAATATTGGATAGAGGTTGGATTGGTTGATGTGGCAGTACTGGTTGCCAACCACTAGCTCTAACTCCAGTTTGACCTGAATACTGTGGGAAACTCTCATATGGTTGTCCCCCGGAAAAAGGAGGAAACGGTGAGTAAGCATACTGCTCTCCATATGGTGGCAGTCCAGTGTTTAACGGATATATTAGTCGTTGATAACTGGTTTGCCCAAATTGACACTGATATGCAGGATCAAATTGTTGAGTTTCCATGGGAGAAAGACCAGATGGAATTCCGGATGAGTAAATGGGAGTTGACCATGGTGCTGAAGCAACCCCTGAGTGGGTTCCAGATAGTGATTGGTAACCAACCGGAACGGATGATGCACCATACAAGTGTGACTCAGGTGTACCAGAAAACATTGAAGGAGTAGCAGCAGAATATTTTGTTGTAGCTGCATCAAATGATACATTCTTGGATGATGACGGTTGTTCAGACATGGTTAACTTATCCAAAAGTTGTCCTAGCGATTCGACGGGAACTTGCGATGAAGCAGGATTAAAGGAAGCAAACTCAGGAGTAGCAAGATACAAATTAATCCCAGTTCCAAAATGAAATGGGGTGTCAGATGGGGGATCCTCTACTATCTCCTCTATAGCAATCAGACCAGGTGGAAGAGGTTGACCGTCAGGTCCGTAAAAGATTTCTGGAGCCGAAGAAGGTGTAGTTTCTGCAGTGACAGATGCTGGAGGGGTAGCAACTTCTGGATACTGAAATTCAAAGTCTAGATGTTCAGGTAATTGAACTACAGTCTCAAAGGGAGGTTCTTGAACAACTCCTAGTTTAGATGTAACCTCGGTTTGAACTAGAATGGGTTCCGGACCAACTCTAGATGGAGTTGTTTCAGGTTCAGAAGTATTTACCGTTACACTAGGATCAGTTCTAATGTCCTTTGGTAACTGTGAAACTTCCTCTTTAAAGGTGGATGTACCAGAAATAATTGCAGTAACTAGAGTCTCTGAAGATGTTGAAACGAATGTTCCAAACAATCCAGATGAACTAGACTCAGTTAATCAAGACCGCTTTGTCCGGGTTGGTTACGCTTCTGGAGGCAAATATGGTTGACTCGCTAATCTCTGCGAACAACGGGGTTTTGATTGACTTTCTTCCACAATTGCGGATTACTTGATCAAATTAAAAATCAATTAAAGGAAATTGATGTTATTTCGTAGTCAATTAATTTTAACGACACTTGGACACAACTTTGCTTTTTCAATTTTAAAGAGTTGAGAAAAAGCTAAAGATGACTCTAGTCTCCTTCGATTTTTAATGAGCCTGAAAGGATAAGTGCTCAGATGGACCTTTTCTTTTAGAGAGTCGAAAAGGAACGAAAGTGACTACTCTGGAGAATCTAGACAAAAAGGTTTACCAGACCAATCGCAAAACTGCAATATACACCTTTGTGATAAATTAAAGAGAAATTACCAAGGACTTATGTACGACAATCAATCTTCCTGAATGTTGTGTTCAGTGCATTGTGATCGATAAGGTGACAGACTCAGTTTCCTATGGATAAAGGATTTTAGCCTATTGTGGTCTCCCAATATATATGCAACAGTATGGGGAGCACAAGTCTGTGCTAGCACTTGTCGTATCAAAGAGGAGGAATCACCCAACCTTCATTGAAAATGATAGCCACTATTTTTAATGATGTCAGAACACATCTCTAGCCTAGACCTCTAAATGTGTGGCGTTAGATTCCAAAGCATTGTTAAGTTCATTGAGGTTCATTTTAAGTTGATCTTTCTTAAAAGTTTGCCTTTGATGGTTCACCGTGAAAATGTGATTTGAAATTCGTAAAGATGCATCCAATGATAAGCAATCTTTTCGTTGATTTGACCAATGAAAATCCTAACTACAAGAGATAGAGCATAGAAGCACTTTTAAGCAAACAACAAAGAGCACACTCTAATGCAATTTCCATAAATCATATTTTGTGCACACAAACCAAAATTCTAAAATGCAAATACATGTATTTGTTTTCAGCTCTCCTTAATGTGAATGATTCAAGAAGAAGAACTAAATGCAGCAATGACTCAAAATGTTTCACACAAAATGACAAATTTGACAATTTTTCTTCAAAGAGAGAAAGGAAGACTCAAAACGACACTGTCAAGTTTGAAGAAATATCTTTTTGACACTTTGAACGAAATCAAATTAAATCAAATGCACCAAAATAGTTTAATTGATAGGCTATGAAGGAGGATTTTACGACACTTCACTTTTTCGACAAAAAATGGAAGATTTTACGACACTTTTTCTATCAAAACGACAAATCGATTATCACTACTTTTGACAATGGATTGTAAATGAAAACCAAATACAAAAAAACATTTACCAATCCTAATGTAAATAGAGGCTGATCTAAGTGATGTAAGTTGGTTTCAGTGATGAGGTATTGTTCAAGATAGTGCGATGGTCCAGGGAGCGATTTCTGAAAGTGTTTTGGCTCAAATTTGCAGCAGTTTTCAATGGATTAAGCTTGATTTTAATGAACAATGATAAGAAAAGTGTTATGGTATGTCCTAAGAGGTTACTAAGCTACCAATAAGGGAATTTTGATGCTTTTGAAAATCAAATGCTCAAGATATAAACTAAACCATAGATTGACTGAAGTAGCATTCATCTACTATGCAATTACATAACAAAAGCGGTTCGAAATCTTCCTGGCTAGCTTCAGACTCTGTGTATAGTTTATATAATTCAACATGGAGCAACAAATAGCAAAAAACAATCATCGTTCCCTAGTAGAGTCACCAATTTGTTTATGGGAAAACTAGTATTTCTAAGAAATGCTAGCCCTCTAGGTTTGGTAGCTAACCTAGAAACAACAGTGAAAGCAATTCAATATCTTTCCTACGAGTGATAGATAAGAAAGAGATTATGAAAGACCAACCTATAACTTGTGCTTGAATCCTCGGTTGTTTTCCCTCTCCTTTGGCCGATCCCATAACTCCTCCCCGTACTTAACACGCTTGGATAGTACTTGCACAACTACAGAAACAAAGACCTGTCAAAGTATAATGATCCATCATAGCATAAACATTACAGAATTAGAAATATGATAAACAAATGAATGCATTTACAATTAACACAATCAATTGGGAAAAATCTTGAAGAACTTTATTGATATCAAGGAGAATTACAACCCATAAGAAGTCTGACCCAGTGCCATCCTCCCAGCTTCAAGCCTTCTTCATCTCATGAATCAGCAAGAACACACCAACAATAACACAATGCTCTCACCTCAATACTAAAACTATCAGCACTTCCTTAAAACTTAGGATATTTCAGCCTTCTGATCTCTTGGATGAGAGATCCTTTTATAGATGATTGCAGGAGGTTGAGTCATCAATGGGGATGATGTATTCCATTCTATTTTAAGAAATTAGTTCCATGAAATAGGGGAATAGGAGGTGGTTTCCTAGTTCCCTTGGTCATCCTTGAGCGAATTCAGGAGGGCAAGTGGCACAGGAGAAGTTTCTAGAAGTTTCCATGAGCAACCAACTCTCAAACTCTCCTGGAATTTTGTCCTACCTCACCCATCGCACCTACTAGAGGGCCAAACTATGATGCATCTCACTTTGACAGTGCAGTACCTGAGATGCATCTCACCCTAACACAGGGCTTTTAGCAATGATTCATTTTAGGCACTTTCTTAATGATTTTTGAGATGGAACTTTTGGAGAATAAGGCATTCAGATGACTTAGTTCTTTTAGGGCATAAAACAACTATTTTAGGGGTTGATGAACCCTAATACATCAACATATGAGTTGGGGTTGATATGCCCAAATATGTCTATAACACCTTGGGTTTATAATATCAATATGTTGGGTCTATTAATCTAAGAGTTCATATTTCAAAGGTGAAATATTATTCATAGGGTTTATAATATCAATTTATTAGGTTTATTAATGTGGTTATCTGTTTAATAATATCAATTTATTGGGTTTATTTATTTGGTTATCTATTTGTTACATATATTATTATTTCTTGCAAGTCAATGGGAAAACATCAAATTATACATGCCCATTAAAATTACCATCCACATTAGATTTAAAATGACCATCACCCTTAGAATAATCATTTCTCTAGCAGGTATTCTATTTGCTATATTATTCTTCACTCTCCCCTTCCAATGGCCGCCAAACCTGCCATTCCGTGCGCATATATTTTCACTAGTTCTATTACTTTGTTGCGCTTTATTATTCATTGTATATCTAGAATCGGTGCATCTTGTGCATTGTCGTTATTGTAGCATTTACATATTTCATTGCTTCACATTACAACATTTAATCCATGTACCATAGTCAGAAAAAACACTAACACCTCTGTTTCATTCTCTTTCATTTCCACCGTGTGAATAGAATCCTAAGCACGTTTTAACAAATATGTTTTCTCAAAGGTCAATTTAAACAACTTATGTGTATCTCAGTAAAATAATTTAAATTGTTATGCTCCTGTTTCATTGTCTTTCATTATATTAATTACTTAAAAAAATGTCATATAAACATAAGCTATTATTTTTTGGGCATCAAATATTAATAAGCTATGGTATTTGTCCATATTTTTATAACAAAATTTATTTACAAATTAAACATCTCTAAAATAAAATAAAGCATTCATGGTTTAAAAAAATGTTATATATATATATATATATATATAAAATAAAGTTATACTCCAGTTTATTTTTTATAAAAAAAAAAAATTAATATAAAATAAGTATTTTAATGTTATTGATATTTTCATTCATTTAATTTATATAATTACTTATTTATAAAAAAAAAAAAAATTAATGATTGAAACTTTACATTATCACAATCAAGTAATTTATTATATATATATATATATAATAAAGTTATGATCTAGTTTAATTTTAAAAAAAAAGAACAAAAGAAAGAAAGTCATATAAGATGTAATATAAAATAAGTATTTTAATAGTATTGATATTTTTCATTAATTTAATTTATATAATTATTTATTTAAAAAAAAATAATGATTGAAATTTCACATTATCACAATTAATTAATTTATTATTTATAATATTATTTATTAATAATTTGTAAATATTCTAAACCCTTTTAATTAATTCTTTATTAATATTGGATGTTTTGGAGTGTTAGTACTCATTAACATGATGTGTTAACGGTAATTACACTATGGAGTGAGAAATATTATATTTTTATTTTTATGATAAATTGAGTTGTTATTGGTTTAATATTTATTTTAAAAATATATATGTTTTAATACTATACAATATTGTAAAATTAATATATTAAAATAATAAATTAATATTTTAATTTTTATATGTTTTAGTGGTTTATTTTATACAGAGATATGGATTTTTTTATGTTTATTATTAATATTTAAATTAATTTAATATTTTCAAATATTTAGATATATTTTAAGTGAATGATAATCATTCATTCTTCAAATAGGGTGTTATGGGATGCTCTATGAGGGAGGGCACATGGTAGTTATATTATTGAGCATGTATAAGCGAGGACGTGGATTTGCAGTGATGTTTTCTATATGATATGATGAGTGATTTGAATGTAGGGCACACCTCACTTGAGCTTTAATGGATATAGCACCACACCCCCTTGGATATCTCTATAATCACTATGAAATGACTAGCGAAATAATGATAAGGATTGTGGTTTGAATGGTTGATGGCATTCAAATTTTGGACAATTTTATCGGAACCACCTTTACCAACCTATCCACGCAAGGTAATGATGGAATTAAGCAACCAATTAATGACACTAGCATGTAATTTCTTAGGCCTTAGTTTGGGATGTAATTTCCAACAATGAACTTCATCATACCCAGCTTTGGAACAATGTTGGCATATGGTTTTCTCCCCTTCTTTCTTCACACTTGCATTCTTCTTTCCCTTCCATTTTCCTCCCTTCTCTTTCTCCTTACCCTTGAATGGCTTCTTCTTACTACCCTCTTCCCGAATGTTCTTTCCCCTTGATCTTTTATTTCAACTTAGTTTTGTTGTGTTGATTTCTATTACAGATTTATAAACAAATGCTTGCCTATTACTTCCTTTACATGGTTCTCTTATGGTGTTTGTGATTGGAAACAAGTAAATTTTATCAAGTTTTTAAGTGAAAGACATGAACAAAATAGCATAAAAAAAAGTGTTGAACAACAACAATGAAAAGTACAACAAACTATTAACATGAACACTTAACATAGTGTTTTGAGGAAGGAGCTCACCCCTCTTGGGCTACATCTCCTTGGTCCAACTTCCATGGCTTGGGCCTTTGTATTAGCTCAATATGAAAACAATGTTGTTTACAAATCTCTACTACTCCTGATACATGTTCCAATGTGTTCAGAATGTCCAAATAAGCTAGGAACACCTTTTCCTGGTCTCAATTTTGTCGAAAAATGCTCCAATTATGGCTAAAACTATTTTTCCCTAGAAAAGCTCCAATAAAACTAGAGGAGCTCCAGTGAAGACCGCCAAATCTGGAGAAACCTCCGAATTTGGTGGCACCGGTAAAATCATCGCCGATTTAAACTCAAGTTTAATTAATGTTAAACTGAGGATTAATTATGGTGAGTGCAATTAACTAGAGGTTAATCGAGGATTCCTGAACTAATCATGGTTTTGTTAACCGTTACTCTGGTGGATTGGAGGAACTGGACACATGGTGGATTTAATCGTCGTATTTTCCGTTAGCGCTTGCTGTCGGTTCAAATGACCACAACCGTAACCGTAACTGCCGGAGTTTGGTGCGCTCACATGTATTGCATTAACTGTTGTGGTCGTGGTTTATTTTGGAGCCGCCGAATGTTAACATTAATCGTTTGCGATCGTGGTTGGTGTGTTCACATGGGGAGGGCTAGCCCTCCTAACTGCCAACCTTAAACACTTTAAACTTTAAATAAATGTGAATCACTTTATGGTTAAAAACCAAATGGTAGCGGAGATGGTTAAGAGCTTTGGTCTGTGGAGAGGAGGTCGCGGGGTCAAACCCCAATTCCTTGATAAAAATTTAACCATTGCCCATAACTGGTCCTTTGGGGAGGGGCACGTGGCACTCTCTGAGCTTGCCACTTGTCCACTCCTCATTGGTCATGTTCTAAACCAATCATAATATGCCATGTCACCTCCACTAATAACAAATAAAAATATGACACTTGGCGAGCTCTGAATGAATGTTGACCATAGTTGACCTTGCACATTCACTTGCCACATCAGAAGTACGGACTGCTGACTGTGCAGTTTTTTAAAAATTTCTCCTGTTTGGCAAAGCAAACATAACTCAATAACTTCCTCATACGAAATTGGTTTTTTGTGAAACGGGTTGCATTAGGATCTTTTTGATGAGACGGATGTGGCCATTCAAATTTCAAGCCAGTTTGAGAACTTTGATTTTTGAGCTAAATACTGAGCGTCTGATCATTCCTTCCCACTAGAAGCCTTTGGACCCCAAAAGATACTATCAATTGTTCAACAAATGAGCATACAACTCCATCACCTTCTCAATCTACAACCACTTGGATTTAGAAGGATTTTTTCCCTTGAGTGCCACTCTAAGGTGTTCGACATTCCCTCTCTTCGAAGTCCTGGTTCTTCTATGAAGTATGAGATCCTATTGAAGTTCATCAATATATTCTGACGATAAATAATCTATTGATGGCAGTTGAACATGATCTCCTTGATCATCAATCAAAGGATGTGTTAGCGCTTGAGATTTCACCCTAGGCTGAGGAAGGTAAACCTTCAAGGCAACATCAAACCATTTCACCTCGTAGCTAGCCCTACGGGGTAGGAGAAGGCTCTCTTCGGTCAGACTCAAGGTATTTTCTCAATGAGGTGAGCAGACCAATTAGGATCAAAGATATTAGGCTAGTAAACTGATGAGGAGGATTGATTTAAAGTTTTTGGGGTTTTTGGTGGCAATTGGAGGGAGTGCAATTTAGGGTGTGGGGATTGAGCTCAGTTTTTGCAGGTGGGTCTTTGGGGCAAGGAAGGAGTTTGTGCTGATGCCTTAAGCTGAGATGGATGATCAAGGAAGAAAGAGAGGGAGCTAAAGAGGGCAAACAATGACTTTGAATCCTCTTTAGACAGTGGAAAACATAAATATTAAACAGAATTGAAAGCTGAGCATGGCATGCATGAATTCAAACTTTATCACTTCTTTTGTTTAATTAGCAGCAATAGAATAAGAGGTGGAACACATAAACACACTTACAATGACAAGTAGGAAACACACCATCAACACAATAATCCACAAGAATCCACAATGATGTCTGCAAAACCCTGGCCTTCCTTTTCCTCAAATTGCAGAGATACAAGTAAAATATACAATAGAGCTTCTCCCTCAAGAGTCCAACCATGAAAATGAGCAAGAGAAGGCATAATATAGATGATCTAACTCATTTCCCCACATCTAGGGGTCGAGCTCAGCTTCCTAGGAGCAGTTTGAACTAATTCTAAACTGAGCACTAGATAATAGGCAGTCAAAACAACTTGCCTCTAAAACTTAGGTAACCCAGCCATGCATTTAATATTCACTATTTACATCAAGGAAACTTCTAGAAGCATTAAAGGAGAGTAAATGTATCCATGTGCCATGAAAATTATCCAAAAATCCATCATTTACATACATCAAAAGTCAACCAAAGTAAAAACAGTGTTTTGCAGGCCGAAATAGTCAAAATGGTGAAATTTCCTTGAGTGGTCGTGCCCCTCCCTTGGAGTGGTCGCGCGCATTGGCAGCTGTGTTTGAAGGCCTTCCTGGTGTCCAAATCAGGTGCACGATAGCTTGTTGGAAAGGTCTATGAGTCTACATTCCAACCCCACTGGAATTTCTGAATTTGGAGTTGATTGGACCCCTCAAACGTCATGTCTCCCAAGGCAGCTTTCTGCAACTAAAAAAAGGGGCAGAAAGTCAAAAGTTGCATGTATTTTGAGCTTTTGGAGGCCCAAATCTCCATAAAAATTTGACCCCATGCATAGGCAAGTGTATTTTTGCATGAAAATTCCAAAAATGCAAAGTTTTTCTCATTCTGAGCTGTCCCCTCGAGTGGTCGCGCGTGGGGTGAGACCACTCCAATGGCCAAAACCTGTAAAATTCTAAAAAATGCCAAAAATGGGCCAAAACTTCCAAAAATTTTTGTGCTTGATGTTGTGATGAGGCTAATGTTTGTCATGATGGGTGAGAGAAGCCTCAGCCAAGATGCGGAGTGGGTTGGCCTTCTTCTTCCTCCCAAGGGCCTCGGTCAACCTTCTTTGGACTATTTTCCACTTTGCTTTACAAACATGCATCCTAGCCCAATAGTGGTTTTTCATGTTCCTCAGCAGCCTCTTGTCTTGGTTGGCCTTCGCCAACAGCCTCTCCAAATGTGCATTGACCTGGATAAGCATGGACTCCCGATCAGCAGGAAATGGGTCACCGGGCCTCCTTGTTCAAAACTAAATCTGAAAGTGCACTTGCTACTCTAGTTCCTAATCCTGATTTTGCAGGGGTATAGGGCAACAATGATAACTAGCATCAACAACTTGCTTTTTAATTATGTCCTTTGACTGTACATTTTGAAGCATACTCTATTTTTCCAAGGGACTGATATGCTTTTGATGCTAAGGGGCAATAAGGGATTAATTTTCATTTGTCATAAGGGGAGGGGAAAAGCTTTATTTGACAGATTCAAAGAGAAAGGAGATGTATTGCATCTAGGGGAATAGAAGGAAAAAAGATACATAGGTTTGGGTCTGAAAACACAGCAATCTTCCTTTACAAACAATATTTCAAGTCAACCTGTCCTTTAACAAATAGGTACAGCTGTATTTACTTTGTTTTTTTTATGAATAACAGCCTCCTTTTCACTACTTTTATGAGGACTATACACAACAATAAGTTTCTTTTGTCTTTGCAATAACTTGGCTACACATAGTAATCTTTTTCTCTGTTTTTTGTCTTTTTGTTTTATTATTGCAATTGCTCTTTCATTTTCACATCACTATTTGATCTTTGTTGTGGTTTTACATATTTTTATAATGATATTGCTGTGGGGAATGAATTAGGGTTTTGGGACAGATTTGTATAGAGAGTTTAGGGTTTAGGGATGCATATGAGAGGGATTAGGGTTTTAGGTGTAGGGAATGGGGAATTGAGATTCATTCTTTGCAAATGAGATGAGATTGAGACACATGATGACAAGTTTAAATCTAATAGGAGTAATGGAGGGAATAAAAAGGAACTAAAAACCTTGAAATCAAACATAACCCTAGCAAAATTGCCTACAAGAACAAGCAATCACTTAACCTATTTCTCTTCATAATTTTGATGATAAAAATGCACAAACACAAGCTCATCGTCCTTATTTTCAACATTCAAAACATTTGAGAGGCCTACCTCGAGCAATTTACAAGTCACAAGGCAATTTGAGTGAGTTTGGGCCGGTTCTGCAAGTTACAGCTCGAGTGGTCGCGCGCAGGGTTGGAGTGGTCGTGCGCAGCTCGAGTGGTTGCGCCAGTGTAAAATTTTCACTGTGGAGGAGGGCTCGAGTGGTCGCGCACTGCCCAGGTGGTCGCGCACCCTACCCGAGTGGTCGCGCACCAGAGAAACTCTCCAATTTCACTGCAATTCGACCTCCTTCACTATTTTCGCCCTCTTGCTCCTCTTTGTTAGCTCATAGAGGCATAATGAAATGTTTAGAGGGAAATTTAGCTCTTGTAGGTTGAATTTGAAAAAATTAAATCACAAAACCCACTCTCTAATGTTCTATTTTGGCATTCACTTTAACACTGTTTCTTGAGTTGTTTTGTCCTGAATTTAGCTTTTGAGGCACTTTAACTCCGTTCTTTTTGCAGGTTGACCATCTGATGGACTCTGGCGAGGACACCAGAATTATTGCCGGCATTTTGAAAACTTTTCAAATTTTCCTTATTTTTTGCAAATATTACATGACCTTGGGTTTAAAAACAGGGTTTTTAAATCCAAGGTATAAATGATCTGTACCTGATGAAAAATATCAATGGAACATATGTACAAACCTCCTTCTGGCTTGCTGGGCACTCATGGACCTTTGACTCGTGACCTTGCAGTGATTTTTGACCAAAACCCTAGACCTAAGACTTGGGACCTCAAGACAAAAATGAAAACAAGTATGACCCAACCTCATTTATGATATGACCTGATCCAGCAAAGCCAAGAAGGGAACAAGGACCAGCTCCTCTATCAGTTTTATGGCATGCCTAACGGGATGCAAAACTGACACTGATGAGACACCTACCTATGCATATGCAAAGAGCTTTTGATCACCGATGGAGGGCTCAAGACCGACACTAACAGGATGCTCAAACAATCTTAAATTATCAACATTAACAATAGAGTATATTTGCATATAAGGAGGCAAATCAAGCTTAAATGCATTGTTACCAATCTTCTCCAGAATTTTAAAAGGGCCATAACGGATTGGCTTAAGCTTTCTACCTTCCCCTTGAAGTATCTCTTTGCTGATATATAACCAAAATTCGTCTCCAACTTGAAATTTGTGATAAATACGGTGTTTGCCATGCCTTGCCTTGTTACTATTTTCACTTTCTCAAGTTGTTCCTGCACTATGTGATGTATCAACTGAATTTTCTCCATGAACTTCCTTGCCTTATCAATGTCACTGTAACCATCGATGGCGGCATCTTTCTCAAAGATGAAGTCCAATGGCGATCTTCGAAAGTACCCAAAACATGCCTTAAATGGTGATGTGTTTGTGGAAGAATGCTTTTCCATGTCGTATGCATGATGTATGTAATGCAATTTTTCATCCCACAACTTGGGATGTTTGTTGCAATGTCCTTTAAGAAGATGAATGATTGTTCTATTGACTACCTCGGTTTGTCCACCTATTTTCAGATGAAAGGTTGTACTCTTCTTCAACTTTTTGTCCATCATGTCCCACAATTTTGGCAAAAAATTCCCAACAAATCGAGAATCTTGATCACTTACAATGGAAGTAGGAAGACCAAAATGAACCCAAATGTTTTGGAAGAAAAGATGAGTTGTTTGTTCAGCTATAATTTGATTTTTACATGGTTTTAGAATACACATTTTGTTGAACCTATCTACAACTACATACAAGTAATCATGATCTTTCCTTGACAATGGAAGACCTCCTACAAATCCATTGAGATACTCTCCCATGGACGTGAAGGTACCGGAAGTTGAGTGTACAATCCTAATTTCCTATTACTAGGCTTACTCGTTGCACGAAAAGAACATCCTCTAATGAAATGGGATACAATATCAAACATGTGTGGCCAATAACAATACCTTTGGAGATTCACTACTGTCTTGCCTACACCAAAGTGTCCAGCAATCAATGAAGTGTGTGCCTCCCTTATGATACTATTTATTTCTCCCTGTGGAATACACAACTTGCCCAAGTGATACAAAAAAATATTATGTACATGATAATCCAACTCTTCAATTTGGTTTCCTTGACTCAAGCTTACATACACATCTCAAAAGTCAATATCATATGCATATTGCTCAATGTAACTTTCATGCAAAACATACTTATGCTTGAGTATAATAGATGAATTTACAATGTGCGTTGAGAGCATATAAATTACCTTATTGTTGATTCCCTTTTTGTACCTGATAACCAAGTGAAACTGTTGTAGAAAACCCATCCATCTGAAATGTTGTGACTGCTGCAACTTTGACTGTGACTGTAAGTAATGCAATGGTTGATGGTCGGTATGGATAATGGTCTCCTTTCCCATCAAGTAGTGTTTCTAGTTTTTGACACTTTATACCAATGTGTAAAGTTCTTTGTCATAAGTGGGATAGTTAGTTACAGATCCATTAAAAATTTCAAAATGAAATGAAATGGGGTTACCATGTTGCATAAGCACTACTCCCATGGGGTAATCACTAGCATCCGTTTGAATCTCAAATGGCTTTCTAAAATCCGGAAGAGCCAATACCATGTTGAACTGATCTTTTGCTTCAAATCATCAAATCCTTTCTGTTGTACATCTCCCCAATGGAAATACTTTCGTGACACTAGTCAATGCATGTAATGGTGCTGCAATGGAAGAAAAATTAGCAATAATTTTCCTCCAATACTGTGCTACCCCTAAAAAGCTAATTATGTTTGTAACTGTATTGGGCTTGGGCTAATTTAGAATGACCTCAACTTTATAGGGGCCTATCTTCAACTCACCTCCCCCAACAATGTGTCACAAATACACTAAAGAAGTCTTGCCAAATTCACACTTTGACATCTTTAAAAACAACTATTCTTTTCTCAAGACATCAAGTACTTTGTTTCCATGCATGACATGTTCATCTATGGATTTGCTGAATATGAGAATATCATCTAAGTACACAATGACAAATTCATCTATAAATGATCTCAATACATCATTCATAACTCTCACGAAAATAGTTGGAGCATTTGTAAGACTGAAAGGAATAACAAGCCACTCAAACAATCCTTGTTTAGTTTTAAATGTGGTTGTTCAAATGTCCTCTTTAGCTATTCTAACTTGATGATAACCACTTTGTAAGTCTAACTTAGTGAAATACTTTGCATACCTAAATTGATCAAGAAAATCATCAATTCTTGGGAGTGGATAACGATTCTTTAACGCGATTTTGTTCAGTGCATGGAAATCCACACACATATGCCAAGTCCAATCCTTCTTTGGCACTAAGAAAATGGGTGAACCACATGGTGAAGTAGATGGGCATATGATACCTTTGTTCAACAATTCTTGGATTTGCTTCTTGATTTGCATGCTCTCCATAATCAACATGTGATACATGCCAATGTTTGGAAGTGGAACATCCTATGGTAGTTGTATCTCATGTTGAATTCCCCTCTTGGGAGGTAACACCTTTGGTTCCTGAAACATCTCACCATGCTTGCTTACCACATCAAACAATTCAGATTTTAATTTTTCATCGCAACCTTCAAAAGATTCATAACCGATATCATTATTTTTCTTGATCATGAGAAGCACACAATTTTTACTTGCATTTACTAGTCTCTTCTTCTGCCATAGATTAACCAAAGAAATGTTCAAATTTTTGTGATGGGCTCTCACAGTGTACTCCACCCTACTCTTGAGCAATAAATATTTGTTCTCATGGTGATAAAATACTTATTTCCTATCATACAAATAAGGACTACCCGAAATGATTCGTGATATGTCAAGTGGAACTACATCTAACTCAACTTCATCAATGAACTTTTCAGTAATAGTGAAATTGAATAAACACTTCCTTGTAACTTGTAAATTTTCATTATTGACTATCCAACCCAATGGATATGGTTTATGATGAGGTATAGTTTCAAGGTTAATATTTTTGACAAATTCTTCTGAAATTAAGTTTGATTGTGACCCACTATCAAATAATGCATTAATATTTTTAAGATTTGAAATTACCCTTAGATGAAACAACTCTATTCTTGATTCTTCATTTGGAGAGTTGTTTTGACTGTGTGAGGAACTAGTGCTTGCAACAACCTCTTTTCCTTTTGTGACCATGGCTGAAATCTTGGTCTCATCACTAGAATCTGATCCAAGGTCATGTTGTGTCGTAGTGGTTGACTTTTGTTTTCCCTTATTGTTTTGTTTCTTAGGCCTTAGTTTGGGATGCAATTTCCAACAATGGGCTTCATCATGCCCAACATTGGAACAATGTTGGCATATGTTTTTCTCCTCTTCTTTCTTCACACATGCATTCTTCTTTCCCTCCCATTTTCCTCCCTTCTCGTTCTCCTTACCCTTGAATGGCTTCTTCTTACTACCCTCTTCTTGAATGTTCTTTCCCCTTGCTTCAAGGTGTGTGGCTTGCACACATACCTCATCCCAATTGCTTGGATTGAACATAAGGATGGTATGTTACAAATAGCAATGTAAACCCCCAATATATTTCAACAGTGTATATTGGGAATTCAAGTTTACTCCTAACAACAAAGCCCTCCTTCTAAACTCCCAGGTATAGTCTTGGACTGTTTGGCCTTTGAGCTACCTAAAATTTTACCAACTCATAATGGATTTTTGCATATAGGCTAAAGGGTAAAATTTTCTTTTAATTGCATAAACAAATTCAACCCAAGAAATGGATATGTTACCATGAATTCACATTTCCTCTTGAGTCTTTGCTTCCCACCAGACTAATGATGCTCCTTCTAGCCTCAATGAAGCCAACTGGATCTTGATGTCATCTTCTTGAAGGTTCTGAATTTTACAATATACCTCCAATTGTCGAATCCAATTGTCTAAGTTTTCTGGATTCACCTCACCATCGTACATGGGAAGTTCAAAATTAATGTCCAATTTGAGTAATAGAGTTTTTCCTTTCGGGTTTTGGGAATGAGTATGGATAGTTTTGGTGGTGGAAGTGGAAGATGTTGTTGTTTGAGATGTTGAGGATGATGAAGATCATGAGGAAGATGAAGATGGCAGAGATGGAGGAGGATTTCCTTCATTACCCTTTGAATCCTTCTTATCATCTTTTTTATCTCCTGGCTTCCTTCTCCATGTGGAGGCTTAGAACTCTCTCCAGCCATTCTAGTGTTCCTCTCTTCATAGAGGACTCTAACCATATCAGTAAATTCATAGAAATCTTCATTGAATGCTTCCTCTTCTAAAATACCTTCAGTATCTCTTGCTCCTAACATGATGATTGTGGATTCAAGCTCAGTTTCTAGTATTGCTTATACCTATTCAATTTCAATTAAAGGAAAAACTTGAGGTGTTTCAAGTGTAGCTGGAATTGGAACTTTGGGTGGAGATTGTGGCCTTGTGGCTCTCCTTATTTTGGGCATTACCACATGAGTTGCAACCAACAATTTCCCTTCTCCTCTGTGCAACTTTGACCTTGTAAGCATCACAATTTTGCAACCATTAAAACCCTACTTGCACAAAACTCAAGCAATCAAGCAAATAAACCATTGCTTTGATACCAACTTGATATGTTATTGAATGTTAGTTTTGTTGTGATAATTTCAATTATAGATTTATAAACAAATGTTTGTCCATTGCTTCATGTGCATGGTTCTCTTATGGTGTTTTTGATTAGAAACAGGTAAATTTTATCAAGTTTTTAAGTGAAAGACATGAAAAAAAATAGCATAAAAAAAGTGGTGAAAAGCAGCAATGAAAAGTACAACAAACCATCAACATGAACGCTTAACACAGTGTTTTGATGAAGGATTTCACCCCTCCTGGGCTACATCTCCTTGGTCCAGCTTCCATGGCTTGTGCCTTTGTATTATCTCAATATGGAAAAAAAAATGTTGTTGACAAAGCTCTATTGCTCCTGATACCTATTCCAATGTGTTAAGAATGTCAAAATTAAGTAGGAACACCTTTTCCTAAGCTTAATTTGGTCAAAAAAATGCTCAAGTTATGACTCAAACTATCTTTCCCTAGAAAATCTCCTCTAAAACTAGAGGAACTCCAATTAAGCCCATTAAATCTGGAGAAACCTGTGAATTTGGTGGTACCGCCAAGAGAGCCACTGATTCAAACTCAAGTTTAATTAATTTTAAACTGGGGATTAATTATGGCAAGTGCGATTAACTAGAGGTTACTGGATGATTATCACACTAATCACGGTTTTGTTAATCGTTACCCCAGCGGATTGGAGGAACTGGACACATGGCGAATTTAACCGTCGTGGTTTCTGTTAGCATTGGCTGTTGTTCAACTGACCACAACCCTAACTGTAACTACCAGAGTTTGGTACGCTCACATGTATTTCACTAACCATCGTGATCTTGGTTTATGTTAGAGCTACCGAATGTTAACGTTAACTGTTTGCCATGGTGGTTGGTGTGTTCACATGGGGAGGGTTGGCCCACGGCCTGGCCCTCCTAACCTCCAACCTTAAACACTTTAAACTTTAAATAGATGTGAATCACATTATGGTTAAGAACCAAATGGTAGCGAAGATGGTTAAGAGCTTTGGTTTATGGAAAGGAGGTCACGGGGTCAAAACCCGGTGCCTCCATCAAACATTTACCACTGCACATAACTAGTCCTTTGGGGAGGGGCATGTGGCAGCCTCTTGCTTGCGACTTGTCCCCTCCTCATTGGTCCTATTCTAAACCAATAATAATATGCCATGTCACCTCCACTGACAACCAATACAAATCTGACACTCGGCGAGATTTGACTAAATGTTGACCACAATTGACCTTACACAGTCACCGGCCACGTTAGTAGTACGGATTGCTGACTATGATTTTTTTTTAAATTTATCTTCTTTAGAAAAGCAGATAGAACTCAATAACTTCCTCATACGAACTTGGCTTTTAGTGAAAATAGTTGTGTTAGGATCGTTTTTCCGAGACGAACGCAGTCATTAGGTTTCGAGCCATTCTGAGAAATTTGATTTTTGAGCTAAATACTGAGTGCCTGATCACACCACACCACCATAGATATCTTTGTAATCACTATGAAATGACTAGAAAAATAATGATAAGGATTGTGGTTTTAATGACAAATGGTTTCGTTGATGGGACCGAGATCTGCTTGAAGAGTTGTGATGTCGCATCATTGGAATGTGACCAAGAGGGAAATTGAAAAGTGGTTGGATCGGAAGATTCACTAGTTCACGGCACATGAAAATAGGAATCTGCACCTATCAAAAGAAGAGTGGTTGAACAGGTATCTGTGTACAGAAATACATGAGATCTTCGTCTACACCTTCCCCATTGAGCTATATGAATGGTTGGTTAAATTGACAGACATCCAAGGAAGGTGGAAGTTTGATAGCCCTATAGTGTGGACTCCTAAATTAGTA
Source organism: Pinus tabuliformis (assembly GCA_031772625.1). NCBI lineage: Eukaryota > Viridiplantae > Streptophyta > Pinopsida > Pinales > Pinaceae > Pinus > Pinus tabuliformis. Next base: position 684,803,014 of record CM062806.1, read on the forward strand.
TGACGATTAGAAGCCTATGAAAATAAGATCATGTGGGTTGTTGATCATTGGCTCAATCAGATACTAGGAGGATTTGTTACAGAATTTGAAGTTGATACCTCAATTAGTTACAGTGAAGCAGAGGGAAAATTTTTCAAAGGATCACAAGGTAAGTATTTAAGATATTTAAATACCTGGATTAAAATGTTGTTATGTGAAAAATAGGTTAGGCCATTACCTTGATGTTCGGAGCTACACAAAGTGGAAGATTCTTTAGAGATCGAGAGAGATCAGGTCCATAATATAGTCCATTGATCAGACCTCCTTCACGCGACGACGAAGGAGCAATATAGGCTTCACCGCAAAGTGTTGTCCAGCTAATAACACATAGTTTATTACGAACACTTCATCCATCCACTTCACCTTCACCTCCACATCCACCGCATACACCTTTGCCCACACCTCCACCTCCACAACCTCCATTGAAAATGGTGAACACAATGAAGATACCGATTTTCAAGGGCTCGGGAGTGAAGATACATAACAATTTTGGTTTCTTGCGAATGTTGTGTGGACTTCGCAACGGATTATCGATGACAATATAAAGAAGGCATAATTGGTTACCGTTCTACGTGATCGCACGCCGACTTGGTATATTAAGTACTGTTATGGTAATCCTCTTGCATCGCTAGTAGAAACTAAGGTGGCTTTAAACAAAGAGTTTAGCAAGCCTATGTATAACTCACAGTCCGTAGTTGGACTTAAGAAAATCATGATGAGGGTCAATGAGACGCCTTGGGAATTAAATCAAAGGTTTAAGTGTCATATTCAAGAAGCTAACATGCAGCTCACAGATGGTCAACATTGCGAGTGGTTTATAGCTTCTCTTCTGCCCCACCTAAGGATTTCTTTGTCACAATAGAAGATAGGAACATAGGTGGAAGCCTTGGAAATCACGATGAGGTTGCATGCAATTCCTATTCAGGATTTCACCTTGGGGGTAAAACAAATCCACTCTGAGTTACAAACCATCTTCTTAGAATTGTAGATAAGGAGACTAGACCAGAGGTGCACGTTGAAGTCTGGTGTCTAAAGTGTAAGAGCCAGGGGCATGATTAAGACCACTTTCATGTGTACTCAAATTATATTACAGGAGGGGGATCAATTCCCCTGAAGCCAGAAGCCCCAGCAGGGTCGAGCATGGGGGCTGCGCTATGGTGCACTATTTCTCAGGTTGCTTGACAACATGGAATGGATACCTGCCATTTACTTCAGAAGTTTTCTAGACACCCCAACAGCTATTTTATAACTTCTGCAAATATGTGGGCCACGTTGAGCACCACTGTTGAAGCTATGTGTTAATGATGGAAAGAACACCTACATACCGGATGCAAGCAGAAAATCAACCTCCAGATCAGGGAGCCTCGAGGGGGCGTGCGGAGGTTATCAAGGAAGATGACGAGGCTGAGGAGGAGGAGGGCCTAGTAGAGGCTAGGATCAGGTTATCTATTCTAACTATGGAATGCTAAGGCACTATGCGAAGGAGTGTCAGAATCAGACATGCCCGTCATGTCAATACTGCAGCCAGTTTTAGCATACCATAGAAGAATGCCCGGTGCTCATAGCTAAAATGAAAGAGAAGAAATCACAACCTTAGTAGCCTATGTAGAACCTGCAAATGATGAGATCTGAGCCACGTGAGGAAGATCAAAGTGTGAATATAGTGCTGAGAAGTGGAATAACGATTGGCGATGGTAAAGGCAAACAACCTGAAGAGGATGGATGGGTCCACAAGGCCCTAGAGAAGGAAGTGGGTTTTGATTTGAATTGTCTGAAGGAAATATTTATGGAGGCCAAGAAAAGCTTCGTTGAGGCATCCACCTTAGGAATTCAAGACAAGGTTCAAGAAACTAGCACGCCTGCAGTGGTTGACCCCTATGTGCTTACTATGTTTTTGGAGACCTACATAAAGCTGCGATGTGATAAAAAAGATGTGGAAGGCCTGCAGTAGTTAATATATAAGTGTTCCAACAAGGATAAGGTCCCTCATGGACACCGTGTGGTCAGAAAAATTGGAAAGCATAAGGAACGAACATGGCGCAAGATGACGCTCACCGCACAGAAAGGTGATTATGAGATGGATCAAGTCATCTTGGATCTAGGATCTGATGCGAAATTTTTACCGAAACAAACATGGGAAATGATGGGGCAACTTGCGTTGCAGTGGTCTTTGATCTAGCTCAGTATGGCGAACTAGCAGAAAATCATCCCCATGGGAGGGTTATATGGAGTCATAGTTGATATAGAAGGTGCGAGTTCGATGGCCGATTTTGATGTGATAGATATCATTGATGACAATAATCCATACCCCACACTCTTGGGAATTGACTGGGCCATTGATATGAATGGGTTCATCAATTTGAAGAAGAGGACAATTTCATTTGAAAGGAAATCGCTTCAGGTTGTAGTGTCGTTGGGCACTGTAGAAAGGGCATGCTATACTGAACCAGTCCGTGATTATGAAGAGAGTGACGATGAAATGGATCAAATCTACAAAATAACAACGCGAGACTAGGACTGGATCAACCCGATGACTGATGGATGGATTGCATGGGATTGAGAGAGCTCCTGCACCTCTGATTCAGATTAAGAATTGGGGCATTGGCAGAATTAGCTGCATGAAGTATCCACACTCTCGTGCAATATGATGACGAAATCGTTGTGCTATGTTTCATGGGAGGTAAGGAAAATACCCTATTATGATGGTTTGATTGACGTAGATAATTTTTTGGATGCATTTTATTATGAAGTTCCTAAGGATCACCGCTTCCAAGCATTAGACTTGGCCCTATGTGCTATGCCTACACAATGGTGGGGTACACATAAAGATAGTTGTGATGAATGGCGAGATTACAGAATAATGATGAGATTGCGGTTTGGGTGTCATAACACTCAATTAAATAAGAATATAATGGAGAATATGATCCATGCGATCACTTAGCAAAATGGACCAAAGCATGGGGGACAGAACCACAGCCAGGGTGGGTACACCTATTTTGCCATACTTTCGATACAATTCCCATGAACTGGTATCTAGAAATGGAGCTCTGCCATGACACCGTGGAGTGGGATATATTGAGGGAAGGATTCTTATTGACCTTCAACTTTGAAGATGGCTTCGCAAGCATTTATGAAGCCCTATAGGAGATTAAGGCAATTATCTTCAGAACGCTGGAAGAACCTATGGAATGGATCCAACCAAACTGGAGCACCTAGCTACGCCATGCGTATAATGTGACTACTGAAGAGGAGGAAAAAGATCCAAGAAACAATAATATCCTGGAGCTGGAAGGGCATCGCAAAGTCAAGGACTCACAAATAGACAACCAAGACATCACCGCATCGTTGAAAACAAAGCAAGTAAAAATTAGCATTGAAGCAGAACCGATGTTTGCAAATATTGGAGATTATTGGAATGATGTTATGTAGATAAAGTTGTTGAGTTACTCCGTGAATATCAGGATCTCTTCCCTACCAAGGTTTTGGATTTGAAGGGCATAACTGGCGATTTGGGTGTTATGAAGATCACTTTGAAGCTGGACGTGAAGCCTATTAAGCAAAGGCCATATTGCCTTAATCCTAAGTACATGGAAAAGGTTTGCCTAGAGCTGGACAAGATGCTAGAAGTGGGCATCATAGAACCAGTTGAAGAATTTGTTTGGGTGAGCCTAACGGTGGTTCAAGAGAAGAAGCAAAAGGGCGAGATAAGGATTTTTCTAGATCTTTGAAAGCTTAATGATGCATGTTTCCATGATCCATTCTCGACGTCATTTACCGATGAAGTATTAGACAATGTTGGAGGGCAGGATGCCTAGTCATTCATTGATGGGTTTTTAGAGTATCATGAAATGAAGATCGCGCCTAAGGATAGGAGCAAAATGGCCTTTTTGATGGAGTGGGGTTGTTTTCAATACACTTTGACGTCATTTGGACTCAAGAATGTGCCTGGGATATTTTCTCACATAGCCATCGCAACGTTCAAGTAGTTCATTCATAAGTTCCTGGAAGTATACTTTAATGACTCGATAGTGTTCGAATTAGTAAAGCACCATATAGCAAGTCTTCTCCTGATGTTGGATACGTGTCACAGATATCAGGTCACACTGAATTTGAAGAAATGCATCTTTTGTGTTCCCTTTGGAAGCTTGTTGGGTCACGTGGTGTGCAAGCAAGGGCTGATGGTGGACCCTGCAAATATTACAGTAATTGTGAATCTGGAGGCCGCAAGGAACATTAAGCAGTTGCGCACAACAATGGGACATACAAGATATTATTGTTGAAGAAGGACGCAACATTCTGTTGGGATGAAGAATTTCAATGAAACTTAGATGTATTTAAAGAAACGATGGTCACTGCGTCGATCTTGGTATTCCCTGATTGGAGAAAGGAATTTCACGTACATGTGGAAGCCTCTTGCATTGCGTTGAGTGCAATGTTAATGCAAGCCGAGGAAGGAGAAATGGACCATCCTATAGCCTTCGTGAGTAGGAAATTATCAAAGGCCGAGAAGAATTACTCAACGAATGAGCGCAAAGGATTGGCCATGGTGTACGCGCTACAAAAATTCAGGAATTATCAATTAGGAAGGAATTTAAAAATATACACAAATCATTCTGCCTTGAAATACCTGGTCAATAAGCCTATTTTGGGGGGGGGAGATCTCTAGATGGTTGCTACTAGTTCAGGAGTATGACTTTGAAGTAATTATGAAGTCAAGGAGGTTAAATACGGGACCTAACCATCTGTCATGGATCAAAACAGGAGAGGAGCCTAATAATTTGGAGGAAGGGTTGCCAGATGTGCAACTCTTTGCGGTGCATGTAGCAGATAATCATTTTGTAGATATTATTCATTTCTTGACTAAGGCGATGGCACTGGAAGGGTATGCAAGTCAGCAAAAGAAGGAATTAGTAGTGCACGTAGAATAATTTTTAGTTATTGCGGGACATCTATATAAGATGGGTGAAGATGAAATATTGTGAAGATATGTGCCAAATTTTGAGAGGGATAGAATTCTCAGTGAAGCTCATGGAGGGGATACGAGACATCATTATGCAGGAAAGGCGACTGCACAAAAGATTTTTCGTGTAGGTCTATGGTGGCCAATGCTCCACAAGGATTCCAAGGCGTATCGGAAGGCATGTGATACATGTCAGAGAACTAGCAGACCATCACGAAGGGATGACTTGGCCATTACAAACTCAAGTATATTTGCAGCCCTTTGAGAAATGAGCGATTCATTTTGTTGGGCCAATTCATCCCCTATGAAAGAAAATTGGTGCGCATTATATCATCACCGCGACCAAATATCTCACTTGATGGGTGGAAGCATTGTCGGTTAAGGATTGTACAGGGGCGATGGAAACAAAGTTTTTGTTTGAATATGTCTTAACTAGGTTCGACTGCCCAAAAGTGTTGATAAGTGATAAGGGTACTCAATTTCTGAACGAGATGATCAACGCCTTGACTAACGAATTCCAGGTCTACCATCAAAAGGGTACACCATATCACCAATAGGCTAATGGACCTATTGAAGCCTTCAACAAGATTTTGGAGAATGCACTGACGAAGATCTGCAATTCGTAATGAAATGACTGGGATGTGCACATACATGTAATACTATGGGCTTATAGGACCACTTGCAAGAAGCTGACATGGCAGATGTCATTCAGATTGGTATATGGTGTAGAAGATGTAATGCCGATGGAGTATATTGTGCCTATTTTGTGCATGGTAGATCTCATAGGTATGTCGGATCGCAAGGCCTTGGAAGAATGGCTCGTGTAGCTAATGGAGCTCAAAGATGATTGACTTTTGGCATGATTTCATCAACAAGTACAAAAGGAACATGAAAACGCTTGGCGCAATCATGACATCAAGCATCACACATTCAAGGTAAATGATCTTGTCATGTTATACGATAGTAAATTCATTAATTTTCTGGGGAAACTCCAAATGCATTGGCTAGGACCATATATTGTCATTGAAATTACTGATGGAGGCGTTGTTCATCTCGCAAAGCTAAATGGAGAACCTTTTCTGGGGAGAGTGAATGGGAGCTGAATGAAGTTCTATACAGGGGATCCTGCATAATGACTATATGGCGGTAGGATAGTCTTAGTGCTAGGAAGTTACAAGGTAGTGTGAGACTATAAACTACATTGCCAGGCTTGGAGGACTACACAATAGGCGGGCTGCAGGAAAAATAATGAAGCTGCAACCTAGGAAGTTGTGCACAGGAAGTTGCGCCATTAAGGAAGGTACCACGTAGTACAATAGAAAAGTGACCATTGAAGTGATTGTTCATGACTTGACATCTAGAAGACGGTTAAGAGGAGTGGGCTAGCGGCATTTCAGGAAAAAAATCTTTGAAGATCTGCCACCAAAACAACATTAATTGTTATAAATTGAGGGGAACGGTCAGATTTGAATTCGAAAACCCCTATAAATGACATGGCCAGTCTAACAGAGAACAATTTGTGCTCTCAGAATTGTTAGTGAGATTTTCTGTCTATCGTCTATGAACCGATCGTATTGGAAAGATTTAGTCGCGAGCTATGCATTTGGTAAGTTGTCTGAGCTAAACCAGAAGTTTATCCTAGAGAAAATTCTTAGCCCAAGTCCCACTGAAACTGTGAGTGTGGGCGATGTTGCCTCTGAGGGAGCTGCCCTAGAATTCTTAAGTATGGAAGCTCCGGCTCCTCTGCCTATGGCACCGAGGTCACCTAGGCCAAAGCCTACCCTTGCTAGAGAAACCTAAACAACCAAACCAAATAAGGACAAGAATAAGAAGCTAGTGCTAGTGCACGCATCCTCCAAGAAGCATACTGAAGCGCACAAACAGAGGAAAGATAAACAACTGTAGAAGGTAGTCGACCTGGAGGTAGAAGAAGGCCCAGGAACAGAAGACATTGATGTAGAAGGAATTGAACCCATAACGAGGCTATCTGAGTATATCCCTCCAAGGAAACGAAAGACGAAGGTCATGAAGGACCTAGACTTTGAGAAATTCATCATTTCCACCCGTACTACCTGAACAGGTTCGTTTTGAAGGTCCACGACTCGCGTGAATCCCACTGTTAAAAATGGAGGATTAGGACCTCACATATCACACCATGTTTCCCTACTTTGAGACAACTACGTATATGTGAAGGGTTTACTATACAAAATCAAGTGTCACAGCATTAGAGGCAGATGATTGGATCCATGGTGTGGAGCACTCAGGGTTACTCAATCTATTGTGGGTACCCCATTACCACCGCACCTCCATTAACACAATTTGTGTGCACCAGCTACTCACTTTGGTGCATGATGGGTGCCTATGAGTAGGAGGGCCTATACCCATCACAAATATTCTCATCCACAGAATCACACACATCCCTTATAAGGGCATGGACCCAGGCAAGGAGTTAGGTGGAAAGACAGGGGAAAAGGACCTTGCAGAAAGAATGAAGAGAGATTATGACCTCGTGAACAAGTCGTGAGGGTATTCAATTCTATATATATTAGACCCTGCAGTTCAAATATCCACCCAGATCTTAGAAGGGAAACTAATGAGGAAATGTCATGCGGATGAAGTTTCGGCACCCCTAGTTTCCCTAGCTACACAGTGCGTGAAGGGTGTACAATTTAACTGGTCAAGATACCTTTGTCAGGAGTTCCTAGCAAATTGTCGAGAGGCCCAAGATGAAACCAAGCCATTCCACTATGCTTGGTTGTTGTTGTCGATTATGTTAGTTGCATGGGAATTTCTGGAGGATAGCCAATTTCCTCCTCTTGAGGAAGGATTACCAAGGGCAGCACTATTCGGTTCCTTATGGGCTACAAAGGATCCCACTTGAATTACAGAAAGAAGATATTTTTGGGGCTTATGGAATCGAGTCTCCGCATGGCCATTAACCGGTGTCCAAGCTTGTCCCCAACTTTGTTTGCAACTGTCAACCTACGTGACATTCAAGGCTCATTTCCATAGGGTGTATATCTAGGTGCGAAAGGATCCAACGCAGAAGTGGCATGACTTGCCTTATTTGGTTATAGAAAAAGATGTGAAGGAGGTCGTCATGATATGGCCTGCAGAATGGCATGCCCTATCAGACTTAGCTGCGTCACTGAGCATGGGTGTGGAGAGTTTTGCCGCCTAGAAAATGAAGGAGGCATCTAAGAAAGCTACGCTTAACCTAGTTGCATAGAAAAAGAAGGAAGCCACATAGACGGCTCGAGTGGAGAAAAACCATGCTGCCAAGGAGTGGGCAAAATAGGAGCAATGCGAGTCACAAAATGGTGACAAGTCCCCTTCGCCGAAGATAGAGGAGGAAGAAATTTCAGGGCAAGGTGGTAGACGTGATGAGGAGCAGAGCACCCCATTCATTCTGAAAAAATGTGGCAAGGAGCAACAAGAAGGTCCAAGGAAAAAGAAGAAATCAAATAAGTCACAGATGGATCCCATGGTCTTAACAGAAGGTGATCTCGATGAGATTGAGGATAAAATCAAGGATACCACAACCAAGGTGTTGCAGAAGTTTGAGCAGCAGTACATGTAGATGTTGGGGAGCATTGAAAAGGATCTGCATGAGCTACAGATCCAGGAAAGAAAAATACAGGTGGGCACGAGACAAGCGAGAGCGGAACAAGCGATCCTGGCACCTAGGAAAAGGCAAGCAACCAAGTTGGTAAGGACCCTAGACCTTAGGACCATTGCATTCCCAGATGGGTCCCTTCGCGCAGAGTCAGCTGATGATCACATTATCCTGAGAACAATCAAGAACATCGGGCTGAATATAGTGACTGTCTCCAACGAGACCCTCCACGCTCTGCATGCAGGAGTGGAAAATGAGTTAAGAGACCAGGAGCAGCATGCCCTCAACGTCATGAGTGAATACAAAGTGAACAATGAGAGTATGATCACTGAAAAGAAATAGGCCCTGAAGGAAAAGTGACGTTGGAAATGGGTGAATACACACAGAGTACATAGATCATGCACAAATTTTATTATCCCTAAGAATTTTAACTCTCTAAGGAGTTAAATATTCAATACTTAAGGGTTTAAGGCCCATTTCATAAATCCCTATTGGAAATGCTCTATTTAGCCCAAATTATAATCTAACCCTTCATTCCCTTTCTATCGAGACTTATAACTCAACATAACCTTCTTTAACTTTGATATCGGGATTCATTCACCCTTATAAACCTTTGATAACCCTTATGCCACACATATAACCAATTCCCACACTATAGCTTTGATTATCTCAGACTTAACCATAAAACCCTCTATTACGCTTTAATCAATTTATAAAAGAATACACATAGACATATGTGAACTCACCTTTTCCGCCTTTTCCAAAGCCATTGCACAGTTTCTGAGGCTTAACTTTATCACTAATCGCAATCGCTCCTTTGTGGTCATACTAGTCATGAACCCTTCCACTTTCGATTTGCAATAACGCCGGCTTGTAATCTCAAATATTATAAACCCGCATCTATAACTTTGTCAGGTCCGCTCCCTGAAGCCTTTCCGCGCGCTTCTCCTTTAAATCCCGATCTCCGATCACCCTAATCTCTGATCTATCGCTATTGGCTATCACTTAATCAGCCCATTGCAACTTTGCATGTCAGCATTCCATTACCACTTTCACTTAACTTACCCAATATGCGATCGGTGATTTGATCTCCACCATTGATCAGCTATGTGATCCAATGGTCCATGCTTCATCGCATTATCACAATCGCTCAAGCTTGGGGTCGGGGGTTCTTTGTTCCCACTACTTTCCTCTGATGCGATATTAAACTCCGCTCCACTCTTGTGATCTAATCCTGACCATTGATCGTAAAGATCCAACGGTTGATGAGCATTAGCACTTCACTTCTCTTCGCTTGGTTTTTATGCCACTCTTCAATTATTTCTCTATGGTTTGGTTTATTTTGGGTTTCCTCGTCCTTCCGCCATTATGCGATGTGACTCCCTCCTGAGCTTAACTCTACAGGTTCTTTAATTAATGTCCCTCCAAAACATTACTTGGTTCTTCAAATGGATTCAATGATCCATCTCATTCCTCTCTATTCTTCTCCTCTGTGTTTCGCCTGGACTCTGCCTACACACATATATTATACAAAATACTCTGATCCCTACATAACTTTAACATTCAATACACGAATTTCACACTTATACAGTTTAGAACCAATCATTGTATATATATATAAACACCTAGTTATACAATTTCTCTATCTTTGGCTTGATCTTCTCATGTAAATGGCCTCTGATTACAATTTGCCCGTAGGCTTAGAATCACACCCCTACTCTTCTAGCTTCTCTCTCGCTAACTCCTGAATTATACAAAAAGATCACAATTTATACAAAAGTGGATTCATGAACCAATTCTGGTTCAGATCCAGAAATCTCTCACTCTCTCCTAAAAAATCTCTTCAACTCCACTCTTTTCTAAACAAATGCTAAATCAAGCTTTCAAATCCCTCATATCCTATTCAAACCAAATAAATCTAGTTGTTTGGCCTGATCTCCACACAGGGAGGATCAATCAGCCACTATACCCTTTTTCTCATATTTTACAATAAATAAACACTCTCATACATTTAAATAAATAAAATTAACTAAACTATTGTCTTCCAACCCTTTTTTAGTCACAACATATGTTCATGCCAACACATTGTTGACTAGGCCTAAATGATCCTGCATCAGACTCCCAAAGTTGAAAGTTTTCATGACCTTCTGGTCATGTGTTTCTTCTACTGATCATCCAGTATCCCAAACTTTACTTTGTAACTGGTCATCACTTTCATCATGCTGCTGATTCAATTCTTCTGCCACTGTCACTTATGTTCCTCCAAGTTTCCAGATCTTATTTTCCTACTTTCCTCTTTCCTTGCTGATACAAATTCCTTTTGTTAATTTCTCTTCCTTGTTGTCCCTCTTTTTAACTGTCTTCATCTTCCACAATTTTCCAACTTCCTCTTTACCATTTGTTCTCAACTGAACTCCACTGACATCTGCCTACTATGCATTTCTCCTCACAATATAAATTATGAAATTTTTGTCCAATTCTTCTTCACCCTTGTCATTTACAAACTATTGTTTGTACTCTATAGCTTTCCTTTCACTATCATTAAATATAATCTTTTCCTCTATGTTATCAGGTTCATCTAATAACTCTTCAAACAAAATGCCATTCCCTTCATATTCAATAAGCATGCCATTTGCATATGACTTCTCCTTCCTGTATAAGACATAATTTCCATCACAATTGTCAGATTCAAAATAACTATGGTTTTCAATTTCCATAGGTAATTCTTCCATCAAATCTTTATATTGTCCTTCTGCAAAAGTTATGAAATTGTCATCAATTTTCATTTCAATACTTTCCTCTGCATTACACAATGTTTCTTGTTCTGACGCAAGACTATCATTCAACAATTCAATAGCTAGGATTTTTTGGAGCATATCATTTTGAAGTATCCTTTCATCCTCTATACTTATACCATTGTAACAAAATGATGTTATTTTATCTCTTCCTACAACAGAAACAGAATTTTGGTTTTCTAAAGCTTCTTCATGGTTTACAGATTCATAAAAATAATCCACTTTAAAATCACAGAATTCCTAAACTTCTGTATCTGTCAACATCATCATATATTCCTTCACAATTTCCATAATACTTTCATTTTGATTCTTTACTGAAGATATTTCATTCTGGTTATCATATCAAACTTTCATTTTCTTATCTTCAGCTTCTTTAATCATGACAATTTCCCTGTCAATATCATCATTCTCAAAATTATTAAATACATGCTCAAAATATCTTTCTGTTTCAGCCATTTCTTCCAGTAATCTCACTTCTTCATCAACATGCATAAGCACATTGTCCAATTGTTGTTCATTACCTGTCAAACCTGAAAATATACACAACATGTCAGTTTAAAAAATACAAGGCTTTTCATTTGAAGCCTCAGTGATCAGCTCCTCATGCTTCTCTGAACTATTCTAATAGTTCATTAAGTTATTGAGAAATTCTTTCTCAACATCTATGATTTCTTCCTCATCAAAGAAAACTTCTGGGACTGCAGCTTCTTGACTATGCTTGGAAACTTCATCATAGGTTTGTAGAATACCTTTCCGTTCTACACAATTTTTCCCAACACTCAATTTATCCAAATAAGACAATAATGCCTCCTCCTTTTCTATGATAATTCTTTGGTCTTTCAAAGATTTCCTTGACTTAACTTCTTCAGCTAAGTTCTCTGTGTCAGCTTTCCTTCTCTTCACTTCACAAATCTACAATGCATTTGTTTCCTTTCCTTTTTCCATTTCCCATTGGTCTTCTATCCATGCTAAAATTCCTTCAAATATGATCCAATAAGTTTTCACTAAGAGAAGACACAACCATTCAGCCATACCTTTTAATTTCCTCCACCAATTGAAGTATTGAAAGTATTTATGCATCTCCTTTTGTGGTTTTCTTGCCTCTACGTCTCTCACCTTTTCATACACAGGTTCAAATTCATTAGGTTGCATACCTGCAATTTTACATTCAAAGAAATAGTTAATCCCAAAAATATGAGATCCTATTGTTTGTGAGGATGCTACCATCACATTCCTCTCATTCTGATCTGCATAGATCAGTTCTTCATCACTGTCATCACTATCTCCTTCCCCAGGGAGAGATCATTTTTTTGGTTCATAGATGTATTCTACTCCTTCATTCTCAACTGTTCGAAGTATTAATTTCTCAGCAAACAACTCTCTGACATGCCATTTAACTCTTTTTCCCACATAAAATCCTTGTTTCCGTTTTTGTCTAATTCTTTTCAATACTAGCTTCTTCAAGCGACTGAGTTCTTCCTTCATCTAAGCCAACTCTATGTTCCTTCCTTCTTTACTCATTCCTTTGAGTTCAATTGCTTCAGCACTCTTTTTCCTCTACTTTTGTCTTTTCTTTGTACCCCTATCATGACTATCAATAGTCAATTCCGTTTCTTCCTCTAGTGAACTTTCCTTGTTCACTAGTGAGCTACAACTAGCCTTTTCCAACTGTAACAAGTCTCCTTCATGCCTCACCAAAATTTCATGAGTTTAGCCTTTTGGCACCTATTGGTTCTTTCCTTGAACCTTTCATTGACTAATAATTCTACCCAACGCTCCTCTTACTGGAATTTTTATCTCCTATCCACAATCACAATTGTGGAGCTGCCTCAACAACTTCTACCAACCACAGTTGGAAGTTGTTCTCAGCTTCTCTCAAACACTCCTTGCTTTAGGCTCTGCATCTTCAATTGCTCACTTCCTTCTTCATTCAGTAATTTCATTTACTATCAGGTATTGTCACCTTTACTCATCTGAGAGTTCTTCTTGCTCTATCTTCCTTAACATAGCTCATATTCTATGATGTTGGTACAATTCGTTCTATCTTTCAGCAATTCCACTGACATGCACAATATTATCTCAAGATACATCAAAGTACCTTTCAAACCCGAAATATTTCCTTCAAAGATGTCTTAAAACTAATTCCCATTCCATCAGTTAAATCTTTGCCAAAGGATTCATTTGTTCACTATTTCATTTAAAGTTTCCATTCAAAAGAATCCATACAGCCAACAACTATTTCCCATTTTACTTTTCATAATGGACTCTTCAGCTTTCAACATCAATTAAGATTAGATCTGAATTTCAATTATTTTACCAATTCATGACAAAAACTATCAATTCCTTCTAATAACTTGTTTGTAAGCAAATCCTATCTTGCTTCTACAAATTCCAAAATTCATTCCTTGTAGTGGTTCGTCTTTCAGTCCTATTAAACCCAATCTCTATTCTTTCAATCATCAATATCATTGCCTTCAACAATACTTTAAGTAATCCTCAATCATTCTTATTTTTCACAAAATTCTTCAAAACATTTAAATGACTTCAGTGCAATAGCAAACCACTCTTCTATTTAACTTTAATTTCAAAACCTTTCACTTCAATTTACCTTTTAAATCAAACCAATCATTCAATCAACTTACATGGAATTTTCATTTTCTTGAATGGAAAGCAAGTTCTCCTTTGAAATTTCAATCCGTTGTTGTTCCTCAATCATTGAAAACAAATCTGTGCAAAATCATCAAAATAAACATTCTTACCAAACCTTCATCAGAAAATTCACTGTTTCCCCATTCTAATCTTAGTGTCCTTTGCAGTCTGATCCCTATCTGTATCAAATTCACTTCAGTGCAAATGATACATATCCTGAGATTACAATTCAATTTCCAGACCATTATTTACAGAGCATTGAGCTAGCTCTGATACCACAAATGACGTAGGAAATGGGCGAATACACACAGAGTACACAGATCATGCACAAATTCTATTATCCCCAGGAATTTTAACTCTCCAAGGAGTTAAATCTTCAATACTTAATGGTTTAAGGCCCATTTCATAAATCCCTATGCGGAATTCTTTATTTATCCCCAATTATAATCTAACCCTTCATTCCCTTTCTATCAGGACTTATAACTCAACATAACCTTGTTTAACTTTCATATCGAGACTCATTCACCCTTTTAAACCTTTGTTAATCCTTATTCCACATATAACCAATTCCCACACTATAGCTTTGATTATCCAGGACTTAACCACAAAACCCTCTATCGCGGTTTAATCCATTTATAAAAGAATACACATAGGAATATGTGAACTCACCTTTTCTGCCTTTGCACAGTTTCCGAGGCTTACATTTATCGCTAATCGTAATCACTTTTTCGCGGTCATACTACTCATGACCCCCTGCACTTCCAATTTGCGATAATGCCAACTTGTAAACTCAAATATTATAAACCCGCATCTATAACTTTGTCGGGTCCACTCCCTGAAGCCTTTCCTCATGTTGCTCCTTTACATTTCGATCTCTGATCTATCACTATTGGCTATCGTTTAATCAACCCATCACAACTTCGCATGTTGGCATTCCATTACCGATGTCACTTAACTTACCCGATATGCGATCGGCGATTTGATCTCTGTTGTTGATCAACTACGTGATCCAATGGTCCATGCTTCATCACATTATCACAATCACTTAGGTTTGGGGCTGGGGTTCTTTGTTCCCGCTGCTTTCCTTCGATGTGATATTAAACTCTGCTCCGCTCTTGCAATCTAATGTTGGCCGTTGATTGTAAAGATCAATGGTTGATGAGCATTAGCGCTTCACTTCTCTTCACTTGGTTTTTACACCACTCTTCAATGATTTCTTTGTGGGTTGGTTTATTTTCGGTTTCCTTGTCCTTCCACCATTATGCAATGCGACTCCCTCCTGAGTTTAACTCTGTAGTTTCTTTAATTAACGTCCCTCCAAAACATCACTTGGTTCTTAAATGGAGTCAACGATCCATCTCATTCCTCTCTATTCTTCTCCTTTGCATTTCACCTGGACTCTGCCTGCACATGTATATTATACATAATACTTTGATCCCTACATAACTTTAACATTCAATACACGAATTTCACACTTATACAGTTTAGAACCAATCATTGTATATATATAAACACCTAGTTATACAATTTCTCTATCTTTGGCCTGATCTTCTCATGTAAATGGCCTATGATTACAATTTTCCCATAGGCTTAGTATCACACCCCTGGTCCTCTAGCTTCTCTCTCGCCAACTCCTGAATTATACAAAAAGATCACAGTTTATACAAAAGTGGATTCATGAACCAATTCTGGTTCAGATCTAGAAATCTTTGACTCTCTCCTAAAAAATCTCTTCAACTCCACTCTTTTCTAAACGAATGCTAAATCAGGCTTTCAAATCCCTCATATCATATTCAAATTAAATAAATTTAGTTGTTTGGCCAAATCTCCACACAGGGAGGATCAATCAGCCACTATACCCTTTTTCTCATATTTTACAATAAATAAACACTCTCATACATTTAAATAAATAAAATTAGCTAAAGTATTGTCTTCCAACCCTTTGTTAGTCACAATATGTGATCATGCCATCACATTGCTGACTAGGCATGAATGTTCCTGCATAAAAAAGGACATGCTACAGGCACAAAGTTGTCAACTAGAGTCAGCAATTGTAGAGGCATGCAAGACAATACCTGAGCTTCACATCTCGGACGATGCACAACAAGAAGCAGAGATCAAAAAACTAGTTGTTGGTGTGTGCAAAGCTAGAGCTGAGTTTGGTTGAGTTTAGTTTGAGCTCAATATGAATATCACAAAGATGCAGTCAAAGTTGCAGCCAATGACTCTGCCTGAGGTCTGGGAGCAATGTGGAGCCAAGATAAAGGAAGGAATGACCACCCTGGATGCCAAAGTTGTTGAATGTACAACATTTTTTGAGAAAGAAATGGAGTTAGTGATCAATATACATGAGGATCCAAACCTATAGATGTTGAATACATAAGTAAGGGAGTTGCGACGGGAATACGATGAAGTCAGGGCCACTACGCACTCCATTACACTAGCGTAGTGCCTTGCTAAACTGTAGGACGGAAAGCAACTCCTCGTGTAGGCAGAGGAAGCGTAGAAAGAGGAGGCCTTGCTAAAGGCCAAGGTGCAGTCATGGTTGGAAGAATCTTATCAAGTCACGACCACTATCCAGGATAAGATAAAATGGTTGCAGTAGACACAACAAATGATGAGGTTGGTTGCAGAAGGACCAGCTATAGAAAAATTATTTGAGAAGTCAAGCAAGGAGCAACTCAGAGTGTTGTCGAAGTCACAGCGATCCAAGTGGAGCTGGGGGATCTTCGTAGCAAGATCGCAACTTCATCCAAGTGACTTGAGGGCAAATCATGATCTTTGCATTGGGGACCTGTTGGGATGGGGTCCCCTGGGTCATTTTTGGGGTTGAGATAACCCAAGTTTTGATACATTTTTGTAATTAATGTAAATATCCGCGATTTGTGGATGAAAATCATGTAGATGATTAGGAGTCAAAAGGGGTTTAGCCCCTTGTTTTATGTAAATATTGAATTAGTTTTGAGATCCACCCATGGTTTGCAGACCATGGTATTGTATGAAAAAGGCTATAAATAGGTGTGTCTTAGAGAGTCTAAGACATGGTTTTTGAAAATATGATAAGAAATGGGCTAATAGAAGAGAATTTATAGTGAAGAGAAGTGGGTTAGATAGGAGAAGAAAGGCTTTGCAGCTGAGTGCGCAGAGGCCTAGGTAGAGTCCGCAGGTGAGTGCGCGGATCCCTGTAGTTGAGTGTGCAGGGAAGTTTTGAGTCTGTAATCAGAACTGAAGATCAATAAAGACAATTTCTGAAGAATTATTGTGTATTTCGGTTTATTGCTGTTATTATTATATGTTGTCGATGAATAATGTGTTTCATGAAATATTGATTGAATGTTGCGTGATTCTGTCGAATAACTATTAATGATGTACACAAAGCATGTTTATGTATTTTCACGAAGACTCGGATGAATTATTTGATGTTTACTAATAACTTAAGTAAATTTCCGCGAACCCTAATTTAGTATTGCTTTCTTATGTGTGTAAGTAGATAGATTGGTTGTTAAAGGTTCGCAAAGACTGATCATAGACCTTCACAGAGGTCTAATGACCATTTTGACAAAGTTTCAGCAGTAAGCCCTAGAACTGTATCGATTTGCGCGAAGGCAGATCTGAGGCGCTAAAAGACATCAAACTAGTCTCTAGATGCAGAAACTTGGTTCTTGCACCCCCTCATACTATTCGGGTGAGACTGCAGCCTGCGCTACGTGGGTTGTTGCCAAAAGGGCTAGTAGTGTAGGGATTTGTTGGTTGGCGCAACTAACTCCGAAACTAGGTCAGGTACCCCTAAGCCAACAAGGCATCACCTTGTTAATGTTGGATTGTCTAGTAGAAAGTAGAATTTCATTACATAACTTATCATATATCATATCGACTATGTGCATTGGTAAATTTAGTTTCTGTGTGTTTCTTATGGTGTGTTAGTTATGTGAGTCATGTAAGAACATTAATTATGTGTAACTTATGGTGCATAACTTATGTGAATTGATGCATATGTTTTGATGGTCATCATTTGTTGTTTATGCACATGACTTATGTGTTGTTATTTAAGGAGTGTCACTTATATGTGATGCCTAATATTGTGTACCATGACTTGTGTCAATTGTTTTAGTGTATTGATGCTTAACTATGTCACTTATGGTAGCTATCTTATGGCATGTTGACTATGTGTCTCACAAGAGTATCACTTGTGTAAATTTCTTATGGGGGATCAATGGTTTATAACATGTGTAAATAAAATGAACAATGATAACATCCTAAGGAATGTGCATAAATATAAAACTTATGTTGACCTCTTAGGAAGAAAATGAGGCTATCCACTTCACCTTAATCATCAACAATGTTTTCCACACTTAGCCTTAACCCCTATAGCTTAATACAAGATGGCACAAGTGAGACTCTCCAAACCCTTGATAAGGAATCCACCAAAATAAGAAACTTAGCCAACAACTAGGCTTTTCAAATTCCATATAAATAGAGTTAACGAATTCCACATTAATAGGGTCTTAAAATTCAAGATGACTAGGGTCAATATTGTATATTTACTTGCATTGTCTAATTATGCCCTCAAAATTTAATTCAATATGTCATAATGGTCCAAAGAAAGAATTCCATCTATTTCTACTAGACAATTATCCCATGATGTTGGACCAAACACAAATATTGAAGCACACATAAATCTTTTTGATGATTTTATTTGATTTTTATATACACAAAAGAAATAATTATATGTCCCTAAATGGATGAAAAAGAAGGAGTTGTCTTTAGTGCGACTTTTTGGAATCTTTTCCGATGGTTTTTCCCGGTCTAATTTCTCTAAAATCCGCCAGGAATTTATTGAAATCACATGTTTGATGGGTAACCCTTGCACAATCCAAGTGCTCCATGGTTTTTTCATGGTGCTCAATTGCTGCAGGAGCATTTAGCCCAAGGAAAATCGTTGTAAATTGTAGACATAGGGGGTCATGCATTTTAGAAAATAGTTTTCCTAAGTATCAAGTTAATGCAATATTTTAGGCCTGTAAGTGTGATTTAATTAGATAATGGGAGAATATGTAAATTCTCTCAAACCAAATAAATGAGAACATGAGTGGTGAATAAATGACAAAGAGTTAGAAGTCAAATCCAACTCTTAGGACAGTTCCATGATTCAAGGAACAAGAGAGAGCTTTTAGGAATTAATTAGAGTATAAGTGGATCGTTGAGATGATAAGGGAACTTTTCTGTTTTAAAACAGAGAAAAACATGGAGTGGATAAAGTCTGCCACATATGTATGCATCTAGAGAGGTTTAGGGCTTTTGTTAGAGGATTGATCGGATCCTCCAATGATCCAATCCAATGCATTCTTTTAAGTAGTGAATCTGCACATTCAATTAAGTAGGAGGCCACTAATAGTAGAATCAGGGATGTGTGTGTGTGTGAGCGAGACTGAGGAGTCTCGAATGTAATCTATTTTTTACATTAATATATATATATATATATATATATATAGAGAGAGAGAGAGAGAGAGAGAGAGAGTTATTTCTGAATGTCTCGAAAGAGTTGAATGTGTGTTTAAGTGTTGATTTTTATATGAAATTGTAGGCTATGTGGCAGGGGGTTACAGACAGAGTTCTGCGGAACATATAGAGGAGACATTGAGGACTGTTCGAGCAGAACAACGAAGTGAAATTGGGCGAGAAAGAACCCAAGTGGAACGCAGAGAGGAGAATGATTCAGAATAATCATAAGGGATCTTTGAATCCAGCTGAAGGAAAGGACAAAAGCTCTGAAGAAGTAGCGAAGTGAAGGTTCATTTAGGAGTCACACAGCGAAAACAACAAGGACAGGAGCTCTTGAAAAAAACCTCAAGCACAGAGAGAAATTGAATAAAATGCGAAGAAATTCCAAGTAAAAGGAATAAACGGAGAAGTATTAAATGATGCTCAGCAACCATTAGATCTCATATATCAATGGTTGTGATTAAATCGCATTGGTGGAAACCATTGGGTCGAAATGGGTCTTTGAATAGAGTGACTGCGACATGGTGATATCGTCGATAGTGATAATCGAAGATCGGTGATTGGAACTATCAGATGTCGGGCGATCAGAGCTCGGGTGGATCGGAGGTCTGAAGAATATCGCATAAAGAGACGGACCCGACATTTTATAGATGCGGTTCTATAGTATTTGAAATTTGGCGTATGTGGTTCGGAGTAGGAATTCCTTTGTATTCCCAACTGGTTAATATTTCCGATAGTTATATGGTGCAGCCTTTTAACGCAAAAGCATGTGTTATCGCTCCGATAGTCAGAGATCGGAGTCGGAGAAGGGTAATGGTTCATATATGTATGACCGTTGGATATTGCGATGGATGATTGTGACGAGGTTAGCCTCGAGGTCTGTGCAAAAGCCGTAACCAAGGGCGGAAAGATATGTTGTGGAGTAATTCCTTTGTAAAATTATTTATAAGGGAATTGCATGGTTAAAGGGTTGTAAAGTCTCAAAAGGAAGCTTTGAGACAACCTTTAATAAAAGAGGCTAAATAAGGCTTATAAGGGTAGATTGAGTCCTGATAGGAAGGTTTAGGCGGGGTGATTGAGTTCCTATGTACAAGAACTACTGATGAATGGGTCATGACCATTTATGGTCTGAAGGTTTGACTCCATTGTAGAGTCAAATATCCTGGGACAATTCTGGATGCATTATTGTTAAAGGCACACTATGGGCATGTTCTGGTGTTACCCTGCACCATTAGTGGTATCAGAGCAGAAGTTGGTATCGAAGCAGATTTGTAATCTGTAAGGGGAACTTTGAGGTTATTGGAAGATTGTAGTTGTTCTAGAAAAGGCTTGGAGTAGGCAGGAATAGAGAATTCATTAAAAGAAAGAAAAAAGCAAGATTTCTTAATGGAAGTTCTGAAGGAAGGAGGACTTGAGGGACAAAACAGAGGAAAATCCATTCAAAGTGCGTAAGAATGGGTGAAACAAGATCATGCTGAGATCTTGAAGGTGAGGTAATATGTTATGTTCTGTTTTAAATTAAGAATGTGTGTTTTTATACTAATGCACAGGTGACAACAAGAGAATCTGTGAGAGAAGAACCAGGTGAGTTCTTGAAGACAGAGTAAGGAGAATACTCTAAAAGAGAAGTGGCAGTGAACCTGAAGAATCCAATAAGAAATTGGACAGAGAGGACAGCTGAAATGTTCTCAAGAGAGATTGAGAGATTGCAGAAGCCTAGAAGGAGCAAAGGTGTTGCTCAAGAGAAGGTTCCAGACATAGGAGCTATGCTTACCAAAAGACTGAGTGAGGAGAGCCTAGTGAGGTAAGATTGCAACCAGTAGGACTAGCTATTGCAGAGGCTTGTTGCAAAGGAGATCATGAAGAAAGAAGAGAAGAAAATGACTACTGATAGTCATAGTATAGGTTCATAAAGAAGCCACAGCAGAGGATATAAGAAATAGGATGCCAAAGCAAATGGCAAGAGGATGAGTCAAGAAGTTGTTGACAAAGAGATTGTTGAATTAAAAGAACAACTCAATGCATTAAGGAGAATGCTTGAGGAAAGCCAGAGACTAGGTTGGGTCTTGAGGAAGAAGCTAGTGGAATGGCATGAGATGCAGAGAAGGCTATAGCCAAAGCAAGTAAAGTGGCCGAAGGAAGAACTCAATGAAGTTGAGTTAGAAATGGAAGAATCCATTTGTGAACCAGAACAAGGAAAATTTCTGGGAGAAAGTGAAGATGAAGACTTGAAGACTGAAACTTCAAGTGAGGCCAAAGGATCACATGGTTTCAAATTTGAAAATTTGTGTATGATTGCAGGTGAAACAGGTGAAGGACAATTTTCTAATATTGTCATGAAGAAGAAAGAAGACCAGCATAATATAAATTCTGTTCTGGAAAAGGATGAGATAGATAGATCTCATATACAGCTGGAGAAAGATGTCAAGCAACCAAGTGAAGGGCTTGAAGAGATTGAAGAAGAGAATATCAAATAATTTTTGAATCATATGAATGATTTAGAACAACAAAGAGATATGATGGATGAACCATCAAGTGAGACCATAGGGTCTTATATTTTTAAAACTGATAGTTTTTGTATGATGCCAGATATTGCAGGAGAAAAGCAGACATTTGAAGATATCTTCAGAGAAAATAAATAGCAAGGGACTGAAGGAAAAATTGAGGAAGAGACTATGTTAGCTAAAAACATAGTAAAGGATCATCAATTCACTATGATGATAGGCACAATGGAGATAGCCATGGAAACTGTTGAGACAGACAGTAGGGAAGAAGGACATCTACTGAAAGATGTTAAGAAGGAAGAAGTCTATGCAAAAGACTTAGCAAAGGGAGAAAGAACACTAACAAAGTTGTGTTTTACAGAGGATGGATAGTATTTTGAAGATGTCGAAAGTCTGGAGGAGTACTCTAAGACCTCTTGAATGAGGGAAGTAGTGATTTGCTACAACAAAAAGACCTTGAGAGTACAAGGGTCAAAGGAAGATAGTATTTTAATATTGTAACACAGCATGTGAAGGATGAAGCTGGAAGAAGAGAGAATTGTGATGAAGTGCTTGCTAAGTGTGAAGAGGAAATTAAACTACTAGAGAAACTGATGAGAGAACTTGACGATAGAACAAAAGCTGCAGTTACAGTTTCTGAAGAAGAAGATGTGTCTCAAGTAGCCATGGAGACAGGAAGATGCAATAATTTGTTTGCAGGTTCATTAAAAAGCATGAATGAGTATGAGTATGTGATTAGAGAGATTGAGCGGAGATTGTTTGAAGATGGTAAAGAGGCAGTAGGAATCAAACAATTTCAAAGTGAAGATAACCAGCAGCAGGTTAAGGAAGGAGAAGTTCACTATTGTGAACCCAAGCACGAAGACATCCTTAGAATAGACGGTGTGGAAGAGAGACTAGCTGACAGTCTCATGAATTCTGCTAAGAATTCGAATCAACATACTGAGGTGTTGACCGAGGAAAAAGAAATAGTGTAGCAAACTAAAGTGTTTCCAACGGAAAACAAGACACAACAACCTTGTATTTTTAATTTTAACAAGTTTTTTGTGAATGCAGGTTTTGTTGTAGATGTTGGGGGAGATTTGGCACAAGTGAACAACCAAATAAAAGTGAAAGAAGAGAATTCTATGGAAGAACTCAACCAATGGAGTAGATAAGTTAATTTTCTAGAGAAAGTGTTGAACAATCATGATTCAATCATGAAAGAGGGGAAGGATGATAAGAAGGCAGTAAAAATGGCAGTAAGCCAATCAGAAGTTAGCATAGGAGTCATAGCAAGCGTTGAAGCAAGACCAAGCAAACCAAAAGTTGGAGGAAGCAAAGAAAAAGTCAACATAGAAGACAGCAACAGTAACTTGAAACAAAGAAAAAGAGACAGAAATACAAAGCAGAAAATGGACCAGTTCAAAGATATGTTGGACATAGAAATTGAAGAAATATGGGAGCTGATGATGAAGCAGTCCAAATGGAGGAAAATGGTAGCAACAGCAAGCAAGATCAATCAAAGTTTGAATCTGATTGACAAGAAGAAGAAGACAATAGACATACAGTAGCAACAAAGGTACAAGGCATCTGGACAGTTACAGAACAAAGTGTGGGATCCAGGAAGACAAAGATCAGAAGACACATGATCAGGAGATCATGAATATTTTCTACTTTGGGAGTCTGATGTAGGAGCATTCAGCCCAAGGAAAATCGTTGTAAATAGTATACATAGGGGGTCATGGATTTTAGAAAATAGTTTTCCTAAGTATCAAGTTAATGCAATATTTAGGCCTTTAAGTGTGATTTAATTAGATAATGGGAGAATATGTAAATGCTCTCAAAACAAATAAATGAGAACATGAGTGGTGAATAAATGACAAAGAGTTAGAAGTCAAATCCAACTCTTAGACAGTTCCATGATTCAAGGAACAAGAGAGAGCTTTTAGGAATTAATTAGAGTAGAAGTGGACCATTGAGCTGATAAGGGAACTTTTATATTTTAAAACATAGAAAAAGATGGAGTGGATAAAGTCTACCACATATGTATGCATGCAGAGAGCTTTAGGGTTTTTGTTAGAGGATTGATCGAATCCTCCAATGATCCAATCCAATTCATTCTTTTAAATAGTGAGCCTGCGCGTTCAATTACGTAGGAGGCCACTAATAGTAGAATTAGGCATGTGTGTGTGTGAGCGAGACCAAGGAGTCTCGAATGTAATCTGTGTTTTACATTAATATATATAGAGAGTTATTTCTGAATGTCTCAAAAGAGTTGAATGTGTGTTTAAGTGTTGATTTGTATATGAACTCATAGGCTCTATGGTAGGGGGTTACAGATAGATTTCTATGGAACACGTAGAAGAGACAACGAGGACTGTTCAAGTAGAACAGCGAAGTGAAATTGGGCGAAATGGAACCCAAGTGGAACACATAGAGGAGAATGATTTAGAAGAATCATAAGGTATATTTGAATCCAGTTGAAGGAACAGAGGGAAGCTCTGAAGAAGTAGCGAAGTGAAGGTTCGCTGAGAAGTCACGCAGCGGGAACAGCAAGGATGGGAGATCTTGAAAAAAACTCAAGCATAGAGAGAAATTGAAGAAAACGTGAAGAAATTCCAAGTAAAAGGAATAAATGGAGAAGTGTAAAGAGATGCTCAGCAGTCTTTAGATCTCATAGATCAACAATTGTGATTAAATCGCATCGGTGGAAACCATTGGGTCGAAATGGGTCTTTGAATAGAGTGATTGCGATGTGGCGATATCACCGATAGCGATAATCGGTGATCAGCGATTGGAATTATCACATGTCGGGCGATCGGAGCTCGGGTGGATCGGAGGTCTAAAGAATAGCGCATAGACAGATGGACCCAACGTTTTATAGATGTGGTTCTATAGTATTTGAAATCCGGTGTATGTGGTTCAGAGCGGGAATTCCTTTGTATTCCCAAGTGGTTAATATTTCCTATAGTTATATGGTGCGGCCTTTTAACACAAAAGCATGTGTTATCACTCTGATAGTCAAAGATCAGAGTTGGAGAAGGGTGATGGCTCATATATGTATGACCGTTGGATATTGCGATGGCCGATTGCGACGAGGTTAGCCTCGAGGTCTGTGCAAAATCTGTAACCAAGGGCGGAAAGCCAAGGGCGGAAAGATATGTTGTGGAGTAATTCCTTTGTAAACGTATTTATAAGGGAGTTGCGCGGTTAAAGGGTTGTAAAGTCCCGAAAGTAAGATTTGAGACAGCCTTTAATAAAAGAGGCTAAAGAAGTCTTATAAGGGTAGATTGAGTCCTGATAGGAAGGTTCAGGTGGGGTGATTGAGTGCCTATGTACAGGAACTGCTAATGAATGGGTCGTGACCATTTATGGCCTGAAGGTTTGACTCTATTGTAGAGTCAAATATCTTGGGACAGTTGTGGATGCATTATTGTTAAATGCATACTGTGGGTATGTGCGGGTGTTACCTTGCACCATGAATCCATATATCTAATCAAAAAAATAGTTTAAATAACACAAATCAAGATTTCACCTCAAATTTTTACTCTAGATTCTAGCACTAGAAAGTCCAAAAGTCACACTAAATACAACTCCAAAACAAACTTATCACTCACCTTAAAATTCAAATTGAGACTCAAATGGGAAAACCATCGATTCCATTAGAACACTCAAATAAAAATTACTTATTATGTAACAATATTTATGATGGGTTTTAGATAAAGAGTGTCTAACTTTGCTTAGAGAATGGGCCATAGGCACTAGTCATTGTCGAACATCAACGTCATGAGTGCATATTGTCAATAGAATCTACAACTCGATGCTCCGTTTCAGCCGATGTGATCCATTTATTGGTTTTCCACTAAACATGCAAGACAATTGTGGATGAACATGGGTGGGACTCTTTGCAAATCGATTCCAAACACCAAAACTCCAGAGGCAAGAGTTCTTGGTACATTGTTATCATATTTTGGCGGATGCATGCACATTTTTCTCAAATATTTTTAATGAAAGTGTATTACAATGTACATAAATTCAAATGTTTCATGAGTCGTATGTGAGAAATTTTTTTTTTTGGTGTATTGTTTGTATAATGATGGTTTATTAAAATGGCTTTGAAAAATAAAATTTATGATTATTATGATTAATATTTAAGTAATTAATTTACAAGATGTATTTGAGGATTGTCATTGTTTGGGTAGGTGATTTGAGATGTTGAAATACTAATATTGTAATTGATATTTTGAAATTGATTTAGAAAGTGTTTTTGTTTTTCAACTTTTTTAGCATCATAAAGAAAACTTATTTTGTATTACGTGGTGTTTTTGGAATTTTCCAATACCTAGTTTGGATATATATCTTGTGGGTGCTGGCTCATATTCTAGTAATGTTTATTTTCTTCTTTGTGTTAGTCAAAATTGAAAGATGCTTTTGATCTTCTAAATTAGTGTTGGAGACCTTTTTGTAATATTTTTTATTCATTTGTTTTACATATCCTTATTGCACCATAAATAATCTTTAAATTGACATAATGATAATATTTTGAATATGGTTAGTGTCCTACAAGATGTCATCTTTTTATATTATCCAAATATTTAGCAAAGAGTTGGTATCTCGATCCAATCCTTGCTTGAGTTATTTTTGGTTATCACTGGAGTTGGAATCCATTTTGGGGGGGCTCTTGTCATCCATGTTATTTATCTTGTTCATATATATATATATATATATATATATATATATATATATATATATATATATATATATATATATATATATATATATATAGGAAAAAACTATCACATCTCAGTTGACACACTGAAAGTGAGGACAACAATCTGTTAGATAAACTTGATCCAATGGTGGAGTTGAGGATATGTCAACAATTATGGTTAAAAATTATGATTTTGGGCATCTGATATTGGTTACTCATGGTATTTAAATCATGGTATTACATGTGGTTGAAGTCGTTAAAATGCTTGGGAATTCTCCAATGTATTAAGCTAAAGTTGAGTGGTGAAAGCTTAGGGTGTTGGCAGGCTTGGATGTGCTTTAGTCAAGGACAATATATCTACTATTAGCTATATATATTACATGGTGGAAAAACATATCACAACTCAGTTGTGAGACCGACACTGAGGACAATGATGTGTTAGATAAACTTGATCCAATGGTGGAGTTGAGGATGTGTCAAGAGTTATGGTTAAAAATTGTGGTTTTGAGCACCTTGTATTGGCGACTCATGGTATTACATGTAGTTGAAGTCATTAAAAGGCTTGGGAATTCTCCATTGTATTGAGCTAGAGTTGAGCGGTGAAAGCTCAGTGTGTTGGTTGGCTTGCCTATGTTTTACCTAAGGATAATATATCTATTATTAGTTGGTTTCTCCCTAGTTTGGATTTTCTAGAATAAACTATGTTGTACATGTTTTAAGTATATGTATATATAGAGTATGATAGCCAAGAGTTGGCTTCAGGGGTATGCCTCTTCTACCAAGGGTGTAATTGGCTTAGTGAATGAAAAATTTGAGGCAAAGTTAGACACAAGAAGGAAGGTCAATGGCCTCATTATTTTTGGAGCAAGATGGTGTGCCACTTATCGGAAGAAAGTGTTGGCACATGCCTGAGTGAATCTTATCGTAGTTTGGAAGAACAAAGTGGCTTGGTAATGATGTTCATGAAATGCGATGGTGGTGGTTTTTGCTAAGGCCAAATGGCTTCAATAATTTCATGACAAGTTGTTGTGATAAAGTTCATAGGGATCCTTCTAGTGTGTTTTTTGTTACCTCGCGGACTTCGCCTATTACAAGTCGGAAGAGGGGAAAAGGGTTACCATGGAGCTTAGAGCTATGACAAATCCAACTTGTGATAAAGTTCATAGGGATCCTTCTAGTGTGATTTGTGGTACCTCATGGACTTTGCCTACTACAAGTTGCTGGAGGGGAAAAGGGTTACCATGGAGATTAGAGCTATGACAAATCCAAAGAGGATTGTTGGAGGTCCACAAATAATGCATTGAAAATCAACATCCAATGCAATCCACCAAGAATGTAGTAACACATTGTATGTGGATGGAGTTTTCCTGGATTATCTGAACAAGCACGTCTGATGGAGATTATGAAGGTTATCATGAATTGAGTATAGATGCAATTGAAAAGGAAAATGCTAGAGAACTAACTATGTAGGGTATATGGAAAAGAATCATAGGGGCAGTAGTAGTAACAAGGGATCCGACTATGACTACGAAGCATTACATGAGATGTTTCCATGTGAAAAAAAAACAATAGAATGTGGAGTGATTGGAGACTCAAGTAACCATTAGCACAAAAAACCAAGCCATGATGATTCTAGTTCCTGGTTATAAAACATGACTATATATTTCATTCTTTTGAAGATTTCACTATCATTTTGAAATTATTAGTATGTATAAAAGTATATGTTATAGCCATGCTTGTAGAAATGAGGGTATGTATATGACGAAGTCACAAAGACTCGCGAGGGAAGCCTTGCAGATATGGACGTAATGCACACATGAGTATTGGACATGGAGATAATTGCATAAGGAATGCAATGCATGCTGCATCCTTTTCTTTGTGCATACATTGATCTAATCATGAACTTAGAGTACTGACATTATTCAAAAGTGCCACCCTGTTAGAGATAAGAAATATGAAGAGGTCGTGGATTCTATGGTCAATCTATTTGCAGGAAATAAAACTATGGTTTGTTAGGATGATAAGACTAGATCCATCTTGGTCCATGTAAGGGGAGACCAAAAGAGAAGCGTCCTCCTAAATAATGATTGATAGAGGATTTAGATGACATATATGATATTTTTTTTGGTTTGCATTTTAAGAGAGTCATTTCAATAGCTTTGGTGGAGATGCTCAAACAATGGCATAAATAGCCACAACTGCTAGTAGCTTTGGTGGAGATGCTCAAACAATGGCATAGATAGCCACAACTGCTAGTAGAGTCCTCATGGATGAGAATATTGTGAATTTATAAGTGATTAAGCTATCAAGACTCAGAATGCTTGAAGATTGAAGTGTCACGAGCCATACAAAAAAGGGTTCTCAAAAGGTGAGATGTAGCATTTTGGAAGAAAGGGTTATGTTTGGCGTGGAAAGGAGAGAAAGTTGCAACAAAGCATGTGGTGAAATGAGAAAATATTGGTTTAAGGTGGGATAACAACAACTACTAAAAAAATATTGATGGAGATGAAGAATTTGCATGTAAATAAATATTGATGGAAATGAAGAATTTGCATGTAAATGGGCATGTCTCTAAGACTTGGTAAGACATGCATACCCTTTGGTAAATCACTAGTAAAGTCTTGAAGTAGACCTAGGTGATGTAGAGGAGCATCATGAAACATGTTGAGCTAAGACAATATGTGAAATTAGCAAATATCTTGACATTGACTGGGATGGCGGTGAGCAATGCTAGTTCACTTGGTTTGTTTGGCTATATTTGGTCAAGGAAAACCAAAATTCAAGTTTAAAGGGGAGATTGTTTGATAAAGTTTACCCAGTGGTGGAGCTCTGGTTGTGTCAACAATTATGGTTAATAGTTGTGGTCTTGGGCACCTCGTATTGGTGACTCATGGTATTGAGTTCATGGTATTACATTTAGTTGAAGCCATTAGAAGGTTTGAAAATTCTCCATTGTATTGAGACATAGTTGAGTGATGAAAGCTCAGGTTGTTGACCCACTTGGATGTATTTGATCCCAGGATAATAATAGATCTATTATTGGTTGGTTTTTCCCTAGTTTGGGTTTTCTCGGGCAAATCATGTGTACATGGTTTGAATGTTTCTTGCTTGATTATTATATTTGTTTCTCTCGTAATGTTATGAATCTTAACACTTTCCTTTCACTAGCTATCCACGTAGGCTGACTCATCACGCTTATTCAAGGAAAACCATTCCACCAAGGATTACACATTGGTGGTTTGTAAGTGGGCAAGCTTTCACTCCTACAAGATGTCTCTCGGTCTTAGGCCATTAACCTATTTCCTTAGGTCTGAGAAAAACAAACTCTTAACTAAGTAGAAACACTTTTAAGACATAATCTATATCTATATATAATTTATTTAATAAAATTATATATAATTTAAACTAAAAAAAATATTTTACATTTTATAATTTTTTATTTTTTTCCATCTTAAATTTACTTTATTAAATAAATAAAACATATTTTTCATTTAATTTCACAATACTAATATATTATTCATAAGGAAAAATTAAATAAAAAATACAAATAAATATAAATTTAATTAATCAAAACCATTAATTAAAAAAATTAATAAAAAATATAAATTAATAAAAATAAATAATTTTAAAAAATCTGTAATTTTATACAAGAAAACCCAAATTATTAATAAAAAAAAACAAAAAAAATCTACTACAAAGTTGAAAAGAAATTCTAATAAATCATTCTAATACAAAGTTCTGAATGGTGACATGTAATGCTTCTCTTGTAAATGCTCATTATATTTTCTTAATATAATACTATGCTGATTTTCTCTCTGAAAAAAAAAAGTTGAAAATAAACTCTAATAAACTAGGAAATTAAAATAAACTCTAATAAATTATTCTAATACAAAGTTGAAAGCAAACTCTAATAAACAAGCAAACTTTAATAAACAAGGAAATTAAAGATGAAGTTAAATATCACCTGCATCACCCCAAGGCATTTAAGAAAAAATATTAAAATTAATCTTAAATATTTATAATAAAATTTATTTAAAAAAATAAAATTTAACAGGGTATAAAAAAAAATATTAAATTTAATTTTCAAAAATTTATAATTAAATATAATTTTATAAAAAAATTAAAGATATATATATATATATATATATATATATATATATTGCGAATATTTTTCATTTTATGCATAATAATTAAAAACTTAAAGTTATTATGTTAATATTTTTTCGTGAGTATAATATAGTAATATTAATTAATAATTTTTATTATTAAAATAATAACAATAATCTGTCCTAAATACTAAGAGAAAATCAATTAATCTAAATATTATAAGTATGTATAATGTTATTTTCATGCTTAGTAACTGCAAAATTAGATTCAGGCAAGAAATCAAAATTATCTGGAATCTCTTTCGCATAAACCATAACAATCCTTAACATTGAATATGTTTTCCTAATTTCTCAGAATAATTACATGAATTTATTAGAACCTTGGCCACACGATAAACAATAAAAAGACAAACATCCGAATTTAATTCAAAATAAAATATTTAAAAACACAAACATCTGAATTTAATTAAAATAAAATATTTAGCCATCTAAATTTTCCAATCATATACTAATATAAAATTAATTTAACTTTAGGAAAAAAACAGAAACAGAAACAGAACAATACAATACAATACGATAGCGATCACCACAAGAACGGAGTCGATATTTCTCATAAAGCACATCATCTCTATATACGAAAACAGGACCAGTGACACACAGATCACTTACCTTGCATCACAGAGGCCATGTGACTGGATATAACGGGAGCCTTTTCATGATCAGACGTAAAGCGAAAGAGAGAAACCCTAGCCAGTACCATTCGGATCCCAATCTCATAATTACAGGAAGAATCAGAATATTTTCTGTGGGCAAAAGAAAAAAATTGGATAACGTTTGCACGCGGCGAATCGTTGCACTGAGGCGGAGGATTGCCGACTTACGTCGTGTCACAGTCAGAATCCCGCGAAGAATCTAACACGCGTAATGGAGATAATCTCATCTAGTCGCGGCATCCACCAAGAACGCATAAACGACATCGGACGACTGGACAGCCAGTGGTTACCCACCATTTTCTGCTATTGTCGGTTAAATTATAAATACGACGCAAACTTCAAATTCGATCGACCTTGCTGTTTGGAATTTTCTGTAAATATGTTTTGCTCTATCTGCCTTTTACTAGATCATCAGACAAATATGTCGATATCGGAACCGTGCAAAGATGCGGGTAGAAATATGTCATTGTCATTCACCGAAACAATTATTAGCCAAAAATTAAGCGGTGGATGTTTTAAATTTACTAAAAATTATGAGGTTTAGATAAGTTTGTTTGAGTTGGGTTCAGTTTTAACAGTTATTTGGTTTAAGTCTTATTAGAGAGATTGAATATGAAAACCATTTCTGGGGTTAAATTATCTCAAAAATATAAGAAAGATTGAAAATGAAAACGAGCTTTGAAAAATTAAACTATCTCAAAAAACATCCAAACTTAATTGAATTTAACACAATCATAATGATAACTATTCAATAAAATTTAACACAATCATAATAATAATATCCCACTATTCAACTAAACTTCTCACAATCGTGATTCTCTGAAAAGCCCAAATTACGTATAGGAAAGATATATAATTCTTTCTCACTCATCAACCATAAAATTAACATATATCCTTTTTTAAAATAAAATAAAAATATTTATCTAAATCCAAAAGAAAATATTATATGAAAATTCTCTGATCACTTTTCTACTGCGTTATAACATATTAACCCAAGAAAACAACAAAGAACATCCGTCTCCTACTGCAGTATTGATATTGAAGGAACTAAATTTCTAGGAAAATATGTAGGATAGACATCATAAAATATATGTAGCAGGCATATCCTTTTACAATTCTTGCGCATTCGAAGATCTAATCTATCATTACCGTTTGCTTTTAAAATTCGTAAAATTGCAATGTCTTTGAAATATGTTTTCAATTGTATGAAAGTTGTCAACCTTAAGGAATGTGTCTGTTTTTGAATGAGAGGTTATAAATTAGTGTATATATATCCGTATATTTTAATCGTTGTATTAAATACAAAAATTATTTCAAAAATAAAATAATATAATACATTAATTTAATATTATATTAAATTTTTTAAGATTAAATTACTATTATTATTAGTATATGCATTTTAAGCATTAGGGAATAAAAAAAATTAAGGGTAAATTTATTGTACAGTGTAAATAATAATGTGTAAATTTTTATTATTTATATTGTATTATTGAATATTATAGAAATTACAACATGTGTATTGAGTTATTTTTTGTTTTCTTTTCATTATTAATATATTTTTAAGTATAGTTCAATAATAATTTATATTAAAATATTTTATTCATAACTCACATTTAATACTTTATTCTATAGAATATTAACATATTTTTTTTGAACATTTTTTTCTATATACACATATATATGAAGTTGATATTAGGTGTTCAAATATTTTGAAAAGTATAAGGTTTAAACATTCACTCACATATTTTGTTTTTTTACTTCTAATTACTTTATATGAAATTATACGAGATCAGATGGAGAACTAATTAAATATGTATAGCATATTTTTTTCTTTCTTTTTAACTATAGCCGACATAGTTTTTCTATTTAGAGAATGAGCCTCTCCACTCCTCTCTACTAAAGAACATTAATATATTATAAAATGCTATTAAAATAAATTATTATGATAATCTTTTATGCTAGTAGATAATAATTATTCTTCTAGTATAAATCCATTTTAATGAGGGATTCAGCAAACGCCTAGTGGGCCTATAAAATTTCTTGTTTTAAAGTGAAAATTTTGAATAAAAAATTACAACTCTAGAGATCTAAAGATTGTAGGTGCTTGATAGATCCTTGGTTGAGATTGATCTATAGAGGTTCCACACATACCTTGTGTAACATTCCATTGTTTAAATTGAATTTGTGAATAAACACATTCAACCTCTTCTTGTTTTAAAGTGCAAAATTTGAAAAAATAATTGCACCTCAAGAGATCTAACCATTCTCGGTGCTTGATAGATTCTTGGTTGAGATTGATCTATACAGGTTCTACACACACCATGTATAACATTTCACTGTTTAAATTCATTTTTTGCATAAATCCATTCAACCTCTTACAAATTCCCTTAGTATAGACCAATATACACTTTACATCTGCAAATTGAACAATTTTTTTTATGGATTTAGACAAAATTGACTACTAAGGGACATCTAATATGAGTGACATCAGTTACATTTAAAAATAATAAAAATAATTTTGCATTAACAAATTGAAAAGTAGTAATAAAAAAGAGAAACAATGTCCATCATGAATAAAATACTTCAATTTCCCTCCCCGTGGGTAAGTCAATTGATAATGTGAAATCTATGAAAACTGAGAGATCCAAGGTTCAAATCCCCTTGAGAAGTAAATTAAAAGTTTAGTAGAAGTAAAGTGTCAGGTGAGTTGGCTGGAGGTTTACTAGTTTACTAGAAGTAAGTGCTTACTAGAAGTAAAGTGAGGCAGTAAAGTGGCGGGAGGGCTTACCAGAAGTAAAGTGAGATGGTAAAGTGGCGAGAGGTTTACTAGTTTACTAGAAGTAAACTGAAGGTATATCCCAAGTGTTTTAATTGTCACTTTCACCTATAGATAGTCCCACAGAGGGTTATGCTTTGCTATGTTGTCCCGGTGGTTAGTGTCATCATGTTTGCGAAATATGTTAAGTGTGTGATTATAATGTCGAAATCATCACAACTTCACTTGCCTCTCACACCTAGCCATTTTCCTAAAAGCCTTTCGACTGAGCTTCCCTACATAGTCTCAACCCTCAGTGGTGTTGCTCGGTTGTATGGAACTACTCAGTGCTTGAGGTTGTCCCTCAGGTCAGCCGCATTGCACAATCCCATAAATGAGTTGTTGTCTTCCTTCCCAGAACTGTGTAGAGATTGTCGCCATGACCAAATTGAACTGCACATTTCTCAAGCACAATCATCAAGCCTCCCTCTTTCCTGTTGGAAGCTTTCACTTCTCTAAGACCTAGGTCTACACTGTTCCCCAAAACTACGTAGACATGCCCATCTGGTCATCTACTACCTGTCCTGCAATATTCTTAGAAATTGCACAGATCTACCCAGGTGACTCTTGTTGCCTTGCTTTGCATTGCCTCCAGAAATTGTGCATAAATGTCTTCGAGTCCCCTTGCTGCCTATCTTATATTGTCTTGGAAAATTGCACAACCATGTCTAGCAGTTCCCCCTTGCAGCCCTGTCATGTACTCTTCGTGAAAACTGTACAGAGCTGCCGAATAGGTCCCTCTGCAGCCCTTCTCTATCTACATTTTGGAAACTGCAAAGAACTGCCCAATAGGTCCCTCTGTAGCCCTTCTTTATCTCTCTTTTGGAAATTGCAAAGAACTGCCCAAAAGTCCCCTATATCCATGCTTAGTCATTCCTATGGAAACTGCACAGAACTACATAGCAGTCCCCTACAACCTTGTCTTGTCTTCCTTCTAGAAACTTCTCATAAGTTACTCCCCTCAGGGTCCCGTCTTGCCGCTAACACTAGTGACTTTCACTTCACAATTCTGCCTCACAGTCATCTCTGCGCATTTTTTCTTGGCAGTGCAGTTTGTCCCCTTGGAATGCCTCATTATGGCACGAGCTGCACTCTACATCGTCTCAGTGGGTTGTCGTCGGAGTAGGACTATTGAAAGACCCCACAATGATGGGAACTTTTGCGCTACCACCTCCTATATACATAGGAAATATACCGTTTGTAGCAACCTGCAACATGATATCTTCCACGAAGGTCGCAAAAGACAATGTCGACATGGATCATGCAATCGTTTTGCCCCCAAGCCCTTTAGAAATATTGTAGCAATCAATGTTTCAAGCATGGGAGGCGAACCCAAATAAACGCTCGTCAAGTGTTTGGGTAGACAGGTCTAGAGAATATGGTACCCCATTAGATCCTTGGTCGAAAGTACATGGGACTGACGAAGGAATCCTACAATCAATGTTGATTGAGGGGGCACCATGGAATGATCACCACCATCGTTCCCTTCTTCTGGAATATGAAGAGGATACTCAACATGACCTTTATCACCCTTCATTTTTTGAATTCCTAACAAATACTGTAAATACGGTGGATTCCGAGCGAAACTTATCCATATTGAAGAGACTATAGCCATAAATATCTCGACTAAAACAGATGTTGTAGAGAATATTTATGTCGGCAAAGGTTGTCCCCCTTCAGAACTGGAAATATATAACGTTATTTTTCGCGAATTCAGAGATGTCTTTGCTTGGTCATATGATGAAATGCCAGGCATAGACTCGAGTATCGTTGAACATGAAATTAAAATGTATCCTGATGTCAAGCCAGTAAGACAACGGCTTCGGCAGGTGCACCCCAAGAAAGCCGCTACCATTAAAGCAGAAGTTGAAAAACTTCTCCATGCTGGATTCATCTACCCGGTTCCTCTAACCGATTGGGTATCGAATATTGTCCCTGTTATGAAGAAACAAGGAACAATTAGAGTGTGTGTCGATTATAGGGATGTAAATCAAGCTTGTCCGAAGGACAACTACCCTACACCCTTCATTGACCAGATAATTGATGAATGCGCCGGATGTGAAATCTTTTCATTTATGGATGGATTTTCCGGGTATAATCAAATAAATATCCGCCCATAGGACCAGTCAAAGACTGCATTTATTTGTCCGTGGGGCACATTCGCTTATCGAAAATTACCCTTTGGTTTAAAGAACGCAGGGGCGACGTTTCAGAGGGCAATGAATTATGCCTTCCATGACATCAAGAACATCGTTCAACCTTATCTCGATGAACTTCCGGCTCATTCGCGAAAGCGGACTGATCATCTGCAGCATTTAAGAGCGATATTTCTACGTTGTCGACACTACAAGATAAGACTCAATCCGCACAAATGTGTGTTTTGCGTCGGTTCTGGTCGTTTACTTGGCTTTGTAGTCTCTAAGGTTCAGGCAATCATTAATTTGCCTCCACCTTCAAATTTGCTTCAGATTCAGAAACTCCAAGGGAAAGCAAACTTTCTGAGGAGGTCCATTGCAAGTTACGCAGAAATTGCTAAAGGTTATACTCGTCTTTTGAAAAAGGATGTACCTTTCGTCTGGGATCAGGTGGCGCAAGCTTCCTTTGATGCTCTGAAAGATTGTCTAATAAAAGCATCATTAATGTACGCCCCGGACTATCAAAGAGATTTTAACCTGTATCTGGCTGCAGCAGATACGACCATTGCAATGGTTTTAGTTCAATAAGTCGATGGAATTGAACATCCTATATATTATTTAAGTAAAAACTTAAATGATACATAAAGTAAATATTCTTATGTTGAAAAACTAGTGCTTGCAGCTGTTCAAGCGATTCAAAGATTTCGACATTATGTCCTCTTTCGGAAAACTACCATTTTATCAGATTGCAACCCAATGACTTATATACTGTCGCGACAGTTGCTGGGGGGCAAATATTCAAAATGGATAGCGATCCTTCAAGAGTTTGATCTGGAATTTGTAAAATCCAAATCAAAGAAAGCTCTAGTTTTCGCAGAATTATTGTGCGATCTCCCATCGTCATCCAACGATGAAACATCAGAAGAGTCAATCGTGGACGAAAGTTTATTTCTGATATCTACAAGCGATGAGTGGTATGGAGATATCATAATTTATCTCCAAACCCAAAAATTCAGGCCTAACACCTCTCACTCTGAACAGAAACGTATACGGTACCAAGCAAAAGACTACATGATCGTCGGTGATACACTTTACCATCGTGGTATCGATACAGTTCTGAGGAGGTGCCTTACCCATGACCAGGCCGAAAAAGCCCTGAATGAGTGTCATTCAGGCGCGTGTGGGGGACATCAATCTGGATATGCAACAGCACAAAAAATCTTACGAGCAGGTTACTTCTGGCCAACTATGTTCAAAGATTGCATAATCGCAGTCAGAAGTTGCCATGCTTGTCAAATTTTTGATAGCAAAACCAGGAGACCGCCCACACCTTTACAGCCAATAGTTGCTGTTGGGCCTTTCGCCAAATGGGGCATCGATTTCATGCAATGTAACCCCACCTCGATCGGGGGGCATGGGTATATTATAGTCGCCGTTGACTATTTTACCAAATGGGCCGAGGCGATGCCTACATTGGATAATACTGGTGAAACAGCTGCCCTTTTCTTTTTCAATCATGTAGTCTCCAGGTTCGGCGTACCACAGGCTATAGTTATAGATCATGGATCGCATTTTCGAAATCACATGATGATCGAATTAGCTGCCAAGCTAGGGCTATCTCACGACAGCTCTACCCCATATTATCCGCAAGCCAGTGGGCAAGTTGAAGCAATCAATAAGGTCCTGAAGCGTATGTTGCAAAGGATGATCGGGGTTCATAAAAG
The DNA here is from genome assembly GCA_031772625.1 of Pinus tabuliformis. NCBI lineage: Eukaryota > Viridiplantae > Streptophyta > Pinopsida > Pinales > Pinaceae > Pinus > Pinus tabuliformis. The sequence continues at coordinate 684,841,265 of CM062806.1, forward strand.
AAGGTGGCACCTAGTCCTGTACTCAGCCTTGTGGGCTTACCGAACGTCGGTAAAGAACGCGACCAGGTTCACACCTTTCCAACTGGTGTATGGCCTAGAAGCAGTCTTGCCAATCCAGTGCGAAATTTCGTCACTTAAACTCGCAATTGATCTCCTCCCCGGAACTTCGGAAGAAGAGGCTCGTTTCTTGGAATTAATCCAGTTGGATGAAACCCTTCGTGATGCCGCTTTGGCTAACGAAGCCCATAAGAAACGAGTCAAGGCGCAGTTCGACAAAAATGTCAAACCCCGTGTCTTCTCAGAAGGTGACTTGGTCTTACTTTATGACCAAGAATCCGATAAATTGGGAGCAGGTAAATTCAATTCCTTATGGATGGGACCCTATATTGTTAAACGAGTGTTAGCAAAAGGAGCCTGCGAGTTAATGGATTATGACAGAATTCCACTGGCACAACCCCGCAACGGGTTGTACCTCAAGCGTTATTATGCTTAAATAGTAACTTGTATGCTTTTGTTGTATTTTGTTTTCGCTAAAGTATTTGTTCTGGCCGAGTGATCCACCTTTTTTCATTTATTGCAGATGTCAAACCTTCTGGAGACATGTGTTGGATATGCCGACGGAGCGAGTCGTAGTACGCGGAACCTATCCTCCGCAGCCTGGGCCATTTTTGATCCGAGCGACGAGTTAGTAAGTTTCAGAGGTGTGTGTATTGGGCAATCAACAAATAACATCGCTGAGTATAGCGCGTTGATAGAACTACTCTCTGATGCCATCACACGTGGCATACGCCGACTAATTGTCAGGCTAGACTCACAGCTTGTAATACTACAACTCAATGGTATATATTCCGTTCGCAATCCAGCTATTTATCGCATGTTCCTAAGGGTTAAGATTTTGGAAAGACAGTTTGATTCAATTCAATACCAACATATTTCCAAAAAATTAAACACATTAACCGACTCATTAGCAAATTATGTGTTAGATAGACATTTGCAACATTTATAAAAGAGACACATCATCAATAATTGTACATATGGATCATATAACTCAACCGGAATAAAACTCAAAAATCAAAATATATATAAGTTGTTCATCGTTCATACATAATGTTCTGTAACCAAGACAAAATTGGTTATATGACCCAAAAACTCAAAATGCTAGGGGGCACCCTAGTCTAGTGATGCTCATGATAGCACGTCACGGCCTGTGCAATCATACGCAAGAGATGAGTCCATCGTCTAGGCACACCAGTAGTATGTCGCTGCAACTGTAAAGGTAACTCGTCAATCCTCACATCAGGAATACCGAGTGTAAGGCTCTCAACCTGCTCCTGCACAGCTGTAAGAGTCTTTGCCACATCAAGGTCGCGGAGAATAACCCTCCCAGTAGTCTCCCCTGCTGGGGCAGCAACTGGCGCTTTCGGGCGAGCTGCTGGACGAACAGGACCAACATCTGCATGCATACATGAGTTTGATTAAAGTCTTGATAGAATAAAGCACAAGGACATTATAAGTAAGAACAGTAAACAGTAATATGGTCAAAGATTTTACCAATAGCGCCCCATTGTTCGCCGTTCGGCAGTACCAAGTCCGGGTCACCTCGGAAATCCATACCAACATATGGATACTCAGAATAGACCATCTCCTGGCGCTCGAACCACCTGAAGAAGATATCAGTGAAAGTAATCTGAGATTGACCAGCATGCCTAGACATGTGGTCAACCCATCTCTGCATGCGTGGCTCGGTAGGAGAAGGCAAGTCGAGCGCGATATACTGAGGCTGCATCAGTGGTATTTTCTCCAAGGCAAAGGCAGTCAGAATAGAACCATACCCAAAGTTCTTCAGCTTCCCATCCTTTACCTTGGTCAATTGACTTTTCATCTGAGCAAGTACTGCATCACACCAGTTGAATACTTTCGGTTGGAGACACTCCAAGGCATGCTGCACATAAGATCTATTGGCAACATGTAAAGATGCGCTGCCGGCCATCCTACCAATAGTGTACAGAATGGACCTGAGAGACCTGCCAGTGATCTCACGGATAACAACCTTGCCGTCTCTGCTCATCTGGGAACCTTCCCTGCAATACTGACGGACATAATCTCTCACGGAGTCATTCCCCCGGGCCGAACCTGACAAAGAAATGGGGGCACCCCGCCTTGACAATCCAGTCAAGAAGTAAATGTCCTCTATGGTAAAGGGGATGGATTTTCCCCTAATCTGGAATACTTGGTTAATGGGATCCCAAGCATCAAGCATATACTGCAGTAGAGAGATCTGTGCTCTCATGCTAGAGATACGGAAAAACTTCAGCAGTCCACAGTTCCGCAGCGCGTTCACCGTGACAGGGTCATGGTGGGCAATCATTTCCTCCTCTTCATGTTCTCGTTCTTGCCATGTAAGGGACATTTTTGTTCAAATATCCCTGCAAAACAAACAAGACGAAGAGTGAGTTCCTGAATTTGATGAGAAACTGGCAAAATTTCATCAAAAAAACTGTGCATGAAACTGCTTTTCTGAGATCAACGCAGTTGGCAAGTGTCCTACCTGCGTTGAAGGTCAAACTGCCTTAAGGCAGCTTGAAATTCAGCGCAGGTTTCGAATGGACTGCCTGCGCTGATGCCAGAGCGCCCTAGTGAAACCCCAGGGGCTCATGGGGGCAGGAAAACAGGCACAAAATGGGAAAAAGAAACCATGAAAAGAAAGAGCTAGAGTTTAGCTCCTACCTGGTCTAGACGGCGCTGAAAATCGTCCGCAAGAATCTCTCGGAATCAGCTGGTGAAAATCAAGGGGGAAGAGGCACCTCCAGAGCTCCAACAAACCAAATTCAAATGAAATGGTAAAATGAGAAGTAAAAACACCTTTTAATGGCTTTTTACGTAGTTCAAAGCAAAATATTAGGGTTATAATCTCATTTTCATGCAAATATTATTCATTTCTAACAAAGTTTGTTGCAGCAATTGAGAATGCAGTACTATCCTCGAAAAGGGAAAGGCTATTTACGGTAAAAATCAAAATTTTGACTATATAATCAAGCAGTTTTAGCATAAAGTTCATGCTCGTTAAAAAATAAACGCAAGATCCGAGCAGTTTTAACGCGGTCTTCATGCTCGTTAAAAAATAAATATAAGCAGTGAGCAATGTTTCCTCCAGAGTTTAAGCTCATTTTTATCTAAAAAATTAACCTATCCGGTAAATAACCACTGTGATCGTAAATTTATCAACCATAAAAACCTTGGTCGTGTTTGCACCTGCCACCTCCATCTTTCAGTTGTCCGATCGTTCACCCCCATATGATTGTTTACCCATTTTGAGGAACAGCTGCGAAGAGTGATTTCACCTAGCCATCCTTGTGACACTACCGTGATTGGAAAATTCCAACCTGTACCTGGAATCAGTTGCTATCCCTATTTATCACTCGTTCCTCAAAAGACGAGTCTTCTTTAAGCTCTTTTCAACTGACTCGTAAAATATGAAAAGATTGCCGAGTTTTGGCCTTCTAGCTCGTTAAAGGACAGGAATAGCTATCCCTCCTCTAGATTTTAATCTTTTTGGACCTGAGGGATTATTGCACAAAAAGATCGAGCGCTTGTTTTGTTCGGCTCGTTAAAGATATCGAAAACTCATCCCTTTTGTATTGTTTTATACATTTTCGGACTTAAGGGATTAGATGACGAAAAAGGAATTTTGGAGTTAACTTTATGTACCTTTTCAGACTCTCTAAAAATGAAAAGGACCGAGTTATCCTTGTCGTTAGACTCGTTAAAATGATAAATAGCGACAAACTTGTCTTTAGACGAGAACGAGTTTCCCTATCGCTAGGCTCGTTAAAACATAGCGATGGGCTTGCCCGAAGGGCAGGTTATAGAACAAGCATATGTTATCCTCCTCAAGCTTGACAAAAATAAATAGGTACTGGTCAGAAATGACTAGGGAAAAATTGGGAAAAATCGAGAAAAGTTTGATGGTAGCAGGTCGCTCTTGAACATGACACTTTTCCTCCGTACCACAATCGGGTTGGGTTGTTTCATTCACCGGTCACATCACCATGGTCTTGCCATACCATCCATATTTTTGGTAATGCTACCAATCCATCGCATCAGTGTCGCCATATGTTCAAGAGAAGTCGTTCAGAAAGAGTCAACCAGGTCCCATCCACTGCCATACATTATCCTTCATCCATTCATGACCGCCACCCTGAATCATATGTCACAGATTGTTTTCACCTCCATTAAAATCATTAGCTCCGTTCCGTGTCACTGATGTGGGATTCATTAAGGCCCTCCTTTGACAGATCGCTCCTTGTCGACATCAGCTCATTATCCAAGGAGTTGATCTAGGAACAACCCCTTCAGTACTTTGAAGCTTGCATGCCTCAATGGCAAGTTTCTCACTTTTGGCGACAGGTATACATCAATGACCTTCGACCAGAAGCTTTTGCGTGGTGTTCGACGCCAAGTCCTTTATTCACACCACGTGAATTGTACTGCAGTACCTTGAGGGTCATTATCATTATCGGTGATTCCTCTCGCGCTTGTTAACGGTTTACATCATTGACCGGAAATCAAGCGATGTATTTCCATGTTCGACTTCAGCGCAATTCTCACATGGATCGACTTGTACTTAGAGTGAAGATCGAACAAGTTTGAAGACCCCGGATCTAGTTTCATCCATCCGGGTTGCGATATATATTCAGGAAAAATAAAGACATTTGACATGTACATCATTGCAGCAGATGATCATCCTACCCAAAGGATGATAATTTTCACCAAAATTATCAGTCTACCATCAGCCAATCGTCTGTTCTCTATACAAAAATGAATTTATAAAGCTGAGCATGGGAATGCCCGCCTCAGCTAGATCATGAAAGCAGTATGAATCATAATGTATTGTATTGTATTTTATTACAGGTCTCCTCCCAGCAGATGGATGAACTTCGGACCCTCCTGGATATAGCATTTCACCCGATAAATGGCCTCATACTTTAGGGGGCAACTGTTATAGACATTTTTGTGCCTGGCATCACTGAGCATGAAATGTCAATAATCAAGGGATCCAAAGTCCCTAAACATGTCGTTCCTACCCCTAGAGGAACAAGGCCAGCAAACCACAGCACTTCACAAAAGTTCTCCACCTTTAAACACTCAAAAACAAGGCAATTCTGGATCATGTCAACTGCTCCACTGAGCATCTGCGCTGAATGTCAACTGCTCCACTGTCTACCTGCGTTGAATGTCAACTGCAAAGAAGGCTACCTGTGCTGAGCGTAACTGGACAAGTGGCAGGCTCATTTCTCAAGGTGTCAATGCCCAGGAAGCTTCCAAAATGACACTTGGATCAGGGAATTCGACTAGTGATGAGTAAGAGGTTCCAAATCTCCAATTGGAAGCAAGAACCTCCAAGTGGACTCAAGAACTGAAGTGCGAGAGGACACTAGTCAGTTTTATACCAGCCTCAAGCTGACTCATCCTCTCTCCAAAACTCCTATATATAGATCTCTCTCCATGAGGTCAAGGGAGGCTGGAATTTGGTAATTGCAAAGAATTGTTGTTGGTTTGTGGCTAGAAACATTGGGTCTGTTATGCTTTGAAGGGAGCTAAAGAAGGAATTCCATTCTGCTGGGAAGGAGATGCTGGATTGGAGCCCTATGGGTTGTATCTCTTCCTGAACCCTGTTACTTTCAATAAAGCTATCTTGATTCTTTCCTATATGCTGGTGTATGTTGTATGATTGCATTAGTATATTTGATTTACTTCTAATCTTGAATCATTTATGAATATGTATATTTGCCTTTGTATTGTGTTATTCTCTTGTTGCAAGTAGTTGTTCTCTTGTCACAGGTAGCTGTTCTCTTGTGATCTCGTGGGATTCAAGTAGTTATTCTCTTGAGCAAGCGAGGAGGCAAGTAGCTGTGGACACACAAAGAGAAGAGGATCTAGATCGAGGGACAACCGGAAGACAAAGGTAAGTCTACCAATCTCCCCTCTTTCACATTTCATAAAGGAAGAAATCATAGTAGCTGTATTCATTTGTTTCTAAGGCATTGTCACACCTTAGGTGGATAGGATCGTCCTGCATAGGCATTTTTCCCCACAACAGTGGGTTTCGGCTAAGGGAAGGACACTGGAGGAAACCACTACGCATTTTTGAATGGTAAGGGAGGTTGGGATTTTTGCACATTGCACGGTTCGAACAAGAAACAGAAAAGCTTGAGGGTTACATATGTGAAGTGTGTAGTTCAGGAAAGTTGGATGAGGCTAGGTTGGTAAGGAAAATCCGAAATTTAGCTAAGTGTGGGATCAGTGGAACTTATGTGAATAGTGATAAAACTTCACTACGATCACACATTTGAAAACTGATTAATACAACATAGACCATCCAGAACATATAACACATACTTCACTTAATGCAACAACCTTTGTGGCAGCTTACGAAAAGTGCGGCTTCGATTATAGACTTTGGGAGGATAAAGGCGAAACTTGTGTAAGAGTGTGTGAAATGAGTGTTAAACATGTCTCATTCTCATAAATATTTCCCCTTGAAGCAAAACAAACCTCCTTTTGCATGACAAGCGATTACCCCTATGCCCAAAGATGACACATTCTATGTAAAGATAAAAGCATAAATGACTCTTAAGATCGAAAAGGGGAGCTTGAGATAATCAACTTACCAATAAGTGACTAAGGAATGATTGATCACAATATCCATAGTAGGCTCTGAAATTTAAGTGCAAGCCAAAATTTTGGAGGGTGTTGCGGCCTCTACAACAGAGCCTTCACCTTCTTGCTAGCTTCGTTTTCAACTAGTGTCTTGAATTCTACGAACTCAGAGAATGTCTCATCTTTATTCCACGTGAAGAAGATCCAACACTTCTATGAGAAGTCATCAATAAAAATGACAAAATATTTGTGTCTGACAGCGTAGGTTGTCGAGAAAGGTCCATAAACATCATAGTGGATCCTTTCTAGGACTGCATGTGCTTTGTTGTCTTGATCACGGAATGTGGATTTTATGTACTTTTGTAATGTACATCCTTTTCATATATCCTCTTGCTTAAGTGCTCCTTTAGAGAGGCAAGTGGTTATTTGTTCTATAATATTCGAGGTACCATGATACAAATGACCAAGTATTTTGTGCCAAAGTTCATCAACATCGCGACCTTCACTTTCTCCACCTTAGTGCTTAATGTAGCACATTCTTCCACATCTAGCTTATACAGGTTCTTCACACGAACCCCGACCTGCTTCACCTACCCCGTGGCTATGTGTCTCAGGAATGATTTTCATTTGTTGAATATCACTTCACAACAATGGTAAACCAACCACTCAGTGAATGCTAGTAGACAGAACCCTAATCCTTTACCTTTACCTTTTTCTACTATTACCTCATATTGAAATTTTGAAGACAAAATATTTCTTTTCTCTCCAAAAATTGTCTTAAAGTCCCCCTCTGTGTAGTAGTGTTGAATGCAAAAATAGACAAGTTGTCTCTCATCGTATTAGCATATATGAAAGGGACAGAAGAGGAATTGATGACCGAGAAATCTTGTAAGTAAAACTTGCCGCGTTCTTCTTAATCGACTACCCCCACAAAACAAAGAGCCCAACAAATCGTTGTCTTTATATAAGATAACGTGAATGGTAAGTAAAATAACAGCCTCAGTATAGGTGCAAGACAATAGTTGTCTACAAGCTGGCCGACTTAGGGCACACTGTCACAGTCAATTTTTCAGTTGTAATTAGATAATATCATCTTAAATTGATATGTTTGTGTCTTAATTGTTAATTGTATTAAACATAGGATTTATTTTTTTTCTAAGTATTACTGATCTATTAACATAATACAAAAAAAGTTACAGAGAAACCTGATCTCAGAGATGTCAAGCATCAGTCATCATCACAAAATGCAACTGTTGGTATTGGACTACCCCAACAGATGGGAAACCAGTCCAAGAAGCTTTGAGACTGCCCTTCTTATGAGGGAAACCAACCATTGAACTAGAATAACTATTTCAAAGTAGACCTTGGTTTTCAAAAATGAACAAAGAAGAATGTAATCCCGAACCAAAAAGACAAGGACATAACCAAGTAACAGTATGCCATTGCCACCTGGCAGAGAGTCAACCAGAGAACTCAAGACACTTGGCGTGAAGACATAACACATCCAAACCACAAAACCACGAATCATAGAAACATATCCTCCTAGAAGCCGGACACATTTGTGAGAGACCAAAAACCACAAAAACTGAGACGAATCCACCTAGGAGCCAGAGACCTTTGCATGAGGCCACGTGTTAGGTTGGTGGTTCCTCCGGAGCTGGCTCTTCCTCAATCCGGCAGGCTAATTGATACCAATCGTCATCCTCTTTAGACCCGCGACGACCTTGAACAGTTGGAGCATCTATAGTGCCTTTAGCATCCATCTGTCGCTTACCACTGTCCCCAGCTTTATCTTTGTCATGTAGAGCCTTACTGCTTTCACCTTGCTGCTTGTTGTTGATCCCATAACTACCTATCTCTTCCATGTTCTGCTTGTTCCCACGACTGGAAAAAGTATCTTACATCACAGATTCTTCCTTGAAAGAAATTATGATGGTAGCAGTGATTGTATGCATGTTTAGTGAACTACAGAAACGAAATTGTGTACTGTGAGGGCCAAAAAGAGGAGAAAGTGGGAGATCCACAGTGTGGACAACATTGTCCCTCCAACCTCTCCCACTTTTGGTATTCGGGTAGCTATGATTGGGGTTAATGAGCGAGTTGGGCAATTCAGTAGTTGAGTCCGGGGAGTCAGCGGTGGAACTGGTAGAAGCTCGCAAGTGGTTAAAACCTCCATGCGAACCTCCACGCCTAATGTGCATGTGGTGCCTGAGGTGAGCCATGGCTGAATTGACAGTGGAAGAATTGGAATGAAGGTGACGATGAGCGGGAGTAGGGGTGGGTGAACCACAATCAAGAAGACAATGACGGGAATGCGAAAAATAAAAATCATTACCAAAATCCTGACAAGGGAGAATTAGGCAGCAATTTCCTGTAGCAGTTCTGAAACACTGTTCAGACACTTGTGGAGGACAAACGCCATGGAGAAGGGGAGGAGTAACAAAATGGTTTGCAGGGGCCATGGTGTTGAAGGAGGTGAGCTTGTCACAGCTTTTGGAGTCAATAAATGTCACCTACAAGGTGTTTTTAATCCATCTGCAATGAGCTCTCAAGACGAAGCACTTATCCAGATGGCTTCCCAACGCGTTGGCGATCCGTCTTGTCCTTTAAATGCAGTTGTTGACACCCACATCCCGGTGCATTTCCTCTGCTTTTGCCCTTTCCTTTTGTACTAGATCATTGGAATCCTGCAATTGATGAGTATTCGCTATAGTGCTAAGAGCTCCTACATGAAGAGTCTTACCGCTTTCAACGCCAATGTTTGCTAGGAGGTCTGCTACTTTGTTACCATTTCGATGAGTGTGCCTAATGGTAATTTCTCTATGAATGAGTAGCCATTGTTCAATCTATTCCAGCCATTCCAACAATCTCCAATTGCTACCCACTTTATGTGCTGGAGTTCCCTGTAATATTTGGTTGATCATGTTAATTAAGATCTGAGAGTCCCCTTAAATTATGAGTGGGAAGAATCTATTGTTCTGAGCCATGAGAAGTCCTTGCCAAATTCCTTCTAATTCGACTGAGTTGTTTGTATCCCAACCTATTGACCCCATGAATGTTTGGAGAACATTTCCCTTGTGATTTCTAAATATTCCCCCAAATCCTGCTTTACCTAGATTCCCCTTTGACGCTCCATCAAAGTTGAGCAGTACCATGTGTGGTGGGGGTGGAGTCCATTTGTCAGGTGTATCTCCAGAGGGAGGGATTTTCCTTAGGTGTACCTGCTCATGGTTCCACTGAATGTTCCAGTTCATCCATATATTTTGTTCTTGTGGTGTGGATGGGAAATCATCATCAAGCCACGTTTGGAGCATCAAGGTTTCTCGTATGTTTTGACATATATTGATCCATAGAACTTCTATGGGAGAGGAATGGTCTTTGATGATGTGGCTATTTCTCTCTTTCCAGATTGTCCACATGAGGAAACCTGGTATTAGCTTCCATAAGGCATTTAAGATTTTGCTTTTATAAGAGTGAGGTGCCCAAGAACGAATAGTGCTGGTTGAATTCTCCTTATTTCGTCCATCTCTTTGACATCTGAAGCTAACCTTCTTTGAAAGTCGGGTTGCTAACAGACATGAGTTTAGGAGATGTCCCTTAGTTTCTTCTGTCTGTTTACAATTTGGGCAGATGGAAGGTCCATGAAAACTCTGTTTCCTTAGATTACCCCAAGTAAGGATTCTATTTTGGCACAGCAACGAGAGAAAGTTGGAGATTTTTGGCCAAATTGGTGGTTCCCAAACTTTGTGCCAGAGGCTATCCTTGACATTATGGTCCCTTAGTATTATATGATATGCTTCCCAGGAAGTGAAGGTATCTCTCATTTCATAACCCCATCTGATGATGTCTTTCTTATCTGATTGGCGAATTTTCCTGTTTGAGAGTTCCGTATCTAGGCTATCTTTGATGGATTGTGTGTCTTGCCCAAGAATGAGGTTCGAGCATAACCATTGCCTATAACCTTGGTTGTGAACTTCCTCCCAAAGTTCATTTACTTTGATCGTCAGTTGCTCTACCCAATCCTGAAGCTGGTGGGGTGTGAGCAGGTCCTTCAATTTTGTTGGAGCTTTGTACATTTTTGTGCCTTCTGGTGGTGTGAAATTTCTCCATGTCTCTGTTATCAGGTTATGAAAATCGGGTTGATTCAACCAAAATGCTTCAAAGCGAAAGGGCCTGTGAACATTGTCTCTCAGTCTTTGCTAGTGAAGCCTAATAGGCCAATGGTCCGAGCTAGAGAGTGGAAATATAGAGGCCAAGAGATCCCCACCAAGATGTATTACGTTATCAGAGATCAGGAATTTGTCTAACCGAGATGCAATTTTGTGGGCATCTGCATGCTTGTTGTTCCAAGTATAAACGCCATTGTTGAATTCCATATATATAAGCCTGTTGTTATGAATGTAGTTTTTGAAGTGCGTGCTTTCACAATCCATCTTGATCCATCCTCCTCTTTTTTCCTCCAATCTTGTAATCATGTTGAAGTCCCCTCCTATGATCCAAAGTGGGTGGGATCTTTCTGAGTTGATCTAAGTTAGGGTGTTCAGTGTGTCTACTTTGTTTGTTGCCTCCTAGGGGAAGTAGACATTAGTTAAGTGTCCATGAACATTTGTCCCTATTAAATGAAAATTGGCCTGAATAAAGTGCTTACTGGCATGTATGTTGGTAAGTGTGATAGCTCTATCATCCCAAACGATGGCTAGACCTCCTGAGGCTCCCATGGCTTCCACCACCACTTCTTTGCTTCCTGGCCATGCTTTGGCAAGGATCTGATCCAACGTTGTGGAATTACACATGGTCTCCTACAAGAAGAGAATTTGAGGCTTTTCCTGTTGTAGAATGCTCTTTATTAATCGTCCCTTCCCCGGGCTATTGAGCCCTCTGATGTTCCATGAGATGAGCTTCATGATTCACGATTGGGAAGGGGATTATAGTATTTGGTGAGCTTAGAGTATCTTCCAGATTCCACCAGCATCTCCCCTATGGGGATGGTTCTCTGAAGATCGGTTTTCCGTCCTTGTTTGTTGTTGTCTTTGAAAATATTTCTTCCATTCCACTGACTACCAAATTGGATGCCTAATGATCTATGCTTCTGTGCTCTTGAGAGAATTACTTCTAATTTCTCTAGCTGTCGCCCAGGAATTTTGTCATATTCCTTTTTCTTACAAGCCTGTTCAAGTCCCAGTATATCTAGATCTCCAATGTCGAAGCTCTCCGGTTCCTCTTCCATGTGCTGTACTATTTCCTGCTCTGCCTTCATATCATCTACAATCATGAGCTGCATCTGAGTGCTATCTACCTCCATGCCTTGAGCAGTCCTTTTCTACATGTTACTAGGGGAGGGCATTTTGGTGTCCGCGGGTTGCTTAGAAGTGAGGGATTTCTTTGAGCTGCATGGAGTAGAATGGGTGGAAGTCGTAGGAATGGATTCGGGTTGTTTCTGATTATCTAAAATATGAACCTCCGGCTGGAGCAGGATTTCAAAGCTGTTGCTTGTTGAAGGTAAGGAGGTGTTGGTGACAGGTTTTTTGACTGAGGTAGAGGGATTTTTATGGGTCTTTTTGCGATTGGGAACTTTTGTGAACCCATCCGAGTCGGATTTGTCCATTGAAGGGGTCATCATGGATTTCATATTGGAGGGACAATCTCGGAATAAATGGCCCAGGGCGTGGCATTTTCGACAGTGGAATGGTACATGCTCGTAATCTATTGTTTGTAACCATTCATAATCATCATGGTAGAGGCTTACCACATCCGAGAGAGCTTTTCTGAGGTGCATGTATACACAGATCCACGCATAGGAGGTGTATCGCTTCATCTTTGTCTCCTTTATCACTTTGATGAATTCACCTAAACCATTCCCAATGTCTCGCAAAGAGTCTTTGTCCCAATACTTCAGAGGGAGAGAATAAAGGCGCAACCACACTGGGGCCCAGCTCAGATCTTCTTTGTCCAGGTTAAAGCGCTCGATCCATCCTCTTAGGTATAGCCCTGCTGCATTGAAGAAATATGGTCCTCCATCCAATACCCTGTTTTGGTCCTCCAAACAATTGAAAATGGCAGTAAAGAAGCCCTTAGGCCCTAACTGCAGTGTTATGTGTCCTTTTGGCTTCCATTTGGCTGCGATCCAGCCGTGCAAAGCTTTCTCTGTTGGCCAAAGGCCTGTGAACTTTCCTATCAAAGCATGATCCCTCATAAACTAGATCTAAGTGTTGATGCGTTGACTTGGGAGCTCGATTTTGGGTCTAGAAACTGCTACCGGCTTGCAGGTGTTTGACGTCACTCGTGGTTCTTCATTTGTGTTGTTATTCATTGGCATATTTTCATTCTCTGTTGTTGTATCTTCTGGATGGTCCATCCTGACATTTTCAGTCTGTCGCAAGCCATTTTCCGTATCAGCGGGGGCAGGCATCATGTCCTCCCCCTCAGGGGGTTCCATTGCACGATAGTTGTTCCTTATTGTGTTGTAGCTGCCTTATAGCTGAAGGTTAATGGAAGAATGGCGCAATCTGTGAAGGTCTGCCAGTTGCGGAGCAGCGTCAAACCCTAAGTGCTCCACTCTCCATTTTCTTTTTTTTTTGACATAAACAGTTAGTTTTATTTAAAATTCGGCAAATCAGCTGCCGATGACTTTAACACTGAAACCCTGTATTTCCTTGTTACAATCGGCGAGGAAAGAAGATTTTTCTTTTGAATAGTCCGCTGAATGAGTTACACTGTGAATGCAGATAGAGGCTTGAAAAAGAACTTGATTTGGTTTCAGAATAGTGCCTTTAAATTCTGCTGCTTTTTCTTTCCGTGACGTAGCTCTGCTTCTTAGCTTGCTGAGAGGAGATCCAACGTGCCAGAGTGCCGGATCATCCCAAGAATCATTGTGTTTTCTTTTTGAAATGTCTGGCAGAGTGTTATATAGTGTTCAAGGATGCCAAGAGCGGTAAATTGGCCTTGAAGAGGCCCTCGTGAACTCCCCAACACCTACCCAGACATGGGAGTGAGTTTCAACGACGAACGGAGATCGAAAATGCCACGGTTGCATTCTGAATTTTCCCTTATGGATGAGTCCGCATTTCCTAACAGCAGCCAGCTCAAAATGATTCGGTCCCAAAGTTTGGAGAATCTGAATCAGTGAAATGCTCAAAGGAACATAGGCCCAAACAACTCTAGAATTAAGGAATGTTGCAGTCCGATTCAACATCATTTACTAATAGAGATCTCCTACTCTTCAGAGAGCCTAGGTTGGCTACCAAGTCTGCCTATGAGTTTAACTTCCTCAGAACGTGATAGAAGGAGATTTTGTGGAACTTGGGCAACAATAGTTTGATTTTTTTGAGGATGGGTGCTAATTGCACCTGAGAAGGGATCTTTTGAGAGTTCATAGCCTATATAATTAATCTGGAGTCTCCAAAGACTGAGATGGAGAGGAGATTCCTCTTGATAGCCAAATTTATACCCTGCCACAAAGCAAGAGCCTCTACTCTATTGTTTGTTTCATGCCCCAGACCCCAAGCAAAGCGCAGCTCAGTTGAGCTAGCTGGGCTTAAGATAACTCCCCCGCCACCCGCCTTTCCTAGGTTACCTTTAGAGGCCCCATTGAAGAATAGGCAGTGATCATCCAAAGCAGATCTCCATTTGCTGAATTCATGTTCTTCCAGACGAATTTCCCAATGAGAAGGGGCTTTAGCAGGAGGAATGGATCTATTCTAATGATTTGGAACAAGCTCTTTTAACCATTGATCTTCCTCACTGTCTAGAATCATGCCATTTCTTATGGTGGGTTTGGTTTCTAAGGCCTCCCCCAACAGAGCTTTGATCTTAGTGATAATTCTGACTGGGTTACAACTCTCCTCCCTAAATATTCTGTTGTTCCTCTCCAACCATAGTTTCCAACATGTGAATTTGGGGATCCACATCCAGCTAGTCTTGAGAAGGCTTTTTTTTTAGAGATAGAACGGGGATAACTTGGCCCAGTTTCTTTGTAGGTCCTGAATATTTCCTGGAAGCTCTATTTTGTCAGGTCCTAACATCAGGACACCCTTCCAAACTTCTTGAGCAAGGGGGCACAATAAGAACAGGTGGTTAGCCATTTCTTCATCCGATGCACAAAGAGGGCACCTAGAGTGACCTTCCATTCCACGCTTCCTCAGGTTATATCTAGTGAGGATACTTTTATGTGCTAGAGTCTAGCATAAGAAGTCAATTTTGGGGAGAGCAGGAAAATACCAAATAAATTTCCATTGAGTTGGCTCTAGGGGGACGCTAGGGATAGCCATCATACCTTTGTAACCTTTTGCTACTGAATAAGAGCCTAAAAGAGAACCCCACCCTCTTTTGTGTTTAGAAGAAGCCTTTAAGGAAGATTTTCCTTGGATCAAATCCAACAATAAATTGGTTTCACCATCCAGCCAATGAGGGACCTCCCAAAAATTCCAACCATCCCATAGGATTTCTGCATCATTTTTCCAATCGGAGATGTCCCAAAGGGTTTCCATATTTCTAGCCTGAAGCCAAGCTCTAATATTTTCCAGTTCTGCCATCTGATTCAAGGGCTGATCTCCAAGAATCGAATCTTCCCAAATTTTTATTTTTTTCCCATTACTTGGTATCCAATAAAGCTTATGACTGAAAGGTTTCAAAGCTGTGAGACAGAGTTTGAAAACTAGTGATCCTTTGGAAATTCTAGGAGGCTGGTCCAAGCACCTCAAATGCTGCCCATGAAAATATTTTTTCCACAGAACTCTCTTGCTCCAACTAGGGTTCCCAGAAACAATGTTCCAAAGGAGCTTGGATCCCAGAGCAAGATTTTGGGCTGCCAGAACCTGCATTTAGAGACCTCCTTCCAATAATGGCTTCTTAATAGTGTCCCAATTAACTAAATGGAGCCTTCTTTCATTATTTTTCCCTCCCTCCCACAGAAATCTTCTCAGGAGACCATCCACTTTACTAATAAAGGTTTTAGGGGCTAGTAGAATGGAGTTCTGATAAGCTGGGAGACTTATGAGAACAAATTTCATAAGGATTACCTTCCTAGAATTATTCAACCATGAGGCTCCCCAAGCTTGTATTCTGAGTTTTAGCTTGTCTAGCAGGGGCATCCAGTGAGCTACCTTAGGATTTGATTTGAAGATTGGGATCCCAAGATACTTAAATGACTCCCAGGTTAGGGTTATTTCCATTTCTAATAGCCTTGCTATGTCTGTTAAATCTTTGATCGAGCAATTCCAGCCATAGATCGTGCTTTTTAGATAGTTAATTGTGTTGCCCGAAACGTCCCTATAAATGTATAGATCCTTCTTGAAGGTTCTAGCAGAATTTATGCTAGCTCCTCCAGGCAATAATGTATCATCAGCAAACTGGGCATGATTTATGTCTTTAACATTGTGAGCCATTCTCAGGCCGGGTAGAGTTTGGATCTGTTGACAGTAGTCTAGCTGGAAGCTGAGCATCGAAGCTTGAAAGGCATAGAGAAGTGGGGACAAAGGGCAACCTTGTCTTATCCCCTTCGAGGCCTGGAAAAATTCCGTTGAACGACCATTAACCAGAGGCGCTATTCAAGGGGAGGCAATGCAGGCTTTCACCCAAGTTATGAGAAATTTTGAGAAGCCAAATTTCCCCATCACAGAAAACAGGAAATCATGTCTCACCGTGTCAAAGTCATTTGTCAAATCTAGCTTAATCACCATGCCCTTCTCTTTTCGGTGACAACTTGAATGAATTGCTTCTTGCACCAACACAATATTTTCAAGAATCCTTCTCCCTTTTATGAATCCTCCTTGGTTTTCAGGGATGATGACCGACAGAATTTTCGTAATACCGTTGGCTATTATTTTTGTAATCAGCTTATAACTTGTATAACGCAAAGAGATGGGCCTGAATCTGCTGAAATCGGTGGCGCCTTTGTCTTTCAAAATCAAGGCAAGGAAGGCCGAGTTGGTACTACCTCCAATCTTGGTGCAACTCTAAGATTTACGGATCATTCTCAGAAGGTCTTTTTTAATTTTAGGCTAGCAAGTCAGGTAGAACCTTCCAGTGAACCCATCAGGGCCCGGGGCTTTATCCGGATCCATTCGATCCAAAGCTTCTTTAATCTCATTCATACTGATCGGAGCAGTCAGCATAATATTGTCAGAATCTTGAACACAGTGAGGAATAATATCAATCAAATAGGCTTGAGAATTGATAGGAGGGTCTTCCGAGGCAAAGTAAAGATCTTTGAAGAAGGAGTGGGCTTCTCGCTTTATGCCTTCAGAATCTTTAACCACAGTGTTTTGATAATGAATTTCATTTACTGTTTTGAAGTGCTTGCGTGCTTCAGCTTTATGGAAGTAGCTTGTATTTTTGTCTTCGGCCTGTAACCAAAGATTTTTGGACTTCTATCTTCAAAACTCTTCTTCATCCCTACTTGCTCTATGGAGATCTTTTTACAGCTCTACTTCTTTTTGAACAAGGATTTGAGTTACATCGGAATTCTCCATTGTTAATTGATGGCCTGCTAAACTGTCATGCATCTCCTTTCTTTTGGCGGTGGGTGTTTTCAACCTTTTAGCCCACTCCTTGAGCTCCCTTTTAAGTCTCCTCATTTTTTCTTCCCACACAAAGAAAGGGGATCCTTGAACTTGTCAGTTCCAGGCCTCGGAGACCACCTCTTGGAATCCTTCTTGATGAATCCATAGAGAACTAAATCTAAAGGAAATGGGGCCAAGATTTTCATCCAAGGAGAGCTCAAGCAGAATGGGTTTATGGTCAGAGGTGTAGTTCGGCAGAATTTTAGAGGTGGACATTAGACCACAAGTCAAGAAGGAGGATTGGACTAGAAATCTGTCCAGACGAGCAAAAATGTTGTCGGGGCCTATCCTTTTATTTGACCAGGTGAATTTCCTAGATGTGGGCTTGATATCCTCCAATTCCCAATATAAATTGAAGTCTTCAACCCATTCTCTAGCTGGGTCCCTGACCAGCGAGCCTCCCTTTTTCTCTTCTACAGCTAGCATAACATTCAGATCACCTACAATAATAATATTTTCTGGGTCGTGCAAGAAAATATAGGACAAGAGCGAGTCCCAACAAATTTTTTTCTCAAATGGTAAGACCAGAGCATAAAGATTGAACATACTTTCTTGGTGGCCAGATTCTTTATGGAAGAGCTTAGTGAGTAGCCAATGGGGCAACATTCTTCATGAATCAGATCATATTTGGAGCTGTCCCAAAAGGAGGCAATCCCTCCAGAGGCGCCTCTGGCGCTAACTGCTCTCCCTTGGCCTTTATGCCAGAATGCTTTGCTTGCTTGGAGGAGTAGAAGGTCCTCCAGTTTTTTCTCCTAGATGAGAGGGATTTCAGGCAAGTACATCCTTACAATGTCTTTCAGAGCTTCTTCTTTCAACCTACTTCCTAACCCTCTGCAATTCCAGGAAACGTATTTCATTATTTACTAGCTTGGAAGGTTGTGGCTCCTTTTGGAGCCTGACCATGCTTGCGCCTATATCTAGTATTTATCATTCCTTTGAGAGTTTTCTGAGAGCCTTGGAGAACATCCAGATAAGTTTGTTCCTCTCTTTGTTTCTTGTTGGACTTTCGACCCTTGGCCGACTTGATAGGAGTGACTTGCGAGCTGTTTGAATCTAAAACTGCATTTTCTAAATATCCCTTAGAATTGGAACCCAGACTGATGCGCTCCTCGTTTTCTTCCTTTTCCCCTTGTTCATCCTCTGATGGAGGAAGAGTTGACCTTCCCTCCGCTTCTTTCACTTTCTTCGATGGGTCTTCTGGTTCCTCTTGGGTTCCAATGGCATCTGTCTTTACCCCAAAGGAAGAACCCTCTTTTGGAACTTCTTTGGCTTTTGGTTTAGGCTGGGGCTTCACCAATGGCCCTGAATTTTTCTTCTCAGTTGGTTTTGGGACTGCCATGCCCTTTTTGATTTCTTTCAATCCTTATTCGTCCACTTTGTCTCCGGTGGGAGCTTTTGGGTAATTTCGTTGGAAGTGTCCCTGTTCGTGACAGGTTCTACATCTGAAAGGCAGTTGCTCGTAATCCAATTTTTTATAGTGATGCCATTTTCTGATTGTAATTTTTACCGCTTCGGGCAGTCCAGCTTCCATATCGACTTCCACACAGATTGTTGCGCGGGTATATTGGCCCTTGTTATCTGCTTTGTCAATGAAACGGCCTAGGCCATTTCCAATCTTCTGCAAGGTGTGATAGCTCCAGCAATGGATCGGAAGATTGGGAAGCCAGACCTAGACTGGGACCTCTTTAGGGGTATCAATTGAGGGATCGAAGTCGGGGGTCCACTTATTAAGATACAGACCCTGATTTCCCATACAGCACAGACCATTTCTGAAAACCAAATCTCGATCTTCTTTGGAGGTGAACTTGAAAATGAAATACCCTCTTCCGACAACATAGCAGATCACATTGTTTTCCAGCTAGGGCCTTCAGTTGCGTTGGATCCATTTATCTGTTGTTTTTGTAGAGGGCCAGCGTCCCATAAATTGTCCTAGAAACCCTTTGTCAGCCAGGGCCAGGGCGATTTTTATCGGTTGGTCTTCTGGCAGGGTGATCTCAGGAAATTCCTCCAGTCTTTTGATGAATTTCGGGACTTCTGGAATTAAACGTTTCTTCCCTTTCTGCGAGAGCAATCTTCTGAATGCTTCTTTTGAAGAGATTGGTGGGGTGGGAGAATGCAACCCACCCCCAGGCGCATTCATGGTGGCGGCTACGTTCCTTTGTGATCGCAAAACCCAGACGCGGACACTGTGCCAGCAGTAGCACTAGCCGGAGGAGGGAGGCGAAGCCCGATTGCGGGGATGCCGGGAAGGATTGAGAGCCCAGCAGCAGGGGCTGCCAGGCAGGGGACCTACGGAGGGCCGCAGGGGCCAAGGAAGCAGGGGCGCGAGAGCTCCAGTTTAGAATGCGCGCGTAGATCACCCTAAAACTCAGCGCTGCTCTCCATTTTCATTCGAAGTCAAATATCGTATTAAACATAGGTTTGATCTAAAGTGGTCATTGTATTAAATATAAAGTTTTGTCTTAAAATTTTTTTGTCTCAAAATACTTTTGTCTTAAATATAAAGTTTTGTCTTAAAATAATGTTGTCTTAAACTATTTTTGTCTTAAATATAAAGTTTTGTCTTTACATTTTTGTGTCAAACTACTTTTGTCTTAAATATAAAATTTTGTCTCAAAATATTTTCGTCTTAAATATAAAGTTTTGTCTTAAAATATTTTTGTCTCAAACTACTTTTGTCTTATATTATTTTTGTCTTAAACTATTTTTGTCTTAAATATAAAATTTTGTCTTAAAATATTTGTGTCTCAACTTATTTTTGTCTTAAATATAAAATTTAAGACAAATCAATTGATATTAATTTTTAATGTAAAATAACTAAAATAAAAAATTAATTTTTGAGACAAAAGATTTCTTTTGTCTTAAAAAAATCTCATAAGTACCCTTGGTGTAATAGTGTTATAGCTATGACAAATCCAAAGACGAATGTTGGAGGTCCACACATAATGCATTGAAAATCAAAATCCAATGCAATCCACCAAGCATGCAATAACACATTGTATGTGGATGGATTTTTCTTGGATTATCTGAATAGCCACGGCTAATGGAGATTATGAAGGTTATCGTGAATTGAGTATAGACGCAGTTGAAAAGGAAAATGCTAGAGCACTCGCTATGTAGTGTATACGGAAAAGAATCACAGGGACGGTAGTAGTAAAAAGGGATCCGACTATGACTATGAAGCATTGCAGGAGATGTTTCCATGTGAAAACAAACAATAGAATGTGGAGTGATTGGAGACTCAAGTAATCATTAGCACCGAAAACCAAGCCATGATGATTCTAGTTCCTGGTTATAAAACATGACTGTATATTTATTTCTTTTAAAGACGTCACTATCATTTTGAAATTAATAGTATGTATACAAAGTATATGTTATAGCCATGCTTGTAGAAATGAGAGTATATATATGACGAAGTCACGAAGCTCGTGAGGGAATCCTTGCAGATATGGACGTAATGCACACATGAGTATTGGACATGGGGATAATTGCATAAGGAATGTAATGCATGTCGCATCCTTCTCTTTATGCATACATTGATCTAATCATGAATTGAGAGTATTGACATTGTTCAAAAGTGCCACCCTGTTAGAGATAAGAAATATGAAAGAGGTCGTGGATTCTATGGTCGATGTGTTTGTAGGAAATAAAACTATGGTTTGTTACGATGATAAGACTAGATCCATTTTGGTCCATGTAAGGGGAGACCAAAAGAGAAGTGTCGTCCTAAATAATGATCGATAGAGGATTTAGACGACATATATGCCTTTTTTTGGGGTTTGCATTTTAAGAGAGTCATTTCAATAGTTTTGGTGGAGATGCTTAAACAATGGCATAAATAGCCACAACTTGTAGTAGCTTTGGTGGGGATGCTCAAACAATGGCATAGATAGCCACAACTACTAGTAAAGTACTCATGGATGAGAATATTGTGACTTTATAAGTGATTAAGCTATTAAGACTAACAATGGTTGAAGATTGAAGTGTCACGAGCTATACAGAAAAGGGTTCTCAAAAGGCGAGATGTAGAATTTTCGAAGCAAGGGTTCTGTGTGGCGTGGAAAGGAGAGAAAGTTGCAACAAAGCATGTGGTGAAATTGTAAAATATTGGTTTAAGGTGGGATAACAACAACTAGTAAAAAATTATTGATGGAGATGAAGAATTTGCATGCAAATAAATATTGATGGAAATGAAGAATTTGCTTGTAAATGGGCATATGTCTCTAAGACCTGGTAAGACATGCATACCCTTTGGTATATCACTAGTAAAGTCTTGATGTAGACTTAGGTGATGTAGAGGAGCATCATGAAACATGTTGAGCTAAGACAATATGTGAAATTAGAAAATATCTTGACATTGACTAGGATGGCGGTGAGCGATGCTAGTTCACTTGGTTTGTTTGGCTATATTTGGTCAAGGAAAACCCAAAATGAAGTTTAAAGGGGAGACTATTCGATAAAGTTAACCCAGTGGTGGAGTTGTTGTTGTGTCAACAATTATGGTTAATAGTTGTGGTTTTGGGCACCTCGTATTGGTGACTCATGGTACTGAGTTCATGATATTACATTTAGTTGAAGCCACTAGAAGGTTTGAAAATTCTCCATTGTGTTGAGACATAGTTGAGTGATGAAAGCTCAGGTTGATGGCCCACTTGGATGTATTTGATCCAAGGATAATAATAGATCTATTATTGGTTGGTTTTTCCCTACTTGGGGTTTTCTCAACTAAATCACGTGTACATGGTTTGAATATTTGTTGCTTGTTTATTATATTTGTTTCTATTATAATGTTATGAATCTTAACACTTTCCTTTCACTAGCTATCCATGTAGGCTGACTCATCACGCTTATTCAAGGAAAACCATTCCACCAAGAATTACACATTGGTGGTTTGTAAGTGGGCAAGCTTTCACTCCTACAAGATGTCTCTCGATCTTAGGCCATTAACCTATTTCCTTAGGTCCGAGAAAAACAAGCTCTTAACTAAGTAGAAACACTTTTAAAACATAATCTATATCTATATATAATTTATTTAATAAAATTATATATAATTTAAACTAAAAAAATATTTTACACTTTATAATTTTTTATTTTTTTCCATCTTAAATTTACTTTATTAAATAAATAAAGCATATTTTTCATTTAATTTCACAATACTAATATATTATTCATAAGGAAAAATTAAATAAATAAATATAAATTTAATTAATCAAAAAATATTAATTAAAAAAATTAATAAAAAAATATAAACTAATAAATATTTAATTAATAAAAATAAATAAATTAAAAAAATCTGTAATTTTATATAAGAAAACCGAAATTACTAATAAAAAACACACAAAAAAAATCTACTACAAAGTTGAAAACAAATTCTAATAAATCATTCTAATACAAAGTTGAAAATAAACTCTAATAAACATAAATTTAATTAATCAAAAAATATTAATTAAAAAAATTAATAAAAAAATATAAATTAATAAATATTTAATTAATAAAAATAAATAAATTAAAAAAATATGTAATTTTATATAAGAAAACCGAAATTATTAATAAAAAACACAAAAAAAAATCTACTACAAAGTTGAAAACAAATTCTAATAAATCATTCTAATACAAAGTTGAAAATAAACTCTAATAAACTATGAAATTAAAACAAACTCTAATAAACTAGGAAATTAAAACAAACTCTAATAAATTATTCTAATACAAAGTTGAAAGCAAACTCTAATAAACAAGGAAATTAAAGATGAAGTTAAATATCACCTACATCACCCCAAGGAATTTAACAAAAAATATTAAAATTAATCTTAAGTATTTATAATAAAATTTATTAAAAAAAATAAAATTTAACTGGGTATAAAAATATTAAATTTAATTTCCAATTTTTTTAGAATGTTTTTCATTCTATGTATAATAATTAAAAACTTAAAATTATTATGTTAATATTTTTTCGTGAGTATAATATAGTAATATTAATTAATAATTTTTATTATTAAAATAATAACAATGATCTGTCCTAAATACTAAGAGAAAATCAATTAATCTAAATATTATATAAGTATGTATAATGTTATTTTCATGCTTAGTAACTGCAAAATTAGATTCATGCCAGAAATCAAAATTATATGGAATCTCTTTCGCATAAACCATAGCAATCCTTAACATTGAATATGTTTTCCTAATTTCTCAGAATAATTACATGAATTTATTAGAACCTTGGCCACACGATAAACAATAAAAAGACAAACATCCGAATTTAATTCAAAATAAAATATTTAAAAACACAAACATCTGAATTTAATTAAAATAAAATATTTAGCCATCTAAATTTTCCAATCATATACTAATATAAAATTAATTTAACTTTAGGAAAAAAACAGAAACAGAAACAGAACAATACAATACAATACGATAGCGATCACCACAAGAACGGAGTCGATATTTCTCATAAAGCACATCATCTCTATATACGAAAACAGGACCAGTGACACACAGATCACTTACCTTGCATCACAGAGGCCATGTGACTGGATATAACGGGAGCCTTTTCATGATCAGACGTAAAGCGAAAGAGAGAAACCCTAGCCAGTACCATTCGGATCCCAATCTCATAATTACAGGAAGAATCAGAATATTTTCTGTGGGCAAAAGAAAAAAATTGGATAACGTTTGCACGCGGCGAATCGTTGCACTGAGGCGGAGGATTGCCGACTTACGTCGTGTCACAGTCAGAATCCCGCGAAGAATCTAACACGCGTAATGGAGATAATCTCATCTAGTCGCGGCATCCACCAAGAACGCATAAACGACATCGGACGACTGGACAGCCAGTGGTTACCCACCATTTTCTGCTATTGTCGGTTAAATTATAAATACGACGCAAACTTCAAATTCGATCGACCTTGCTGTTTGGAATTTTCTGTAAATATGTTTTGCTCTATCTGCCTTGTACTAGATCATCAGACAAAAATGTCGATATCGGAACCGTGCAAAGATGCGGGTAGAATATGTCATTATCATTCACCGAAACAATTATTAGCCAAAAATTATGCTGTGGATGTTGATGGCTTAAATTTACGAAAAATTACGAGGTTTAGATAAGTTTGATTGAGTTGGGTTTAATTTCAACAGTTATTTGGTTTAAGTTTTATTATAGAGGTTGAAGATGAAAACCACTTTTGGGGTTAAATTATCTCAAAAACATGAGAAAGATTGAAAATGAAAATGATCTTTGGAAAATTAAACTATCTCAATAAACATCCAAACTCAACTGAATTTAACACAATCATAATAACAACGTTCTACTATTCAATAAAACTTAACACAATCATAATAATAATATCCCACTATTCAACTAAACTTCCTACCATCATGATTCTCTGAAAAGCCCATTTTACCATGAGTATAAGAAAGATATATAATTCTTTCTCAGTCATCAACCATAAAATTAACATATATCCTTTTTAAAATAAAATAAAAATATTTATCTAAATCTAAAAGAAAATATTATATGAAAATTCTCTGATCACTTTTCTACTGCGTTATAACATATTAACCCAAGAAAACAATAAAGAACATGCATCTCCTACTGCAGTATTGATATTGAAGGAACTAAATTTTCAGGAAAATATGTAGGATAGACATCATGAAATACATGTAGCAGGGCCCAGGCATATCCTTTTACAATTCTTGCGCATTCGAAGATCTAATCTATCATTACCGTTTTGCTTTTAAAATTTGTAAAATTGCAATGTTGTTGAAATATGCTTTCAATTGTATGAAAGTTGTCAACCTTAAGGAATGTGTCTGTTTTTGAATGAGAGCTTATAAATTAGTGTATATATATCCGTATATTTTAATCGTTGTATTAAATAAAAAAATTATTTCAAAAATAAAATAATATAATACATTAATTTAACATTATATTAAATTTTTTAAAATTAAATTATTATTATTAGTATATGCATTTTAAGCATCCAGGAATAAAAAAAAATTAAGAGTAAATTTATTTTACAGTATAAATAATTTTAATGTGTAAATTTTTATTATTTATATTGTATTATTGAAATTATAGAAATTACAACATGTGTATTGAGTTATTTTTTGTTTTTTTTTTTATTATTAATATATTTTTAAGTATAGTTCAATAATAATTTATATTAAAATATTTTATTCATAACTCATCTATAATATTTTATTCTATAGAATATTAAAATATTTTTTTTAACATTTTTTTTCTATATACACATATATGAAGTTGATATTAGGTGTTCAAATATTTTTGAAAAGTATAAGGTTTAAACATTTACACATATTTTTTTTTACTTCTGATTATTTTATACGAAATTATAAGAGATCATAGGGAGAACTAATTAAATATGTATAACATATTTTTTCTTTCTTTTTAACTATAGCCGACATAGTTTTTCTATTTAGAGAATGAGCCTCTCCACTCCTCTATGCTAAAGAACATTAATATATTATAAAATGTTACTAAAAAATTTTATTATGATAATCTTTTATGCTAGTAGATAATAATTCTTCTTCTAGTATAAATCCATTTTAATGAGGGATTCAGCAAACGCCTAGTGGGCCTATAAAATTTCTTGTTTTAAAGTGAAAATTTTGAATAAAAAATTACAACTCTAGAGATCTAAAGATTGTAGGTGCTTGATAGATCCTTGGTTGAGATTGATCTATAGAGGTTCCACACATACCTTGTGTAACATTTCATTGTTTAAATTGAATTTTTGAATAAACCCATTCAACCTCTTCTTGTTTTAAAGTGCAAAATTTGAAAAAATAATTGCACCTCAAGAGATCTAACCGTTATAGGTGCTTGATAGATCCTTGGTTGAGATTGATCTATACAGGTTCTACACACCATGTATAACATTTCACTGTTTAAATTCATTTTTTGCATAAATCCATTCAACCTCTTACAAATTCCCTTAGTATAGACCAATATACACTTTACATTTGCAAATTGAAGAATTTTTTTATGGATTTAGACAAAAATGACTACTAAGGGACATCTACTATGAGTGACATCAGTTACATTTAAAAATAATAAAAATAATTTTGCATTAACAAATTGAAAAGTAGTAATAAAAAAGAAAATCAATGTCCATCATGAATAAAATACTTCAATTTCCGTCCCCGTGGGAAAGTCAATTGATAATGTGAAATCTATGAAAACTTAGAGATCCAAGGTTCAAATCCCCTTGAGAAGTAAATTAAAATTTTAGTAGAAGTAAAGTGTCAAGTGAGTTGGCTGGAGGTTTACTAGTTTACTAGAAGTAAGTGTTCACTAGAAGTAAAGTGTGGCAGTAAAGTGGCGGGAGGGCTTACTAGAAGTAAAGTGAGATGGTAAAGTGGCGAGAGGTTTACTAGTTTACTAGAAGTAAACTGAAGGTATATCCAAAGTGTTTTAATTATCACTTTCACCTATAGATAGTCCCACAGAGGGTTATGCTTTGCTATGTTGTCCTGGTGGTTAGTGTCATCATGTTTGTGAAATATGCTAAGTGTGTGATTATAATGTCGAAATCATCACAACTTCACATGCCTCTCACACCTAGCCATTTTCCTGAAAGCCTTTCGACGGAACAGCTTCACTTCCCCAGACCCCCACTGAGCTTCCCTGCATAGTCTCAACCCTCAATGGTGTTGCTCGGTTGTATGGAACTACTCAGTGCTTGAGGTTGTCCCTCAGGTCAGCGACATTGCACAATCCCATAAATGACTTGTTGTCTTCCTTCCCAGAACTGTGTAGAGATTGCCGCCATGACCAAATTGAATTGCACATTTCTCAGGCACAATCATCAAGCCTCCCTCTTTCCTGTTGGAAGCTTTCACTTCGCTGAGACGTAGGTCTACACTGTTCCCCAAAACTACGTAGACATGCCCATCTGGTCATCTACTACCTGTCCTGCACTATTCTTAGAAATTGCACAGATCTATCGAGCTGACTCTTGCCGCCTTGCTTTGCATTGCCTCCAGAAATTGCGCAGAAATGTCTTCGAGTCCGCTTGTTGCCTATCTTATATTGTCTTGGAAAATTGCACAACCATGTCTAGCAGTTCCCCCTTGCAGCCCTATCATGTACTCTTCGTGCAAACTGTGCAGAGCTGCCGAATAGGTCCCTCTGCAGCCCTTCTCTATCTCCCTTTTGGAAACTGCAAAGCACTGCCCAATAGGTCCCTCTGCAGCCCTTCTCTATCTCCCTTTTGGAAATTGCAAAGAACTGCCCAAAATTCCCCTATAGCCATGCTCAGTCTTCCCTATGAAAACTGCACAGAACTACATAACAGTCCCCTACAACCCTGTCTTGTCTTCCTTCTAGAAATTGCTCATAAGTTACTCCCCTTAGGGTCCCATCTTGCCGCTAACACTAGTGACTTTCACTTCTAACACTAGTGACTTTCACTTCACAATTATGCCTCACAGTCATCTCTGCGCAATTTTTCTTGGTAGTGTAGTTTGTCCCCTTGGAATGCCTCATTCTGGCACGAGCTGCACTCTACATCGTCTCAGTGGGTTGTCTTCCCTCCTTGTAACCCGGAACACAAGAACAATGCATTATGCTAAACTAAGAGGTTTTACATTTGATGTCATCTCATCATGAGTGATTGCAAGAACAAGCACACTGATGGATCATGGCGTGACGACGAATGGGATGAAGAAGGAGTGTATGCTAGAAGACTTGCTCGCAAATGAAAATACACACAAAGCACATCAAACATCAAGCGAAAGAAACACATGCATGGAACTATTTTAGGAAGAACAAGACCATTGAAGACCCTGCAGCACCAAGCTATGCAAAGATGAAGACAAATTTCATTCAAGGACACATCCATCACTTAACAACACAATATCTTGACATGCACACCACAGTTAGCCAGTACATGTTAATAGTGTCATGTCGATTTGTGTTATGAGTTGTCTTGGCCACCTCAATACTATGAGACGTAACTGTTGTAATCCAATATAATGTAAAGTGAAATTCCAAGCATCATCATTGGAATGAAAGCAGTCATATGTTATGTAAAGAGTTATATGTAATGAATTTCAAGAGTCATGAGGGTAGTCCAAGAGTCAAAGAGGAATTTCAAGGGTCACCCCACCCTTTTCTATATATAGAACCTCATAACTCATATAATAGGCATTTTGGAGCCAAGATTTTGCTAGTGATTACATAGAGAGGGCTTTGAGAGAATTGTGACAAGTGTTGGCTTCTCCACAATGTAGAGTGAGTACATCTCTTTGGAGGAGTAGGTGGTGTTGACTGTAACGTTCCACCATTAGGGCTAATGGTTCATAGTGGTATGTATGGATGGAACTTTCACTTTATATAATATAACAGAGCCAACATGTCTTCATGCATATGTTGTTATTGTAGTTCGACTATTCTCGTTACTTTAGCAATGTATGTTATTTAACTTACACATTTGTGTATAAACTATTTGGTATACGATTTTATGAATCTTGTTGAAGTCGTGTTGTTGGTTTAACCCATCACTTTGGATTATTGACTATTCTGCTTCCCAACTGGTGATGTCATTCAGCTGATGTGTTCCTTTCAGGTTGCGCATTATTACATCGTTCAAAGGGATACACTTATTTACCACTTCATGTGTTAGAACCTCTCCATGCATCACTCTTGTCTCGTTGCAAGGTAACACACTTTCTTCTGACAAAGATATATTCTTACCTCTACACGCTCTCATAGTCAAGGCATAGCTTTACTATGGATTGGTGGGACTCCTACTCCAAATGGTTTGAGGTCTAGTTGGGATTTCTTACGAGGGATATCCCCTGACATGTTGGTGGGTCCAGCACCGTCAATAGAATGTGATAATGACAAAGAAAGAAAACTCCTACATTTAAAGATGCCAGAACATGTCTCTAGCCTAGACTTCTAGATGTATCATTAAGTTTCAAATTCTCCTCAAGGTTAATTGAGTGAATTTTAGAGTTTAGCTTGAATTGTGTTTTGATTTCAAGGCTCAAAACCTGACGACACTTGAACACACCTATGATGCAACTAATATGACAAAAATAACTCTTTTCATTTTCCTTTTAACAATGGAAGGCCTAACTAAGTAGGGGTAAAAGAAATCAATCAACAGTGCAACAAATAAGTGATGCAATGATCGATCTCCTCAACTTCACTATTCCAATGAAAATCAAATCCCTATATGCAATGAAAATATTTTTACTTTTCTTTTCTTTTCATTTATTGTTTCAAATGCAAAGAAGCATATGAACACAACTTGATTGTTGACGAAAATAAACCACAAAGACTTTAACTGTAATATAAAATTTCTTTTCAAATTCAATAATCCATCTATGTATACAAACCTTAACTGATAAGAAGAAAGAAATAACGAAAGAAAATCTTATCAAAAATGTGATGACACTCAGAGGCAACTAAAACTCATAAACAATTCAGCCCCCTAGGCAATTGAGGGGGAAATTTTGTAATAATGAAATCAAAAGAATGTAATTTCACACCAAGGATTGGCTTTTTCGATACACAAACAAACTCAGAGACACAAGGAAAATTTTTTGGACCAAAGAAAAATAAAGAGGTAGGAAAGAAAATTTAAAATTTTGCATCCTACGAGATAAATACAGGTGCAAAATAGACACTAGTGCATTGTGGTGTAGGCACAGAGAAGAAACATGTACGTTGAAGTTCTCTATCTCAGAACAGGGAATGTGCTAGGATTGTTTCAGCCAAAATACAACACAAAAAGTAAAACCAAGATCAAAGAGGTTTTTTCCTAAGGTAAATTAATGTCTCGGTGAGTCAATTAAGGTTACTTTAAGATGTGAAAAATATGCTAAGGTCAAGAAAACCACTAAGGAAATAATTGATCCCCATTTGAGTCACCAATTTGTTAAGCGAAATGTTAGCCTCACTCTCACATTAAAAAAAATTCTAAGTCCAAATAATTAAATTAATTAAAATCTTGAAAGTTAAGATGTAATCCTACCTTTCTAGATTGAGTTTTTTCCTCATGGTTAGGAGTCAGTTAGGCTTAGTTGTTGAGAGATTCTCTCCAACTAGTTAGGCTCCTAGATTAGTGTGTTGTTGAGATATTTTCTCAACCAAGTTTGTTCAAGATAGATGCACTATCTTGAGACAACTTCCTCGTGTATTTATATGTATCATAAACATTATTTTAATAATGAAATTCATGAGAATGAGAGATTATAGGAAAGTATCTCATGCCTTTTCTGCCATGTCTTGTTTTTCTATATTTTTGATATTTATTTTATGAGTGAGTGTGTTATTATTAATGTGTTAAAATATGACAATTGGTATGAGAGCTGGAGATTCATGTCTTACTGAATTATTTTTGAGTATAGTACATTTTTTTATGGTCTAAACGGAGTTCTGTTTTAGTAAGATAAAGAGTCTATTCCGACAGTTCTTCTCCATCCACATATTGCAGTTTCGATCTAAACTTCAAGCTTACCACTAGCAATATTGGTGAAATGGGAGCCATTCATTTTCCCTTTTTTAGAGATGCTCAATTCAAGTTGTGAGCTCCAAAATACAATGGCATAGCAGAGATCACCAATTCACATTGTTTGGAATTGAGGCCACCTTAAAATCTATTGATTAACAGATTCACTGCTGGATCAGAGTCTATTCCAATTCTATTTCTTCAATTTTTATTGGGGATCATATGTGTACTAGCACAACACACAAAATATGACAAGCGTATTTCTGTGACAAAAAATGACAAGCATATTTATGTGATATGCAAATATGCAGTTGAAGCGTTGAGCCCCATCAAATTCAGAAGCGTGGAGCCTCGATATGCCAAAGTTGGAAGTGCTCTCATTTCCTCCCTTGCTAGTCACCTTGGATGAACTAGATTCGCTAAGAAATTGTGACTGCGAATGTTTTTCAATCCATGATGCAGCGAGGAGGTTGTGGTGTTCAACGCCCCATTCTACAATATCTTTGATTTGTGCTTCAGTTGGGGTCACTCCCAACATCCAACACATAGTTTCAATCCGCCATCCTACAATGCGCAAGTCGTGGCGCTCATCTTCCAAGAGTTAGAATTAATGGCCGCCTCCAGTTTGTATTGGGAACAGAATCTGGTATGGTGACAGCAATTGTGTCAGCAATTTGCAATGCCTTGAATGTTGGTAAACAAAATTGTGCAAGAGAAAATATTGAAGCAGAAATTATCTTTCCCATTTCTTCTGATTCTATTTTACGCTGGAGTGTGAGGCTAGAGCCAGAGGTTGGAGTGCAACTTGAGGCACTGGAATTATGAAGAATGTAGTTTGCTAAGGACGAGAAATTTGCAGCCTCTAGTTAGCTCGAAATGTTTCAAGGAAGGCAAATCACAATACTCATCTAGTAGCATCTTTTTCAACCAGCCACCTCTTTGCTTTTAAACTTCATTCATTTCCTGTTTCAATATTATTTCCTTCTGAAATTTTGGGGTGGCTATCTGTGCTTGGCCAAGTGAAAAGAGATAGTTGCGAAAGTACTCAATTTCACTGTTATTAAATCACCCTTGTTACCAAACCTGGATATATTATCCGTCAATAGCTGGGAGTTTTCTAAATATTTTTCCTGTGCAAATATATGAAAGGATGGGCATTTTCTAGTATTGACGCAGTTGACTTCATATCTTGCAGTGGTAAATTCTGTAGTCAAATTGAAGAGTGCAACGAGAGTGACATGGTCATATTCCACCGTTTTCCATAGAAATCTAACAATTTGAAATATAACACGCATTAGAAAAAGAGCATATTTTCAGTTTTCGATTTTCTGGGAGTTATATCATTATCCATGGAGAGCCTCTTATTCTATGCTTTGTTTTGGTAATCCAAATTGTGTGGACTCACAGATAATAATACGAGATTATTGCTGCAGAAGCTTTTGAAAAGACATTGTATGGTGGATGGTACTTATGCATAAAGTGAATGGTGAGCATACCTTTAGATACATAAGTTGTAAAGTTGAAAATGAAACGTGACTTTAAGTGACTTTATAAAGTTTTAATAATCATTTTAATGGGAAGTATGTAAAGGAAATTTCAAAGAGTGATCCTAAAGTTTTTATGAGAGATAAGGTGGGTTATGAAAGTATTTTGGAGTGATAAGTTTTTTAGAGTGAGAAGTAAGAGGTGACTTTTGTACATTTTCGAGGGATAAGGAGTATTTCTAATTCTTTACGTAATGGAGAAATAAGTGCTTTTTTGGAGTCATAAGGTGCATATTTTGTAAATTTGGAGAGATAAGTGAAGTTGTTTGAGTGAAAGTTATTATTGTAATTCAAAATATTTTACTTTGAGAGTGATTGAGTCACTACAGGCAGTTTTTGAAGACAATTTGCAAGTGTGACATTCTCATTGAGAAGTTTCCATGACAAAGTTGTGACATTGAAGGTTGATGTACTTCAATAATTAATAAAATCATAATTTTTTTGGTTCTTGTGTCCTATATCCACCCGAAATTGAATAAGGGGATCTTACGTAGACCGTGTGTAGTGAATGCATGTGCATGACTTGTATTCAGATTATCTCTTTGTATTATGCTTAAAAAACTACATGCACATAAGCAAGCTTAAGTATAATAACTCTTAATCAAGCTTAAGTACACAAGCACAAAGCATCACATCATCAACATTATAAGATGATATTCCAAGCAAGGACATTTCACATCATATAATCAAAGCTATCAAGCTAAGGATGCTACAAAATAAAGAATTTCAAGCCAAGACAACATCAACATCATCAACACTTTTTATATCACTTGCAAATAAACATTTTTAACTGAATTGTACGGGTGCATTCTCGGTTGTAACCCTTATCGGGAAATCTAGTGTCTATTCAGAGCTGCTAGTCCCACTAAGATGGGTAGCTATCTTGGAAACAAACAAATTAAAGCCACTTGTTTTTTCCTTTATGAGAGAGAGATGAGAAAGAAGCAGAGAGTACCAACCTCAGTCTTCCACTTGGCTCCTTTCTTGTTTCCTTTCCCCTTTGACAGAATCTCGCCACTGCTTCCTTACTTGTCCAGCTTTAAAGAGCACTTTTAGATTCACAGCAGCATAATACCATCAAAACATAGATATCTTTCACTGTAAACAATATAGGATCAGATATATATTGACCATACAAATGGATATAACAAACACAGTATTCAGAGGTACACAAGAATATAGAGGAAAACTCAAATAGCTTTATTGGTAAAAGTCATAGAAGAGAGGATTACAACCACTTGGTTTGACTTAGCACCATCCTCCCAGCTTGAAAGGCCTCTTCACCTCACATAAAGAAAGATCACACAACAGTGTCTTCAAAGAGAAACCAGTAGCACCTCTTTGCAAATTACCAAATTCCAACCTCTGGATCTCTTGGATGAGGGATCCATTTATAGATATTTGCAGGGGGGTGAGTCAGCTTCTGGGATTTTGATTAGTTTCATCTCTCTGATATTTCTTGGTTCCACATGGAGATTTTAGATCTCTTACTCATCCATGGGCAAACTCAGAGAGGCAAGTGTCAAATGAGCAACTTCTAGAAGATTCTTTGGGTTTCCACCTAACAAACTGTTTGTGTCATTTGTCTACTCTCGCTCATCGCACCCTATAGAAGGGCTTTCCAGTATGCATCGCACTTTTTGCATGTGGCAGGTGAGATGCATCACACCTTTAGCACTGGGCAGTCTGTATGGTCCTACTTTGACCAGTTCTGAGTAGCTTTTCATGGAGAACTTCTAGGAGATGATGTAATTAGCTAACCTTGCTCCTTTAGGGTATGAAACAACACTTTTAGGCACTTAGAAGCCCTTGGTATATGGAAATATGTGATTGGGGTTGCAGTGCCCAAATATGTCTATAACAGTTGACCCGTAAAGCATGAGGTCGTAAATCTTTTGATGTCGGGTGAAATGCTTTATAATGAGGATCCAAGGTTTTTCATACTGGAAGGTGACCTGTATTAATATACAGTACAATACATTATCTTCATAATATTTTCATGATCTAGCTGAGGCGGGCATTCCCATGCTCATCTTGATAAATTCATTTTCATGTACATAGGACAGACAACCATCTGTGTGCAGACTGATGATTCCGGTAGAACCATCATCCCTTAGTTTGGATGATTATCTGTGTAGAAATTATGTACATTCGATGTTTTTATTTTCCTGATTATATCGCAGCCCGG
Organism: Pinus tabuliformis; assembly: GCA_031772625.1. Lineage (NCBI taxonomy): Eukaryota > Viridiplantae > Streptophyta > Pinopsida > Pinales > Pinaceae > Pinus > Pinus tabuliformis. The sequence goes on from CM062806.1 coordinate 684,875,694, forward strand.
ATGGATGAAACTAGATGCAGGTTCTTCAAAACTTGTTCAATCTTCACCAGAAGTACAAGTCGATCCATGTGAAAAGATGTTCTGATGTCGAACATGGAAAGAGATCGCTTGATTACCAGTCAATGATGCAAACTATTGACAGGCGCGAGAGGAATCACCAATGATGATGATGACCCTCAAGGTACTGCATTACAATTCACGTGGTGTGAATACATGAGTTGATGTCGAACACCACGCAAAATCTTTTGGTCGAAGGCCATTAGTGTAGACTTGTCGCCAGAAGTGAGAAACTTTCCATTGAGGCATGCAAGCTTCAAAGTACTCGAAGGGTTGTCCCTAGGTCGGCTTCTTGGATAATGAGTTGATGTCGACAAGAAGTGACCCGTCATAGGAGGGCATTATTGGATCCCACATCTACGACATGGAACAGAGCAAATGATCTTGTATAGGTGAAAATGATTTGATGATACAAGGTTCAGGATGGCGGTCATGAAAGAATGAGGCGTGAAGGTATTATAGTGGATGAGACACAAGCTGGGTAGGTGAATTCTCTAAGCGACTTCTCTGGAACATATCAGCAACACCGAAATGGATTGGTATCGTTAACCCCAAAAGTGGATGGTATGGTGGACCAATGGTGATATGACCAGTGAACGGAATAACCTAACCCGACTCAATCATGGTGATGGAGTGAAAGTGTCATGTTCAAGAGCAACCTGCTACCAATAAAGTTTCTTCAAGTTTTCTTCCCAATTTTCCCTAGTCATTTCTAACCAGTACCTCTTTATTTTTGTCAAGCTTGAGGAGGATAACATATGCTTGTTCTATAATTTTCCCTTCAGGCAAACCCGTCGCTATGTTTTAACGAGCCTAGCAACAATGAAACTCGCTCTTGTCTGAATGAACAAGTTTGTCACTATTATTTTAACGAGTTTAACGACAAGGATAACTCGGTACTTTTCAATTTTAGAGAGTCCGAAAAGAGACGGAGAAAAAACTCCAATATTCCTTTTTCGTAACATAATCCCTTAAGTCCGAAAAAGTATAAAACAATGCGAAAGGGATGACTTTTTGATAGTTTTAACGTGCCAAACAAGACAAACGCTCGATATTTTTGTGTAATAATCCCTCAGTTCCAAAAAGATTAAAATCTAGAGGAGGGATAGCACTTCCAATCACTTTAACGAGCTGGAGAGGCTAATCGCTCGGAAATCTTTTCATATTTTATGAGTTAGATGAAAAGAGCTTAAAGGAGACTCGTTTTTTGAGGAACGAGTGATGTTTTCAGATAGCAGCTGGTTCCAGGTAAGGTTTGGAACTTTCCAATCACGGTAGTGTAAAATGGCGGCTAATAGGATCACTCGTCGTAGCTATTCCTCAAAAGGGGTAAACAATCAAATGGAGGTGAATGATCAGCAACAATAGAGTGGAGGTGACGGTAAGAACACAACCAATGCTCAAAAGTTGATGAAAATGCATTCACGATGGTTATTTACCGGAGGTGGGTTCATTTTTTAATGAGCTTAAACTCTGATGGAACATATGCTCATTGCTAGGTTTAATTTTCGACGAGCTTGAACTTCGTGTAAAACATCTTGTGCCAGTCGTATAATAAGGATGTCTCATCGATAGGTTCATTTTTTCGGGAGCTTGCACCTTTCGAAATTATGCTTTGACTCATTTTATTATGTTAGCTAGGAACAACCAATCCTACGAGTTTAAAGGGCTAAGAACCTAAAAACTAAGAAAATAAATGGTTGTTTTTCACTTTCACGCAAAATGGTTTGCATGCCCCTAGATATAGCAAAGTAGAGTCTCCCAGGTTACCCCTCAATTTGCAGACAAAACACTTGTTCTATCGGGAAAGGCCTACTTTCTCCAGGCTACCCCTCAATTTGCAGACAAAACATTTATTCTATCGAGAAAGGCCTAACTTCTAACAGAGGTACCTTATTCCGGTCCAATCCCATTTTCCTAAACGGACGAGTGTGTTAGACCAGTCATATATCCTCTGCGGAAACCTGCCCTATACCTGAAGTTTCCCTATCGAAGCGGACCAGGGTGCATGCCCCCTAGGTTTCAGTCTTGACCACTGAATCACTCGCACTCATCAGGTGGATGGACTGGAGATTGATGAGACATTCCTTGTGCAAAGAGACCTATTAGGGATGGGATTTGACTATTAGCTATGTGTGAACTAGGGAATGAAAGCTAGTCTATGAGCTGGACCACTCTGCCTTCATGCGGAAAACACATTACTCAAAAGAGTGAGGAGACGATGGTTCCCATGCTATAAATGTAGTCATGCCCAAGGAGTAGATTTTAATCTAAAGGTCCTTGGACTACCATTACATTTAGATAAACGTTTTTCCTTCTTAAAGTTATAAGCAAACTCAGAAGGATCCCTAACGGTCAACTGGTTCCTTTATCGAAGCCTGTTAGATATCGCATCTCAGGTAAAAGTGCTGGTGAACCAAGCGTTTTCCAAGCAGTTGAGGAAAGGATACTCACAAAAGCCCCTTCATCTATGATGGTACCAACCATGACCATGTTGTAAGTTTGTACTATGATTCGAAATGGTACATTAGATGGTAAACGGGGTCTGCCTAGTAGATTCCAATCGAAGGAAACGACTAGGTTTCTTGGAGGTGGGACTGAATAAACGGCCAGATACAACTCTGATGAATTTCCTTCCTGCAGTAAAGGAATGGGAAGATTGCCCCCATTTTCATTGGAGTCTGTGTTTAAGAAAAGAATTTGAACGGTGTCGTTCTCATTCTCTTCGGTGACTGTATCATCTGAAGGTAAATCTTCTGAAGTCAAGATGGGGTCGATTGCCATCTTAGCCTATTGAATTTGGTCTAATGTGGACTCAGAGGGTTTATCTTCAATGATAGGTGCTTCGACTAACTCCAAAGGTGGGTCAGTCGGATTTTCAACTAGCAATCGATTCGGCAAGAGTTTCTTGTACCCAGGAGGGAGTCGTTGTGGTGATACAGGACGATTATCCAAGACTCTTTTAGCTTTGTCCGGGAAGGGACAACGGTGGAGGGCATGATCGCCTTCACATAGTTTGTAGGGAAATTTAGATTTTCCTTTTTGTCCGGTGACTTCGCTTTCACTAGTTGACGGTGTACTTTCAACATGATCATCAGAGGTTGACGACATTGGATTGTGCAAGAGGGAAGACTAGCCCTATAGGATCCATGGGATGCAAGGAAAATCTCGGTGATAGTAGTCTCCTTTGTAGATGACACATGGAGATTTAGGTTTGGACGGTGCAGTGTGTGGATTTTCACTAGACGATGCACGGTCACCCCTTTTTGTCGTTGGCTCCTTCTTCTTCTTCTCCTTCCCCTTCTTCTTCTTCTCAATTACTTGGTTTCTAGTTTTACTATCTTTACCAAGTGAAGAGGAAGAAGGAGAGGGAGAGACAAACGAAGTAGAAGGTCGGGGGCAAACTCTGGTATCATCTAGTTGCTGATTCGATTGTTTAAGAATTACGATGCTTTGAATGACAAAGGTTGAGAAAACCCATACCACTAGGCCAATTGTCAATCTTGGAAGGGATAATGTGGCCATATGAGGTGCACCAACACCTCCCCAAGAGGAGAAAGGACTAGGATTTGCCCCAAGGGGAAATCCTTGGTTGGTGGACTCCATTTTCTCAACCTAAGACCAATGAGGGAATAGTGACGTTATTCCGATTAAAATAAATTTTATACGCTTTGATACAACTTGCTTTTTCAGTTTTTAAGAGTTGAGAAAAAGCTAAAGATGACTCTAGTCACCTTCGATTTTTAATGATCCTGAAGTGACAAGTGCTCAGATGGACCTTTTCCTTTAAGGAGTCTGAAAAGGAACGAAAGAGACTGCTCTGGAAATCTAGACAGAGAGATTACCAAACCAATCGCAAAACTACAGAATACTTTTTACGGTACGATAGTCAGTCTTCCCGAATACTTTGTTTAGTGCATTACGATCGATAGGGCGGTAGACACGACTTCCTAAGGATAAAGGATATAGCCTATTGTGGTCTCCCAATATATACTCAATGGTACATGGGAGCACAAGTTTGTATTGGCACTTATGGTCTCAAAGAGGAGGGATCACCCAACCTACGATGAAAGCGAAAGTTACCAAGCTTTATGATGTCGGAATACGTCTCTAGCCTAGACTTCTAGATGTTGTGCGTTAGGTTATAAAGCATTTTTATGTTCATTGAATTTATTTTATAGTTGATCTTTCTTAAGAAGTTTTCCTTTAAGGTTCGCCGTGTGATGTAGATATACAATTCCTAAAATGCAATCTAAGATGATAAATGGTCATTTAATCTTCTTTTTACAATGAAAATCCTAGCTACTAGGGAAAGAGAAATGAAATCCTTTCAACATAAAGCAGAGAGCACACACTAGATGCACTGTCCTAAATAAAAATCAGTAAGCAGTCTAAACGAAAATGCACATGCATGTATTTGTTTTCCACTTTCTTAATGTGTGAATGACAAAAAGAATGCTAAGTACAAGTCTGAATTATTTCTTCTTTCAAAGCGACAGCACTAACGATTTTCTTTTCAAAAACGACAGGAAGGCAAGACGACACTTTGCGGTTTTGAATTAAAAACTACTTTTAACACTTGAAATACTTATAAATTCAGATCAAATGCAAGAGTAACAATGTAATCGACCATCAAAAAGATAAGTATTCTTTTCGTTGACTGAAAATGACACTTGTGACACTTCCAAATCAAAATATGACAATTCAATTAAGCTACTATTTTGTAAAAGAGAACTGTAAATGGCGCACAATACATAAAAACATTCACAGTTCTTTGTACAATATAGGTTGGATGATGAAAATAAGTGGGTTTCAATAGTGGTCTACTGATCACAGACAACAAAACAACTGAATAAAACTAAAGACAGTGAAGAAAAACCAAAATCTGGAGGCAGATCTACTCTTGACTGATCATCGCACCTGTAACATAGGGAAACAGGGATGCATCCCACCTACTGCACACAGGAGGTGCGATGCATCCAAATTTCCTAAAGGAGATGGTGCGATGGTTAAGGAACGAGACTTTAGCTTGGTTTTTGGTCATAGTTTGCTGTTTAGTTCAGGTATTTAGGTCGAGAAAATGATAGTCAGTAACTATAAAGTATAGGGCTAATCTAATGAGGTTACTCAAGCTACCTCTAGGGCAAAAAGGATGTTTGCAAGTCAATTATTCAGCTCATAAACAAACCCGGAGATTGACTGAAGCAACGTTGATCTACTTTGCACTTGCATAGTAAATGCAGTTCAAAGGCTAGCTGGCTTGACTTCAGGCTCCATCTGTGGTTTATGAATCAAGCAAATAGAGACAAGAAATCAATCTAATCGCTCCCCAACGGAGTCACCATTTTGTTATCGGGAAATCTAGTGTCTATTTAGAGCTGCTAGTCCCACTAAGAGGGGTAGCTATCTTAGAAACAAACAAATTAAAGCCACTTGTTTTTTCCTTTACGAGAGAGAGAGAGAGATGAGAAAGAAGCAGAGAGTACCAACCTCAGTCTTTCGCTTGGCTCCTTTCTTGTTTCCTTTCCCCTTTAACAGAATCTCACCATTGCTTCCTTACTTGTCCAGCTTCAAAGAGAACCTATAGATTCACAACAACACAATACCATCAAAGCATAGAAAATTTTCACTTGTAAACAATATAGGATCAGATATATATTGACAATACAAATGCATATAAAAAACACAGCATTCATAGATACACAAGAATATAGAGGAAAACTCAAATAGCTTTATTAGTAAAAGTCATAGAAGAGAGGATTACAACCACTTAGTCCGACCCAGCACCATCCTCCCAGTTTGAAAGCCCTCTTCACCTCGCACAAAGCAAGATCACCCAACAATGTCTTCAAAGAGAAACTAGCAGCACCTCTTTGCAAATTACCAAATTCCAACCTCTGGATCTCTTGGATGAGGGATCCATTTATAGATATTTGCAGGGGGGTGAGTCAGCTTCTGGGATTTTGATTAGTGTCATCTCTCTAATAGTTCCTAGTTCCACATGGAGATTTTAGATCTTTTACTCATCCCTCGGCGTACTCAGAGAGGCAAGTGTCAAATAAGCAACTTCTAGAAGATTCTTTGGGTTTCCACCTAGCAAGCTACTTGTGCCATTTGTCTTCTCTCGCTCACCACACCCTATAGAAGGGCTTTCCAGTATGCATCACACTTTTTGCATGTGGCAGGTGAGATGCATCACACCTTTAGCACTGGGCAGTCTGTATGGTCCTGCTTTGACCAGTTCTGAGTAGCTTTTCATGGAGAACTTCTGGGAGATGATGTAATCAGCTGACCTTGCTCCTTTAGGGTATGAAACAACACTTTTACGGACTTAGAAGCCCTTGGTTTATGGACATATGTGATTGGGGTTATAGTGCCAAAATATGTCTATAACAGTAACCGACACCCTAATTTGAATTGTTAACGTGAATACATTAAGTTAAGTAAGTCTTCAACTAAGTCATCAAGATTGAACTTGTCATTTGTCTCTTGGGTGCATTTTTGATAGTGTTCGACGCCCTTCCTTTTTTAAAATAAGCATATTCAATTAGTACATTCAAGAAAGCACAAAGTGTCAGTTATCAATCAAGCAAGTTCAAGCAAGCCATCTAGTAAGCAATCATCATCAAACAAGTGTATTCTATTCTTCAAGTGAGCAATAAGCAATAAATCAAGCGAGCGTGTCATTCAAACAACAAAGCAATCGAGCATGTCATTTAAACAACCAAGAAGGCGAGTGTGTGAAAATCAAGTGCGAAAGTTCAAAGCACAACATCTACAACAAATGAGCCAATGTGAAGCTGATTGAAGCATTCACAAAGTGTCAGTGACACATTCAAGCAAAGCAACTGTCATCAAGCGAGCGTGAAATAAAGACTTCAACCAACCAAGTTATAAAACTCTAGCAAGTGTTTAAAGCATCAACAATAAGAAACAGTACAAGCAAACTTGAATTCAAAGTGAGCAAGTTCACATGGCAAAAATCATTCAGTTATTAAATATTCTTAACAATTTGATCCTCTCAACTATTGAAGACATGGTGCAAATCAAAAAATCAACTCTTGTTGATATTTCAATGAATCTATAACATGCACATGAAATGATTGACTTTCTTCAACTAGAGTTGCAACTTCAAAGAGATGAGTTGCAATAGAAGAGTGATGTTTCCAAGTCTTTCATCCGTATAGATGAAGATAAAGATGTTGAATCCAAGTCACTAATCCAACCAACTTCAAGTGTCAAAGTGGTCCCTGATCCAGTTCAACTTTCTTCCAAACCAATCATCAAGCCATGGGAAGAAATACAAAGTAACAAAAATCGACGAGACTTAGGATATGTCAAAGATGACGCCAAATTGCATATCCCATATTATTCAAGGCCCATTAAGTTTTTCACTACAGGGTTTCTTACACAAATCACATTGGCTAGTTCTAAGAAACTTGTAGACAAACAGACATGCACGCAAACTGAAGTTCCAATCAAACCAAACTACCTTCATTGTCAAAGAACTAGTCATCTGGAAGATCAATGTTTCGATCTCCATCCTTGTCACCATTGTGGCAAGTCAAATCATTCATTAGCGCAATGCAACAAACAACAACAATCAACAAGATTGAAGATCAATTATTCATGGATTGATCCCTAGAAATGGTCAACCACGGTCAGAAGATTGTATAAGTTTTACAATCGAATTCACCCACACATATTTTAGCCAATAGTTTGGGAGGTTATATTCCATTACAATCGCCCGATTCGCCTAGTTTGGGAGGTTATATTCCATTACAATCGCCCGATTTTCTGTTTTAGAATGTTAAATTAATTTGAGATCACCCATTTTCTGGTTTGGGGGGTTGTATTTGGTCCCAATAAATAAAAATATAAATAAAGTGGAGGTATAGTAAATAAATAAGACCTCTTTTTATACTTACTCCAAAGGTATGGTAAATAAATAAAACCTCTTTTTATATTTAGTCCATAACCCTCTAATACCTCTTTTTATATTTAGTCCATAACTCTCTTTCTATTTAAGAAGACTCAAAAAAGAAGTTTTATTTAAGTGAATCCTATGGGTCAAATAACATATTTATAAAAGAGGTATGGTAAATTAATAAAAATATAAATAAACGAGATGTATGGTAAATAAATAAAATATTTTTTTATATTTACTCTATAAATCACCTTATATTTATGAACATGCAAGAGTGTAAATAAAAAAAAATATAAATAAAGTGGAGGTATGGTAAATAAACGAAACTTATTTTTATACTTACCCCAAAGGTATGGTAAACAAATAAAAATATAATAAACTAGAGGTATGGTAAATAAATAAAACCTCTTTTTATATTTAGTCCATAACCCTCGTTCTATTTAAGAAGGCTCAAAAAAGAGGCTCTATTTAAGTGAATCCTCTGGGCCAAATACCATATTTATAAAAGAGGTATGGTAAATTAATAAAAATATAAATAAACGAGAAGTATGGTAAATAAATAAAACATTTTTTTATATTTACTCCATAATTCACCTTATATTTACCAACACTCAAAAAATGCATTATATTTAGGTGAAGCCTATGGTCCAAATTATTATTATCCATGCAAAAAAAATTATTAACCCTAATATTATAATTAATAAAAATAAATATGGCACATGGTTTTGACCCATGGTATTCACGTGGAATGTAGCTTATTTAAAGGGGGGAATTAAACCAGGATAGATTCGTCTTTACTCTGGATGCTCTACTAAGCCCGAGAGGGATCAAATATCGTGATATGCAAACCAACATAGAGTGAAAAGATATTTGATCCCTCTCAGGGCTTGCTAGATCAAGAGTAAAAATGAATCTTGTACTTTAATGTCACTTAAACATTTTAACTTGGTTAAAATAAAAAGAATAAAAGAATAAATCAATTATTAATTTTATTAATTTTTATAAAACACTGATAGTAGTTTTTAAGCTTCAGGTTTATGCTAACCCATGGTATTGACCCATGGTAATACCATGGTATTCATGTGAGCATAGACTATTTAAAGGGGAAATTTTATCACCTTAGATCCATCTTAATTTCAGGTCTACCAAGTGCTGAGCAGGATAAATAGATTCATCCCTCTAAGAGTGGTAGATGTGGAGTTAAGATGGATATAGGTTGGTTTTAATGATAATGAAGATATTAAATAGACTTAGGAAATTATATTGTAAAAAACATCTTAAAGTGGATAGTTAAAACTACATTTAGTCACTTCACAAAATTTAGTAAAAAATACCAATATCTCCATTAATATTGGGTATTTTGATTTAACAAAAAAATTCAAAATAGTGAAATCTTATCTCTCTTTCTGCATCACCCTCACAGAAGAGAGATAGTCGCTGCCCAGATTCCCACCATTTTTCAAACATTCTCTATTATCACTCTTTCGGCATCACCCTTGCATAAGAGAGATAGTCACAGCCCATATTTCCCACCATTTTTCAAATGTTATCTATATGATATCTTTATGAAAAATTTAAGGTACTAATGTTGGATTAGTTGTTTGAAAAATATGCTGGTTTATACAACCTTTCATCTTCTCTGTTATTCTTATTTTGTCGTAATGATCTATAAGGGTTGGATTAGTTGTTTGAAAAATATGATGGTTTGTACAACCTTTCATCTTCTCTGCTATTCTTAGTTTGTCATAATGATGTAGGTGTTTACAATGCTATTAAAAAATGCAAGACATATGAAGGTAGTGAATTATGCTAATAAACAATTTAGATTGGGAGAGACGTAATTAAATTTTATTATTTAATTGAAGATTTCCAATTAAAATAATAATAAATCTACATTTATATATTTATATATTGACTGGAAGGCTTCTGACAACTGTCACTTCTTTCCATTAGATATCCTTCAAGCCTTTGAGATACCTACAACTTTCTTATATTATATAGTTGGGGCTTGCTACCTGTTGGCATGTTGGGGTAAACAAACTTGATATGTTTTTTTTTTAATCTCCCAGTTGGAGTCTATGGAATCAGGAAGAAGTTTGATAGCTTAACAAAAGTGGTAGAGAAAAGATTAATCTCTCCTACCTTGACAGAATTGGTGGTCAAGATCACCACCTATAAGAACTTTGTTGTGGAATATTATCAAAACTAATAGAAGGATATGAAAGAGTGTACAGTAAGAACCTTGACAAACATGACCACTGAAACTTGCAACATTGTTTGTAGGAAGAGAAAATTATGTTTCTTTTTTCCAAACATGTATGTTAGTATATTCCAATTTAATGAATATGTTTTCCTATTATCATATATGGTTTCATACTTTAACAAAACATGTGCCAAGACTTCACAATGTTTTATTATTCAGTGAAAGATTTGTCAAGATATTACAAGATTTTATAATTCAATGAAAGATTTGCCATGATTTTACAAGATAATATAATCTAGTGAGAGATTCTCCAAAAAAATTATATATACATATTATATTATTGATAAAATCGCCTCCCATTTTTCCTATGTATCATAGGGATTCGCTGATTTATTATACATATAAATTTAGAGTGGTTCTTAAAATTTTCCCTGTTGCACACACAACTAAAACAAGCAAAGGATCTACAATATCCATGTCACATAGTATAAAATATCAATTCAATGACTCAGCATGGCATTGGAATACATGAGTGCAAACATAACACAACAAATATAGGAAAACAATATAGTTTTTGTATTGACAAATATAAGAGAGTGTTTACAACAATAAATAGAAGTTGATTTTGTAGATGTCTACCCAAGTTGACTTGTCCTTCCCTGTCACAAAGCACACCTCAACATCAACCCTAATGTATAAATGTGATGACCACTTTACGTCCAAAGCAACAACATGAGCGCACTAGCAATACCCAAAAGCCAACTCAGACCTTATGGGAGGAAGTAAACTTATAAGATGAATGTGGTAGCTTAGGATTTACCATTCTAGGCTTGAGATCCACATGTGATGGGAGGATGAGCTCAAGATATAAGAGATAAAGTCTCCAAGATAGGATCAGATAGGAATTCGAGATCTCTATTCATGGAAAACAGTTAAAACTACCTTGGAATCTTATAAAAGAGAAAGCTTCAGAGATATTTTTTATTTTCCCGAACTTTTCGAATCATCGCACCTGAATAAGGGAGAAACATGTGCTTACCAACGTTAGTGAACAATCGTGAAACATGCATTGAACACAAGTGACCAAGCATGCAAGGAAAGCTGAGGCTAAAAATAATGTTTTTTAGCAATTTGTCTAAGAAAGTCAGACATTTTGGAGAAGTGATGCTTAGGTCTTTATAAAGGGATTATGACAAAAAGTCTTCAAGGATGTTGACTGATTTGTTCTACGGGCATTTTTGAGCAGATGTGACAAAATGGGCTGTAACAGGGTCCATTGTGGGTGGACCCAATTTTTTGGTATGCTATTCATTGAGGTCAATGACTAATGAGGTCTTGGTTTGGTTATTACTTATGTGTATAAGGTTGTTAGACGTCCTAAACAACACAAGACACATTCATCGCGGTTAACTAGACAAAGGCTTTGACTGGTACCTATTAATGTGGAAGGATTTTATTGGCCAAACTTTAACTGGTAGTCTCTCGTAATCCATAATTATGATTGAGATCAATTTTATTTCACCATAAATGTCTCCATGAGTCAAACATAATAGTGGTATTGGTTTAATGTTTTCAAAATTTTGGAAAAATGAGAAATCTTATGATGTAATGAGCCATGGCATATGACACCTTGAGGTTGGAGGGAGATCATCTAGTGACATAGTGGTAGGACTTTAAAACCCTACTATAGTCACAATTTTACCCTATTGATTATATAGAGTACCAATGGATCCAGTGGCATTACTTCAGGTAGAGGAAGGGGGGGCACTGCTTCAGGTAGAGGTAAGGGGAGAGTGTATAGGATTACACAATATGATCTAGAAATATAGCCATAATGTTGAGTATCTCCCCAAAGAAACTAAATGTGCTTATCAAGTATCACGAGGGTCTACATATCCATTTGCAAAAGAAATTGATGTTGTTTAAGCCCAAAACGATGGACAAGGCTTGTGTATAGGCAAAGCACCTTGAGAAAATAGGCCTGAAGAAAGGGAAATCACGTGGATTGAAACAAAAGGAGAACTAGGATGTTTCTAAGAAGGGGAAGACGAAGTGGAAAGGGGGAAAATATAAGAAGATGATAGCCATAACACACTAGTGCAAAGAATCCAGAAAGACTACAACCATTATAACATTAATGATCATATAGAGGAGAAGCGTTGGAAGTTGCATTCATAGCTTAATCCAAAGAACGAAAAGAAATATAAAAAGAAGAAGAATATCATGGTCACTAATTCAAGTAATAGGTTGAATTTATCTCAAACATGGATGATAATATTGTCTTCACATTAGTGCAAAAGTAGGTGAATATGAGTATCCTTCACTAAGAGGTAGAGAACAAAAATACTAGGCTCTAAAATATAAAGATATAGGTTAAAATTATAAATATTGATGGTTTGTTTAACTCGGGATTATAGGAAAATCTCATTGCAACAAAGTTGTTCAACAAATTAGGATTGGAAGTGTGTGATCATCCTAGCCCATATCTATTGGGTTGGGTAAATAAGGATGCAAAAATGAAAACAATGTAAATATCAAATGGGATCTATATCTAGTATCTATTTTTTTGAGGTAAAAAAAAAATCCGATTTTGAAAAGTGTTGCTTCATAATACATTTTTTTTAGCATATTTTTGACACTTTATGAAAAAAAGAACTTGTCATTCATCAAATTCAAATTGAGACTCAAATGGGCGAACCATCAATTCCTCAAATAAAAATTTATTATTATAGGACAATATTTATGACGGGTTTCAGTGTATAACTCTGCTTAGGAAGTGGGCCATAGGCATCAGTCGTTGTCGAAATGTTGACGTCGTTGGTGCATATTGTCGGTAGAAGATGCGACTCGATGCTCCGTTTCCGCCGATGCAGTCCTTTTCTTGCTTTTCCAATAAACATGCGAGACAACTGTGGATGGCAAAGATTTTATACCGATGGTTCTTGCTACATTGTTATCATCTTTTAGCGGATGCATGCATGTTTTTCTCGAATATTTTTAATGAAAGTGTATTATAATGGACATAGATTCCAATGTTTCATGAGTCACGTGTGCGAAAAATGTTCTGTGTATTGTTCGTATAGCGATGGTTTATTACAATGCCTTTGAAAAATAAATTTTATGATTATTATGTTTAATATTTAAGTAATTTATTTACGAGATGTATTTGAGGATTATCATTGTTTGGGTGGGTGATTTGAGAGGTTGAAAGGTTAATATTGTAATAGATATTTTTGAAATTGATTTAAAAATTGTTTTTTTTGTTTGTTAGGGTGATAAACAAAACTTTTTTTTGTATTATATGGTGTTTTTGGAATTGTTCAATATTTAGTTTGAATATATATGTTGTGGGTGCTAGTTTATATTTTAGTAATGTCAATGTTCTTTTTTATGTTAGTTAAAATTGAAAGATACTTTTGATCTTCTAAATCAAGATTAGGCACCTCTTTGTAATATTTTTTATTGATTTGTTTTATATGTCTTTATTGCACCACAAATAATATTTAAATTTACATAATAATAATATTTTGAATATTGTGAGTATCTTGCATGATGACATCTTTTTGTATTCTCCAAATATTTAGCAAAGAGTTGGTGTCTTGATGCGATCCTTGCTTCAGTGCTTGAGTTATTGTTGGTTATCATTGGAGTTGGAAGCCATTTTGGGGGGTCTCTTGTCATCCATGTTGTTTATCTTGTTCATATATATATTACATAGTGGCAAAACCTATCACATCTTAGTTGGCACACCGACAGTGAGGACAACAATATGTTAGATAAACTTGATCCAATGGTGGAGTTGAGGATGTGTCAACAGTTATGGTTAAAAATTATGCTTTTGGGCACCTTGTATTGGTGACTCATGTTATTGAAGTCGTTAATAGGCTTGGGAATTCTCCAATGTATTGAGCTAGAGTTGAGCGGTGAAAGCTCGCGGTGTTGGCCATCTTGGCTGTGTTTTAGTCAAGGACAATATATCTATTATTAGCTATATATATTACATGGTGGAAAAACATATCACAACTCAATTGTCAGACCGACAGTGAGGACAACCATTTGTTAGATAAACTTGATCAAATGATGGAGTTGAGGATGTGTCAACAGTTATGGTTAAAAATTGTGGTTTTGAGCACCTCGTATTGGTGACTCATGGTATTACATGTAGTTGAAGTCGTTAAATGGTTTGGGAATTCTCCATTGTATTGAGCTAGAGTTGAGCAGTGAAAGCTCAGTGTGTTAGCTGGCTTGGCTATGTTTTAGCTAAGGACAATATATCTATTATTAACTAGTTTTTCCCTAGTTTGGGTTTCCTGGGGTAAACCCTATTGTACATGTTTTGAGTGATATATATATATATATATATATATATATATATATATATATAATCTTCTAAATCCTAACAAGTAGTATGATAGCCAAAAGTTGGTTGTAGTAGTATGTAATTGGCTTAGTGAACTTAGACCCAAGAAGGAAAGTCAATGGCCTCGTTATTTTTGGAGCAAGATGGTGAGGTATCACAGTGCTAGGGTTCCACAAGAAGATGGTGTGCCACTTATCGCAAGAAAGTGTTGGCACTTGCATGAGTGAATCTTATCGTAATTTGGAAGAAGAGAGTGGCTTGGTAATGAAGTTAATGACTTCAATAATTTCATGACAAGTTGTTGTGATAAAGTTCATATGGATCCTTGTAGTGTGCTTTGTGTTACCTCATGGACTTCGCTTGTTACAAGTTGCTGGATGGGAAAAGGGTTACCACGGAGCTTAGAGCTATGACAAATCCAAAGAGGAATGTTGGAGTTGCACAAATAATGCATTGGAAATCAACATCCAATGCAATCCACCATGCATGCAGTAGCACATTGTATGTGGATGGAATTTTCATGGATTATGTGAACAGCCACGACTGATGGAGATTGTGAAGGTTAAATTGAATTGAGTATACGACTAATCGAGATTGTGAAGGTTATAGTGAATTGAGTATCGATGCATTTGAGAAGGAAAATGCTAGAGCCATGGCTATGTAGTGTATACGGAAAAGAATCACAATGGCGGTAGTGGTAACGAGGGAGTCGAATATGACTACGAAGCATTGCAGGAGATGTTAGCCATGTGAAAGCAGACAATAGAATGTGGAGTGATTAGGGACTGAGTAGCCATTAGCGGACAAAACCAAGGCATGATGATTCTTGTTCCTCGTTATAAAACACGACGATATATTTTATTCTTTTAAAGAAGTAACTTTCATTTTGAAATTATTAGTATGTATAAAAGTATATGTTATATCCATGCTTGTAGAAAGGAGAGTATGTGTATGAGGAAGTCACAAAGACTCACGAGGGAGGCCTCGCAGATATGGACGTAATGCACACATGAGTATTGGACCCAGAGATAATTGCATATGGAGTGCAATGCATGTCGCATCCTTTGCTTTGTACATACATTGATCTAATCATGAAGTGGGAGTACTAACATTGTTCAAAAGTGTCACCCTGTTCGAGATAACAAATATGAAGAGGTCGTTGATTCTATGGTCGATGTGTTTGCAGAAAATAAATCTATGGCTTGTTAGGGTGATCAGACTAGATCCATCTTGATTTATTAGGGTGATCACACTAGATCCATCTTGGTCTAGGTCAAGGGAGACCAAAAGAGAAGTGCCATTCTAATTGGATCTGGTCTAGGTCAAGGGAGACCAAAAGAGAAGTGTCATTCTAAATAATTATAGATAGAGGATTTGGACGACATATATGATATTTTTTAATTTTTTTAATTTTAAGCGAGTCATTTCAATAGCTCTCGGGGCAGTTGTTCAAACAATGGCATAGGTAGCCACAAATGTTATTAGAGCACTCATGGATGAGAATATTGTGACCTCACTAGTGATTATGCTATCAAGACTCAGAACGCTTGAAGATTGAAGTGTAAGGAGCCATAGAGATAAGGGTTCTGACAAGGTGAGATGTACCATTCTGGAAGCAAGGGTTATGTGTTATGTGTGGCGTGGAAAGGAGAGAAAGTTGCATTGAAGCATGGGGTGAAATGACAAAATGTTAGTTTAAGGTGGGACAATAACAACTAAAAAAAATATTGATGGATATAAAGAATTTAAATGTAAATGGGCATACGTTTGGTAAGACATGCACACCCTTGGTAAATCACTGGTAAAGTAAGGATGTAGTCCTAGGTGATGTAGAGGAGCATCATGAAGCATGTTGAGCCAAGACAAGATGTGCAATTAGAAAATACCTTGACATTGGCTTGGAAGGGCTTAAGGTGAATGTTGTTAGTTCACTTCGTCTGTTTATCTAGATTTGGTCAAGGAAACCCAAAGTCAAGTTTAAAGGGGAGATTGTTCAATAAAGTTAACCCAATGGTGGAGTTGAGGCTGTGTCCAATTATGGTTAATAGTTTTGGTTTTGGGCACCTGGTATTGGTGACTCATGGTATTACATTTAGTTGAAGTCGTTAAAAGACTTGGGAATTCTCCATTGTATTGAGCCAGAGTTGAGTGATGAAAGCTCACGTTGTTGGTAGGCTTGGATGTGTTTTATCCAAGGACAAAAATAGATCTATTATTGGTTGGTTTTAACCTAGTTGGGGTTTTCTAGAGTAAATCATGTTGTACATGGCTTAAATGGTTGTTGCTTTATTATTATATATATTTCTCTCATAATGTTCTGAATCCTAACAGTGTCACTAGCTGCTATCCTGAATATAGGCTGACTTACCCTTATTTAAGGAAAACTACACCACTTGGAATTACACATTAGTGGTTAGTAAATGGGAAAGCTTTCACTCCTACCAGATGCCTCTAGGTCTTAGACCATTAACCTGTGTCCTTAGGTCTAAGGAAGATGAACTTTTAGCTAAATAGATACACTTTTAAAACATACTTTATGTCCATATATATAATTCATTTAATAAAATTATTTATATTTTAAACTAAAGGAAAAAAATTAAATATTTTTATATTCTATAAAAAAAATCCAACTTAATTTTACTTTATTAAATAAATATTAAGGACATAATTTTTCACTTAATTTCACAATACTAATATATTAATGAAAAAATAAATAAATAAAGTATCTAAATAAATATAAATTTAATTAATAAAAAAAAATATAAATCAATATATATTTAAAAATTATTAATTTGATATAAAAAACCAAAATTATTACTTTAGAAAAATCTCAATTTTAAAAATAATAATAATAATAATAAAAACAAACTCTAATAAACTATACAATTAAAGATAAAATTCAATAGGACTTACATCACCCCAAGACATTAAAAATATATATAGATATATTAAATTATTTTTATCCGAAAAAAAAACTTTTGTATTTACAAAATAATTTATAAAAAAATATTAAATTTAATTTTCAAATATGTGTAATTAAATATAATTTTACAAGTTCTTTTGAATAATAAGTATATATAGATTCCTTTAAAAAAAATCAAATATTTTTCATTTTATTTAAAATAATAAACAAATTTAAGGATACTATTTTAATATTTTTTTAAATTTAATATATTAATATTAAAAATTAAATTTTTATTATTAAAATAATAACAACCATCTCTCATAAACACTAAAATAAAATCATTTAATCTAAATATTATAATTAATATAAATATGGATAATGTTCTTAAATCATTTAATCTAAATATTATAATTAATATAAATATGGATAATGTTCTTTTCATGTTTAGTGACTATAAAATTAGATTTTTCTTAAACATCATATTAATCTCTTTCACATACACCATAACAATCTTTAACATTGAATTTTTTTTTTCCGTAATTTCTCAGAATAATTACCATGAATTTATTAGAACCTTGGCTACATAATAAAAAGACAATCGTCCAAATTTAATTAAAATAAAGTATTTGACCACTTAAATTTTCCAAACATATAATAATATAAAATTAATTTAAATTAAACCAAAAAAAACAAAACAATACAAAAGCGGTGACCACAAGAACGGAGCCGATATTTCTCATAAAGCACATCACTTCTATATACGCAAACATGACCATCAACACTCGCACATCACTTACCTTGCATCACATGGGCCACGTGAAAAGAAAAAAATTGGCTAAGGTTTGTACGCAGCGAATCGTGGCAGTGAGGCGGAGGGATTGCCGACTTACGTCGTGTCACAGTCAGTATTCCGCGAAGAATCTGACACGCGTAATGGAGATAATATCATCTAGTCGCGGCATCTACCAAGAACGCGTAAACGATATCGGACGACTTGACAAGCAAGTGGTTACCCACCATTTTCTGTTACTGTCGGGCAAATTATATAAAGACCACGCAAACTTCAAATTTGATCGACCTTTCCATTTGAAATTTTCTGTAAATATGTTTTGCTTTATCTGCCTTGTACTAATCATCAGACAAATATGTCGATATCGGAACCGTGCAAAGATGCTGGTAGAATATGTCAATATCATTCACTGAAACAATTATTAGCCAAAATTTATGCGGTGGAGGTTGATGATTTAAATTTACTAAGAATTATGAGGTGTAGATAAGTTTGATTGAGGTGGGGGTTTAGTTTTATCAGCTATTTGGTTTATAAGTCTCATTACTAGAGAGGTGGGATAAAAGTCACTTTTGGGAGAGTTCAATTATCTAGCCAGCAACTATGCTTTTCCACTTCCAAAAAAACAACATTATCAAATTTCACATTATTAGGATTTTCAAATTCCACCAAGTTAGGGGTTTTCAAATTTCATGCTAATATACATTAACAGATATTTCCAACTTGCAATACGGGGTCAAAATATGTTTGTTTAATTACTTTTCATAATTATGCAGTCAAATTTGAACTGGCTATATTGGTGCTTTCACACCCAACTCTTGGCATTTTGTGTTTTGTTCTCTCCACATGCTCATATTTATGATTACACTACATTTTTCTGGAAAAGAGGCATCACCTTGTCAATGTTGGATTGGCTAACAGAAGGTAGAAGTTCATTACATAACTTATCATATAGCATAGCCACTATGTGCATTGGTCAATTTAGTTTATGTGTGTTTCTTATGGTGTGTTAGTTTTGTGAGTCATGTAAGAACATTAATTATGTGTAACTTATGGTGCATAACGTATGTGCATTGATGCATATGTTTTGATGGTCCTCATTCATTGCTTATGTTCATTAGTTATGTATTGTTATTTAAGCTGTGTCACTTATATGTGATGCCTAATATTGTGTACCATGGCTTGCATGCATTGCTTTAGTGTATTGATGCTTAACTATGTCACTTATGGTAGCTATTTTATGGCATGTTGACTATGTGTCTCACAAGAGTATCACTTTTGTAAATTTCTTATGGGGCATCATTGGTTTGTAACATGTGTACATAAAATGAACAATGATAACATCCCAAGGAATGTGAATAAAGATAAAACTTATGCTGACCTCTTAAGAAAAAAATGAGGTTACCCACTTCACTTTAGTAATTAACAATGTTTTCCAAACTTAGCCTTAACCACTATAACTTAATAAATAGTGGCACAAATGAGATTCTCTAAACCCTTGATAAGGAATCAGAATCTTAGCATTAGACTACTTAGCCAACCATTAGACTTTTCAAATTCAACAAAAATAGAATTATCAAATTCCACATTAATAAGGTCTTCAAATTCGACACGACTAAAGTCAATATCGTCTATTTAGTTGCATTGTCTAATTATATACTCAAAGTTGAATTCGGTAGGTCAAAATAGTTTAAATAAAAAACTCCGTCTATTTCGAGTAAACAATTCTCCCATTGTGTTGGGCCTAACACAAATATTGAAACATAAATAAATAATTTTCGCTGTTTTGTTGGGCTTTTATACCCTTAAAAGAAATAATTATATGTACCCAGATAGATGGAAAAAGTGACCATTCGCCCTAAAATTCAAATTGAGACTCAAATGAGGAAACCATTAATTCCATTAGAACACTCAAATAAAAATTAATTATTATATAACATTATTTATAACGGGGTTCCGATAAAGAGTGCGTCTAAGTCTGCCTGGCGAGTGGGCCGTAGGCAGAGGCCACGATTCACAGTAAACCAGTAAATGCCCTAGAGATTCCCGAGGTTATTGGCGAGGTAGAAAACGAGTGTCATCACTGTGACAATTGCAATGGTTACCCAGTCACTTAACGTCTCACATATCTCCTATATTTTCTCCTGATCTTTCTGTTGCTATTTGTCTTGATTCAGAAACATGGAATTCAAAACCGATGTTGAATTGAAGATCGATGAGAATGGTTGGGTTATTCAAATCAAGGGAAGTCTGGATCTACACCTGCAAGAAGAAGAATTGAAGGAGTTATGCATGTCCATGTTTAATGTGCCCAAGGAGTTATTGGCTGTGAAGCCTGAAGCATACACTACTCAGTCAGCATCTATTGGTCCCTATCACTACTCGAGATCTGAGCTCTATGACATGGAGCATTACAAAGTAGCAGCTACTTGAAGATTTTAGAAAAGAATCAACGGACAAAAGTTTAAGTCTGTGGTTGTGGAGGAGTTTAAGAAGCACGAATGGAAAATCTGAAACAACTATCACAAGTTTCTCGATTATAAGGAAGAAACCTTGGCCTGGATCACGGCGTTGGATGCAACCTTCCTTCTAGAGTGTTTGCAATTTTATGTCAGGTAGGCCGACCAAAACTTTGACGTGGACGTCAAACAATTGGGGCGAATACTAGACCCGACTAGCACCAGCGTTGCCCATAACTCCATTGTGAGAGATCCGATCATGCTTGAAAATCAGTTGCCGCTCCTTTTGTTGCAAAAAAATCAGTTGTCGCTCTTTCTGTTGCAAAAGCTTTTGGAATTGCAGTTGGGTTTTGAAGCAAAGGCAAAAGAGAGACTCTCTACCTTACTAAGGCTTGTGTGCCAAGAATTATCGCCTTTCACCTTCAAGCTGCCCTAGGATTCGAAGATCCATACAATAGAGAGAGTCCACGTCCTAGAGGTGTTGTATTACACTATCGTCATTGTTCCCAACATTGAAGATCCAAATATTCCAAACAAGGAAGAAAAGGAGGAGGTTGTTCTAGGGGAAATTTCCACCATTACCGGAGCCTTCAGATTGCTATGGACTGCTCTCACCTCTTTAAATATTGGTCCCATTTGATTTCTCACGAAATTGACTCAAAAAGTGCTCAACGGGCGGTATGTGCAAATCGTGATGAAGTTGCCCTTACGTCTTCTTTCTCTTCTTGGGAATCCTCTTGTTCCGATCGCATTGAAGAAACCCTTGGCTCTTCTTATCAACAAAGATGTCACCAATACTAAGGAAGAGGGAAAAGCAGAGGGGGAAGAATCAACTGTTAATAGCATACTGCCTACGCGAGACGAACTGGCGATTCCATCTGTGGTCAATTTATACTCTGCAGGAATCAAACTTGCTCCTACTGACGGTGACCCCACCTCATTACAATTTGACTAGAAGACTTCGACACTTTACCTTCCGAAAGTAAGGTTAGACAACAATACAGAGGTGATCCTGAGAAATTTGGTGGCATTCGAAGCTTCAGCAACGCCGGGTGCAATGGTTTTCAGTGTTCACACGATATACTGATTTCATGAATAGGATGATCGACAACAAAGAGGATGTGAGATTGTTGAGACAAAGTGGAATTATTTACAACCACCTCCAAAGTGACAGAGAGGTTGCGAGCCTATGGAATAGCATGGGTAAGTGTGTTTGGCTTACAAAGGTTTGATATCTAGACAACATTATAGAGGGTCTCAATAGATATTATTATAAAAAATGGAATGGAATGTCGTCATAATGGATTTCGTGAATGAACATATATTTGGATCGTGGCAATTCCTGTATGTGGTAGCTGCAGCGATACTTTTGATCGTCACTTGCTTTTAGGCTTTCTGCTCTGTATATGATTGCAAGAAGTGGTTAAAAAATCTAGACTAGGGTACATGCCATTATCTTGCCGTCGATGTAAGTGTGTTTATAATGTTGAACGCTGCACAGCAACCTAATCAGGGCTGCCACTTGTAATGATTTTCTGGGATTTATGTATTTTTGTCCATCCATTGTTCTTTGTGTTGCTCTTAATTTATATGCATATAAGGGGAAGTCTAGCTTAGATTGAGAATACCAAGTATTATTATATACAACCTTTATCTATTTTGCGTCAGCTTTTGGGTATTCATACAAATATGGGTTTCATTTAAGTACCTACTTCGTTATTCTTTTTATATTTTATGTATGGGTTTCATTTAAGTACAAATATGATTTTGGTTTGATGATTGCTGGAGTTAGATTTCACCAAAGCGATATCACTTTGTATATTTTTTGAAAAGTTGTAAAATATTTAATAGTTCAGCTTTTAAATCAGCCTTGAGAATAATTATTACTAATTAACACTAATATAATAAATTAATATTAATTAATATTGAGGAAAGTTATCTTTAAATATATGTCACTCATTATTCTTATTTAAAGAATTCTAAGTCATTTAAATTTAAACCATCAACTTGTTAGTAGTTTCTAAAAACAATATTTTAGTCTTGCTAAATACTTCTAAGTCATTTAAATTGTAGTTTATAAAACAATATTTTACTGTAAATTTTAAACTATTAACTTATTTCGTTGAAAGCAAAAAAAAACTTAACTAAATATTTAATATTTATCACTTTCTATCCTATGATTTAATATTTATAAATTAATATAAAATTTTAAAACGGTTGATGGTTATGATTTACCAGGATAACTTACAAAAGGAAATGTCAAAGGATGATTATTTTGTTTAAAGATTGTGGGATAAGTAAATTGATGATTATGTTGTCCACAGATTGTGGGATAAGTAAATTGAGATGATTATATTGTTTAAAGATTATAAGATCTTGTTTTTAATATATAGTTTTTATTTTATTATTATTATTTTATTAAATATATTTAATAATATTCACTATAATAATTTTGTATTTAATTGTGTTTTTTAAAGAAAAAATACAAACTTTAAGCGGTTTAAAGTAAATTGTGACAAAATATTTTTATTTAGGTATTTTATGTTGTAAAAGTTATAAATTTGAAATTCCATAGGAAAAACTCAAGTCACAAGTTTACACAATTTCATGCATGGATTTTTTCATCAAAAGAATGTAACAAATTCCTCAAAATATATAGATATATTAGTAATTAAAATCAATGTAAAAGTGTATTTAGTGAACAAAGATAGTGTAAAGGTAAAGGGTGTGAGTAACTTGGGAGTATTTGGTGATGATTACTCAAGCCATAGGTTGCCATAAGCTAGTTGTGCTAACCATTTTATAACTCACATAAATTAGAAAATAAAAATAAAAAAAGATGAAAGATAAAAATCAAAATGGTTAAATGGAAAATAAGAGAAAAATAAAAAAACATTATTTATTAAATAAAAAATATATTTGGTGGCCCTTACTCAAACCATAGGTTGTCATAAGTTAGTTGTGCTAACCATTTTACAACTCACATAAATTAGAAAAAAAAAAAGATAAAAGATAAAAATCGAAATTGTTAAATGAAAAATAAGGGAAAAATAAAAAAACATTATTTATTAAATAAAAAATATATAAAAGTATATTTATATACCGTAAAAGTAGAGGGGGTGTGCAACTGACTAGAGAGTGCTAAGTGTGGGTATCCAATTCCATGCATGGATTTTGTCATCAAACAAAAGGTATGAAATTCCTTAAACATTATGTATATATTAGTGAATAAAACTAACCTAAAAGTGTGTATTTAGTGAATAAAGATAATGTAAAAGTAAAAGGGTGTGCAAGTAAATGAGTCGTGCTTGATTATTGAATAAATATATTGTAAAGGTAGAGTGGGTGTGCAACTCACTAGAGAGTCCTAAGTGTGGGTATCCAATTCCATGCATGGATTTGGTTATCAAATGAAGGTAATAACTTTTTTTAATTATTATAGATATATTATGAATATTAGAAAATTTAGGATTTAAATTAGTGAAGTCATATATTTTAAAATGGTTAGTAAATTTCAATAGCCATTAAAACATTTATTTCACAATACATCTCATATAATTAAAATTACAAAAAAACATAAAAATTAACAAAAATTAAACTTTATTATTATTATTGTAATTATAAATAGAATTAATACACAATTTAAACATATATACATTTAAAAAAAATGGAATAAGATTCTTAGCTATGAAGATTTACCCCCACCTTACCATGGAGATTCTTAATCTTTAAATAGGATTTGTTAAGATATTATGGGCCTATAACATGGCTTACTAATATGACATACCCAAAAAAAGGTAAATCATGTTCATATGATCTTATTTTTAGTTGAACGATTTAATTAAAAAACCACAAATATCATACGTATTTTCTAGATAAATTTGGACATTTGTCCTGTGACTAGTAGTAACAATATTATAGAATATTTAGTGGAGGCTAAATCCTTATCATCCACCTAATTATTGTAGCCCTATTCCAAAATAAACACATATGGAGGTAAAGAATCTTTTTGACATAATTAAAATATGTTTGGGATAGGCATTTCATATTTGTATTTGGAAATTTCAAACCACAAATTTTGAATAGAAATTGCACCATGAATCTAACCAAGTGCAGCCTTTAATTTAGAAAATTAGTGGTAATTTGTAATGTAATTTTTAAATTTGGGAAGGACAAGTATCATTATTTTTGAGTTTAAATTTTCTCTCATGAATTGCTAATTTATATATCTAATCATGCATGTGGACTCCACCACCATGAGCTCGACTCACTCATCATGTGCTATTGATTTGGTTGAATAATTAAGGCATTGTGTGTGTACTTAAATGCCATCCCCAACTCTTAACTTGGTCATATCTCATGCATGCCTTTAGTTGCATGTCACATGTATCTTGTGCCACATATTGGCATTCCAAGTGTGTACGCTCTCACTCATGTGTGACTAGATGCCAAAACTTGTCTCATGTGTGCCCACTCACAAAACCCCCCAAAATTCCCTCTAATGTTGCATCAGTGTCACAAAACTTCTAATTGTGATGTCAACTTTTGCGCCCATCTCAGTTATGTGTGTGATCCAGGTGGATATTGGTGGCCACCCGCTAATTCCACTTGGATCCCCTCTAGTGCTTCTTACAGTTTTTATCATTTTCCTTAATTATAGCACAGTTTACTATTTTTAGCAGTTTTTCGGGTCCTAAACTTCCGGAGCCGTTTTGAGGCCCTAAACGACGTTTTTTGGGAAATCCACCCCCAGCGATTTTTTTGATAAAAATCGCCTTTTTCGTCGTAGTCCTCGGAGAGATCTTTCCAACGAGCTATCATGCACGTCAAACGGAGATAGTATGACCAATTCACGACCCCGGGAAGTTGATGTACCAACTTACCCACAAATGGGGCCCACAATTTTGCGTTTCATCTTCTAGGGTTAGGTTTTGGAATGTGAAGGGTTATCCATTGTTTCTCAACAATAAATAGGCCCTCGAGCCTCATTGTAACACAGTTCAAAACAATTCAGAGGCATGTAGCCGACACATTTCTTCTCAGAGATAAGCTACCGTCGCCCTAGCTGGGTTATTTCTATTTGTAAGCATATTTCAGTATTCTCCATTAATGAAATGAAGTATTATTTCCGCGGCATCTCTGTTTTGATGGTTATCGCATATTATTATTTCTGTTGCATCTCTGTTTTTATGGTTATCGCATCTCTGTGTTTATGGTTATCTCTGTAATCTATTGCGTTCCTGCTTAAATCTGGATCAGTGTGCATATTCACTCCAACCTCCTCACATTATCCCCCACTCAAAATAGTTTCCTTCCTTAGCAATACTCTAATCCATAACTACTTAGTCACAAACTTTAGCCTCACATCATAAAGTGTTTCTCCTTTGATTGATGTATATCTTTTCCATCATCTAAAATCACTCTTGGATGTTGTCCATGCTTTGGATCCCCTTGTGGCTACCAACTAATCAAGTAGCTAATTTGATTGTTGTAGCAGGTCCCACAAGAACTCATCTCAAAGTGCAATAACCTTGAACCTAATATCATCTAAGCAACCCATTAGTCACTTACTCTACACAAAGTACCCCAAAGGCACCCAAGACATGAATCAACATAAACTTGCCATAATTATCCAAACTCGTCATGGATTAATCTAAAGTTGAGATGCAGTAGTCATGGTGACCACCACCTCTATCTCTAATAGCCATCAGACCACACAAAGTACTCCCTTGCACTTCTCTATAAGATACCCCAACATTGGGTGATGTGAATTGATCTTTCTTCTGCCTCTTCAACAAGGTGCTCCAAATTTAGGTGACAAGGCCAACCTCCTCCTTAGTACTCTGTGGTTGGATTGATTTCCTCCTTGGCTCATTTGTACCAAGGTACATCTCCCTAGTCACACTATTAGATGAAAGGTGCCACCCTAATGTCTATGCTAGAATCATTAGTTATCAATTTATCCTCCCCAAAATGTTTTGCTCTTGACTGCAAGTTCTCAATCCTATCATTCAATACCATCATAATATATGCATGCTACAACAAAAGAGAATTGACCTTATCTATATTCTCACCAACATGACTACCCAACTCCTCGTCTACTCAGTTTGAAATCCAAATAGATGTCAGCGTAGTAGCTAAACTTGTGGCTCCTCTTAGAGTCTCACTACAATCGGACCTTGTCGTGATATAATGAGAAAACATCCCATGTGTGGAGTTGGTACTTCCTTCTCCACAATGAAAAGCTCTTGTCCCAACACCAGCTAATACCAATCTAGATGGACAATGGTGAAGCTTTCTCTTCGTTGCTAATCATTAATACTAATTGGAGCATCATCAACCATTCTAATCACATCCATATTTCTTGAATTAACAACGTTGAAGGATGCATGGGATATCTTGAATTTCAATCCAAACTTTCTAGCCACACCCTCTCGCATGAAGTTATGTGTAGCCCCACTTTCAATAATGTTTTCCTGCTCTAGGGTCAAGGCTATAATAGAAGCCACCTTATTCTCTAGGTGCTTCAACCAATTTGACCATGCATCATCGTAGACTTGCTCCATTATTTGAGAAATCCCCTCAAGTTCACTTATGCCATGAATGTTCCCTCATAGTCCCCATGTCCCTCCTTATCTCTTCTAATGCATTTATGTGTACCTGCATATCATTCATCATTTTGATCCTACATTTTTCAATAGTAGAAACACTCTCTTTCAGTTTGTGGCAATTGTAACTTTCTAACCTACTACAACTTACCATGAATTTTCCATCTCAACATACTAAAGGACCCTTTATAGTAACACCATATATCTCCCTACTAGCACACCTACACCAAGTCTTTATTCCCCTTCTCAGAACACTGTAATGATATATCCACATGTCAAGTATTCCAGTCCCAATTGTGCTCCAGTGTCATGTTTTATGTGACTTACTCTCATAAGTGTGTTGTTACCACCTCGATGGTGATATCTTTGATACCACTTATGATGCCCCTAGAAACTTTGTATAGTTTTAGGTAGATCTCTAGTCATACGGCACCAACAGGCTCCTCATTAACAACCTGACCAGTTCAGTGATATGACATCTAGACTATGCCTCACAAATCAACACTTATATATATAAAAATATTAAACTTAATCCAAAACCACATTTCGATGATATGACAATTGTACTACGCCTCACAAATCAACACTTATATTATATCTCTAAGTTAAATTATATATAAGAATATCAAACTTAGTCCAAAACCACATGTAACTTTATCAAATGAGTTATTGAATTATGCCCTAACATTACATATACCAAAATATTCAACACCAAAAATTATGGTCAAAGACACCCTTGATCTAGTACTTCACCGAAAGATTCATAAACTAATGTTGTTTACAACCACATTTTTATTGACCTGCAAATGATACAACGTACAATGCCAAGGCTTGCCAATCGTGCCAACCGCATGTCCTACTTGTTGTATAACCTGTCACAACACTTCACAATACAAATCTTAGCCCGCACATCTTGTAAGAAAATACAACCACCCATCGTCTCAGCTCTCAGCTGAACTGTATGAACCTACGATCTAATCCATGTTGCCCTAGTTCTACTCTAGTGCCTAGCACCTTCATTTCATAATATATCCTCATTATTTAGCAATTGAGTTTCGCCTTCTTTGCTAATGTTTCCTACGTCTTCTTTGTTAATGTTTCATATGATATGTATAGTGTGATAATTTCTTCGACTCATGAATATAATTCATTAGAATGCAGGACTGTACTTGTAACATGAAAAATGTTGATGGGCTCATGCACACACGTTTCCACGATGATGGAGATGTTTCAACTGCTCGTGCAGCTCATTATTGGCAGGAAGGTAAAAGAGTTTATCACCCATTTTTATCAGCAGATATGCTTGCAACGTCAAGATTTCAACCCTTATGCTGCGTATAGGTGAAGGGCGAAGGGAACAGGGACACTGAGGCAGCGGAGGAAAACTACAGTGGCAGAGGCAAATCACACTTTGACAGATTATAAGGGACATGCCGACTAGAAGTAGGGTCTACGTGAACTGTTTGCAGATGGAAAGTTGGAAGTGGTTATGAATAGAGGACAAAATGGCTATGAACTAAAGAGGAGAAGTAATATTAGTGCCTTTATATAATATAAAGGAAATGGATCGGAATCGTTCAATACATATGAATTTATACATAAAAACATTTATTTTACTATGAACTTCACAGTAAGAGGATTTAAAAAATATTATTTTATGTATTATTATTAAAATAATATATATACACTTTCTTTTACCATGAACATTACT
The DNA here is from genome assembly GCA_031772625.1 of Pinus tabuliformis. Taxonomy (NCBI): domain Eukaryota; kingdom Viridiplantae; phylum Streptophyta; class Pinopsida; order Pinales; family Pinaceae; genus Pinus; species Pinus tabuliformis. Next base: position 684,904,711 of record CM062806.1, read on the forward strand.
GAGGATTTAAAAAATATTGTTTTATTTATTATTATTAAAATAATATATATACACTTTCTTTTACCACGAACAGACGAGATAGAAAAACATTTTGTTATGTTTTGTGACACAACCAAAGTCAACATTCTATGAATGCATATCAGAGGGCTTAAATACCTTCACTGATAAGCTCATTGGCATTTGGAAAGTTTAAAGTTTAAATGATTGAAGTTATATTTAATGCTATATTGATCATATGGATTGTGACCTTGGTGATTTTCCTTTTCGCTTAATCATACATTTTTTGTGTCATCCCATCTAGACATTTTACCAAGGATAATAAAGAGTGTCTCATGCTTTGCGCCATCCCATCTGGACATTTTACCATCCCATCTGGACATTTTACCAGGATAATACTTGAATTTCCACTTGTCAGCATTGTTATTGTGATCATTCAATAAGAAGAGTGGGTAAAAATCTTGGGGCATTGTCCCACCCACCTTTCCAAATTTGACCAAAAGGAAAGGAGCATGCCTTATTGGCTATCACATCTATTGGTTGATTGAAATTTGAGTCCTGTCAGGGCATGAAGAAAAAACCATTGTCATATTTTTTATGCCTTGGTTCTTTAGAATCTAGGCTCATAGCCAAATATGGGCATGATTATTTGAAGTATCTCCAATTAACGAGGCATATGATGTTTCTTGTTTTCCTTTTGGTAAAGGAAACCCCCTTACCCCCCTCCTCGCACCTGTTGCCCCAAGAAGTGTAAAGTTATGGTTATGACAGGCTTCCATTTTTTTGGACAACTCAACGTCTTACATATAGCACTACTTGATTTGAAGTAGTTGTATAAAAAAAAATAGGATAATTATTTAAAGTTTGATTTGAATTAGTTGTATAAGACACCTGAGCTGCACCATTCTTTGTAAAGTAACTGGAAGCTTCTGATTTCTAATGGACTTGAGTGTATACTGGGAGTTTCAGATTTCTAATGGACTTGAGTGTATACATTACAACCATTCAGATGTAACTTTGTATAACTATTTTTTATAATGCTTAAGGTTCCTTTGTTTAGTCTATGATAATGGCCCTATGTGTGTATTCTACAACCATTCAGATGTAATTGTGTATAACTATTTTCTTAGGTTATATTTACTTTACATTTACTGAGTATTAAAGCCATGTTTACCTCTAAAGCATATAGGGTTCGAGTTTCCTAATGAAAAATAAGTTTCGGATTTTTTGGTATTTATATTTTTTTTATTTTTTCATCAAGATTTCTTAATTTTTAATGTTTATTTCTTTACATAAAGCCATTTTTCATTACATATAAACCACTCTTCATTATTTTCACTTTGAACCAGTGTACAAAGTGGATCTATATAACAAATTTATGTGTACAACTCTCCTTCTTCTCCGTAGAGTATTTGGATTTTGATCTATGTATGTGCATAATTCTTTCCAAAGGCAATTTGTTCGTGGAATTGGCTTGCTTCTCCCTCCCTAAGTATTGAATGAGGCTGGTTAGAGAAGCATTGTCAAATGGTAGGGGATAGTCATGGTGGTTATTGCCTTGGTCACTAGCAAACTTCCTAGATGCTTGGCCATCTATAGAGGTTTCTTGATTTTCGGTAATGAACTTACTCTAAAATGAAATAAGACATTCAATGTGTTCTGTGTAATATAGATATAAACAAATCATCTAAAGAAAATTTATTGCACAATGATCCAGTCCAAGAAAACAAGGTTTTCCACAAACCAATTAAGCCTTTCAACCTTTCTGACTTATTTTCTTATATCAAAAATTTGTGCAGGGTTTCAACCAATTAACATTTCACTGAGTATGTATTTACAAATATGTGATTTTGGGATCAAATACCACAAAGTAATCCTATACCTGCTCTTGAAATTCCTTCAAGCTTTTGAAAGTAAAACCAATGAATTATCAATATAATTTTACCATAATAAAAAATAATCAGAAGGACTTTAGCTAGCTCAAATTGTTCATTAGTTAGGCTTGAACCAACATCTCTTCTAGAGAAATTCAACAATTCCAATTTAATAATTCTATCAACCTCTCTTTGTACCTTTTGGGACAATTGCTAGTTTTTAGCATTATAAAGAAAACATGTTTTTGAATTTTATTGTGTTTCCAAAATTGTCTAATGTCTAATTTGGCTATATAAATTGTGGGGAGTTGGTTTATATTTTAATAATATCTATTTTCTTCTTTATGTTAGTGAATTGATGGATATTTTTGATCTTCTAAATTACGGTTGGACACCTTGTAATATTTTATGCTTTGTTTATTTATATGTCCTTATTGCACAAAATTTTTTCTTTAAATTTGCATAATGATAATATTTTTAATATTATCAGTATCTTACAAGATTTCTCCAAATATTTAGTAAAGAGTTGGTTTCTTCATGCCATCCTTTTTGAGTTATTGTTGGTTATCGTTGGAGTTGGAAATAATTTTGGGGGGTCTCTTGTGGCCTATGTTTGTTTATCTTTTTCATATAGTGAGGACAAAAATATGTTATATAAACTTGATCCAATGGTGGAGTTGAGGATGTGTCAATAGTTATGGTTAAAACTGTCATTTTAGGCACCTGGTATTGAACTCAAGGTATTACATGTAGTTGAAGTAGTTAAAAAGATAGGGAATTCTCCATTATATTGAGCTAGAGTTGAGCGGTGAAAGCTCAAGGTCTTGGCTGTCTTGGTTGTGTTTTAAACAACGAAAATATATCTATTATTAACTAGTTTTTCTCTCATTGGGGTTTTGGGGTTTTCCTGGGTAAACTATGTTGTACACGATTTGAGTATTTGTTGCTCGATTATATATATATATATATATATATATATATATATATATATATATTTGGTAATATTTTGAATGCTAATGAGTGGTATGATAACCAATAGTTGGCTTGAGGGGTATGCCTCTGTTGTTGAGGCGTAATTGGCTTGCTGAATGAAAATTTCAATGTAGAGTTATGTAGGAATTTACAGGGTAAGTTCCTCAGACAGAACACCAAAGGAAGCCGCTCACAAATAGATCACAGATCAATACACCAGTATTTTGACGTGGTTAAAACCCTCAAAGAGGGAAAGAGTCCACGGCCTGAGCCAATGCGACCACTTCAAGCAATTTATTAATAAAAGTATGAAATTTTACATAAGCTTCTCTCATGAACCGTTAACCTACAAATGACCCTTCATGCTCCTTAAATAGAGATCATGGACCAATTAGGTGTTAAGCCACGGATCAAGTGTCAGTAATACCGAGGAGAGAATGAACCGTTGGATCACTACATATCATGACCGTCAGATTGTAAGTTACAAAAGTACATAGTAAAGAAACACACTTTACCTAACTCTACAGTAGACCAAGTTATACTTAACTATTTCCTATGTGTCGGAATATCCTAACATCCCCCCTTAAGAACAACTTGGGATAGGATTGAAGGATTTACAAATATGACACAATAGGAGAAGGAAGGAGGCACTAGAGCCTATCCCCCCTTAGTGACAACTTCCTGAACTCCAACCATAAATCGAAGTTTATTAAACTTCATCTCTGTGAGGGCCTTTATGAAGACGTCTGCAACTTGATCATCGATTGAACAATATTTCACTTCAAGAAGATGGTCGTGAATGAGCTTTCTGATGAAGTGCATGTGCAGTTCAATGTCTTTGCTACGCTGATGTTGGACTGGATCTTTGCATAGTTGAATGGAACTTTTATTATCACACCAAAGTGTAGTCGGATGCTGCTGCTAAAAGCCAAACTCTAACAGGATCTGACGAAGCCACAAGGCTTCCTTACTAGCTTCTACGGCACCAACGTAATCTGCTTTTGCTGAAGAAAGAGAAATGGAACCTTGTTTCTTGCAAGCCCATGTAATAGGTCCTGAACCAAGAGTGAACACATAACCTGCAGTAGACTTCTGATCATCAGGGTCACCAGCCCAATTGGAATCAGTGAAACTAACCAATAGACGAGTTGCTTCGACACTATAATGAATCCCAAACTGAAATATACCTCGAACATAACAAAGTATTCTTTTAGCTGCTTTCCGATGACTTTCATGTGGGTTTTGCATAAACCGAGCAACAAGGCCAACAACAAAGGAAAGGTCAGGACGAGTATGGGTTAGATACAAAAGTTTTCCTACAAGTTGACGGTATAAGGTAGCATCAACTTGAAGAGAAGTACAAGTGACTAAAATTTTGACTCTAGACTGAAAGGGAGAAGGGGCTGGCTTACAGTATTCCATGTGAAAATGGAGTAGAATATCACAGGCATACTTGGACTGGGAAAGGGAAATACCTTCCTTGGATTGCAATACTTGAAGACCAAGAAAATAATGTAAGTCTCCTAAGTCTGTCATTTCAAACTTCCTTTTAAGGCTAGACTTCACATGGTTTATAAGGTTGGGATCACTACCAGTCAGGATAAGATCATCAACATAAAGAACAAGAATGATAAGAGACTTACCCACTTTCTTGGTGTAGACAGTATTGTAAGAATGACACCTAGAAAAGCCATTTTCTAAAAGAAATTTATCCATTTTGGCATACCAAGCTCGAGGAGCTTGCTTGAGACCATAAAGGGATTTCTTAAGCCGACATACAAGGCTAGAGTCTGTCTGTATAAAGCCAATAGGTTGTTCCATATAGATTTCTTCATGCAAGTCCCCATGCAAGAAGGCATATTTAACATCCATCTGATGGACTTCCCATTTGAAAGAGGCAGCAAGGGAAAGAACAAGGTGGATAGAGTTCATTTTGGCAACAGGGGAGAAGGTTTCAGTGTAGTCAATGCCTTCAACTTGTAAAAAACCCTTAGCAACGAGACGAGCTTTATGTTTATCAGCTTTCCCATCTGGTCCATACTTGGTTCTGTAAACCCATTTGCATCTAACAAGTTTTCGTCCCTTTGGTAGAGGAACAAGATCGCATGTATCATTTTCCAATAATGAATGATATTCTTCATTCATAGCTTCTTCCCAATCTGGATGGCTTGAAGCTTCTGTAAAGGTGTCAGGATCATAATTCATTGAAGCTTGAGCGAGTAAAGAAGAGGCTCTATCAAACTAAGAACGTGTACGTTGTTGATCTGTAGGATCACCGATAAGATCACCTGTTGCATCTCGAGTAGCACGGACCCATTTTGGAAGATGAGGAGCTGAAGGGAGATCTTGAGAAGGTGGGGGAGGTTTTTCATCCTCGCTTTCATCATCTGTAGAGGAAATATTTTCAAAAGTAGAAGAGATAGGGAGAGGTGGCACATTCGCTGAACTAGGCTCGTAGGCCGATATATTTTCAGCAAACTTTACATCTCTTCTAATGATAACATTTTTGGACTTAAGTCGAATAATTCTGTATCCTTTGACATCTTCAAAATATCCAACAAAAATACATTTTTCACTCTTAGGATCTAAAGCTTTATGTTTATCATCTGGAATATGGGCCCATGCTTCACTTCCAAAAACACGAAAGTGACTTAAATCTGGTTTAATTGAGCTCCATGCTTCTTCTGGAGTGATATTCTTTAAAACCTTAGTAGGAGTGCGATTTATTATGTAATTTTTACAGTTAATTGCTTCTGCCCAAAAATTAAGACCAAGTCCTTTAGATTGAAGCATACAATTAGCCATTTCCTTTAAGGTGCGATTCTTCCTTTCAGTTACACCATTTTGTTGTGGAGCATATGGAACAGTATGTTGCATTTGAATTCCATTCTCAGTGCAAAAGTTGATGAATTTGTTGTTGATATATTCTCCTCCATTATCAGATCTTAGCTTAAGAATTTGGTGTCCAGATTATTTTTCAACAAAGGCCTTAAAGTTCAAGAACATGTTAAATACTTCACTCTTGAGTTTTAAGAATTATATCCAAGTGCGTCTGGAGAAATCATCAATGAAAGTTAAGAAATACTTGTAGTCAGAGAATGAAACAATTGGAAGTGGACCACATAAATCACTATGCGCAAGCTGTAAAGGGTCTGAGGCGTGCCAAGAGGCACGTTTTTCAAAACTATCCCGATGATGTTTTCCGAGTACACATCCGGAACAAACACCATCTCTGCAAGATACCATTGGAAGACCTGTCACCATATTTTCTTTACATAGATTCTGAAGGGAGCGATAGTTTAAGTGACCAAATCACTCATGCCGAAATTTGCTCACTTCATCGTTATGAGCAACAAATACCGAGGGAAGATTTGATGACCCAAAGTTGTGAAACTTATACAACCTTGTAGAATCATCAGCAATGCCAGTAGCTAAAATCTGTATAGGATCTCTTAGGTCCTTAATTACAACATCGTGAGGTGAAAATTCAACGATTTTACCTTCACCTGAATGAGTTATCTGATATACAGATAAAAGGTTGCAGGATAAGGTTGGAACACATAATACATCATTAAATTGACCATTGTCTATATGAATAGTTCCAGTCCCTACAACACTAAGAGATCTATCATCACCAATATATATATTTTTGGTGTTACAATCATTTAAAGAAGAAAACATGGCTTTGTTTTTGGCAATGCGATAAGAAGCTCCAGAATCAATGAGCCACTCATGAGAATGCGAAGAAGAAGATATATTTAGTGCATAGCCAGACCGAGATGCTTGAAAACCACATGCAGAAAGTGTTATTCCGGAAGATAAAGTTGAAGTTGAAGAGTGCTCCAAATGGATGTTATGCTTCTTCATTGCTACTTCCAAGGCTTCCATCTTCTTAAAGCATTTGGATTCTATGTGGCCATCTTGATTACAAAAGTTGCAATGTCTATCAGTCTTCTTCCCTTTGTTTTTATTTGTCTTATCATTTTGTTGAAAATATTTTTCATTTTGAGGCTGAAATTGCTTAGGACCGTTATTTGGTTTAGGACCATTCCTTTTAGGATACAACTTCTTAGTATTCTTTGAATTTGGTTGCTGCTGGGTGGCTAACACTTTCTTAGAAGAGTTTCCAAGATTAAGAAGACCAAGGTGTAAGAGTTTTTCTTGTTCTCTTATTGAAGTATCACAAAAGGAATCAAAGGAAGGGGACTTGTAGGCTTGTCCTTGAGAACTGAAGGCTTCTCTTGTAGAATGGAAGGTGGAAACAAACACAGAGTAGGCTGGTCCCAACTTAGTAACAATGGAATAGATAAGGTTACTATCTTCTTTCTTAACCTTAACACCTTCCAAGAGAAGTCTAAGGGTCTTGAACTTGGACAAAAAATCTTCAACGCAAGAAAAATATTTGATGTCCAATGTAAGCAACTCATTTTCGAGTTGATGGGCTTTAAGTTCATTTTTAATTCCAAAAGCTTTAGTAATCTATTTCATTGCTTCATCAGGAGTATCAAGTTCTACAATATGGAATCTAAGATCTAGAGAAATAGACATCCCTATCAACCCTCATGCTTGATCTTGCCTATTTTCCCATTTAGCTGCCTTATCTTCATCTTTCGGTTTGGTTTCTTAGCCTGAGGCTATTCTGTAGAGACCCTTACTTCTAAGTAAATCCACAATGTAGGACCACCATTGGAAGTAGTTGTTGTTGTCAAGAATAACTTGGCATGGAATTTCCATTTTAACAGAAACTGAAGCTATAGATGCTGAAACTAAGTGTTCCAATGGAAGGATCTCGAAAAATTAGGCTGGTTAAAAAAAAACGGCTCTGAAAACGGCTTCCAGATGAAGAAGTTATGGCTTTTTGAAGAAATTTGATGAAGATGCCGATAAAGTGTGCGAATGTGCGGAAATGAATGATAATGTTATAAAAAAAAATCATTCCCCTTTCCAAACTTAATCTAATTAGCTCAACAAAAATAAGACTTGAACTCAAGACCTCTATTCTCATAAAGTAGCTTTGGACCAAGTGAGTTAAACTAAAAGTTTAGTAATTTTTGGAAAAGAGGAAGGGGTTTTTTTTTTTAGTCGCTGAAGCTTTGGGTTGCGTGCTTACTTTGAGAAAGCTCTTTTTCCCTACAAAACAAAAAACACAAAACTCAACACGGACATACAAAAAAAATGAACCTTACGGCTCAAAGTTAGCTTTCTCAATGTTTCTGATTTTCCGAGATCACACTAAGGCGCAGCGGAAAAGAGCATACGCATGAGAAAAAAATCCTTCCTTTCTATTTCTGATTTGCCCAGATCGCACAGAGTCATGGGGAAAAGAGCATAGACAGAAATGAAAGGTATAGATCCGGTAATAAAAAAACAAAAATCTAAATAAACCGAAATAAACAGAGAGAAAATAACTGTAAACTGCAAATAAACATTGTATACCTCAAGATCTTAAAAATGACGTAGCTAAGGCTATCGGAAACCTTTTCGCATGAAACAAAAGGGGTTCCCCACTGGAACAGATGCTCCTAACACAATAGAGCAGTCCTCTCAGCCCGAAAGTAGCCAGAAATAGTAGATCTAGGAAACGATAGTCGGATGCAGTTCTGTAGGCTTCAGATTTGGATCACCAACGGACGCAGCCCTCAAATAGCTCTGATACCATGTAGGAATTTAGAGGGTAAGTTCCTTAGATAAAAAACCAAAGGACACTACACACAAACAGATCAGAGATCAATACACCGGTATTTTGACGTGGTTAAAACCCTCAAAGAGGGAAAGAGTCCACGGCCTGAGCCAACGCGGCCACTTCAGGCAATTTATTAATAAAAGAATGAAATTTTACGTAAGCTTCTCTCATGAACAATCAACCTACAAATGACCCTCCATGCTCTTTAAATAGAGATCATGGACCAATCGGGTGTTAAGCCACGGATCAAGTGTCGGTAATACCGAGGAGAGAATGAACTGTCAGATCGCTACATATCACGACTGTCGAATTGTAAGTTACAAAAGTACATAGTAAAGAAACACACTTTACCTAACTCTACACTAGACCAAGTTATACTTAACAATTTCCTATGTGTCGGAATATCCTAACAAGTTAGAAACAAGAAGGAAGGTCAATGGCCTCATTAGCTTGGGAGCAAGATAGTGAGGTATCACATTGCTAGGGTTCGACAAGAAGACGTTGTGCCACTTATCATAAGAAAGTGTTGGCACACGTGAGTGAACCATATCGTAATTTGGAAGAATAGAGACATTCATGAAATGCAACGGTAGTTGTTTTTGTTGAGCCCGAATGGCTTCAGGAATTTCACGACAAGTCGTAGTGATAAAGTTGATAGGGATACACTAGTGCGTTGTGTGCTACCTCGTGGACTTCACTTATTACAAGTCACTGGAGGGAAAAAGGGTTACACGACAGGTATGAAAGATCCAAAGAGTAATGTTGGAGATCAACATCCAATGCAGTCCACCATGCATGCAGTAGCACATTGTATGTGGATGGAGTTTTCCTGGATTATCTGAACAGCCAGGGTTGAAGGAGATTGTGAAGATTTTCATGAAATGAGTATAGATGCAGTTGAGAAGAAAAAAGCTAGAGCCATGGCTATGTAGTGTATACAGAAAAGAATCACAAGGGAGGTAGTGGGTAACAAGGGAGCCGACTATAACTACGAAGCATTGTATGAGATGTTTCCATGTGAAAAAAAACAATAGAATGTGGAGTGATTGAGGACTCAAGTAACCATTAGCAGAGAAAACCAAGCCATGATGATTCTTGTTCCTCGTTATAAAACACGACGGTATATTTTATTCTTTTAATGAAGTCACAGTCATTTTTAAATTATTAGTATTGATAAAAGTATATGTTATAGCCATGCTGGTAGAAATGAAAGTATGTATATGAGGAAGTCAAGAAGACTCACAAGGGAGGCCTTGCAGATATGGATGTAATGCACACATGAGTATTGGACATGGAGATAATTTCATAAGGAATGTAATGAATGCCGCATCCTTTGCTTTGTACATAGATTGATCTAGTCATGAAGTGAGTAAATTAACATAATTTGTTCAAAAGTTCCACCCTGTTAGAGAGAAGAAATATGAAGAGGTCGTTGAATCTATGGTCGATGTGTTTGAAGAAAATAAAACTATGGTTTGTTAGGGTGATGAGGATAGATCCATCTTGGTCAATGTCAAGGGAGACAGGCAGAGAAGTGTTGTCCTAAATAATGATTGATAGAGAATTTGGAGGACAGATATGAATTTTTTTTTTTAAGCTAGTCATTTCAATAGTTTTGGGGTACATTCTCAAACAATAGTATAGATAGCTACAAATTCTTTTAGAGCACTCATGGATGAGAATATTTTTACTTCATAGGTGATTAAGCTATAAGACTCAGAATGCTTGAAGATTTACGTGTCAAGAGTCATAGAGATAAGGGTTCTCAAAAGGTGAGATGTAGCATTTTGGAAGCAAGGGTTAAGTGTGGCACGGAAAAGGAGAGAAAGTTGCATTGAAGCATGTGGTGAAATGAGAGAAAGTTGGTTTAAGATGGGATGACAACAATAATTAAAAAAAAATTATTGATGGAGATGAAGAATTTTCATGTAAATCGGCATATGCTTGTAAGACTTCGTAAGACATGCATACCCTTGGTAAACCAATGGTAAAGTTAGGATTTAGACCTAGGTGATGTAGAGGAGCATCATGAAGCATGTTGATCTAGGACAATATGTGAAATTAGAAAATACCTTGACATTGACTAGGAAGGGCCTAGACGTGAGCATTGTTAGTTCACTTGGTATGTTTGGCTAGATTTTGTCAAGAAAAACCCAAAGTCAATTTTAAAGGAGAGATTGTTTGATAAAATTAACCCAGTGGTGGAGTTGTGTTTGTGTCAAAAGTTATGGTTAATATTTGTTGTTTTGGGCACCTTGTATTGGTGACTTATGGTATTACATTTAGTTGGTGACTCATGGTATTACATTTAGTTGAAGTCGTTAAAAGGATTGGAAATTCTCCATTATATCGAGCCAAAGTTGTGTGATGAAAGCTCAGGTCGTTCAACTACTTGGATGTGTTTTAGCCAAGGAAATAATAGATCTATTATTGGTCGGCTTTTCCCTAGTTGGGGTTTTCTAGGGTAAATCATGTTGTACATGGTTTGAATATTCTATTCATGAACCTAAGTTGACTCATCACTGTTATTTAAGGAAAACCACACCACCTAGAATTACACATTGGTGGTTCTTATGTGGACAAAATTTCACTCCTAACAAATACCTCTCGGCCTTAGGCCATTAACCTGTTTCCTAAAATTAAATAAAATTAATAAAAAAATTATTTATAATTTAAACTAAATAAAAAAATAAATATTTTTAAAAAGAATTAAATATTTTTATATTTCACAAGTTTTTATTTTTTTTCATCTTAATTTTACACCATTAAATAAATATTAGAAACATATTTTTTCATTTAATTCGACAATACCCATATTAAAAATTAAATAAAACATATAAATAAATAAAAATTTAATTAATAAAAAAATAATTAATTTTATATAATAAAAAAAAACCATTTTAAAATCTCTAATTTAAAAAACAAAACCGCACAAAAATATAATACAAAGTTGAAAACAAACTGTAATAAACTATGCAATTAAAGATTAAGTTGAATAGGAACTAAATAACCCCCCAAATATTTTAAATATTTACAATAAAATTGAGAAGAAATTAAAAAAAATTAACTTTTATATATATTACTCATTTAATCCAGAATAATAAAAAAAATTAAAATAATAATTTTTTTCCGTGAATCTAATGTATATTAATATTAATTTTTTTTATTATTAAAATTATAACTATCAAACCTCCCAAGATAAAATCAATTAATCTAAATATTATAATTAATATAAATATATAAGGTTATTTTCATGTTTACTAACTATAAAATTAAATTCATTTAAGAAATCAAAATTATATGGAATCTCTTTCACATAAACCATAACAATCCTTAACATTGAATTATTTTTCCTAAATTCTCAGAATAATTATCATGAATTTATAGAACCTTCGCCACATAATAAATAATAAAAAGACAATCATCCAAATTTAATTAAATAAAATATTTAACCATCTAAATTTTCCAATCATATAATAATATAAAATTAATTTAACTTTAACCAAAATTAAGTTAAAAAAGAAAAAATACAATACAACCACAAGAACGGAGTCGATAGTTCTCATAGGAGTTGTCTATAATGCGACTTTTTTAGATTCCGGTGACGGAATCCGGCGGAAGAAATTGAGGTGAAATCATGATTTGTTGCAGTTAAAATGGTTTTTTAACTGCATATTCGGATTCAGCACCCTGAAAAACCCCTGGGAGGCTTTCATTGTGCAAAAACTAGTTATCAAACTTCGATTTCAATAAATCACTGCCGGATTTTCACCGGAAAAAATCGTCGGAAAAGCTTTCAAAAAGTCGCGTTAAAGACTACGGCGTTCTCATAAAGCACATCACTTCTATATACGCAAACATGACCATCAACATTCTCACATCACTTACATCACACCGGCCATGTGACCGGATATAGCAGGAGCTTTCATGATCAGACATAGAGCGCGCTAGAGAACCCCTGGCAAGACTGCGATTTTTATTTCCAACCCTATAGAAAAGTTATTGTGATTAATATGCATCCAGAATAGTTCTATATAACATGTTGTTTTTTTTTCCTGATCGTAACCGAGTAGATGTTACATTTAACTATTGAGAGAGCATGTCAAAGCGCAATAACTTTTCTATAAAATTGGAAATAGAAATCGCCCTAACAAGACCCATTATGTCACGCCCCCAAGCCTACGATAGTCTTTCAACCGTGCCGGTGAGGTGTGGCACCAGTGAACGCTTTCTTTTTAACAATACTCACCTTTATGGACTACGCCTACTTCAACATAAACTTAGTTAACTTGTGTTCTTATAACCGAATAAATGTTATCTTTTATTCTTCATCAAAGAACATTCTCATTCATCAATCATCAACAATAAACCGAGAACAATACACAATATGAAGGGAGGGGCAACTCCCCGAACAGTCTGCCCAACAATGTTATTTATATCAAGAATACTAGATTTTACAACAAGTGTGCCAAGCTTCACACTTAACCAATATTCTTATAAAAGACAGGCCACCTGCCTTTTACAACGTTTCATGCACCCTTGTCCAAGAGAGAGTGCTCACCAGAGCCACTCAACCTCTTTACAAAAACCTGCATAAAACCGAGTACAAAAACCTCCTCAACCGTGACAACCCTTCACATAAACCAACCTAAAACATGCGAGATATTCTTTAACTCTTATGCGCATGAGGTATGCGCATATCCTCAAGACTTCGCACTTTTTCCTTGTCCTTATGCGAAGGTATCCATGTGGAGTTCGATGGCTCTTATGAGCTCCATCCTCCATCATATATACGCTTTACACTTTGGTTATAAATCAAAGCCGACATGTGAAGCCCTTTACATAATATAATGTATGTCCTTCACATAATATTATATTTTATGTATAAACTTCGTATGGTTTTAATGTATGTGCTCCATTATTTTATATTATCCATGGCTCCTCACATACATATCTGCCATCGCATGTCCATATGTATTATTATTATGTCAGTCTTCATATTATATGGTTTTTTTAATCTTGTCATATAATATATGTTTATGTGCATTAATACTTGCGTCCAATACTTAGCCATATTTCGGCCTAAGTGTCTTTCGTCACAAGGAGACCGCACACCGTCGCATATCGTTCGCCCGCTCGTTGTGCACGGAGCGCCCGCTCGTCGCGTTAACCGCCCGCTCGTCGTGCACACCTGCCCGAGTTGCGTAGGCCTTACATTCTCCTCCACCTGAAATCGTTGTCGTCCTCGACAACATACCATCTCGATAGCTCTCCACCAAGATCATCATCATTCAGGATGTTGACCTTTCTACACAAGGCAAACATCCTTGCAACATATGTAGAGCCTCTTTCTCCACTATGTCTCGGCCTAGTGACCACTGCCACCAAGCTCACCATCCATGCCAAAGCATAATCATTGTAACTCCATCACTCCAAAGTGCCTCATCGATCCTCCACATTAAGTCACTCCTCCAAGCCATGCTCATATAGGTACTTTGAAAGTATGCATTCCATACTACATCAAAGTCATGTGACTTCAGTTCCTCAATGTATCAAATCTTCTAAGTCCACCGTCCATGAAGTCCCTAAAAGTCACAACAATCTCATGTCATCATGAGCTCCATAAGCCATCCCCCAACCACACCTCAACAAGCATACAATATGCCTCAGCTCCCCACAGCAAGCATACAATATGCCTCAGCTCCTCATGTAGTACGAATGCTCCATAGCTGCTCACAACTCCATCCAAGTAATCAACTCTTGATGTGCCCCATCCAGGTTCATGAAGCCCTCTTCATCATCTGCAATGTGCCATCCTCAAGTCTCCATGTCTTTCAAGTCTCTAACCTGATGTCCATGACTATGTTGTCCAGGTAGTCCAACCAAGTAGACCTACCACAACAATCGGTCATCCTCACTGAAGCTGCTATCTTCGGTTTAGTGAACTCGGTCACCCAACCATCTCATCCTCATGTCATGAGTCCCTTCACCATAGCTCCTCCACCAAAGTGTCCACCAAGACTTGCTCTTGGTCTCGGCCATGAGAAGTCCACCCAAAACATCACAAGTGTGTGCCCTCCAATCTGTCCATGAGTCATGCCGGGCACTTAGCCAAAGAGGCTAATGACCCAATCCTCCACAACGATCATCAAGTTCCACCCTTGTCAAGGGCCTTTGCACCTTCAACCATAAGGTCACAAGTAGCCCCAACAAGCCCTGCAATAGTTGACAACCCTTGTTCATCATCATGAGGCTCCTCCTCATTCAACCATGTTGGCAAACTGCACGATCCTGGTTCAACTTGATCACTTTCAAGTTCATCCTCTATCGTAGTCATGTCTGCAACATCTTCCTCTATGTTCAGCTCAAGTGCACCAACCAAGTGTCCATTGACCAAGTTCATAGAACTAAACTTCCGAAAGTCCTCTGGATGTTCTCGGTAGTGAGTTCCCAACCTGTCAATGTAGTCAATCTCTTCTTGTTCAATTACAACAACCTCTTTACTGAGAAGTTTCCCCTTGATTTCGGCTTCCACTTGGTCACTTTCCTTCCTCAACCGGGCTCTTTTATCAAAGAGCTCTTGAAGACCAAGATCATCATGTCGGACTTCCTCTTCCTTGTTGGCATCAAATACAACTTGCTTCATTGCCCAACTAAGTTGGAGAACTCCTTCGATATTGTTTCTCAAGGCTTTAAGCTCTTCACGGATTCGGGGCCTCTCTTCCTTCAACTTCTTCAACTCGTCCAAGGTAACCAACAGCTTCCTTCTTCCTGCTTCCAAGCTTGCCATGCCTTACTGTCAATCTTCCAAGTGTTCTCACACTTGCTTCACCAGCTCGGACCGAGCTCTGATACCAACTGTCACGCCCCCAAGCCTATGGTAGTCTTTCAACTGTGCCGGCGAGGTGCGGCACCATCGAACGCTTTCTTTTTAACAATACTCACGTTTATGGACTACACCTACTTCAACATAAACTTAGTTAACTTGTGTTCTTATAACCGAATAAATGTTATCTTTTATACTTCATCAAAGAACATTCTCATTCATCAATCATCAACAATAAACCGAGAACAATACACAATATGAAGGGAGGGGCAACTCCCCGAACAGTCTGCCCAACAATGTTATTTATATCAAGAATACCAGATTTTACAACAAGTGTGCCAAGCTTCACACTTAACCAATATTCTTACAAAAGACAGGCCACCTGCCTTTTACAACGTTTCATGCACCCTTGTCCAAGAGAGAGTGCTCACCCGAGCCACTCAACCTCTTTACAAAAACCTGCATAAAACCGAGTACAAAAACCTCCTCAACCGTGACAACCCTTCACATAAACCAACCTAAAACATGCGAGATCTTCTTAACTCTTATGCGCATGAGGTATGCGCATATCCTCAAGACTTCGCACTTTTTCCTTTTCCTTATGCGAAGGTATCCAAGTGGAGTTTGATGGCTCTTATGAGCTCCATCCTCCATCATATATACGCTTTACACTTTGGTTATAAATCAAAGCCGACATGTGAAGCCCTTTACATAATATAATGTATGTCCTTCACATAATATTATATTTTATGTATAAACTTCGTATGGTTTTAATGTATGTGCTCCATTATTTTATATTATCCATGGCTCCTCACATACATATGTGCCATCGCATGTCCATATGTATTATTATTTTGTCGGCCTTCATATTATATGGTTTTTTTAATCTTGTCATATAATATATGTTTATGTGCATTAATACTTGTGTCCAATACTTAGCCATATTTCGACCTAAGTGTCTTTCGTCAGGTTCTTTCGTCACAAGGAGACCCCACACCGTCGCATATCGTTCGCCCGCTCGTCGTGCACGCCTGCCCTAGTCGCATAGGCCTTACACATTCGGATCCCAATCTGATAATTAAAAGAAGAATCATAATTTTTTCTGTGGACAAGAGAAAAACATTGGGTAAGGTTTGTACGCGGAGAATCGTGGCACTGAGGCGGAGGATTGCCGACTTACGTTGTGTCACAGTCAGAATGAGATAATGTCATCTAGTCGTGGCATCTACCAAGAACGCATCAACGATATTGGACGACTTCACAGCCAGTGGTTACCCACCATTTTCTGCTATTGTCGGGCAAAATATAAATACCACTCAAACCTCAAATTTGATCGACCTTTCTGTTTGGAATTTTCTGTAAATATGTTTTTCTCTATTTGCCTTGTACTACATCATCACAAATAAGTCGATATAGGAACCGTGCAAAGATGCTGGTAGAAATAAGTCAATATCATTCACTCAAACAATTATTAGTCCAAAATTATGCAGTGGATGTTGATGGCTTAAATTTAAGAAGAATTATGAGGCGTAGATAAGTTTGTTTGAGTTGAGTTTGTTGAATTATGAGGCGTAGATAAGTTTGTTTGAGTTTAGTTTTATTAGTTATCTGGTTTAAGCTTCACTAGAAAGATTGAAGATGAAAGTTTTGAAGATTGAAGATGAAAATCAAGCCATCTCAAAATGTTTTTAGAAATTAAATATAAAAAAATATAAGAGATTGAAAATAAAAACAATTTTTGAAAAATTAAACTATCTTAACCCACATCCAAACTCAACTGAATTTAACACAATCACGATAATAACATCCTACTATTCAATAAAACTTAACACATTCATAATAATAATATCCTACTATTCAACTAGACTTCCCACAATCATGATACTTTGAAAAGCCCATTTTACCATAAGTGTAGGAAAGATATATAATTCTTTTCAATCATCAACGAAAAAATTAACATATACCCATTTTAGAATAAAATAAAAACTATTTATCTAACTCCAAAAAAAAATTATATGAAAATGCTCTGATCACTTTTTTACTGCGTTATAACATATTAACCCAAGAAAACAACAAAGAACATCCGTCTCCTACTGCGGTATTGATATTGAAGGAACTAATTTTTCGGGAAAATATGTACGATAGACATCATGAAATATATGTAGCAGGCATATCCTTTTACAATTCTTGCGCATTCGAAGATCTAATCTATCATTACCGTTTTGATTTTAAAATTTGTAAAATTGCAAGGTTGTTGAAATATGTTTTCATTTGTATGAAAGTTGTCAACCTTAAGGAATGTGTCTGTTTTTGAATGAGAGGTTATAACTTAGTGTATATATATCCGTATATTTTAATCGTTGTATTAAATAAAAATTTTATTTCAAAAATAAAATAATATAATACATTAATTTAATATTATATTAAAATTTTTAAAATTAAATTATTATTATTAATATATGCATTTTAAGTTTAAAAAAATTAAGTGAAAATTTATTTGTGTAAGTAATAATATTCTTTTGAATTAGTGATCGGAGAATCCACAGTTTGAACATCTTTATACCAACGTTTCAAATCCCAAGTGGGATCCATCATCAGGGTTGAAGAATGATGATACAAGAAGAGCAAAAAGGCAGAATAAATACATGTTTAACCTTTGCAAATGGAGGACGACAGTTTTTAAGGAAATGCAGATCTGCTGCTCTTCTTGTTATCCTCACTCTACATCTTTCGAGTAAAAGGATTTCACTCCAAGTATCCCCTCCATATAGGGATAAGATTTTGGATTTAAGAGATCTGTGGTTTGTGTCTTTTGAATTAGTGATCGGAGAATCCACGGTTTGAACATCTTTATACCAACGTTTCAAATCCCAAGTGGGGTCCATCATCAGGGTTGAAGAATGATGATACAAGAAGAGCAAAAAGACAGAATAAATACATGTTTAACCTTTGCAAATGGAGGACGACAGTTTTTTTTGTTATTAAAAATTATAGAAATTACAACATGTATATTGAGTTTTTTTTTTATTTTTTTTATGTTTTACATTATTAATATATTTTTAAGTATAGTTTAATAACAAATCATATTAAAATATTTTATTCATAATTTACATTTAATATTTTATTTTATAGAATATTAATATATTCTTTTTAACATTATATATATATATATATATATATATATATATATATATATGAAGTTGATATTAGGTGTTCAGATATTTTCGAAAAGTATAAGGCTTAAACATTTACTCACAATGTTTTTTTTTTTTACTTCTAGATATCATCTGAGAACTAATTGAATATGCATAGAATTTTTTTTTTCTTTCTTTCTAATTATAGCCTACATAGTTTTTCTACTTAGAGAATGAGTGTCTAGACTCTTCTCTGCTAAAGAACATTAATATATTATAAAATGTTATTAAAATAAATTATTATGATAATCTTTTATGCTAGTAGATAATAATTCTTCTTCTAGTATAAATCCATTTTAATGAGGGATTCAACAAAGGCCTAGCGGGCCTCTAAAATTTCTTGTTTTAAAGTGCAAATATTGAATAAAAATTTACACCTCTAGAGATTTAACGATTCTAGGTGCTTGATAGATCCTTGACTGAGATTGATCTATAAAGGTTCCACACATACCTTGTGTAACATTTCATTGTTTAAATTGAATTTTTGAATAAACACATTCAACATCTTCTTGTTTTGAAGTGCAAAATTTGAAAAAATAATTGCACCTCAAGAGATCTAACCATTCTCGGTGCTTGATAGATCCTTGGTTGAGATTGATCTATACAGGTTCTACACACACCATGTGTAACATTTCACTGTTTAAAATTCATTTTTTGCATAAATCCATTCAACCTCTTACAAATTCCCTTAGTATGGACCAATATACACTTTACATTTGCAAATTGAACAATTTTTTTATGGATTTAGACAAAATTGACTACTAAGGGACATCTAACATGAATGACATCAGTTAAATTTAAAAATAATAAAAATAATTTTGCATTAACAAATTGAAAAGTAGTAAAAAAAGAAAAGAAAAACAATGTCCATCATGAATAAAATACTTCAATTTCCCTCCCCGTGGGAAAGTCAATTGATAATGTAAAATCTATGAAAACTGAGAGATCCAAGGTTCAAATCCCCTTGAGAAGTAAAGTAAAAGTTTGGTAGAAGTAAAAGTTTACTAGAAGTAAAGTGTCAAGCGGGTTGGCCGGAGGTTTACTAGTTTACTAGAAGTAAAGTGAGGTGGTAAAGTGGCGGTAGAAGTAAAGTGAGGCTTACTAGTTTACTAGAAGTAAAGTGTTAGGTGGGTTGGCCAGAGGTTTACTAGTTTACTAGAAGTGCTCACTAGAAGTAAAGTGAGGCGGTAAAGTGGTGGGAGTGCTTACTAGAAGTAAAGTGAGGCCTACTAGTTTACTAGAAGTAAAGTGTCAGGTGGGCTGGCTAGAGGTTTACTAGTTCACTAGAAGTAAAGTGAGGCAGTAAAGCGGGGGGAGTGCTTACTAGAAGTAAAGTGAGACGGTAAAGAGGTGGGAGGTTTACTAGTTTACTAGAAGTAAAGTGTCAGGCAGGTAGTTTGCTAGAAGTAAGTGCTTAGTAGAAGTAAAGTGGGGCGTGGTAGTTTACTACAAGTAAACTAAAGGTCTATCCCAAGTGTTGCACTTGTCACTTTCACCTATAGACAGTCCCACAAAGGGTCATGCTTTGCTATGTTGTCTCAGTGGTTAGTGTCATCATGTTTGCGAAATATGCTAAGTGCGTGATTATAATGTCGAAATCATCACAAGTCCACTTGTCTCTCACACCTAGCCATTTTCTTGAAAACCTTTCGACGGAATAGCTTCACTTCCCCGAACCCTGACTAAGCTTCCTTGCATAGTCTCAACCTTCAGTGGTGCTTCTCTGTTGTATGGAACTACTCAGTGCTTGAGGTTGCCCCTCAGGTCAGCGGCACTGCACAATCCCATAAATGAGCAGTTTTCTTCCTTCCAAGAACTGCATAGAAATTGTTGCCATGACAAAATTGAACTACGCATTTCTCAAGCACAATCATCAAGCCTCCCTCTTTCCTGCTGGAAGCATACACTTCTCTGAGACCTGGGTCTGCACTATTCCCCAAAACTGTGTAGACATGCCCAGCTGGTCATCTGCTGTCAGTCCTGCACTGTTCTCATAAATTGCGCAGATCTACCTAGCTAACTCTTGTTGCCTTGCTTTGCACTGCTTCTAGAAATTGCGCAGAAATGTCTACGAGTCCCCTTACTTCCTATCTTATATTGTCTTGGAAAATTGAACAGGCATGTCTAGCAGTCCCCCCTTCCAGCCCGGTCATGAACTCTTCATGAAAACTGCGCAGAGCTTCCAATAGGTCCCTCTACAACCCTTCTCTATCTCCCTTTTGGAAACTGCAAAGAACTGCCTAGAGGTCTCCTATAGACATGCTCAGTTTTCCCTATGGAAACTGCATAGAACTATGCAACAGTCTCGTGCAACCCTGTCTTGTCTTCCCACTAGAAAATGCTCATAAGTTGTTCCCCTCAGGGTCCCATCTTGCCTCTAACACTGGTGACTTTCACTTCGCAATTCTACCTCACAGTGATCTCTACGCATTTTTTCCTGGCAGTGTAGTTTGTCCCCTAGGAATGCCTCATTCTGGCATGAGTTGTGCTCTGCATCGTCTCAGTGGGTTGTCTTCCCTCCTTGTAACCTGGAACATGAGAACAATGCATTATGCTAAACTAGGAGTTTTTGGATTTGATGTCGTCTTTTCATGAGTGCTTGTAGGAACAAGTACACTGATGGATCATGGCATGATGACGAACGAGATGAATAAGGAGTGCATGTTGGAAGACTTGCTTGTAGATGAACGTACACACAAAGCACATCAAACATCAAGCGAAAGAAACACATGCATGGAACTATCTTGGGAAGAACAAGACCATTGAAGGCCCCGCAGCACCAAGCTATGCAAAGATGAAGACAAATTACATTCGAGGACACATCCATCACTTAACAACACAATATCTTGACATGGACACCACAGTTAGCCAGTACATGTTAATAGTGTCATGTCAATTTGTGTTATGAGTTGTCTCGGCCACCTCACTACTATGATACGTAACTGTTGTAATCCAATATCATGTAAAGTGAAATTCTAAGTGTCATGATTGAAATGAAAGTAGTCATATGTTATGTAAAGAGCTATATGTAATGAATTTCAAGAGTCATGAGGGTAGTCCAAGAGTCAAAGAGGAATTTCAAGGGTCACCCCACCCTTTGCTATATATGAACCTCATAACTCATATAACTAGCATTTTGGAGCCAAGATTTTGCTAGTCATTGCTTATAGAGGGCTTCGAGAGTATTGTGATGAGTGTTTGCTTCTCTATAATGTAGAGTGAGTACATCTCTTTGGAGGAGTAGGCAATGTTGACTGTAACGTTACACTATTGGGGCTAGTGGATCTCATAGTGTTATGTATGGATGGAACTTTAACTTTATATAATATAACAGAGCCAACATGTCTTCATGCATATGTTGTTATTGTAGTTCAAATATTCTAATTGCTTTAGAAATGTATGTTATTTAACTTACGCATTTGTGTATAAAAAATTTCGTATACGATTGTATGAATCTTGTTGGCCTCGAGTTGTTGGTTTAACCCATCCCTTTGGATTATCGGCTATTCTACTTTCCAACTT
This sequence comes from Pinus tabuliformis, assembly GCA_031772625.1. NCBI lineage: Eukaryota > Viridiplantae > Streptophyta > Pinopsida > Pinales > Pinaceae > Pinus > Pinus tabuliformis. Next base: position 684,926,779 of record CM062806.1, read on the forward strand.
CTGATGTCATTCAGCTCATGTGTTCCTTTTAGGTTGCGTACTATTACATGGTTCTAAGGGATACACTTATTTTCCCCTTCATGTGTTAGAACCTCTCCATGCATCACTCTTGTTTCGTTACAAGGTAACACACTTTCTTCCGACAAGGATATATTTCTTACCTCTGCGCACTATCATAGTCAAGGCATAGCTTTATTACCCACTAGTGGGAATCCTATTCCAAATGGTCTAAGGTATAATTGGAACTTCTTACATGGGAGATTCCTTAACATGTTGGTGGGTCCAGCACCATCAACAGAATGTGATACCGACAAAGAAAGACAACTCCTACATTTAAAGATGCTAGAACATGTCTCTATATGTATCATTAAGTTTTAAATTCTCCTCAAGGTTAATTGAGTGAATTTTAGAGTTTATCTTGAATTATGTTTCGATTTCAATGCTCAAAACTTGATGACACTTGAACACACCTATGATGCAACTAATATGACAAAAATAACTTTTTTCATTTTCTTTTTAACAATGAAAGGCCTAACTAAGTAGGGGAAGAAGAAATCAATCAACAATGCAACAAATAAGTGATGCAACGATCGATCTCCTCAACTCACTATTCCAATGAAAATCAAATCCCTATATGCAATGAAAATATTTTTTTTTTCTTTTCTATTCATTTATTGTTTCAAATGCAAAGAAGCATATGAATGCAACTTGATTGCTCACGAAAATAAACCACAAAGACTTTAACTATAATATAAAATTTACTTTTCAAATTCAATAATCCATCTTTGTATGCAAACCCTAACTGACAAGAAGAAATAAATAACGAAAGAAAATCTTATAAAAAATGTGATGACGCTAAGAGGCGATAAACACTCATAAACAATTCAACCCCCCGAGGCAATTGAAGGGGAAATTTTGTAATAATGAAATCAAAAGCATGCAATTTCACACCAAGGATTGGCTTTTTAGATACAGAAACAAACTCAGAGACACGGGGAAAAGTTTTTGGACCAAAGAAAAATACAGAGATAGGATAGAAAATTTAAACAAGATAAATACAAGAGCAAAATTGCCACCAGTGCATTGCAGCGTAGGAACAGAGAAGACATAGGTACGTTGAAGTGCTCTATCTTAGAATGGGGAATGCACTTGAATTTTTTCATCCAAAATACGATACAAAAAGTAAAACCAAGATCAAAGAGGTTTTTTCCTAAAGTAAATTAATGTCTAGGTGTGTCAATTAAGGTTACTTTAAGATGTGAAAAATATGCTAAGGTCAAGGAAACCACTAAGGAAATAACTGATCCCCAGTCAAGTCGCCAATTTGTTAAGCGAATGTTTCACAATTACAAACAAAGGGGAATTCCCTAGATATGGTGGCCTGATCTATAACAACAAAAGTAAAAAAGATCAATGTTTTCCTTAGAGAAATTAGAATATGGGAAATAATCCTACCTCGAATTTGTAGCAAGGCTTCCTTTCCTCCTTACTTGTAAGATCAAATTCTAGCCTCAAGTGCTATAATTATAACCTGTACACCATGGTAAATTTTAGGGGCGAATTTTAGCCCAAGGGTGAAATTTAAGGGGTTTTTCATTTTAAAGGGGCTAAATTTTTATAAAACACCTATTTGATATATTTAGCCCAACTTTTATTTAAAAAATAATTATTTTTTTCATTTTAGCCAAAAAAAATAGGGGCAGATAAACTATGAAAAGACTCATTTGACCCGATTCACCTAGTTTGGGAAGTTATATTCCATTGCAATCACCCGATTTTCTACTTTGGAATGTTAAATTCATTTGTGATCGCCCATTTTATGGTTTGGGAGGTTGTATTTGGTCCCAATAAATAAAAATATAAATAAAGTGGAGGTATGGTAAATAAATAAAACCTCTTTTTATACTACTCCAAAGGTATGGTAAATAAATAAAAATATAAATAAACTAGAGGTATGATAAATAAATAAAACCTATTTCTATATTTAGTCCATAACCCTCGAAAACCTCTTTTTATATTTAGTCCATAACCCTCTTTCTATTTAAGAAGGCTAAAAAAAAAGTTTTTATTTAAGTGAATCCTATGGGCCAAATACCATATTTAGAAAGGAGGTATGGTAAATAAATAAAACATTTTTTTATATTTACTCCATAAGTCACCTTATATTTACGAACACGCAAGGGTGTAAATAAATAAAAATATAAATAAAGTGGAGGTATGGTAAATAAACACAAACTATTTTTATACTTACCCCAAAGGTATGGTAAACAAATAAAAATATAATAAACTAGAGGTATGGTAAATAAATAAAACCTCTTTTTATATTTAGTCCATAACCCTCTTTCTATTTAAGAAGGCTCAGAAAATAGGTTTTATTTAAGTGAATCCTCTGGGCCAAATACCATATTTGTAAAAGAGGTATCGTAAATCAAGAAAAATATAAACAAACCAGAAGTATGGTAAATAAATAAAACATTTTTTTGTATTTACTCCATTAGTCACCTTATATTTACGAACACTCAAAAAATGCGTTATATTTAGGTGAAGCCTATGGGCCAAATTATTATTAATACCATGAAAAAAAAATTATTAACCCTAATATTAGTATTAATAAAAATAAAGATGGCACATGGTATTGACCCATGGTATTCACGTGGAATGTAGCTTATTTAAAGGGGGAATTAAACCAGCGTAGATCCGACTTTACTCTGGATGATCTACTAAGCCCCGAGAGGGATCAAATATCGTGATATGAAAACCAATGTAGAGTGAAAAGATATTTGATCCCTTTTGGGGCTTGGTAGATCAAGACTAAAAATGAATCTTGTAGTTTAATGTCACTTAAACATTTTAACTTGGTTAAAAAAAAAATAAAAATTATTAATTTTATTAATTTTTATAAAATACTAATAGTAGTTTTTAAGGTTCAGGTTTATGATAACCCATGGTATTGACCCATGGTAATACCATGGTATTCATTTGAGCATAGACTATTTAAAGGGGAAATTATATCACCTTAGATCCATCTTAATTCCGAGTCTACCAAGTGCTGAGAGGGATAAATATATTTCATCCCTCTAAGAGTGGTAGATGTGGAGTTAAGATGGATATAGGTTGGTTTTTATGATAATGAAGACAATAAATAGACTTAGGAAATTATATTGTAAAAAAAATCTTAAGGTGAATGGTTAAAACTACATTTAGTAACTTCACAAATTTAGTAAAAAAATACCAATATCTCCATTAATATTGCTTTTTCTGATTTAACAAAACAAAATTCAAAACAACGTAAAATTCAAAACATTGAAATCTTATCACTCTTTCTGCATCACCCTCGCAGAAGAGAGATAGTCGCTGCCCAAATTTCCCACCATTTCTCAAACCTTCTCTATTATCACTTTTTCGGTGTCACCCTTGCAGAAGAGAGAGTCGCTACCAAGATTTCCCACCATTTTTCAAATTTTCTCTATATGATATCTTCATGAAAAAGTTTACGTACTGATGTTGGATTAATTGTTTGAAAAATATGTTGGTTTGTACAACCTTTCATCTTCTCTTTTATTCTTAGTTTGTCGTAATGATCTGTAGGGGTTAGATTAGTTGTTTGAAAAATATGGTGGTTTGTACAAACTTTCATCTTCTCTGTTATTCTTAGTTTGTCGTAATGATCTAGTGGTTTACAACGCTATTAAAAAATGCAAGACATATGAAGGTAGTGAATTATGCTAATAAGAAATTTAGATTGGGAGAGACGTAATTAAATTTGATTATTTAATTGAAGATTTCCAATTGAAATAATAATAATTCTACGTTTATATATTTATATATTGAGTAGAAGGCTTCTGACGATCACTTCTTTCTATTAGATCCCCTTCAGGCCTTTGAGATACCTACTACTTTCTTATATTATATAGTTGGGTCTTGCTTTCTTATATTATATAGTTGGGGCTTGCTACTTGTTGGCATGTTGGGCTAAACAAACTTGATTTGTTTTTTTTTAATCTCCCAGTTGGAGTCTATGGAATAAGAAAGAAGTTTGATAGATTGAAAAAAGTGGTAGAGAAAAGATTAACCTCTCCTACCTTTGACAGAACTGGTGGTCAAGATCAACACCTATAAGAACTTTGTTGTGGAATATTATCAAAACTAATAGAAGGATATGAAATAGTGTACAGTAAGAACCTTGACAAACATGACCACTAAAACTTGCAACATTGTTTGTAGGAAGAGAAAATTATGTTTCTTTTTTCCAAACATGTATGTTAGTATATGTTAAACACACATGGGTAGCAAGAACAATATGAAAGATAAAACATGAGAGTACAATTTTTATTAACAATTGATTTACATTTATAGTACAATATGTGACCGTTGGGCTCCACATCCCAAGGTCTCTTGGACTAAGTCTATTCAACTTCCACACTAACCCATTTAGGATTAGGTGTCCAACATTCCCCCCCTTAATCCGAAGGGTTATTTATGAGTCTAAGAAGAGAGTTGTAATACAAAATGTGCAAAAATGCATGGCAGCACTAGGCTGAATGTGCTCTTTGAAATGTTGGTATAAAGGGCGGTGGTTTAAGGATGACCACCAACACTGGAACGCTTAGTGCAGTTCCCGGAACTCTTCCAAAACTGGCAAGAAACTGAAGTCTTCTGCTAGAGGAAGTGATCCTATTGTTTGAAAGAGGGAAACCTTCAACCATTAAAGGGAGGCCTCACCTCGCATAAAAGGGAGAACTTCAACCTGAAAAGGGAAGTCTCAACCTGTGATGGTTTAAGGATAACCAATAACTCTGGAATGCTTAATGCAATTCCTGGAACTCTTCCAAATCTGGAAAGAAGCTGGTGTCTTCTGCTAGAGGAAGTGTTCTCAATTTTGTTGCCAGAATTCTTCCAAAACTGGAACGAAGTTGAAGTCTTCTGCTAGAGGAAGTGTCCCAGATTGCCAACTGAAGTCATGTTCAGGGGCATCTTTGTCTCTGGCTACAACTCTGAAACTGGTGTGGCAGGTTGTGGCTCAGGCTCACTTGATGTTACTTTGAAGCTTGTAGATGACCATAATTTCCCCCTCTGCCAGATATAAGGTGAAATGATGGAGAAAAGTCAACTGCAAGATTTTTCAATACTCTAGAACAAGTTCTAGCATGTGTTTTGAATATCTTCTTGGTTTTTGATGCCCATTTCCAAGAAGCGATCCATCCAAGATGAATCTTTTTTCTTGCAGGGTGTTTGCTGCTGAAGCATCTGTGTGAAGAATGGCTAGTTTTATGACAGTGCTTACATGGATGAAGATCAAAACAATGATCTTTCAAATGGAAAACTCGGTCACAGTGTTGGTATTTCATGATCTGTTGTTGTTGTGGAAGAGGGGAAGAGTTTGGAACAACTGAAGCTGAACTGTCATGAGGAGTAGGTGAATTGTCATGAATCAATCCAGCACTCTGAAACTGAATGGGCTTTGAGTAGTCTGGAATATGAAAGGACAAGTCCTTGTCATATCCAAGACCAGTTCTATGCTTGTTGTGGACAAGCTGTTCCCAAGGTCTGATGATGGGCTTGGGAAGTGCAGACTGAGTTTCTGCATCTGCATGTACAACTGCTACTTTATTGGGCACTGGATTTGAATGAACTTCAACAATATTGTCTCGCTGTTTATGGGAGTCTGTTTCAATCTTCTGAACAGAAACAGATTCAGAATGATGACTCCACTGTTGTAATTCTTCTTGTTGTAGCTGAGATTCAAGCTGCAAAAAATCAATCTTTTCCTGTGCATTTTGTAGACATGTCTGAATTTCTGAGAGAGATCCTATGCTGATTTGTAATGTGTCATCAACAGTAGATTGTATAAGAGTTTTCATGAACTCTAATACTTCACTGATTCTGGCCATTTTTCTTCAATGTCAGATTTACACCTTAAAAACTGATCACAATTATTACTTAATGCAGAAGAGTAATATCCACTCACAGTACACAACAATATCTTGTATGCAGAAAATGAATCAAGGAATCAATGCATATATATATATAGACAAAACCTATAATTGGTTTTAAATACAATGCCACAATTGGGGCAGCAACAACTGCAAACTTGCTTGGATCCTTGAAGTACTCCACTTTCAAATAAGAAACGATGGCTATCAAAACTTCAATAATTATAACACCATGTCATGGGCATTGGAATGAATCTCTAGCATGCTGAAACAGCAGTGATAGAGCTCCTTACATGTCCAAATACTTAGCAAACTGTATAGTGCTGGTCATATATACCATAGCATTTTACCATGACCTTTCAAAAGCCTTCCAACTATGCACAGTTTCAGGAAAGCCTCCAGGAGATTAGAGAATACTTGCCCCTGCTTCAGATGTATATGCAGCCAATTATTAAGGAGATTTAACTCTTTGACAGTGATAAAATCTTCCCACAAAGGACAACTCGAACACAAACTGATTGAACTTGATTTGAAGATGCTTTTAAAACATTTGATTTTAATAATATATCGGCCTGCAACGTATATTATTTTTCATATAATACCAGGAAGTCTTCTAACAAACATAGAGCATACACTGTCTAGTACCACTATCCAACAGAAATTGTTAAGACACCATATTCACCATACTATTGCATATATGCCACTTTTTCACTGCAAATTTTACATCGGAGGCAACACTCCAGGGACCGAGAATCACTACAACACATTATCAATACAACCCTCAAAAGTTCAACAGACTTTCCAACAAATATATACCACTGCTTACATTAAAGATGAAATATTTGATGCCTATGACTAAAATACATCGAATTTCAGTGTCGTTGGTTAACACTTCTCAATCTACGCTATTGAATTTAGATTTATTACATCAACCGACAATATTTTATCAATCCTACAAACATTTTATGTCATGTACTCCCTTTCTAGACTCTCTGTCAAGTACGATTATTCTTACCAACGCTGGAAATGTCATTCCATCTGCATTCCAGAGCAGTTCTATTTTGCAAGACAATTCATGAAAACACCCACAGATTTTTGCAATTTCCTATTACTTCAATTCACGATTTCCTATACCATGATAATTATATGGCTTGAACCCCAGGTGCGCATGTGGAGGGATGGAGTTTCAGTGGTGTAATACCATTGTGACTGCAAATCCTCTACACGATCATGGAGACAGCTAAACTGACGCTTCCTTCCATGGTGTTTTTAGTACTACAGTTGCCGAATAGAAGTGATAGCATCGATGGAAAAATTTAACTTCTCTGAAATACCAACAACGTTAATACCATTCAATACCGCATTCAAATACCTTTCAATAACACATTCAAATGGAAACCATATAAATGTCGATACCAGGAGCTGTCTCCCATGCAGAGATACCATTCAAATGTTATTATTCAAACACATTCAACATGACACATAAAATTTTAACAATGCATATACCAAGCGAATGCAAGCGTTGTATACACCAAATCAGTTCAATGCATACACCACTTTTGTATTCACCAAAACTCTTCTCAGCCAAATCAAAAGAATACCAATGAGCGCCTGAAAACCACCAAAGCTTACCATTCAAATGATTTTAAATGATTTTTAAAAAACTGTAGAGCGCTGTATAGTTCAACGCATATACAGATTTTGGACAGGCATATGTATAAACCCACGGGACGGTTGAGTTGCTTCTCGATAAAGAAATACAGGCATATGTATAAACCCATAGCGTTAATACCATTCAATAACGCATTCAAAGCAGATTCATTCAACAACGTTAATACCATTCAATAACACAATGTTAATATGATTCAATACCGCATACCAGGAGCTGGAAAACTTCGGACCTTCACCGATGGTCGCGTATCTACCAGTCAGCATTCAACGTAGATTCAATGATCTCTTATTTACTTTGATTTCATGTTAGGCAGCGTAACAATAGGAAATACCAAGCGTAATAGTAGGAAATACCAAGCGTTCATCAAACAGTGGGAGCTGGGCATTCATCAAACGGTTCTGACATCAAAACGTTCTTCTGGGCGTTCATCAAATGGTTCTGACATCAAAACGTTCTTCTAGGCGTTCATCAAATGGTTCTGACATCAAAACATTCTTCTGGGCGTTCATCAAACGGTTCTGACACCAATGGGCAGCGTAATAGTAGGAAATGCCAAGTGTTATTTATTAAAACATGCAATCGATTCCTTCTGGTGAATTGTTTCATGGATTCAGGACAGACAGAATCCTGACAAATTCTGCGTCTAGATCAACCTCTGCACATCGATTAATCAGTGCTAAAACAAATTAAATTGCTTTAATTCATGACTTTGTCAGATGTAATTCTTCAACACTCGACTTTACCAAGAAACTCCAGGTGTGAATTCACTGCATAATGCTCATAAACAGAAATTGACCCAACAAATCCTGTCTTCCTATTATGAAATTCGATTACACAAAAATCAATTTATTAAACTAAACAACGCTGTCATTTAGGTTAATTGTGATTGCCCATTTCATGCAATTCAACCAGCTTCAAATTCCTTTCCTCAACATGTGCAAACAAAGTTGATATGAATCGATACTCATTTACAAGCAGAGCTTACAATCTTTTAAATTAAATATCGCTCATCATACAAGAAAACAAAACATACTTCGATTACAAAATTCCTCTCATAGGCACACACAACAAATTGTTGCTAACGTTTGAAGAGCATACATTACAATTCTTCTCTTAAAAACCAGCAAATTAAATAGTAGCAAATTCATCATTTCAACTCTTAACCCAAAAATTGACCCATACACGAATCGACCAAGTTAAGGCTCATAACTCAAATCCAACACTTTCATAAAACAAATGGTTCAGATAATTTATGCAGGGTAGGAGTATGCCTGCTCTGATACCATGTTAAACACACATGGGTAGCAAGAACAATATGAAAGATAAAACATGAGAGTACAATTTTTATTAACAAATGATTTACATTTATAGTACAATATGTGACCATTGGGTTCCACATCCCAAGGTCTCTTGGACTACTTAGTCTATTCAGCTTCCACACTAACCCATTTAGGATTAGGTGTCCAACAGTATATTACAGTTTAATGAATATGTTTTCCTATTATCATATAATGGTTTCATACTTTAACAAAACATGCACCAAGACTTCACAATGTTTTATTATTCAGTGAAAGATTTGCCAAGATGTTACAAGATTTTATAATTCAGTGAAAGAATCATCATGATTTTACAAGATAATATAATCTGGTGAGAGATTGGCCAAAAAAATTATATATACATATTATATTATTGATAAAATTTCCTTTCATTTTTCCTATGTATCATGGAGATTTTCCGATTTATTATACATATAAATTTAGGGTGGTTCTTAAAATTTTTCTTGTTGCACACACAACTAAAACAAGCAAAGGATCTACAATATCCATGTCACATAGTATAAAATACCAATTCAATGAATTAGCATGGCATTGGAATACATGAGTGCAAACATAAGAAAACAAATATATGAAAATAATATAATTGTCATATTGACAAATATAGGAGAGAGTTTACAACCATAAATAAAAGTTGATTTTGTAGATGTCTCCCCAAGTTGACTTGCCCTTTCTTGTCACAAAGCACACCTCAACATCAACCCTAATGCATAAATGTGATGACCGCTTTACGTCCAAAGCAGCAACATGAGGGCACTAGCAATATCCAAAAGCCAACTCAGACCTTATGGGAGGCAGTAAATTTATAAGATGAGTGTGGTAGCTTAGGATTTACCATTCTAGGCTTTAGATCCACATGTGATGGGAAGATGAGCTCAAGGGATAAGATATAAGGTCTCTAAGATATGATCAAATAGGAATTTGAGATCTCTATTCATGGAAAATAGTTAAAACTACCTTGGAATCTTCTAGAAGAGGAAGTTTCGGAGATATTTTTTATTTTCCCAAATTTTTAGAATCAGCACACATGCAAAAGGGAGAAACATGTGCTTACCAACGTTAGTGAACAATCATGTAACATGCATTAAATGCAGGTCGCCAAGCATCCAAGGAAAGTTGAGGCTAAAAATAGTGTTTTTTAGCAATTTGTCCGAGAAACTTAGACATTTTGGAGAAGTGATGCTTAGGTATGTGTAAAGGGATTATGACAAAAAGTGTTGAAGGATGTTGATTGATTCGTTCTGCAGGCATTTTTGAGCAGATGTGACAAAATGGGTTGTAACATGGTACATTGTGGGTGGACCCAATTTTTTGGTACGCTATTCATTGAGGTCAATGACTAATGAGGCATTGGTTTGGTTGTTACTTACATGTATAAGGTTTTTAGATGTCCTAAAGAGCACAAGACACATTCATTGCGATTAACTAGACAAAGGCTTTGACTGGTACCTATTGATGTGGAAGGATTTTATTGGCCAAACTTTAACTAGTAGTCTCTCCTAATCCATAATTCTGATTGAGATCAATTTTATTTCACCAGAAATGTCTCCATGAGTCAAACATAATAGTGGTATTGGTTTAATGTTTTGGAAATTTTGGAGAAATGAGAAATCTTATGATGTAATGAGCCATGGCATATGAAACCTTGAGGTTGGAGGGAGATCATCTAGTGACATAGTGGTAGGACTTTAAAACCCTCCTAAAGTCACAATTTTACCCTATTGATTATATAGAGTACCAATAGATCTAGTGGCATTACTTTAGGTAGAGGAAGGGAGGGCACTACTTCAGGTAGAGGCAAGGGGAGAGTGTATAGGATTACACAATATAATTTAGAAATATAGCCATAATGTTGAGTATCTCCCCAAAGAAACTAGATGTACTTATCAAGTATCTCAGGGGTCTAGATATCCATTTGCAAAAGAAATGGATGTTCTTTTATCCCAAAACAATGGAAAATGCTTGTGTATAGGCAAAGTACCTTGAGAAAATAGGCCTGAAGAAAGGGAAATCACGTGGATTGAAACAAAAGGAGAACTAGGATGTTTCTAAGAAGGGGAAGAAGAAGTGGAAAGGGGGAAAATATAAGAAGATGATAGCCATAACACACTAGTGCAAAGAATCTAGAAAGACTATAACCATTACAACATTAATTATCATAGAGAGGAGAAGTTTTTGATGTTGCATTCATGGCTTAATCGAAAGAACGAAAAGAAATATAAAAAGAAGAAGAATATCATGGTCACTAATTCAAGTAACTAGGTTGAATTTATCTCGAACATGGATGATAATATTATCTTCACATTAGTGCAAAAGTAGGTGAATATGAGTATCCTTTAGTAAGAGGAAGAGAAAAAAAATACCAGGCTCTTAAATATAAAGATATAGGTTAAAATTATAAATATTGATGGTTTGCTTAACTATGGATTATAGGAAAATCTCATTGCAACAAAGTTGGTCAACAAATTAGGACTGGAAGTGTGTGATCATCCTAGCCCATATCTATTGGGTTGGGTAAATAAGGATGCAAAAATAAAAACAATGTAAATTATCAAATGGGAACTATATCGAGTATCTATTTTTTTGAGGTAAGAAAAATAATTCGATTTTGAAAAGTGTTGATTCATAATACATTTTTTTTTAGTATACTTTTGAAACTTTATGAAGAAAAAAACTTTTCATTCATCAAATTCAAATTAAGACTCAAATGGACGAACCATCAATTCCATTGGAACACTCAAATAAAAATTAATTATTATATAACAATATTTATGACGGGTTTGAGATAAAGAGTGTGTCTAACTCTACTTAGCGAGTGGTCCATAGGCATCGGTCGTTGTCGAAATGTCGACATCGTTGGTGCATATTGTTAGTAGAAGATATGACTTGATTCTCCCTTTCGGTCGATGTTTTCATGCCCCTACACTGGCGGTACTCTTCCAACCACACTATAGTGAGGTGCAGCACTACCAACCATTTTCTTTTCACCAATACTTATGATTGTATACTACGCCTAACATTCCATACTTAGTTTATTTTTCATTACCAAGTATTGGCTTTGTCCTTTATATAGTGAAAGCCCATAACATTCACATAAACAACATTATACAATAGAAATGCACAACAGTATAAAGGGAGGGGAAACTCCCTAGAATATGAGTCTACCCGAATCAATATATATAATCTTGTTTTATAAGTACAAGTTAAATCTTGGGAAACCCCAAATTTACACTTAGCCAAACTTCCAACTTCGCCAGACTCGGTTTCCCATCTCGTCGGTGCCTCCACATGGTCGTCGCACGACTCACCAACCCTTTGTTCACCTTGTCGCACGATCATGTTGTTTGCGCAACTTGGTCACACCTCATCATAACCAAGTCGCCACACACGGGCGCCTCCGCACGAGTCACAACTTCGTTCACGACCTCAACACTACACTATTTCCATTGTTTTGTCGTGCATGACGTGCCCTACCCAAGTCGCCTGTCCGCACGATTCTTCATTTCGGCGTCCACAACGAGCCCTTGCTCGGCTGCCCATCCACACGTCTGCCTGTTCACCCAAAATCATTCACCTGAACAACTTCACCCAAGTCGCCACACGACTTCACCTTGGTTGCCGCACGACTTCACCCGGTTTGCCTGAATGACTTCACCCAGGTCGCCACACAACTTCACCTGGTTTTCCCGAATGACTTCACACGGGTCGCCCGATGACTTCACCCGGCTCGCCCGATGACTTCACCCGGCTCGCTCGAACGACCTCACCCGGTTCGCCTAAACGACCTCACCAAAGTTTCCTTCCCGACGACCTCACCTGAGTTCTGCCTAAATGACCTCGCCTGAGTCCTGCCTAAAAGACCTTGCCCGAGTTTTGCCCGACGACCTCACCCGAGTTTTCTACACGAGTTTCTTGCACGAGTTTTTCGCTCGAGTTTTCTGCACGAGTTTTCGCCCGAGTTCCTCACCCGATTTTTTCACCCGACTTTTCTGAATGAGTTTTGCACCCAAGTTCCGCCCATCGTGCGGGCTCATCCACTGACTACAGAACTCCTCGTTCAAAATCATGTTGATTGAATGATGATTTGCCTCCACAAATCGTCCACTAATATATATGAGCGGGTTGTGGGTTATGTCACCCGGCTGACCCATGCCCAACGCCCAAGTCAACTCGTTCAACATGTTGCCTTTAAACGAGTGGAGGGTCGGCCCGCCTAACTCGTGGGACTACCCTCTCAACTCGCCCAACATTGTATAAACTCATCCATGGTTCATATCGTTTCACATTTCGCACATCCTTCGCACGGTGGAGTCGCCCTGCCCGTCGCACGGACCGCAGGTCCATACATCCTCCCCCACTTGAAGTCATTGTCATCCACAAAAATATTTCATCTCGGCAACCACCTGTCACCAAGATCACCATACCGAGGTATACACCCGATCGGTATGTCATATATCGGAAATAATCTCAATCCATGACCATCAACCACCTTGTCACAATCTCCAGATGCTGCTCCCAATCATGGGCGGCTAGCCCCTCCATCTAAAGCTACATGCTTCCTGCAACATCTCATGTCGACCTCATCATGTGTCATCCTCATGTGAACTACTGCCATGATACTCTAACATAATGCTAACACATCTTTATGCACTACTGGTCCCCATGTTTGAACTAGTCAGATGATCAATCCAACTATCATGCTCAAACCATGAGAGTGAACATCCTCATGCCACCATGAGTTGTTTCTTAGAACATCTTGTCACATCCTCAACTCGATCGAGAATCCATCTCCATATAAGTGTAAGCCATGCTCAGGTCCATGAAGTAGTCCTCATCTCATCTACAACATGTTGTCCATGATGTTTTCTATCCAACATCATCATCCATCTGCAAAATATCCATCTCCTCAAAGTGAAGAGATCATCATCCGTTTCTTGATGTGCCACATTCAGGTCCATGAAGCAACCTCCATCATATATGTAATGTGCCATCCCTCAAGTCTGCCATAGAAACAAGTATACACTTGTCTCATCTATCCATGTGTTGCCCATGATTATAGATCAATCAGCTCCCATGTGTCAAAAGTGGTTAAGTCTCGGCTCAACCCATGTCCAAGTGTTGCCACCCAGGCATCATCATCATTGTAACTCCATCACTCCAAAGTGTCTCATATCGATCCTCCACATCAAGTCACTCTTCCAAGCCACACCCATACATGTACTCGGAAGTATGCATCCCATTCTGCATCAAAGTCTCTGACCCCAGCTCCTCAATGCTTTAGATCCTCTAAGTCCACCATATATGAAGTCCCTAAAATTCACAACCTCATGTCATCATGAGCTCTATGAGTCATCTCTAACCAACATTCTAACAAGCATACAAATCTTGGCCCAAAGGTCTTTGCAAGATGCCTCAACTCTCCATGTAGTAAGAATGCTCCATAGTCTACTCACAACTCCATCCAAGTCCATGGCCTTGTTGTGAAAGAGTGAACAACCTCTCCATCGACTCATAAGTAAAACATCTCCATGTCACACCAACAAATCCACCTGCACAACATCCCTGCCCTGGCACTCCTCATTAGATGCCCATAACTGACACCTCTACAAGTGCTCCTGCATAATGTCCTTGCATAACACTGTCATGCTCCATGTCTCCATCCTGATGTCCATGACTAAGTTGCCCATGTAGTCCAACCCAGTAGACCCATCACAACAATCGGTCATCCTCATCCAAGTCTGCAATCTTCGGTCTAGTGAGCTTGGTCACCTAACGATATCATCATCGCATGAGTCTCTCCATCATAGCTCCCCCACTAAAGGTTCCACCAAGACTTGCTCTTGGTCTCAACCATGATAAGTCCACCCAATTATCATCATATCCAAGTGTGAGCCCTTCAATATATCCATGAGTCATGCCGGGAACTTAGCCAATTCTCCATGTGGCTAAAGGATGGCCCAATCCTTTGCAATGATCATCATGTTCCTCCCTTGTCACGGGCCTTTGTACCTTCTATCATAAAGTCACAAACAACCCCAACAAGTCCTGCAACAGTCAACAATCCTTGCTTCTCCATACAAGGTCTCATCATAGACATCTGAGGTAAGATCCTCCCTATCATCAGCAAATTGGCTTTGCTCTTCCCTGCATACGATTCATCTACCAAATGCTCAAGTGAAGCACAAGTATCAATAGTACTATCATCATCATCATGAGGCTCCTCCATGTGAGTATCCTCATCCATCCATGTCTGTAAACTACACAATCCTGGTCCAACTTGATCAATCTTGAGTTCATCCTCCATCGTTGTCATATCTGCAACATCCTCAATCATCACAGCTTCCTCTTCCTTGTGAGCACAATCTGCAACTTCATCTTGCTCCATTGTCCAACCAAGTTGAAGAAGTTCGTCTTTAACATTCCTTTCCAAGACTTCAAGTTCCTTTCGAATCTGGGGGTTCTCTTCTTTCAACCGCTTCAACCTGTATAAGGTAACCAAGAGCTTCCCTTTGCATTCTTCTAAACCTGCCATGCCTTGTCATTCAGCTTGGCCCAAGCGCAAAGATTCTCCTCTGCTAAACCTGTTTCACCATTCACCTGAATCATCCTAATATTCCACATGTCACCTATAAAACTTGAGCTCCCTGCCAAGTCTTTGGTCTTCGTAGAATCAACTCCTTGATTCAACTCACCGGCTTTGATACCACCTATCACGAAGTGCAGGTGTGTATCAGCTTTAACGCTTCAACACCAACACTAGCTCCATGGCACTATCTCTGATACCACCTGTCACGACCCTACACTGACGGTACTCTTCCAACTGAACTATAGGGAGGTGAGACACTATTAAACGATTTCTTTTCACCAATACTTACGATTGTAGACTACGCCTAACATTCCATACTTAGTTTATTTTCCATTACAAAGTATTATCTTTGTCCTTTATACAGTGAAAGCCCATAACATTCACATAAACAACATCATACAATAAAAATGCACAACAGCGTAAAAGGATGGGCAACTCCCTGCAATATGAGTATGCCCGAATCAATATATATAAACTTCTTTTATAAGTACAAGTTAAAACTTGGGAAACCCCAAATTTACACTTAGCCAAATTTCCAACTTCGGCAAACTCGGTTGCCCAGCTCATCGGCACCTCCACACGGTCGCCGCATGACTCACTAACCCTTCGTTCACCTCGTCGTATGATTTTGTTGTTTGCCCAACTTGGGCGTGCCTCGTTTTAACCAAGTCGCCACACACGGGCACCTTCGCACGAGTTACACCTTCATTCACAACCTCAACACTACACCGTTTCCACCCTTTCTTCGTGCACGGAGTGCCCTACCCAAGTCGCCCGTCCACATGATTCTTCGTTTCAGCATGCACAGCGCGCCCTCGCTCGGCCGCCCATCCGCACGTCCACCCGTTCACCCAAACTCGTTCACCCGAACAACTTCAACCGAGTTGCCACATGACTTCACTTGGGTCACCGCACGACTTCACCCGGTTCGCCCGAATGACTTCACCCGGGTTGCCACATGACCTCACCCAGTTCACCCGAACGACTTCGCCTGGGTCCCCCGATGACTTCACCTGTCTCACTCGAATGACCTCACCCGGTTCCCCCGAATGACCTTGCCCGAGTTTCCTTTCCAACGACCTCACCTGAGTTCTGCTTGAACGACCTCGCTCGAGTCCTGCCTGAACGACCTTGCCCGAGTTTTGCCCAACGACCTCATCCGAGTTTTCTGCATGAGTTTCCTGCATGAGTTTTTCGCCCAAGTTTCTCACCCGGGTTTTTCACCCGCCTTTCCTGAATGAGTTTTCCACCTGAGTTCCGCCCGTCGTGTAGGCTCATCCACGCACTGCAGAACTCTTTGTTCGAACTCGTGTTGATCGAATGATGATTTACCTCCACAAATTGTCCACTAATATATACGGGCGTGTGGCGGGTTATTTCACCTGGCTGACCCATGCCCAACACCCAAGCCGACTCGTTTAACATGTTGCCTTCACCTCAGTTGACAGTCGGCCTACCCAACTCGTGGGACCACCCTCTCAACTCGCCCAATATCATATAAACTCGTCCAAAATTCATTTCATTTCACATTTCATACATCCTTCGCACGGTGGAGTCACCTGCCCGTCGCATGGACCGTAGTCCATAGAGATGCAATGCTTTTCTTGCTTTTCCATTAAACATGCGAGACAATTGTGGATGAAAAAGATTTTATACCGATGGTTCTTGCTACGTTGTTATCATCTTTAAGTAGATGCATGCACATTTTTCTTGAATATTTTTAATGAAAGTGTAGTATAATGGACATAAATTCCAATGTTTCATGAGTCACGTGTGGGAAAAATGTTTTGTGTATTGTTCGTATACCGATGGTTTATTACCATGCCTTTGAAGAATAAATTTTATGATTATTATGATTAATATTTAAGTAATTTATTTATGAGATGTATTTGAGGATTACCATTTTTTGGGTGGGTGAAATTTATTTACGAGATGTATTTGAGGATTATCATTGTTCGGGTGGGTGATTTTAGAGGTTGAAAGGTTAATATTGTAATAGATGGTTTGAAATGGATTTAAAAAACATTTTTGTTTTTAATTTTTATTTTTATTTTTTTAGGGTATAAAGAAAACTTATTTTTGTATTATATGGTGTTTTTTCAATTGTTCAATACTTAGTTTGAATATATATGTTGTGGGTGTTGGTTTATATTTTAGTAATGTCAATGTTCTTCTTTGTGTTAGTCAAAATTGAAAGATATTTTTGATCTTCTAAATTAAGGTTAGACAACTCTTTGTAATATTTTTGATTGATCTATTTTGAGTGTCTTTATTGCACCACAAATAATCTTTAAATTTACATAATAATAATATTTTGAATATTGTGAGTATCCTACATGATGACATCTTTTTTTATTCTCCAAATATTTAGCAAAGAGTTGGTGTCTTGATGCGATCCTTGCTTTAGTGCTTGAGTTATTGTTGGTTATCATTGGAGTTGGAAGCCATTTTGGGGGGCCTCTTGTCATCCATGTTGCTTATCTTGTTCATATATAAATATATATTACATAGTGGCAAAACCTATCACAACTTACTTGGCACACCGACAATGAGGACAACAATATGTTAGATAAACTTGATCCAGTGGTGGAGTTGAGGATGTGTTGATAGTTATGGTTAAAAATTATGCTTTTGGGCACCTCGTATTGGTGACTCGTGGTATTGAAGTCATTAAAAGGCTTGGGAATTCTCCAATGTATTGAGCTAGAGTTGATTGGTGAAAGCTCGCGTTGTTGGCCGACTTGGCTGTGTTTTAGTCAAGGACAATATATCTATTATTAGATATATATATTACATGGTGGAAAAACATATCACAACTCAATTGTTAGACCGACAATGAGGACAACGATTTGTTAGATAAATTTGATCCAATGATGGAGTTGAGGATGTGTCAACAGTTATGGTTAAAAATTGTGGTTTTGAGGACCTTGTATTGGTGACTCATGGTATTACATGTAGTTGAAGTCGTTAAAGGGTTTGGGAATTCTCTATTGTATTGAGCTAGAGTTGAGTGGTGAAAGCTCAGTTTGTTAGTTGGCTTGGCTATGTTTTAGCTAAGGACAATATATCTATTATTAACTAGTTTTTCCCTAATTTTGGTTTTCTAGGGTAAACCCTATTGTAATGTTTTGAGTGTTTGTTTATATATATATATATATATATAGTTCTGAATCCTAACAAGTAATATGATAGCCAAGAGTTGGTTTTAGTGGTATGTAATTGCCTTAGTGAATTTAGACCCAAGAAGGAAAGTCAATGGCCTCGTTATTTTTGGAGTAAGATGGTGAGGCATCACAGTGCTAGAGTTCCGCAAGAAGATGGTGTGCCACTTATCGCAAGAAAGTGTTGGCACTTGCCTGAGTGAATCTTATCGTAATTTGGAAGAAGAGAGTGGCTTGGTAATGACGTTAATGACTTCAATAATTTCATGACAAGTTGTTGTGATAAAGTTAATATGGATCCTTGTAGTGTGCTTTGTGTTACCTTGTGGACTTCCCTTGTTACAAGTTGCTGGATGGGAAAAGCGTTACCACGGAGCTTAGAGCTATGACAAATCCAAAGAGGAATGTTGGAGGTCCACAAATAATGCATTGGAAATCAACATCCAATGCAATCCATCATGCATGCAGTAGCATATTGTATGTGGATGGAGTTTTCCTGGATTATGTGAACAGCCACGGCTGATGGAGATTGTGAAGGTTAAATTGAATTGAGTATACGAGTGATGTAGATATATTGTATGTGGATGGAGTTTTCCTGGATTATGTGAACAGCCACGGCTGATGGAGATTGTGAAGGTTAAATTGAATTGAGTATACGAGTGATGTAGATTGTGAAGGTTATAGTGAATTGAGTATCGATGCAGTTGAGAAGGAAAATGCTAGAGACCTGGCTATGTAGTGTATACGGAAAAGAATCATAGGGGCGGTAGTGGTAACGAGGGAGTCGACTGTGACTACGAAGCATTGCAGGAGATGTTAGCCATGTGAAAGCAAACAATAGAATGTGGAGTGATTAGGGACTAAGTAGCCATTAACGGACAAAACCAAGCCATGATGATTCTTGTTCCTGTTTATAAAACACGACGGTATATTTTATTCTTTTAAAGAAGTAACTGTCATTTTGAAATTCTTAGTATGTATAAAAGTATATGTTATAGCCATGCTTGTAGAAAGGAGAGTATGCATATGAGGAAGTCACAAAGACTCACGAGGGAGGCCTCGCAGGTATGGACGTAATGCACACATGAGTATTGGACCTGGAGATAATTGCATATGGAATGCAATGCATGCCGCATCCTTTGCTTTATACATAGATTGATCTAATCATGAAGTGAGAGTACTAACATTGTTCAAAAGTGTCACCCTATTCGAGATAAAAAATATGAAGACGTCGTTGCTTCTATGGTCGATGTGTTTGCAGAAAATAAATCTATGGTTTGTTAGGGTGAGCAGACTAGATACATCTTGGTCTAGGTCAAGGGAGACCAAAAGAGAAATGTCATTCTAAATAATTATGGATAGGGGATTTGGACGACATATATGATATTTTTTAATTTTTTTTGCATTTTAAGCGAGTCATTTCAATACCTCTGGGGGCAGCTGTTCAAACAATGGCATAGGTAGCCACAAATGTTGTTAGAGCACTCATGGATGAGAATATTGTGACTTCACTAGTGATTATGCTATCGAGACTCAGAATGCTTTAAGATTGAAGTGCAAGGAGCCATAGAGATAAGGGTTCTGACAAGGTGAGATGTACGATTCTGGAGCAAGGGTTATGTGGCGTGGAAAGGAGAGCAAGTTGGATTGGAGTATGGGGTGAAATGAGAGAATGTTAGTTTAAGGTGGGACAATTACAACTTAAAAAATATTGATGTATATAAAGAATTTAAATGTAAAATGGGCATACATCTAGTAAGAGATGTACACTCTCGATAAATCACTAGTAAAGTAAGGATGTAGACGTAGGTGATGTAGAGGAGCATCATGAAGCATGTTGAGTTAGGACAAGATGTGAAATTAGAAAATACCTTGACATTGACTTGGAAGGGCTTTAAGGTGAGTGTTGTTAGTTCACTTCATTTGTTTATCTAGATTTCGTCAAGGAAAACCCAAAGTCAAGTTTAAAGGGGAGATTGTTCAATAAAGTTAACCCAATGGTGGAGTTGAGGCTGTGTCGACAATTATAGTTAATAGTTTTGGTTTTGGGCACCTGGTATTGGTGACTCATGGTGTTAAGTTCATGGTATTACATTTAGTTGAAGTCATTAAAAGACTTGGGAATTCTCCATTATATTGAGTCGGAGTTGAGTGATGAAAGCTCGCGTTGTTGGTAGGATTGGATGTGTTTTAGCCAAGGACAATAATAGATCTATTATTGGTTTGTTTTAACCTAGTTGGGGTTTTCTAGAGTAAATCATGTTGTACATCACTTGAATGTTTGTTGCTTGATTATTATATTTATTTCTCTTATAATATTCTGAATCCTAACAGTGTCACTAGTTGCTATCTTGAATGTAGGCTGACTCACCCTTATTTAAGGAAAACTACGCCACTTGGAATTACACATTAGTGGTTAGTAAGTGGGCAAGATTTCACTCCTACCAGATGCCTATAGGTCTTCCTTAGGTCCAAGGAAGATGAACTTTTAGCTAAATAGATACAATTTTTAATCATACTTTATGTCCATATATATAATTCATTTACTAAAATTATTTATATTTTAAACTAAAGAAAAAAAATTAAATATTTTTATATTTTATAAAAAAAATCCATCTTAATTTTACTTTATTAAATAAATATTAAAAACATGATTTTTCATTTAATTTCATAATACTAATATATTATTCATGAAAAGAAAAATTAAATAAATTATCTAAATAAATATAAATTTAATTAATGAAAAAAAATCTAAACCAATATAAATTTAATTAATAAAAAAAATCTAAATCAATATATATTTAAAAATTATTAATTTGATATAAAAAACCAAAATTATTACTTTAGAAAAATCTCAATTTTAAAGATAATAATAATAATAATACAATATTAAAAACAAACTTTAATAAACTATGCCATTAAAGATAAAGTTGAATAAGACTTACATCACCCCAATACATTAAACATATCTATATATATCTTTTGTATTTACAAAATAATTTTTAAAAAATATTAAATTTAATTTTCAAATATTTGTAATTAAATATAATTTTACAAGTTCTTTTGAATAAAATTTAATTTTCAAATATTTGTAATTAAATATAATTTTACAAGTTCTTTTGAATAATAAGTATATACAGATTCATTGAAAAAAACTAAATATTTTTCATTTTATTTAAAATAATAAACAAATTTAAAGTTACTATTTTAATATATTTTTTAAATTTAATATATTAATATTAAAAATTAAATTCTTATTATTAAATTAATAACAACCATCTCTCCTAAACACTAAAATAAAATCATTTAATCTAAATATTGTAATTAATATAAATATGGATAATGTTATTTTCATGTTTAGTGACTATAAAACTAGATTCATCTTAAACATCATATGAATCCCTTTCACATACACCATAACAATCTTTAACGTTGATTGTTTTTTTCCCTAGTTTCTCATAATAATTACCATGAATTTATTAGAACCTTGGCCACATAATAAAAAGACAATCGTCCAAATTTAATTAAAATAAAATATTTGACCACTTAAATTTTCCAAACATATAATAATACAAAATTAATTTAAATTAAACCAAAAAACAAAACAATACAATAGCGGTGACCACAACTGATCGATATTTCTCGTAAAGCACATCACTTCTATATACGCAAACATGACCATCAACACTCGCACATCACTTACCTTGCATCACATGGGCCACATGGGCCGCGTGAAAAGAAAAAATTGGATAAGGTTTGTACGCAGCGAATCGTGGCAGTGAGGCGGAGGGATTGCCGACTTACGTCGTGTCACAGTCAGAATTCCGCGAAGAATCTGACACGCGTAATGGAGATAATCTCATCTAGTCGCGGCATCTACCAAGAACGCCTAAACGATACCGGACGAATTGACAAGCCAGTGGTTACCCACCATTTTCTGGTACTGTCGGGCAAATTATATAAAGCCCACGCAAACTTCAAATTTGATCGACCTTTCCATTTGGAATTTTCTGTAAATATGTTTTGCTTTATCTGCCTTGTACTAATCATCAGACAAATATGTCGATATCGGAACCCTGCAAAGATGTCAATATCATTCACTGAAACAATTATTAGCCAAAATTTATGCGGTGGATGTTGATGATTTAAATTTACTAAGAATTATGAGGTGTAATAAGTTTTATTGAGTGGGGTTAGTTTTATCAACTATTTGGTTTAAGTCTCACTACTAGAGAGGTGGGATAAAAGTCACTTTTGGGAAAGATTAACTATCTGTAAAATATAAAATATAAGAGAGATTAAAAATGAAAATGACTTTTGAAAAATTAAACTATCTTAATCGACATCCAAACTCAACTCAATTTAACACAATCATAATAATAGCTTCCTACTATTTCGATAAAACTTAACACAATCATAATAATAGTATCCCACTATTCAACTAAACTTCCCACAATCATGATGCTCTGAAAAGCCCATTTTACCATAGGTACAAGAAAGATATATAATTCTTTCTCAATCATCAACCATAAAATTAACCTATATCCTTTTTAAAATAAAATAAAAACTATTTATCTAAATCCAAAAAAAATATTATATGAAAATTCTCTGATCACTTCTCTACTGCGTTATAACATATTAACCCAAGAAAACAGCAAAGAGCATCCGTCTCCTGCTGCAATATTGATATTGAAGGAACTACATTTCTAGGAAAATATGTACGATACACATCATGAAATACATGTAGCAGGCATATCCTTTTACAATTGTTGCGCATTCGAAGATCTAATCTATCATTACCGTCTTGCTCTTAAAATTTGTAAATTCGCAATGTTGTTGAAATATGATTTCAATTCTATGAATGTTCTTAACCTTAAGGAAGGTGTCTGTTTTTTTTAATGAGAGGTTATAAATTTGTTGCATTAAATAATTTTCCTTATTTGAAAGATAAAATAATGTAATATATTAATTTAATATTAAACTGAAAATTTTATGATTAAATTGTTATTATTATTAGTATATGCATTTTAAGTATCTAATTAATATGAGTCAAAGGAATAAAAATCATTTCAAGTGTAAATTTATTATAGAGTGTAGATAATAATGTGTAATTTCTTATTATTTATATTGTATTCTTAAATATTATAGAAATTACATAATATGTGTATTGAGCTATTTTTTGTTTTTTCTTTCATTATTAATATATTTTGAAATATAGTTCAATAATAATTCACATTAAAATATTTTATTCATAAATCACATTTAATATTTTATTCTATAGAATATTAAAATATTTTCTTTTAACATTTTTTTCTATATATAGATATACATGAAATTGATATGAGGTGTTCAAATAGTTTTGAAAAGTATAAGGTTTAAACATTTACTTACACATTTTTTTTCACTTCTAATTACTCTATATGAAATTATATGAGATCATATGGAGAACTAATTAAATATGCATAACATTTTTTTTCTTTGTTTTTTTAATTATAGCCAACATAGTTTTTCTATTTAAAGAATATTTACTTTTTATTTTAAGAAAAACAAACATACTTCACTGCCATGTACAATGAGCCTCTCAGCTCCTCTCGGCTAAAGAATATTAATATATTATAAAATGCTATTAAAATAAATTATTATGATAATCTATTATGCTAGTAGATAATAATTCTTCTTGTATAAATCCATTTTAATGAGGTATTTAGCAAAGGCCTAGTGGGGCTATACAATTTCTTGTTTTAAAGTGCAAAATTTGAATAAAAAAATACACCTCTAGAGATCTAACAATTCTGGGTGCTTGATAGATCCTTAGTTGGACTGATATATAGAGGTTCCACACACACCTTGTGTAACATTTCATTTTTAAAATTGCATTGTTGAATAAACCCATTCAACCTCTTCTTGTTTTAAAGTGAAAAAATTGAAAAAATAATTGCATCTCAAGAGATCTAACCATTCTCAGTCCTTGATAGATCCTTGATTGAGTTTTATTTATACAAGTTCTACACACACCAGGTTCTAGACACACCACGTGTAACATTTCACTGTTTAAATTCATTTTTTGCGTAAATCTATTCAACCTCTTGAAAATTCCCTTCGTATAGACCAATATACACTTTACATTTGCAAATTGAACATTTTTTTTTTTTTTTATGGATTTAGACAAAATTGACTACTAAGAGACATCTACTATGAGTGACATTAGTTACATTTAAAAATAATAAAAGTGATTTTGCATTAACAAATTGAAAAGTAGTAGTAAAAAAGAAAAACAATGTCCATCATGAATAAAATACTTCAATTTCCATCCTCGTGGGCAACTCAATTAGTAATGTGAAATCTATAAAAATTGAGAGATCCAAGGTTCAAATGCCCCCAAGAAGTAAAGTAAAAGTTTACTAGAAGTAAAGTTTCAGGTGGGAGTTTTACTAGTTTACTACAAGTAAAGTGTCGGGCGGGTTGGCCGAAGGTTTACTAGCTTACTAAAAGTGAGTGCTTACTAGAAGTAATGTGAGGTGGTAAAGTGGCGGTAGAAGTAAAGTGAGGCTTACTAGTTTACTAGAAGTAAAGTTTCAGGAGGGTTGGCCAGAGGTTTACTAGTTTACTAGAAGTAAAGTGAGGCGGTAAAGTGGCGGGAGTGCTTACTAGAAGTAAAGTGAGGCGGTAAAGTGGCGATAGAAGTTAAGTGAGACTTATTGTTTTACGAGAATAAAAGTGTCACGTGGGTTGGCCAGAGGTTTACTAGTTTACTAGAAGTAAGTGCTTACTAGAAGTAAAGTGAGGTAGTAAAGTGGTAGGAGTGCTTACTAGAAGTAAAGTGAGACGGTAAAGTGGTGAGAGGTTTACTAGTTTACTAGAAGTAAAGTGTCAGGTGGGTAGTTTACTAGAAGTAAGTGCTTACTAGAAGTAAAGTACGACGTGATAGTTTACTAGAAGTAAACCAAATGTCTATCCCAAGTGTCGCACTTGTCACTTTCACCTATAGACAGTCCCACAGAGGGTCATTCTTTGCTATGTTGTCGTGGTGTTTAGTGTCATCATGGTTGCGAAATACGCTAAGTGTGCGATTATAATGTCGAAATCATCACAAGTTCACTTGCCTCTCACACCTAACCATTTTCCTGAAAACCTTTTGACGAAACAACTTCACTTCCTTGGAACTTGACTGAGCTTCCCTGCACAGTCTCAGCCCTCAGTGAAGCTGCTCTGTTGTATGGAATTGCTTAGTTCTTGAGGTTGTCCCTCGAGTGAGTTGCACTGCGTAATCCCATAAATGAGTAGTTTTCTTCCTTTCTGGAACTGCGCAGAAATTTATGCCATGACCAAACTGAACTATGCATTTCTCAAACACAATCATCAAGCCTCCCTCTTGCCTGCCAGAAGCCTACACTTCTCTGAGACCTAGGTTTACACTATTCCCCAAAATTACGCAGACATACCTAGTTGGTCATTTGCTACTTGTCTTGCACTGTTCTCAGAAATTGTGCAGAACTACCTGGCTGACTCTTGCTGCCTTTCTTTGCACTACTTCCAGAAATTGCACAAAAATGTCTACGAGTCCCCTTGTTTCCTATCTTATACTAGCCTAGAAAACTCCACATCTATGTCTAGCAGTTCCCCCTTGCAGCCCTGTCATGTACTATTCCTGAAAATTGCGCAGAGCTACCCGATAGGTCCCTCTGCTACCCTTCTCTATCTACCCTTTGGAAACTGCAAAAAGCTCCCCAGAATTCCTCTGTATCCATGCTCAGTCTTCCCTGTGGAAACTACATAGATCTACACAACAGTCCCCTGTAACCCTGTCTTTTCTTCCCTCTAGAAACTGCTTATAAGTTTCTCCCCTCAGGGTGCCATCTTACTGCTAACATTGGTGACTTTCACTTCATAATTCTGCCTCACAGTGATCTCTACACAGTTTTTTTTGGCAGCATAGTTTTTCCCCTCGAAATACCTCATTCTGGCGTGAGGTGCACTCTGCGTCATCTCAATGGGTTGTCTTCCCTCCTTGTCACCCGGAACACGAGAACAATGAATTATTCTAGACTAGGAGGTTTTGGATTTGATGTTCTCTCATCATGAGTGATTGCAGGAACAAGTACACTGATGGATCATGGCGCAATGACGAACGAGATGAAGAAGGGTGCATGCTAGAAGATTTTCTCGTAGATGAACGTACACACTAAGCACATCAAAAAGCAAGCGAAAGAAGCAAATGCATGGAACCATCTTGGGAAGAACAAGACCATTGAAGACCTCGCAACACCAAGTTATGCAAAGATGAAGAAAAATTACATTCGAGGACAAATCCATCACTTAACGACACAATATCTTGACATGGACACCACAATCATCTAGTGCATGTTAACAATGTCATGTCAATTTTTTTATGAGTTGTCTCGGCCATCTCACTACTCTGAGACGTAACTATTGTAATCCAATATAATGTAAAGTGAAATTCCTAGTGTCATCAGTGGAATGAAAGCAGCCATATGTTATGTAAAGAGTTGTATGTAATGAATTTCAAGAGTCATGAGGGTAGTCCAAGAGTCAAAGGGGAATGTCAAGAGTCACCCCACCCTTTGCTATATATAGAACCTCATAACTCATATAACAAGAATTTCTATTCATTGCTTAGAGAGGGCTTCGAGAGTATTGTGATGGGCGTTGGCTTCTCCACAATGAAGAGTGAGTACATCTCTTTGGAAGAGTAGGCGGTGTTGACTGTAACGTTCCAATATTGGGGCTAGTGGCTGTCACGATGGTATGTATGGATGGAACTTTCACTTTATATAATATCACAGAGCCAACATGTCTTCATGCATATGTTGTTATTATAGTTCGATTATTCGGGTTACTTTAGCAATGTATGTTGTTCAACTTACGCATTTGTGTATAAACTATTTCGTGTACGATGGTATGAATCTTGTTGAAGTTTTGTTGTTGGTTTAACCCATCACTTTGGATTATCAACTATTCTTCTTTCCATCTTGTGATGTCATTCAACTTGTTTGTTCCTTTCAGGTTGCGTACTATTACATCCTTCTAAGGGATACACTTATTTTCCCCTTCATGTGTTAGAACCTCCCCATGCATCACTTGTCTCACTACAAGGTAACACATTTTGTTCCAACAAGGATATATTTCTTACGTCTCTGCACTATCATAGTCAAGGCATAGCTTTACTACCCACTGGTGGGACTCCTACTCCAAATGGTGTGAGGTCTAGTTAGGACTTCTTACTAGGGAGATCCCCTGACATGTTGGTGGGTCCAGCACCATCAACAGAATGTGATACTGATAAAGAAATACAAATCCTACATTTAAATATGCCAGAACACGTCTCTAGACTAGACCTCTAGATGTATCATTAAGTTTCAAATTCTCCTTAGGTTAATTGAGTGAATTTTAGAGTTTATCTTGAATTATGTTTCGATTTCAAGGCTCAAAACTTGATGTCACCTAAACAAACCTATGATGCAACTAATATGACAAAAATAACTCTTTTCATTTTCCTTTTAACAATGAAAGGCCTAACTAAGTAGGGGAAGAAGAAATCAATCAAAAATGCAACAAATAAGTGATGCAATGATCGATCTCTTCAACTTCACTATTCCAATGAAAATCAAATCCCTATATACAATGAAACATTTTTTTCTTTTCTTCTCATTTAATGTTTCAAATGCAAAGAAGCATATGAATGTAACTTGATTGCTGATGAAAATAAACCACAAAGACTTTAGCTGTAATATAAAGTTACTTTTCAAATTCAATAATCCATCTATGTATACAAACCCTAAATGACAAGAAGAAAGAAATGGAAAAACAAAATATTATAAAAAATGTGATGACACTCAGAGGTGATTAACACTCATAAACAATTCATCCCACCACACGATTGACAGGGAAATTTTGTAATAATGAAATCAAAACCATGCAATTTCACACCAAGGATTGGCTTTTTAGATACACAGACAAACTCAGAGACACAAGGAAAAGTTTTTGGACCAAAGCAGAATAAAGAGATAGGAAAGAAAATGAAAAATTTGCATCCTACGGGATCAATACAGGTGCAAAGTAAACACTAGTGCATTTTGGCGTAGGCACAGAGAAGAAACAGGTATGTTGAAGTGCTCTATCTCAGAACGGGGAGTGCATTTTGGTTGTTTCAGCTAAAATACGACACAAAAAGTAAAACCAAGCTCAAAGAGGTTTTTTCCTAATGTAAATTAATGTCTAGGTGAGTCAATTAAGGTTACTTTAAGATGTGAAAAATATGCTAAGGTCAAGGAAACCATTAAGGAAATAATTGGTCCTCAGTCGAGTCGCCAATTTTTTAAGTAAAAGTTTCATGATTACAAGCAAAGACGAATTCCCTAGATATAGTGCTCTGATCTATAACAACAAAAGGAAAAAATATCAAAGTTTTCCTTAGATAAATTAGAGTATGGGAAATAATCCTACCTTGAATTTGTAGCAAGGCTTCCTTCACTCCTTGCTTGTAAGCTCCAATTCTAGCTCAAGTGTTATAATTATAACCCGCACACACAACTTAAACAAGCAAAGGATCGACAATATCCATGTCAAATAGTATAAAATATCTATTCAATGAATCAACGTGGCACTAGAATACATGAGTGCAAACATAAGACAACAAATATAGGAAAACAATATAATATTTTACTGACAAATATAGGAGAGAGTTTACAACCATAAATAGAAGTTGATTTCGTAGATGTCTCCCCAAGTTGACTTGTCCTTCCTTCTCACAAAGCACACCTCAACATCAACCATAATGTATAAATGTGATGACCCCTTTACGTCCAAAGCAGCAACATGAGGGCACTAGAAATATCCATAATCCAACCCAGACCTTATGGGAGATAGTAAATTTATAAGATGAGTGTGGTAGTTTAGGATTTACCATTCTAGGCTTGAGATCCACATGTGATAGGAGGATGAGCTTAAGGGATAAGAGATAAGGTCTCCAAGATAGGATCAGATAGGAATTCAAGATCTCTATTCATGGAAAATAGTTAAAACTACCTTGGAATCTTCTAGAAGAGGAAGCTTCAGAGATATTTTTTATTTTCCAAAATTTTTAGAATCAATGCACCTGCAAAAGGGAGCAACATGTGCTTACCAATGCTAGTGAACAATCATTCAACATGCATTGAACGTAGGTGGCCAAGCATGCAAAGAAAGAGGGGGCTAAAAATAGTATTTTTTAGCAATTTTTCTGAGAAACTTAAACATTTTGCAGAAGTGATGCTTAGGTATTTGTAAAGGGATTATTACAGAAAGTGTTGAAGGATGTTGATTGATTCGTTTTGTAGGCCTTTTTGAGCAAATGTCACAAAATGGGCTGTAACAAGGTCCATTGTGGGTGGACCCAATTTTTTGGTACGTTATTCATTGAGGTCAATGACTAATGAGGTCTTAGTTTGCTTGTTAATTACATGTATAAGGTTGTCAGACCTCGTAAATAGCACAAGAAACATTCATCGCAGTTAAGTAGGCGAAGGCTTCAACTGGTACTTATTGATGTGGAAGGATTTTATTGGCCAAAATTTAACTAGTAGTCTCTCTTAATCCGTAATTCTAATTGGGATCAATTTTATTTCACCAAAAATGTCTCCATGAGTCAAACATAATAGTGGTATTGCTTTAATGTTTTGAAAACTTTGGAAAAATGAGAAATCTTATGATGTAATGAGGCATGGCATATGATACCTTGAGGTTGGAGGGAGATCATCCATTGACATAGTGGCAGGACTTTAAAACCCTCCTAAAGTCACAATTTTACCCTATCGATTACGTAGAGTACCAATGGATCCAGTGGCACTACTTTAGGTAGAGGAAGGGGGCACTACTTCAGGTAGAGGCAAGGGGAGAGTGTATAGGAGTAGACAATGTAATCTAGAAATATAGCCATAATGTTGAGTATCTCCCCAAAGAAACTAAATGTACTTATCAAGTATCTCGGGGGTCTACATACCATTTGCAAAAGAAATTGATGTTGTTTAAGCCCAAAATGGTGGACAAGATTTGTGTATCGGCAGAGTACCTTGAGAAAATAGGCCTGAAGAAACGAAAATCACATGGATTGAAACAAAAGGAGAACTAGGATGTTTCTAAGAAGGGTAAGAAGAAGTGGAAAGGGGGAAAATATAAGAAGATGATGGCCATAACACACTAGTGCAAAGAATCCAGAAAGACTACAACCATTATAACATTAATGATCATACAAAGGAGAAGTGTTGGAAGTTGCATTCATAGCTTAATCCAAAGAATGAAAAGAAATATAAAAAGAAGAAGAATATCATGGTCACTAATTCAAGTAACTAGGTTGAATTTATCTCAAACATGGATTATAATATTATCTTTACATCAGTACAAAAGTAGGTGAATATGAGTATCCTTCAATAACAGGAAGAGAACAAAAATACGAGGCTCTTAAATATAAATATACAGGTTAAAATTATAAATATTGATGGTTTGTTTAAATCAGGATTATAGGAAAATCTCTTTGCAACAAAGTTGGTCAATAAATTAGGATTGGAATTGTGTGATCATCCCAACCCATATTTATGGGGTTGGGTAAATAAGGATGAAAAAATAAGAACAATGTAAATTATCAAATGGGAACTATATCGAGTATCCTTTTTTTTGAGGTAAAAAAAAGTAATCCGATTTTGAAAAGAGTTGATTCATAATACATTTTTTTAGCATATTTTGACACTTCAAATTTTCTTATGTATAAAGTATAAAAATTATTTTTAAATGTTAGTGATTTTCATGTTGATTTTGAAAAGTGTTGATGTAGCATCAACCCCTTTTTTTAGAAGACTTATTTTTTTCCTTTAAATTTTCTAAAGTATTAAGTGTGGATAATTATTTTCTAAATTTAACAATTTTTGAAGTAGTCGTCTTCTTCTTCCGTGTTTTTCTTTTCATTTTTTTTGTAGTGAGATCTTTGTTCTTTTTCATAGTTAAAAAAATGTTGATATTTTAAATTTTTTATATTCTATATATTTATATATTATTAATTAATATTTCATTGCACATCAAATGATTGTTGCTAAAAAATAAATGATTTTTGACAATTGACATAAAATACACATTTTGAATATAGATATAACAAAAAAATACACATTTTGAGATTTTTTTGTTAAAAGTGACATGTCAAATAAACAATTTTTATAGGAAAAAATTAACAAAAAAGTTTTAAAAATAACATTTTTTATGAATTTTATGTCAAAAAATAATAATAATCACAGTTTTTTCAAAAATTAATGGTTCACATAGAATTTAAAGTGAAAATCACATAATAAAAATATTGAACATATAATAACAATAACTAAATAATGATTCTTCTCATAAAATCTCAAAGTCAAAACATTACAAGTATAACTAATTAGTAGTTACAAAAAATGAGCTTCATTTGGAAGCATAACTTAAATTTAATCAATAATATCATATAATCCATGCTCTTCATCTTCTAAAATTTCATTATTGTATTCTTCCATGATATTTTCTATTTCTGTTTGGTAATTTTCCTCTTCTGATGGATTTTTGATGTTTGTGAATCCCCAAAGTATGCCCTTCCAATCATTCCATTTAATGGTGGTTAAGGTTCCTTTGCCTTTTTTTGCCACACGTGATTCATTAAAATCCCCCACTAGAAGAAAAAAGGACATTGTTGAGGGGTGAAAAATGTCACCATAAGCTCATTGGTCATGGTCAAAAGATCATTTGTCACCAAAAACTGAACGTCACCAAAGGTGGCTTTGCCAAAAGTATAGATGTTGTAGTGACATACAAAATTCATCACCAATAATGATTTATAATGACGAATAACGATCGTCACCATTTCATATGAGCAATGGTGACAGACCATAGCCTCTATCACAAAAAATTGAACGTCACCAAAGGTGGCGTCGCCAAAAGTATAGGTGTTGTAGTGACATTCAAAGTTAATCACCAATAATGATTTATAATGATGGATAGCAACCGTCACAATTGCATATGAGCAATGGTGACACACCATAGACTCTGTCACCGAAAACTGAACCTCACCAAAGGTGTTATGGTGACATTCAAGGTCCGTCACGAATATTGATTATAATGGCGGATAGTGACCGTCACCATTTCATATGAACAATAATGATTTATTGTGATGGATATTTAATGGTTGTCACTATTGGCGCATATATATGGTGATGCTCGTTGATCGTCACTAAAAGCCACATTTCCAGAAGTATAGGTGTTGTGGTGACATTCAAGGTCCGTCATGAATAATGACTATAATGACAGACAATGACCATCACCATTTGATATCAAAAACAACGATTTATGATTACAGACCTTTGAGGGTCATCACTATTGATGCATATATATGCTGGCATTTGTTAACTGTAACCATTTCATATTTTTGGTGAGGGTCGAAAAATTTCACCAAAGCTCATTGGTGATGGTCAAAAGAGCCTCTATCACAAAAAATTGATCGTCACCATTCCATAAGGATGTTAGGGCACGACGGAATTGAACCACCAACCTCCTACCTGTAAATCAGGTGCTCTTCCATTGAGCTAGCACCCTTTAAATAATTATACTTTTAAAAATTAGACCTTGAAACTTCATAAATTGTAAATTATACAACTTTCAATAAATTAAAGTCGCGGTAATATTTTACTAAACAAGAAAATCAATGTCGAAGTTGCAGGTCCCTACACAATGGTTAATAAAGTTATGAAAAGTGGGTGGAGGGAAAAATAGTTATGTATAATAGAATCAATATGTTCAGTTGAATACTCAATTAGAAGTGAAACTCGGAAGACATTTATAACCTATAAATCACCTATAACTAGCAACTGCACCAAATATTGCGAAGGAAATGCCATAAGTGGATAGCATATGGAAGAAGAGGAGGCAGGGACTTGGAACCCATGAACATTTTGGCAGACCTTAGCACTTGACACATCTTAGCTTGTTTGACATGTCTTCATACTATCTGGCACATGCTAGCATGCCCTAGCATTCCCTAGCAGACCTTGGTAGTAATGACCTCACAACTAGCATTACATTTTTCCATGACTTGGGAACCTTACATTCACTAGAATGCCTTGGCACTCCCTAGTTGTCATGCCCTTCGTTATCCTCCACAATGTCCTATGCTGATCAGGAGATCAATGGAGGTAACCACAGACCAAGCTTTTAGTTTGGTAGCTATCCCTACCAAGCCAGAGAGGGCTCTCTCTATGAAATCGTAGCCAAGATATGATTGGAATGTAAAGGATTTGAGGCTAGATAGCTAGGCTTAGGTGGGTTTCTTGGAAAATTTAGGGACTTGGAACTTTGTCCACTTGTGTCTTCTCTGGTAAGGACTTTGTGAAGGAGGTAGGGACTTGGAACACTGTCTAGGATAAAGCACCTAACATGCATGACAGAATCTCCCTAGAATAGGGTACCTCCTACCTAGAAGAGTGTCCCCTGCTCAAAATATGGAACCCTTCTCTACTGTGCACTTTTCTTAAAGATAAATCTGTGCATAGAATAGTACTGAGAAAAATACCTAAATTAAGAAAAGTGAGCATCTATGTCAAACTATAAAAGTATACTAAATATGGCTCTATATAAGTTTGGGAAACACTAGACAAGCATGCGTTCATACAACAACCATAAGATGCCTAAAATTGATGGGCTTATTTCAACATTTTTGTAGCATGTACCTCAAGGCTGTATGCATCTGTTGAAGGTGTAGATTGAAAGGATCTACTAAGATGAAGTAATATTGAATGAGAAACACCTTCAAAACAACAGATAAAGTCTACTGTGAATTCAACCCATTTTCACACAGACCAAGGCTTCTACTCGGTACACTTGTCCGTTGAATGGAAACTGCAATGTATTGTAGTGTTGTTGAAGAAAAAACACCTTTAGTGCAATACGGATAAAACTCTAACATATATTTTCACTGTGGCCTCAGTTGTAGATGATCTCATCAATATAGGTAACAACTTTGATAATTGAAGAACCAAAAGGCGAGCTGCATAGATCATTTGAAATGACATATTTGGGCATACTTTATTATTGTTTAGGAGTGTTAGTATAGAAAATTCAAGGTAGCCTATTGCATCTTTATGTCACATGCCAAGGATGCTAAGAAATACATAAAATATTAAATAGCATGGTATAAGTCGATTGCAGGTTTTTTTGAAACAGGAATGGAATTCTCCTTGTGCGGGTTCTAATCTAGTGGGTATAACTTTAAATAAGAAACTGAGAGTCATGGGGTTGGAATTGTCTCACATTTGATGAAAAGTACCAAATTTGTTCACTAGAAAGAAGCAAAGCAAGTCATCAGGTTTATGGAAGGGAACACCCTATTCAGAGGAAGATAACTTGAAATTAGCCAAGCATATTATTTCTCGTCCTTTTATACGTGTGTGCTTTGAAAAGATAACCACATCCAAAGACTCAATAACAAATCTAATAAAGTTTATAGATGTGAAGCACTTCAATGCACATTATTACATTGTTCAATGAATGAATTTCTTTTGAAGTTGTTGAATTTTGCACTAAGACATGGAAGTGTTCAGAGAATATGTCTAATGACAAGTTAATATTTTGATAGTTTATACTAATAAGGGAGCATGAACCACACCAATAGGAATAAACATACCAGTGACCCAACATGATCTCTTCCTATTTTTTCTATTTCTTCTAATGCTTTCCTTTGATGCTCGAGATATGCCTTCAACAAAGGCACAGGTGGAGATTTTTCTACAAGTCCAAATGCAAAGACAAACTGTAAAGCATCCATTTTCCTTTGACTGCGCAATTTTTCCACAACATTTGCAAGAAACAAGACCAAACATGTCATGCAAGACCACAATCATCCAATTAGAAGTCTATAAAGTCTTGAAACAACTTGTATAAACCACAAATTTGTAAGAAATTTCAAAATAATTTAGAGCACAAGAGTCAGAAAGTTCAAGAAACCTTTCTGTTGAAGGCATATTAAGCATAATAATCATCTATGTCTGAAGAATTAAATCATCATCCAACTAGTAAACAAACCTTTCTGCATAGTTCATTTTGCAACCCACAGCTGCATAGTTTGTTTTGCAACCAACAGTCATAGAACAAGGCTAAACAAATGGCATGTGCCCAAGAAATTTGTATTTTTTGGGGTCTCTTAAGTGAGTAAATTTAGGGTTTTGTTCCAATAATAATATAGAAAAATCTCATTTCAATCTCAAAATTATATAAAGATATAAAATTTATAGAACTTCACACATATGAAATTTTTATGTGTTCAATTTGACAAGATTAATGGTGCAAGACTAAAACAATAGTCTCTACCGTAGGAAGGGACTAAAAACAGATCTACTAAATGGGTCTAAAACATTTTATAGATAAGACACAAAGGAATCTCTCTTCATAACCAAATATCAATTTTGGATTTCTTGAAACAAAATAGCAAAATCGATATCTTTTATTTCTTAATATTCAACCATATTCCTTCAAAATCTAAACGCACATAATCCACATTCGCGTCAAGTTGAAATCAACATCATCGATATGTTCTTCACTTACACATTTTGTTTCTTGAAAGTCTACAACTTGTGACAAATTTTCATACTCGGGTTCATATGATGTATTATTTCTCAATCCTGTTGGCGGACATGTTAACACTACATACCAATCAGTCTCAATTGGATCTTGTACATAGAATACTTGTTTAGCTTGTGATGCTAGAATAAATGGATCATGTTGCCAATGATTTTGACTTAAGAATTTCTTTATATTCACCATTGTAAAACCCAAATCATCAGTTTTGATCCCTCTCTTATTGTATACATCAATCCAATTACATTTGAACAATGTGTACTCCATACAAAAATAGTCCAATGTAATTATTTCTTCTACCACTCCATAAAATGTTTTCTTTTGAAGTACAAGGTTTGCATCTTTGGAACTTGACCTCATCATTGTTTGAGTTTCCATACACACGCTACTTTTTTGGGTGGTTCTCTCATTCTCTATGATTTTTGTATGGAATCTATAACTATTGATTAGGAACCCCTTGTACTTATTCATGAATTTCCTAGGGCCACGCGCTAGCCATTTAAGTGTATCAGACACCTTTCCATCTCCTTCCACCTGTATAGTTTTAGATTTTTAAATGTAGTTAGAATTCATACATTCAACCTCTGAAAAAATATTTAATTTCCTACATGACAATATTCCCATATACTGATTTTTAAGTACACTTATAATATAAATAATGTCGTTACTTGTTGTTTTAACCAACTATTAAAATTATGGGTGTGGATTTTCTGCAATAGAGCTTCATATTTTTTTATTTGGGTAATTAAGTTGGCAATCTCCATTTTGTGCATCCTAATTCAACAATTATGGACAATAGATATGGTGGTTAATGTGTTTTGATAAAATATGAATAAAATATTTTTAAAGGTAAAATATGTTAATCTATCGATGAATCTATGTTTTGTTAAACCATAAAAAAACAAACAAAATATTATAGGCCAAATTTGTTACTTACTCTATACATGGATCAACTTCGTTTGTGTGAAATAGAACCCACCTATGGGCTTGGTACCAATTAATGTCATCCAGTTCTAAAGGAATTGGAGCAGATAATGGCTTTCCATCAAGGATAACTTCTTCAACTTCCTCATCCCACACTTCATTTCAACCATGTGTGGATCCAATAGCTTCCATACCTTTCAAGTATCCTCCACAAAACTTTATTGATTCCTCCACAGTATAGCTTTCAACAATGCATCCTTTAGGCCTATTTTTGTTCTTAACATAACTCTTATATACTTTCATGTTCCTACAAAATGAACAAAAGAGAATTAAGTAATGTCAAAAGCTTTCGAAAAAATTAATCTTGTTGGTGTGCTTGATAAAAGGTAAAGTTTCACATACCTCTCAAAGGGGCACATCCATCTATATGCAACTCGGCCACAATATCGAAGCTCAAGTACCAAATGTACATTCAAATGCAACATTATATCAAAGAATGAAGGAGTAAAATACTTTTCAAGAAAGCACATTGTCTCCACAATATCATTTTCCAACTTATCAAGACACTCTACTAAAACTGATTTTGCACAAATTTTCCTATAAAAGTAACACAACTTACAAAGCGTCTTTCGAACAATAATTGGAAACACATGATGCAAAGCCACTAGGAGGAGTTGTTGCATTAGAACATGGAAATCATGTGCTTTCATAACATGGAACTTAAGATATTCCATAGATATAGGATTTTTTGGATTAGAGTTGTAACCATTTGGCACCTTTAAGATGGAAAGGACATGACATAAGGCATGTTTCTCTTTCTTTGAAAGAGTATGTGGTGCAGGTGGAAGGAATATTTTTTGTCCTTTAACTTCTTTCCATAGTGATTTCCTCAAACCCATTTTTTGCAAAGAATCGCGTGATTTGTTTCCATCTTTGGACTTCCCTTTTATATCCAATAGAATTCCAAAAATGCTTTCACACACATTCTTCTCCACATGCATTACATCTAAATTGTGGCGTATTAGCAGTTTTTTCATTCCAACACATCAAGAATATTATAACAATATTTAATATGGACAAATAGATAAACAATAAATTCAACCAAGAAATCTAATCACAATGAGGTCAACTAAGAAGGTTGTATCCAATAATTAGGCATGGTTGATGGGTCAACATACCTCCCAATATGGTAGATTGAATAGAATTGATTGTTTCTTCCACACCACAACATCAGTCCTTTCACATGTTTTATTGTTTCTTTTCCTTTATTTGATTCATCTTCCCCCAAATGGCTTCCTTTCCTTTTGTTTCCTTCAAAATATCTAATACTTTTACAATTGGAGGGGCATAACGATGCTCCTCCTTCCCATCAAACGATGCCTTTTGTGAGCGAAACTTATGATGTTGAGGAAGAAATATCCTATGTCTCATGTACACACATTTCTCGCTACAATTGAGGTACTTTGATTCTGTGTTCCTCCCACATATGGGACATGCATTATAGCCTTTTGTTGTGCAACCAACCATATTCCCATAAGCAGGAAAATCATGGATCACCCACATAAGAATTTCCTTCATGTTAAAGCATGTCTTACTATAAGAATCATATGCCCATAACCCTTAGTCCCATAATTCCTTTAGTTCATCTACCAAGGGTTCCAAATACACATCAATGTCATTGCCTGGTTGCTTGGGACTAGGTATTAACAATGTTAGCATACAAAAATTCCTTTTTGTGCACAACCATGGTGGAAGGTTGTATGTAACTAACACTACAAGCCAAACACTGTATGTGCTGCTCAAGTCTCCAAAAGGATTAAACCATCTATTTCCATTGCAAGTTGTACATTATGAGGTTTGCTAGAAAAACTAGGCCATTTGTCATCAATATTTTTCCATGTTGGGCTATCAATAGGGTGGTGCATTTGACCATCATTGCTTGCATTCTCATGATGCCACCTCATTTTTTGTGACATGTCTGCAAAGCTATAATGAAAAAGATTTTTATCATTCATATAATATATTATCATATAATAACACTACTACAAATAGTAAATATAATACAAGAAGGGGAAAACGTGAATAAAATTATAGTGTTCAAGATCATACCTATACATTCATTTTAGCATTGATGCTATGGTAAAATATCTTAACACCTTGGCTGGAACACCTTTCCACACCTTTTGGGATTGAGCATCCACTTTCCATCGAGATTTTCCACATGTTGGGCATTGATATTTACTTTCATAACTTCCTTGATATAAAATGCAATCATTTGGACATGCGTGTACCATATCATAGTTTAAGCCCAATGATTTTATCAACTTTTTTGCAACATATGAAGAATATAGAAGTGTGTTATCTTTAGAAAGCACATCTTTTTGAAATTTTAACATTTGGTCAAAACTTGTATCAGACAATCCACTCTTCACTTTCAGATTGAAGAATTCTACAGTGGCTGATAGTTTTGTGAAGTCAACACAGCTTGGGTACAATGGCCTCTTGGCATCTTCAATAAGCTTCTTATATTCATTAACTTCATTTAGTACATTTGTTTACGCCAACCCCTCATTATCACAACTATCATTGATGTTTTGATTAAGACATCGATTGACATCATTCACCGTTTCAAGCATTTGATCACTGACAATGGTTACATCATCATCATCATTTATAGGTTCACTATTGTTCTTAAACAATGTTTCATGCTCATCAACTTGATTATCATAATTGTGTTCCACAACATGTTCATAGCCCTATTAGTAAGACAATTAAAATTTATGTTAATAATTTTATGGTTTTTATGAAAATTAAAATCAATAGCATTTGGTCGACCTAGTCAAATAGGGCGCTTGACTAATATGAAATGGCTTACCAGTTGAGATGAAATATGTTTGAGAACTTCATGTGTCTCATTTTCAGAATGTTGCCTATCCTTATCAATAATAGATGGAATCTAAAGGAGACAAAGAAAAAAATTGGAGTTTGCACATATAAAAATAAGTGGTATCTTTACTGTAAAACATTTAAGGTTGAAACTAGATCAATTCAAATTTTTTTCAAGATACTTGACTGTGAATGTTCTCTCCATGCAAATACCAAATTTTATATTGTTCTATTATAATATCACAAATGAAGTTCTCTCGTACTTTATCAAATGTTTGTAATTTCACTATGCCACATTTATTACATGGACATTTTGCGGACATCTTATTCCTTGAATGTTCCTTGGAAAACTTTAAGAATTCCTCAACCCCATCTCTATATTCTTTTAGTGTCCTACACATTGCCAGTTTCAAGTCATATAAATTTTATTGAGCACAAGTTACCACTAATACATTTTTTGCATATCACAATGAATAATCAAATACACAAATTATACCTATTTTTCAGTTTCATCCAATTCCTTTTGTCCATTTGATAATATGTTCCAAGCTCCTTTGAAATTGCGTCTACAAAGAATTATATAAGTTAGTTGATACTAAAGATAGATCGCAAGTAAACTAAAGATAGATGTTGTTGAAAATAAGCCTAGATTTGTAACAAAAAATGAGAAGCCTTATATAATGACACATCATATGTAATAGAACCTTCTAATGGCGTATTTATGTTGGTGCAATCCATTGTTTTGCTAGTATATGAGTGCAAGGGACACGTTTATTCTAGACCTACTCAAGGCTATAGTGTTTTTTTATCAATCGTTTGGTACAATGCTAACCACTTATTAGATGAACTTGAAAATATAGAGACAATCTAGCAAATCTTAAAGTTAAATTTCTTTTGTTTCCACACAAGTGAATGGATAGCTCCCCGAATGTGTGGTTTTCAGGGAAAATTAAATAAGAATTTGATTGAAGGTGAACATTAAAAAGGCATTGTTGAATTGCGGTAATGGACCTAAAAGAGGAATTGGCATTCACACTTAACCTTGGAAATTATGGGTTCACTTCAGGCAACATTTTATTTCCTCAAAAGCAAGCTACAGGCATCGCTATATTTGGCATC
The DNA here is from genome assembly GCA_031772625.1 of Pinus tabuliformis. Classification (NCBI taxonomy): domain Eukaryota; kingdom Viridiplantae; phylum Streptophyta; class Pinopsida; order Pinales; family Pinaceae; genus Pinus; species Pinus tabuliformis. The sequence continues at coordinate 684,968,028 of CM062806.1, forward strand.
ACTGTATTAGTAATGCCTCGTTATACCTCTGTCCACGATATATTCAGCACATTCATTCTTATATGGTCTATGGCTCATCAAAATGGATCTATAATGGTGTGGCAGTGAGTCACTATGACTACATATCGCCTCTATATGCACCTTCTCAAGAAGTTTGTTCAAACCCAGATGCGATTCTTTAAGGCTCGTATTTTTCTAAGGTATGGCTTATCTAAGTCTTGTATGTATCCTCCAGACCTGCACTCTAGACTCTGTTAATGGCAATTCTTGGTCGTCCTATATTAGCCATGACACAATGAATAAGGTATTAGTGATGTATATGTCATATTGTATGATACAAAAGGTGAGAACTGAGGTAAGCACTAAGGGAACATCTCAACCAAAGTGAAAAGTGCCCTTTCAATCATATAAAATTCTTCCTCAACTTCTAAAACTGTTAGCTGAAGTAAATGTGAATCTAATTTATTTATCACAAACTTGACTTCATCTAATCTAGGAACCAAGTTAGCCAATTCCTCGATAGATAGGTATGACTTCTTGGTCAGCTAAGGTAACCTCCTATTGAAATTCACAATGAAGTTCAAAATCTCACTGGTATACCCAACAATTTGAGGTCGTCATAGATTGACAAAGAATGCTGCATAATAGTGTACAAGAAGATTAACCAAATAAAACCTAATGCCATATAAGTTGTGCAAGCAATTTCTAACTTTGTCTCATGATACTCAGCACACTAGATATCCACTTGGCACTGATTTGATTATAGTAGAGACACTAATTTAAGGAAGCTAGTCTGCGCTGACCTGGCCTAATAAAATTATTATTACTCATATATTCTTGAGGAAATGATCGTCACACCTTAGTTATTCTTCACTTTCAACTACTGTTAAGTTTCCTCTGCATACTATAGTTTAGTAAAGAACTAAAAAATTGGCATTATTGAGGCATGGTGCCCTCTCATTGAAAACTAGCAATGCTGCAAGAAGCTATATATGAGTTAAAATTACGTGATCATATTTTTTAGCGTGATGATATTTTTTTGAGAGTAACCACTTGTATCCATTCTTGTTATTTGGATTTCAGTAGCTAGATCCCCAAATTTTGATCCAAGATTGTAACCGCAGTTGTTTTAATCCTCTTAGTACATGTCCCAATATAAAAAATCTCATGAAGGGCATAGGTCTACTTTGCCTGCTAACAAATGAAACTGAAAAGGGTAGAAGTAATCAAAAGTTGTCTGTTGTTTTTCCTGAAAATCACTTAATATGTCATCTAAATGACCATTTCACTATATCTAAGTAATCAGGGTTCATGTGTGCAGGAACAGGGATTGTCATTTTTGAAATTAGGGAGAGTAGGGATGCACGGGACAACATAACATACATGTGTATGCAAAATATAAAATATTAAAATCATATAAATATTGAAAAAAGCTAATAAAAAAAGGAAAATTTACTAGTGCTAAAACATGAGACGCTGTGATCCAAACTGTAAAACAAATTCTGTACCATTGGGCAGCAGTAGCAGCACATTGCAATTTATATGGTTGTGCCAAAACATAGGGCAAGGGTACACAGTTGTGGGAAGTACAAATATTCAAGAATGTTAGCTGGTTTTCACAAGTATATTTGTGCATTAGACACAAGGGTCAGGTCTCTGTAATAGTTACCAAGCAAAGTAAAACACATATCCAACCTCTGTATGGCTATTGGACATAAAATAGATAGATTAAACCTCTATATAAGCTAGAGAGGCATGAAATATTGAGGTCAGGTGCCTAGGTTAGCTTACTGGATGGAGTCACAAAGTAGATCACAGGGAATAGAACATGTAAATCAGATCTTAAATCAGGTTGTTTGGCATGGAGAACAAAAACCAAATATTAAAAAACAAAAATTGTGCATGGGATTAGACCATAAAAATGAAAATTTCAGATTATTTTAAGGGGGGCATCCCTTGAGATTCTCCAAGGACATCATCCCACACCTGGGCATAGGAGGGATGGAGATATGTGTCCCCACAATGGAAGGACACAAGATCACATCTTTACGGGGATGCAACCTTGGCAACACAAGTACATATGGATGGTATCAGAGCATTATTTAAATTTAATTTTCAAAATTCACTAGTATTTAGTATTTACACAAAAGGGAGTTATCTCATGTGAAATTGGTCAGGGTATATTTTTCCTTTCTATAGAGCCATGGTACCAAGGGCATTTTCTAATTTTTCCTTGCATGAATGACTCAAGTCTGCCATAGCTCTGAACAATATTTAAATAGATTTATTCAATTTCACACCAAAACAGTGAAAGAAATTAGAAAGAAGATTGCCAAGTCTACCCTGGAAGAATGATTACATGATCAACAAAACCATATACACCCCTCAAATGCCTTTTTAGAAAAAATCACATATAAGAAATTGCAGGAAGGTGACATGTTTCTTATTGTCCAAGTATCCAAAACATTCACCCATAGAAATGAAGTTAGGGGGATAAACATACAGGAATTTATTTCCTGCATAAATCTCTATTTCTAATCATAAACAGAAACTAGGTAACAAGGCAAATTCTTAGTACCAATAGTTATTAGCATATTCTGACAAACCTTCTGGAATGAAGTTACCATTTGTTTGCAGGTTAGTCCCAAAATAAATGTACATTTTATTCAATTTTATCTAATATAAGTATTAAGAACAGAAAGTACATGTGTTCCCAATTTCAAATAAGTGTCCAATGTGAATCTGCAAAGGATATACCTTTTCTCACCAGAGTAAAAACCAATCTGTCCTTTTGAGCCTAGGGTAATTGTTCTATGACTAAGTGGTTCAATTAGAGGCTTTACTAAGTGGTAAAGCTGAGTTAACACGTTATCCATGTTGGCTGATAAAAGGTTTCTTTAAAAATTCCTAATTACCCCACATTAATCATCAACCCGGGCAAGTCCTTTTATTCCAAGAGTGTACACAATATGTGCATGCTATGAATCCAGAGAGTAATGTTTCAATGAAGTATAGACCTTTGATACAAGAATAACAGGATGAATCTAATAAACTCAAATTGCGATCATTAAAAGAAATATGACATCTAAGCTTCAAGACTCAATCCTCTACTGAAATTGTAATCAAATCTTTCACAAGCAATTCAATTAACCATACCATCAGCCGAGAGCATAGTAGCAATAACTCATATCTTCCTAGCTGATTCAATCTAAATCATACTCAATCTCTACAAAGCAAATCAAATGGAAATGATATCAATTTTAGAGTTCGATAGCAGTAACCAAATGCTTGTAGTTGATTAAATCAATATGATTCACTAGCTAAATAATTGGATCTAGAATAAGCATAAATCGAATCAAATGACAATGCTATAAAATATGTAAAGGAAATGTACTACTTCAATACAGGAAAGTGGTAAATAGCAAATAAGATAAACTCACAGAAAATAGGAAATTATCAAACCAATGAAACTTGCAAGAATCATAAATACATAACACAAGGAAGTAGTTTAATCTATCAGAGGCGGGGCCCTTAGCCACCACCGAACACTGCTGAGCTACTTCAGAGAATACGAATAAAAAACAACTCAATTATATATTAATCATGGAACTTAAGTAGCATTACAATATGGTTGCGTTCTCCAACAGCAGAAGTCTATAACTTAAAATGACAATTTGAAATAACATAGATTGATCCCCTTTCTTCCTACAATCGTTTTGCTTTTATAGTCAAAAAGAGGTAAAACATAAATGCGAACCCTCAAGATCTACTGATCCTGAGGGATTCCCAAATGATCTCTATCTTTAGACACCTTTCCTATTTCACATTGATCCTCCTGATTTGTCCTCCACCCTGTCCGCAACCAATGCGTTCCATTCTTCATTTGTTGGTTTATGTTGTTCCATCGTTAGGGAACAAAAACTGTTCCTTTCGTCATTTTTCTGCATAAAGAGGAGTAAAAGTTAGTTATGATAGCTAAATCATAATTGCGAGTATTCATCTGTTTCTTATCATAATCCATCAATATGTTAGTGTATTAAGATATGAAAAAGATAAGAAATGAGGAAAAAGGTGATGAAATTAAGATTAAATACATACCCATTTCGTAACTCAACATACTCCCCTTCTTACCCTGTTTCATGTCCTCATGAAAAGTAAGTAATTCTCATGCAGTGTAGTTAAAGAGTAGGCTAGAGAAGGAGCATCAAAAACTGGTCTAAAACCATGATGTTGAGCCAAGAGCACAAAGGTGAGCCCTTACTTTCCTTCAGGCAATTCGTAGATAGCCCGATAACCTTCAGGAGGATACCAAATTATGGGGCTATGAAACCAACATCCTAACCAATAAGGTCCTTCTCTCAAAATAATATTGCTATAGGTGACAAAATGGGTTGCAGCTGCTTTAAAATTTATGTAATTAAATGTCTTCCTATCCTGCACACTACTAGTGGAGACCGTACACTTGAGCTTGGATGCAGCTAGAGAGCTTTCTTGAATGGAGAGGAAATATGATACTCCATTCTGTACAATCTCCTTATGAATGGGCCCCAAAATTTTAATCACCCCTTCTCTTGTCATCAGACTCTTATGGTTGGTAAGCATTTGTAAAGGGTGCTTGGGTTCACTTCTTACCCAAAGATCTAATCCATGTTCCTATCTTTGCAATACGTTATGAGCCTTAAACCATTTAAGCTGGTTAATTGCAAACGAGATAAAGGCCTGGAACTAAACAATCTCACAAAAGGGTTAGGGTTCTTTTCCACCTCGTTCTCTAATACAAAATTGTGCAGGTAAAACTCACAAATAAGCCTTTGAACCTTTACACCATGTTGTTTGTAGTAATTTATAAAATCTTCAATTGTTCTTAATTCAATTGGTTTTCCCGCTCTCACGACTTTAATTTTAACAACATGTATTCTTCTAAAAAAAACAAGGCATAATTGGTTTCGGGAGACCTGCATGCCAAGACATTTGTATATAGTGAGCAAATGGTGTCTGTCTGCCCTATGACCACGTCTAGCTTGAGCTTGATCTTCTCTATTTTCTCTTCTATCAAAAGTCTCACTCTCTGTTGCATTCATTTCCTGAAGCTGCCTCTGGAGCTCTTGATATTTCTGTTGGGAAACGGTTTCTTGTTCAAGTCATTCCATAGCAAGCAAAGCTTGTGCCAATTCTTCCTGAAGATTCAGTATAATGGGGTCATTGTGTGTCATGATGTCCTTGGCTTGTATGCCTGTCTGAGTGCTGATGCTATGAGAAGGGGTATCTTCAGTCTGAATTTCTTTATTTTGGGAGGTCCAAACCTCCGTCTGAGTAGCCAAGCTATAAGAGGGTACATCCTCTGTGAGTAGCTACATCTACTAAAATTACATGTTGTTCCTCTTGAGTGATGACTGATTGAATAGGTATGGGTTCAGTTTGAGTTCATATAGCCCTACCTTCATATAACTCTGTTTGTATGGCCACATTTACTACCTCCGGGGTATTATTCGGAACCTTTCCTACTGTGATTTCATTTATTTTCCTTCTGAGCCTCTTAATAGTTTTGAAAAGCTTCTGTTGTTCTTCTCTTAGCTTCTTCAATTTGGCTCTTTACCTTTTCAGAAGAGTAACTGTTCTGTTGACAGTCTCGTTAATAGCTTCTGCTTCTAAAGAGCCCGGTTGTTCACCCTGGATTTGTTCTAATAAGACTGTGTCTCCAGATTGATTATTAGCTTCCCGAATAATCTTTGTCCCTGTTTCTTCTTCTTGGCCTATGTTTTTTGTGTTTAGGCCTACCTGGCTGTTCTCCACTAGGAGCGTGTCACCAGATTGGTTCTCTACTTCCTGAATGGCCTCTTGTTATAGACATTTTTGGGCACTGCAACCCCAAGCATAAAATGTCTATAAACCAAGGTCTCCTAAGTCCCTAAAAGTGTTGTTCCAACCCCTAAAGGAACAAGGTCAACTGATTACAGCTTCTCCCAGAAGTTCTCCATGAAAAACTGCTCAGAACTGGTCAAAACAGGATCATTTCACCTGCTCCATAGGCTAAGTGTGTTGCATCTTACCTACGTACACTTTGTGGGTGCATTGCATTTCAAAAATACCTTCTACGGGGTGTGATGGGCGAGAAGTGACAAATGGCAGTGTCAATCCGCGAGGTGGAGAGGCATGGAATCTTCCAGAAACTTCTCCTGTGACACTTGCCTCTCTGAATTCGACCAAGGATGAGTAAGAGATCATCAATCTCCATGTGGAAGAAAGAACTATCAGAGGGAAGACACTAATCAAATCACAAGTTGACTCATCTCCCTTACAGATATCTATATATGGATCCCTCATCCCAGAGATCCAAAGGTTGGAATTTTGCATCTTGTAAGGAATTGTTGTTGGTTTCTTGGGGAAACATCATAGTGTTGGGTTATCTAAGCTTTGCATGAGGTGAAGAAGGGCTTACTTTCTGAGAGGATGATGTTGGGTCAGAACAACTGGTTGTAACTCTCTTGGCTCTTTCTTGATTATCAATAAAGCTATTCAAGTTTTCCTCCATACTCTTGTGTCATTTATGTTTCATGCATTTGTATGGTCAATTTACATTTGATCCTAGATTTTTTATGATTATAGATCCGTGTTCTTGTATAGTGTTATGCTACTTTGATTCTACAGGTACTCTGTGAAGCTGGGCGTACAAAGAAGCAAGTAGCAAAGGACTATCAGAAGAGAGAGGAATCGAACTAGGAACCAAGCGCAAGACAGAGGTTGGTCTCCTTTATTTTCTCTCATCTATATTTCGTAAAGGAAAAACAAAAGTAGCTTTACTTTGTCTGTTTCTAAGGTAGCTACCACACCTTAGTGGGATTAGCAGTTCTGCATAGACACTTTTCCCTGTAACAAAATGGCGACTCCGATGGGGAGCGAATAGGTTGTTTGTTTATCTACCTTGTTGTTTATTTTATAAACATACAGATGGAGCCTGAAGTTGAGCTAGGTAGCTTTTGAAGTGCATTTGCTAGGCAAATGCAAAGTAGATAAATGCCGCTTCAGTCAATCTCTGGGTTTTTTTTATGAATTAAACAACTAATTTACAAACTCTCTAATTTCCCTTGTGGTGGCTCTAGTAACCTCTCTAGATCTACCCATGTTGTTGATTTACTGATTACAACTTGCTCAGCCAAAATCCCTGAACTGAACTGCAAACTGTGACCCGGAACCCAAGCAATGTCTCATCTCTGGCCTAGCGCACTCTCTGTTCTATGAATTTGAAATTCAGCGCACTTCCCGAGTGTAGTAGGTGCATTGCATTTCAAGTTCACTGTGTTACAGGTGCCCTGATCAGACTAGGCATTGTTCTTGAATGTTGGTTTCTGTTCACTCTTTTCAGATCTATTCCAGAATTTTGTTGCCTGTAGTCAGTATACCTCTGTTTGAAACCCCTTTCCTTGCTGTTATTCCGCCTCCATTGTGCAAAGAACTGTAAATGTTTTTGTGTATTTGTTGAGTCATTTTCAGTTCTCCTTTGCAAAAAGTAACGTAATTGTACTGTCGTTTCTTGATATGAAAGTGTCGCAAGTGTCGTTTTCAGTCATAGAAGAGAGTATGATTGCTCTTGATAGTCGATTACCCTATTACTATTGTATTTGATCTGAATTTGTAGTTTTCTAGTGTCGAAAGCAAGTCTTCATTTCCAAATCGCAAAGTGTTGTCATTATCTTCATTTTTTAGTTTTGAAAAGAAACTTGTTAGTAATTGTTGCTTGAAAAGTAATTCAGATTTGCGCATTAGCTTTCTTTTTATCATTCACATATTAAGAAGGCTGAAAACAAATACATGCATGTGCATTTGCATTTAGACTGTTTGATTGGTTTGATTTAGGACAATGCATATAGTGTGTGCTCTTTGATATTTGTTGAAAGAATTATGTCTTTCTTTCCTTAGTAGCTAGGATTTTCATTGCACAAAGAAGATAAAATACTGTTTATCATCTTAGATTGCATTTTAGGAATTGTACATCTACATCACGCGGTGAACCTGAAAGGAAAATTTATTAAGCAAGATCAAATATAAAATAAATTTCATGAATCTAACAACGCTTTGGAACCTAACGCACAACATCTAGAAGTCTAGGCTAGAGACTTATTCCGGCGTCGTAAAGCCTGGTAACTATTATTCTCACTGTTGGTTGGGTGATTCCTCCACTTTGAGGCGATAAGTGCCAATATGGACTCGTGCTCCCATGTACCGTCGAGTATATTTTGGGAGACCAAAATAGGCTTAATCCTTTATCCATAGGAAGCTGTGTTTGCCACCCTATCGATCGCAATGCACTGAGCACAACATTCGGGAAGATTGGATGTCGTACCGTAAAAAGTATTCTATAGTTTTGGGATTGGTTTGGTAATCCCTCTACCTAGATTTCTAGAGCAGTCCATTTTGTTCCTTTTCAGACTCCTTAACGAAAAGGGTCCATCTGAGCACTTGTCACTTCAGGCTAGGTAATCTTTTGGATAGACCAAAAATATTTGAACAACCGTCAACATCTAGGACTGTGTCGACTGACACAGTGATGGCAGAACTTCCTGCTATGACTCCAACAATGTTCACCGGTATACCATTTGCCCCAACTAGCTCTTATTCGTTGAGAAGGAGCCCACTCAGGGGCTATTTCGACAGTATGCTTCGTTCTTGTTTGTTCATCTGGAATAATATCTGGAAACTCTTATGCTGAGACTCAAAAAATTGATCCATTGGGATGTCAATTTGGGCAGTCTGGTCCTCAAGGGAAAACCATTCCTTTAAGTACCGGATTACTGCCGTATGGGGGGAAGTATACCCTTTCATTGTCCCCTCCGGGAGGAAATCCATACGGGAGTTCACAACAAAATTCAGGTTATGCTGGAATTACGTCAAGCGGTTGGGTACCGATACTACCTCAACAACCAAGAGTTGTATATTCGATGCAACAATGTTTACCTATGTAAAATATACCAACTACGCCAGCTATTGTGATGGTGTCGCAAGTGCAAGCGTTGCCTGTTGTATGCCAACCTCAGGTTTCTCAGGTTGTATTGCAACAGCTTCTTGACCCTACGACTCAACTAAAATCACCAACTGGTGGAATGACACAAGTCCAAACAAGTACAACTACCCCTCATCTTGGTCAAACAGTTAGTATCGGGCAACAACACATGGCTTCACAACCGTGGTTGGTGCAATACCAACAACCGCAATTCCAACAAGTATACCAAGGATCTAAGCAACAAATATTTGCAAATAGTGGGCAGCCGTATATTCAAAATGGTTAAAATCAACCATTCTACAATGGTCATGCCCACCAACCTTACCAAAATTACCAGCATCAAATGCATTATGCTGGTATGCAAAGACCAACTACTCAGGCGATCCCATCTTATCCTGGGTATGCTTCACCTAGCCTGAATCAATAGTTACCCTTCGTAGCGACTTTATTGTTACCTGATTTAAATTGGTTAACAAACGATCCAATCGCTTACGCCCCTTGGTGGCCAGTGATTCCGCATAAACTTCCGTCAGATATTCCTAAATTTAATGGAAATCCGGGTGAGATCCGTCGAATCATGTGATGACCTTTCATCTGTGGTGTTCATCAAACACGCTAAACGATGATTCAATTAGATTTCACCTTTTTCAGAGGACGTTAACTGGTCTGGCAGCAAAATGGTATATCGAATTGCCCAGAGCTTCGTTTGATAACTTCAGTACCCTAACCACAACCTTTCTAACCCATTTTTAGTTACCGATAAGGTATGAAATGGGAACGGAACTTCTTAACAATTTCAAACAAACAACGGCCACTCATATATCTGATCATATACATGAGTGGCGACGTCGTCGTAGAATGGTAAAAACGTATGTTCCTGACCAGCTTTTAGCTTAATGGTTTATTAAGTCATTATTGCCTTCCATCACGGAAGATGTGGAAAAATGGGGAGTCGTCACCGAAGAGCAGGTTATTTCTCGTGCACAATATTTGGACTTGATTTACACTTAGTTTGGCATTCTCTACGGTAAAATACCTAACGCTCACAAACCGGAATTCTCAGTCCCTCGTCCTCCTAAATCAAACAATGATTCTCATGCCGGCAATGGCGTGATTGGTGCAACAGACACGAAATTAACAAAGGCTACATCTAAGAAGGCCCATAAGATTTCCAATCAAAATTAAAAAGAAGAACTTCTTGCCTCGGAAGTAAATGTCGTCTCGACAGATAAAGGCAAAGAAACCAAGCAACCAGGGGGCAAGAAGAAAAGCAAAGGGAAGAAGAAGAAACAGGAAGAATCATCACATGAAAAATCTTCTGCGAACCCTCCTGGAAATAGGAAACCAAGAAATCCATGCTTTATATGCGATGAGGATAATTGGACAGCAGATTGTCCACACAGAGCTGAGCTTAAAAAATTCTTCAAGAATTCAAAAACCTCGGCATTGTTAACTGATCCATTTCCAAATCCAGGAACAAATCTGGTTGACAGTGGAAATGCTTCCCCGTCTCAAGTGATGATGTTGTCGGATTCCAAACAGCAAAATGATGCTTTGATATCGACAAGGAACAAAGATTATGGGAATCCACAGCTGTCGAACAACAAGGATAAAGATCAACCTAGTAGTTCGATAACAACTTCGACAGAAGTTGCACCGCCCATCATTCCTGAGTTGACAATAAAACCGCCAAAGGGAGTAGTAAGCAAGTCGACATTTAATCCTCATGCTAGAGTAGCACAACATTATGATAGAGTGGAAGATCTAGCCCAATCACCATCTGCTATGTCGACACTTGAGGTACTACAAAATTGCCCATCCCAGAAGCAGGCTTTATTATCGCCATCGGTGGGATAGACCCAAAGGATTCCAATCTTGTGTCCTTTAATCATCAAGGATACGATCCTCAGTTACCACCTCAACTAGCTTTCCTCGTTCAAGTGAAATCCCTCAACAAAACTATTCATCGAACAATTATTAATGAGGGGGCATCTACATGTATTATGTCCATGAGTTGCTGGAAAACTTTAGGATCTCCAACCTTGTCACGATCTTCGACGACATTAAAAGAATTTGACGGACGAACATATACCCCATATGGTATTATAAGTAACTTGAAGGTTGAACTAGGAGGGAAAAGAGTAGAAATAGATGTCAAAGTAATCGACGGAAACCTCGATTACAACATCCTACTGGGAAGATCGTGGATATATGCTATGGCAACTATTGTGTCGACCTATTTTAGGAATATTTCATTCCCCTTTCAAGGAGGGATTACAATCGTCGATCAACAAACTTTCCTCCCCAATGGTTCTCAAGTTACGGGAAGCATTCCAATGATCCATGGAAGCCCCCATTTTCTTCAAGATATCAGAGTAGGCCTACTAAAAGACCCTATACTAATGGGAAAATTTTCCCTTCTGCCTCCAATCAATTTAGTGGAAGTAGCGTCGGTAGGAACCTCCAATATGATATCTTCGATTAAAAAGATCTCAGAAAACGATATCAACATGGATCATGCGCAGGTATTGCCTCCAAGCCCAACATAAATATTGTAGCAATCAATGTTCCTAGCATGGGAGGCAAACCTGAATCAACGCTCATCAAGCGTTTGGATAGATAGGTCTAAGAAATATGGCACCCCTTCAGATCCTTGGTCACGAGTGCATGACACCGAAGAAGGAATTGTTCAATCAATGGTAACTAAAGGGGCACCATGGGATGATTACCACCATCGTTCCCTTCTTCCGGATTGTGAAGAAGATACTCTTGATGACCTTTATCATCCTTCAGTTTTTGATTTTCTATCAAATACTGTAAACACGGTGGATTCCAAGGGAAACTTGTCAAACATTGAAGAGACTATCACCATAAATATCTCGACCAAAATAGAGGTTGTAGAGAATATTTATGTTGGCAAATGTTGTTCTCCTTCAGAACTGGAAATATATAATGCTCTTTTTCGCGAATTCAGAGATTTTTTTTCTTGGTCATATGAAGAAATGACGGGCATTGACTCGAGTATAGTTGAACACAAAATGAAGATGTATCCAGATGTCAAACCAGTACGACAGCGGCTCCGGTAGGTGCACCCCAAGAAATTTGTTGCCATCAAAGCAGAAGTTGAAAAACTTCTCCATGCTGGTTTCATTTACCTGGTTCCTCTGACCGATTGGGTATCGAATATTGTTCCTATTATGAAAAAACAAGGAACGATTAGAGTGTGCGTCGATTATAGGGATGTAAATCAAGCTTGTCCAAAGGAAAACTACCCTACACCCTTCATTGACCAGATAATTGATGAATGCGTCGGATGTGAAATATTTTCATTTATGGATGGATTCTCCGGGTATAATCAAATAAATATCCGCCCATAGGACCAGTCAAAGACTGCATTTATTTGTCCATGGGGCACATTTGCATATCGAAAATTACCCTTTGGTTTGAAGAACGTAGGGGCAACATTTCAGAGGGCAATGAATTATGCCTTCCATGACATCAAAAACATCGTTCAACCATATCTTGACAACCTTCCGGCTCATTCGCGAAAGCGGACTGATCATCCGCAGCATTTAAGAGCGATATTTCTACGTTGCCAACACTACAAGATACGACTCAATCCACACAAATGTTTGTTCTGTGTCAATTCTCGTCATTTACTTTGCTTTGTAGTCTCGAAATATGGGATTCATCTCGAACCATGTAAGGTTCAGGCAATCATAAATTTTCCTCCACCTTCGAATTTGCTTCAGATTCAGAAACTCCAAGGGAAAGCGAACTTTTTGAGGAGGTTCATTCAAAATTACGTCAAACTTGCTAAAGGTTATACTCGTCTATTGAAAAAGGAAGTGCCCTTAATTTGGCATCAGGTCGCGCAAGCTTCCTTTGATGCTTTGAAAGACTCCTTAATGAAAGCATCATTAATGTACGCTCCTGATTATCAAAAAGACTTTAACATGTATCTGGCTGCAGCGGATACAACCATCGCAATGGATTTAGTTCAAGAAGACAATGGAATTGAACATCCTATATATTATTTAAGTAAGAAATTAAATGATACAGAAAGCAAATATTCTTATCTTGAAAAGTTAGCGCTCGCAGCTGTTCAAGTGATACAGAGATTTCGACACTATGTCCTCTTTCGAAAAATTACCATTCTGTCAGATTGCAACCCCATGACTTATATATTGTCGCGACAGTTGCTGGGGGACAAATATTCAAAATGGATAGCAATTCTAAAAGAGTTTGATCTAGAATTTGTAAAATCCAAGTCAAAGAAAGCATTGGTTTTCGCATAATTATTATGCGATCTCCCATCGTCGTCCAACGATGAAACATCCGAAGAAACAATCATGGATGAATCTTTGTTTCCGATATCTTCAAGCAATCCATGGTATGGAGATATAATCATCTATCTCCAAACCCAAAAGTATAGGCCTAATACCTCCCACTATGAACAAAAATGTATTCGATACCAATCAAAAGACTACATGATCGCCGGTGATACACTTTACCGTCATGGTGTCGATACAGTTTTGAGGAGGTGCCTCACTCATGAGGAAGCCGAAAAAGTCCTGAATGAAGCCGAAAAAGTCCTAAATGATTGCCATTCAGGCGTGTGTGGGGGGCATCAATCCGGTTACGCTACGGCGCAAATTTTTTTACGAGCAGGATACTTCTGGCCAACAATGTTCAAAGATTGCATAACCGCAATCAGAAGTTGCCATGCCTATCAAATTTTCGATATAAAAACCAGAATACCACCCACACCTCTGTAGCCAATAGTTTTTGTTGGGCCATTCGCCAAATGGGGCATCGATTTCATGACATGTAACCCCACCTCCACCGGGGGGCATGGGTATATCATAGTCACAGTTTACTACTTTACCAAATGGGCCGAGGCGATGCCTACATTAGATAACACTAGTGAAACAGCTGCCCTCTTCTTTTTCAATCATGTAGTTGCCAGATTCGGCGTCCCACAGGCTATAGCCACAGATCATGGATCACATTTTCGCAATCACATGATGGTTGAATTAGCTGTCAAATTAGGGTTGTCTCAAGATAGCTCTACTCCATATTACCCGCAAGCTAACGGACAAGTTGAAGCAATAAACAAGGTCTTGAAGCGCATGCTGCAAAGGATGATTGGAGTTCAAAAAAGAAGTTGGCACCTGATCCTGTACTCAGCCTTGTGGGCTTACCGAACATCGGTAAGGAATGAAACTGTGTTTACACCTTTCAAATTGGTGTATGGCCTAGAAGCAATCTTACCAATCCAGTGTGAAATCTCATCCCTCAAACTCGCAATCGACTTTCTCCTTGGGACTTCAGAAGAGGAGGCTCATTTCTTGGAACTAATCCAATTGGATGAAACCCGTTGTGATGTCGCTTTGGCTAACGAAGCCCATAAGAAACGAGTCAAGGCGCAGTTCGACAAGAATGTCAAACCCCGTGTCTTCTCAGAAGGTGACTTGGTCTTGCTTTATGACCAAGAATCCAATAAATTGGGGGCAGGTAAATTCAAGTCTTTATGGATGGGCCCCTATATTTTTAAGCGAGTGTTAGCAAAAGGAGCCTACGAGTTAATTGATTATGATGGGATTCCACTGGCACAACCTCGTAATGGGTTGTACCTTAAGCGTTACTATGCGTGATTCAGTGTGGTAACCTATAGGCTTTTGTTACATTTTTTTTTGCTAAAGTATTTGTTTTGGTCAATTAAATCCACTTTTTACATTTGTCGTAGATGTCAAACCTATTGGAATATTTTGTTGGATATGCCGATGGAGCAAGTCGTAGTTCGCAGAACCTATCTTCTGCGGCCTGGGCCATTTTTGACCCAAGCGGCGAGTTAGTAAGTTTCAGAGGGGTATGCATTGGTCGGTCAACGAATAACATCGCTGAATATAGCGTGTTGATAGAACTTCTCTCTGATGCCATCACACATGGCATGCGCCGACTAGTTGTCAGGCTAGACTCACAACTCGTCATACTACAACTCACTGGTATCTACTCCGTCCGAAATCCAGCTATTTATTGCATGTTCCTAAGGGTTAAGATTTTGGAAAGGCAATTTGATTTTATTCAATATCATCATATTTTCAGAAGCTTAAACACATTAACTGACTAAATGGCAAATTATGTGTTAGATAGACATTTGCAACATTTATAAAAAGAAGCATCTCATCAATATTTGCATCAGGATCATGCAACTTAACCAAAATAAAACTCTGAAAATAAAAAATATATACATAACTATTTATGGTTTACACATAATGTTCTGTAACCCAGGAAAAATTGGTCAAATGACCCAAAACTCAAAATGCTAGGGGGCACCCTAGTCTAATCATGCTCATGATAACAAGTCACAGCCTGTGCGATCATGCGTAAAAGCCTAGTCCATCTTCTTGGCACACCAGTAGTATGTCGCTGCAACCTCAAAGGCAGCTCGTTAGTCCTCACATCTGGAATACCGAGAGTGAGGCCCTCGACCTGATCCTGTAATGCTGAAAGAGTGGCCACATCGAGGTCATGAAGGATAGCCCTTCCAACAGCCTCTCCTGTTGGGGCAGCAATGGGCACTCTGAGGCGTACTACTGGCCAAATAGGACCAAAATCTGCATGAACACATGAGTTTTGGTTAGTCCTGACAGAATAAAGCACAAGGACATTGTAAAAGCAAAAACAATAAACAGTAAAATGGTCAAAGAATTTACCAATGGCACCCCACTGTTCGCCAACTGGCAGTACCAAATCTGGGTCATCCCAGAAGTCCATACCAGCATACGGATACTCGGAATAAACCATCTCCTGATGATCAAAACACCCGAAGAAGGTATCAGAAAAGGAAATCTGAGACTGACCATCATGCCTAGACATATGGTCGACCCATCTCTGCATACGTGGTTCAGTCGGTGGAGGTAAACCGAGTGCAATATATTATGGCTGCATCAGTGGTATCTTTTCCAAGGCGAAGGCGGTCAAGATAGAACCATATCCAAAGATCTTCAGTCTCCCGCTCTTCACCTTGGTCAACTGTTCTTTCATCACAAGGAGTACTGCATCACACCAGTTGAACACCTTCGGTTGGAGACATTCCAAGGCGTATTGCATATAAGATCGGTTGGCCACATGAAGAGCCGGACCACCAGCCATCCTATCAAAAGTGAATAGAATAGTCCTCAGGGACCTGTCAGTGACATCTCGGATGATGATCTTGCCATATTTACTCGGTTGAGATCCCTCTCTGCAATACCTGCGAACATAATCTCTCACAGATTCACCTCCTCAGGCCGAAACTGATAAAGAGATGGGGGCACCCCGCCTTGATAAGCTGGTCAAAAAATAGATGTCCACTACAGTCAAGGGGATGGATTTGCCCCTAATTGGGAACACCTGAATGGTGGGATCCCAAGCATCGAGCAAATACTGTAGCAAGTTGATTTGTTGTCTCATGTTAGAAATGCAAAAAAACTTCAACAGGCCACAGTTCTGCAGTGCGTTTACTGTAACCGGATCATGTAGAGCAAGCATGTCCTCTTCTTCGTGCTCATGTTCTCACCATGTAATAGTCATCTTGCTCCAAAAATCTATAAAAACAAACAAGAGAAGAGTTAGATCCTGATTTGGTGAGAAACAGACAAAATTTCCATCAAAAACTGTGCATAAATTTCCTTCCTTGCGCTCATCGCACCTACAGTAGTGTTCTGGGTGCATTGCATGTCAGTTGGCCAGTAGACAGACTAACATCCAATGCACCTTTCGATACACAAAGGGTGCACTGAAGCCAGGGCGAGTTTTAAATAGCCCAGAGGCGCAGAAAAACTAGAAATCAGGCTCAGAATGCAAAATGGAAAGCATGAAATGAAAGAGCTCAGGTTTAGCTCCTACCTAGTCCAGACGGCGCCGAGAATCGTCCACAGAATCTCTCGGAATCAGCTGATGAAAATCAAGGGGGGAAAGCACCTCCAAAGCTCCAACAAGCCAAAGTTCAAATGAAATGGTAAAATGAGAGGTAAAAGCACTTTTAAATTACTTTTTACGTAATTCGAGTAAAATATTATTGTTCTAAATCATTTTTCAAACATATATTTTTCATTTCTAACTAGTTTGATGAAGCAATTGAAAATGCAGTACAATCTTTGAAAGAACAAAGCTATTTATGGTAAAGTCAAGAAATGACTGTTGTATTGATCGGTTTTAACGCGGACTTCATTCTCATTAAAAAATAAACATAAGCAATGAGCAAATGTTTCCCCCAACGTTTAAGCTCAATAAAAAATGAACCAATTCCCAGTAAATAATCATCGTGAATGTAGTAGTTCAGCCTTTAAAGCCTTGGTGGTGTTCCCATCATCACCTCCACTCTGTATTGGCCGATCATTCACCTCCATTAGATTTTTTACCCCTTTTAAGGAACAATTGCGAAGAGTGATCCCGCTAGCCATCCTTGTAACACTGCCGTGATTGGAAAATTCCAAACCTTACCTGGAATCAGCTGCTACACAATTTTATCACTCGTTCCTCAAAGACGAGTCTCCTTTAAGCCATTGGCCTCTCTAGCTTGTTAAAGGGACCGGAAGTGCTATCCCTCCTTTAGATTTTAATCTTTTTGGAACTGAGGGATTATTATACAAAAAGATCGAGCGCTTGTTTTGTTCGGCTTGTTAAAAGTATCAAAAATTCATCCCTTCTATATTGTTTTATATTTTTTCGGACTTAAGGGATTAGATGAAGAAAAAGGATTTTTGGAGTTTACTTTACGTCCCTTTTCAGACTCTCTAAAATTGAAAAGGATCGAGTTATCTTTGTCGTTAAAACCTAATAGCGAAAAACTTGTCCATAGCAGACAAGAAAGAGTTTCACTATCGCTAGGCTTGTTAAAACATAGCGTTGGTTTTTCCCGAAAGGCAAATTATAGAACAAGAATATGTTATCCTCCTCAAGCTTGACAAAAATAAAGAGGTACTGGTCAGCAATGACTAGGGAAAAATTGGGAAGAAAACTTGAAGAAACTTTGTTAGTAGCAAGTCGCTCTTGAACATGACACTTTCACTTCACATCCAAGTCAGGTTGGGTTGTTTCATTCACCGGTAACATCACCATGGTCCCATCACACCATCCACATTTGGGGTTAATGCTACCAATCCATCACGTCAGTGTCGCTGATATGTTCAAGAGAAGTCACTCAGAGAACTCACTTGTGTCTCACCCGCTGCAATACATTTACGCTCCATTCTTTCATGACCTCCACCCTAAACCTTATATCACCAAATCGTTTTCACCTCCATTAAAATCATTTGCTTCGTTCTGTGTCATTGATGTGGGATTCATTAAGGCCCTCCTATGACAGATCGCTTCTTGTCGACATCAGCTCATTATCCAAGAAGTCGATCTAGGGACACCCCTTTCAGTACTTTGAGGATTGCATGCCTCAATGGCAAGTTTCTCACTTCTAGCGACAGGTTTACATCAATGGCCTTCGACCGAAAGATTTTGCGTGGTGTTCGACGCCAAGTCCTTTATTCACACCACGTGAATTGTACTGCAGTACCTTGAGGGTCATTGTCATTATTGATGATTCCTCTCGCGCCTGTTAACAACTTACATCATTGGTTGGTAATCAGGCGATGTATTTCCATGTTCGACTCCAGAACATCTCTCACATGGATCGACTTGTACTTAGAGTGAAGATCGAACTAGATTGAAGACCCCAGATCTAGTTTCATCCATCTGGGCTGCGATATATATTCAGGGAAATAAAGACATCAAATGTACATCATTGTTGCACAGATAATCATCCAATCAAAGGGATGATGGCTCTACCAGAATCACAGTCTACACTCAGACGATTGTCTATCTTATGTAAATGAAAATGAATTTATAAAGATGAGCATGGGAATGACCGCCTCAGCTAGATCATGAAAATATTATGAAGATAATGTATTGTATTGTATCTTATTACAGGTCTCCTCCCAGCTTGAAAGAACTTCGGATCCTCATGATAAAGCATTTCACCCGACATCAAAAAATATTAACGACCTCATGCTTTAGGGGGAAATTGTTATATACATTTTTGGGCACTGCAACCCCAAGCATAAAATTTCCACAAACCAAGGGCTCCTAAGTCCCTAAAAGTGTTGTTCCAACCCCTAAAGGAACAAGGTCAACTGATTACAGCTTCTCCCAGAAGTTCTCCATGAAAAACTGCTCAGAACTGGTCAAAACAGGATCATTTCACCTGCTCCATAGGCTAAGTGCGTTGCATCTCACCTAAGTACACTCTGTGGGTGCGTTGAATTTCAAAAAGCCCTTCTATGGGGTGCGATGGGCAAGAAGTGACAAATGGCTGTGTCAATCCGCGAGGTGGAGAGGCATCGAATCTTCCAGAAACTTCTCTTGTGTCACTTGCCTCTCTGAATTCGACCAAGGATGAGTAAGAGATCATCAATCTCCAAGTGGAAGCAAGAACTATCACAGGGAAGACACTAATCAAATCACAAGCTGACTCATCTCCCTTACAGATATCTATATATGGATCCCTCATCCCAGAGATCTAGAGGCTGGAATTTTGCATATTACAAGGAATTGTTGTTGGTTTCTTGGGGCAACATCATAGTGTTGGGTGATCTAAGCTTTGCATGAGGTGAAGAAGGGCTTACATGCTGAGAGGATGATGTTGGGTCAGAACAACTGGTTGTAACTCTCTTGGCTCTTTCTTGATTATCAATAAAGCTATTCAAGTTTTCCTCCATACTCTTGTGTCATTTATGTTTCATGCATTTGTATGGTCAATTTACATCTGATCCTAGATTGTTTATGATTATAGATCCGTGTTCTTGTATAGTGTTATGCAACTTTGATTCTACAGGTACTCTGTGAAGCTGGGTGTACAAGGAAGCAAGTAGCAAAGGACTATCAGAAGAGAGAGGAATCGAACTAGGAACCAAGCGCAAGACAGAGGTTGGTCTCCTTTATTCTTCTCTCATCTATATTTCATAAAGGAAAAACGAAAGTAGCTTTACTTTGTTTGTTTCTAAGGTAGCTACCACACCCTAGTGGGATTAGCAGTTCTGCATAGACACTTTTCCATGTAACACCTCTACATCTTTTTTCGCTTCGCGGCTTATATCTTTCTAGGGGGATAGAATTCTGGTATAGCAAAAATTCCCAGGAGATTGGGTTTCTCCTAAGTTAAGATTGAGCAGTGCTTCAGGCTGCATGTAGACATTAATGTTGTCTAGGACCTGGGCCATCTCGAAATCATGCCACAGATCATCTTGGGGGCTCGTATTGGGTGTTGGGAGAGGTCCCAATTCATTTCTTTATTAATCTTCAAAATGCCCTGTTCCTTCCTCAGGTTTTGATTCAGGGTTATCTTGTCCTTCTAACTCTAGCTACAAGTATTATTCACTTACTGGGCTGGATAATTCTATAAGTTGACTAACGTTGCCTTGAGGATTTTCAAATACTCCCTATTTTGACCTCAACCTTGTGGATCATTTGCGTTTGTGAGGTATGCTTCCTGAAAGGGTTGTCCTCTTTCTTTTTGGAAGAGGTTTAGGCGCTGGCAGGGCTACACCTCTTTCGAGGGTCAATATTAGATCATCCCAGGTTGATTGTTGTTGGGCAAGGTTATAGATAACTATTAACATGATCAGAAAATGGTGGCTAACTATGATTTTTATGTGTTTGGACCATATTAGCCTCTCAACAGTGTCATGTAGTAATGAATTCAATAGTGCATGCAAATTAACATAGCATTTTTGTTTTAAAACTGCTGAAATTTTGAGTTGTTGCAGCCTTACCACGTCTTTACGCTCATCGCAGGTAATATAGTTCTAGAGAATTCATGCCAATTCTTCCCATGTCTCTCCAAGAGAAGATGGTCGAATGCCTTTTCCCTTCTTGATTAGCTCCTGTCCTTTGTCCCTAAAAGCCTCGATAGCATCATGCAGCTTTAATCGCTTTCCAACCCATAGTGGTCCTTCTGTCAGCAACCTAGACACCTCTCCTCTCACAGTGTCCGTTACAGTGATTTGTCTGCCTCTTACAATAGATTGTCCATTCTGTAGATTCCGTAAAAATTCGATGGCAATTTCCTCATTGGGGGGTGAAATCTTTTAAAATATGTTATCCATCCTGCACAAGCTATAATTTCCCTGGTTTCATCAGAGACAACTAGTGTTAAAGGATCTCGGTGCACCATTCTTCCTCCCATTATTCTTGAATTCTGCAAACGATTAGTGTAGTGGGAAAAGCACAATAATGAACAGAGCTGAGTGATGAAACAATAAATGGTTGTAATGGCTCTGTCAGGTGATACTTTATAAACATGAATACCATTATCGAGGACTGTTATAATGCCACATGCTTTGTGATCATGGGATGTCGTATTTTTTTGAAAAATAAAATGAAAAGATGACAGCACATGCACAAGTATACTGGAGGTCCTCGGCCCCCTTCGAAATAATAGGTCGTGTACGATGAAAAGAATGAAGGAATAACGCGCTGGCGGTGAAGTACATGGGTGATGGATTGGGTAATGAAAGTGGCAAGGTACGCATATTAATGAAAGGATCATAAAGAATATTTAAGTGATGAAAACAATGCGTGTAATGAGAATTATCAATAAGTGATAATATGCCTTGAAGTGATGCGATAAAGAGAAAGGACAACATACACAGGAAATAATACTTTACCACCGTTATTCCACTTAAAACTGTTGTGATTGATTTAAAAAGATTAACTCATGCATAAAGGTTCAAGGTAATTTAGGGACATAATCTCTCTGTAGAAAAGATAAAAACATAAGAAGAGGGCATTATAATAATTATTGATGTAAAATAAAACTTCAATACCCTCAGCAGAGCTTCTGTTGCCTGCAGGCGTCCATACCATCGACAAAGTTGCTTTCTAACCCTTGGGAACCATGGTCCTCTATGTATAATTGGGGAAGTGCATTATGATGTCCATAATAGAGACCAATGTGCCGGCATGGTAACCAGATGAACACATTGCCATTCACTGGGAAGTAGCGAAAGTGGTCAGGCCAGCTCGTGATGAGACCCCCTATCCTCCATCTGTGGAAAACAATCATAAAATTGTTAGTGAATATATATATATATATATATATACATATATATATATATATATATATACATATATACATATATATATACATATATATATATATA
Organism: Pinus tabuliformis; assembly: GCA_031772625.1. Classification (NCBI taxonomy): domain Eukaryota; kingdom Viridiplantae; phylum Streptophyta; class Pinopsida; order Pinales; family Pinaceae; genus Pinus; species Pinus tabuliformis. The sequence continues at coordinate 684,990,225 of CM062806.1, forward strand.
TATATATATATATACATATATATATATATATATATATATATATACATATATATATATATATATATATATATATACATATATATATATATATATATATATATATATATATATATATATATATACATATATATATATATATATATTGAACAACAACCTCCCATTTTTTATATAGACGGTGGCTCAGCACTCCTTAAGAGTAGGGATGGTGGAAGAAGTTTGAACATATCAATAGAAAAAAAAAAATTTACCCTTAATCCTATTGGTAATAAACATAGAGAGTTATACGGGATAGGGGAGAACCAGCATGGTACAGATAATCAATCAGCTTGATTTATAGTGAAAATGAGGACAGTGAAGTGATATAGATAATTGTTTCCTTTCTTTTTCGATCATCACAAAGCAATCTCGTTAAAGATGATAATATTCAAGATATTTTCCTAGTCTAGTAGACTCCATACTTGTTGTCCTTAAATATGTATTGTACCTTTTATGCCATGAAGAGGATCATAAAGAGTGAATTGGGATGGTCTAGGGAACAACAAAATAAAACCTACACAAAAGGTGTTGTTCCCTATAGGGAACAACAAAAGAAAACCTACACAAAAGGTGTTGTTCCCTATACGGAACAACAAAGAAAACCATGCAAAAAAAGTGTTGTTCCTTATAGGGAACAACATCTATTCCCTGTAGGGAACAACGAAGCAAAATACATGTAGGAAGGTGTTGTTCCCTATAGGGAATAGCAGTTGTTCCCTGTAGGGAACAACAAAGAAAACACACGCAAAAAGGTGATGTTTCCTATAGGGAACAACAAAGAGAATACACACGAAAATTGTTGTTCCCTATAGGGAACAATAGTTTTTCCCTGTAAGGAACAACAAAGAAAAATGCACTCAAAAAGTGTTGTTCCCTATAGGGAACAACAAAGAAAAATGCACTCAAAAAGTGTTGTTCCCTATAGGGAACAAGAGTTTTTCCCTATAGGGAACGGAAAATCAAAATACACACGAAACGTGGTATTCCCTGTAGGGAACAACAAAGGCAAATGGTCACGAAAAGTGTTGTTCCCTATAGGGATCAACAAAGGAAAATGCACACAAAATAGTGATGTTCCCTATAGGGAACAATAACTATTTCCTGTAGGGAACAACAAAATAAAAAACTAAAAAGACAATCATCTCTACTATTCTAAGCAAATCCAATCAAACAGAAAGAAAACAAGAAATCAATTTTATGTACAGATTTCAAAAAATAAATTCTTCATTGGACTGGTGTTGTCGAAGAGTTGCACTCTTCAGTGAGAATTTGTATCATAGAATCTTCACGTATCTGTTGGCAAAAGGATTCCCTTGTAAGCGGTTTGTGGTAGAGGTGTACTCGATGTCCATTTTCTTTAAAAGAGTAGCCGTACCCATCAATGGTGGCTAATGCAAGGGTGCCATTATCATGCACCTCTTGTATCTCGTAGGGACCTAACCATCTAGTCTGGAGTTTGCCTAGGAAATCTTGGAACCTAGAATCATACAGAAGTGCCCAATCATCTTCATGGAATATCTTTTTCTTGATGAGGGAATCATGTCATTTTGCTCTTTGTTGTTGAATCAGTGCAGTATGCTGAAGGGCTAATAGTCGTATTTCATCCAATTCATTGATTTGATATAGTCTATTAACCTGTGCTTCATTCAAATCCAGCCCTACTTCTTGAGCTCTCCTCAATGTTTGAATCTTAAATTCTATTGGGAAGATAGGTTCTTTGCCAAACACTAGCTGATATGGGGAGTATCCTGTGGTATTCCTCCAAGTCATGCGATATGCCCACAGGGCTTCTGGCAATCGGGTAGCCCAGTCACATCTATGCGAGGCGACTGTCTTTATTAGAATGGCCTCGATTACTTTGTTGGTACTTTCTACCTAGCCATTTTCCTACGGGTGGTATGGAGATGTGATTCTGTGCAAAATGTGATGATATTTTAGTGTAGCAACAATTTTTATGGCATACAAATTGTGGCCCTCCATCCGTAATTATTTCTCTGGGCAAGCCATACCGCAGGAAAATTTGGAAAAGAAAATAGATTACTGTGTCCTCTATTACCCTTGGTAATGCTTCTGCCTCTACCCATCTAGTCACATAATCCATTGCAACTAGTATATATGTCTTTTGATTAGATGATGGGTTTATTGGGCCAATGAAATCTAACGCACAGTGTTCAAAAGGTTCGATGACTAACTGTGGATGTAGGGGCATCTCGTCAGACTTGCCAGGGCAGCCCATTCTTTGGCAGTTATCACATGCTTGGACAAATTTCTTGGCGTCCTTAAAAATGGTGGGCCAATAATAGCCCATCTGTAATACTTTTTGTCCAGTCCTGTGGTCTGTGAAGTGTCCACTGCAAGGTCCATCACCGCCGGCTTTTAGGATATCATAGATTTCGTCTTCCCTGACACATATGAGGATATGCATATCAGCTCCTATGTGAAAGAGGTATCCTCTAATCCAGGAGAACAGAGTGTCACGTTGCACTATTAATTTTCTTTCTCTGGGCGTCAGGTGCTTGGGTAATTTTCCCACTACTAGGTAATTCGCAACATTTGCATACCATGGTGTTTTCACAGTTACAGCAAATAGGTGCTCATCGGGGAACTGGTCTTCTATTGCCACTGCGTCGTTTGTTTTTGGCACACGTGAGAGGAAGTCTACCACCAGATTTTCCTTTCCTGGTGAATCCTTAATTGTTATATCAAATTCCTGCAAAAGGATTAACCATCATGTCACTCTTCCATTCGTAATAGGTTTATTAGCTAAATATTTGATATCAGAGTGATCAGTATACAAAACCACAAGATATCCTATTATATAGTGTCTGAATTTGTTAATAGCATAGATTACAGTGAGAAACTCTTTCTCAGTCACGGTGTAATTCGACTCAGCAAGGGTTAATTTTTTGTTGATGTAATCTATCACATAAGGTTTCTTATCTTCCTCTTGGCCGAGAACTACTCCGATGGCCGTATTTGATACATCAGATGAAATCTGGAATGGTAAATTCCAATTCGGGCCCCGTAATACTAGGGCTGTTGATACTAGCCGTTTTAATTCTTCATAGGTAATCTCACATTTGTCATTCCATATAAAATTTATATTTCTTGTCAAATCATATAATGGTGTAGGAATTTGGGAGAAGTTCTTTATAAATATTCGATAATATCCAGAAAATCCCAAAAAACTACGTACCTCAGTTTGAGTGCAAGGGGTAGGTATTAAGAGGATTATATGAATTTTTGTTGGATCTACCTAAATTCTAGTTGCTAAGATGTAATGACCCAGGAGGAGGCCTTCAGTCATCATCATGTGGCATTTCTTGTGGCTTAAGCAGAGTCTAGTAGCAATGCATCCTTGCAGGACTTTCTCTAGCATTTGTAATGCCGGCTCGAAGTCATCTCCATAGGGTGTAAAATCGTCCATGTACACCTGAGTCCCTCATTTATCAAGTCTAAAAAAATGATGAGTATGGCTATCTGGAATGTGGTAGGTGCATTGCACAGTACCAAAGGTAATACCCTATAAGCGAACGTCCCCTAGGGGCAGGTAAAGGTAGTCCTATCCTGGTCTTTAGGGGCAACTTGGATTTGGTTGTAGCCACCGAAGCCATCTAGGAAAGAGAATAATTTTTTACCTACCAATGTGTCTAGAACCTGGTCGATGAACGGGAGGGGAAAATGATCTTTTTGCATTGCTTTATTAAGCTCTTTGTAATCGACACATATACGCCACTTCCTATTCTTTTTAGGAACCACAACTAATGGAGAAAACCATTTTCTATCAGATATAGGATAGATGAAATTTACATCTAACAGTTTTTGTAGTTCGTCTTTAACAACATCCTTTAGGTGAGGGCTCAATCTTCGTTGAGGTTGTCGAATGGGTCTTGCATCTTTCTTAGTATAGATGTGGTGCATACATAACTGGGGGTCAATCCCTTTCATATCCAGGTAATCCCAAGAGAAAGCCTCTTTATATTTTCTAAGGAGTTGAATAAGCCTTTGATGCTGGTCATCAGTTAGGTTTTTGTTAATGTTTAGGACTTTCCTTGACTCAATTTCAATGGGTTTGTTGTTATAAACTGTTGTTGTTGGTATTATTTGATCATTGATATATTTTAATAGATCTTCTTCAATTTCGTTATACAGGGCTTCTTCAATCATGTGACATTTTAGGTTAGATATGACAGTTGGGTGGTTAATGTAAGTGTTAATAATGTCATCTTCTATTTGATTCTTAAATTCAATAGCATCTGCGGTTGCTAGCCAAGGTCTTCCTAATATTATAAGATGTCCATCTAGCGGGTTTCTAGGATTAGTAATCAAGAAATATGTTGGGTATTCCCAAGAATCTATAGACACCATTACATCCTATAATGTCCCTTCTGGTTTGACAATTGATTGGTCAGCAAGTTCCACCAAGGTCGTATTTGGATCTAAGGCTGTGATTCCAAGTCTCTGACAGGTTGTTTTTGTGAGAATATTAATGGCTGCCCCTAGATCAACTAATGCATTGGGAAAGGAAAATCCATTTATTTGTACTATGACTATAGGGTTTCATGGGTCCTCATATTTCACCAGTGTTTCTCTGACTAATAATAAATCAGACAAAGTTCCGACAACGTGGACAGTTGGTGTTGCTTTTTCTTTCCTCGTAGGATTTTTGGTACACAATTCCTTAATGGTTTTTGCATAGATTGGAATGTCCTGAATAACCTGGAGGAGGGTTATTTTTACACAAAGATTTTTTAATTTTCCCAGGAGATCGAAATCGAGATATTCGATTGAGCGAGGTATAATCAATATTTCTAGGAATGGTGGAGAAGGGGTGATAGTTTGATCATGGCTTTTCTGTTTAACTGTGTTTTCCATTTGAGGTGTTTGTTCTACAAGTAGTGGTTCTTCTATTTGTATATTTTTATTATTCTCTGACTCAATTATTTTTCCAGACCTCAACTTGAGTTCATTACACTCTCTCAACTCAATTTCCAGCCCTTCAAAATTTGTACCGACTGGACTGGTCTATTGTTGGGATTTGGGTTGGGCTTGGCTGGGAGTTGTGGTTGTAAATTGGGTTGAGGATTCTATTGCAACATGTAAGGTGCTGGTAGCGTAGGTCGAGGCAAGTGGATTGTTCCTGCTGGCCGGTTTGTAGGTCTTTTCTAGCTCGACTGCCAGTTTTGGTTTTGTGAAGTGGAGGGGGAGCATTGAGATGGATATGAATTGTTCTACTAGAATGGTGGAAAGTAAGTGGAATTTGGCCAACTATTGTTTGGATTTGATTGATTGGACCAAGGTGGCATATAAAATGCTTGTGGTGACCAATTACGAAAAGGTGGTTGGTTCTACCATGTAGCCCCTGTGTATTGCTGAGAATTATATTGTGAAGCCGAAAGAATGAAGATGGGTTAGTAGCCATACTTGTTTGTTGTGCTTGCCATTGGAGACACTGATTTAACAGGTAGACTGGTTTTGTTTCTTCCTCTGCCTCTTTGAAGACCGCTTTTAATCCTGGGAGTGATGGGAAATTTTCTGTGGCATGTTCTTTAGTGCATATGGCACAGGTCTGTACCATATCGAATGGACATTCTTTACGACTATGTTTCTTCTTGCATCGAGGGAAAAAAATAACCAGGTTCTATTCTGGTTTGGCCTGCTTCTTCTTGGCTTGCATGATGTCTAATTGTGTTATCAAGGTTCCCAGGATATCCATTTTGAAATATTCCAGTAGGTTGCCAATTTTAGTACGAGTAATGCTTCTGCCAGATATTTTGTTGTCCCTGGTGATCATATCGCGTTCTGCTAGTTTTAGTCTTGTACTGCCCCTCGAGCACTTGATACAAAAATTAATAATGTTAGCATATTCTTCTTGATAGATATCACCTTTACCCATAATATTCAATGTCTCTATCCACTGGTCTTTCATCCCCTTAACCAGCGTGGTTTTTGGCACATTATCAGGCAGAGGTAGATTTGCATAGGGAGACCTTTGGAGGTTATATTGGAAATGCTCTGCATACTCTTCCAAAGTTTCACTAGGTCTTGCTACCATTTGGAATATCTGATCTTTTAGTTCTCTAGATCTGTAATAATCTTGATATTTTTTAAGGAAAGAAACTTTCATTTGGTCCCAATCATTTGTGGTGCCCCCACCCAGTCCCATAAACCAACGCAGGGCTGCTCCCTTTAACATGGATGGAAACAACTTCAGTTTCTAGGGATCGGTGGTGTAAACATAACCATGACATAGGACGTCAAATTCCAACAGGAACGCATTCGAATCTTCTGAAGTGAGTCCATGAAAGTGGGGAATATTTTGTAGAGGGATAACTTTCATGGGGGCATTGACAGTTGTGTCAACAATAGGATACTGTAATGTAGAGGTTTGGGGTGCTTGTGGATTAGTGGCCATTTGATCAAAGATATTCCAGTAGTCTTCTAGGATTTCAGGAGCTAGAGAGTTATCCTTGGGATGTCTAGAAGAGGTACGAATGATCCTAAGAACAACCCCTTGTTCTGGGACACTAGGTGTCTTCTCATCAATGACTACCTGAGGGGATCTTGGTTCCTCTATTTCCCCTGTTTCTCCTCCTACTTCATGAATGTTGCAAGAATTCCCTTCTTGTGAGGGAATTGGTCGTGTCTTGAAAACTATACTCAGTCCCTTCAGTTTTATTGTGGACCTCAGCGTAGGTTACAGATGGTGAGCCTGTGGCCCGAACGGAGACAGTAGGTTTTCTGGAAGAAACAGTTCGGGGACCTACTGATGGTTGAGATTAAGCTTTTCTTAAGATGTCGTCGATAAAAGTTGATTGTCTAAGGGTCACCGGTCCCTTAGATTTTTCAGGTTTGGTATGTGGAATTGTATTTTTTTCTGGTCTTTTCTTCTTAGTCATTCATGCAAAAAGTCAAATGTTTATTTCTACCTTAAGTTCCTAGCAATTCTTCTAGAAAGCGGGCAGGGGAGCAGGCATTTTACTTGCTCCATACGCATGTTCTTACCTTCCATTTTTAATACCCAATTCTCTCTCAATAGGCAAACATCAAACACCTACTTCACTTTTCTGTAATTGTGCTGAAAAGTGGGCTAAGGAGCAAGCACTTTACTTGCTCGTTACATAGGTTCTTACCTTCCATTTTGAATACCCAATTCTTTCCCAATAGCAATTATCAGATATACAACATGCTTTGTAAAATGGCAACACTCTCCTCGGTAATGGTGCCAAAATGTTGGCTGATAAAAGGTGTCTTTAAAAACTCCTAATTACCCCACACTAATCATCAACCCAAGCAAGTCCTTTTATTCCAAGAGTGTACACAATATGTGCGTGCTATGAATCCAGAGAGTAATGTTTCTTAAAATGAAGTATAGAACTTTGATACAAAGTAAACAGATGCATCTAATAGACTCAAATTGCAATCATTAAAAGAAATATGACATCTAAGCTTCAAGACTCAATCCTCTACTAAAATTGTAATCAAATCTTTCACAAGCAATTCAACTAACCATAGCATCAGCCGAGAGCACAGTAGCAATAGCTCATCTCTTCCTAGATGATTCAATCTAAACGATACTCAATCTCTACAAAGAAAATCAAATGGAAATGATATCAATCTGAGAGTTCGATAGAAACAACCAAATTCTTACAGTTGATTAAATCAATACGATTCATTATCTGAATAATTGGATATGGAATAAGCATAAATCTAATCAAATGATAGTGCTGTAAAATATGTAAAGGAAATGTACTACTTCAATACAGGAAAGTGGTAAATAGCGAATAATATAAACTAACAGAAAACAGGAAAATTATCAAACCAATCAAACTTGCGAGAATCAGAAATATATAATGCAAGGAAGTATTTTAATCCTCCAGAGGTCAGGCCCTTAGCCACCACCGAACACTATTGATCTACTTCAGAGAATACGAATGAATATCAACTCAATTATATATTAATCATCGAATTTAAGTAGCATTACAATATTTTCACGTTTTCCAACAACATGAGTCTGTAACTTAAAATTACAATATGAAATAACAGATATTGATCCCCTTTCTTCCTACAATTGTTTTTCTTTTATAGTCAGAAAGAGGTAAAAGATAAATTCAAACCCTCAAGATCTCCCAATCTTGCGGGATTCACAACTGATTTCTATCTTCAAACACCATTCCTATTTTTTGTTGATCCTCTTGATTCGTCCTCTGCCCTGTCTGCAACCGACACTTTCCATTCTTCATTTGTTGGTTTATGATGTTCCATCATTAGGGAACAACAACTGTTCCTTTCATCCTTTTTCTGCATAAAGAGGAGTAAACATTAATTATGATAGCTAAATCTTAAACTGTGAGTAGTTCATTTGTTCCTTATCATAATCCATCAATATGTTAGCGTATTAAGATATGAAAAAGATAAGAAATGAGGAAAAAGGTGATGAAATTAAGAGTAAATACATACCCATTTTGTAACTCAACAATCCACAACCCTAGCTCAGATCCCAAAGACTAAGCACAAGAGGAAACAAAGTAGAAGAACAAATTACAACCATAAAAAGGAATCTATTTGGCATTAGCTTTGGGGTTCAATATCTCTCACAATATAATTAAAGGAATTGATACTGGAGTTCGAGTAACTTGATTAAGATATGTGCATCTATAAGCATTCATTGTTGTCTCCTGTGGGGTTCAATATCTCTCACAACAGCATTAGAGGAAGTGATACACCTACACAATAAAAAACACAAGAGAGCTAGTACACAAGCATGAGAGAAGATTGTTGGAAATATGCCCATGTTGTACACTCCTTTGTCTTTATGCAGGATACAAATTTGTGAGGAAAGCAATTAGAGATCAACAAATATCTAATAAAATACAATAAAGTGGGTGAGTGATCAGTTAAGATTTAGTCACCCAAAGGAGATAAGTATCGAGTAAAAATTATAAAAAATCAAATACAATGCATGTTCGCTAGACTAAGTGTCACCAATTTATTCCTACAGAGAATATGTTGTCCTCATATTTTGCTGAAGATGAGGAAAGGACTGCTCAAATGCAGATTAGGAAACCCACTTTGCTTGAGTGGCCAGACTACCTTTATAGCCCACCAAGTAAGTGGTGATTTGACAACACCCAGTAGGTATGGTGTGGGAATCAACAAGTGTATCTTATATAGAGCACACTGAAAATCTAGAATTGTGGCCTCCCAATGTGCAATTGGAATTTGGAACAGGTTCCTCCAGGTGAGGTGGTTCATTCAACTTAAACCTTTTAACATTCACTAGACCACGGATGCCAAGCTTAGGTGGGAGATATAACTTGCAGGCATTAGGATTGATTTACTGTATGACGACATATATACCACACTGAATGGTCTTAACCATGTGACGCTACTCATTTTTTATATTGGTTCTTATTCAAATGCAACATAACTCAATCACAAACCTAAAAGGGTGGAGCAAATCATTGCCAATTATGAAGTATATTATACTTAGTCTATGTCCAATGAAGGATGCATGAACCTTGCTATGGATCATGACCAAGTTCTACGTGAGAATTAATATAAAATAATTAAATGAAAACCAAAAAAAATATGTGACTAGCTCATTCTGATGGTGGGATGTGGTTGGAACTGGGAGAACAACTTGAACCTCGCAAAGAGAAAGACCAAAAAGGATAAAACATAGATGAAAAGGAGAGTATCCTGTAGAGGCATAAGTGGCTGCATAATTGTTGTGCTGCAAAAATATCCAACTACTGATCCCACTATCTATTCTGCTAATGAGAAAGTTTGGTAAAGACATGAGTTCTTTTGTTAAAGTTGTGCTGTAAAATATGCAACTGATAATTCCACTCTTTCTTTTGCTAGTGGTAGATGTAAAGAGGATGAACCAAGGTTTTGTTCATTTCCTTGATTTGACCATCAGCCTATGGTTGAAATGGAGTGGAAAACAAAAGCTAACAACCTAAAAGCTTCCCAAAGATTTCCAAAAGTGACTAAAAATCCGGATTCATAATAAAAAATGATGGTCAATGGTAATCCAAAATGGTTCCAAACACATTGGAAGAGAAGTACTACAGTTGTAGATGCAACAATAGTTTTGTTGAATGCCATGAAAAGTTAAAACTATCGTCCTGGAAAATCTACATATTGCCACAAACATGCAATTGTGTTTCCATTGAATAGTTGGTAAACCACTGACAAAATCCATGGAAAAGGATTCTTAAGCCCCAATGTCAACATTTTTGGATGTAATTTTCCACTTGTTTCCACGTGAAAAGCCAACAGAAGTACCTGTGCAAATGCAGTAGAGTATTTTGCACACCAAATATCCCTCGATAAGATGAGGGGCACAATCTTGATAAGAAGATAATAATCAAGATGATCCAGCTAGAACACTCATCTAATTCATCTTGTGAAGAATGCCACTCTGGACTGTGTAGTATAGGAAGAGTGTCTAGTTAACCATAGTAGACTTCTGGATGGACTTTATCACTAGAGTAAAGCCCGTAAAATAATGGGATTTTCAAACTCCATAGATAGAAAAATCTAAACAAATTTGTGAGGAAAGTGATCAGAGATCACCAAATATCTAATAAAATACAATAAAGTGGGTGAGAAATCAATTAAGATCCAGTCACCCAAAAGAGACAAGTATCAAGTACAAAGTATAAAAAATCAAATACAATACATGTTTGCTAGACTAAGTCTCACCAATTTATTCCTAACAAGAAGATGTTGTCCTCAAATTCCGCTGAAGTTTAGGAAAGTACTGCTCAAATGCAGATTAGGAAACCCACTTTGCTTGAGTGGCCAAACCTCCTTTGCAACCCACCAAGAAATTAGTGATTTGACAACACCTAGTGGGTATGGTGTGGGCATCAACAAGTGTATTTTTATATAGAGCACATTGAAAATCTAGAATTGTGACCTCCAAATGTGCAATTGGAATTTGGAACAGGTTCCTCTGAGTGAGGTGGTTCATACAAATTCAACCTATTAACATTCACTAGACCACGGATGCCAAGCTGAGGTGGGAGATGCAACTTGAAGGCATTAGGACTGATTTACTGTATGATGACATATATACTACATTGAATGGTCTTGAGCTTGTGACGCTGCTCATTTTTTATATTGGTGTTTATTCAAATTCAGCATAAATTAGTCACAAACCTGACAAGGTGGAACAACTCAATGACAATTATGAAGTATATTATACTTAGCCTATTTCCAATGAAATATGCATGAACCTTGCTATGGATCATGGCCAAGTTCTACATGAAAATTAATATAAAATAATTAAATGAAAACCAAAAAAAAAGTGACTAGCTCATTCTGATGGTCGGATGTGGTTGGAACTAGGAGAACAACTTGAATATTGCAAAGATCAAGACCAAAACAGACAAAACATAGATTAAAGGAGAGTATCATGTAGAGGAATAAGTGGGTGCATAGTTGTTGTGCTGCAAAAATATCCAACTACTGATCCCATTATCTGTTTTTCTAATGAGAAAGTTTGTTAAAGACATGAGTGCTTTTGTTATAATTGTGCTACAAAATATGCAAGTGATAATTCCACTCTTTCTTCTGCTAGTGGTAGATGTAAAGATGTTGAACCAAGGTTTTATTCACTGCCTTGATTTGACCACCAGTCTATGGTTGAAATGGAGTGGAAAACCAAAGCTAACAACCTAAAAGCTTCCAAATATTTCCAAAACTGACTAAAAATCTAGATTCATAATAAAAAATGATGGTCAATGGTAATCCAAAATGGTTCCAAACACATTGGAAGAGAAGTACTACAGTTGTAGATTCAACAATAGTTTTGTTGAATGCTATGAAAAGTTAAAACTATCATCGTGGAAAATTTGCATATTGCCACAAACATGCAATCGTGTTTCCATTGAATAGTTGGTAAACCACTGAAGAAATCCATGGCAAAGGATTCTTAAGCCCCAATGTCAACCTTTTTGGATGTAATTTTCCACTTGTTTCCACGTGAAAAGCCAACAAAAGTACCTCTGCAAATGCAATAGAGTATTTTGCACACCAAAAATCCCTTGATAACATGAGGGGCACAATCTTGATAAGAAGATAATAATCAAGATGATCCATCTAGAACACTCATCTTATTCAGCTTGTAAAGAATGCCACTGTGGACTGTGTAGTCTAGAAAGAATGTCTAGTTAACCATAGTAGACTTATAGATGGACTTTATCACTAGAATATATCCCGTAAAATAATGGGATTTTCAAACTCCAGAGATGGAAAATTCTAAACAAATTTGTGAGGAAAGTGATCAGAGATCACCAAATCTCTAATAAAATACAATAAAGTGGGTGAGCTATCAATTAAGATTCAGCCACCCGAAAGAGATAAGGATCATGTACAAAGTATAAAAAACTAAATACAGTACATGTTTTCTAGACTAAGTATCACCAATTTATTCATACCGAGAAGATTTTGTCCTCAAATTTTGCTGAAGATGAGGAAAGTACTGCTCAAATGTAGATTAGGAAACCCACTTTACTTGAGTGGCCAAATTTCCTTTGCAGCCCACCAAGTAAGCGGTGATTTGACAACACCCAGTAGGTATGGTGTGGGCATCAACAGGTGTATCTTTATATAGAGCACACTAAAAATCTAGAATTGTGGCCTCCCAATGTGCAATTGGAATTTGGAATAGGTTCCTCCAAGTGAGGTGGTTCATACAACTTCAACCTTTTAACATTCACTAGACCACGGATGCCAAGCTGAGGTGGGAGATACAACTTGAAGTCATTAGGATCGATTTAATGTATGATAACATATATACCGCATTGAATGGTCTTGATCTTGTGACGCTGATCATTTTTTATATTGGTGCTTATTCAAATGCAGCATAACTCAGTCACAAACCTGAAAAAGGTTGAGCAAATCAATGTCAATTATGAAGTATATTATACTTAGCCTATGTCCAATGAAGAATGCATGAACCTTGCTATGGATCATGGCCAAGTTCTACGAGAAAATTAAAATAAAATAATTAAATGAAAACCAAAAAAAATATGTGACTATCTCATTCTAATGGAGTGATGTGATTGGAACTGGGAGAACAACTTGAATCTCTCAAAGAGGAAGACCAAAAAAGACAAAACATAGATCAAAAGGAGAGTATCCTATAGAGGCATAAGTGGTTGGATAGTTGTTGTGCTGCAAAAATATCCAACTACTGATCCCACTATTTGTTATGCTAATGAGAAATTTTGTTAAAGACATGAGTGCTTCTGTTGTAGTTGTGCTGCAAAATATGCAAGTGATAATTCCACTCTTTCTTCTACTAGTGGTAGATGTAAAGAGGATGAACCAAGGTTTTGTTCACTGCCCTGATTTGACCATCAGTCTATGGTTGAAATGGAGTGGATAACAAAAGCTAACAACCTAAAATCTTACCAAATATTTCCAAAAGCGATTGAAAATTTGGATTCATAATAAAAAATTATGGTCAATGGTAATCCTAAATGGTTCTAAACACATTAGAAGAGAAGTACTATAGTTGTAGATGCAACAATAGTTTTCTTGAATTCTATGAAAAGCTAAAACTATCATCCTATAAAATATGCATATCGCCACAAACATGCAATCATGTTTCCATTGAATAGTTGGTAAACCATGGATGAAATCCATGGCAAAGGATTCTTAAGCCCCAATGTCAACATTTTTGGATGTAATTTTCCACTTGTTTCCACGTGAAAAGCCAACAGAAGTACCTCTACAAATGCAATAGAGTATTTTGCACACCAAAAATCCCTCGATAATATGAGAGGCACAATCTTGATAAGAAGATAATAATCAAGATGATTTATCTAGAACACTCATCTGATTCAGCTTGTAAAGAATGCCATCATGGACTGTGTAGTCTAGGAAGAGTGTCTAGTTAACCATAGTAGACTTTTGTATGGACTTTATCACTGGAATAAATCTCGTAAAATAATGGGATTTTCAAAATCCATAGACAACGAAATCTAAATCTTAAAATGGAAAGAACCTTGGAAGGGATGTACAAAGCCCATTTTTAGTGTCTTGTGTATCTAAAAACATAAGAGGTGTAAAATAGTTTTTTTTACCAAAGTTTTTGTGTCACCATTGCTCAAGAACTCAGACCGTGTGTTGGGTGTGGAGCCTGATTATCTTCTATATTCAAAGGTATCGTCACATAGGACCCCAGTTCGAAATGGAGGCGGCAACGCCGCCCGTAAAATATTCACTGCAAGGGGGGTCTAGGGGGGGCGGCTGCGACCTTTGGGATCCCCCCCTTGGCGGGGGGTTTCGGGGGCAGTGCCCCTGAAGCTAAAAAAAACTGTAAAATTGCCTTGTAAAAGTATAGTAATTTCTAGTCAATCTGGGCCGTTCATTAGGCGGATGATCTGAGGATAGAACTTATGTTTAGTTTAGGGTGTTTTGCCCTAGAAGGCAACCCCTCTCTTTGTATGAGGGTATTGTATTTGAGGTTGTGATATAGATGTGTATTCTGTGAGCGAGAAACAAAGAGGTGAGACTTTGAGAGAAAACAAAGGATATTACAACGGATTTGTTGTAGGTTGTGTCTCTTAATTTTGTTGGATAATAGAAAGGAAGGACTGGTTGTTCAGGGTGGACGTAGCCCAAACTAGGTGAACCACGTATATCTGTGTCTCTCTTGTTTTGTGTGTTTATATTTCTGCAATATTTTATGTGTTCCATTGCTCCGTAATATATAATTTTCTAACACCGTGCACATATCATTCCCTGGAAAAAGTGTTGTAGTTGGGTTTGTAAAGAATGCCATTGTGGACTGCATAGTCAAGGAAGAGTGTCTAGTTAACCAAGGTAAAATGCTAGAGGGACTCTATCACTAGACTAAAGCCCATATAATTTTGGGAGTTTCAATCCCCATAGGTGGCACATCTATAGCCTAGAATGGAAATAAACTTGGCAGTGATGTACAAAACCAATTTTTAGTGTCTTTTGAATAAAAAATTAGAAGAGGTCAATGATCAATGTTTAAGTAGCCATAATATTATGCATGTCTAGCAGAGTGATATGACCTACCCTGGATCAAGTTAGAACCACTAAGAGAAGTGACATTAAAATCTATTATTCCACAAACAAATCCAATAAAAAAAGTGATGGAACACTTCCAAGTGATCAGGCCAGGTTGTCCACACTCCTCAACCCACCCTAGCAAATATGACATAGGACAAGGTGTTGTTTGTAGCTTTAGGTCTACAATCAACTCTTGGGATACCATAATGTTTTCACTAATAGTGTTCATGATGATGGACACTGACAGACCATTGATTTGGCAGTTTTGAGTGAACAGAGCTTCTTCATCAATGTTTTGTAATTTGTGGCCATCAACACTACATCTATATATGTAGAGAATTGGTGTTATTCACTAAGAAATTATTGAGCCTTCTCAGTGATATTTCCCTAAAAAACCTTGCACTCATAATTTGAATGCCCATACTTTTGTGGTGAGAGTTCCTCCTGTTTTCTATCCTAACAAAAGGGGTTGCAAAAGAAAGCTCCATGTTTTGTCCACTAGTATTTAGTTCACCCTTCAAAGAGGTAACAGGTTGAGAACATAAAACATAAGTTTTTTGACTGATAATATTGGTTTAGGGCAACTGAACATCTGGAAGCAAGCCAGAAGGTATACAAGTTTAAATCATTTGAAAATTTAAGAATAAAAATCTTAGAAATGAGATCAGAAAAATACCTTTCGAACATATCCATACACCTCGGATTTCTCGAAGGTTTCAATTGTATCTTCATATGCGGATGACATGTTTTCTGCTCCGAATTGCAGCCAAAACCTCCAAATCCAAATCAGCAGAGGAATATCTCAATTAAAGCTTGAGCGAACCTAGATCCGATATAATAAATACACGCTAAAAATCTAGTCTAATCGATAGGGCAGCGAATAATTGAATATCATAGTAGGGTGTGGAATTTGCTGCGAAATCATAAAGATAATGAGCAGAGAAAGAGCAGAACTCAATCCCAAACCTAGAAAAAGAGAATAACGGCTAGAAAATAAATTTTAATAGGTCATTAGATTTTAGAGTAGCGGCCAAATTGAATTTTAATTAGTAGTAAAATCTTATAAAGCAATTGCTATGGTCCCTTAGTTTTTCATTAAGTTTTATTTTTATTTGAGCAGAAGGTCATCTCATAGAAGTTATATCTAATGATGTTGAAGATAAATGATAATGTTAGTTTAATGAAGGTATCAATAAAAATTGTATGAGGCTTAGAAATAAAAATTATATGAGGAGTAAGTATGTTTATATAAGGAGGGAAAATGGACCAGCTTTACATGTAAAAGAAATATTTATCGTTTTTTAAAGAGGTGAAAAATATGTTTAAATTTGTAAATAATGTTATCAATAAAATTAAATAGTTCATTATTTTTAAGGAAGTTTAATTAGAGTTTAAAAATACCTTATTAGAAGCTAGCTATAGCTTAGAAGGCCTTCACATGTGTTGTGAAGAGATACATAGGATAAATTTTGACTAAAGGAAATAAGGGGTAGAATAAGATCAATGTATATCACCTACTCAAATCACCAAGAATATACCCAACCATCAAGATGACACACTTCTATGAGAAAAATTATGAAACACCATGGAACAACTCATATTAAAACTTACAACCAAAGCATCAAGAGCTAGAACAAAATGTTTAAGTGAATACAATAAAAATATTACACATTCGACATAATATCATACACATGGATCATACATATCCAGCTAAATGTGGTAGCTAAACAAACCTCTTCCTACACCTAGTGTCCTATATGGTTAAGGCAAGGTGTCATCAAACCAATGATACATACATGAATTACATATAGATTTGTATACCTTAGATGGAGAATGATCAATGTGACAAGAATCATAGGGGTTGTGATGACAATCTAATAATATTAGTTAACAATGGTTTGTTCTATGCTTAGCACAGTTACTTCAATGTTCGGTAAGCAGCCCAATAACAATTTCAAGTTAGATTTCCAGTAGCAATCACATTAACCATTAATCAAATTAATAGTAAAAATAGATAGAACATAAAAAAATATGCAGAAGACAAGCCAAGACAAGAGGACACTAGATTTGGTGGATGCCAGGGAAAAACTCCAATGTTGGGAAAACCCTTTGATCAATTCTTCTTATTATTATATCAAAAGTTTAGTAGAGAGAGAGTACAAAAGTAAAATTGACTTGCCCAATTCAAAGTCAAAACAACCCTGTCAATTTATGCAGTAAAACTTCAGCCCTAACCAAAAAGTCAATGTTGGTCAAATCAACAATATATCAACCTCAAAATAGCTTGGTCTTCCCCAGTCAAACTCGACCTGGTTAGGAGGTCAAAAGAAGCCTAGAATAGCACGGTCAAACTCGGTGAAAGGAGAGAGAAAAACTGTTATAAGTTTCTGCGATCAAATTGCAGTCAACCATGATAATGACCCATCCAAATGTTAATAAACGCAATAGAAAATCCCTTGAGTCTCATAGTAAATGGGGGCATATACACATGAGGTGATCCTATAATTTTATCTCGCGTATATGGAAAAACTATCAAATGTTATTAAGAAGAGGAAGTTCATTACGATTAGTTTCAACTCGACGCAAGTGTAAACCCACTTTGAATGCACCAAGGGGGATCTGAAGGACAGCATCCAGTGCCCTTGTGCATTTGTGGTTAAACAAAAAGGACCCCTTTCATTTGCATGAAGTTTTCTTGGTACAAATCCATGTTAGAGTTGTGGTCAATAAGATAGGCATCATCAAGATGTTAAACCATCCAATGTAAATATCATTTTCAATGCTAGTGATCTAGTCACATAAAACACCCCATAAATTTTGGCTTTGGGACACCCCTAGGATTCAAAATTAATCCAAAGTGAGAGGATTTGTTGGTAAGGTGACAATGGCAACAGCCTTGAGTTGACGCAAAGTGACACTTTGTGAGCCTTGCACAACTAGGGTGTCAGTTTCATCATCAACAAGAGGCACAATTGACAAGTGGCAACATCTCACATTTAGGGCACCTGGTCACAAATATTTATGCATGTTTTTCCACCCATGGTACCTTTCACATTTACCAAGGCACAAATTACATATTTTGGATGAATTTTGGATAACTTGTCATATTCCACTAGCTTCTTCATGCATGAAGAGGAGATCCCATCCTTTAAGAAGATTTTGGATGATTTCATGGCATAGTCAAGGGTCACATGTATAGAAGAAGAACACCATAGCCAAGAATAAGAAAATTGGCATTTGTATCACATGGTGTAAAGGAGAAGGACATAGGTAAAGTGTACTCCATTTAGAAACATAAGAAAGCTCATTTATGTCCTCCTTCTAGAGAAGAGGAGATATATTGTGACAAAAAGCCCAAATTTCCAACAAACGAAGACTTGGGTAAGGGTTTACTTATTTCACACGTTGAGAGCCATTCATGTATTTTAAGGCATCACAAGGGAGAACTAGGTCAAAATTCTTGGAAATGAACAAATAAGAGTGTTGTGTGACAAGGAGTGTCAGCAAATCCATTAAGGACGAAGTGTGTTAGGACAAGTTCAGAATAGGACTCGCAGGAGGCAAGCCTATGGTTGTGATAAGATGTGTACAAAGTAATTTCAGGCAAAGGGTGAATTTGGGTTGGGCACAAAAATATTTTTTTAATGACATGGTTGGGTTCCCAAGTCACAAAAAAAGTAAGGCTATATATGAGGGCATGACAGCGAGGGAGTGCCAAGGTGTTCCAAGGAATGCCAGGAAGTACTAACACATGCTAAACAGTTCCAAGGAATTTTAGTCATGCCAAGACATGCCAAGTGCTAAGGCATGCCAAGAAGTTCTAGGCGCCAAGGTGTGGCACCAACACATACTAGGGAGTGTTAGGGACAAGTTCCAGGGAAACATAAGGGAGAACTAGTTTCAAATGCATGCAAATGAATGAATAAGAGTGTGACAGAGAGTGTTAGCTAGCGAGTACGAGGTGTGCTAAGTGTCACGGAGTTCTAGGGAGTGCCAAAGAATGCCAAGAAATACGGGAGATGCTAACATGTGCTACATAGTTCCAAGGGATTATTAGATGTGCCAAATGTTATAGCATGTCAAGATGTAAAATTTGTTGCTTAGTTGTTTAATTTTACAACCATGGTTGGATGTGAACCTTGTCTTTGTAACTTGTTAAGTTGGATAAGTTGAAATTATACATGAGGAGCCTAAGATTCATAGCTTCATTAAGGAGTCAAAGGCCTTCGCTTTAAGCTTATACCTCCTTCATCATTGTCCACTAGCCATTCTCCATCATTCCCCTCACCAAAATCCTTTCATTTCCTTATTTTACAAAAAACCCTAGAAATTTGTTGTGCTTTTACCCTAGGTCTGTGTTTTGACAGGTGGAAACAATTGACAAGTGGCAACATCTCACATTTAGGGCACTTGGTCACAAATATTTATGCATGTTTTTCCACCCAAGGTACCTTTTGCATTTCCCAAGGCACAAATTACATATTTGGATGAATTTTGGATAACTTGTCACATTCCACTAGCTTCTTCATGCATGAAGAGGAGATCCCATCCTTTAAGAAGATTTTGGAGGATTTCATGGCATAGTCAAGGGTCACATGTATAGAAGAAGAACACCATAGCCAAGAATAAGAAAATTGGCATTTGTATCACATGGTGTATAGGAGAAGGACATAGGTGAAGAGTACTCCATTTAGAAACATAAAAAAGCTCGTTTATGTCCTCTTTCCAGAGAAGAGGAGATATATTATGACAAAAAGCACAAATTTCCAACAAAGGAAGACTTGGGTAAGCGTTTACTTATTTCACACGTTGAGAGACATTCATGTATTTTAAGGCATCACAAGGGAGAACTAGGTCAAAATGTTTGGAAATGAAAAAAAAAGAGTGTTGTGTGACAAGGAGTGTCAGCAAATTCAGGGAGTGCTAGGGAGTGCCAAAGAAATACGGGAGATGCTAACATGTGCTACATAGTGCCAAGGGATTATTAGATGTGCCAAATGTTATGGCATGTCAAGATGTAAAATTTGTTGCTTAGTTGTTTAATTTTACGACCGTGGTTGGGTGTGAGCCTTGTCTTCGTAACTTTTTAAGTTGGATAAGTTGAAATTATACATGAGTAGCCTAAGATTCATATCTTCATTAAGGAGTCAAAGGCCTTCGCTTTAAGCTTATACCTCCTTCATCATTGTTCACTAGCCATTCTCCATCATTCCCCTCACCAAAATCCTTTCATTTCCTTATTTTACAAAAAACCCTAGAAATTTGTTGTGCTTTTACCCTAGGTCTGTGTTTTGACTGCCGCCGCCCCCGCCGCCCCCCCCCCCCCCCCCCCCCCCCCCCCACCAACACCCCTTTTTCCCACTATTTTTGAGAAATTCCACTTCTATTCTTTTTCTAACACCCATACATATTCCCCATAATTTTTCCTACCTCCCTTCCCTCTCATTCCCTTCCCCTAAGTTGCTGCTCTTTTGCTCTGCACTTTTACATAGTCACCATGTTCTCATCATATCTCTTAAACCTCACACCCGTTTTCCATGAAAGTTTTACAGGAGATGAATGCAGATGAAATGCAAACACCCACTCAATTTCAGCTCAAAATGATTCACGATTTTCACAAAATGAACCATCATCATATACAACCATTTTGGGATTTTCTCGACATTTGTGCCTATAATTGAGCTGAAATGTTTTTTGGAGGTGAATTATGATTATATTAACTTTATGTAAAACTTTCAGCCCATTTGTATTTACCATTTGGTATATATGCCCAAAATACCATTGCTACAAGAGAGTTGTTGTGCTTTTGACTATGTTTTTATCATCATTTTCAAAAGATATTTATGACCAAATGGAGATGAATTTTGGAAAACCAAAGGAGGTGTTATTTAACCATGGAACTAAGCACAATAACCTCCTTCAGTGTTGGCACAGGTGTTTTGGTTAAAGAGATATGAGTTTGTCTTCCTTATTGCTATGTTCGCTGTGCTCTTGGACAGTCAGTTTTGTAATCATGTTTGAAGAGGATACAATTATGTTTTTTCACAGTTTAAAGGATCCACAGTGTAATGGAAATTTACAAGTTTCTTCATGATTCTTCCGCAACACTCAAAACTTCATTCAAGTCATCAAAATTTCAAGTCAACTATTTGCTACGCTTCTGCCAAGATTTGTTGCATTTCTATGCGACCAACTTCAAGCTTGGACTCTCAACAAATGGGAAAGTATTTTTGAAAACGGGGGGAGGTTTTTATTCATAACGTACCCAAAAACAAAATCCTCTCTCAATTCTTACACAAAGGTTACTGTCTTGGAGTTACAGGTGGCACTTTGAGACCCATTTTTCATAATTTCGCTAGACCATAATTGTTGACAAGATTCTAGAACTTTTTGAAATTCAACATGGTGGACCTCCAACTTGGCATGGTTGACATCAAATATATTGGGATAATGAAGTTTGAGGATTTTTCTATCATGTACCATGATTATATATTCATTTATCACATTTTTAGTTAGCTAAAAACCAAACCCTAGATAGTACGATATGGGAAAATTTTGTAAATATTTTATCCATGCATGCTAGAGAGTGTGAGGGTCAAGTGCAAGGGAAACACAAGGGAGAACTCATTTCAAATGCATGGAAATGAATTTTCAGTAAGTTCTAGGTGTGCTAAGGAGGGAGTGAAAAGGTATACTAGCCAGTGCCAAGGGAGAACTAGGTCAAAATGCTTGGAAATGAACAAATAAGAGTGTTGTGTGCCAAGGAGTGTTATAAGTGAATTCCAGGTGCCCCAAGGATGAAGTGTGTTAGGATAAGTTCAGAATAGGACTTGCAGGAGGCAAGCCTATGGTTGTGAGAAGGTGTGTACAAAGTAGTTTCAGACAAAGGGAGAATTTGGGTTGGGCACATCATTGTTTTGTCAATGACTTGGTTGGGTTCCCAAGTCGCAAAAAAAGTAAGGCTATCTATGAGGGCATGACAGCTAGGGAGTGCCAAGGTGTTCCAGGGAATGCCAGGAAGTACTAACACATGCTAGATAGTTCCAAGGAATTTTATGCATGCCAAGACATGCCAAGTGCTAAGGCATGCCAAGAAGTTCTAGACACTAGGGTGTGGCGCCAACACATGCAAGGAAGTGTTAGTGACAAGTTCTAGGGAAACACAAGAGAGTAGTAGTTTCAAATGCATGGAAATGAATGAATAAGAGTATGATAGAGAGTGTTAGCTAGTGAGTACGAGTTGTGCTAAGTCTCAGGGAGTTCTAGGGAGTTCCAAATCATGCCAAGAAATGCGGGGGATGCTAACACATGCTACATAGTGCCAAGGGATTATTAGGTGTGAAAAATTTTATGGCATGTCAAGATGCAAAATTTGTTGCTTAGTTGTTTAATTTTATGACCATGGTTGAATGTGAGCCTTGTCTTCGTACTTGTTAAGTTGGATAAGTTGAAATTATACATGAATACCCTAAGATTCATAGCATTATTCAGGAGTCAGAGGGCTTTGTTTTAAGCTTATACCTCCTTCATCATCCTTCACTAGCCATTCTTCATCATTCCCCTCATCAAAATCCTTTCATTTCCTTATTTTACAAAAAACCCTAGAAATCTGCTGCGCTTTTACCCTGGGTCTATGTTTTTACCTTTCCCCCCCTTTTTCTCACTATTTTTGAGAAATTCCACTTCTAGTATTTTTCTAACACCCATACCTATCCCCCATATTATTCCCATAATTTTTTCTACCTCCCTTCCATCTCATTCCCTTCCCCTAAGTTCCTGCTCTTTTATAATGCCTTTTTACCTAGTCGCCATGTTCTCATTGTATCTCAGAAACCTCACACCCATTTTCCATGAAAGTTTTATAGGAAATGGATGCTGATGAAATGAAAACATGCACGCAAATTTAGCTCAAAATGACCCACGATTTTCGAGAAATGAGGCATCATCATCTACAACCATTTTGGGATTTTCTCAAGATTTGTGCCTCTAATTGGGCTGAAATATTTTTTGGAGGTGAATTATGAGGATATGAACTTTATGTGAAACTTTCAGCCCATTTGGAATTACCGTTTGGTATATGTGCCCAAAATATAATTGCTACAAGGGAGTTGTTCTGTTTTTGACGATGTTCTTATCATCATTTTCAAAAGATATTTATGACTAAATGGAGATGAATTTTGGAAAAAAAAGGAGGTGTTTATTAATAATGGAATTAAGCACAATAACCTCCTTCAGTGTTGGCATAGGTGCTTTGGTTAAAGAGATACGAGTTTGTCTTCCTTGTTTCTCTTTTTGCTGCGCTTTTGGACAGTTAGTTTTGGAATCATGTTTGAAGAGGCTAAATTATGGTTTTGCATGGTTTAAATGCTCCACAGTGTAGTGGAAATTTCCAATTTTCTTCATGAGTCTTCAGCAGCACTCAAAACTTCATTCAAGTCATCAAAATTTCAAGTCAACTATTTGTTGTGCTTCTGCCAGGATTTGTTGTATCTCTGTGCGACCAACTTCAAGCTTGGATTTTGAACAAATGGGAAAGTATTTTTGAAGATGGCAGGAGATTTTTGTTCATAAAATACCCAAAAACAAAATCCTCTCTCAATTTTTACACAAAAGTTAATGCCTTGGAGTTACAGGTAGCACTTTGATACCCACAATTTCACTAGGCCATAATTGCTCACAGGGTTCTAGAACTTTTTGAAATTCGAATTGGTGGACCTCCAACTTGGCATGGTTGACATAAAATCTATTTGGATAAGAATTTTGAGGATTTTCTATCATATCCCATGATTATATATTCATTTATCACTTTTTTAGTTAGTTAAAAACCAAACCCTAGATAGTAGGATATGGGCAAATTTTGTAAATATTTTATCCATGCATGCTAAAGAGTGTGAGGGCCAAGTGCCAAGGAAACACAAGGGAGCACTCATTTCAAATGCATGGAAATGAATTCTCAATGAGTTCTAGGTGTGCTATGGAGGGAGTGAAATGGTATACTAGCTAGTGCCAAGGAAGAACCAGGTCAAAATGCTTGGAAATGAACAAATAAGAGTGTTGTGTGCCAAGGAGTGTTATAAGTGAATTCCAAGTGTCCCAAGGACAAAGTGTGTTAAGATAAGTTCAGAATAGGACTTGAAAGAGGCAAGCCTATGGTTGTGAGAAGGTGTGTGCAAAGTAGTTTAATACAAAGGGAGAATTTGGGTTGGGCACATCATTGTTTTGTTAATGACTTAGTTGGGTTCCCAAGTCGCAAAAAAAGTAAGGCTATCTATGAGGGCATGACAGCTAGGGAGTTCCAAGGTGTTCCAAGGAATGCCAGGAAGTACTAACACATGCTAGATAGTTCCAAGGTATTTTAGGCATGCCAAGACATGCCAAGTGCTAAGGCATGCCAAGAAGTTCTAGGTGCCAAGCTGTGACGCCAACACATGTTAGGGAGTGTTATGGCCAAGTTCCAGGGAAACAAAAGGGAGAAATAGTTTCAAATGCATGGAAATGAATGAATAAGAGTGTGACAGAGAGTGTTATCTTGTGAGTACAAGGTGTGCTAAGTGTTAGGGAGTGCCAAAGCATGCCAAGAAATGCGGGGGATGCTAACACGTGCTACATAGTGCCAAGGGATTATTAGGTGTGCCAAATGTTATGGCATGTCAAGATGTAAAAATTTTTGCTCAGTTGTTTAATTTTATGACCACGGTTGGATGTGAGCCTTCTCTTCGTCCTACTCATGGAAAGATGTTCTAGGTACAAAGATCTTCTAGGTATAAATATGTTCCAAGACATGCAAGGTGTTTAAATGTGGCAACAAGAAAATTGTAATTTTAATTTGTCCTTGAATTAAAATTTGAATTTAGTCTCACCATTTTCTTAAAAAATAATTAATTAATTCATCTTGAGTTAATTAGTTGGAGAAATTCAAGCTAGAAGTATTTGTGAAGTCATGCAACAGTTATCCCTTAAATTAAGGAGATTATCCCTTAGTTAATGCGATAAGGATGAGTTGTATTTGAGTTGTAATTAGTTAGCTCTGTTAACTGATTTAAGTCCAGTTAAATTAGTTCCAAATAGTTTGAGGAACTAATTTTGAGTTTAGTCAGTTAATGCACGCATGCATGAAACTAGTGTACCCTAGATAGCTGAAGATTCCCTCATAAATAACTCATGCATGTGAGTTCAGAAAAAGACCCAATTGAGATTAAAGACATGGACTGTGCACTGTCAGTAGCAAGAATCTTCCTATAAGAAAATCTATTGCATGCAGAAGGAGTTCATTCCTTGATATTTGTGCAGTTTTACAGTGTGTTGGAGCAGTGTGTCAGATCAGTGTCACACAAGGTTACAATTGGATCACCAAGGAAAAAATACGCAAGGAAATAGGAGGCTTGGAGGGCAGAGAAGAAGGCATATGAGCAGCCTATTCTATCTATGAGTAGTAGTGAGGGACTGTACTGAGAGCTGGATAGCTGTGATAGCTAAAGTTGTGTGTCATCGTGAGATATTTCTAATTGTATGATAATATAGATAGCAGGGTTTTTAGCTGAGGCTTTCCCCAAAGTATTCTTCTGTATTTCAAGTGTATTGATTCTTCTTCTCTGTTATATGTGTTCTTCTTGATATTTCTCAAATCGATTAAGCTTCCGCAAGTTTAATTGTAGAAGCAGATTAAGTATTTTGCTTTAGTTATATTGCATAATCGGGTTAATCTACAGTGAGAATTTATACATGGTATCAGAGCTAGCTGATATATAGATAAATTTTTACATGCTATTGGAGCAAAGGTGATTGACGTTTTGAATAGTATACTAAGGAGGGAAATTTTGAAGTTTAAAGTTCTTGGTTGCAGGTGCAAAATCGAATTCTTATCATACTTAAAAGTTCAACAATGGCGTTCAATGGATTGAGACTCGAGTATGCTCTGGATGGAAACTCAAATTACATAGCATGGAAGGATCGCATGGAAGCGGTATTAGAAGACAATGGTTTGAAGGATTTCATTGATCAAGAAATCCCCAAGCCAGCTGCAGCTAATGCACAAGAATTGGCTGAATGGAAGAAGTGTGTGGCGAAGGCGAGATGGATTCTTCTGGAGGGAGTTCGAGACCATATTGTCTCGAGTCTCCATGGGAAGGAGACTCCATTTTCAATGTGGAAGACATTTAAGGACCTATATCAGAACAATAGTGACCATAGGAAACTGCCACTCAAGGAAAATATTTAAAAAATCAAGATGGAGAAGGGCGATACTATTTCTACATATCTGAACAAGCTCACCACCTACAGAGATGAGCTTGGTAGTGTGGGAATAACTACATCTGATGATGATATGGTGAGTCTTGCTCTCCAAAGAGCTGGAATAGCTACTATCACTTTGTGAATGGAAGAGAGAAACTGTCGGATTGGGAACGACTGTGGTCGGATCTCATGTAGGAGGAGATTAGGAGAAGCACTTGAGATGGTTCTTCATCAAAGAATGATGATGAAGAAAATATAGCCTTAGAAAGTAAGGCAAGGAAAGGGAAAGGGAAGGCTTCCCATTCTGAATCTAATTCTTCTCATGGAGGGAATAAGATTGACAAATCTAAAGTGAGATGATTTAATTATCATGAGATAGGCCATTATGCAACTAATTTCCCAGTGAGGAAATCCAAGAAGGGATCCTTGAAAGGATCAGAAGGTGAGGCATTAGCCTCTCAGTTCGAATTGGATTTTACCCTTATTGCATGCATGGTTTCATCAATGGTGGGTTGTGCTTGGTATCTTGACAGTGGAGTGTCATTCTGCATGACCTATGATAAAAGTTTATTTAGTACCTTGGAGGAGAAAGACCTCAAGATGTGCATAGGGATGGGTGACGATGGAAAGTACTATGCCTTAGGAGAAGGCATGGTTGCTTTTCATATGGAGCATGGAGCTCCTCTCACCTTTACTGAAGAAGAAATTGGTATCGGTCGCAATGTTGGAGGACAAAGGCTATGATGTTATCTTTAGTAAAGGAAAGGAATTCCTAAGACACATAGCCACGAGTCAGACCAAGAGGATTGGGATTTGAGTGAAGAATATCTATAAAGTATAGGTAGATGATTGTGCTGCAATGAGTTCGAAAGCAGAATTGGTGCAAAGCCAAGACATTGGCAAGTTATGGCATAGGCGATTGGGCCACTTGCATCCTGGGGCCTTGAAGATAATGCAACAGATCTCTACTGGACTTCCCAAAGGTAAAATTGAGCAAGTGGACACATGAAAAGGTTGTACCTTGGGAAAGTACACCAAGTATTCCTTTCATGATTGAGACAGTTGAGCTAAAGAAATCTTAGAGCAAGTCCATACTGATTTGTGTAGACCATTCTTGACAGCATCCACTGCGAGTCAAAGGTATTATGTGATTTTCATTGATGATTTATCTCTTAAATGCTGGATTTATTTTATGCAGAAGAAGGACCAAACCTTCTCAAAGTTTTGTGAGTTCAAAGCTTTGGTTGAGAAAGAGTCAGGGAAGAAGATCAAAGCCTTGAGAAGCGAAAATGGTGGAGAGTATGTATCTCAAGAGTTTAAGGACTTATGTGTATTGGAAGGAATTAAACGGGAGCTGACGACACCCAACAACCCATAGCGGAATTGGGTGGCCGAGCAGAAGAACATAACGATTGTAGGGGCAACACGGGAAATGCTGCATGACCAAGGCCTACCAGTTCATTTATGGGCTGAGGCATGCAACACAATAGCCTATTTGCACAATAAAAGCCTGCATAGCATACTTGGGATGAGGACACCAGAGGAAGATTTTTGTGGGAAGAGACTAGATGTGGGTCACTTCAGGATCTTTGGCTCATCAGTATATTTCCATGTGACCAAGGATGCCTGAAAGAAACTTGAGTCAACAATAGAGTTGGGAATAATTGTGGGGTACATTGATACACCTCACAACTATCTGGTGTACTTTCCTACCAGTCGGAGGAAAATGGTTCATAGAGATCTCAAGTTTGATGAGGAGAAGGCCATGTGAGTTTCCCTTAAGAGGCAGCCCCAACTATAGGCTATGGAGGAAATTTTAATTCCTAAGGAGGAGGAGCCTCAGACTGATGCAGAGCAGCTGCATGCAAAGGTTCCAGGAGAGGAGACATCCACTCAAGTAGAGTCTTCTAGAGATGGATGAAAGCGCACAAGAGAAGCTGACATATTGTTGTCGAATGCGAGATAGAATGTGGGAGAACCATATTCTCAGCGCAGACAAAGGAGGTCACCTAATAGGTACACTAGATACATGGCCCTTGTTGGGGAATGTGTTGAGACCGAGCCATATTCCTTTGAGGAAGTAGTGGAGCAGCCGATTTGGGTTGATTCTATGGTGGAGGAGTATGACTTCGTGTTTGGGATGTGGTTCAAAGACCAGAGAAAAAGTTAGTTATGAGTTCCTGTTGGCTTTACAAGGTAAACCAAGTTGCTGATGGTAGTGTGGAAAAGAATAAGGCAAGATTTGTAGCCCATGGTTTCTCACAGTTCAACGGGATCGACTATGATGAGACTTTTTCCCCTGTATCAAGGTACTCATCTATTAGATCGATGTTGGCACTATGAACACAGATGGGTTGGAAGATCCATCATATGGATGTGAAGGCTACATTCCTCAATGGCAAGATTGAGGAAGAGGTGTACATAGAGCAGCCGAAAGGTTTTGATACCTTCGATCGTGAGTCACATGTGTGTCAACTCAAGAGAGCTTTGTACGAGTTGAAGCAAGCACCTTGTGCTTGGTACACCAGGATCGAAAACAACTTCACCAGGTTCGGCTTCACAAAGAGTGAAGTAGATGGGAACCTGTACCACATCATGGTGGAAGGTAAGCAGTTGATCATTTTACTTTATGTTGATGATCTCATATTGACAGGTGATGATTAGTTGATCATGTCTTTCAAGGAGGACCTCCCAAGAGAATTCAAGATGAAAAACATGGGTCTTATGCACTACTTCCTTGGCATGGAAGTGTGGCAGAAGGATCGGGAGTTGTTTGTGTCTCAGGGCAAGTATGCAAATGAGATACTCAAGAGATTCCACATGGAGAAGTGCAAGTCCATGCAGACTCCTCTAGTAGGTAACTAGAGGAAGGAGGATGCTACTTCAGGAGAAGTAGTAGAAGCTACTGTGTACAGGCAACTTGTGGGTTCATTGATGTACTTAGTGAACACATGACCAGATTTGTGCTATGTGGTGAACCAGCTGAGTCAAGCTATGATTCAGCCTACCAAGATGTTTTGGAAGGAAGATAAGCATGTTTTGAGATACCTTAGAGGCACATCTTAGTATGGATTATGGTACAGATGGACAGAGGGAGTGAAGCTACAAGGCTTCACTGATGCAGATTGGGCAGGGAGTCCTTCAAATTGGAAGAGCACATCAGGAGGAATTTTCAACATTGGGTCGCAGTTTCTTGGTACAGCAGGAAACATAGGTTGGTTGCACTCAGATTAGCAGAGGCTGAATACATGGCTGCAAGTCAGGCAACATGTGAGGCCATTTGGATGTGAAAAATTCTAGTTGGCTTGTTTGATCAAATGGTGGATCCAACTGTGATCTATTGTGATAATCAGAGTTGTATCAAACTCTCTGAGAATCCAATATTTCATGACAGGTCCAAGCACATCAACATTTGGTATCATCATCTTAGAGACTATATGGCGAGGATGATCATGTTGTTGTAGTATATTTTGACCAAGGAGCAATATGCTGACATTTTGACTAAGGCATTGTCAAAGTGTAAATTCGAGTTCCATAGAGACAGGATTGGGGTGGCAGATAATCCCTTTCTTGTTGAGAGGGAGTGTTGAAATGTGGAAACAAGAATATTCCAATTTTAATTTGTCCTTGAATTAAAATTTGAATTTAGTCTCCCCAGCTACTTGAAAAATAATTAATTAATTCATCTTGAGTTAATTAGTTATAGAAATTCAACCTAGAAGTCTTTGTGAAGTCATGCAACAATTATCCCTTAAATTAAGGAGATTATCCCTTAATTAAGGAGATAAGGATGAGTTTTATTTGAGCTGTAATTAGTTACTTCCGTTAACTAAGCTAAGTCCAATTAAATTAGTTCCAAACAGTTTGAGGAACTAATTGTGAGTTCAGTCAGTTAATGCACGCATGCATGAAACTAGTGTACTCCAGATAATTGAATATTCTCTCATAAATAACTCATGCATGTCAGCTCAGACAAAGACTCAGTTGAGATTAAAGATAGGGACAATGTATTATTAGTTGCAAGAATTTTCCTATAATAAAATCTCTTGCATGCAGAAGGAATTCATTCCTTGAGATTTGTTGAGTTTTATAGTGTGTTGGAGCAATGTGTGAGATCAGTGTCACACAAGGTTACAGTTGGATCACCCAGGAAAAACTGCGCAAGGAAATAGGAGACTTGGATGGCAGAGGAGAAGGCATATGAGTATCCTATTCCATCTATGAGTAGTAGTGATGGATTATACTGAGAGCTCGATAGTTGTGAGAGCTAAAGTTGTGTGTCATCCTAAGATATTTCCACTTGTATGATAATGCAGATAGTGGGGGTTTTAGCTGAGGCTTTCCCATAGTATTCTTATGTGCTTCATGTGTATTGATTCTTCTTCTCTGTTATATGTAT
This sequence comes from Pinus tabuliformis, assembly GCA_031772625.1. Classification (NCBI taxonomy): domain Eukaryota; kingdom Viridiplantae; phylum Streptophyta; class Pinopsida; order Pinales; family Pinaceae; genus Pinus; species Pinus tabuliformis. The sequence goes on from CM062806.1 coordinate 685,020,955, forward strand.
TCTGCTTGACCTTGCTCAAATCGATTAATCTTCCACAAGTTTGATTGTAGAAGTACATTAAGTATTTTTCTTTAGTTATATTGCATAATCAGGTTAATCTACAGTGAGAATTTCTACATGGTATAGGAGCCAGCTGATCTATAGAGAAATTTCTACACGATGTTCCAAGGAATGTTAGCGTACTATTCCAAAGCATGTTAAGGTGTCCCATGAGTGTTGAGGAGTGCTAGGTCTTTCTCATTAATAGAATTGATAGAGCTTGATTATGTATTAGATAATATAGTTCCTACACACACTAGTGGAACTTTATTTAAAGGAAATTTTCTAGATAATAAACCTAATAGAGATGAATCATGTGTTGACTCATAGGAAAACTATATTATTATGACTTGAGGGAAATGATACACATTAATTACTTCTTTAAAATTTTACTGACTATTATAACCACTACGACCTTGGACACATAATGAAAGAGACTCCACAACAATGGTCTTAAATCATTATCTTTTGACAAAAAATATAGTAACAGGTACATAGTGTCATCAAAAAATCATTGGAATGATCAATGATGATGAACATTTTCTGACCATCACCAAAAGTAACCAAAAAGAGAATTGGTGAGGGTTAATAAAATATCGTCACTAGAATTGTGACCAAAGAGAGAATTAGTGATGGGCCTTTAATGACCCTCACCAAAAGTGTCACCAAAGAGAGAATTAGTGATGTGCCTTTAACAAACCTCATCAAAAGTGTCATTGGAAATGGCTTTGGTGACAAACCTTAAAGGACCATCACTATATATGCTTACAACAATGATTTTTTAAAGATTGTCACCATATGCGACATTGGTGATGGACCTTAAAGGTCTATCACATGCATGAATAATTATAAAAAAAATCATTCGAGTGATCAATGATGACAGACATTTATTAACCATCACCAAAATTAATCAAAAAGATCATTGGCGATGGTCAATAAAAGATCTTCACTAGAAGTGTTACCAAAGAGAGAATTAGTGATAGGCCTTTAACGACCCTCACCAAAAGCGTCACCAAAGAGAGAATTAGCGATGGGCCTTTAATGAACCTCACCAAAAATGTCATTGAAAATGGCTTTCATGACAAACGTTAAGGGACCATCACTATATACACTTACAACAACGCTTTTTTAAAGACCGTCACCATATGCGACATTGGTGATAGACCTTAAAGGTCCATCACAGGCATGACCCTCACCAATGACCTTTTTTCTTGTAGTTTCCTTTCCTCAAACCAAATTCTTTCCTTGCATCTTGAATAAATTAAAGAGAACTTCTTCTATGTTGAATAAATTTACATTGTACTAGATATTTTTCAATGGAAATGCAATTTTTTCCTTTTTGTAGGCAACATCATAGCGTTGTACTTAATCATCAAGTACAAAATAAATAACTGAGTAAATTAGTATAAACACATAAAAATTAAAGAAAATATATTGAAATTTAATTTTATAGAATAAAACTTACATGAGCCTAAGAATAAATCCAAAACCCAATCTCCTTCATTTGAACATAAATCTATAAGATAGTTAATCAATGACTGTGGTTTTTGATAAATGTTAACTATCTCTCATTTTTCTTCTTTATCTTCATATGCTCGTTTTTTTACAACATCATGAACGAATACTTTTCTGTGACTCTTTCCATCTACCCAATTCAAAATCATAGGCTTATAACTATCATCTTTTGTCCAACATTCAACATGAATGAACTCAAAATCACTTATAATTGGGGTATCTCCACAACTAATAAGATTTGTCTTTTGCTTGTAAGATGAAATAGTAAAAGTTCAATTAACTTATACATAAATGATTTTTTTTAACTTTAAACAAACATACAATTTCAACATCTTACCATGTAAGTTGCATCCTTGAGTTTTATTTTCCCTTGAATCTTGTTAATAACATTGCAAATTGTGTGTCTCAATGAAATGTCACAAATTTGAAAATGGTCATGTTGTGACTTCTAGAAATCCTGCAACCACTTTACTAAAAGCTTTATAAGTATAAGGGTCACTATCATATTCAATGTTTGGGATATTGAAACCATGAGGAATATTTGCAATAACTAGGGAATAATCTCTTTTAGGTATGAGTTTTCGAACATCTTCACAATCACCTTGTATTATTTGATATTGGATAGTCTAGAGCCAATTCGAAATGAAATGAGTAAGACTAGGATCAAGTTCAACATTACTAAGATGTTTCTTTCTCTGCCTTTCCATCTTAATTTTTTCAATAAATATTCTAAAACTATACAATGCTCCATTTTCATGTTTCTTCATCTTTAATGAAATAAAAAAATATATGTATAAGTTATAAAATAAAAATAGTATACATATGAATAAAAATGAATGTATAAATCAACATACCTTTTTAAATGAAAGATAAAAATATGTTAGTATTGATGTAGAACTTGAATCTTTGTAGTTGCGTACAACATCATCCCAACTATCTTCATTAAAACATTTAACCATTTCTTATTGTATTCTCATATAAACCTTGTGATTGAATAAATAAAGTAAAATATATTAATATAATGATATGTCTAACAAATACTACCAACAACAATATGATATATTTGAAAGAAACTTATAATTGAGAAATAAGTAAAAATAATTGAACAAAATTACTTTTGAAATTCCTCATACATTTTGTCAAATGATAATTCACGTGACTTCACACAAGATAATATTGTTTACACAAGTTTTTTATCCTTCACTCCTTGCATTTCTCTCGAACGTGTGATAATCATATCTTCTAGAAGGAGATTCATATCGGGACTTGAATTACTGCTGGTACATATCAATGGTTTAGACTTTTTGAATTTCTAGTTTTTTATGCCAATGTTCTCCCACATGTCGAAAATCTCATTAATCAATTCCCATATCTCTCAAATTATAAATGACAACTGGAAAATGTTATCCATACCTCTGAATATTTCTTAATTTACTTTTCCACCTTTTGAATTTATTTTTTCCTCAATTTGATAACCTATTTCCATACAACATTCCTTTCGAAAGGCTAGACTAACCTTTTTCTAATCCCCACACATTTTTCTTTAACTTAATTATGAGTAAATCTAATCCTTTAGATGAAATTCATAGACATCCTATACTCATTATATGTATTGTGATCCCATGCCAATAACTTTTCTTATGTATCTGTTAAACTGGAATAAATGATACATTTCATTGTTTCAAAACATGGATTATTTGGATATCCTTGATGCCTCAATTTCCTTTGAGATTCTATAGAATGCCTCCCTGCCCCCAATTACATAATGTTTGTATTGAAAACATCTTCAATTATAAAATGTTTCTTTATTTGGAACTTGAATTAGATCAAGAAGAAGCACATAGTTAACCACATGTGCATATGGATTGTACATCATCAATGTTTTCAAGTTGTGAACATGCAGGTGGTGTGGCTTTCTAATTTGATATTTAACGTGTTCTTCATTTAGCTTATAGATTTGGATGACATTAAACTTAAATGTATGACTACCCTCAATTAAGTTTGTCTTCATAAAATGATGTTGAATGACATTTTGTTTTGTTTTAATAATCACATCCTCTTAATAAACTCCTACTGTAATGATTTATGTGCTTCCTTTTTTATTTTTCACTAGGATCTTCACTTATTCCCATGATTTTTTTAGAATCATCAACTTTTAATTTCTTTCCCTTATCAGTTATCATATTTATTTCTACATAAGAAATCTCCTCATCATCAACTGGAAGGGAGACATTCTTGGGAATTTTTGTTTCTAGTATTTTATGGCTCTTCTCCTTTCTAACAACAGTTCTAATCTCATTCTCAGTAATGGAAACATATTCTTTGGTTTCAGCTTCAATTTCCTCATCTTCAAATGTAACATATCTAGCTTTAATAGATTTATCCACTATAGGCATTCATTTTTGATCCCTTGTATGTAGTCTTGTAGCATCATGAAGTAATTGTTTTCACTTGTTTCTCATATTTTCTTCTGAATCTGATTGGAAACTATCGAAAAAATTCATAATATCTCGTTGTATAAGATAAACTTCCCCCAACATAATTGAAATACCCTCAGCAAAATTATTTCAAAGAAAATATAATATGTCAATAATAATTGAGTTATAAAAGATATAATGATATAGTTACAATAAATAAAAACACATAAATATAAATAAGAATACTTACAATCTTTTGTTCAATGTTGTTTATGATTTGTTTGCATATCCTCGTAAAATACTCTGTCATGTTATACATCGACAATGAAAAATGATATCTAATCTTCTCATGTGTTGGGTGGTTTTGTAAGTACATAAAATAACTCCAGTCTCTGACATCAAACATATGTCTAGTACTTTTCCCAACACCTCATAGCTTCCACCATCATAAATCATACCAACATATAGATATATCTACAGATCTTCGCCTTCTCTATCTTTCAGAAACCATGAAAATTTTGTACATTTCACTTCTTGTGATTTCTTCTAGTATGAAATAATCTTCTTTTCCTTTGAGAAGCCACTTGCTAGATTTTTAGTCATTAGCTCAGGTCGGGTTCATTCAGTAGTATTTTTGAGGGTTCACCTACAACTCTAGATGACGTAATTATTTTCTTTGGTCCAGAAATATTTAGAGAAACCTTCCTTGATGCCATTTCCCTATAAAAAGAATATATATATATATATATATATATATATATATATAGATAGATAGATAGATAGATAGATAGATAGAGAGAGAGAGAGAGATTACAAAAAAACAAATATCTTCTGTAAAAAACAAAATTTAAAAAAATAGAAAACATTAGAAACATGCACAATTGTCCCTATGTCAAGTGGGTTGTTATATTCATCCAAGATACCAATAAAAAACCCCATTCCTTAAAAAAAATACTTTTTTTAACATTTTCCCCATGTCGTTGTTCCAGCTTGGCGACCACCGCACCGCTGGTGGGTGCACCCACCGAGGGTACATTGGTCCCCTGAAAGGTAAGGAGTCGTTGTGTCATGGGAGGGTGCACCCATCTTACCCACAACATAGTAGGCATGCATGGAATTCACGTTGTAATTTGGGCGAGGATACCCACAACTAGGCATCGCGGCCAGTCATGGGCATGCCCATCCACTGTACCATGGGCTAGCATTCCCATGACCAGGTGCGATGCCCGCCCAAGACATAGGACTGGCATGCCCACTCTACTATGGGTGGGCACGCCCACGGGTAGGGGTGAGTGCGCTCGACCGTGGGCGTGCCTACCCGCAGCACAGGAAGTGTACCTAGCACGCACATTATGCCATGGGAAACCATGCCCATGTCTAGGCGTGGTGCCATCCAAAGGATCAAGAGAAACTATGCCTTGGGCAGCCGTTGCACCCAGCCGTGGGCGCACCTATCCAAGGCACAATCCCTCCTGTGCTTTGGGAGGGCACTCCCACATCCAGGTGTGCCTACTAGGCATGCCTGCTATTCCATGGGTGGGCATGCCCATGGTTGGGCCCACCCACCTGGGACACATCGGTCGCTTGCTTGGTAGGGGACCGTTGGGCAAGCCTAACCTATGTCAAATTATTTTTTAATTATCTATTTTGAAAAAGAATATATATTTCATTAAATAAATGTTATAAGAGAAATTAATGGAACGGGTTTTTTGTCTAACAACTGAGTTGACACATAACTACTAGTAAGCCCGTGGGGGTTTAATACTTTTACTCAGTGGAATTTGAACTTAAGTCTACCTTGTTTTAACAATTTCATAAATTTCAAATTCATAAATTGAGTTTCCCCACAAGACAAAGAAAATAAATATAAAAAAATGATTTGTCGGCATATAACATCATATTTTCCCGAAATTCCTCATTGAATGGTTGATGTAGAAGGGAAACTAACCTTTGAAATGGGACAATCTCCCATTGAATATGTTTTCGTTAACAATGTAGTTACTCCATAAAATTGCTCCAAGTTTTTTAATGAAACCTTGAGAAGTCTTGATGTGATGTGAGGAATAGTGACAACGAAAGTGATTATATAGGGAAAATTATGTAACTTCTTTATTGGTTCTTGAATGTGGTATTAAAAATAAAATCAGGTAAACTTAATATATAGTTAATATTGTGATTATACCTTAATTTCCCTTACATGTGGGATAAAAAATATAATAAAAAATTCAATTATCTAGTACATGTTATATGATTTAAGTAAAAGATAAATTTGAGGAAAAGATTTGGTTTAATTTTGAAGGAAAGTATTAAATGAAATTTGTGAGGAAAATTTCAATGGAAATTAGGGTCAAAATTTTCAAGAGAAAATTTTAGTAGAAAATTTCAAATAAATTGTATAAGAAAATTTTGGAGGGAAATATTTCGAACAAAATTTTTAGAGGGAAACTTTTCGGCGAAAATTTTGGCAGGGAACTTTGGAGGGAAATTTTCATTCTTTAAGCTATATATTATGATTGGGAGAGAGTGCATTTTCATCATTCAACATCTTCTATTTGAACTTCACGGATTCTTCTGAGAGTGAAATTTCTCTTTGTGAAAAATCAACATCTTCGTCGTGTAATAACTCTATTCATATTGATGAATATAAAGAAAATTATTTCACTATGAATAGAGAGTCAAATTTTCCACTTAGTCATCATCCTAAGGACTATGAGAGGAGCAATGATAAACGGTGGGATAAATAATTTCAAATAAATAGAGTGTCACATTTTCCACTTAGTCCTAATCCTATGGACTATGAGAGTAGCAGTGATGAAGGCCAGGATGAAACTTTCCCAATAAATTGAGAGTAACATTTTCCACTTAGTCCTAATCATAAGGACTATGATAGTAGTAGTGAAAAATGGAAAGATGAAGAATTTCCAGTAAATAGAGAGTCACATTTTCCACTTAGTCCTAATCCTAAGGACTATAAGAGTGGGTGTGGAAAATGGCAGGATCAAGAATTTTTAGTAAATAGAGAGTCACATTTTCCAATTAGTCCTAATCCTAAGGACTTCCAGAGAAACAATGATGAAGGGAAGGATGAAGAATTTCCAGTAAATAGAGTGTCACATTTTCCACTTAGTCCTAATCCTAAGGACTATGAGAGGAGAACTGACAAAGCACATGATAAATAATTTCCAATAAATAGAGTGTCAAATTTTCCAATTAGTCCTAATTCTAAGGAATATGAGGGTAGCACTAACTAATTGAAGGATGAAAATGATGAAGAATATCCTCCAAGTCACTATTTCAAAAGCATAGATGATGGTAGAGAAAAATTACCTACAACTAAGGATGGTAATGAATATTTTTCAAACAATCATGGTGATGAATTTCCTAACTATGCTAAAAATGATCATAGTGAGGATAATATTCCTCCTAATGATGATGAAAATGCTTATATAGAGGATGATGAAATGATGGAAATGTTGATAGCAAATATTGTATTTAGGAGTAGTAGTAAACCTTTTCGTATCAATTCAAGATGTTCTAGTTATACAACGGGTAGACCAAAATATCTCACTGGAAGAATTTCTATCATTGATCTCATTTCAAGTGAATGTTGTCAAAAGGAGTGCTTGAAACATATGGATTTCAAGTTGCATTGGAGAAGAGGAAGATATTTTTGTCAATGAATAAAAGCATGCAAAATTCATTTTTAGTGGGGTGCATGCAATCTACATTCTTAGGTTATGATTATCATGTTGGGTCTTCATGCTTTGTACAAAAGCTATCAAAATGTTTTATTCAATTGGTAATTTTCGTTTGTCAAGAATCCAAGAAAATTTGGAAAAATATCCCACATTTTATTCAAAAGTACATCATATACTAGAGTTTGGGCCATTAGAAAATACTGCAATGTCATGGATGCAAGATTTATTTTCAAAGAATGGAGAGTGTATGCCAAATAGAGACACAATACATATTCCAGATAATTTTTCAAGAAGAGAAATCTACAACTTACACAAATAATATGCAAAAGGTGTTGAAGGAAATGGTAGTTTTATTACATATCGTATTTTGTGAACATATGGAGGAAATAATTCAACAATGTTTGTACTCCTAAGAAGACAAGGATGGGAATTTGTAGTACATGTGCTTCTCTTAAATAAAAAAGGGATAAATGTCAAGGGGTAGAAAGAGGTACGCATTCATAACATTTTTTTTTTTAAATTGTATAGTCATCAACTATGAAAATTTATTTATTAATAGGTTTCTTTTATGTTATGTGTAGATTTCATTGTCAAAGCACTTCAAGAGCATCGCGAGCAACAAACAAGTGAAAGGAAAAGGCTGTACAAGCATAAAAAGAAGTTTTATGATAATCCAGATAAATATTTTGGTTTGATAATTGATGGTATGGACCAGAAGAAAACACTTCTACCACATTTTGTTCGCACACCCAAAAATTTACAAGAGGAAAATTTTATTCAGTTTCACTTGGTCGGTTGTATAGTCTTCAATGGGAAAATGTCATCAGGGGTTTACTTCATAGCTCCAAATATTCATAATGATGCAAATATGACAATAACCATAATTCATGATGTTTTTTCTCATTGGTCTCATAATCTTCTTGAATTTTTGTATCTAGAATTGGATAACACTTGTCACGAAACAAAAATAAAATTGTTTTTGGATATCTAAACATGCTTGTTGAATTGAGAACTTTTCAGAAGGTAAAGGTTGGTTTCCTTCTTGTTGGGCACACACATGACCATATTTATTAGATTTTCAGTCGTTTTTCAATAACACTGTGGAGGAAGGATGTTGGGAGCCTTCCATCATTAATTGAATATATTAAGAAATCATACACGCGAGATCCTATTTTTCATGTGTTGGAAAAAGCTATTGACATGTGAAGGTTTATTCTGGGATAGCATGGTTAGGAAAAATGAATTGAAAAACTTAATGACATTAGCTTCCAACATCAATTTCGTATAAAAAAAATTGATTGGAAAACATGTATATGGGGCAAGAAGTATTCAACTAGTAAAAAATGGGCATCGTCATCAAGTTTGGAATTTTCTAAGTTCATTCCAGATCATCCAATATTTGCATCAAATATATTTTTATTACAATCAGTTGCGAAAGTTTATAATGCACGAAGGAAAAAGAAAGATATAAGTTATTCTAAATTCCTAGAATAAATTAAAAAATCTATTAGATATATATATGAGTGCTTTGATGTTGTTGATTAAGTTTGGTGGGAGTATTTTTTCAATAATCAGAGTGATATCATTTCAATATCAACAAACGAATATATACTTTTGAAGGATCCATTTATTTGGCCACAAAATGCGTCAAATGAAAATGAGGAAAGAAACATGGTTGAACAACAACAATCTCAATGTATTATTAATTCTTCACAGGTAGAGGGAAGAGAAATGTGTATTGGTTCCAAAAGATCTTGTGTATAGTGTGAAGGCATGGAATACCTTTATAGGGTTTCAGTACAAGATATTAAGGAGGAATTCATGATCAGAGCATTAGCAGATGGAGATGCACATGGTTATCGATTCCAGGTTTCTAATATTATAAATATCATTACAGAAGTTGAATATGTTGTACATGTTGAAGTACATTGGTATGCCACAAATACACACCCATTCAATGGTGTGTACAAGCTAGAGATGGTAGTTGATAAAACAATTGGCCAAAAGAGAAAAATATAGGGTACAAATATAAATCATTGCCACATAGGCCTCTTAAAATTTGAGGATGTTGGCATACTTGTTTATGACTTCAATTTAAAAAATAGAGGAACTCTTTTCTTTCGGAAAATAGAGATTCTGAAGAGGTTGTTACCAGAAGAAACAATGTTGAGATCAAAGTCTACTAATCCCAGTCGTAGATCTAAAAGACTTGTGAAACCTACAATGGTGGGAATTTATGTTGACTCATATGGCGCACTAGTTGATGAAAGAGAAGAATGTGGAACATCTTCATCTGCATTCAGACATTTATCTGAAGATGTGAATTATGATGGTGTGCAAGAACATATGAATGATTTTTAATAATTCTCTAAGACAATTTATATAAATGATGTTTGCATGGTAACTTGAAATAAATATTTTAACTTCCATATGATCTTACATGAAGTTATGAATCAATTTTATGTTTGTTGGATTCTATATTTTAATTATGATGAATTCATTTGTTTAGAAAATCCACAATGCAACAATAATTTAGAGAAATAATTTGTGTTTTAGTGAATCTACAAGTATTGATATTTTGATTAATTTAGTCATATAATTTGTTCATAATGTCATGGTTGAAATATGTTGAAAACTTAAAGTTTTTTAATTCTATGGTTGAAAATTTGTCAATTTTTTTTTATCTTTAATGCTATGGTTGAAAACAATTAGAATTTTAGGGATTTTTAGTGTCATGATATTATATGTTTAATGACATGGATGAAAATTGTTGGAATTTTAATGTGTTTCAGATCCCATTATTTTACCTTTAATGCCATTAATAAAAAATGTTGAAATTGTATTCGGAAAAGAAAAATGTTATTCTATCAACAACATTAGTGTGTTTTTTTATTTATTTTTCACAAAAAAATCAGTTTACTACCATTTTTAAAAAATGTTGAAAATTAACCCTAAAAAAAAAACGTCGTTCCAGAAGACATACTTTTTGGTTTTGGGTTATTTTTCATGTTTTTAGAGGGTTTTTTGGTTAGATTTCTCATTTTGAGTTTACATCTCCCATTTCAAAGTTTAGATTATTTAAAGGTAACCAAAAAATGAAAATTTTTATTTTGAACTATGATTGTTGATTTTATTGACGGAGTAGAACTAGATTTAGTTCCCCTTGATGCATGCGGAATAATGTTTGGAAGTCCCTACATGCACATGTGGGTTGTAAACTTCCTCCCAAAAGCCAACTAGCCTTGGCTTTCAAGTATTGAAAATTATTCACCGTTAATGCACACAAATACAAGTAAAAAATTTCAATGGTAAATACCCACGAAGCGAAGAAACTAATGTGTTCTAACAATAAGTACATTTTTTTGAAGAGAAAATTAGTCCTTAAAAGAGTGAGTGGGAGTAAAGGCATCCTCATAAGGGTATACTAAGAAATGAAAATGTTAACTTGAATAGCTTTTATAGGAATACGTGGATGTTTTCTATAAGCCTAAAGGGACGCCACCTAAGAGGGGAGTGGAGAATGAGATCTGAATATTTTTGGACTTCCCACTACAAAACATTGGGTTATACAGGAATTCTATTATACAAGCAAGTGAGGTGACCAAACATTTGTAGCAACAACTAGAATAGGGTATCCTTTGAACAATTACATCACGATGTGGATCACCCATCATCATTGTTCCAATGATGGATAGGAATTAGTTAATTCGTATAAATTATAGGGCATTGAAAAAAATTATGTTGAAGAGAATGTACCCCCTCCCTAGAATAGATAAATTGCGTGGATAAATTGTAGCAAGTGAAATACTTCACCAAGTTCGACTTAAAGTTTGGATATTACTAGGTTCAAGTCAGAGGTTAATATCCCTGGAAGACATCGTTCAAAATCGGGAAAGGTTTGTATGAGTTTTTAGTCATTACAATTGTCTTATGCAATGCACCAACTACATTTATTAATTTAATTAATGATATGTTGTGCCCTTTTATACATTAATATGTTATTATATATTTGGATGATATACTAGTATATAATGCTACCTAGGAGGACCACATCTCACATTTGAAGCAGGTGTTGGAAACATTAAAGAAGCAACAACTACTAGAAAATCTCAATAAGTGTGACTTTGTACAAAAATCTTTAGTGTATAGGGTATGTGATAGGTGGAGGAGAGATGAAAATATTACTTGCCAAGATGGATACAACCATGAAATGGTTGGTAACTGCTAATTTTTATGGGGTTAGGAGTTTCATTTAGGTGGCACATTACTTGAGGAAACTCATAGATTATTGTTCAATGGTAAGAATACCACTCCAGGCCTTAATAGCAAGTGGAAAGACTTTCTAGTGGGGAAAATATCAGTAGAGCGCCTTTGAGGAGATAAAGAAGAATATCAAACAAGAATTTGTTTTGGAATTACTGAAATTGTAGAAGCCCTTCAAAGTGGAAGCAGATGGGAGTGGGCATGCTATGAGAGCGATATTGATGTAGTGAGGAAGGCCTGTACGCTACCTGGTATGCTCCTATACCAATAGGTGTCATATTTCATGATTGGCTTGATGGGCTATGTAATATGTTCATGCCTTTACTTGTTGCAAAGGTTTTCCATCTTGTTAAAAAAATAAAAAAAATTCAAAAAATGTAAAGAGGGTATACCCAAAAATAAAAATCAAAGGGTGAAAAGAAATAAAATGGTCCAAAAAGTGAAGGAAAATAAACCCCACCAAAAGAAATGCCAAGGAAAGTGTGCAAGTCTAAATGCCCCTACTTTTATTCATGTAATAATCAAATTGTGTGCAACTTGTAACTTATGCCACAATTGGTGAACAATCAAATAGTTTAAACTTGACTAGTTCATATTTTCAATTTTATGTTTAGAGATAGAGAATAAAATCTGACCAAATTGTTTAATCTTGGCGGATAAGTAGATAAGTATAGTGAATAAAAGGAGCTCAACAGTTTAATCTGAGCCCTTGGATGTAATAAGGTTAGACTTAGATAGATTTCTATATCTAAAAGAAAAAGTGTGATAAGGGTTTGCCAGTCCAAGTGCACCCTAATAAAGAAGAAAAATGACAGGCTAAAGTAGGTAGTGTAGGTAGAAGGTGTTAAAAAATTACTTGTGATGGATAATGTCTCTAAATGTGTTAATTTTCACTTTTATCACAAGTGTAAGGCAAACTTTCCACTTGACGCAGTTCAAGCAAAACAAGGTCAAATAATTAACTTCCCTTCACATTTTTCCCTAAATATTTCACTAATTCCCCCTAAGGTATTAAGGTCTTTGGAAATTAAAGGGGCTCAGAGCATTTCTCTGACTTCTGGAGGGACCAGACCCTCGGACCAATAATCTAAAAGCCTAAAGTACTTTAAAAACCATCATTCATTCATTCTCATAAGTCTTTTCCTAAGTAAAATCCCATTTTACTTAGGAAAATTACATAATATTAGATAGATCCCCTTTTCACTTTAGCCTAAGTTGAATATACTCTCTAATGTTTTACTTAGCGCTTATTCTCATTTTGTTTCATATTAACTTTTAACACATATTATATAACTTCAGAATAAAGTTCCACCATTTCCCATATTATTTAATTATATATTAAATCCCCAAATTATTATATACTCCGCCTCGGTTAATTATAACCATAAACACAGTTAAAAAGGGATTAATGGATTAATTTGAGATTCATTAATAACCTAATCTCCCCGCTCCATAAAAAGGAATTAATTAACCATCTTGGTTAATTAAGAACCTCTCTGCCATTCACAAACTCCCCGATATGATTTATTAACTTATTAATTAAATCGGGCCCGCCGCAATTAAAATCCCACCGTACCCTGCTCCCGTCCACTGTTAGATCTCATCCTTATCATCCGAAGATCGATATCAATATCGCGCCCCCCTGGGTGAGCACACAATCACCAGGCAGTTTTCCTCCCGTACCTCCGCCACGCGTCATGCAACTAGTGGAATCGTTGTCCTCCAGTCTAATACCGCTCGATCCCAAAAGCGCTGCGATCACATACCGCTTACTGCCCTCCATAAACGACAAAACGTCATTTCCCTGCATAAGTAACTCACCCAATAATCCAAAAAACCCCCGCCAACCTAGATTTTGCGAATAAAACCAATGAAATGTCATTTTCAATGTTTTATACGGAAAACTATGTTCCCATGCAAAGCGACGTCCTAGTCAACCGCTGAAGCTTTTCAACCGCCACCTGGTCAGAAAATTTGTAGCGACGTTGTCCAGAACCTGTTATCCATCTTGCCATTGCATTGTTCACTTCCTCAATAAAGGTATTTACCCATTTCGACCGAAACCCTGCAAGTTTTTGTTTTATACGAAATATTCCACAGAAAAGACCAATTTCACTATACATTCAGTCTTTAGTTCACTATATAGGTTCCCAAACCTGCTATTTTCACTATTTTTCACAGAGAACCGAGATTCCATTCCTGAATCCACAAGAACCAGAGATGGAAACTCCTCTAGCTCTGAATGTTGTACCCATGAATGCTCCTCACAAAGATTTATATTATCTGCCTCTGGCCGAAAAATATTTTTAGATAAAAGAATTATCCAGTAATGAAAACCACCTTAATATCTTTTGCCAAGCCAGAGACAACTATCTTAATGTCTCTAACATATTAGGACTATGGGAATCCAACCTTCCCATGTACTTCCTCCCTCTAGTTCATGCGTTCCCAAATATAATTCATCACTGCTGTGCTAATTATGACCCTAACCAAAGAGCATTTATGTCCCCAAGTCAAACAGTCCTTTTTCCCATAACTGCTCAGTCCATCAATGAAATGCAGCAATTCCACTCCAGTCACGCTCTCACTCCCCTTTCTATGGGATACTTACTTGAAAGAGCTCCCCAATTGTCTCAATCAGAACTGACTCGCATCTATCAGATGTTCATGGACCCTAAACATCAGCCTAAAGGCCCACCTCCTTATCTGTAGGTTTTCTTTATAGATACAGGAAAAATTATTGTTGATATGATAGCCTCAATCATGGGATTCAACTCCGGAGAGTATGTTGATGAGATAACCTTAGTATTATTGTCAATTTTTACTCTTGGACAGCCCCCTGCTGTTAAATATGATTATGCCTCTTATATTGCCAACAAAATTCATGACCAATTCCTAAGACTGGACAATGAAGGAGTCTTCAAATACACTACTTTCATCTATCAACTTATATTGTATTATCAGTCAGACAATTTCCCTTTCCCTGTCAAGAAACATGACACGAGAGGCAATCTAAGGTCTGTCATTTTTTGGAGTCCCATTTTCCATAATTCCATTGATACCCCTTACACCTACAATGAGTTCATTCACCTATTTGTCCATCTAGCAACCACTTTATTGACAGAAGTTTACCCTCCTAGGATAAATGGTGAAATGAAGAAAATCCTCCAGCTCTCCAAGCAGTACAGGATATGTGATTGGTACCTATATAAGAATCACACAGAAATCAAGATTTATGGGTGTGAACTTTGCCCTTTTAAGCTACCAAAGTATGTTCCAATGAGACTCTTTGCATTGGAATATTTCAGGAAAATGATAAATGCAGACCTAGTCCATTTTTGTAATGCCAAGAATAAAGCTCAGCATAGAATCAAAAACCAGCTAGGCCCTTTTGTCTACAACACTAGGGAAGCATGGAAAGAAGCAGAAAAATTTTTAGAAGAGAAACTTAAGTTACAAAAGAGTTTTGGATGGAAACCATATGATCCTAACAACTTTATATGTGATAGAAGAATTAAGAACAGGTATAGTGAATAAATCAATTTCAATAAAGTTATGAGAGATCTTGAGAAAACACTTGACTTAGATTCTTTTGGGCAGGTACCATTTAAGTTATGTCAAAGTCCAGGAGTTGGTGCCTCCAGTACTGGAACCTCTCATCAACCTTCACAAGAAACAAATATACCAGCTATAGGGTCATCCAAGGGCAAGGAATTAGAGACCAGCTTTCAACACACTGAATAGCCTACAATGTCCAAGAAGCCTGAAATTTCAAGAGAACAGGCTCAAATACAGACTCCTACCACTCAGATCAATATAGGAGAGCCTCCAGTTTTGCAAACTCCTCTAAATGAGGAAAGAAAAAAAAAGAGAGACAGGGAAAAAACTACCCCTGCCGGTGAACCATCAGGACAGCCTAGAACAAAGAGACGAAGATTAAATACCCTTTCAAAGGAGGAATTTGCTGAAGAAAAATACGGATATTCAGAGGGAAGAAAGAGTGGAAAGCCAACAAACTTTTCCCACAGAAGCAACATCCACTAGCTCTCAAAGGCAAGAGGTAGAAAGGCAGAAAAGTGTAGAGATATCTTCTTTCAAGCCACTAGGGACTAATGCCTCAGATATCAAGAAAATATTCACAGAAATAAAAGCCAGGAATGATCCATTGAGGCTGCAGGTTTATAACCAATATTTGAATATGGCTCCTACAAATCAACAGAGATTGGTGTCAGCCTATGACATCAAAGAAGGCAAGATGATAATGAGCTATTTTAAGCCAAAGGTGCAACAGCCTAAATCAACAGCAGATTATCTTAGAACAAAATTTGAGTTCATGGCAAAGGATATTCATCCTTTGGATCAAATTGAGTTTCATAAGCAAACCGGAGAAATGATTTATTCTGCCTTGACTGGTAAGGCAATGATGGCCCACGGGTTACAAAATTCTTTGGATAATAGTACTGCTCAACTACACTTGGAAAAGGCCTCCTCTCAGGCCAAAGATAATGGAATAAAAACCTTGGAAGAAATAATTATTGGATTGGGCCATGATCCCAAATATGCAAAGGCTACAGAAGCCTTGATCAAAAGGAAACATGAAGATATTGTTGCCCTAAGGAAGCAACTAAAATTACAATTGTCAAGGCATCCGTAGACTGATGAGGTGATAAAGCAAAATCTGAAGAAGAGCTGATGGATTTAATCTTAAAGCTCAATGAATGAATGAATGATACTGAAAAAGCACTTGAAAAGGAATTGAAGGACAAGCAGGCAAAGTCGACCTCCCAGCCTCCCAATGTAATACCAGTAGTATCAAT
Source organism: Pinus tabuliformis (assembly GCA_031772625.1). Taxonomy (NCBI): domain Eukaryota; kingdom Viridiplantae; phylum Streptophyta; class Pinopsida; order Pinales; family Pinaceae; genus Pinus; species Pinus tabuliformis. The sequence continues at coordinate 685,037,704 of CM062806.1, forward strand.
AGCAGTCCCATCAACTCTAGGAGCAGCATTGGCACCAAATATTCCACCAGTCACAGTAGAGGCAGTTATAGGTACAACAACAATAAGAACAACAGGAGTAGCATGGGGAAATCTTGCTAATTTAAGCACTGAAGAGCTAATAAAATCAATGGAGGACCTGAAACTACAAGTTTCAGAACTAAATAAGGTAAAGGATAGATATGCCAAAATGGAACAAAGCTATGATCTCTCAAAGATAAATGTTGCAGAAAAGAAAAGAGAGATTAAAGTGTAAGAAAACAAAGTGAAATCATTGGAGAAAGATCTTACATTTGACAAACCTCTAATAGAAATCAAAAGGATTCTTTGGGCCAACATCACTCAATCGATAAATGATGTTTGGCCATCTATCCAAGTAATTTTTGAGAAGATTGATCTTGTGAAGGCAGCCCAAGAAGAAATCCAAAGAACAAAGGCAGAATTAGGAAAAATGGCTGAAGAAGCCAACAGGCTCATACATTTCTTAAATACTAGAAATAAAGGACAGCTGGAAGAGTTGGGCATTAATGACAGAACAGGAACCATTTTGGAAATCAAAAGGGTATTTGTAGAAATTTTGAATAATATGACACATATTCAATGGAGATTATCCTGATCATGTACTATTGTGGAATACATACACAATACATAAAATCCTCTACGTTGATCATCAATTTACAGAAGCAGAAACATTCACAGGCGCACATAGAAGCATCAATCAAACTCATTAACACAATATGTATCCCGGGGAAAGCATCTCGCTAAAAACCCCACACTATCTGTATATTATATTGATTGAATAATGTAACATTACAAAGTAAAATGCTTATCACAAGCAATCCAGTACCAGCTCCACCTGTTACACACAATACACCTCAGATTTGATCTCCAAATCTATTCCACTACTTTCCTGCCTCTCCAGCTCAATACCTGCTCAAGAACTGATGAGAATGGCTTACCAAACTCGTATTTCACCTCAAAATAATCACTCACACTTTGTTGGACGTGAGAAAAGGCTACAATACTGGGAAAATACGTGAGCAAACTCATTGGCATACTCAATCCCTTGATTGTGCAAGATCTGGTGCACAACTATAGTCACAACTGATAGCAATCTGATTCTCTACCACCTGTCCCTGCTGAACTGAACATGCACTGACATGCAACTGAGTTAACTGATGTATTCTATAGTTGCATTATGAGTTAATAACTTGTGAACTAATTAATAACTAATTCAACCAACTCATCTCTAGTCTATTGATCAGTTAGACTAAATACAGCCAGTTTAACAAAGCTAAACTGAACACAACTCCATCAACTGCACCTCCAGTCCACTAAACTCAACTCACTTGAGTTCTAACTGAAGTGCTGCATGCAAATATTAGTCATCCCATATGTAACCACGTATTTCGCTCTAGGATCTGCATGTACCACATACGTAGCTCATCCTGAAGTGCTCCAAGAGAATAAGATCAAGTTTATAGTCCAAATATTATTATGAGACAATAATATTTGACTTTTCTATTTTTGATATCCAGTCTAAAAATAGAATTTGATCACTCACACTTTGATCAAAAAAAGAAGTCCATCTATTTTTCCCAACTTGACCAATCATCCATAAACATCAACCTGCAATCCATAGACATCATCCATATGTGTAAAAATAGACATAGTCTAAAAATAGACTTGCGCCAAAAATAGCCTGTGGGCCCACTTAGTGAAGGTGACTCTTTTCACTAAGCTCCATCATATTGTTGCACTCTCAACAAGAATTTCTTGTTGCACACTTTTCAACACTCCCTCTCAACAAGAAAGGCTTCCTCTCAAACCCGATCCTGTAACTCTGGAATGTTCTCGATGCAACACTTCTGGCCGGTCCACTTGCTCTGTCATCAAAGTCTCTGACTGCTATTTCCTTTGTCGACTGAAAACTCTACATCTTTGTGCTCTTCAATATCTGACTACTCTAGCCTCTGTCACTTTGATCTCTGACTGCATCCGTGCTACTGTTGGTTCTATCTCCCAGCATTGCATCCGCACTGCACCTCCCAAATGACCTCCCTATTGGGCTAGAAACACCCTCTGATGCTGAAGCTCTACCTGCTGCTGACAAGTGCTCCGTCTCTGACATCTGCACTACTGCAACATCTCCATGCATCTCGTACCATTTCACACCTCTCTGTGCCACCTAGCACTTTGCAAAACACTTGTGCCTCTCGCATTGCTACAGCCTGCTAGCTATGCACTGTCCTGGGATTCCCTGCACTGTCGCTCTCTCTGCCGCTCCATCCGCATCTGTCTCTACCCAATCAGTCAGTTCCTACTACTACAGGTCTGGGGCTCCGATGGCAAGGTCTCATCCAAGAGGTTGGATACCTCAAGGATCCTTCCCCTCCTCCTTGGGACAATCAATCCACATCACCCCACCTCCTACCTGGAGGTATGGCTGCATGCGATCCCTCAGCCCACCTGGCTTGAAGTTTCCCCCTAGTGGAGGTCTCTGGATGAGTAGATGTCTCTACTCGATCTCCTCTCAGCTTCCCCTGTTGTGGTTCCTCCACAATCTCCTGAAGCTGCTGCACCAATCGTGGCTCCTCCACAATCGTCTGAGACTTCTTTTGGCTCTGCATGTTGAGAGGTAATATACGCTCCCTCTCAACCACCAAGTCTCCATCATGACAACGAAAGGATCGCACTTTCGATCTTTCAACCTTCTTCCCATCATTGGAAGAAAAACATTCGAAAAGAGAAACCTTCTCCTTCCCCTTTATTCACCTTACTCGCTAAGGCACAGTTCTCCTCATCCTGCATGGATGAAGAACCGTCTCTGGTGCTCCGTCTAATCTCCTCCTGCATCAAATCTGACCATAGTCGTTCCCAATTTGGCAGTTTCTCCCTTCCATTCACCGAGTCTTGGTAGCTATGCCAACTCTTAGGAAGGTCAAGGAGTGCTAGACTCACCATTCTCATTCGACAGTCACCCCCACACTTCCCAGCTCATCCCGGCATTGGGTGAACTTCGTGAGATACTTGGGCATACTGTCTCCATTCTCACACTGAATTTTTCTGAGTCTTATCTCTTGCTTTGGAATTAAATTCGAATTCCACCAGCTCAAAACTCAACCTCTTCTGATCTAGAATTCGTGAGAACAAAGTATTTCTTGTACAAAGATCGACTGTATGGGCATTCACCGGATATCTCACCTTCCAAAGAAGGATTAATTCAGAGGCTACCTGGCCCGATTACAGACTCTACCTGAAGAAATAAATTGTAAACACTTTCTGAATAGTAGATCTGATGATCAATCCTCGCTTGATATCCTGTAAAAATCTCTTCCTACAAATCAAAGGGCTCCGATACCATGTAGAAATTTTGAATAATATGACACATATTCAATGGAGATTATCCTGATCATGTACTATTGCAGAATACATACACAATACATAAACTCCTCTACCTTGATCATCAATTTACAGAAGCAGAAACATTCACAGGCGCACATAGAATCATCAATCAAACTCATTAACACAGTATGTATCCCGGGGAAAGCATCTCGCTAAAAACCCCACACTATCTGTATATTATATTGATTGAATCATGTAATATTACAAAGTACAATGCTTATCACAAGAAATTGTTAGAAAATTATATATTACGGAGCAATGGAACACATAAAATATTGCAGAAATATAAACACAGAAAACGCACAAAACAAGAGAGACACAAATATACGTGGTTCACCCAATTTGGGCTACGTCCACCCCGAACAGCCAGTCCTTCCTTTTTATTATCCAGCAAAATGAAGAGACACAACCTACAGCAAATCCGCTGTAATATCCTCTGTTTTCTCTCACAGTCTCACCTCTCTGTTTCTCGCTCACAGAATACACATATATCTCACAGCCTCAAATACAATACCCTCATACAAAGAGAGGGGTTGACTTCTAGGGCAAAAAGCCCTAAACTAAACATAAGTTCTACCGTCATATCATCCGCCTAATGAACGGCCCAGATTGACTAGAAATTACTATACTTTTACAAGGCAATTTTACAGTTGTTTTTAGCTTCGGGGCGCTGCCCCCGAAACCCCCCGCCTGGACCCCCCCTGGACCCCCCCTGCAGCGAATATTTTACAGGCGGCGTTGCCTGTTGCTGAGGTACTATCACCCTTAGAGTGGGATAGGGTCGTTCCGTAATTGTAAGAGAGAGGAGGAAGAGATCCACTAACCGATGTCTTTCGCTAATGATTGATCCAATCTTCTCTCTTTGCTGCTTGCTCCCAGCTCCTTGCTCTTTCACTGGCCCAACTACACCAAGATCCTGCAAAATAACAAGAGAGGGAAACTATAAGAAGCATACATTCATAATTGATTCAAGGATTAGAATAAATCAAATACACAAGTATAACAACACAGCATTGAGACATATGCATATAGAAGAACCTTAAATGCTTTATTAATGGAAGAAGTAAAGTTCAGGAAGTGATACAACCATAAAAGGCCCAATCCAGCATCACCTCCCAGCAGAAAGAAATATCCTCTTCACCTCCTTCAAAGCAAATCACCCAATAGTTCTAAACTCAAACCAACAACACTTCCTTACATTCACAAGATTCCAGCCTCCTTAGACCTCATGAGAGAGCTCTATATATAGGAGTTTTGGAGAAAGGATGAGTCAGCTTGAGGCTGGCATGAAGCTGACTAGTGTCCTCTCCCACTTCAGTTATTCTTCAGTTCTTGAGTCCACTTGGAGGTTCTTGCTTCCACTTGGAGATCTAGACCCTCTTACTCATCACCAGTCGAATTCCCTGATCCAAGTGTCATTTTGGAAGCTTCCTGGGCATTGACACCTTGAGGAATGACTGTGCCACTTGGCCAAACTCGCCCAGCGCAGGTAGCCTTCTTGGCAGTTGACATTCAGCGCAGGTACACAGTGGAGCGGTTGACATTCAGCGCAGATGCTCAGTGGAGCAGTTGACATGATCCAGAATTAGCTTGTTTTTGAGTGTTTTCAGGTGGAGAACTGATATTCAATGTTGTGGTTTGCTGACCTTGTTCCTCTAGGGGTAGGAACAACATGTTTAGGTACTTTGGATCCCTTAGATTATGGACATTTCATGCTTCATGCTGTTAGGCACAAAAATGTCTATAACATTGCCGCCACCATTTCGAACTGGGGTCCTATGCGCGATACCTTTGAATATAGAAGATAATCAGGCTCCACACCCAACAACAATCCAGTACCAGCTCCACCTGTTACACACAATATAGCTTAGATCTGATCTCCAAATCTATTCCACTGCTTGCCTGCCTCTCCAGCTCAATACTTGCTCAAGAACTGATGAGAATGGCTTACCAAACTCGTATTCCACCTCAAAATAATCACTCACACTTTGTTGGACGTAAGAAAAGGCTACAATACTGGGCAAATACGTGAGCAAACTCATTGGCATACTCAATCCCTTGATTGTGCAAGATCTGGTGCACAACTATAGTCACAACTGATAGCAATTTGATTCTCTACCACGTGTCCCTGCTGAACTGAACATCCACTAACATGCAACTGAGTTAACTGATGTATTCTATAGTTGTATTATGAGTTAATAACTTGTGAATTAATTAATAACTAATTCACCCAACTCATCTCTAGTCTATTGATCAGTTAGACTAAATACAACCAGTTTAACAACGCTAAACTGAACACAACTCCATCAACTGCACCTCGAGTCCACTAAACTCAACTCACTTGAGTTCTAACTGAAGTCCTGCATGCAGATATTAGTCATCCCATAGGTAACCACGTATTTCCCTCTGGGATCTGCATGTACCACATCCGTAGCTCATCCTGAAGTGCTCTAAGAGAATAAGATCAAGTTTATAGTCCAAATATTATCATGAGACAATAATATTTGACTTTTCTATTTTTGACAGCTAGTCTAAAAATAGACTTTGATCACTCACACTGTGATCACTCACACTTTGATCAAAAATATAAGTCCATCTATTTTTCCCAACTTGACCAATCATCCATAAACAACAACCTGAAATCCATAGACATGATCCATATGTCTAAAAATAGACATAATCTAAAAATAGACTTGCGCCAAAAATAGCCTGCGGGCCCACTTAGTGAAGGCGACTCTTTTCACTGAGCTCCATCATCTTGTTGCACTCTCAACAAGCATTTCTTGTTGCACACTTTTCAACAGTATTAACCAAGAAAACTTTGATGCAGAATTTAGAAAGAAGATGTCATGACATGTGGGCAGAGATTAATGCTTTTATAGAGAAGTTTGATATTTTGCAGAATAAAGGGCTACCCAGTCCTTTAGTGATTAATGACAGGTTAATGAGGCATAAAGATTTTGTGGAGAAATTGAATAAGTATGCAGGAAACCAAGCAGGTTCATCCACAAGTGCATCAAGAATAAATGCATTGCCTATAGGCAGAGTTCTCTATGACAGCCTAGAGAACTTATTCTATGTCGAACATGAAGTAAAGCACTTGTTCCCAATTCAGCCTCATTTTTCAAGTATATAGAAATAGATGAAACCCTTAGAAAGCTTCAGAAAACCAGAATACCATAGCCAAAATGGTGGGAATAAATGATTGAAATTTTGTAATTTATTCTAGGTAAAAGGTAAGTTTTGATTTTTACTACAGTCAATGAAGGTAAAGAGGATGAGAAGAGATCAACAGGTAAAGAGTCTTAGATGCAGGTAAGGTGTATTAGTAGGGAGGTCAAAACAGAGCAACCAACACATAGTTACACCAAGGACAGCAAAAGTCAAAATCATAGGGCCTAACTCCAGCACATTCTCGAAAATAGGGACAACAAACCATTTGGTTGCCTTATCTGTCCTATACGAGGCCTTCTAGCCCTATTTTCTTGAAGGATATGACTAGTCACCCTAGTTTATATCTCACTTTGTTATGAGATATTTGATTGTAATTTTTTTTGTATAAATACCCCCTCAATTGGAGTATTGATTGTGGATTCTTAGACATTGCTGTAACATTGATTATTTTGGAATAAAGTGTTGATTGGACCAACTTTTGTATGTCTTGTTGGATAAAGAATTGATGCAACAGACTTTACGCAGATTTCTTGAATCAAACACTCGATCAATAAGTCCTCTATATCTTATGTTTCAAAGTTTTCCTTATTTATTATTTCATCTATGTTTCATATCTGAATGATAAACGAAAAAGAGTAATTCAGAATATGCTTGATTGCACTCTATTTTCAATCATTATTATTCTACATGTTTTCTTCTGAATTAGGATAAATAGTGAAATCTTAATTGCTCATGTTTTCTAGTTCACTCATTTTGATTATTTATTAAATAATACTTAACTGCTCTTTAGTAGTAATCATTCAAGTTCCCTATTTAAATAGGCTGAAGGATTCTTAACTGCACTTCACCCATTTTAAACTCATTTAATCTATTCCAAGTTGTTATTCACTCCCTGTTTGACCATCTTGCTCTGTGAAACCATCTTTCATTAAGAAACAAAATCCAGTTAAGCCATATTCTTTGACTCCATTAGCCCAATGACCTAAGCTACTTTGTCTTACCCCTCTGCTATTGAATCTCACCACCCAAACTCAAAAAAACACCTAAACTTCACAACTAGCCTAAAATATTTCAAAACCAAGTTAAATCAGAAAGAGAGAGCCCTCTCTCAGTACAGATTGGTTAGATTCTGTATCTAAAAGCTGGTTTTTGGTTACCTCGGACCCCTTCCTCTTCCCAACAACTTCAAGGAAAATCTGAGTGATAACATAGTGGCGACTCCACTGGAGACCTGTTATAGACATATTTGGGCACTGCAACCCCAATCACATATGTCCATAAACCAAGGGATTCTAAGTCCCTAAAAGTGTTATTTCATACCCTAAAGGAGCAAGGTCAGATGATTACATCATATCCAAGAAGTTCTCCATGAAAAGCTACTCAAAACTTATCAAAGCAGGACCATACAGATTGCCCAGTGCCAAAGGTGCGATGCATCTCACCTGCCACATGCAAAAGGTGTGATGCATACTAGAAAGCCCTTCTATAGGGTGCGATGAGAGAGAGCAAACAAATGGCACAAACAGTTTTCTAAGTGGAAACCCAGAGAATATTCTATAAAATTCTCATTTGACACTTGCCTCTTTGAGTTCGCCTAGGGATGGGTAAGAGATCTAAAATCTCCATCTGAAACTAAGAACTATCAGGGAGATGACACTAATCAAAATCCCAAAAGCTGACTCCCCCCCCTGCAAATATCTATAAATGGATCCCTCGTCCAAGAGATCCAAAGGTTGGAATTGGGTAATTTTCAAAGAGATGTTGTTGGTTTCTCTTTGAAGACATTGTTGGGTGATCTTGCTTTGTGTGAGGTGAAGAGGGCTTTCAAGCTGAGAGGATGGTGCTGGGTCAGACCAAGTGGTTGTAATCCTCTCTTCTACGACTTTTACTAATAAAGATATTTGAGTTCTCCTCCATATTCTTGTGTATCTTTGAATATTGTGTTTGTTATATGCATTTGTATGGTCAATATATATGATCCTATATTGTTTACAGTGAAAGATCTCTATGATTTGATGGTATTATGCTGTTGTGAATCTACATGTGCTCTTTGAAGCTAGACAAGTAAGGAAGCATTGGTGAGATTCTGTCAAAGGGGAAAGGAAACAAGAAAGGATCCAAGTGGAAGACTGAGGTTGGTACTCTCTGCTTCTTTCTCATCTCTCTCTCGTAAAGGAAAAACAAGCGACTTTAACTTGTTTGTTTCTAAGATAGATACCTGTCTTAGTGGGAGTAGCAACTTTGAATAGACACTAGATTTCTCGATAACAAAATGTCAACTCCACTGGGGATGAATTATTTTGATTGCTTGTCTCTATTTGTTTGATTCATAAACCACATACAGAGCCTAAAGTCCAGCCAGCTAGCCTTTGAACTGCATTTTCTATGCAAGTACAAAGTAGATCAATGCTACTTCAGTCAATCTCTAGGTTTGTTTATGAACTGAACAATTGAATTGAAAACATCCTAAGTGCCCTAGAGGTAGCTTGAGTAACCTCATTAGATCAGCCCTATACTTTGTAGTTACTAACTATCATTTGCTCGGCCTAAATCCCTGAACTCAACTGCAAACTGTGACCAAAAACCAAGTTAAAGTCTTGTTCCTAGACCATCGCACCCTCTGCTTTAGGTAGACTGGATGCATCGCACCTCCTATGTGCAGTAGGTGAGATGCATCCCTGTTTCCCTGTGTTACAGGTGTGATGATCAGGTAAGACTGTTTCTGCCTCTAGATTTTGGTTTTTTCTTCACAGTCTTCAGTTTTATTCAGGAATTTTTTTGTCTACGATCAGTAGGCCATTGTAGAAACCCCCTTCCTTTGCATCATTCAGCCTCCATTGTACAAATATTTGTGAATGTTTTTATGTATTTTTCACCATTCATAGTTCTCATTTACAAAATAGTAGCTTAATCGAACTGTCATCTTTTGATTTGAAAGTGTCACAAGTGTCATTTTCAGTAAAAGAAAAGAATAATTCTCCTTTTTATAGTCAATTACATTGTTAATCTTGTATTTGATATGAATTTATAAGTATTTCAAGTGTTGAAAGCAGTTTTCAATTCAAAATTCCAAAGTGTCGTCTTGCCTTCCTGTCGTTTTTGAAAAGAAAATCGTTAGTACTATCACTTTGAAGGAAGAGATAATTCAGATTTGTATTCAGCATTCTTTTTGTCATTCACACATTAAGAAAGTGAAAACAAATACATGCATGTGCATTTGCATTTAGACTGCTTGTTGATTTTGATTTAGGACAGTGCATCTAGTGTGTGCTCTCTGCTCTATGTTGTAAGAATTTCATTTCTCTTTCCTTAGTAGCTAGGATTTTCATTGCAAAAAGAAAATTAAATGACTGTTTATCATCTTAGATTTCATTTTAGGAATTGTATATCTACATCACACGGTGAACCTTAAAGATAAACTTATTAATAAAGATCAACTATAAAATAAATTCAATGAACATAAAAACACTTTGGAACTTAACGCACAACATCTAGAAGTCTAGGCTAGAGACGTATTCTAGTGTCGTAAAGCCTAGTAACTGTCGCTTTCATTATAGGTTGGGTGATTCCTCCTCTTTGACATGACAAGTGCCAGTACAGACTTGTGCTCCAACGTACCGTTGAGTATATATTGGGAGACAACAATAGGCTATATCCTTTATCTTTAGGAAGCCATGTTTGCCACCCTATCAATCGTAATGCACTAGACACAGCATTCGGGAAGATTGACTGTCGTACCCTAAAATGTATTTTGTAGTTTTGCGATTGATTTGGTAATCCCTCTGTCTAGATTTCTAGAGTAGTCTCTTTCGTTCCTTTTCAGACTCCTTAAAGGAAAAGGTCCATTTGAGCACTTGTCACTTCAGGCTCATTAAAAATTGAAGGTGACTAGAGTCATCTTTAGCTTTTTATCGACTCTTAAAAATTGAAAAAGCAAGTTGTGTCAAAGCGTCTAAAATTCATTTAATATAGAATAACATTTTCCCCTCTTATTTTGAGTTGATCAAATAATCTGCAATCATGGAAGAAAGTCAATCAAAACACCCATCGTTTGTGGAGACTAACGAGCCAACCATCTTTGACTCCAGAAACGAAACCATTCCGGGACAAGAAAACTCATTTAATTGGGTCAAAGTCTTCTAGTTTGTTTGAAACTTGTGTTTCAACATCCTCTGAGACTCCAGTTACTCCAACCATTTCTGGTATCCCTGCCTCTATAGAAGAAGCTCTGCAATTACAAGAAGACATTGGAACTGATATTAGTGTAACAGTAAACACTTCGATTTCTGAACTAGTTCCATCTAGAGTTGAATCAGAAGGTGTTACCCCTCCGGCATCTGTCGCTGCAGAATCTATACCCTCTTCGGCACCAGAAATATTTTACGGACCTGACGGTCTACCTCTTCCACCTGGATTGATTGCTATAGGAGATATATCGGAGGATATCCCATCCAGTATCCCATCGTATTTTGGGACTGGGATCCACCTTTATCCTTCTACTTTAGAAGTTAATACCCCTTCATTGCAAGTTCTTGTAGAATCGCTGGGAAGTCTTTGTGATAGAATCAATATGTCTGGACAACCATAGACATCTAGGAAAGTCTCGTCCAATACAACTGTAACAGAACCTCCTACCACCACTCCGACGATGTTCGCTGGTATACCATCTGTCCCAACTAGCTCTCAACCGCTAGAAGGAGTCCACCCAGGGACTGTTTTGACAATATGGTCTGTTCCCATTTGTTCATCCAAAATAGTATCTGGAATCTCTCATGTTGAATCTTAACAAATTGATCCTTCACAACAATATCAATTTGGGCAGCCTGGTCTCCAAAGGCCAATAATTCCTTTAAGCACTAGATTGCCGCCATATGGAGGACACTACACCCTCTCATTGTTCCCTCTGGTACAATAACCATATGGGAGTTCTCAACCGAATTCGGGTAAAAATGGAATCACATCCAGTGGTTGGGTGCCAATACTACCTCAACAACCAAGAATTGTATACTCAGCGCAACCGAGTCTACCTGTGTCGAATAACCCCACTACACCAACTATTGTGACAATGTTGCAAGTACAAGTGTGGCATGTTGTATGTCAGCCTCAAGTTTCTCAGGTCGTAATATAATAGCCTCTTGTCTCCACGACGCAACCGCAATCTCTGGTTAGTGGCTCCTTAACTGCAATGACTCAGGCTCAAACGGGTTCTATTACCCCTCATCTTGGTCAAACATATAGTATTGGGCAACAACAAATGATTTTATAGCCATGGATGGTGCAACATCAACAACCGGAATTCCAGCAAGCTTACCAAGGACCTGAGCAACAAAACTTTTCAGGTAATGGGCAGCTGTATATTCAAAACGGTTATCATCAATCATCCCAAATTGGTTATGCCCAACAACATTATCAAAGTTATCAACATCAAATGCATCATGCTGGTATGCAAAAACCCACTGCTCAGGTGATCCCATCTTATCCTGGGTACACTTCGCTGAACCTAAATCAACATTTGCCCTTCGTGGCGACTTTAGAGTTACCAAATCTAAATTAGCTAACAAATGATGCAATCGCTTATGCCCCTTGGTTGTCGGTGATTCCTCATAAACTTCCATCAAATATTCCTAAATTCAATGGAAATCTGGGTGAAGATCTGTCGAATCATGTGATGACCTTTCATCTATGGTGTTCCTCCAACACTTTAAATGATGATTCGATTAGCCTTTGCCTTTTTTAGTGAACGTTAACTGGTCTAGCAGCCAACTTGTACATCGAATTTCCTAGAGCTTCATTTGATAACTTCAGCCCTTGCCACCACCTTTTTAACCCATTTTCAGTTACCAATAAGGTACGAAACAGGAATAGAGATTCTTACCAATTTCAAACAGACAATGACCACTCACATATTTGATCATATTCATGAATGGCGACGTCATTGTAGAATGGTAAAAACATATGTCCCTGATCAGCTACTAGTTGAATGGTTTATTAAGTCCTTGTTACCTTCTATTACAAAAGATGTGGAAAAGGGAGGAGTCATCACTGAAGAGTAAGTCATTCCTCATGTTCAATAACTAGACTTGATCTATACTCAGTCTGGAATGCTCTATGACAAAGTCCCTGATGCTCCAAGACCAGAATTTTTCATTCCTCCTCCTCCTAGATCAAACAAGGACTCTCATGCCAGCGATGGCGTGATAGGTATGACAAGCACAAAATTGACAATGGCTGCATCCAAGAAAGCTCGTAAGGTCTCTGGTCCGAATGAAAATGAAGAACTTCTTGCCTTGGAGGTTAATGCTGTGTCGACCGACAAGGCAAAGAACCGAAGCAACCAGGGGGAAGAAGAAAGGGAAGAGCAAAAAGAAGAAATAGGACGATTCGTCTCCTAAAAAATCTTCTGCAAAGCCCTCTGGGCAAAAGAAACCTAGTCAGCCATGCCTCATATGCGATGAGGATCATTGGACGAGAGATTGTCCATATAAATCTAAAGTTAAGAAAATCTTTAAGAATTCAAGAACTTCAGTAGTATTGACTGAACCATTTCCAAACCCAGGAACCAATCTAGTTGCTAATGACAATGCTTCCCCATCCCAAGTGCTTATGTTGTCCATTTCAAAATAGAAAAATGATGCTTTGATAATGACAAGGAATAAATATTACAAGAATCCACAACTGTCGAACAACAAGGCTACTGATCAACCTAGTAGTTCGACAACAACTTCGACCGAAGTTGTGCCACCCATCATTCCTAAGCTAATGATAAAGCCGCCAAAGGGAGTAGTACAAAAATTGATGTTTAATCCTCGTGCCAGAGCAGCACAAAATTATAATATAGTAGAGGACCCGACCCAGCCGCCGTCCGCTATGTCGAAACTTGAGGTACTGCAAAATTGCCCCTCCCAAAAGTAGACTCTATTATCAGCAATAGGTGGGATTGACCCAGTGGATTCCAATCTTTTGGACTTAAATAATAAAGGATATGAACCTCAGTTACCAGCTCAACTCACTTTCGTCATTCAAGTGAAAGCTCTCAACAAAACTACTCATCGAACAATTATTGATGAGGGGGAATCTACATGTATTATGTTAATGAGCTGCTGGAAAACTTTAGGCTCACCACCCTTATCACGATCGTCAACGATGTTAAAAGCATTTGATGGATGGACATACACTCCATACCGTATTTTAAGTAACTTACAAGTTGAACTAGGGGGTAAAACAGTAGAAATTGATGTTGAAGTTATTTATGGAAATATCGACTATAACATCCTACTGGGTAGGCCTTGGATTTATGCTATGGCCACTGTTGTGTCAAAGTACTTCAGAAAGATTTCATTTCCTTTTAAAGGAGGAATTACAATCGTTGACCAACAAACCTTTCTCCCCAACAGTTCACAAGTTACGGGAAGCATCCCGATGATCCCTGGAAGCTCTCATTCGCTTCAAAATATTGGAGTAGGCCTACTAAAAGACCCTACATTGATGGGTACTTTTTCCCTACCGCCTCAGAGTAATCTGGCAGAAGTGGCACGATGGAAACCTGCAATATGATATCTTCTATGTATAAAAGATTTAGAAGATTCTCGAACATTTTGTCAGCATGGATCATCGCCATTTTAGAAATATTGTAGCAATCAATTTTCTTGGCCTGGAGGACAAACCCAAATCAATGCTCATCGAGTGTTTGGATAGAGAGGTCTAAGGAATATGGCACCTCTTCAGATCCTTGGTCGCATGTACATTCTACAGACGAAGGAATCATTTAGTCATGATGATAGGAGAGGCACCATGGGAATATTACCACCATCATTACCATATTTCGGACCACCATGAAGATTATTCCAGCAATCTTAATCATCCTTCAGTTTTTGATTTTCTATCAAATACTATAAATACGATGGATTATGAAGATAGTTCTTTTACTGTGTCAACCTCATTAAAAAATGAAACAACTCCCTTTCCAAATTGAGTCTTTGATTACGATCTTGTAAAATCCAAGTCGAGTCTTAAAAATATTTCGAAGATAAACCTTCATTCCAACCACCGCATTGAATGCAATGAAGCTTGGGAGGCATGCGAACTTATAACAAGCATAGTTTCTCGTTTCAATCTTGTGTAAACATGAAACCAAATACAAGCAGTTTTACGCGAAGTTCAAGCTCGTTAAAAAATAAACCTAGCAACGAGCAGTTTTATGCGAAGTTCAAGCTTGTTAAAAAATAAACCTAGCAATGAGCATATGTTCCACCAGAGTTTAAGCTCATTAAAAAATGAACCCACCTCTGATAAATAACCATTGCGATCACATTATTATCAGCCTTTCAGCCTTGGTCATGTTCTTACCATCACCTCCACTCTTTTTAGCTGATCATATGCCTTCATTTGATTTTTTACCCCTTTTGAGGAACAACTGCGACGAGTGATCCTATTAGCCACCTTCTCTACACTGCCATGATTGAAAAAAGTTCCAAACATTACCTGGAACCGGCTGCTATCCGAAAGCATCACGCATTCCTAAAAAACGAGTCTCCTTTAAGCTCCTTTCATCTGAATCGTAAAATGTGAAAAGATTGCTGAGAAAATTGGCCTCTCTAGCTCGTTAAAGTGATTGGAAGTGCCATCCCTCCTCTAGATTTTAATCTTTTTGGACCTAGGGGATTATTACACAAAAATATCGAGCGTTTGTCTTGTTTGGCTCGTTAAAACTATCGAAAAGTCATCCCTTTCGCATTGTTTTATACTTTTTTGGACTTAAGGGATTATACTATGAAAAAGGAATATTGGAGTTTCCTTTCCGTCTCTTTTCAGACTCTCTAAAATTAAAAAGGACCGAGTTATCATTTTCGTTAAACTCGTTAAAACAATAGAGACAAACTTGTCCATTCAGACAAGAGTGAGTTTCACTGTCGCTAAGCTCATTAAAACATAGCGACGGTTTTTCCTGAAGGGAAAATTATAGAACAAGCATATGTTATCCTCCTCAAGCTTGACAAAAATAAAGAGGTACTGGTTAGAAATGACTGGGGAAAATTGGGAAGAAAACTTGAAGAAAATTTATTGGTAGTAGGTCGCTCTTGAACATGATGCTTTCACTCCATCACCATGATTGAGTCGAGTTGGGTTATTCCGTTCACCTATCATATCACCATTGGTCCATCGTACCATCCATTTTTGGGGTTAACGCTACCAATCCATTTCAGTGTCACCGATATGTTCAAGAGAAGTCACTCATAGAATTCACCTACCCAGCTTGTGTCTCATCTACTACAATCCCTTCACGCTTCATTCTTTCATGACCGCCACCTTGAACCTTGTATCATCAGATCATTTTCACCTCTACAAAAGCATTTGCTCCATTCCGTGTCATAGATGTGGGATCCATTAATGCCCTCCTACGACGGGTCACTTCTTGTCGACATCAGCTCATTATCCAAGAAGCCGACCTAGGGACAACCCTTCCAGTACTTTGAAGCTTGCATGCCTCAATGGCAAGTTTCTCGCTTCCTGTGACAGGTTTACACAAATGGCCTTCGACCGAAAGATTGTACGTGGTATTCAACATGAATTCATGTATTCACACCATGTGAATTGTACTGCAGTACCTTGAGGGTCATAATCATCATCGGTGATTCCTCTCGTGTTTGTTAACATCTTACATCATTGGTTGGTAATCAGGCAATGTCCTTCCATGTTCGACATCAGAACATCTTTTCACATGGATCAACTTGTACTTTCGGGTGAAGATTGAACGAGTTTTGAAGACCTCGAATCTAGTTTCATCCATCTGGGTTGCGATATATTCAGGAAAATAAATACATCAAATGTACATCATTGCTACACAGATAATCATCCAAACTAAGGGATGATGGCTCTACCAGAATCATCAGTCTGCACACAGACGGTTTTCTGTCCTATGTACATGAAAATGAATTTATTAAACTGAGCATGGGAATGTCCGCCTCAGCTAGATCATGAAAATGTTATGAAGATAATGTATTGTATTGTATCTTATTACATGTCACCTTCCAGATCGAAAAACCTCGGATCCTCATTATAAAGCATTTCACCTGACATCAAAATATTTACGACCTCATGCTTTAGGGGGCAACTGTTATAGACATATTTGGGCACTGCAACCCCAATCACATATGTCCATAAACCAAGGGCTTCTAAGTCCCTAAAATTGTTTTTTCATACCCTAAAGGAGCAAGGTCAGCTAATTACATCATCTCCCAGAAGTTCTCCATGAAAAGCTACTCAGAACTGGTCAAAGCAGGACCATACAAACTACCCAGTGCTAAAGGTGCTATGCATCTCACTTTCCACATGCAAAAAGTGTGATGCACACTAGAAAGCCCTTCTATAGGGTGCGATGAGCGAGAGCAGACAAATTCCACAAATAGTTTGCTAGGTGGAAACCCAGAGAATCTTCTAGAAACTTCTCATTTGACACTTGCCTCTCTGAGTTCGCCCAAGGATCAGTAAGAGATCTAAAATATCCATCTGGAACTAAGAACTATCAGAGATAGGACACTAATCAAAATCCTAGAAGTTGCTCACCCCCTGCAAATATTTATAAATGGATCCCTCATCCAAGAGATGCAAAGGTTGGAATTGGGTAATTTGCAAAGAGGTGTTGCTGGTTTCTCTTTGAAGACATTGTTGGGTGATCTTGCTTTGTGTGAGGTGAAGAGGGCTTTCAAGCTAGGAGGATGGCACTGGGTCAGACCAAGTGGTTGTAATCCTCTCTTATACGACTTTTACTAATAAAGCTATTTGAACTTTCCTCCATATGCTTGTGTATCTCTGAATATTGTGGTTGTTATATGAATTTGTATGGTCAATATATATCTGATCCTATATTGTTTACATTGAAAGATCTCTATGCTTTGATGGTATTATGCTGTTGTGAATCTACAGGTGCTCTTTGAAGCTGGACAAGTAAGGAAGTAGTGGTGAGATTCTGTCGAAGGGGAAAGGAAACAAGCAAGGAGCCAGGCGGAAGACTGAGGTTGATGCTCTCTGCTTCTTTCTCATCTCTCTGTCGTAAAGGGAAAAAAAAGTGACTTTAACCTATTTGTTTCTAAGATAGCTACCCGTCTTAGTGGGACTAGCAACTCTGAATAGACACTAGATTTCCCAATAACAGGACCTGAATAATTTGTTTGTTACTATTGTTTACTTTATAAGCTACAGACGGAGCTTGAAGTTAGCCAGGTATCCTTTGAACTGCTCTTGCTTTGCAATTGCATAATTAAATGAATGTTGCTTCAGTCTATCTCCAGTCTAGTTTATGGATTGAAAATTTGGTTTCAAATACTTGATCAGTGCCTCTTATTAAATAAGTCTTTAAGAAAGTTTACCTAAAGCCTCTTAAAGAAACTGTAAGAAGTTGTATTGTCCAACCCATTTAGAGAAAAAACCAAAACATACCTAGAAACTTGGCTTCCGAAAGGACTCATTACACTAGAGCTAACCCTGATCCAAATCCACCACCTGTGTTAGAGAACACTAATCTAATCCCTAAGATTCTTAGGAGACAAGAAAGCCAAGAGAGTTCTGCTAGTTCTCAACCTTTATACATATCAAGATCTTGTCGTATGAAGTGGATTTACCTTGATGGCAAATCCTTTGATGAATATTTTGAGGCCTCTTTATTTGTAACCTTTTCTAATTCTGGGTTAGATCACACAATTCATGACCCATTATTTATCAATGATTTACAACTTGATATTGTCACTTCACATCTTGACAGACATTTGCAAAATTCCATTCAATCTAAGCTTACCTCTATAGGAACACCAAACCTTTCTGTAATCACTTTAGCCTCTCCAAGTTCATCAACAGCACCTGACACATCTCAACCTTAAACCACCCCTTCCACCCCTCCACCCACCACTCCAAGACCAACCCTAGCTGTTGTTTCCACCCTATCTACTGCAATGGCAAACATATAGACTCTTATGGTATTACTAGCCAATCCAGGGGATATGCCCCAATATTATCAAATTAAAATCACCCCTTTCGATGGTTCTGACACTTACACTGCACAAAAACATACTAAAAAGATGACAAACTACTTTGAGATATATGAAATTGATAATTAGAATCTCTGTTCAAAGTTTGACTGGAGATGTTAGAACATGGTTTAGATCCCTCGCTGCAAATAGTATCAATGACCTACAAGCTCTTTATACAACATTCTTGAACAGATGGGAAAAGAAGAAATATCCTCTCCAGATCTTATCAGAATATGAAAACCTGAAGAGAGGAACACAAGAAATTGTACAAGATTATTGTACTAGGTTCAATAATGTTTACAATGCTATTCCTCAAAACCTCAGACCTCCTCCAGATTTGGCATTGATCAAATTCCCTGATGGATTTGATTCTGATACGGCATACCAACTTAGGGAAAGAGCTCCTCAGACTTTAGAATATATGCAAAGTATAGCTGTCAATGTTGAAGCCAACCTAATATCCAAACGAGCTAAAGCCAGAAGTGAAAGGAGGATACCTTTGAAAGAAGAACCCTCAACCTTTGAACAAAAACTGGATGCTATTATTAAAGGAATGGATAGGCTAGGAGATAGAGTAGAAACGATTGAGAGGAAATCCCCTTAGGATGGTCAACCAAGCTATACAGGGAGAAATCCAAATTTCAGGAAGAACCAAAATCCAAACACTGGAAAGACTGGCCCTGATCAAAACATTAGGCCCCCATTCCAGGAAAATTATGTTGAAGCCTCAACTTCTAATGAACCAACAGAAGATACCCAAATCAATTTGATGGGACTCAACAATGAGCAACAAGTTTTCTTGACCCAAGAGGATCAAGAAGCTCACATTCTTAAATAATTCCAAACTCAGTCAGGTGAATCATTTGACTTTAGGGAGGGATATGATACATCCATTTATGAAGTCCACAAACAATATAACCTGAGGAGCAGAAGAATAGATATCCCTAAAACTAATAAACAGAAAGCTACAAAGCAGCCTAACAAAGGTAAGACCAATACCACCCCTGTACATATTCTTTCCAGAACAGATCCTAATCCAGCTAACCCAATTATTGAAGATGTATCCAATAATCAACCAAATAACAGACAACTTTCCACTTCTATTCCTTCCAAAGGAAACGTGGAAGAACCTCCAAAAGTTGATTTGGAAACAACTTCAGCCCATAATCCCACTCCTGAAAAGGAGAGAAACACAGAGAATACAAAAGAAAAAGAGAATCCAACTATCCAAAATATAAGAACTCAGACTGAAAAACCTTTTAATCTGGAGACTGAAGTAGGAAAATTAAAAATAGTTGTTCCATTGTCCAAATTGGCTAAACATGATGTCTACCGAAGCCAAATTAACAGATAACTCAAAATTTCTATTAATGAAGATTCAGTAAATGTTTTTGACGACCAGCCTGAATTGATATTTGGCCCTGAAGTGAAGGGGAAACTAGTATATGGAGGAATCCTTCCTTTCTATGTAAGTTTGAACATACATGATAAAATACTTCATAATGCCATGTTTGATTCTGGTGCATCTCATAACTTAATGCCTAAATCTGTAATGGAGAAATTAGACCTAGACATCACCAGGCCATACAAAGACCTCTTTTCTTTCGATTCAAGTCAGGTCAGATGTTTAGGATTAATCAAAGACTTGTGTGTATCATTAGTTCAATATCCTGCCAAAACAATCTTAATGGACATAGTAGTAGCATATATTCCACCAAAGTATGGCATGTTATTGTCCAGGTCTTGGGGTGCAAAGCTTCAAGGATCTCTACAATTAGACATGTCTTATGCTACTATTTCAGTGTTCGGTCAGCCTAAGAAACTATACAGAGAAACCTTAATGAAATACGTTGTAAGTATTCAGGAAAGACCTCAAAATTTCCCTATCTACTCAGTACAGTCTGATATGGATTCTTTCATTCTTTACAATGCTAAAAGTGATTCCTTAAATGAATTGGAAGTTTTAGCAGCAGAACCAAAAGAAATTACAAATGAATAGTCTAGTGTTCAAATCCAAGAAATTTATGAGAATAATGAAACATCAGACATCCAAGAAAAACTAGAACAAAATAAAAAACCACATCTCCCTATTAAACAGATTCCTAAGACTCCTGACACCAATTATGAACACGAAATTCTTTGGCACTTAGAATTTGATGGTTCAATTAACAAATTAGGAGCAAGAGCAGGAGTTTGGGTGCACAATCTTGAAAACGATCATGCTAAAGGCCATGCCTACAGACTAAACATTAGATGCCCCAATAATATGGTAGAATATGAAGCTCTATTGCTAGGTATTAAATTGATTAAAATATTAGGAGCAATTAGGGTGTCTGTCTTAGGAGATTCTGAGTTAATAGTTCAACAGATTAAAGGACAGTATTCAACAAATGATCCCAAATTGAAGTATTACAGAAATACAGTGATAGATATTCTCAATACATTTCTTGAAACTAAGCTTGCCAAAATCCCAAGAAAACATAACTTACAAGCTCATAGTCTGGCAATGTTTGCCAGCACCTGCAAATTACCATTCGAACCTAATCATTAGTTCACAGCTGAGATTAGACATAGACCAGCTATACCTGACAATTTGAAGAACTGACAAGTGTTTGATAGTGATAAGTAGATTAACAATTTCTTGACCTTAGATGAAGAATTTTCTAACATTAACGTAGATGTAGATACAATTAGTGAGTTTGATCAAATAAATAAAATAGAAACAAACATTTCAGTAGAAAGTGCAACTCAAATGTTTTACCCAACAAAGTTTACCAACAAAGAAATGAAGGATCTTAAAGAAATGGATAATGATGAAATTATTGAGGGAGAATATGAAGTAATCAATTTAAAGCACAATCATTTGCACAAGGGATTAACTCCTTTGGAAGATCTTTTTGATTTCAATGATATTCCAAAGAAACCTAAGATGGAACCCTTAAAAGCAGATATTGAGGACTATAACTTGGGAACTGAAGAAAATCCGAAAATGGTAAAGTTATCTAAATCTTTGTCCCCTGACCAAAAACTCAAATATGTTGAACTAATGAGAGAATTCTAGGATGTCTTTGCCTGGAGTTATGAAGACCTGAAATCTTATGACACCTCCATAATTCAGCATACCATACCCCTGAAAGAAAATAAAAAACCATTCAAGCAAAAGCTTAGAAGAATTAACCCGATACTGCTTCCCTTAATTGAAAAAGAAATCAAACGAATGTATGAAGCAGGGATAATTGCTCCTATCAGGTTTTCAGAGTGGGTGTCTAATCTAGTACATACTAGGAAGAAAATTGGAGAAATCATATTATGTGTTGATTTAAGAAATGTTAATAAGGTTTGAAGGATAATTACCCTTTACCCAAGATGGATCACATTTTACAAAGGGTAGTAGGTGCTTCTAGGATTTCACTTTTGGATGGGTTCTCAGGCTATAACCAGATTTTGGTTCATCCTGATGACCAGGAAAAGACTGCTTTTACAACACCATGGGGCACATTCAAGTATGTCAAAATTCCATTTGGACTTAAAAATGCAGGGGCAACCTTCCAAAGAGCAATGGACATAGCATTTGCAAAAGAAATTCATGATTTTCTGGTTATATATCTAGATGACCTGACTGTTTTTTCTAAATCAGATCAACAACATTTGGATCATCTGAGACAAGTATTCTTAAAATGCAGAAAATATGGTATTTCTTTAAATCCTAAGAAATCATTATTTTGTCTAGAGGAAGGCAAACATTTAGGCCATATCATCTTGAAAGAGGGCATCAGAATTGATCTTGATAGAATAGAAGCTATTCTGCAAATACCCCACCCTCGCAATGTCAAAGAACTTCAAGCTTTCCTAGGAAAGATTAACTTTTTGAGAATATTCATATCTAACATAGCTGAATTAATTAGATTGCTTGATAATATGTTGAAAAAGGATTCAAATACTAAATGGACAGTTGAATCCAAACAAGCCTTTAAAGAAATTAAAATGGCTTTGACCAGAACATCGGTCCTTACAAGTCCAAAGTTTGACAGAGACTTCATAATATTTTCATTTGCATCAGAACACAACATAGCAGTTGTTTTACTATAAAAGTATGATCAAGGATGTGAAATACCCATAACCTTTTTTAGTAAAGAACTTAGGGATGCACCACTAAAATACAAAATCATGGAAAGAAAAGCTTTTGCACTTGTAAAATATATTAAAGACTTTAGAGTCTACATATTGTACTCTCATGTAATAACCTATGTACCAAATGTTGTTGTCAAAGACATCTTAACCCAGGATGGAATTGAGGGAAAACGAGGTAAATGGATTGCTACTATATTAGAGTATGATATCGAAATAAAACCTACAAAGCTTATAAAAGGATAGGGATTGGCCAAGCTCATGACTAAAACAAATTGTCAAGTCGTAGACATTAATGAACTGAATAATGAATAAGAGATGTTGACTCCACAAATCAGCCAGACCTTCTTAGATTCACCTTGGTATTCTGATACAACTTATGTATTATTGAACCTGTAGGATCCTTCAGGGTTATCTAGAATAAAGAAAAGATTTTTAAAGATGAAAGCTTCAAAGTTTTGTATTTTAGATAATGCTCTTTTTGGAAAAATCATGAAGATATTCTATTGAATTGTTTATTAAAAGAAGAAGCTGGCAAGGTTCTCCAATAATTTCATGTAGGAGACTATGGTGGACACCTTTATTGGAAAGTAACTGCAGACAAGATCCTAAGGGTTGGATTTTATTGGCCAACCTTGTTCACTGATGTAAAGGAATTTGTCACTGCTTGCCATAAATGTAAAATTTTTGAAGGCAAGAGAAAACTATTACCTTTACCCCTGAGACCAATTTCCACTGAAAAACTCTTCCAACAATGGGACTTGGACTTCATTGGAGAAATCCATCCTCCCTCCTCTGTCCAACACAAATGGATTCTCACTACCACTGACTATTTCACCAAATGGATAGAAGCCATTCCTTCTAGACAAGCCAATGACATAGTGATTATAGGAGTCTTAGAAACCAACATATTCTCTAGATTTGGCTGTCCTGAGAAAATCATAACTGATAATGTTGCTGCCTTCAAATCCAAGAAAATGACAAGTTTCTGTAATAAGTACCATATCACTTTAGTCCATTCCACAGCCTATTACCCTCAAGGTAATGGTCTAGCTGAGTCTTCCAACAAAATCCTAATTAATATTATTAAGAAGTTATTGGAAGAGAATAAGAAAAATTAGCACAAGAAACTTACTCATGCACTATGGGCAAACAAACTTACCACCAAGAAATATATTGGAACTAGTACTTATGAATTAGTCTATGGCATGGAGGTTGTATTTCCTTCATCTTTAGGAGTTCCTGTAATGAAATTACTTCAAGAAGCTCAAGTGGAACCCAATGATATTCAAAGGAGGATAAACCAGACCATCCATCTGCAGCAAACTAGAGAGGAAGTGTATCAGAGATCCCAAGTGTTACAAGAGAAGCTTAAGAAAATATTTGATAAAAGAACCAAGGCAGAAGATTTCTACCTTGGAGACAAAGTTTTAAGATGGGATTCCAGGAGAGAGGATAAGGGAAAACATGGGAAGTTTGAATTCCTATGGAAAGGACCTTTTATTATCCATGCCTTACAAGGGAACAATACTTACTATCTGAAAAACTTGGATGGCACAGAAACAGAAGAAGGGCCAGTTAATGGTCGGATGTTGAAAAACTACTATGATCCTACCTTTTAATGTATTCTGATTTAACATGTACATATTATATCCTTGGTAATGTCATAGTTTGGATTGGATACCAACTTGCTAGAGTTGAAGATCGAAGAGAAGGCCCTAAGCTTCAGAAGTGTCACTTTCATACATACAATAAAGCAACAAGCAGAAGAAGATTCCATAGTTCAGCCAAAATCATTCGGAGGCCATATAACCTACTATTCTTGACTTTCCACTAGGAAAATCCATCCCCAAGTGGAGCAAGTGTTATGCTCCTATACCAATAGGTGTCATATTTCATGATTGACTTGATGGGCTATGTAATATGTTCATGCCTTTACTTGTTGCAAAGGTTTTCCATATTATTAAAAAAATAAAAATAAATTTAAAAAATGTAAAGAGGGTATAACCTAAAAGAAAAATCAAAGGATGAAAAGAAATAAAATGGTCAAAAAAGTGAGGGAAAATGAACCCCACCAAAAGAAACACCAAGGAAAGTGTCCAAGTATTAATTCCACTACTTTTACTCTTATGTAATAATCAAATTGTGTGCAACTTGTAACTTATGCCACAATTGGTGAACAGTCAAATAGTTTAAACTTGACTAGTTCATATTTTCAATTTTATGTTTAGAGATAGAGAATAAAATCTAACCAGACGGTTTTATCTTGGCAGATAAGTAGATAGGTAGAGTGAATAAAAGGAGCTCAACAGTTTAATCTGAGCCCTTGGATGTAATAAGGTTAGACTTAGATAGATTTATATATGTAAAAGAAAAAGTGTGATAAGGGTTTACCAGTCCAAGTGCACCCTAATAAAGAAGAAAAAATGTCAGGCTAATGTAGGTAGGGTAGGTAGATGGCGTTGCAGAATTACTTCTGATGGATAATATCTCTAAATGTGTTAATTTTAATTTTTATCACAAGTGTAAGGGAGACATTTCACTTGATACAGTTCAAGCAAAATAAGGTCAAATAATAAACTTCCCTTCACATTTTTCCCTAAAGATTTTAGTAATTCCCCCTAAAATATTAATGTCTTTGAAAATTAAAGGGGCTTAGAGAATTTCTCTGACTTCTGGAGGGACCGGACCCTCGGCCTAGTAATCTAAAAGCCTAAAATACTTAAAAAACCATCATTCATTCATTCTCATAAGTCTTTTCCTAAGTAAAACCCCATTTTACTTAGGAAAATTACATAATATTACATAAATCCCCTTTTCACTTTAGCCTAAGTTGAATATACTCTCTAATGTTTTACTTAGCGCTTATTCTCATTTTATGTCATATTAACTTTTAACACATATTATATAACTCCCGAATAAAGTTCCACCCTTTCCCGTATTATTTAATTATATATTAAATCCCCAAATTATTATATACTCCGCCCCGGTTAATTATAACCATAAACATAGTTAAAAAGGGATTAATGGATTAATTTGAGATTCATTAATAACCTAATCTCCCCTCTCCGCAAAAAGGAATTAATTAACCATCTTAGTTAATTAAGAACCTCTCCACCATTCAAAAACTCTCCGATATGATTTATTAACTTATTAATTAAATCGGGCCTGTCGTAGTTAAAATCTTGTCGTACCCCGCTTCCGTCCACCGTTAGATCTCGTCCTTATCATCCGATGGTCGGTTTCAATATCGCGGCCCCCTGGTGACTGTGCATTAACACGCAATCACCAGGTTGTTTTCATCCTGTACCTTCGCCACGTGTCATGAAACTAGTGCAATCACTGTCCTCCGATCTAATACCGCCCGATCCCAAAAGTGGTGCAATCACATACCACTTACCGACCTCCATAAATGACAAAATGTCATTTCCCTGCATACGTCACCCTCCCGATAATCCAAAAAAACCCCACCAACCTAGATTTTGCAGATAAAACCAATGAAATGTCATTTTCAATGTTTTATATGGCAAACTGTGTTCCCATGCAAAGCGACATCCCAGTCAACTGTTGAATCTTTTCAACTGCCACCTGGTCAGAAAATTTGCAGTGACGCCATCCAGAACTTGTTATCCATCCTGCCATTTCACTATTCACTTCCCCAATACAGGTATTTAACCATTTCCACCAAAACCCTACAAGTTTTGGTTTTATACTGAATATTCTACAGAAAATACCAATTTCACTATACATTCAGTCTTTATTTCACTATATAGGTTCCCAAACCTACTGTTTTCACTATTTTTCATAGAAAACCCAAATTCCATTCCTGAATCCATAAGAACTAGAGATGGAAACTCCTATAGCTCTGAATCTTGTACCCATGAATCCTCCTCAGAAAGATTTAGATTATTTGCCTCTAGCCGATAAAGATTTTCAGATAAAAGACTTATCCGGTAATGAAAACCACCTTAAGATCTTTTGCCAAGCCAGAGACAACTATCTTAATGGCTCTGACATCTTAGGACTATGGGAATCCAACCTTCCCATGTACTTCCTCCCTTCAGTCCATGTGTTCCCAGATATAATTCATCACTATTGTGCCAATTATGACCCTAACCAAAGAGCAGTCATGTCCCCAAGTCAAATAGTCCTTTTTCCCATAACTGCTCAGTCCATCAATGAAATGTTGCAATTCCACTCCAGTCACACTCTCACTCCCCTTTCTATGGGATACTTACTTGAAAGAGCTCCCCAATTATCTCAATCAGAACTGACTCACATTTGTCAGATGTTCATGGACCCTGAACATCAGCCTAAGGGCCCACCTCCTTATCTGCCGGTTTTCTTTACAGAGACAGGAAACTTTATTGTTGATATGATAGCCTCAATCATGGGATTCAAATGTGGAGAGTATGTTGATGAGATAACCTTAGTATTATTGTCAATTTTTTCTCCTGGATAGCCCCTGCTATTAAATATGATTATGCCTCTTATATTGCCAACACAATTCATGACAAATTCCTAAGACTGGACAATGAAGGAGTCTTCAAATACACTACTTTCATCTATCATATTCTGTTGTATTATCAGTCAGACAACTTCCCTTTCCATGTCAAGAAACTTGACACCAGAGGAAATCCAAGGTCTGTCATTTTTTGGAGTCCCATATTCCATAATTCCATTGAGACCCCTTACACCTACAATGAGTTCATTGACCTATTTGTCCATCCAGCAACCACTTTAGTGATAGGAGTTTCCCCTCCTAGGATAAATGGTGATATGAAGAAAATCCTCCAGTTCTCCAAGCAGTATAGGATAGGTGATTGGTACCTATATAAGAATCACACAGAAATCAAGATTTATGGGTGTGAACTTTTCGCTTTTAAACTACCAAAGTATGTTCCAATGAGACTCTTTGCATTGGAATATTTCAGGCAAATGATAAATGCAGACCTAGTCCATTTTTGTAATGCCAAGAAGAAATATCAGCTTAGAATCAAGAACTAGCTAGGCCCTTTTGTCTGCAACTCTAGGGAAGCATGGAAAAAAGCAGAAATTTTTTTAGAAGAGCAACTTAAGTTACAAAAGAGTTTTGGATGGAAACCATATGATCCTAATAGCTTTATATGTGATAGAAGAATGAAGAATAGGTTGTCCCCATATATTCACCATAGAATTCCATAAATTGAACAATATGCAAATATGAATGAATGGAGGGAAGGAACCCTAGTAGAGCATGATAGTGAACAAGTCAATTTTGATAAATTTATGAGAGATATTGAGAAAGCACTTGACTTGGATTCTTTTGGTCGGGTACCATTTAAGTTATCTCAAAGTCCAAGATTTAGTGCCTCTAGTACTGGAACCTCTCGGCAACCTTCACAGGAAACAAATATACCAGCTATAGGGTCATCCAAGGGCAAGGAATTAGAGACTAGCTTTCAACACACTGAACAACCTACAATGTCCATGCAGCCTGAAACTTCCAGAGAACAGGCTCAAATACAGACTCCTCCCACTTAGATCAATATAGGAGAGCCTCCAGTTCTACAAACTCCTCTAAATGAGGAAAGAAACAAAAAGAAAAATAGGGGAAAAACTAGCCCTACTAGTGAACCATCAGGACAACCTGGAACAAAGAGATAGAGATTAAATCCCCTTTCAGAGGAGGAATTTGCTAAAGAAAATACAGATAGTCAGAGGGAAGAAAGAGTGAAAAGCCAACAAACTTTCCCCATAGAAGGAACATCCACTAGCTCTCAAAGGTAGGAGCTATAAAGGTAGAAAAGTGTAGAGATATCTTCTTTCAAACCACCAAGGACTGATGCCTCAGATATCAAGAAAACATTCATAGAAATAAAAGCCAGGAACGATCCATTGAGGCTGCAGGTTTATAACCAATATTTGAAGATGGCTCCTACAAATCAACATAGACTGATTTTAGCCTATGACATCAAAGAAGACAAGATGATAATGAGCTATTTTAAGCCAAAGGTGCAATAGCCTAAATCAGCAGCAGATTATCTCTGACCAAATTTTGAGGTCATGGCAAAGGATCTTCATCCTTTGGATCAAATTGAGTTGCATAAGCAAATGGGAGAAAGTATTTATTCAACCTTGACTAGTAAGGCAATGATGGCCCACAGGTTACAAAATTCTTTGGATAATACTATTGCTCAACTACACTTGGAAAAGGCCTCCTCTCAGGCCAAAGATAATAGAATAAAAACCTTGGAAGAAATAATTATTGGATTGGGCCATGATCCCAAAGATGCAAAGGCTACATAAGCCTTGATAAAAAAGAAAGATGAAGATATTTTTGCCCTAAGGAAGCAACTAAAATAACCATCGTCAAGGCATCTGTAGATTGATGAGGTGATAAAGAAAAAATCTGAAGAAGAGCTGATGGATTTAATCTTAAAGCTTAATGAAGGACTGAATGATACTGAACAAGCACTTGAAAAGGCATTGAAGGACAAGCAGGGAGAGTCGACCTCACAGTCAACAGCAGTCCCATCAACTCTAGGAGTAGCATTGGCACCAAATATTCCACCAGTCACAGCAGAGGCAGTTACAGGTACAAAAACAACAGGAATAGTAGGATTAGCACAGGGCAATCCTGCTAATTTAAGCATTTTAGAGATAATAAAATCAATGGAGGACCTGAAACTACAAGTTTCAGAACTAAATAAGGTAAAGGAGAAATATGTCAAAATGGAACAAAGCTATGATCTCTCAAAGATAAATGTTGTAGAAAAGACAAGAGAGATTAAAGTGTTAGAAAACAAAGTGAAATCATTGGCGAAAGATCTTACATTTGACAAGCCTCTAACAGAAATCAAAAGGATTCTTTGGGCCAACATCACTCAATCCATAAACGATGTTTTGCCATCTATCCAAGTAATTTTTTAGCAGATTGATCTTGTGAAGGTAGCGCAAGAAGAAATCCAAAGAACAAAGGTAGAATTAGGAAAAATGCTTGAGGAAGCCAACAAACTCATACATTTCTTGAATACTAGAAATAAAGAACAGCGGGAAAATTTGGGCATTAATGATAGAATAGAAACCATTTTAGAAATTAAAAGGGTATTAACCAGGAAAACTTTGATTCAGAATTTAGAAGAAGATGTCATGACATGCGGGTAGAGATTAATTCTTTTATGGAGAAGTTTGATATTTTGCAGAATAAAGGGCTACCCAGTCCTTTAGTGATTAATGACAAGTTAATGAGGCATAAATATTATGTGGTGAAATTGAATAAGTATGCAGGAAACCAAGCAGGTTCATCTACAAGTGCATCAGGAATAAAACATTGCCTATGGGCAAAGTTCTCTATGACAGCCTAGAGAACTTATTCTATGTCGAACATGAACTAAGGCGCTTTTTCCCAATTCAACCTACATTTTTCGAGTATATAGAAATAGATGAAACCCTCAGAAAGCTTCAAAAAACCAAAATACCACAGCCAAAATGGTGGGAAGAAATGCTTGAAATTTTGTAATTTATTCTAGTTAAAAGGTAAATTTTGATTCTTAATACAGTTAATGAAGGTAAAGAGGATGAAAAGAGATCAACAAGTAAGGATTATCAGATGCAGGTAAAGTGTATCAGTAGGGAGGTCAAAATAGAGCAACCATCACATAGTTACAAGAAGGACAACAAAAGGCCAAATCATAGAGCCTAACTCCAGCACATTCTCGAAAATAGGGACAACAAACCATTCAGTTGCCTTATCTGTCATCTACAAGGTCTTCTAGCCCTATTTTCTTAAAGGATATGATTAGTCACCCCAGTTTGTGTCTCACTTTGTTATGAGATATTTGATTGTAAATTTTTTTGTATAAATACCCCCTCAATTGGAGTATTGAGTGTGGATTCTTAGACATTGCTGTAATATTGATTATTTTGGAATAAAGTGTTGTTTGGACCAGCTTTTGTATGGCTTGCTAGATAAAGGATTGATGAAAACGACCTTACATAGATTTCTTAAATCAAACACCGGATCAAAAAGTCCTCTATATCTTATGTTTCAAAGTTTTCCTTGTTTATTATATCATCTATGTTTCATATCAAAATGATAAAGGAAAAATAGTAATTCAGAATATTCTTGATTGCACTCTGTTTCCGATCATTATTATTCTCCATGTTTTCTTCTGAATTAGGATAAACAGTGAAACATTAATTGATCCTATTTTCTAGTTCATTCATTTTTATTATTTATTAAAGAATACTTAACTTCTCTTTAGTAGTAATCATTCAAGTTCCCTCTTTAAATAGGTTGAAGGATTCTTAACTACCCTTCACCCATTTTAAACTCATTTCATCTATTCCAAGTTGTTATTCGCTCCCTGTTTGACCATCTTGCTCTGTGAAACCATATTTTGTTAAGAAACCAAATCCAATTAAGCCATCTTCTTTCACTCCATTAGCCCAATGGCCTAAGCTACTCAGTCATACCCCTCTGCTATTGAATCTCACCACGCAAACTCAAACAATACTCCTAAACTTCGCAACTAGCCTAAAATCTTTCAAAACCAAGCTAAATAAAAAATAGAGAGCCCTCTCTAGGTACAGATTGGATAGATTATGTACCTAAAAGTTGGTTTGCGGTTACCTTTAACCCCTTTCCTCTTCCCAACAACTTCAAGGAAAATCTGAGTGATAACACTACCATTCTAAAGTATTTCGTGGGTAGTTCTTAACTACACTACCTACAACAAGAAATTATATGCCCTAGTGCAATATGTTAAGAAGTGGAAACGTTATCTAATGGGAAAGAAAATAGTAATCCACACATATCACTAGCCACTATAGTACCTATGGGCCTAGAGTAAGCTACAAAAAACCAATTATTACAAGTGGATGGGGTTTCTGCAGTAGATTGATTTCGTTATGAAGTATAAGAAATGAAGCACAAAAAATTTGGTCAACATACTTTCAACTCCACCCACATCAAACATCACAACTTTGGGAACTCTGTTGCACATGGATCCATTCACCCATGATGCATATAGAGAGGAATATTCAAATAATGGGGACTTCAAGGATGTGTCTCAATAGTTGAAGAGCTAGGACCATGTGCAAGACACTGATAACAATGTTGATTACTATCTCTAAGAAAGGCTACTCTATATGTTGGATAAGTTATGTGTTCCTAAAAGTGAGTGATTGTAGTTATTAAAGAGGCTTGAAAATCCAAGGTTGTAGGAAATTTTGGTGTAGGGAAAACAATATTCAACTTGTAGAGGTATGAGTATTGGCCCAGGATGTAAGAAAAGGTAGTTAGGTTCATAAGAAGATGCATGCTTTGTTATACCAGAAAGCCTAGTAACATAAAACAAAGTCTCTATCATCCCTTATCTCTACCCACTCATCCTTGGGAAAAAAAAATACATGGATTTTGTGGGAGGTTTACCAATAACCATGAAGCATCATGACTACCTATTTGTGGTAGTTGATAGGGTTATTAAGATTTTTGTTCTAATGCCCTTTAAAAATACCATTAGTGGAAAATAAGAATAAAAATAGTTCTTCAGATAGGTGTGGGTGCACTTTGGCATATAGAGGATCATCGTTTTAGAAAGAGACGATATTTCCTAGTGAATTTTGTTCTACATTGTGGGAGACAATGGACACAAAGTTAAAGACTTTTACAACATTCCATTTGCAAAATAATTGGTAAACGTAAGTAGTCATCTTGACTTTGGTGCAAGTATTGAAGTGTTACAATATGAAGAATATGAATATCCTGGATTAAAAATTGGTATATATACAACACTTTTATAACAAATCATTCTATACTTATACATTTATGTCCCCATTTGAAACTCCTTTTCGATATTTTCTAGCTTCACCTTTGGATATTGCATATGGACAACAAGGATGAGTGATAGGGGTTCTTACATAGGATGCCTTCAGTGTTGAAAACATTGTTGATAATATCTGTAAAATCCTTATACAAATATAGGAGAGACTGCAGAAGCCACAAGAAAATTATAAGGCTAGGTATGATCGACATTAAACAAAGAATGTGTTTAAGGTTGGAGACAAATTATAGTGACAGTTGAACAAGGAGAGGATATATGGTCTTGGTAATAGAATCAATTCCTTGTGGTATGGTCCCTTTTAGATACTAAAAAAGGTGGGAGATAACACTTATAGACTCATTATACCCCCATAGATGTTCATGTACTTAGTGGTGAATGTGGAGAATCTAAAACTCTATGAGCCTTCCATTCTAGATTAGGAAGAGAAACATGTCCTACCTTTTATAGAGTCTTTGGCACTAGATCCTTAGGCAAAGTTGAAAGGGGATATGATTTTTTAGAATATGTATAAAAATATGAGACATGGGGATCATGACCATTGGTAGATTGGGTTGAAAGGAAAAATTCTAGGTAAAGCTGAATGGTACACACGAGAGAAGATGGAGGAAAATTTTTCTTGCCTCATTCAATAGAAGATTTTTGGACACAAAAGCCTCCCAAAATGAGGAGGTATGATTTATATTGGTTAATTATATTTTTTCATTTAGATTGATGAATTTAGAGTGGAAAAAGTGGAAGAATTAACTCACAGGACCATTTTTACTAATGGGTCTAGTTGGGAAATTTCGGGTAAAAATATTTAGGATATGATTTGAGGCATTAAGTGTGTTATCACTCAGGTTGTCCTTAAGCTTCGGAAAGGATACGGCCGAGGTAACCACTAACCAACTTTAGACTGCAGGTCCTAGCCTACCTACAGTCAGAGAGGGCTCTCTCTTTATGATTTAATTTTGTTGAAGATGATGTTAGGCTAGCTATTGAGTTCAAGGGGTTTTGTTTATGGTTTGGTGGGAAGGAGGTTGCTTTCAAACAGAGAGGTGATGCATAATGTGGTAAGTTTCAAACCATTGGGCATGGAGTCATGGAGTAAGACTACTGGTGCATTTTCTTGGTGACAAGAGGAATGAGGAGCAAGGTAGCTGCTTATGAAACAATATTCAAGGTAAAAGAGATGGAGTGGGGCTAAGGAATGAGAGGCAACAAAGAATCTCTCCAACAGGTTAGTAAAGGGAAGATGAACGAACTCTATCTAGGAGCAGCTAAGAATTCTTAGACAACAGCCATTCATATGTGAAATAGATTAAACATGAGCCATAAAGGAATTCATATTTATGCCTAAATCAAGAAGAAAACATAAAGAGCCACGGAAATTGAGCATAGAGGGCAGCTAAGCAAATTCTAAGCCAATCCTTTGTTTTGTGACTTGAGCATGTATGAAATTGAGATAATAGAGGTGAGAGACACTTATTGATCCATATAGCAGCACATGAATTCCATCATCCACTCTTCAACCATTAACGACACATCAAACAATCCGTCCTCCAAAGCTTTAGCAGTCTTTGATTAAAGAAAACATATCAGATACAGAGCGAGTCTCTAGAGGAGTCATACAACCAACCAACCAACCAACCCCCCAAAACAGTGCAGAGGGTGGTATATATAGAAGAAAAACTACAGACTTCCCCTTGAACGGGTGTCAAGGGGAAAAATATCCCAAAAAATATCTCTGAAAACAGATCAAAAGAGATATGTGCAGTCACTATCTTTGAACCTAATCTATGCTGGAAATAAATGCATAAAACATCAGAAACAGTTGCGCATGGGGCAGCTGGCATCTCAAGTTATGTAAAAGAGGGTTGCGCATGGGGCAGCTTCCTCAAAAATGAGTGGAGCGAGGCCTTTGAGTCATGTACTGGCCTCATGGCCATAACTGTAAGTTGGGGAGCCACAACAACTTGATGATGCTTTGCCGAATCTGCTGGGGCCCTTCTGTTTCATCTGCTTCCTAAGATTTTTCCTGATACTCTCTGTCACTTCCCTGATACTCTTTTGCTTTAAAAATGATCTGAACTGTCACATCAAATCATTAGTGGCCGTTGTTTGGCCCAAGTATCTGTTGCGAGGCGCTTTGTTGCTCCTGGGTGGTTGTCGGCCCTCGGCCGACTCAAAAAATTCTTTAACAACACTTAAAGTCACGAACTGGATGAGTAAAGGGTCATTAAAGGCCTGCCGAGGTGAAAACCCGCTATTTGGGGCAGTTTGGGCCTGGAGCGATCTCAAAATGGCTAAGGAAAACCATAATTTCTTTATGCCTGGGCGGGCACGTGCGCCGCACACAAAACCTTTTAAATGGACCATTTCTGAATAGCACAGAAAATGTGTCCAAAATATGAAATTTCAATGAAAATTGGCTTTTGGCGGGGACTGTAGCAGCCTTTAAATCCTGGCCGTTGGATCCGGTGCGGGCCGATCCAACGGCTATCGCTAAATCGCATCGGGGCGGACCAGGGGGTAGCACATATGGGATCGCCGAACTGCGCGGACCCGATATCCTTTATACGCCGCGCCTTAATTTTATTTCGGCTCCGCTGGTCGGAGCCATATACATCGGGTGATCGCCGAAATAATATGGGTCGTTGATTTGGGGCCAAAAATGGATGGCTGAGATTGAGTCGGAAATTCGCTATCGGCGGGACCCTGGGGGGCGGGCAACTGCCGACGCGATATAATATAACATATGCCCCAAAACCCTTGAAAACCATAACATTTCGATACATTTAATGTATCACATTGGCGGATGGCGGGGTGATATGTTTGCAATGTAACATGCCGAAAGGCACTGTTTGGAGACCTGCGCGAAAGGTTTATGATATGCCACTACCCCCTCCCGATAGCGATTTTGCATCGGAGGGGAAACAAAAGGACCCATTTCTCATCGGAGCCATTATTTATACAAAAATGCAAGTCTTTTGAATTCGGAGGGGGTAACCTTTATGCCTTTGCTTGGAATCTAAGGCATCGGAAGGGGTCCGATAGCCAAAAAAAAGGGAAGATTTTATCATTTTTGAAGGCTTTTCATGGTTTTTGCATGGTTGCATATTCTTATGCCTCGGAAGGAGTCCAAAGGTACTTAGGAGGAAAATGATATGGTTTTGAGAGGGGTTTCATGCCTTATAAAGGCAAACCAAGGTCAAAGGGGTGAATTTTAAACATGTGAAGGGGAATTATGCAAAGGAATGAGTCCTTATGCACCTGGGAGATAGTTAGGGGGTATGAAGGGTTCTATGCATTGGAAAGTGTCCAAAATGTATGAGAAGATGGTTTGAGGGGGCAATGAGGGTTCTTGCTTAGTTTCAGATAAACTTAGCAATTCCCGAGGATGCATATGGTTATTTTTCAACCAAGGGGAGGGGATAAGTATATAGGGGAGTTATATACATAGTTTTAGTAGCGGAAGGGGAAATAGATATGGAGCTAGATAGTAAAGTTAGTAGTTAATATGACAATGATGAGAAAAAGCGCTAAGTATGATGTCTTAGGCTATCAATGGGGGAAAATGACTGATAGAAGAAGTGTGAAAATTCCTTGAGTGAAGCAGATCTTCACCAAGGTAAATGATATGGAGAATGATGAAACTAAGAGATACCAAGCAGATCTTGACCTCTTTTATGGAATTTAGTGAGAGATTTGGGGAAAGAGGAAGAAAGGGAAGTTAGACATGCCTCGCTTGAAGTCCTCCAGCTGAACACCTGCCTTCAACTTGTGATATGATAGATATAACAC
Organism: Pinus tabuliformis; assembly: GCA_031772625.1. Lineage (NCBI taxonomy): Eukaryota > Viridiplantae > Streptophyta > Pinopsida > Pinales > Pinaceae > Pinus > Pinus tabuliformis. The sequence goes on from CM062806.1 coordinate 685,074,062, forward strand.
TTGACAATATGAAATGGATCACAAGCCATGATTCTGCAACCACAAAGCTACCTACCCGACATATTCACCTAGCATTTTCTCTTCTTTTTGGTTTGGGTGCACTTGAACTAGCATACCCAGCTTTTCATTCTTTCTTGTTGTGCTCATATCTACTTCTACACTTATTTCAACTAGGGGCTTAGATTAAGCTGTTGAGCACCCTTGTTTCTCTACCTAAGTACAAATCTGCCAAGATTAAGCTGTTTGGACAGATGTTCATTCTCTATATTCTACAACATGAAATTGAAACCCAGGGAAGCCAAGATTAAGCTGTTTGGCTTTCCCATACTTGAAAACTGATCAAAATGGATTACTCATCAAAACTGGAACAAAGCAGTGTCATTAAAACTAGCACACCTTCATGGATACTTCTCTGGTCATCTGTAGCAAATATGGAGCATTGCAGCATGCATAGTACGACATATTTGGCATGCAAAAATGTCGATCATGAAAGATGGTTAACCTGCTGCAGCAGGAGGCTAACAGTGGCTCCACTTGGGGATGGCTTTTCCTTGTGAAAAGCCAAGAACAGCAGGTCAGACTGCCTTGATCCTCTGTTGTTGCTGCAACACTGAAAACTTCTTTGTGCTGACTGTTAGATAATCGAAACTTTTGGAATAAGAACAACACTTTCCCTCAACTGAATCACTGTGAATGTAAAGCACTGCCTACTTTCTTCTGCGTGCTTGATATTACATACAATGTTGCCTGATCACTGCCTTTTAAAATAAGCACAAAAAGGGAACAAAACAGGAGCTCCTCTTTCCTTGTCTTTGAACAGGCTGTAGATGTAACGCTAAAAAAAACTCCTCTATTTTGATACTACTTACTGAAGATCTGGAAGCCTGAATGCAACATTTTTAATAGAACTTGTTGTTCTAAATAACAGCGCTGCCCCTTTACCATTGAGTGTATTAAAAATATATCATAACCCGCCTTGTGTGCCCTTTGAAGTAAGTTCATAACCGGGGGCAAATTTGATGTGCTTCTCTTTGAAATTCACCTCAAAGAACAGAGGCTTCGGATGTTGCGCCCCTTTGGCTTCTTTTCTTCGGGACTGCGCTCTTTTCCCAAAATCAATGCAAAGACAGTGCTTTGAAATGGGGGGTTTGCATGGGCTGTGTCTTCAAGCTTTGCTGCGCTGCTCTGCTATGGTCAATGCTTATGGTAGATTTTTAAAACGGAGGACCTGCGCTGCTCTGCCTCCATAACTTCGCTGCTTGGCTCCAAGCAATCAGATTGCTTACATAGACATAAAAAGAAAGTGCTTATATGTACATGCATTAATATACAAATATATACACAAGAACCCTGTATCCCTTAGATAACTGGATCAAGGTAATGCTTCAACATGCGGCCATTCACAGGGCCCTCTTCAACTGCGCAGGCATCTGGAGTTTTGAGAAAATATGTATTATTGCCTTGAGTAGCGGTGATGACAAATGGGCCTTTCCATAGAAAGTCAAACTTTGCATGCTTTCCCTTGTCTTCTCGTCTTGAGTCCCACCTTAACACTTTATCGCCAATAAAGAAATCCTCAGCCTTAGTCCACTTTTCAAACACCTTCTTCAGCCTTTCTTATAACATTTGAGCTCTGTCATACACCTGCTCTCTGGTTTGCTGAAGATGAATGGTCTGATTGATCCTTCGTTGAATGTCATTTGGTTCAGCTTGAACCTCTTGCAACAACTTGATAACAGGAATGCCTAAAGAAGATGGAAATTTAGCCTCCATGCCATATACTAGCTCATAAGGGCTCATCCCAATGGATCTCTTTGTTGAAATTCTGTCTGCCCATAGGGCATTGGTGAGCTTTTTATGCCAATTCTTCTTGTTTTCTCCTAAGGTCTTCTTGATAATACTAATCAGGCTCTTGTTAGATGACTCGGCTAAGCCATTACCTTGAGGGTAATAGGATGTGGAATGGCCTAAAGTGATATGGAATTTATGGCAAAAATTGATCATCCTTTTGGATTTGAAAGCGGCGGCATTGTCAGTGATGATCTTCTAAGGGCAGTAGAATCTAGAAAGGATATTGCACTCAAGGAATTGGATAATACTGGTGTCATTGGCTTGCCTACATGGGATGGCCTCAATCCACTTAGTGAAATAATCGGTGGCTGTTAAGATCGACTTATGCTGGCCTGAGGAAGAGGGATGGATTTCCCCAATGAAGTCAAGACCCCATTGTTGAAAAGGTTTCTCGGTTGAGATGGGTTTCAGAGGCAAAGGGAGCAGCTTTTTCTTGCCTTCAAAAATTTGGCAATTGTGGCATGAGGTGGAAAACTTCTTTACATCGGCAAACAAAGTGGGCCAATAGAAACCGGCCCTTAAAATTTTATCAGCAGTGGACTTCCAATATAGATGTCCTCCACAGTCCCCTGCATGGAATTCTTTCATGACATTACTAGTTTCATTCTTGGTCAAGCAATTAAGCAATATGCCTTCATGATTTTTCCAAAATAATGCACCATCTAAGACACAAAATTTCAAAGCCTTCATTCTTAAAAATCTCTTCTTGGTCCTGGACAATCCTGGGGGAGCACACAGGTTTAACAATACAAAGCAAATATTAGCATACCATGGGGATTTCAAAAAGGTGTCATTGATCTGTGGAGTCGCCAGCTCCTGTTCATTGTCCAGTTGGTTGATGTCTAAGGTTTGAAAGTTTGTTTCGGACATCAGTTTGGCTAAACCTTGTCCCTTTATCAGCTTGGTTGGTTTTATCTCTATGTCATACTCAAGAATGTTAGCAATCCACTTGCCTCTTTTGCCTTCTAACCCCTCTTGAGTTAATATATCCTTTACAATAGCACTTGGCACATAAGCAATCACATGTGAGTATAAAATATAAATTCGGAATTCCTTGATTGCTTTAACAAGGGCATAGGCTTGCTTCTCCATGATTGGGTATTTCAGGGGGCATCTCTTAAGGCTCGGCTGAAAAAAGAAATTGGCTTTTCGGCTCCGTGATCATCCTTTTGCAGAAGGACAATAGCTATAGTATTATCAGATGCGAATGAAAATATGATAAAATCCCTATCAAATTTTGGACTTGTGAGGAATGGGGCTTGAGTTAAGGCTGACTTGATACCCTCAAATGCTTGCTTGGCCTCTAGAGACCACCTTACCTTGGCATCTTTCTTGAGCATGTTATTTAGCATTCTTATTAGCTCAGCCAGGTTTGGAATAAACCTCCTTAGGAAATTTATTTTCCCAAGGAATGCTTGCAATTCTTTTATATTTCTGGGATATGGGATTTGCAATATAGCTTGGATCCTTTCCGGATCAATTCTAATACCATCCTTTGAGATGATATGTCCAAGTAATTGGCATTCTTCAAGGCCAAAGAGATACTTCTTGGGATTCAAGGAAATTCCATATTTCCTGCATGTCATAAAAATTTGCCTAAGATGCTTGAGGTGCTCTTTGTCAGATTTGGAAAATGGGGTAAGATCATCAAGGTAGACAACTAGGAAATCATGGATTTCCTTGGCAAAGGCAATGTCCATTGCCCTTTGAAAGGTAGCACCAGCGTTTTTAAGACCGAATGGCATCTTTACATACTTAAATGTCCCCCACGGTGTGGTAAAGGCTGTCTTGTCTTGGTCATCCAGGTGAACAAGTATTTGGTTAAAACCTGAGAAGCCATCTAGTAAAGAGATTCTAGATGACCCCACTACTCTTTGCAAGATGTGGTCCATTTTGGGCAGAGGATAGTGGTCCTTTAGGGAGACTTGATTTAGATTTCTGAGATCTACACAAAGTCTGATCTCATTTGTTTTCTTTCTTGTGGGAACTAAGTTTGACACACATTCGGAAAACCTAATGGGTGCAATGATTCCTGCCTCATACATCCTCTTTACCTCCTTCTCAACCAAAGGAAGGAGCAAGGGGTTGATTCTTCTAAGTTTTTGTTTGAAAGGCTTCTGATTTGGTTTTAAGGGAATGGTGTGTTGGATTACTGAGGTGTCATAAGATTTCAAGTCCTCATAACTCCAAGCAAAGACATCTTGGAATTCTTTGAACAAATCCACATACTTTGGTTTTTGATCAGGAGGTAAAGACTTAGACAGTTTGATCATTTTGGGCTTCTCTGCTGTCCCAATGTTGTGTTCTTCTATGGCAGTGTTTATAGGCTGCATTTTTGGCTTTTTGGGGACATCATTGGCATCAAACATGTCTTCTAGTGGAGTGAGGCTAGCAGGCATAAAGCTATCCTCTAGATCAATGATTTCATCCTCTGGTTTGGTTATTTCCTCCAAATGCATATGTTTCAATTCCTCTATGTTTTCTTCATCAAAGATGGTTGGCTGTAGCATTCTTCTAGCTGTTTGAGCTGTTATAGTTTGCTAGATTTGGTTGATTGCTTGCAGTTGTGGGTCCTCCATGGTATCCTCATCAATGTTTAGGCCTGCAAATTCATGGTGTAAGGTAAGAAAATTGTTTATTTGAGAATCATCCTCGAACACTTGCCAGTCTTTAATGTTATTTGGGACAGCAGGCCTGTGATTTATCTCAACTGTAAAGTGGTGATTGGGTTTGAAAGGCAGCTTGCAAGTGCTAGTAAAAGTGGCTAGGCTGTGAGCATGAATGTTATGATTTCTTGAAATCTTGGAAAGCTTGGATTCAGAGAATGCATTGAGTATGTTGGTAGCAGTAGTCCTATAGGCTCTCATTCTGTTGTTATTGGTAACAAATTTACCTTTCATTTGTTGGATTACTAGGTCGGAGTCACCTAGAATAGACACTTTTGCAGCTCCCAAAGCTTTTAGCAATTTAAGGCCTAACAGGAGAGCCTCATACTCTGCCATGTTGTTGGTGCATCTGAAATTTAGTCTATATGCATGACCTTGTGCATGATTGTTATGAGAATTATGAATGCATACACCTGCCCCTGCCCCTAATTTGTTAACAGATCCATCAAACTCTAAATACCATGTGATTTCTTGCTTGTGGCTAGTCTCAAGAGTTTGAGTCATTTTAGGATTGGGCAGATTTGAAAATTCTGTTTGGGGAGGTTCCTCTTGTATGCTGGTTGCATTTGCTATTGTGACAATTTGTTGAGTATGTGCAACCGATTCTTGATGGCTATGTGCTTGCTTCTCTAAAGCCAAAGGCTTGTTACCGTTTAGAGGGCAGCTATCATCATTAAACAAAATAAAAGAATCCATGTCGGAATGGATTGAATGAATGGGAAAATTTTTAGGCTTGCTCTCACTACTTACCACATATTTCATGAGCGTTTCTCTGTACAGTCTCTCTGGTTGCCCAAAGACAGAAATAGTAGCATAGGAAAGGTCTAATTGAAGGGATCCTTAGAGCTTTGCTCCCCATGATCTTGATAGGAGCATACCATACTTTGGTGGGATATCAGCCACCACTATATCCATGAGAATGGTTTTGTTGGGATATTGGACTAAGCAGACACACAAGTCTTTGATGAGGCCTATACATTTCACTTGACTTGAGTAAAATGAGTACAGATCTTTGTAAGGTCTTGTAATGTCAAGTTTCAGCTTCTCCATAACTGCTTTGGGCATAAGATTGTGTGAGGCCCCTGAGTCAAACATGGCATTTTGCAAAACTTTATCATGTATATGCAGACTGATATAAAAGGGTGGAACAGGTCCATGTGTTGATTTTCCGTTAACTTCTGGACCAAATAGCAGTTCTGGGGAATCATACAAAACAGTTACATCATCTTTGTTTCCCGGGATTTGAAGTGATCTTTGAATTTGTTGTCTATATACATCGTGTTTGGCGAGTTCTGAAAGAGGGACATATATCTTGAGTTTTCCAATCTCTGCCTCTAAGTTAAATGGCTTTTCCAGTGGATTCTCGCTGTTGATAATGGCAGTTTTTTCTTTTTCATTTGCATTCTCGGCAATCTGCTCTTGTTGATCGGCGTTATGCAAAATTTCTGCTTGCAGTTTTACATTTTCAAGAGTGCTTTGTGGGATGCTGTTTGAATTTTCTTTTGAGGAAGGAAGTGGCAGAGGCTGCTCAACAGAGGGCTGAGTGTCTGTTATATCTTCTACAGTCACTTGATGTGGGTTAGGGATAGTTATATCAGTTGGTTCTGTTGCAACAGCTTTGTTTTTAATCTTGTTGGGCTGTTTACCTTGTTTTGTCTTGCTAGGCTCAGAGATGTCAATGGTCCTAGTTTTGAGCTTATACTGTTTGTGTACCTCATACACAGCGGTATCATGACCCTGTTTAAAATCAAAAGACTCACCAGATTTAGTTTGAAACTCATTACAGTCATGCTGATTTTGGTCTGCTTGGGACAGGAAAGTTTGGTGTTCACCCTTTAGATCCATCAGGTTCATGTGAGTATCCTCTATGGATTCAATAGAAGTGGACCCTTCTACATAGTTATCTTGAAAAGGGGATCTAATGTCATGGTCTGGGGTGGGTCTACCAGCATTTGTGTTCTGGGTTTTCCTAAAATTTGGGTTCCTTATGGGATTGGACTGCTGTCCTTCCCATGATGCTTTTCTCTCGACATTTTCTACTCTTTCTCCCAGTCTTTGCAGGCCATTGATGATAGCATCAAGATTTTGGTTAAAGGCTGAGGGTTCTTATTTAAAGGTGGTTCTTCTTTCCATTCTCGCTCTGCTTCTCTTGGCAATCAAATTGGCTTCTACGGTAATAGCAACATTTTGTGCGTCTGCAAGAGTTGCAGGGGCTCTTTCTTTCAACTAATATGCCATATCAGGGTCAAAACCATCAAGAAATTTGTACAAGGTGAGGTCAGGTGGAGGCCTTAAGTTCTGTGGTATTTCATTGTAGACATTGTTGAATCTTGCACAGTACTCTAAAACAGTCTCTTGAGGACCTCTTTTAATTGAATCATATTCAGCTAGTATGTGCAAGGGGTCTTTCTTCTTCTCCCATATGGTGGTAAAGGATTGGTAAAGCTCATCAGGAGTGGTTATGGAATTTGCAGCAAGTGATCTGAACCAAGTTCTTACATCACCGGTTAGACTCTGAACAAAAATTCTCATTCTGACACTATCATCATCGATTTCATAGCTTTCGAAATAGTCTTGCATCTTTTTGGTATGCTGAATGGCTGTGAAAGGACCGGTGGAATCAAAATGTGTGATTTTAGATTGGTAGTCTTGAGGTAAAACCCCAGCATTGGCAGACAGTTGCAGGGGTGCATATCTATTAGCCATATTTATGGGGATAAATGGAACAACGGGGATAAATGGTACAACCGGAACGACTGGGATAACCGAGACGACTGGGGTAACTGGGATGACTGGGGTAACTGGCACAGCAGTAGTGGTAGCAGTGAATGAGGGTGTGGATGATGAAGAAGAGGAAACAGGGGTTGGAACAGAGTCAGAGTAAACTGTTTTAGGACTCAAATCAGCAAAAGTTTCCTGTCTTTCTTGCTTCCTAATGATTTTCGAGATTAGGTTGGGATTCTCAAAAACAGCTGGAGGGTCTAGATCTGGGTTTGACCTTGTGTGTCGCAGGTTCTTTCTAGGAGCCAGCTTCTGAATCCTATTCTTGGTATTTTATATGGATGTTTCCAGTAATAGCAAATGACTGTTCAAAATTCGGGACAGCTATATACAATTTAAACTAGCATGAATATTTACTGAAGCAGCGTTGATTTACTTCTGTTAATGCAAAGCAAAGAACAATTTCAAAGGCTTCCTAGCTGGCATTCAGGCTTCATCTGTAGTTTAAAGAGTGGACAGCAAACAGAATTAGAAAGTTTAATTTATGGTCTCAGCAAAGCTTTCCTACCTTCTTTGTGAAATCATCTGAGGAAATTTCCCCAGTGGAGTTGCCATTATGTTATCACTCAGGTTTTCCTTAAGCTTCGGAAAGGATACGACCGAGGTAACCACTAACCAACTTTAGACTGCAGGTCCTAGCCTACCTGCAGTCAGAGAGGGCTCTCTATTTATGATTTAGCTTTGTTGAAGATGATGTTAGGCTAGCTATTGAGTTCAAGGGGTTTTGTTTATGGTTTGGTGGGAAGGAGGATGTTTTCAAACAGAGAGGCGATGCATAGTGTGGTAAGTTTCAAACCATTGGGCATGGAGTCATGGAGTAAGACTGCTGGTGCATTTTCTTGGTGACAAGAGGAATGAGGAGCAAGGTAGCTGCTTATGAAACAATATTCAAGGTAAAAGAGATGGAGTGGGGCTAAGGAATGAGAGGCAACAAAGAATCTCTCCAACAGGTTAGCAAAGGGAAGATGAAAGAACTCTATCTAGGAGCAGCTAAGAATTATTAGACAACAGTCATTCATATGTGAAATAGATTAAACATGAGCCGTAAAGGAATTCATATTTATGCCTAAATCAAGAAGAAAACATAAAGAGCCACGGAAACTGAGCATAGAGTGCAGCTAAGCAAATTCTAAGCCAATCCTTTGTTCTGTGACTTGAGCATGTATGAAATTGAGATAACAGAGGTGAGAGACACTTATTGATCCATATAGCAGCACATGAATTCCATCATCCACTCTTCAACCATTAACGACACATCAAACGGTCCGTCCTCCAAAGCTTTAGCAGTCTTTGATTAAAGAAAACATATAAGATACAGAGCGAGTCTCTAGAGGAGTCATACAACCAACCAACCAACCAACCCCCCAAACAGTGCAGAGGGTGGTATATATAGAAGAAAAACTACAGACTTCCCTTGAACAGGTGTCAAGGGGAAAAATATCCCAAAAAATATCTCTGAAAACAGATCAAAAGAGATCTGTGCAATCACTATCTTTGAACCTAATCTATGTTGGAAATAAATGCATAAAACATCAGAAACAGTTGCGCATGGGGCAGCTGGCATCTCAAGTTATGTAAGTGAGGGTTGTGCATGAAACAGCCGCCTCAAAAATGAGTGGAGAGAGGTCTTTGAGTCATGTACTGGCCTCATGGCCATAACTGTAAGTTGGGGAGCCACAACGGCTTGATGATGCTTTGCCGAATCTGCTGGGGCCCTTCTGTTTCATCTGCTTCGGAAGATTTTGCCTGATACTCTCTGCCGCTTCCCTGATCTTCCTTTGCTTTAAAAATGCTCTGAACTGTCACATCAAATCATTAGTGGCCGTTATTTGGCCCAAGTATCTGCTGCGAGGCGCTTTGTTGCTCCTGGGTGGTTGTCGGCCCTTGGCCGACTCAAAATGCTTTAGCAACACTTAAAGTCACGAACTGGATGAGTAAAGGGTCATTGAAGGCCTGCCGAGGTGAAAACCCGCTATTTGGGGCAGTTTGGGCCTGGAGCGATCTCAAAATGGCCAAGGAAAACCATGATTTCTTTATGCCTGGGCGGGCACGGGCGCCGCACACAAAACCTTTGAAATGGCCCATTTCCGAATAACACAGAAAATGTGTCCAAAATATGAAATTTCAATGAAAATTCGCTGTTGGCGGGGACTGTAGCAGCCTTTAAATCCTTGCCGTTGGATCCGGTGTGGGTTGATCCAACAGCTATCACTAAATCGCATCGGGGCGGATCGGGGGGTAGCACATATTGGATCGCCGAACTGCGCGGACCCGATATCCTCTATATGCCGTGCCTTAATTTTATTTCGGCTCCGCTGGTCAGAGCCATATACATGGGGTGATCATCGACATAATATGGGCTGTTGATTTGGGGCCAAAAATGGATGGCTGAGATTGAGTCGGAAATTCGCTATCAGCGGGACCCTGGGGGCGGGCAACTGCCGACGCGATATAATATAACATATGCCCCAAAACCTTTGAAAACCATAACATTTCGATACATTTAATGTATCGCATCGGCGGATGGCGGGGTGATATGTTTGCAATGTAACATGCCGAAAGGCACTGTTCAGAGACCTGCGCAAAAGGTTTATGATATGCCACTGCCCCCTCCCGATAACGATTTCACATCGGAGGGGAAACAAAAGGACCCATTTCTCATCGGAGCCATTATTTATACAAAAATGCAAGTCTTTTGAATTCAGAGGGGGTAACCTTTATGCCTTTGCTTGGAATCTAAGGCATCGGAAGGGGTCCGATAGCCAAAAAAAAGGGAAGATTTTATCATTTTTGAAGGCTTTTCATGGTTTTTGCATGGTTTGCATATTCTTATGCCTCGGAAGGAGTCCAAAGGTACTTAGGAGGAAAATGATGTCGTCTTGAGAGGGGTTTCATGCCTTATAAAGGCAAACCAAGGTCAAAGGGGTGATTTTTAAACATGTGAAGGGGAATTATGCTAAGGAATGAGTCCTTATGCACCTAGGAGATAGTTAGGGGGTATGAAGGGTTCTATGCATTGACAAGTGTCCAAAATGTATGAGAAGATGGTTTGAGGGGGCAATGAGGGTTCTTGCTGAGTTTCAGATAAACTTAGCAATTCCCGAGGATGCATATGGTTATTTTTCAACCAGGGGGAGGGGATAAGTATATAGGGCAGTTATATACATAGTTTTAGTAGGGGAAGGGGAAATAGATAGGGAGCTAGATAGTAAAGTTAGCAGTTAATATGAGAATAATGAGAAAAAGCGCTAAGTATGATGTCTTGGCCTATCAATGGGGGAAAATTATTGATAGAAGAAGTGTGAACATTCCTTGAGTGAAGCAGATCTTCACCAAGGTAAATGATATGGAGAATGATGAAACTAAGAGATACCAAGCAGATCTTGACCTCTTTTAGGGAAGTTAGTGAGTGATTTGGGGAAAGAGGAAGAAAGGGAAGTTAGACATGCCTCGCTTGAAGTCCTCCAGCTGAACACCTGCCTTCAACTTGTGATATGATAGATATAACACTTGACAATATGAAATGGATCACAAGCCATGATTCTGCAACCACAAAGCTACCTACCCGACCTATTCACCTAGCATTTTCTCTTCTTTTTGGTTTGGGTGCACTTGAACTAGCATACCCAGCTTTTCATTCTTTCTTGTTGTGCTCATATCTACTTCTACACTTATTTCAACCAGGGGCTCAGATTAAGCTGTTGAGCACCCTTGTTTCTCTACCTAAGTACAAATCTGCCAAGATTAAGCCGTTTGGACAGATGTTCATTCTCTATATTCTACAACATGAAATTGAAACCCAGGGAAGCCAAGATTAATCTGTTTGGCTTTCCCATACTTGAAAATTGATCAAAATGGATGACTAATCAAAACTGGAACAAAGCAGTGTCATTAAAACTAGCACACCTTCATGGATACTTCTCTGGTCATCTGTAGCAAATATGGAGTATTGCAGCATGCATAGTACGACATATTTGGCATGCAAAAATGTCGATCATGAAAGATGGTTAACCTGCTATAGCAGGAGGCTAACAAAGTGAACATATTTTGTGGTCATGACCTTAAAATAGGCCTAAATTCCATAAAATACATGTTGACACCTTTCCAATGGTGTCTGAATTTTCTCAATCAGATCTCATATGAGAAAGTTATGCCTCCCAGAAGTTGACCTATCAAAATTGACCACCATAATTCGAGAGAATTCCATGTCAACCACCATTACACATGGAAAAGCGGCTAGGCACATGATAATGATGAATATAAATATAGAAGGGTCCATATTTTAACTCTAGTTAAGAGTTGAAGGAATCAAACCTAACCAGTAGTAGGTTATTGGGTTGTGTTATAACAAAACCACTAGCACGAAAGGGGATTCCCATTTTTTTTAGTGCATTTTATTCCATAGATGTGCAAAGTATTTGAGAGAGATAGGGAGTCATCAAACATAGGGAATTTTTAAATTGTATTATTCCATGTACCATAGGCCTTAATTCTTTTAACTTGTAGCCATTTTTGATTTAGAGAAAGACAATGCAGAGTGGACTTACCTTCCAACAAGGTTTTCTCCCAAAAGGGTTTCCTAGGTTATATTTTGTGTTATTCATACTTTTTATTTTTTATTTATCTTTTCACTATTTTTGGAATAATTATAATTTTCATGCATAGGCAATAAATATTAATTTACATATCTAGAAATATAAGGCAAAATAAACCCTCATATTGTAGATTTCAAATTTTAAAGTATAATTTATCATATTTATTATGATGAACTATCCAATGGAATATCCATGATATTTTATGGATCACCAATACCAAAAATTTGATGTCCCTAAATTTGGGTCAGTAGGCCACTAATCCATCAGTGGTATACTAAACGGCTATTCAACAATTCTCACTTAATTCAATAATGGATCATTGACTGTAGCATTCTCCACTTTTTTACTCTAATTGACATTATAACTATTAAGTTGTCAAACTAGAAACCCACCAAGAAAAATGTAAAACTCCACTTTGTATATTTCACCTTATTTGATTGATAGACATCAATTAAAGTGAAAAATATCCCCTAAATGAAAAGATTTTTAAATCATTCAGTATTGAGGGTTTCATTTGAGGGTTATTTCATATGTTATTGACACCTAATAACCCAACGCTAGACAACCTGACATTCCATCCTCTGGACCATAACTCCTTTAATATAATCTATTGGTCATGACTCTTTTCCAAACCATATGACAAGGGATTAGGGATAAAAACTACAAACTCAAAATATTTAAACTTCCACTAACAACTCACAAAAGTGAAAGGGTCACCCCCAAATTTATAACACTTCCATTAAGATCCAAGCTCATTTCATATGACTGAAATCAACTTTGATAGGGAAAAAAAATTCCCAAGGAATTTTCCAAAGGATATTTGAAGGCTTAAACATATTCTCCAACCGATGAAGGTATCTCAAAACAATACCTTCTACCTAGAATCTCCACAAAAGAAAGACATAAAATGGCTAATGACCGAATCTTCTCAACTTCACCCAAATAATATTATATTACTCACCCTTTGCACTACACCTATAACACTACTATATCAATCCCAAAATCTTATTCACTAAGGAGCTAACCTTATGACTTACCTCTAGAGAAAACAAAGTCTCCCATCACTTAAGAACTATAAAGTCTTTTGATTTCAAATAGGGATGCATTCACTATTGCTTTAGCCCACAACCAACACCTGCTAAAATCCATTCACAATATGAATCACATAAAGAGCCTACAAGATGAAGTCAACATATACATTCACCTTCTGAAATGAACATATCATATTCATCATAGGTAACTTGTTCATAAAATACCTCTACATATAACATTCATTCATGAAAGAATTAATAGCTAGGACCCAAGCCAAACCGTACAATACATTTAGCTCATCACTTATGAATATTTAGCAAATGGACATGACAACTTCCACCTTTTCATTACAAACATAGACATAAACTAGAATAGCAATAATTGTGAAACATTGAGAGGAAATTCATTGCATTAGCAAATAAACATATACACTTATCTAATTCAGTTTAAAAAGCTAGAAAATGAAGAGTAGAGAACCACTTTCCACCCAACCATAGGCACAACTACATTGTAGATCTCTTGCAATTTTCCACCCACAAGCCAATCTCTTGACTTGGTTTCAACCTAGTTCTAGTGCTACCTTAGTGAACCGTGCAATCCTTGAGGTCAACCATCCTTTAGTCCAGGAATTGTAGAGTCCAAACCCACAACGAGCCTTTGGCTCCAAAACTAGGAATAGCCAACTGACAACTTGCCTTCAACTAGGAAACTACATAGAAAATGAGAGGCAACCCAAGCCACTCAGCCCAGGAATTGTGTAGAAGCTATCCCTCAATAATTGCCTGATGCATGAGCTAGTGAGTTGTCCGGCTTCCCCGAAACTACAGAATCTCTTCTTGCATGCATGGTGGAATTTTCCCAAAAAGGAAAAATGAAACAAAAGTAAAAAAGCATCCCTAAATTATAGGGATCTATTTTCATCAATCAGAGTTACACTTGAGTTATTTTTTGAAACTACTTCCATGTGTCGCTTTTTTATAGATTTTTGGCCTTCCCATCATAAACCCTAAATCGAAAAAATTTATTTAATAGATGCCACCAGAGCTCATTTTCAAATTTGATCTTGGAGCTATGGCATTCCTTAGGAGATCTATGAACCTTTGGCATACTCATCCCTGTTTTTTTGGGTAAGTCTTTCTTTTCTAGTATTTTGATATGTTTTATGTTTCTTTTGTTTGCTTGGCTTGTAAGAGTAATGTTTTACCCGTTTTATTGAACAACCACTAGCTTTTTTACTTTTTTTAGCTTGTAGAATTTTTTCTTTAACTTTTTTATTTCCTTTCCCCAATTTCCGGTGCATAACCTAGTTTTTGCATGAACGTTCATCGTTGCGGTAACTCTCTCCACATGCTTCACTATTCTTTAGTTTGATACATTCTTGCATGCACTTTGCTTTCATGTATCATCATTCGCTTAGATTTGCACCCACCTTCACTTATACTTTTAGATCTGCTCATTTCCATGTTGCCATTGGGTAGATTCGGGCTTCCTAAGCCCAGATCTAGCTCTTCTTAGCATGCCCTGCACATTTCTAGATCTCAAGGCTCTGCCTTGGCCCTAGGAATTGTGCAGAGGTTTCCAAGGCCTAGCTCCAATTGTGCACTGTGTAGTTTCAGGAGCCAGTCCTAAGACTTGGTCGCTAGGATTATGCAATGTGCAGTCCTAGATGGCCATAGCCTGACTTAACTATACATTGTGTAGTTCCAATTAACAACACCTCCCCACTCACAGCTGGGACCTCACAATGCGCAAAACCAGCTAGTAATCAATCACCTCTTAAATCCAATATTGCGCAATGCTTCCCAGAAGTTTCCCAGTTTGTTACTTGGTTGACTATTGAAGTGATTTTCGTTTCATGTTAATATTTCCATGCCACGAGTATCCTATTTGATTTTAGGTACAACAGTTTTTGAGAAACTCTCCATAGTTACAGCTAACATGGATTCCAAGAGAGCCTGATCAAAGGATATTGTTAAAAGTAGCACTGGGGATGCACTTGAGTAGGTGTTAGTGAGTTTACCAGTTTATGCAGACACTTAGATGTTCATTGAGAAGGGCAGGAAGATAAAATCACAGGAAAGCAAGGATATCTTAATAGGAGACTTCAAGTAAGATCTAGAAGATCATCATGTGTATTTCAATATCCACCAGTCAGGCTTCCCCAAGGTTTCTTGCAGGTAGCCAGCCTTACCTTGTGTGGACATCATCCACTAGATTGTATCACAGACAGATCCCAAGACGATGACATTGAGCAGTGACATGGAACACAACTTGCTATCTTCAAGATGGAGAATTATCATAAGATGTATCACTTACCTTAGTCAATGAACCACATGGATGAAATTTCTTATGCCACCCACACTTGTGTAAACACGAGGGATATTATAAAGTTCTACGTGAAGGATCCGTCAAAGTTCATATCCAAACCAAATAATGTTTACAGGAGGAAGTCACTCAGAAATGCTTACCAGTTCTTGATAACATCTGCATGTAGATTGTATGGCCAAGATAGCACGAAGACATTTCTACAAAATTAGGTTGTTGTCTTGGACCAGTTGGTGAGTGATGGAAAACCATTTAACTATTGGGATCTGTTGGCTCATGAGTTGAAAGTCCATGTGACTAATGCCTAGAATCTACCCAAGGATAAGAAAATGATATTCTACATTTCTGCATGTTTACTTGATGCAATATGTGCCCAACATCAGTTTCCTGCATGGGTTGGATGTGGACACCATAGGAGCAAGCCATCAATATTTATTGCAAGTTTCTTTCAGAGTGTAGATACTGAGGAGTTATGGCGAGGCTAGCTGGCCATTTCATCACCATAATGTACAAGTTTATCTTTGAGTAGGATCCACCTTGCATGTCCCAAGAAGTGATGGAGGCATTACTTAACATTGCACATTGGTATGCCTCACACGGTGGCACCTTCATCAGGATGTTTGGTGAAGAGAAGCCTCTACATGTTCTACCAAGTTTTTCCACAGACAAGTTGTTCATGGAAGAGGTCACATATTACATCTCCACAGGGTTATCAATAGGGATACATAGGAGGAAGAAGGCATCGTGTCATGCTCTTCCTTTGCGGATTGGATTGTATGATATTAAGAGCTTGAAATATGCAGACGTCGAAGCCAAGGAGATAACAAAATACAAGTTCAGCACCAGAGATTATAATTCATATGATCCCCGCGATATTTGCAAGAACCAATATGCGAGAGTGTATTATCAATGGACCTATGGGACATGTCATTAGGTAGAGGAGGAACCTTGGAGGTATTGTTACAACCACTCCAAGCTCAATGAACCATTCAGCATAGCCACATAAAGGAAATATTCTCTCCAAGAAATAGTGCCACAAGAAGGAACAACAACAATAACAATAAGCAATAAATCGTTGTAGGACAAGGGTAAGAGGAAGATTGTTGAGAACCCAAAGGCTGAGAAAATATATAAGTTCAGAGAATATCCTCTCATCGAGAAAGCAAGTTTGGAAATGGAGGAAAAGAAGTAACAATGCATAAAGACAACAGAGTGAAGGAAGAGAGAGAAGTAAAGGTTGGAGGAAGAAAAGAGAAAGTTGCAGGAAGCAGAGAAGAATTTAAAAGAGAAGCGAGAGCTAAGAAGGAGAGAGAGGGAAGAGAAGAATAAACAAGAATAGGAGGAAGAACATGGTGTGATCATAGAACAAATGTCACCATATAGGTTGAGGAGTTAGAACAACCAACAAATGAAGAAGAGGGTGAGAAGATGCAAGTTTAGGACCTTGCTCAGCATATTGAGAAAATGGTTGAAGCAATAGACATGGAGTTGGGATAGGAGCTATAGGACAAAGATAATGACCTTATGTTGAGAGAAACCGAGGCCGCCCCTCAGTCTCCACCACCTCCCGTATCAAAACCAGTCTTGAGCGAGCAAGGAGAGGTTGTTCTCCTTTATGATGATCTAGTGATGGATGTGTACAATCTGTCATTTAATGAGTTGCAACAGAGGATTGTATAGGCATGGATAAGGAAATGTCTGGATGATCACACGTCACCAACATTTATGAAGGAAAGGGTGATAGTGCCAGATGTTAGGAAGAATCTAGTTGCATGGTCTATGCCACTATGGCTTATGCAGGAGCCACACGCTCAAATGTCAAGTTCTTGTTAGTAGAGAATGAACATATGGCCAAGAAATTGCAAGCAACTAGGAAGAAAGAAGAACACTCCACAGGATCCCCAATGGCAAAAATGAGGAAGGAAATAATTGTTGAAGTATTAGCTCTTGAGGCCACCATCTGGAAAATATATGATGGATTTTTCATCGTTCATCAGATGCTTGTCCATCTATTTGGTTTTCAATGACGGAGTAGAAAGATTGTCCAAACTATCAGAGACATAGAAACTGCTATGGCCCATGTGTAGGAATGGATGATGAGATATAAAGGAGCCTTGCTTCACTTGCCCAAGATGATGAAGCCATGGGCTAAGCTAGACAAAGAAAAGATCTGGATGCAGATCCAGGACTATGAGAAAGTCACCCCGTTCATTAGTAGTATACAAGCTTCATATGCATGTTTTTTCAAGAGTATGGATGTGATTGTAAGGATGCACATGCTCCCTTAAATCATTTCCCTCACTGTATCGAGGGAGAAGAACCAAGTCCAACTAGATATTGATAGGTAGATGGAGCAGATAAGGTGAAAGGCCACTAGAAATGACTTGGAGATGAGCAAAAAAACATGCAGAAGTACATCAGTGGTCCTGTCGCAGTCAATACCATGATGCACATGCTTTAGGTTGAGTTGGACAAAGGTTCCACGACCATATACCGCAAGCTATGGAGGCAATAGTTCACTTCCAGAAAGACACCATTAAGCAGTATGGAGACAAAATAGCATAATAACAAGCTTGATATCAGTACATCACTAAGAGTCGTCAGGTGGATGTTGTCGAGTTGGTCTTTCTCAAGACTTTTGAGTCATAGTGTTGTGTCTTATCTAGCTATCTCTAGCCTATTTTTTCTCACATGGGTACATGTGGAAATTGTATATTATTTGTGAATCTATTGTAGGTGAAATTCCAAGTGTCATTAGTGGAATGTGAAGAGTGACTTGTAATGCAAACAGTTATTTGTAAAGAAGTTGAAGAGTCATGAGGGTAGTCGAAGAGTCACAAAGGGGAATGTCAAGGGTCACTGCACCCTTTTTTATAAATAGAATCTCATAACTCATAGAAAGAGATTTTTGGGAGCCAAGCTTTTGGCTAGGTTTAGGCTTAGATAAGGCTTGGGAGTATTGTGACAAGCCTTGGCTTCTCCACAGCGTAGAGTGAGTATACTTATTTGGAGGAGCAGGCAGTGTTGATTATAATGTTCCACTATTGGGCCTAGTGGTTGTCAATAGTGTATGTATGGATGGAACTTTCACTTAATAATATAACTGAGCTAACACATTTTAATTCATATGTTGTTATTGTAGTTCAAATATTTTGGTTACTTTAGAAATGTATGTTGTTTAAATTAGGCATTTTTTTTATGAACTATTTTATATGTAGCTGTATGAATTTTGTTAAAGGCGCGTTGTTGGATTAACCAACCACTTTGTTTTGTGGAATATTCTGCATTTCAGATTGTGATGTCATTCCACTTGTGTATTTTTTTCAGGCTACGTACTATTACAGGCTTCTAAGGGAAACAATTCCTTTTCCCCTCCATGTGTTAGAACCCCCATGCATCTCAGTAGACTCGCTCCAAGGTCACACACTTTCTTCCGACCAAATTCATCATACTTATCTCTACATGTTACCACGGTCAAGGAACTACATTACCACCCACTATTGGGATTCCTACTTCAAACGGTATGAGGTATAGTTGAGACTTTTTACCAGGGAGATCCCCTTGAATGTTGGTGGTTCCAGCATCATCAACATTTATGGCGCTATAAGGAGCGCCAAATGATAAGCTGAGCCCTCAAAGTCTATTTTTAATCTCTCCACATCATTCATGACTTACATCACAATCTCAAATCTGACATGTTTTTCTCATGCTCATGATTTCAAACTATCGGAGGATGTCATAGATGACTGTTCACAACTTAAATATGATGGTGAACGTGGAATATCCTTGTTAATACGCATAGTTTCATTTTTGGGTTTTTGTGACCGGAATGAAGTCCCCTCGGACAACATTTCTTGTGGGTTGTTCACTTACCCATTCGAAAGGCACATTAATAAATGGTGTCTCAAATTGCCCACAAAATCTATTCAGTCTTTCGATCATATCATTAGAGAGTTAGGAAATGCTTTATTTCATTATGACCATAAAGCACTTAATAAAAAAATTTGAAATTATGAAAAGCACTCGATGAATCTATTGCACAATTTTGGCAACTCTTCGGTCATCTTGCTTTTAAATTTCTAGAAGATGAAGTTGATTGGGATTTTCTCACAGAAAGGCTTAAGTATCTTCTTCACATATCTAACAATCCACATGAATTAGAATCTTTCAAACCCCTCCCAGCATACCTCAGTGTTAGAGCTTCTAAATCTAAGACGGACAAAGTTGCTATCACAAGTGACCCTCCGTCCTCTTCTCATCAAACAGATCTAGCTCCATAGGATGAGGTGGGAGAAGTTATGAATCCACCTATTGAGCTGTCACCTCCTCCCACCACATCTACTCTATATTTCTACGTAGATTTGGATGGCAAGCCTGATGGTTGTCACGTGGTCTCATCCCTTCGACCTCCGTCCACTGGTTCCTTTGATCATCTAGATTTTGGTGTCTTGTAGTCATTCATTTGAGATTCCACATGTGATGTTCATGATGATCAAGTTATGAATGGAGTTGGTGTTGAGAAACCAAACTATGCTATCATTTTTTATGAGTATGTGTGGGAATCTGAAGAAGAATCTGTGGTGAAGGATGACCTCCTTCTTTCTGCACCTCGTCCGCTTTATCTTGACATCTTTTGTGATTTTGGCATTTCTATTTTTTCTTCTGAAAATTTATACCTATATGTTTCTACTTTTGATCATTCATAGAACACGCAGGATGTTAGTTTTTCATTTAATTGTGGAGAGAACAAATATTTCTTCCTGAATCGACCTGATCCCTCATCTTTCATTTTCGGAAATTCAGAGGGTGATTTTTTTCTCGTCAACTCCTCAGTATGATTTTTCCAATCATGAGGATGTCAATGTCCATATTGAATTTTATTATCGTGGTTGTCGTGATATTTTTATTCATTCATTTCATCACAATTCGGATTCTCCTACTGTTGATCTTTCTAAGCCACCAGTATTTGATGATCCATCTTTGATGAGGTGGAAACCCCTCAAGCTGTCGAGGCACTTCAACATGAGCTAATGGTTAAGTCAGGTTACCATAGCCTTGAGCACATTTCCACTTCCGATCAGGAATCTATTGAATCACCCCAGGCTTCGCATCACTCTCTTGTTCACATTGAAAATCAATCTAGTATACAGTTCTCGCATCTTCCATGAGAGTCACATGATCCTATGGCTCGTGCATTTGAGGAGTCATACGTAGCAATAACTATGGAAAAAAAAATTATTCTTTTTTCATGTTTTCTCGTTTGTCATGCCATCACTCACATGATCCAACCAATGTGCTCATGGTTGCATTAGAAATATCACTTCATGTGAGTTGGCCCATGTTCTACTTAACTTAGTAGTAGGAGTAGTGTTTTCTTTCCTATTTGCTTTTTCTTTCTTGTTTTGTTTTTATAAATTGTTTTTCTTTTTTTTTCTTCTTTCATTTTCATTTTGTTTGTTTATGCACCCGTAGGATTAGCTTTCCAATGAAACCGTGTTTGGATTCTTCAGACAAGTAGGGTGAAATACAAGAGGACTTGTACAACTATCAACATTTTTTTTATGTAATTCCCTCTCCTTATGGAGATATTTCATTTCTTTTAGTCGATGATACCCTCATGGAAAATATGTTCCTTTCAGAGTGATTCTTGGTGAAATCACAACACTTGCGCTTTAACTAGCACTTCCTACTCTAATCATTTTTCTATATTTAACTAACCATTGCAAACTCAGTCAAGTAGAGTAAGGTGATGGGGAAAACCATCCGAAGTATGCCAAAGGTATATATAAACATCCTTCTCTGAAGGGATAACCTCCTCCACTCTCCATAAGTCGGGATCCCTCTTTTTCCTCATGAAATAAATAGGTGCCTATGCAGAGTTCTTTGAAAAATAAAATAAATGAACAAATAATAAAGGCAAAAGAAGAGAAAGGCTTCCTCCGCAAGAAGTTGAAGCAAGTAACTTATCCGAGGTATTGTCTAGCCTTGCTAGTAGTGGTGCAATGTTTGTGTTCTTGAAGTGACTCCACGGGGTACTCTCCAGGTCTCCTGGTAGTAGAACAACACCAGAGATGAAAATAAGACTCTAACAATCTATATTACTTGTGCATCAATATACCCCTCATCCCCAATAAAAAGAATTGAGTTTATTGGGCTTCGCAAGTGTGTTTCTGATAAAAAAAATGGTAGAGACTATATCTTTCACTAAATCTAGTGAAGAAACCATGACGATGAAAGAATCAAACGAAATAGTTAGACTCACTTTACATGAGACAATGTCCATACAAAGAGATGGATCTCTACCAATGTGTTTCCAATGTTGTATTGGCTACAACTGCCCTTCAAAATTTTTCCTATGCTTCGATTTGGAGCCTCCCTCCAAAAATCGCAGCGACTCACCTTACACTGACCCTGGTACTTGTGCTTTAATTGAGTTTTATTTTTCACTTACAGCTTGTGATTTCTAACTCACTTTGTTTTCTAACCTGCAAGTCGATCTCTTGACATCGTTTCAACCCGGTTCTAGGTCTACCTTAGTGAGTGGCACAGTCCTTGAGGGAAACCAGCATTCAGTCCAGGAATTGTGCAGTCCAAGCCCACAATGAGCCTTTGGCTCCAAAATTGTGCATAGCCAACTGACAACTTTCCTTCAGCTCGGAAACTGCACAAAGCATGAGAGGCATCCTGAGCCTTTCAACCCGGTAATTGCATAAAAGATATCCCTCAATAATTGCTTGATGCATGAGCTAGTGAGTTGTCGAGTTTCCCCGAAAACTACACAGTCTCTTTGTGCATGCATGGCATCTTTTCTTGAAAAAGAGAGAGGAAAATAGTGGAAAAGAATCCCTAAAAATTAGGGATCTATTTTTAGCAGTCAAAGTACACTTGATTTATTTTTAGAAACTATCACCATGTGTCACTTTTTGCTAGATTTTTGGTATTCGCATCATAAACATAAATTGACCAAATTTATTTAATGGACTTCGCAAAAGATCATTTCACATTTGATATTAGAGCTCTCGCATTCCCAAGGAAACCTAGGATCCTTCGGCACAGTCATCGCAACTTTTTTGTCTTGCCTTTCAAGTCTTTTGCTACTTTTTTTTCCACTTTTGTTTACTTGGCTTGTGAGAGTGTTGTTTTACCCATTTTATTGAAGGATTGATCCATAAACAACAAAGTTGACTATTTGCTCAATTTCTTCAAATATTAACTAAGGTTTCTTTTTAAGTGAATTAATAAGGAAAAGGTATTTTTATGTGCCTTAACCTTAAAAACTTGAAATCTATCATCAACCATAAACAAGAGAAATAAGAAGCAAACACAACAGATTTGAGATAGAGTTCATCCCTCCTGGACTACATCTCCGAGCCCACTTCCAATGGGCGTCCAATGTATTGAAAATGCTCATAAAGTCTCTTCACATCAAAATTCACCATTGTGGAATCTGCGCATAGACATCAATGGTTACTGTCAACTGATAGGCTTTGGCCTTAGCTTTCCAAAGCAACTTTCAGATTGCAAAAAGGCCCAATATTGGCCAAGATATGCCTCACAAGGCATTTACAGGCATTGTTCAAAACAATTACGGATTCACTCCTTCTATCTCCCTTGGAAAATGGCATAGCGGTAAACTCTTTTATAACCCATGGAAGGTCTTGGGGTCAAACCCATAGAAGTACCATGATTTGATTGCAACAACATGTATTAACATAGTATTTGACTATTGGTTTATTAACATACCATGTCATATATATGATATATGGCCTAACACCAAAGTTTTAATATAGTATAATAATACCGGTGGATATACAAATGAATCTCCATGTGCCATGTATAACACATGGTATATAACCATAGTATAACAATAGACTTCAGTGATATGTATTAAAAATTCCACGCGGGATTTGAGGTAACATATATATGTTAAACATTGGTATATAGTCGTTGTATTATGGTTTCTTCACGCTGAGTTTAGAATGGCATTAACAAATTTGGCATTGGCATTAAAACAAACTGAGGGTTTGGTGGGCCACTAGATATGGTGGGTTCTACCAACCCTTCCCCCACCATGTAAATAAAAAAAATCTTAAATATATTTTTGTGCCCATGATATATTAAGTGATGTTGTGGCTTGCAGGTAAGGTTTTGGGCTATTGGCCTGGTGGTCGCGGGTTCGACCCATTGCTTGGTAGTTTGACATGTGAGGTTGACCTATTGCCAAGTGCCCTGCTGCGACTTGTCCTTCTCTGGCATTGCCACTTGGCTTGCTTTGGCCCATTTTTTTTCCTGTTTGGAAAACAAACTTCAAAATTCCTTTTCTTCCTCATACGAAGGCCATTTTGAGAACTGGACATACCACCAAAATTAGTGCGACAAGCTCTTCTACTTGGTGTTGATTTCATGATAATCTGAGGCTTGTAAATATTGAGCATTTTGAGGATCCTCCTGGATCATTCTTCTCCACTAGAAATTTTTGGACCACCAAAAGTTTGGATTTAAGTAGATATGAGGTGAGGGCACTGTTCCCTCACCCTTCTAATATCCATCCACCTTACTTTTCTTGAATTCATGCCTTTGAGTCCCACTCAAGGATTATTTACGTCTCCTCGCCTGGAAGTGTAGACCTTCCTATCCAATATGGTATCTTCCTCTAACTCAGTCAAACATTCAAGTGAAAAAACATCTTTTGTTGGAATTTGAGCATTTTCCTCTTGATCCATGATCATTAGAGGTTCATACAACTTCAATTTATCAACATTTAAAACTGAAATTATATTGAGGAGAATTCAACCGGAATGCATTATGCCCAATATTCTAAAGAATTTTAAAAGGACCACACCTTATAGGTTTAAACTTTTTACCTTCACCTTTGATCCTTTCTTTACTGATGTATAGCCATACTTGATCACCAACCTAGAAGTGATGATCCATCTGATGCTTGTTATGACGCATTTTGTACTTGGCCTGACTTTTCTCCAACGGATCTTGCATTGCTTCATGAATATTTTGGATTCTTTGAATGAACTTGATTTCTTTGTTGGAATCTCCATGTCCGTCCTCGTTAGATTCTTCACCAAACATAAAGTCGATTGGTGGTTTTGGTAAGTACCCATAACATATTTCAAAAAGAGATATGCTAGTAGAAGAACCTACACAAAAATTCCCTAAAACACGAGAAGAATGTGCTTCCCTGATCACATGCACTCTTTCTCGCTATGGTATGCACAACTTGCCAAGATGGTACAATAACCTGTCATGAACATGATAATTCACTTCTTCCACCCGAGCACCATGAGTTAGTCATTCATAAATATCCTTAAAATCAATATCTTCAGCATATTGTTCTATTCAACTCTAATTTCTAAAGAACTATTTTGTAGAATAACTGAAGCATTCAAAGAAGGTCTTGATAACACATCAGCTATTGTATTGGTGGTAGCTTTCTTATAGTTGATTACTAAATGGAATTGCTACAAAAACCACATCCATCTATAATGTTGAGACTATTGCAACTTAGTTTGTGATTGAAGTTAGTGAAGTGGCTAATGATCTATATGAATCATTGTTTCTTTACCCATTAAATAATGTTTACATTTCTTAACACCTTCTGCTAATGCATACAATTATTTATCATAAGTTGGATAGTTAGAAACTTATTCAGAAAATGTTTCTGAATGAAAACAGATAGGCTTTCCTTGTTGTAATAATATTGCACCCATTGCATACCCACTAGCATTAGTTTCTATTTCAAATGGTTGTTGAAGGTCTAGCAAAGCCAAGATTGGAGATGTAACAATTTTCTGCTTTAAAGTATCAAATGATTTTTGTTGTTTTCCTCCCCACTTAAAAGAGACTTTAGAACTTGTTAAAGCATGAAGTTTTGATGCAATAAAAGAGAAATGAGAAATAAATGTCCTCCAATACTGAAATTCACCCAAGAAACTTCTAACTTCCGTCACATTTTGAGATCTTGGCCACTTAACAATTATTCAATTTTAGTTGGATCTATTTTTAGTTGACCTCCTCCAACTATGTAACCAAGATATACTAAGGAAGTTTTTTCAAATTCGAGAGTTTGAGATACAGTTTTTCTCTTTGCAACACATCAAAAACGTGCTTAACATGTTTTACATGTTCTTCCCAACTTGAACTAAAAATAAGAATATCATCCAAATAGTCTATGACAAAATTATCAATAAAAGGATGAAAAACATCATTCATCACTATCAAAAAAGTTGTTGGAGCATTACATAACCCAAATAGCATAACTAACCATTCAAAAAGCTCCTGTCTAGCATTAAATGCAGTTTTCCATATATCATTCTCTACGATACGAATCTGATGATAGCCACTTGTTAAATCTAGTTTTGTAAAGTAAAAAACATTCCTTAACTGGTAAAGAAAATCATCGATTCTAGGAAGAGGATACATGTTCTTAATGGTGATTTTATTTAAAGCTCTAAAATCAACACATATTCTCGAAGTTCCATCTTTCTTTTAGACTAATATGATCAGTGATCCACATGGAGACGAACTAGGTCTAATAAAGCCTATATCAACCAATTCCTAAATGTGTTTCTTAATCTCTTAATTTTCAATGACTAAGATATGATACCAATGTTCGGGATAGGGGCATCACATTGTAATTGAATCTCATGTTGTATTTACCGTTTTGGAGGTAAATATTTTGGTTCTTTAAACATTTTTTTATAGGAATCTACTATTTCAACCAATTTGTCCTTAAACTGAGAATCACGTCCTTGAAAATCATCACACTTATCTTTAGGTTGTTCTTTAACAATCATGAGAATAAACGTTTTATTTGAATTTATTAACCTTTTCATCTGACTGGCATTGATTAAATCCAAGGTTGTCTTAATTCTGTGTATCCTAACAATGTATTCAATTCCATCTTTAAAGATATGAAACTTATTCTCCTTTCTATGAAATATTCCATCTCTATCATAAATATATGGACTACCTAACACAACTCCATATAAGTCTAAAGGAATCACATCTAATTCAACTTCATCAAACAAAATTAGTTGTAATTGCAAACCTTAATCGACATTTTTTTGTGACTTGGATTTTGGTATTTTATTTCAACCATCCTAACGGGTAAGGTTTTGGATGATTATTAGTTTCCAATCCCAATTTCCTTACTAATTCTTCAGAAGTTAGATTTTCTTTCAATCCACTATCAAATAATGTGTCTATCTTAGTGTTCTTGGATATTATCCTTATTTTAAACAATTCAACTCTCTTATTTTCTTCAATCACACTATTAGATTTTGAAGAAGATGCAAACAAGTAGAAATAGAACTAGTTTTAGAAGGATTATCTGTCAAACCCATAGAGGTAATATTATTTTCATCACCAGAGTCGGATCCCAAATATTGTTGGACTGCAGCATTAACTTTCATCTCACCCTTCTCCTTAACTAAATTCTTAGGCTTAAGTTTAGGATGAAGCTTCCAACACTTGGAGTCATCATGTCCAACCCTTTAACAATGAGTACAAGTAGGGCTTTATCCTTCTTTATTTGTTGTTACCAATTTCTTCCCTTTCAACTTATTCTTTCCCTTACCTTATTTTGAATCTTTGTCCTTTGAATGCTTGAATGGTTTCTTTGAAAATTTTAATTGAAAAGTTCTGCCACCTAATTGAATATGATTGGCTTGTGCACACACTTCATCAAACTCAGTTGTATTAAACATAAGAAAAGTATGTCACAAATAAGAATGAAAACTTCCAATATACTTTAACAAAGTTTCCCATGCGTTTAATGGAACATCAAGTGCTAATGCCTTTTTCCTAAATTCTTGTGTAATCTCTTGCACACCCTGTCCTTTCTAAGAGATTTAATAAACTTAGACCCTGAAGAGATAATTTTACCTTTTTGCTTCAAATATGATTGAGTTTTACTTTCCCACCCAATCAAAGTTTTTCCTCCCATTCTAAGTGTAGCTAATTGAATTTTTGTAGATTCATCAACAACATTTGAATTCTACAATACACCTCAAGTTGCTTTATCTAGTTTTCTAACTTTTCATGATTCATTTCACCATCATATATTGGCAACTCAAACTTAACATCAAGCTTTAAAAAAAGAGATTTGTCTGGTTTCTTTTGTGATTCTGAATCTGAACTTGAATGATAAGAGAATAAAGAAGAAGAAGACAAATATGGAGGAGAAGGAGGTTCATTACCATCATCTTTTTCATTGCCCTTTTTCTCTTTCGTTCCTTCAGAAGATGAAGATGCATCTCTAGTCTTCTTGTCTTCATAAATTTCTGTAATCATCCTTTACATATTAAGGAACATTTTCTGATATTGCTCCTATCCAATGACCTTTGTTTCAGGAGCTTCTCTTTCATTTGGCTTTCCCATCTTCAAATTTTGAGAGACTTTCCTCTTTCTAATATCTAGATTTATCTTCTCAAGTTTCCATTCTCCACGTTGCAACCTGGATCTAGTCAACATTCACATTGGCAAATATCATGCTTATACATTATCAACCTTGCTCTGATACCAAAATATGATCCAAAAAAAAAAGAATTGACTATTTGCTCAATTTATTCAAATATTAACTAAGGTTGTTTTTAGAGTGAATTAATAAGGAAAATGGACTTTTATGTGCCTTAAACTTAAAAACTTGAAATCTAAAATCAATCATGAACATCAGAAATAAGACGAAAACTCAACAAATTTGATGATGGAGTTCATGCCTCCTAGACTACATCTTTGGGTCTACTTCCAATGGGCGTATGATGTATTGGAAATGCTCATAAAGTCTCTTTACATCCAAATTGACCATTCTAGAATCTACT
Source organism: Pinus tabuliformis (assembly GCA_031772625.1). NCBI lineage: Eukaryota > Viridiplantae > Streptophyta > Pinopsida > Pinales > Pinaceae > Pinus > Pinus tabuliformis. The sequence continues at coordinate 685,102,145 of CM062806.1, forward strand.
CACAGACATCAATGGCTACTTTCAACTGATAGGCTTGAGCCTTAACTTTCCAAAGAAACGTTTAGATTACAAAAAAGGCCCAATATTGGCCAAGATATGCGTCAAAAGGAATTTACAGATATTGTTCAAAATAACTACAAATTCACTCCTTCTATCTCTCTTGGCCGCTTTTGTAGTGGTAAAATCTTTTATAACCCACGAGAAGGTCCTGGGATCAAACCTATGGACCTCCCAAGATTTGATTGCAACGACACGTATTAATGTAGTATTTGATTGTTGGTTTATTAACATATCATACCATATATATGATATATGGTATATCATCAAAGTTTTAATATAATATAACAATATCGACAGATATACAAATGAATCTCCACGCGCCATATATAACATATGATAGATAACCATAATATAACAATAGACTTTGGTGATATGTATTAAACCTTCCACATAGGATTAGAGGTAACATATATATGTTAAACTTTTGTATCTATTAGTTGTATTATGGTTTCTCTATGTCGAGTTTTGAATGTCGTTAACACATTTGGTATTGGCGTTAAAACAAACTGAGGGTTTGACAGGCTGTCGGATATGTCAAGCTCTGGAAACCCTTCCCACACCATGTAAATAAAACAAAATTTCAATATAGTTTTGCGCCCATGATATATTAAGTCATGTCATGGCCCGTTGATAAGGTTTTGGGCTGTCGGCTTCGTTGTTGCAGGTTCAACCCACGACTTTGTAGATCGACCTGTTTCCATGTGCCCTACTGACCTACTTCCACTTGTCCTGCTCTGGCACTGCCACTTGACCTGCTCTAGCCCATTTTCTTGCCTTTTTGGACAAAACTTCATAATGCCTTTTCTCCCTCATACGAAGGCCCTTTTGAGAACCATAAATACCACTCAAATCAACGTGACAATCTCTTCAACTTGGCACTGGTTTCATGAGCATCTCATAGTGATAAATTTTTAGCATTTTGAGGATCCTCTTGGATCAACGACTGCTGATGTTTTGAATTTTTTTTGCTTGTAGAATTGTTTTTTTAAGTTTTGCATTACCTTTCACAAGTGTCCCATGCATAACCCAGTTATTTCACTAACATTCATTGTTGCGAAGACTCTCTCCACATGCTTCATTATTCTTCAGTTTGATTGATTCTTGGACTTGCTTTGCTTTCATGCATCATTATTCACTCATATTTGTGCCCACCTTCACTTCTCCTTTCATATTTTCTCATTTTCATGTTTCCCTTGGTTAGATCTGGGCTTCCTTGGCAAGTATCTATAACTTCTCGATACACAATGTGCATTTACGGATCTTAAGGATTTTCCTTGGCCCCAGGAATTGCGCAGAGGCTTCTAAGGCCTAGCTCCAACTATGCATTTTGTAGTTCCAGGAGCCAGTCCTAAGCCTTGGTCACTGAGAGTACACAATGTGTAGTCACAACTTGCCTTAGCCTAACTTAACTATGAATTGCGCAGTTCCAATCAAAACCACATCCTCACTGGCAGTTGGGACTATGCAATGCGCAAAACAAGTTGGCAATCAATCACCTCTAAAATTCAGTACTGTCCAACTCTTCCTAGAAGTAGCCAAGTTTGTTACTTGGTCTATTATTGAAGTGATTTTGGTTCATACTAATGTTTTCATGCAATGAGTATCCTCTTTTTCTTGAGGTACAATGGTTGTTGAGAAACTCTCCACATTTACAGGTGACATCGCTTCCAAGAGAGCTACATCAAAGGATACTGTAAAAAGTAACACTAAGGATGCAGTTGAGTAGGTGTCAGTGAGTTTACAAATTTATGCAGACACTCAGTTGTTCATTGAGAAGGGCATGAAGATAACATCGAAAGAAATCAAGGATATATTTATAGGAGACTTCAAGTAATATCTAGAAGATGGGAAAATGTATGTCAATATCCACTAGTTAGGCTTACATAAGGTTACCTGCAGGTACCCAGTGTTATCTTGTGCACACATCATCCACTGGATTGTCTCACACACAAATCTCGAGACGATGACATTGAGAAGTGATAGTGGAACGTAACTTGCTACCTTCAAGATGGAAAATTATTATCAGATGTATCAATTAGCTCAGTCGGTGAACCACATGGATGAACTTTTTGTTGAGAAATGGAAACCAGAAATTGGAGTTTAATTTTTCTTTGAATTAAACTAAGAATCAAAATCGAATTCTATTCTCATATCAACTTGTAAATAATTAATTAATTTTAATTAACTTAATGAGCTTAGGAATTTCAAGTTGGAAGTCTTTCTGTAGTCATGTACATGTTCTCCCTAAGTTTTATGGGTCTAGTATGAGCTTAAACTGAGTTGGAAATTAGATCGCTCAGTTTACTTAGTTAAGTTCAGTTAAATTAGTTATAAATTGTTTTTATAACTAATAGAGGACTGACAATCAGTTGGTGCACTAATGAATCCACTAGTTCTACTATAGCTAACTAAAGATTCCCTCATGAGAAACTCATGCATGTCATTTCACAGAAAAATCCAGTTGAGACTAGAGTGCGGGGAGAGTGTACTATCAGTTGTATGATTTACTGAGTTGTATAGATTATGCATGCAATTAGGAACTAGACCTAGTTTGGATTGCACAGTTTTGGATGCACTGTATTCCCATTAATATGGTCTATTCAGCCATAGAAATTGTGCAAGGAAATATGGGCTTGGAGAGCTACAGAATTGGCTAAGTGTTGGCCGAGAGCTTGCTTGTGAGCTGAGAGAGTTGAGCATACTTGTGTGGAATTGTTCTAGTGAGAACAAGCTTTGTATCTTCACTCATATTTATGATATATGCAATATAGATAGTGGTGTTTTGAGCAGTGGCTTTCCCCAGATACATCTTGTGTTATGTGCAATTGATTTATATTCTTCCTATTCTTATTATTTTCATCGATCTATTGGCTTCTGCTGGTTGAAATTAGAAGTAGATTCTTGTCCTATGCTTTAGTAAATTGCATGAGCTTGTGAATCTACAAGATTTTCTACACTTTTCTATGCCACCCACAGTTATGTAAACACCAGGGATATTATAAAGCGATGGGTGAAGGAGCCTTCAAAGTTCAGATCCATACCCAATCATGTTTAAAAGATGAATTCACTTAGAAATTTCTACCAGTTCTTGATCATCTTCACATGCAGATTGTACAGTTAAGAGAGCATGGATAACTTTTAGCAAAATTTGGTTGTTTTGTTGGACTAATTTGTGAGTGATGAAAAATGATTTAACTTGTCGGATCTATTGGCTCGTCAGTTGAAAGTCCATGTAACTAACACTCGTAATCCGATCAAGGATGAGCAAGCTAGATTCTACATGCTCACCTATTTACTTGATGCAATATGCGCCCAACATCAGTTTCCTGGCATGGGTTGGATGTGGACACCACATGAGCATGTCATCAATATTTATTGTAAGTTTCTTTCTGAGTGCAGCTACCGAGGATTATTGTCAAGGCTAGATGACCATTTCATCACCCTAGTGTACAAGTTGATCTTTGAGAAAGATCCACCTTGCATGTCTCAAGAAGCGATGGAGGCATTACTTAACATTGAAGATTGGTATGCCTCACCCAGTTGCACCTTCATCAAGATGTTCAGTAGAGAATAGCCTCTGCATGTTCTACCAAGGTTTACCACAGACAAGTTGGTTATGCAGGAGGTTGCATATTACATCTCCACAGGGTTATTAACAGGGTTGCATAGGAGGAAGAAGGCACCATGGCCTACTCTTCCTTTGTGGATTGGATTATACGATATTAAGAGCTTGAAATATGTGGATGCCGAAACCAAGGAGATAGAAAAGTATGAGTTTGGCACCAGATATTACAATCAATATGATCTCCACAACAATTGGAACAACCACTATGCGAGAGTGTATTATCCATGGATCCATGGGCACGTCATTGGGAAGACGAGGACCCTTGGAGGTTGATTCGGCAGGTGAGTTGTTACACACTCCTTAGCATATTTCAACTTCCATGACCATCGTCCTGTTGATTATTGTTACAAACACTCCAAGCTCAATGAACCAGTTAGCATAGCCACAGAATGGAAAGTTTCTCTGCTGGTAGTAGCACCACATGAAGCAACAAAAAACAACAATAAGAAGAACCCAGAGGCTAAAAGGGAGATTTACGAGAACCCAGAGGCTGAGAAAAGCCATAAGTTTAGAGAATATCCTCACATCAAGAAAGAAGCTTTGGCAACGAAGGAAAAGAGGAAACAACACGTAAAGAGAAAAGAGAGAAGGAAGAGAGAGAAGCAAAGGTTGGAGGAAGTAGAAATAAAATTGCAGAAAATGGAGAAGAAGTTAAAAGAGGAATAGGAGCTAAGAAGGAGAGGGAGGGAAGAGAACTAGAAATAAGAAAAGGAGGAAGGATAAGGAGTGATCATAGAGAAAATTGTGCTGATAGAGGTTGACGAGTCATAGCAATCAGCAGGTGAAGAAGAGGGTGAGCAGATGCAGGTTCGCAAGATTGTTCAGTAGATTGAGAAAATGGTTGAAACAATGGACATGGAGTTCATACAAGAGCCACAAGACCAAGATACCAACCTCATGTCGAGAGCATATGAGGTCGCCCCACAGCCTCCACTACATCCAGTATCAGATTTAGTCCCAAGAGGGAAAGGAAAGGTCATTCTCCTTGATAATTGTTTGGAGATGGATGTGTACAATCTATCATTTAATGGATTGTAGCAAAGGATTATATACGAGAGGAGAAAGAATTTCATAGATGATGACGTGTCACCTACATTTATGAAGGAAAGGGTGATAGTTCTAGATGTCAAGAAGCATCCAGTTCCCATGGTTGATGCCATTATGGCTTATGTAGGAGCCATAAGATCAAATGTCAAGTTATTTTTAGCAAAGAATGAATAGATGGCTAAAATCTTGCAAGTGTCCAAGAAAAAATCAGAAAAATCCACAGGATTTGCAATGGCATAAATGAGGAAGGGAATATTTGCTAAAGTATTAGACCTTGAGGCCACCATGAGGAAACTCTATGACAGATTTTTCATCGTACATAAGGTGGTTGTCCATCTATTTAGGTTTTAGTGGTTAAGAAGAAATATTTTCCAAACTCTTAGAGACATACACACTTCTATCTCCCATGTGCAAGAATGGGCAATGAGATACAAATGAGCCCTACTTCACTTACCCAAGATGATGAATCCACAAGCCAAGCTAGACAAAGAAAAGATATGGATGCAAATCTAGAACTATGAGCAGCTCGCCCCGTTCATTAGTAACATAGAGGCTTCATATGCACGGTTGTTGGTGGCCTGGGTGCAGGTGTAATGGACAATCGTTCAAATCCGGAAATAATTTCTGCAAGTTCAGGCAGAATTTCTTCTTGGATTTCCTGCGGAGTATCAATCATCTACCTCCAAAGTTATCTATTATACTAAATTAGTAGAACTGCTTAATTTAGCCACAGCAACAAGTGCTTTACAAGTCCCTTAAACATCACACATCACAATCACAATTTCTCCAGGTAGGGTTCATTTACTCATAACCATGCGATGCAATATTAATCGGTGATCCTCGTAGCGCACATCGAATTTCGAAATTCCTCCAGGCCAGGATTATTCACTCTTGAACCATGTGACACAATATTAATCGGAAAACATCGCACATCACAAATCGTGGATCGCAATTCAGTTCTGAGTCTCTATCGCATATTGCAAAGGAAGTCGTGATTTCTATAAGCGAAATTATGATAACCCTTTTGTTTGTGACTTAGTGACCAATCTCCATTGTTTGATCAAGGCACACTTGATCCAACAGTCAATAGCGATATCACTAGAAAATCTTGTGCAACACTTACCACCCTTACGAAGCTGATAGGGATTATAAGTCCTCGATCTATAGAAGTTCGGGTCCAGTTTTGGAATTAAAGTCCAAACACTTGATGACCCGATATCCGTTGGATAACAGAGGCCATTAGATCCTACGTCTCATGAGACTTCTATTAGTACGTGGGCTAAAACCAGGGCCAACCCCCGCTGTTGACTGTGATGTAAGGCATTGAAAATGAAATCAATGGTTAGGAATGAGTGCGATGCTTCAACCCCGATTAAGAAATCTGCACACTTTCACACTTGCAGTTTCTAATACACGACGAAAAGAATTTAAAAGTGATCACACAAAACTCTAATATTTCAAGCCAAACTGGAAATTCAATGATACATAGAGATAATACGGAGGGATGCAACACCTCTTGAATTGACCTATTTTACACAAAAATACACAGATTTATGTTTTTTGCAACTTAATCTTATATGGCCATAAGAAACCAAATCATTCAAAATCCATTTTCAATCATTCAGAACTTACATAAATACTATTCCATCCTAACTATCAAATCCTTAAAACAATTGATCGAATTTGCCTAATCTTAAACAATATCTTATCTGGTCTATATTCTCCTCGAGAATCTCAACTGAATCAAAACTGCATGAATTAATTACAAAACTACTCAATCCCTAAATCCTAGCTGAAATTTTATCTAGAAAGCTTGTAAATTGACGAACTAAAGGGTCCCACTCCTTTTCTTGTAAACCTTTTTTGTATTTTGGGAATAAGTTCGAAGCCTTTTGCATTCAAGCCTCATGCTCCTGCATCAGACTCCTAAGGAAAAAAATTCTTCATGGGATCCTTTCCATGAGCTCTTCTACAGAACTGCCCAACTTCTGTAGATTGGAATCTGTCATCCATGTAGCTTCAGCAATTGGTAGATCTTTCCATTTGACCAAATACTGAAAATATTCTTGTCCTCTAGTTGTCTTCTTCAACAATTTCTTGTCCAAAATCCTCTTTGGCCCGAATTCCTTTGCTATAGGTAACTATATTACCCAATCAATCTCTTGTTCTTCTTGATCCTCTGTTGTGTCATCTACCTATTCCTTTTCATACCTGTATAAGTCAACAACATTAAAAATTGGAGATATTCCAATATCAGGGGGTAATTCAATTTCATATGCATTTGCAGAAAATTTTCTAGAACTCTTCATGGTCCATTTTTCTTAAACTTTAGTTTATTATACTCCCTTTTTGGAAATATTTCCTTCCTCAAGTATGCTAAAACCAAATCTCCAACCTCAAAATTAACTTCTCTTTTCTTCAAATCTGCTCTGCCCTTGTATTTTATGTTGATGTCCTATAGTTGATGTTTTACCTATTCATGTATTGCTTGAACTTCTATAGCAAAATATTCTCGTTTAGCACTTCTCCTTTTAGATTGTCCCAAATCTCTCAATTCAGACACTCCTCTTGGGTGCATTCCATAGATTATATGGAATGGAATTTGCCCTGTACTCCTGTTAGGAGAATCATTATATGCATATTCTACCTATGCCAATACTTGATCCCATTGTTTTGGATGTTCACCTACAAGACTTCTCAAAATATTACCTAAGATTTTATTTACAACTTCAGCCTGTCCATCAGCCTAAGGATGATAAGCAAAACTGAAACTCAATTTAGTTTCAAGATTCTTCCATAATTTCCTCTAGAAATGTCCAACAAATCCGGTGTCTCTCTCTGAAATAATTCTCTTAGGTAACCCATGTAATCTTACAATCTCTTTAAAAAACAAATTAGCAATATGAGTAGCATCACCAGTTTTATAACATGAAATAAAATGTGCCATTTTTGAAAATCTGTCAACTACTACATAAACTGAATCATTTCCACTTTCAGTTTTTGGTAAACCCAAAACAAAGTCGATACTTACCATATCCCAAGGCCTATCTGGAATAGGTAATGGAACATACAAACCTGTGGTTTGACTCCTTCCCTTTTCATACTGAAAGAATTTACAAATTTTCACATACCTTTCCACTTCAGACCTCATTTTCGGCCAAAAATAAAACATGTTCAACTATTCATAAGTCTTGTCTGCACCAAAATGCCCTCCAAGTCCTCCACTATGTTTCTCCTTGATCAAATTCTCCCTCATAGAACAACTTGGTATGCACAGCTGATTTCTTTTAAACAACAGTCCCTCTTGCAGGAAATAATCCAGCCTCTTACTTCTGCCTAACAAAACAAGATTTCTACAAGGTTCAAGTGCCTCTTTAAAATATAGATCTTTCTTATATAACTCTTTAAAGAAATCAAAACCCAACACTTGAATTTGACTTTCTTGAACTAAAATAGGCATCTACTACTTTGTTTGATTAACCAGTTATATGTTTTAATACAAAATTAAAACTTTGCAGGTATTCTACCCATTTTGCATGCTTCTGGTTAAGATTTGGTTGTTGCATAATATACTATAATGCATGGTTATCTGAATACAGTATGAACTCCTTGGACATCAAGTAATGTCTCCACTTCTTCAAAGACTGCACCATTGCATAAAACCCCTTGTCATAAGAAGAATATTTCTTCTTTGTCTCATTTAGCTTTTCACTAAAATAAGCTACAAGCTTGTCCTCTTGACTCAAAACAGCTCCAATGGCTTCTCCACTCACATCACACTTTACTTGAAAAGATTTATTAAAATCAGGTGAAATCAAAATAGGCTTCTTAGTCATCCTTCTTTTCAACAACTGGAAGTTCTTTTCTACTTTAGCAGTCCATTAAAATGGTTGTCTGTCCTTCTTTATTGTGTGAATAATTGAAGCTTTAATATTACTAAAATTCCTTATGAATTTCCTTTCAAAACTAGAAAGACTGTGAAAAATTCTTACCTCAAATACACTTTTTGGTGAAGGCCACTCCATGATAGCCTTGATCTTCTCTGATCCATCTTTAACCCCTCAACAGAAACAAAAAACCCCAAATACAACAACTCCTCCTTCATGAATGAAAATTTCTTTAAATTTAAAAGTAATTTTTCTTGTTGTAGCCTCTGTAATACATAATTCAGATGTCTCACATGTTCCTCCTTCGATCTGTTGTAAACTAATATATCGTCCAGATATACTATTACAAATTTACCAACAAATTCCTTCAAAACTTCCTTCATAAGTCTCATAAATGTACTAGGGGCATTTACAATCCAAAAGGAATTACCATCCACTCATACAATCCTTCATTGGTTTTAGAAGAAGTTTTCCACTCATATCCCTCTCTAATTTTGATTTGATGATAACCACTCTTTAAATCTAACTTTGTAAAATATCTAGCTCCACTCAAACAATCCATCAAATCTTCGATTCTAGGTAAAGGAATTCTTTACCTGAATGTTATCTTATTGATTTCTCTCGAGTCAGTGCACATTCTCCAACCTCCATCTTTCTTTGGGCTCAACACTGTTGGCACTGCAAAAGGACTCAAACTCTCTCTAACCAGTCCCTTGTCTAACAATTCCTGAACCTGTTTCTTGATCTCTTCATTCTCTATGGGAGTCATCCTGTAAGATGCTTTATTAGGTAGATTTTCTCCTGGAATCAAATCTATGTGATGGGTGGTAACTGATCAGGAAAATCATCTACAATGATATCACAATAATTGTCCAGCATCTCTTGAATTTAAATTGGTAAATGAGAAACTTTTGTGGAAGTAATTATTACCTTGGGTTTTCAAACCAACACAAAATTTACCTCATATTCTTCCATCTATTGTAAGTACTCCTTTCCACTCAGCAAAAGGGTCTTTGGATCAAGTTTCTTTGATGTATCCTCTTCCTCTAGTGGTAGCAATGTATGATTGACACCATCTTTGCTGAATTTGTATGTGTTCTTATTTCCATCATGCATAGCTCCTCTGCCATACTGCCATGGTCTACCCAAAAATATATGACACACATCCATAGGCATCATATCACACACAATTTTGTCTCTATATTTTCCCAACTACAACTCCACTTCACATTGCTCATTCACTACCAACTGATATCTTTTTGAAGCCATGACACCTTATAAGGTGTTGGATGTTTCTTTTTCTTCAATTTCAACTTCTCCACCACTTCTGTGGAGACCAAATTATATGTACTACCACTGTCTATTATCATCTGACAACACTTCTCTTGAACCTTGCACAAAGTCTTAAACAAGGTTTTCCTTTGTGCTGGTTCAACAATTTCCTTAGCTGGTTTTAACAAAATTTTGTTGACTACCAAAGATTCCCCTTTCCCTAGTACATTCTCTTCATCTATTACCTTTGTTACTTCATCTCCAGTTTTTGCAACAATTTCTTTCCTCTGATTCATTCCTATATTTCCTGGGCACTCATAAGCTCTGTGTCCCAGCTTGTTACATCTGTAACATATAGTTTCTCTTCCTCTACCTCTGCCTCCTCTTCCTCTGGAAAACTCCCTCTACCACTTGCATCACCTCCTATGGGTGTGTGTTGACTTGAGCTACTGCTAGCTCCATCTCCAGGTGATGTAGATCTTCCTCTACCACCTTGTCTTCCCGTTCCTCGGAAAGTACCTCTATTTCTGGCAGATTTCTTCCTCGTGAGTTTTTCTTAAGCCTTCAGTACCATATGATAAGCCTCTTCTACAGTTTTAGGAGATAGTACACTTATCTCATCTTGAATTTCCATTCTAAGACCATTCACATATTTGACATCCTTCTAATTTATATCTTGGATTTGTCCTACTCTTATACTCACTTTGAGAATCCTCTGTGTATTCCTTTATTGTCGTAGACCTCTGTCTAAGATTTTGCATCTGCCTAAATAATGTTTGCTGATAGTCACTTGGCAGAAACTTACTTTTCAGCTTTGCCACCATCTTGTTCCAATTCTTAATTGGTTGTTTGCCAAGTCTTCTTCTTTCTCCCTACACTCCATCCCACCAAAGTGCTGCATGTCCTTTCAGTTTTGTGACAGCAAACTTCACCTTTTTTCATTCATCTATTTCGTCATAATTGAAGAATTTCTCCATGTCATTTATCCAATCTATCAATTCCTCGAGGCTTAAGATCCCTGTATAGATTGAGACTTCAAGTCTAGGCTTGGATGTGGATCTCAATACTGACCTAAAGAATCTCATTTTAGGAGTTACATCTGCAGGTTCTTCATCTTCTACAGCTCTAGCTTCAGGTTTACTAACATCTCCAACATCTACATCTCTTCCCATTTCCACTGCTTCCAATCTAGCTTGCATATGTTGCATAGCTTCCAAAAATTCAGAATTTGCAACTAGTCATCCTCTTCTTCGACCACCACCTCTTCCTCCAACTCTGAAAGCCATGTTGGATTTCTTTTTCTGGTCCTTGAGCTCCTTTTTACTGTCAGTAAGCTGCTCTGATACCACAAATGGTGGCCTGGGTGCAGGTGTAACGGAAAATCATTCAAATTCGGAAATAATTTCTACAACTTTGGGTGGAATTTCTTATGGATTTCCTGCAGAGAATCAGTCATCTACCTCCAAAGTTATCTATTCTGCAAAATTAGCAGAACTACTTAATTTAACCCCAACGACAAGTGCTTTACAATTCCCTTAAATATCACACATCGCAATCGCAATTTCTCTGGGCAGGGTTCATTTACTCATAACCATGTGACGCGATATTAATTTGCGATCCTCGTATCACACATCGCATTTCGTAATTCAACCAGGCTAGGGTTATTCACTCTCAAACCATGCAACGCGATATTAATCGGTGATCATCGCACATTGCAAATCGCGGATCGTAATTCAGTTCCGAGTCTTTATCGCATATTTCAAAGGAATCCGTGATTGCGATAAGCAAAATTGTGATAACCCTTTTGTTTACGACTTAGCAACTAGTCTCCACCGTTTGATCAAGGCACACTTAATCCAACGGTCAGTAGTGATATCGCTCGAAAATATTGCACTTATCTCCCTCACAGAGCCGATAGGGATAATAAGTCCTCATTCTATAGAAGTTCAGGCCTAAATGCTCTGCAACACATTTACCCTTGACCAAGGTTTCACTCGTCCCTCAAGGAGTCATTTCAGGATGTCTTCAGGCCAGGAAACTCTCAGGAATGATGTCATTCAATGTAATGACTTGTCTATGGAATGTAGAAAATGAATTAGGGTTTGATGAGCCCTAATAGTACTTATCTGAATGTTGGGAGTGATGTGCCTAAATAGACCTGTAAAAGATGGTAAGGATGCATAGGATCCTGTCAATCGGTTCCTTCACCATAGTCAGGGAGAAGAACGAACGCCGAATAGATATCGATACATACATGGAGAAGATCAGGCTAGAGGCCACCAACGATCACTTGGAGATGAGCACATAAAACATTCAGAAGTACATTGATGGTCCTGCCATAGTCTAGACCATGCTGCACATTGTTGGCTTAAGGGGGGTTGACCCAGGTTCAGAGTTGTTGGCGCTAACCAACAAAAACCTATCTGTTGGCCCTTTCGGCAACAACCTACATAACACAGGCTGTAGTCTACCTAAAGCAGTATTGGGGGATTCTGGAACCAAGTTTCTGCATCCAGGGACATGTGATAAGTGGTTGTTAAGCTATGACAGTTCAGATCTGCCTTCGCATAGATCCGTATCCTTCTAGGGCTCGTTACTATAACTCAACTAGAATGGCCTCTAGACCTTCACGAAGGTCTACGATCAACCTTTGTAGACATTAAATAGACCAGTTATCCACTTTCACACATCAATAAATAACTCTAGATCTTCTTTCATACAGATCTATCCAACTCATCAGAAAACATAACAGAAATAACCCTTAACTTCGGAAACACATATAATTACTTAAAAAAGACCAAAATAAGATATATTCAGCATTTTTACACAACATTCATACATTACTTCATGAAAACATATTATTGAGCGACAGAATACAACATAAGAAGAATTGAAAATAATACTCAATTGCATGTTAATTCTTCAAAATCAGCAATTCCATCATTCAAATTACAGATTTCTCCTCCTTATGCACTCAGCCGCGGGGGTCCACACACTCAGTTGCAGACTTACCAAGGCCTCCTTCACACTTAGCTGCAAGAACCTTCCCCTTATTTCCAAAGTGCGGGAAGTAGAGCCTTCCTGCCTTAGCACTAGCCCAAAACAACAAAACTCATTCAAAATTCACAATTCTTTATTCCAAGTTATCTCTAAGACTCGTTATGACTCAACTATTTATAGCTTTCTTCCATACAATACCATGGTACATGAACCATGGGAGAATCTTAAAAATGACCCAAAACAAGGGGCTAAGACCCCTTTTACTCCTATCTAATTGCGCGCTCCACATCCACATTTCACGGAGATGTTACATTCTTTACAAAAACTTTTACAAAATTGGGTTAAACTAACCCCAAAACTGACCCTAGGGACCCTATCCCAACAGGCCCCCAACATAGAGATTGTGACTCTTCCTCGAGTCACTTAGGTGGCACCTTGATCTTGCTGTGGAGACCTCCAAGATTGACTTGCAACACTTCAAATTTAGCAGCGCTCTGCGCTGCAACCTGATGCACTTCTTCCGCCAACTTTTCTGTTGTTGGACCCTCCGCTACTAGGCGCATGATCCTCTAAGTCTGTTGTAGCACCTTTAGATTTTCCCAAAGTGATAGAGTAAGCTGACAAGATTCCTCTAGAAACGGCAATAATTTGGCCTTTATAAGCGCCTCTTTTCTCTATAATTTTTCCACTTGTGCTTGCAACTACTTTCCCTCCTATAAATTCACGAGGCAATGCACTGGCACCAAAGCGCATGCAATCTCTCGAACCTCATCATACTTATGTTGTGTCTTTTGGACATTGGTGTTCAATTTTACAAATTCAGGTCCTCTTGCAAATGTTTCCATAATTCCATTGCTGCGTTGAACATCATGGCACAGTATGTGACTGTGGTATCCAATGTATTCATATTTTCCTTAATTGTTGCTCTGTGTTGCTCACGAACCTCTAGTAGAGTCGTTAGTTGCAAATTCAACTGCAACTTTGATATCTTCATTTGGAAATCAAAGGTAACCCTGCCAAGCTCGTCCTTTCATGCATGTACCACAGAAGCCAATTTCCTTACTTTTTTTTATGCTTTGGCATCCTATGGGATGTTCAATTCTGTCATGATTTTTCAATCCTACTCTATTGTTGTCTCTAGTTGCTTACTTATTTACTGTATTTCCTCCTTGGCCTTCAGCACCTGTGCTTTCTCTGCAAACATCTCCTTATTATTTACCTTGAATTAACTGATGACTGTGAGGGCGCGTTGCTCTCTGAACCGCAACTCATCTGAAATGCCTTGATGCAAAGTGTGGAGGTTCTTGAATGGTGGCATGGTTAAATTCACTCCCATTTATTTCATGGTACTGAGAACAATACAATCTTCATCTGACTCTATGTGAACAGGCGTTTCTAGCAATGGTATGACTCTAAGGTCCAAAGTCTGTTCCAGCTCAGCGACTAGTCCACTTCCTTGTGTCCAGCTTTCTTGCACCTTGCTCGCTTTCCCAATGCCCACTTGAATATTTCTCACCTGGATCTACCGTTCATACAAATCCTTTTGGATGCTCGCCAGTGTTTACATATATTGTTGCTCAAACTCAAGGAAAATTTTAAGGATGGAAGCTTATCTTAAAATTTAGAAACCTTGGCGAATCTTACTAGTCACTAATATGCAAATTGTAAAATGTGTGGCAATATTTTTTGTATAAATATTTATATTTCTAATGATTTTATACTATATATAAATTTTTGGCAATTTTTAAGGTAAAATAATTTTATACTATAAACTATGGGTGAATCCTTTTTAGAAAAAATGGAAATTAGCGAATCGTTTTTTGGAAAAAACATGGAAAATTAGCCCACCTGCGAATAGAGTCAAATTGCTGCAACAACTCAATTGTCGTGTCTCGAACCTTATCACTGATCTCATCAAGATCACCTTCTATAAGCACCATCGAGTCAATGTGCATCTTCTTATCAGACTTATGCTTTTTTCATTGTCCACCATTCTTCTCCTACCCATGCCTCTTCAAGGTGGAGGGCGTGCTTTTCTCCTCTCCACCGCTTCCTTCCTGTTTTGAAAGCTCCTCCTCATCAGTGTGCTACAAAGCCAACTTTTTGACTTCTTCTATTTCCAAGCATTCTTTCTCATCCTACTCTTTTGCAACACACTCTTTCTCTTCATGTTCTTTCTCCGTAGCTGCCATAGCAGCAACTTCCTTTCTCTTCTGCGTAGCCAGAGCTCAGGTGACCTTCTAAGCTGCATCCTTACACTTCTTCACAATGGAAAACTACACAACAAAGCTCTCTACACCTTTACTTGTACCCAACCCAAGCTCTGTGGATTCATGCCACTCTGTTGGCCAAGTCCCAACGATAACCTACACGTTTGGTTCAGAGAGCAAGTATGGCAGCTTGTGCCCTATGTGCTTTGGTTCCTTTTGCGCTTTGATTGACACATTGTGGAAATCGACCTTGAACTCTATGTAGGCCGTCAATTTCTCAAACAAGGTTGGGGACAACCTTGGCCTCTAACTGATAACCATATGAAGGTACATCTCCATCAGAATCCAGAATATTTTTTACTCCTTATTCATTTCTAGATCCTTTGTTGCCCATAGTGAAGTGAACCTCACTGCCTCAGGTAAATCTTCCTTCTGTGGGGAAAACTGGCCATCATGTGATAATCTCCAAGTCACTAAAATAAAGACAATAGAATTCATGCATAATTGAATGACTTTCTCTCTTCCTAAGCTTCTTGGGAGTTCGCTAGGAACTCTTTGCATAGATATTTTGCCCAGTTGTGTTGAGCAGCCTTCGCGCAATGTGCTACTAGTGATACTACAGGTGTCAGAACTTCGTCCAAGCGACACTTCCTCATGATTTTTCCTGCAAGAATCTTGGCGAAAAAATGCACCTCCTGGTCCTCAATAGAGTGGATAAAATATCTGCGCGACTTCTTAACAAGCCCATATTCGACCTTCATCTTATTTACTAATTCTTTTTCCCTAGTTTTCCCTCCAAACTCCTTGGCAGGGTCTGCTCCTTTGTAAGGTAGCTGGATTACTTGATGAATTAGTATGTCTGTTATTGGGTTGGGTTCCCCAAGCCATAGAAACCCGTTATGCACCAACGCAAGGAGCTGGTGCACACACATCGTGTTGATAGTCAATCTATGAAAATGAAACACACAGAGCATGTGCAACAATCACACTTTCTCGACACGTTTGACCCACTTCATGGGTTCCAACCATGTAACCCTGCTCTCTTCATAGTATATGTTTGTCATATATTTGTTGGTTGCCATATGTGGGAACTTATCATTGTCTGCGAGGTCACAATCCTCCATTTTCAGCATAAGAATGTGCGCTAGAATTGTGCCTTCCAATTCCACATGTTCAGGCAATAGGGGAGTCGACACCATGAATTTCCAAAAATATGGGTCCTTGGTAACCTTTCATTTTCCATTGCACAGAGGTATATATAGTGGGAACCTTGAGATAGGCTCGACCTCTTCGACATCCAATTCCTCCACACCTTGGTATTCCTCCTCCTCCAAATCAACCAATTGCTTTGGTTGTGTCTTTTTTCTCCTTTTGTCGCACCTTCAGATTCTTCCTCGGTTACATTCTCATTGGCGTTGGTTTCTTCTATTTTTCTTTGGCAGCAAGTTGCTCCAGCCTAGGTGACCTCAGCATGGTAGGCACCGGGGTTGGTGCTTCCATACTTGAACTCTCACGTCCCGGTGTCTCAGAAGCAATAGCTTCAGAACATACGGCTTCAGCGAGGTTTGTAGCAGTCATCCATTTTGTGAACATCTCTCAGGCTTTTGCAGTGTAGTTAGTGAACGAGGGGCACATCACAAAGTCCTCCCAGAATTGAAAATTCATAAACTTCAAACAACAAGGCACCCAAACAACTCTCAAAATCCAATTTTTTCTTCATTGGACCAACACCCATAATTTATAGTAAGTTTTGAGTTTAAATCTGACCTTTCCCCCCCAATTCTGATCATAAATGCATCTTTGGCAGCAGATCTCGAAATATTTTCACCATAAATAGAACCTACCCGCTCCTATTAGCTAATTTTTTGCCATCAAATCATGAATAGTAACCTCAATGACTACTTTTGGACCCCTCTGCATGACACCATCCTCCATGACGCAGCTCATCCAACGCAGCCTCACATGTCACACCCCTATCATCCATTGAGCAAAATCCCTACCATTTTTTCCGCTTAGTCGAGAAGCGTAGTTTATAGTCTTGCAATCCCTTGTATCTACCTAGATTACTAAGAATTTCTTGCTTCCATATATAGTCATTACGCATGGGCAAGATCCCTTGTATTCAACTTCAGCCTACTTCCATTCACTTTTCCAGGGAATGGTTCCCCATTGAGCTTTGTGAGCTGAACTGCACCACCATCTGTGATCTCCTTAATAATGTATCGCCCCAACCAGTGGATTTGAATCTTTACTAGAAATTTCAACACCCTTTTGTCATATAACAACACTAAATTATCTACCTTAAACATGCACAGCTTAATATGTTGATCATTCCATGCCTTCTCACATTCCTTTTGCACTTGCTAGTGAAATTTTGTAAGGAAGCGGTCTTCTTCTAGCTCCATGATATGCACGAGCATTCCTCCAAGGTCTTGCGATCCACCATCTCTGTCAATGTTGCAATACATAAACTTGGAACAATATACTCCATAGGCATTATGGCTTCAATTCCATAAACCAACCTAAATGACGTTTTTCCTGTCAACATCTTGGTGGTCGTCCTAGAAGCCAATAAAATAGTAGGTATATGCATATCCCAGTCATTCCTCTGCGCGTTTCATACCTTTGTCAATGCATGCTCCAAGATCTTGTTAAAATATTCCACCATTCCATTCGGTTGTGGGTGATAGGGTGTGATCTTCTGATGATACACCTGGAATTATTCATGCATCGTGCTGATTGTTTCATTCATTGAATGTGTACCCCTATGACTCATAAAAATATTAGGGCATCGAACCTCGTTAAGACATATTCAAATAAAAACTTCGAAGAAGTGGCTACTGTACAATCCTTCATTGGTTGCGCTTCCACCCACTAGTTAGATACTCAGTTATAGTAATGATATACCATGCACCCATATTCTTTCCTAGTGGTTCTATTAGACTAATAAAGTTAGTGGCCCATTTATCAAATACCTACAATGAAACTTGAGGATGTAAGGTAAATTCATCTCTTCGCAAAGGCTTCCCCATCCTTTGGCAGGTAGCGCATGCCTTGCAATATGCCTTAGAATCCTTGTGTAATGTAGGCCACCATAGCCAAGCGCACAAAATATTCTGCGTTGTTGCTTTCCCTGCATATTCACCTCTTTCCACTCCCCCATGGGCTTCAACTAGGATTCTATCGTGTTCAAATTTCTAAATGTGCCATTGCAATATCTCATTCGATCCCATCTTATATAAATGACCTACAATCACTGAAAAATCTGCAGCGTGAACTACTAACTCCTTGTTCTATTGAGTGGAATAACCTTTCGGGGTTGTTCACGTTGTTGAGAACTAAATAATATTAAAAAATGGTTGTCCATGATGCACGCCGTAAAGAGTTGCACATTCGACAGTCCTTCCTCCAAACTACTTGGTTATTCACCTGTTTCAATCCTAGATAGATAGTCTAGGCCCACATTTAGCCTTCCAGGTTCCAAAATCACTTCAAAGTCATACTCCTAGAACAATAGTAGCCATTGACATATATTCCCCCCAATGTAGGATTATTGACCAGGTATTTCAGCACAGAGTGATTTGTATACATTTTAAAGTGTCCACCGAGTAATTAATGCCTAAAATTCTGCAGTGCTTAGACCATTGTCAGCCCTTTGCACTCTATGGTGGAGTAATTCCTATCAACTTTGGATAACGTTTTGCTCGCAAAAGCTATCAGATGATCAATCTCTCCCTCACCTACCTGTGTTAACGCTTCTCCTAGCGCCATACAAGAGGCATCAATATGCACATGAAACTCCTTTTTCCAGTATGGAAACACCAAGATAGGTGCTATCTCCATTTTATCCTTCAAGACATCCAAGTTGCACTAACAGTATTCATCCCAAAAAAACATTGCATCTTTCTTTAACAATTTCTCCATCAATGCGGTTATCTAGGCATATGCCTTGATAAACTTCCTATAGTACCCAGTGTGTCCCAATGTCGTGTGCAACTACTTCACATTCCTAGGTTCTTCCAAGTTCAAAATTACGATGATCTTTATAGGGTCCACCATCAATCCTTTCTTACATACAATATGGCCAAGTAAAATCCCAATAGGCACAAAAAATACACACTTTTTCAAGTTCAACGCGATATCATAGCTTTGACATATATCCAACATGAGGCACAGACTCGCAACATGGTGCTTCAACAACCCAAACATGGTCCACTCATCAGAATATACCTCAAGGAATTTATGAATAAACTCCTTGAACACCGTGATCACTACCCGGGAAAATATTGTAGGTGCGTTCTTTAATCAGAATGGCATAACTGTATATTGAAACCAACCCCACTTAGTTACAAAGGTTGTTTTTCTTCAATCTTCTAGCACGATCTATATTTGATGATAGCTCAAAAATCCATTAGTAAATGAATATGCCTCATGTCCGCCAACATTCTCTAGTACTTCATCAATAAAAAATGTTGGAAAAAGATCATGCATATAAGCATCGTTCGACTTCCATAGATCTACGCATATTTGGATCTCGCCCTTTTGTTTCTTTTGTTAGACCACCATTGGGCTTACATAATCTGATTCTTCTATCAGCTCAATAATCCCAACTTCCAATATTTTATCTATTTCTTGGTGCACCTTCTCCTTATATTTTTTATTTAGTCGATAAGGTTGCTACTTAACAGGCTTTGCATCCAGTTTGAATGTGATATTTATGACACCTAAATCTATGATAATCCCTTTCAGATATGAAAACTTGGTAGGGAACAAATCCTGGTATTCATGCAGTAGCTTAGCCACCTTGTCAACTCTATATTTTTTAAAATAGTCTCCTATCTTTGTGAACTTAGGTTCTTCTTCCGATCCAATGTTTACTTGTCGAGTTTTTAGAGGCTCAAATATATCTGGGTTCACCACCTTCAATCCTTTGACTTTACACTGTCCTTCGGTTTCAGGAATGGTAATATTCCACGAATCATCTTCTTCTTCAACACTAGTTACATTATAACATTCTAGCGCATACCGCAACTATGTACTCCAATATGGTTGAGTCCATTCGACTGGTTCCTTCGGATTTTTGAATATAACCACTTTTATCTCTTGTAGCACCTCATGAATTCTCTCAAAACCATCTTCAAAGCTGAAGGTTAATAGAAAAATTTCCCTCAAAATGTCCCATTTAGTAGTGCCATGGAAAAGCTCCATCTCCAAATACTAGTTCATTAGGATTGTATCTAGCGTATGATAAAAAATCTGCACCCATTCTGGTTTTGGTTTTGTCCCCAGGCCTTATTCCATCACGTTAAATGATCATGCAGATCATCCTTCCCACTGTATTTTTTTATTATTTTGGTATTGGCATAGCCAAAGCTTAACTTCATCATTCTTTTGTCCATCCCGTAAAGCTCTCCTTGTGTGTACCCCACCAATGGGCAAGTGTAGCGCGCAGTGCCAGCTCTAGTGCTTGGAATTGACACTCTTCTGGTACTTCTTTTTCAAATTTATATAAAAATAGTTCCACATTAGTCAAATCATCATAATGTGAAAGGTTTTTACCTCAGTCGAAACACACCTGAGTAAGTTGGTCATCATATCACAACAAAGCGTAGATACTTGATGCAGCCGATTTTTCCAGTGTTCGAGATCTTCATCTGAGTCTGAGGTGTAGGATTTATCCCTCTGCCACTCAATTCATCCATCAGCTATATGAATGATCCAATCATCATCTCACATTGTTACCTTGTATATCTGATCTAGATCATCGTCACTTTCTACATAGTCATGCATAAATTCAGTATAATGTGCTCCTTCTCCCGGGTCTAATGGAACCACAATCCTGAGCAACGTCTTCTCAAATGAAATATTCCACTTCTTCAAGTTGATTACCCTGTTCATATCAATAGGCTAGTCAATTCCTAGCAGCACGGGGTACGGATTACTATCATCCACTAATTCAATGACCTTAAAGTCAGCCAACGCACTCGCACCTTCAATGTCCACTATTACACAATATAAGTGCCCCATTGGAATAATCTTCTACTGATTTTCCATGCACAACTGAATAGGAGACCACTACAATGCAGGTCTCCCCATTCTTTCCCAAGCCTGCTTCGGCAGGGAATTTGCATCAAACCCTAGATCCAATATTACCTAGTCCATTTAATAATGACCTATCTACGCAATTAGCTTCATCTCGCACCCTGTTCATGTTTTATGCTTACCAATATTTATTACTGTGCATTGTTTGGTAGGAGTCTTTTCCTTATTAGCGCACTTATCTATTAAGTCTTGCAATCCTTCTAATTCTTTCTGGTCGTGCAATAACTTCATACAAGTCTGAAGGAAAGTAGCTAGTATTGAAGGACCTACCTCTTGTGTTGCACTACTCTCTGGTATGTTCTCATGACTTCCCGAGGTGGAGGCTGTTAGTGTCAGTCTTTCCAGCCTTCCTCCAGTGATCAAATATGCTCTTACAAAGTGATCTCAGAGTGTTAAGGTCAAATTTTGTCATTTCAAAGAGTTTTCAAGCAAAATGTGGTCACTGGGCATTAGGTCTAGGATTTGCCCAAATGTCAGTCCATGTCATCACTCAGCGGAGTCTATCATCATTCATAGGGTTTTCATTATCATGTCAGTGTCTAATGAGTCATTTTACACCTTGTTCATGCTTCAGTTGTGCATAGGTAAGGTCATTTCCCTCTCCTAGGGTTTTGAAAGCTAATATCTCTTGGACGGTAAAATAATCGACAAAACTTGTATCCTGATGTTCATACATCTTCCCCTATCCTTAAAGTACCTTATCAAACACTTCCCATCCCTTAGATCCGCCAAATTCCTCATTTTTGCACAAACCCTAGTTTCTAGCTACAACCTGGCAATTTTCTAGGTTTGGCCTGTGTTTTTCCATTTTGGACCCCTTCCCCTCACTCAATCTCTGAGATTCCACTTTCCCCTACTTCCTAACATCCCTCCCTACTCCCAAAAATTTCCCCAAGAATTTAGAAGCCCCCTATCCCCTTCATTTCGCTCCATTTCGACAAAATTCCTTGTTTCACACATCGGGACAAGTTTCACTCAAATGATGTTTCAGAGCAATCAAAGATGAATTTTGGGAAAATGAGAGATTTTTTTGTCCAGAACATGCCAAAGAAGAAAAACCTCCTTCACTTTTTGCACAGGTGTCATGGTTTGAGAGAAATGTCAAGAATATCGTTGCCTCAGGAGAATCAAAGACACCTCTGAAGTGACCTTGGGAAAATCAAGTTTTCTCCTAGCTTGGTTGGAAAAATGATTTTCTTGATGGGTAAAATGATAACTAGACACAAAGATATTTCCAATGAGCTATCATGAGCTCAATCTGGGGTTGAGGAAGGCATTCAAAATTTGACTGCAACAACACTCTTCCTTGAGGCAGCCTCATTTGGCACTTTTTGACCAGTCTTGGGAGGTTTGATTTTTAACAGGGCGAATGAACTCGAAAATGAAAAATTACAGCTGGGTTGAAAAGTAGACTCAAAGAGCTTTCCAACGAGCTATCTTGCACCCGATTCTGACACCAGGAAGGCCTCCAAACGCCTCCTGTAAAACGCAACCCGTTGGGAGGCCTGCGCGACCCGTTGGGAGGGGCGCGACCCGTCAGGAGGCTGCCTGCAGTGTATTTTTTCAACGGGCGTGACCCGTTGGGAGGTGCGCGACCCGTTGGGAGGCCTGCGCGACCCGTTGAGCTGTCTCCTTCCAAAACTTCAAACAAATTTCTCCATCTCCCTTCAGCTCATCTCAATCAGTCGAGGTAGGCTCTTTATGCATGGTATTTGAGGTTGATGATGAATGTAAGCCCCTATGCTATGATTTTAGACTCAAATTATGCAAATGAAAAATACTTCTATGACTGCCATATTTGTATGCAAACTGTGCTAGATTTTTATGATGTTTCAAGTTGTTTTTTCCCTTCGGTTGATTTCCTTTCCCTTTCCTTTTGCCCACACTCATATGTACATTTCCTTTTCCCATGATTATTTTATGAATGACATACAAATCCCCTTCCCATCCCTAAATCACTAAAACTAAAACCCTACCCCTCTCCCAAAGTATCAAAAACAAAACAAAGTGAAACCCTAAATCCCCTCTACCATATACATGTAAAAAGCAAAGAAAAGATTCATGTGAAAACAATAGCCAATGTTGGTGAATATATCAGCAAATTTTGTATATGGTTTCCCTATTTCCCTATTGATACATGTATGCATATGTGCTCATGTTCACTTATATGCATGTTTTTTCCCATATGTAATACTCTTTGCAAATGATTTCCCTATCACAAATATGTGTTCCTTTATGAATATGATTTGCAAAATTTCCCTTAAAAAATTCCCTGTTATCTTATATATTCCCATTCCTTGTTAAAAAATGTCCTCCCCTAACATTCCCTTCATGTTCCCTTGTCCCCTTGAAACAGCAAAGAAATCAGCATTTAAAGGCAGAAACAACAATACATTTTGTCCACTCAGCTCTTTAAAACAATGTCAGAAACCGAAACATATGAGTAGAGTGATGACCAAGCATCAGTTTCCGAGATTGAGGTACAAAGGAGGCTACATAAGGGTGGCAAAGGTGGCCATCACAGCAGTACAAGAGCTTATGTCATTATGGTTTGATTCAGCTCATAGTCTCACATCAGTTGACTCAGCAGGGCATCTCATGGGAGGAGTTCATCTCCCGTGAGTTTTTCACACCACCACCCCAACCACATCCCGAGGTCATTCATGAGGAGGGTGGACCGTCTCAACAGCCTGATATTCCGGTCACTAGACATGTTGTTTCTTCACCTCAGCTCACATATCAGAAAGGCCCGAGGGCCTTATTTGTAGCAGCTAGGCTAGTACTA
The DNA here is from genome assembly GCA_031772625.1 of Pinus tabuliformis. Classification (NCBI taxonomy): domain Eukaryota; kingdom Viridiplantae; phylum Streptophyta; class Pinopsida; order Pinales; family Pinaceae; genus Pinus; species Pinus tabuliformis. The sequence goes on from CM062806.1 coordinate 685,126,133, forward strand.
TCTTCACAGCAGGTGGAAGGGGTCTCACCTTCATCTTCAGAGCAGTGAGTGTTATCTCCATAGCAGGTGGAAGGGGCCTTGTTTTCTTCGCCAGCACAGGTATTGCAGAGGGGCAAAGAGCCCATGGTTCATGAGGATCCGGTGATTGATCTTGAGGTCAGTTCTCCTAGCCAAGAGGCAAAGGAGATCATTCAGCAGCTCAGGGCCGAGAATGATGTTTTGCAGCGGAGACTTGAGGGTGCCCAATGGACCATCACATATCTAGAGCAGCGGAACACACAGCTGGAGGAGGAGAAGGCACTTGATGAGCTTTGGAGGATTCGTAGTGACCGAGTCGTAAACCGTAGAAGGCTCGGTGATCCATTTCCTGATGACCGGGATTCATTGATCATTCAGGAGAATTCCCACTTCGAGAGGCTGTTGTCTAAGGCCAACCAAGAGAAAAAGCTGCTAAGGAACATGAAGAATCACTATTGGGCGAGGATGCATGTTTGCAAGGCAAAAATGAAAATGTTCCAAAGGAGGTTGTCCGAGGTTCTTAGGCGGAAGAAGAAGACTAACCCCCTCTGTATCTTGGCTGAGGCATCCCTCGAGGATCATGACACCCACTAGCCTCTTCACAGCACCAAGTACAAAAAATTTTGGAATTTTTGGCTCATTTTGGCATTTTTGGGAAATTTACAGGTTTTGGCTTCTCAACGGGTCTCACCCCCGGTGAGACCCTTTGTCATTGTAGCTCCGTTTTGTGAAAACTCAGCATTGATATACTTTTCATGCAAAGTTACACATGCCTATGGATGGATTTGAGTTTTGATGGAGTTTTGGGCCTCCAAAAGGTCAAAATACAGCCAAATTTTGACTTTCTGCCCCTTTTTTGAGATGCAGAAGTAGTCGTGGGAGAATTGACTTTTGACGGGGCAAATGACCTCCAAATCCAAAAATTCTAGTTGGGTTGGAAAGCAGACTCAGAGACCTTTCCAACGAGCTATCCTGCACTCGATGGCGAGACCGGGAAGGCCTCCACACAGAGCTCTAACGTGCACGACCCGTTGAGAAAGTGTGCGCGACCCGTTGAGGAATTTGTGCCAGATTTTACCAGTACGGCCAGAAAATCACTGTTTTCACCTAGTTTGACTTTTTGGGGTTCTAGATGATGCATTTTTATGTAACTATCATGACTCAAAGACACTTTTACTCTTCTTTAACCATTCTAGAAGTTTCTTGAATGTAAATGGTAAATATTTAATGTATGGATAGGTTTCCTAGCTTATAGAGGCAAGTTGTTATGATTGCCTATTATCTAGTGCTCAGTTTAGAAGTAGTTGCAACAGCTCCTAGGAAGGGGAGATCGACCCCTAGAGGTGGGGAAAGAGGTTAGATCATCTATATTATGCACTCTTTTGCTCATTTTCATGGTTGGACTCTTGAGGGAGAAGCTATCATTGTATTTTTCACTTGTATCTCTGCAATTTTTGGCTAAGGAAGACCAGGTTTTTGCAGTCATCTTTGGGATTCTTATGGACTCATGTGTTGATGGTGTGTTTCCTAATGTATTTGTAAGTGTGTTTATGTGATCCATTTCCTTTCTTTACTTCTGCATATTAAACAAATGAAGTGTTAAAGTATGAACTCATGCCTGCCATGCTCTGCTTTTAAATTTGTTTAATTTCTATGTTTTCTGCTGTCTAAAGAGAATTCAAAGACATTGTTTGCTCTCTTTAGCTCATCCTCTTTCATTCTTGATCATCCATCTCAACTAAAGACATCAATACAGGTTCCTACCTTGCCCCAAAGACCCCCCTGCAGAAACTGTGTCCAATCCCCGCACCCTAAATTGCAGCTCCTCAATTTGCCACCAAAAAACCCAAAAAACCCCCAAATCAACCTTCAAATCAGTTTACTAGCCTAATATCAGTGTTACCTTGATTGGTCATCTCTTCCTATTGAAAATTTACCGAGATTGACCGGAGAGAGCCTTCTCCTGCCCCATAGGGCTAGCTACGAGGCTGAATGGTTTGATGTAGCTTTGAGATTTGCCTTTTCAGCCTGAGGTGAAATTTCAAGTGCTAACATACTGGCGACCATACTGGGGAGAACATCTAATCCTTTTCTCATTGACATGTTATTTCATGAGTCTTAGATGGAGCCTGAAGTTATGCCAGGTAGCCTTAAAAAACGCTCTTGTTTTACATCAGCGTTAGTAGATAAACGTTGCTTCAGTCAATCTCCGTGAGCTTGTGAATACAAAACTTCATTTTCATTTCACCCCAGTACATGTATCAAGTTCAGATCTGATTGTTGATGGTGAACAACGATCAGACACTTGAAAGGCTGAAATCATTCACTTGGCGACTCCTTTCACTGAAGAATCCAACAACCTATGCTTCATGGTGACTTCACTGTAGGAAGATCAGTAGCTTTGAACTTTTCAAGATGGATTGGATTGCAAGAAGATACACTCCCCTGAGCCGAGATCACATCCTCGGTTTTCCAAATAAAATTCCGAAGGTAGATTTGTCAAGGAATCTGCCTATATTTAATGATGATGGTAAGAAGGATGCTGCTTTACATCTAGTGAGATTTCATATGCATATTCGCAAATTGAAGGTGGATTTTCCTGAAGATTGCTTGATGAAGATATTCTTGGCCACTCTGGAAGGTAAAGCCCAATCATGGTATGAAAGTTTTCTGCCTGCTTATATTTACTGTTTAAATGATTTTCATGCTATGTTCATTGAACGATACAAGGAATCGTATTCATCATTAAGTTTAGTTCAAGACTGTTGCAAGCATGCTTATGGTTTTATTGAAAACCTTGAGACATATTATGAAGATGATAATTTTATGGATGTTGAGATCATGGAGGCTCTGCATGAAAATCCATTTCAGCATACTTGTCAAAATGATCAGGACATCTTGCAGCAGAATCAAGATCAGCAGGTTGAAGATGGCCATATGGCTGTAATTGATGAAAGAGAAGAGTTTTTTTCAGATCTTCCTACAGAAGAAGACAGCGTGCAAGATAGCCAAGATTCAATTTTAGAATGTAATGCAGTCAACTCAGCTATTTCAGATCAAAATTCAGATCATGGTGACCAAGCACACCTTGTGCCGAATCCTGAAAAGGAGAGTTTTGTTGTTGAGATCATGGACAAAGTTCTTGATCCCACTATCCTTCGGTTTCAGGAATGGTAATATTCCACGAATCATCTTCTTCTTCAACACTAGTTACATTATAACATTCTACAACATAACGCAACTATGTACTCCAATATGGTTGAGTCCATTCGACTGGTTCCTTCGGCTTTTTGAATATAACCACTTTTATCTCTTGTAGCACCTCATGAATTCTCTCAAAACCATCTTCAAAGCTGAAGGTTAATAGAAAAATTTCCCTCAAAATGTCCCATTTAGTAGTGCCATGGAAAAGCTCCATCTCCAAATACTAGTTCATTAGGATTGTATCTAGCGTATGATAAAAAATCTGCACCCATTCTGGTTTTGGTTTTTTCCCCAGGCCTTATTCCATCACGTTAAATGATCATGCAGATCATCCTTCCCACTGTATTTTTTTATTATTTTGGTATTGGCATAGCCAAAGCTTAACTTCATCATTCTTCTGTCCATCGCGTAAAGCTCTCCTTGTGTGTACCCCACCAATGGGCAGGTGTAGCGCGCAGTGCCAGCTCTAGTGCTTGGAATTGACGCTCTTCTGGTACTTCTTTTTCAAATTTATATAAAAATAGTTCCACATTAGTCAAATCATCATAATGTAAAAGGTTTTTACCTCAGTCGAAACACACCTGAGTAAGTTGGTCATCATATCACAACAAAGCGTAGATACTTGTAGATACTTGATGCAGCCGATTTTTCCAGTGTTCGAGATCTTCATCTGAGTCTGAGGTGTAGGATTTATCCCTCTGCCACTCAATTCATCCATCAGCTATAGGAATGATCCAATCATCATCTCACATTGTTACCTTGTATATCTGATCTAGATCATCGTCACTTTCTACATAGTCATGCATAAATTCAGTATAATGTGCTCCTTCTCCCAGGTCTAATGGAACCACAATCCTGAGCAACGTCTTCTCAAATGAAATATTCCACTTCTTCAAGTTGATTACCCTGTTCATATCAATAGGCTAGTCAATTCCTAGCAGCACGGGGTACGGATTACTATCATCCACTAATTCAATGACCTCAAAGTCAGCCAACGCACTCGCACCTTCAATGTCCACTATTACACAATATAAGTGCCCCATTGGAATAATCTTCTACTGATTTTCCATGCACAAATGAATAGGAGACCACTACAATGCAGGTCTCCCCATTCTTTCCCAAGCCTGCTTCGGCAGGGAATTTGCATCAAACCCTAGATCCAATATTACCTAGTCCATTTAATAATGACCTATCTACGCAATTAGCTTCATCTCGCACCCTGTTCATGTTTTATGCTTACCAATATTTATTACTGTGCATTGTTTGGTAGGAGTCTTTTCCTTATTAGCGCACTTATCTATTAAGTCTTGCAATCCTTCTAATTCTTTATGGTCGTGCAATAACTTCATACAAGTCTGCAGGAAAGTAGCTAGTATTGAAGGACCTACCTCTTGTGTTGCACTACTCTCTGGTATGTTCTCATGACTTCGCGAGGTGGAGGCTGTTAGTGTCAGTCTTTCCAGCCTTCCTCCAGTGATCAAATATGCTCTTACAAAGTGATCTCAGAGTGTCAAGGTCAAATTTTGTCATTTCAAAGAGTTTTCAAGCAAAATGTGGTCACTGGGCATTAGGTCTAGGATTTGCCCAAATGTCAGTCCATGTCATCACTCAGCTGAGTCTATCATCATTCATAGGGTTTTCATTATCATGTCAGTGTCTAATGAGTCATTTTACACCTTGTTCATGCTTCAGTTGTGCATAGGTAAGGTCATTTCCCTCTCCTAGGGTTTTGAAAGATAATATCTATTGCACGGTAAAATAATCGACAAAAATTGTATCCTGATGTTCATACATCTTCCCCTATCCTTAAAGTACCTTATCAAACACTTCCCATCCCTTAGATCCGCCAAATTCCTCATTTTTGCACAAACCCTAGTTTCTATCTACAACCTGGCAATTTTCTAGGTTTGGCCAGTGTTTTGCCATTTTGGACCCCTTCCCCTCACTCAATCTCTAAGATTCCACTTTCCCCTACTTCCTAACATCCCTTCCTACTCCCAAAAATTTCCCCAAGAATTTAGAAGCCCCCTATCCCCTTCATTTCGCTCCATTTCGACAAAATGCCTTGTTTCACACATCGGGACAAGTTTCACTCAAATGATGTTTCAGAGCAATCAAAGATGAATTTTGGGAAACTGAGAGAGTTTTTTTGTCCAAAACATGCCAAAGAAGAAAAACCTCCTTCACTTTTTGCACAGGTGTCATGGTTTGAGAGAAATGTCAAGAATATCGTTGCCTCAGGAGAATCAAAGACACCTCTGAAGTGACCTTGGGAAAATCAAGTTTTGGCCTAGCTTGGTTGGAAAAATGATTTTCTTGATGGGTAAAATGATAACTAGACACAAAGCGATTTCCAATGAGCTATCATGAGCTCAATTTGGGGTTGAGGAAGGCATTCAAAAGTTGACTGCAACAGCACTCTTCCTTGAGGCAACCTCATTTGGCACTTTTTGACCAGTCTTGGGAGGTTTGATTTTTAACAGGTCGAATGAACTCCAAAATTAAAAATTACCATTGGGTTGGAAAGTATACTCAAAGAGCTTTCCAACGAGCTATCTTGCACCCGATTCCGACATCGGGAAGGCCTCCAAACGCCTCCTGCAAAACGCAACCCGTTGGAAGGCCTGCGCGACCCGTTGGGAGGGGCGCGACCCGTCAGGAGGCTGCCTGCAGTGTATTTTTTCAACGGGCGCGACCCGTTGGGAGGTGCGCGACCCGTTGGGAGGCCTGCGCGACCCGTTGAGCTATCTGCCTCCAAAACTTCAAACAAATTTCTCCATCTCCCTTCAGCTCATCTCAATCGGTCGAGGTAGGCTCTTTATGCATGGTATTTGAGGTTGATGATGAATGTAAGCCCCTATGCTATGATTTTAGACTCAAATTATGCAAATGAAAAAGACTTCTATGACTGCCATATTTGTATGCAAACTGTGCTAGAGTTTTATGATGTTTCAAGTTGTTTTTTCCCTTCGGTTGATTTCCTTTCCCTTTCCTTTTGCCCACACTCATATGTACATTTCCTTTTCCCATGATTATTTTATGAATGACATACAAATCCCCTTCCCATCCCTAAATCACTAAAAATAAAACCCTACCCCTCTCCCAAAGTATCAAAAACAAAACAAAGTGAAACCCTAAATCCCCTCTACCATATACATGTAAAAAGCAAAGAAAAGATTCATGTGAAAACAGTAGCCAATGTTGGTGAATATATCAGCAAATTTTGTATATGGTTTCCCTATTTCCCTATTGATACATGTATGCATATGTGCTCATGTTAACTTATATGCATGTTTTTTCCCATATGTAATACTCTTTGCAAATGATTTCCCTATCACAAATATGTGTTCCTTTATGAATATGATTTGCAAAATTTTCCTTAAAAAATTCCCTGTTATCTTATATATTGCCATTCCTTGTTAAAAAATGTCCTCCCCTAACATTCCCTTCATGTTCCCTTGTCCCCTTGAAACAGCAAAGAAATCAGCATTTAAAGGCAGAAACAACAATACATTTTGTCCACTCAGCTCTTTAAAACAATGTCAGAAACCGAAACATATGAGTAGAGTGATGACCAAGCATCAGTTTCCGAGATTGAGGTACAGAGGAGGCTACATAAGGGTGGCAAAGGTGGCCATCACAGCAGTACAGGAGCTTATGTCATTATGGTTTGATTCAGCTCATAGTCTCACATCAGTTGACTCAGCAGGGCATCTCATGGGAGGAGTTCATCTCCCGTGAGTTTTTCACAGCACCACCCTAACCACATCCCGAGGTCATTCATGAGGAGGGTGGACCGTCTCAACAGCCTGATATTCCGGTCACTAGACATGTTGTTTCTTCACCTCAGCTCACATATCAGAAAGGCCCGAGGGCCTTATTTGCAGCAGCTAGGCGAGTACTATCTTCACAGTAGGTGGAAGGGGTCTCGCCTTCATCTTCAGAGCAGCGAGTGTTATCTCCACAGCAGGTGGAAGGGGCCTCGTTTTCTTCGCCAGCACAGGTATTGTAGAGGGGCAAAGAGCCCATGGTTCATGAGGATCCAGTGATTGATCTTGAGGTTAGTTCTCCTAGCCAAGAGGCAAAAGAGATCATTCAGCAGCTCAGGTCCGAGAATGATGTTTTGCAGCGGAGACTTGAGGGTGCCCAATGGACCATCACATATCTAGAGCAGCGGAACACACAGCTGGAGGAGGAGAAGGCACTTGATGAGCTTTGGAGGATTCGTAGTGACCGAGTCCTAAACCGTAGAAGGCTCGATGATCCATTGCCTGCTGACCGGGATTCATTGATCATTCAGGAGAATTCCCACTTCGAGAGGTTGTTGTCTAAGGCCAACCAAGAGAAAAAGCTGCTAAGGAACATGAAGAATCACTATTGGGCGAGGATGCATGTTTGCAAGGCAAAAATGAAAATGTTCCAAAGGAGGTTGTCCGAGGTTCTTAGGCGGAAGAAGAAGACCAACCCCCTCTGTATCTTGGCTGAGGCATCCCTCAAGGTTCATGACACCCACTAGCCTCTTCACAGCACCAAGCACAAAATTTTTTGGAAGTTTTGGCTCATTTTGGCATTTTTGGGAAATTTACAGGTTTTGGCTTCTCAACGGGTCTCACCCCCGGTGAGACCCTTTGTCATTCTAGCTCCGTTTTGCGAAAACTCAGCATTGCTATATTTTTCATGCAAATTTACACATGCCTATGGATGGATTTGAGTTTTCATGGAGTTTTGGGCCTCCAAAAGGTCAAAATACAGCCAAATTTTGACTTTCTGCCCCTTTTTTGAGCTGCAGAAGTAGTCGTGGGAGAATTGACTTTTGATGGGGCAAATGACCTCCAAATCCCCAAATTCTAGTTGGGTTGGAAAGTAGACTCAGAGACCTTTCCAACGAGCTATCCTGCACTCGATTCCGAGACCGGGAAGGCCTCCACACAGAGCTCTAACGTGCGCGACCCGTTGAGAAAGTGTGCGCGACGCGTTGAGGAATTTGTGCCAGATTTTACCAGTTCGGCCAGAAAATCACTGTTTTCACCTAGTTTGACTTTTTGGTGTTCTAGATGATGCATTTTTATGTAACTATCATGACTCAAAGACAATTTTACTCTTCTTTAACCATTCTAGAAGTTTCTTGAATGTAAACGGTAAATATTTAATGTATGGATAGGTTTCCTAGCTTATAGAGGCAAGTTGTTATGATTGCCTATTATCTAGTGCTCAGTTTAGAAGTAGTTGCAACAGCTCCTAGGAAGGGGAGATCGACCCCTAGAGGTGGGGAAAGAGGTTAGATCATCTATATTATGCACTCTTTTGCTCATTTTCATGGTTGGACTCTTGAGGGAGAAGCTATCATTGTATTTTTCACTTGTATCTCTGCAATTTTTGGCTAAGGAAGACCAGGGTTTTGCAGTCATCTTTGGGATTCTTGTGGACTCATGTGTTGATGGTGTGTTTCCTAATGTATTTGTAAGTGTGTTTATGTGATCCATTTCCTTTCTTTACTTCTGTATATTAAACAAATGAAGTGTTAAAGTATGAACTCATGTCTGCCATGCTCTGCTTTTAAATTTGTTTAATTTCTATGTTTTTTGCTGTCTAAAGAGAATTCAAAGACATTGTTTGCTCTCTTTAGCTCATCCTCTTTCATTCTTGATCATCCATCTCAACTAAAGACATCAATACATGTTCCTACCTTGCCCCAAAGACCCCCCTGCAGAAACTGTGTCCAATCCCCGCACCCTAAATTGCAGCTCCTCAATTTGCCACCAAAAAACCCCAAAAAACCCCCAAATCAACCTTCAAATCAGTCTACTGGCCTAATATCAGTGTTACCTTGATTGGTCATCTCTTCCTATTGAAACTTTACCGAGATTGACCGGAGAGAGCCTTCTCCTGCCCCGTAGGGCTAGCTACGAGGCTGAATGGTTTGATGTAGCTTTGAGATTTGTCTTTTCAGCCTGAGGTGAAATTTCAAGTGCTAACATACTGGCGACCATACTGGGGAGAACATCTAATCCTTTGCTCATTGACATGTTATTTCATGAGTCTTAGACGGAGCCTGAAGTTATGCCAGGTAGCCTTCGAAAACGCTCTTGTTTTACATCAGCGTTAGTAGATAAACGTTGCTTCAGTCAATCTCCATGAGCTTGTGAATACAACACTTCATTTGCATTTCACCCCAGTACATGTATCAAGTTCAAATCTGATTGTTGATGGTGAACAACGATCAGACACTTGAAAGGCTGAAATCATTCACTTGGCGACTCCTTTCACTGAAGAATCCAACAACCTATGCTTCATGGTGACTTCACTGCAGGAAGATCAGTAGCTTTGAAATTTTCAAGATGGATCGGATTGCAAGAAGATACGCTCCCCTAAGCCGAGATCACATCCTCGGTTTTCCAAATCAAATTCCGAAGGTAGATTTGTCAAGGAATCTGCCTATATTTAATGATGATGGTAAGAAGGATGCTGCTTTACATCTAGTGATATTTCATATGCATATTCGCAAATTGAAGGTGGATTTTCCTGAAGATTGCTTGATGAAGATATTCTTGGCCACTCTGGAAGGTAAAGCCCAATCATGGTATGAAAGTTTTCTGCCTGCTTATATTTACTGTTTAAAGGATTTTCATGCTATGTTCATTGAACGATACAAGGACTCTTATTCATCATTAAGTTTAGTTCAAGACTGTTGCAAGCATGCTTATGGTTTTATTGAAAACCTTGAGACATATTATGAAGATGATAATTTTATGGATGTTGAGATCATGGAGGCTCTGTATGAAAATCCATTTCAGCATACTTGTCAAAATGATCAGGACATCTTGCAGCAGAATCAAGATCAACAGGTTGAAGATGGCCATATGGCTGTAATTGATGAAAGAGAAGAGCTTTTTTCAGATCTGCCTACAGAAGAAGACATCGTGCAAGATAGCCAAGATTCAATTTTAGAATGTAATGCAGTCAACTCAGCTATTTCAGATCATGGTGACCAAGCACACCTTGTGCCGAATCCTGAAAAGGAGAGTTTTGTTGTTGAGATCATGGACAAAGTTCTTGATCCAAATGTCCTTATGCCATCAGAACAGAGCCTGCATGAGGAGGTAATTCAGCCAGCTCATGAACATCAAGATGAGATCTTTGTTCAAGTAAGTGAAAACTCTTCTTTCAATCATAATTTGGATAGTTTGATTTCCATGTCATATGAAGATGATCAACAATGTTTCCAAGTTTCAGAAGATCAGGACTGTCATTCAGATTTTTCATGTTTTGAAATGTTATTTCAAGAAGAAAAGACTTGTTTGAGCAAATGGAAACGGAAAGTCTTATCTCCTTTGTCTGAAGAGGAGATAGATCAGCTTTTGAAAGGTCATGCTACAACCCAAGCTAAAGCAAATCGGCAGTGTGCACATGGTCACGAAAGTGTTGGTGAAACTTCTTCCTCTTTTGAAAATGATGACAGTCTTGTAATTAGTTTTATAGATCAGAAAACAGATAATATTTTCTTTCATGAAGATAATGAGGCTGTCATGCTTGATGATCTTGAGGATTGTTTTCTGTTTAAGAATGACCTAGACCATGAAATTGAGGAAAATAAGCTTGAGAGAGACAATATGTCAAAATTTCTCACGGTCAAGGAATTTATAGCCAACACTCATATGGCAGAAGCTTATACCTCTCTATGCCTTCCTATCAATCAGCAACCCACTGTTCTTTCAGATCAGAATGAAGCAAGTACTTATATTTTTGCAGCTGGATCTCCAAACAAGGTAGTGCTTCAGGATTATCAAGATCCCTTTGGCATTCTTCTGCAAGCATTAGAAAAGATAAATGTTTCCTGGTTCATTATCATAAGCTTTGGTTTCAGTGGTTATTTTGAACTGCCTACAGGTTCATCGTTTCGCCTGCTCGAGATAAGCGAGAGCAGAAATTTGGTATGTAGCCATTTGCTGGATTGGTTACATTGGAAAGCTCATTATACATGATTGTACATATTTCATTAGTATGCAGGTGGTTGTCATCATGATTTCACATCTTGATGGACTGCTGCCCTTCTCTTGTTTTAGTTAAGTCAGTCATGAGTCATTTGTGTTTGGTCTATTGAGTGAGTTTTTTCAAGTTATTTTAGTTTGCCATCGAGTCGGTTTGAGTCAAGCTTCAGTTAAGTTTCAGTCAGTTTTCAGTCAAGTTTTCATTCAATAAATGTATCAAAGTTTTGTGTCAAAGGTGTAAATAATGACTCCATCGCCCAATGGTTGCAAGCACTGGTCTGCTCTCCCAGATGTCTAAGGTTCTTGGAACCTCCAAGGAGCTACCATCCCCATTGGAGCCAATGTTAGTGTCAGTCTTTCCAGCCTTCCTCCAGTGATCAAATATGCTCTTACAAAGTGATCTCAGAGTGTCAAGGTCAAATTTTGTCATTTCAAAGAGTTTTCAAGCAAAATTTGGTCACTGGGCATTAGGTCTAGGATTTGCCCAAATGTCAGTCCATGTCATCATTCAGCTGAGTCTATCATCATTCATAGGTTTTCATTATCATGTCAGTGTCTAATGAGTCATTTTACACCTTGTTCATGCTTCAGTTGTGCATAGGTAAGGTCATTTCCCTCTCCTAGGGTTTTGAAAGCTAATATCTCTTGGACGGTAAAATCATCGACAAAACTTATATCCTGATGTTCATACATATTCCCCTATCCTTAAAGTACCTTATCAAACACTTCCCATCCCTTAGATCCGCCAAATTCCTCATTTTTGCACAAATCCTAGTTTCTAGCTACAACCTGGCAATTTTCTAGGTTTGGCCTGTGTTTTGCCCTTTTGGACCCCTTCCCCTCACTCAATCTCTGAGATTCCACTTTCCCCTACTTCCTAACATCCCTCCCTACTCCCAAACATTTCCCCATGAATTTAGAAGCCCCCTATCCCCTTCATTTCGCTCCATTTCGACAAAATTCCTTGTTTCACACATCGGGACAAGTTTCACTCAAATGATGTTTCAAAGCAATAAAAGATGAATTTTGGGACACTGAGCGAGGTTTTTTTCCAGAACATGCCAAAGAAGAAAAACCTCCTTCACTTTTTGCACAGGTGTCATGGTTTGAGAGAAATGTCAAGAATATCGTTGCCTCAGGAGAATCAAAGACACCTCTGAAGTGACCTTAAGAAAATCACGTTTTCTCCTAGCTTGGTTGGCCAAATGATTTTCTTGATGGGTATAATGATAAATAGACACAAATATATTTCCAATGAGCTATCATGAGCTCAATTTGGGGTTGAGGAAGGCATTCAAAGGTTGACTGCAACAACACTCTTCCTTGAGGCAGCCTCATTTGGCACTTTTTGACTAGTCTTGGTAGATTTGATTTTTGACAGGTCAAATGAACTCCAAATTGAAAAATTATAGCTGGGTTGGAAATTAGACTCAAATACCTTTCCAACGAGCTATCTTGCACCTGATTCTGACATCGATAAGGCCTCCAAACGCCTCCTGCAAAACGCAACCTGTTGGGAGGCCTGCGCGACCCGTTGGGAGGGGCGTAACCCGTCAGGAGGCTGCCTGCAGTGTATTTTTTCAACGGGTGCGACCCGTTGGGAGGTGCGCAACCCGTTGGGATGCCTGCGCGACCCGTTGAGCTGTCTGCCTCCAAAACTTCAAACAAATTTCTCCATCTCCCTTCAGCTCATCTCAATCGGTCGAGGTAGGCTCTTTATGCATGGTATTTGAGGTTGATGATGAATGTAAGCCCCTATGCTATGATTTTAGACTCAAATTATGCAAATGAAAAAGACTTCTATGACTACCATATTTATATGCAAATTGTGCTAGAGTTTTATGATGTTTCAAGTTGTTTTTTCCCTTCGGTTGATTTCCTTTCCCTTTCCTTTTGCCCACACTCATATGTACATTTCCTTTTCCCATGATTATTTTATGAATGACATACAAATCCCCTTCCCATCCCTAAATCACTAAAACTAAAACCCTACCCCTCTCCCAAAGTATCAAAAACAAAACAAAGTGAAACCCTAAATCCCCTCTACCATATACATGTAAAAAGCAAAGAAAAGATTCATGTGAAAACAGTAGCCAATGTTGGTGAATATATCAACAAATTTTGTATATGGTTTCCCTATTTCCCTATTGATACATGTATGCATATGTGCTCATGTTCACTTATATGCATGTTTTTTCCCATATGTAATACTCTTTGCAAATGATTTCCCTATCACAAATATGTGTTCCTTTATGAATATGATTTGCAAAATTTCCCTTAAAAAATTCCCTGTTATCTTATATATTCCCATTCCTTGTTAAAAAATGTCCCTCCCCTAACATTCCCTTCGTGTTCCCTTGTCCCCTTGAAACAGCAAAGAAATCAGCATTTAAAGGCAGAAACAACAGTACATTTTGTCCACTCAGCTCTTTAAAACAATGTCAGAAACCGAAACATATGAGCAGAGTGATGACCAAGCATCAGTTTCCGAGATTGAGGTACAGAGGAGGCTACATAAGGGTGGCAAAGGTGGCCATCACAACAGTACAGGAGCTTATGTCATTATGGTTTGATTCAGCTCATAGTCTCACATCAGTTGACTCAACAGGTCATCTCATGGGAGGAGTTCATCTCCAGTGAGTTTTTCACAGCACCACCCCAACCACATCCCGAGGTCATTCATGAGGAGGGTGGACCGTCTCAGCAGCCTGATATTTCGGTCACTAGACATGTTGTTTCTTCACCTCAGCTCACATATCAGAAAGGCCCGAGGGCCTTATTTGCAGTAGCTAGGCGAGTACTATCTCCACAGCAGGTGGAAGGGGTCTCACCTTCATCTTCAGAGCAGCGAGTGTTATCTCCATAGCAGGTGGAAGGGGCCTCGTTTTCTTCGCCAGCACAGGTATTACAGAGGGGCAAAGAGCCCATGGTTCATGAGGATCCGGTGATTGATCTTGAGGTCAGTTCTCCTAGCCAAGAGGCAAAGGATATCATTCAGCAGCTCAGGGCCGAGAATGATGTTTTGCAGCGGAGACTTGAGGTTGCCCAATGGACCATCACATATCTAGAGCAGCGGAACGCACAGCTGGAGGAGGAGAAGGCACTTGATGAGCTTTGGAGGATTCGTAGTGACTGAGTCCTAAACCGTAGAAGGCTCGGTGATCCATTGCCTACTGACTAGGAGTCATTGCTCATTCAGGAGAATTTCCACTTGGAGAGGCTGTTGGCTAAGGCTAACCAAGAGAAAATGCTACTAAGGAACATGAAGAATCACTATTGGGCGAGGATGCATGTTTGCAAGGCAAAAATGAAAATGTTCCAAAGGAGGTTGTCTGAGGTTCTTAGGCGGAAGAAGAAGACCAACCCCCTCTGTATCTTGGCTGAGGCATCCCTTAAGGATCATGACACCCACTAGCCTCTTCACAGCACCAAGCACAAAAAAATTTGGAAGTTTTGGCTCATTTTGGCGTTTTTGGGAAATTTACAGGTTTTGGCTTCTCAACGGGTCTCACCCCCGGTGAGACCCTTTGTCATCGTAGCTCCGTTTTGTAAAAACTCAGCATGGCTAGATTTTGCATGCAAAGTTACACATGCCTATTGATGGATTTGAGTTTTCATGGAGTTTTGGGCCTCCAAAAGGTCAAAATACAACCAAATTTTGACTTTCTGCCCCTTTTTTGAGCTGCAGAAGTAGTCTTGGGAGAATTGACTTTTGACTGGGCACATGACCTCCAAATTCAGATATTCCGGTTGGGTTGGAAATTAGACTCAGAGACCTTTCCAAAGAGCTATCCTACACTCAATTCTGACACCGGAAAGGCCTCCAAACAGAGCTCCAAAGTGCGCGACCTGTTGAGAAAGTGTGCGCGACCCGTTGAGGAATTTGTGCTAGATTTTACCAGTTCGGCGCGAAAATCACTGTTTTCACCTAGTTTGACTTTTTGGGGTTCTAGATGATGGATTTTTATGTAACTATCATGACTCAAAGACACTTTTACTCTTCTTTAACCATTCTAGAAGTTTCTTGAATGTAACTGGTAAATATTTAATGTATGGATAGGTTTCCTAGCTTATAGAGGCAAGTTGTTATGATTGCCTATTATCTAGTGCTCAGTTTAGAAGTAGTTTCAACAGATCCTAGGAAGGGGAGCTCGACCCCTAGAGGTGGGGAAATAGGTTAGATCATCTATATTATGCACTCTTTTGCTCATTTTCATGGTTGGACTCTTGAGGGACAAGCTATCATTGTATTTTTCACTTGTATCTCTGCAATTTTTGGCTAAGGAAGACCAGGGTTTTGTAGTCATCTTTGGGATTCTTGTGGACTCATGTGTTGATGGTGTGTTTCCTAATGTATTTGTAAGTGTGTTTATGTGATCCATTTCCTTTCTTTACTTCTGCATATTAAACAAATGAAGTGTTAAAGTATGAACTCATGCCTGCCATGCTCTGCTTTTAAATTTGTTTAATTTCTATGTTTTTTGCTGTCTAAAGAGAATTCAAAGACATTGTTTGCTCTCTTTAGCTCATCCTCTTTCATTCTTGATCATCCATCTCAACTAAAGACATCAATACAGGTTCCTACCTTGCCCCAAAGACCCCCCTGCAGAAACTGTGTCCAATCCCCGCACCCTAAATTGCAGCTCCTCAATTTGCCACCAAAAAACCCCAAAAAACCCCCAAATCAACCTTCAAATCAGTTTACTAGCCTAATATTAGTGTTACCTTGATTGGTCATCTCTTCCTATTGAAAATTTACCGAGATTGACCGGAGAGAGCCTTCTCCTGCCCCGTAGGGCTAGCTACGAGGCTGAATGGTTTGATGTAGCTTTGAGATTTGCCTTTTCAGCCTGAGGTGAAATTTCAAGTGCTAACAGAGGCCTCAGCGAATTTATTCTTTGCTTCCATGAAGGTCTCCTTAGTGCGATTAAGATCAAAATCTACATCCTTCTCAGTAGCCTTGGACACCCATTTATCTTTCTAATGCTGCTTACCTTTATCTTCACTAGTTGTCATACCACTTCATAACACAATATTTATACTTTGATCCTCTTCGTAGGGCTTCACCCTCATCATCTCAATGTTCTACATAGGTTGCTAGGATTTTTCCTTCTTCTCTTGCAACTTTCTGATAAGGACCGAACATTCCTTTATGACATGGTCAAGCTACTGACAATAGTAACATGAGGGATGCATGGGATTTGTAAAATCTCATGTGAAGTGCCCTACTTCACCACAGTTATAGCAGATTACCTACCCACGCCCTCGACTGGGTCCAGCGCCTCTTCCTCATCCTCATCCTTAGAATCCTCTACGTGCTGCACCTGCTCCTCCATATTGAGGCTGGTTCTCTACCTGCATTCTATAGGTAGGTGTTCTATCCATCATAAACTCATAACTCCTATAATGGCATTCATCATGTCCTATAGACTTACAAAAATTGAAAAATAACTGTTGAGGTGTATGTAAAAACTTCCGCAATAGATGGTAGTTATCAGTAGCATGTTGTCCTGTAACTTGACAAATAGCACACCACAATGCAACTCCTGTGTTTGTCCCAAAATTATTCTCTGCTTTCAGGGGAATAATCCCTCCCACTATAATATTTTTCTTAAATACTCGAAAATGGTCCTTATCATGTCCATGGCTCTTACATTTCAAACACCAAATCTTAGTGCACACCGCCAGATTAGATTCTTTTCCTTCCTTCAGGCTCTACAACTCCAAGTGAAAGCTCTCCAACTGTGAATTAATTTTTTGTACTTATAGGTTCATATCCTAGATAGGTGAGGCACCCAGCCTCATTTCGATCTCCAAGGCTTCCGCTTGCATTGCTATATTATGCTATGACAAAGGTATTATAAACTAGTCACGATGTTGGGAATCTAATATTAAATTATTAGCTTGCCTAATCAGGAACTTGAACCTCTGATCAAAGCCCCAAGGTGTCTCATCCACCCTCTATTGGATTTCCTTAAATTCAATTACTAACTGCACCTCTAACTTAGGCTCACTAAACTCCTTGTTCAAAGCTAGTTGGGTATCTTCCAACAACGCATTCGGGTTATCAGTTCAATATAACTTGATATACCATGTTAATGTTTGGTCCTATAAAGCCATAACAAACCCCGTTTTCATAATCTAATCATCTGTAATCTACTAGTTTTTCCAAAAAACATCTGTAACAAACCAAAATTGTTCTAGATCTTCGGTCCATGTTCCTTTAAAAATCGACTTCATCATGTTTTCCATGTTGAATGGTGGGGGTGGAGTTGGAGGCATAAGTTAAGGTGTAAGAGGCAGAGGTGGAGGTGGAGGTGGAGTGGTTGGATGATGTATCCTTGGAATACCCGACATTATTAATAGAACTACACTTTGTGACGTAGTCATCACTACCCCTTCGTCATCACTTGAAGGGGGTTCAATGAGCGGACTATATTTTGGGTTGGATCCTCCATTTCTTCTAAAGAATCTCCCACTTTGCATAACCCCAAACATCAAGGTAAATGCATAACCCTATTTTCACATAACATCATTTTAATTCAAGGTTTCACTGATTTCAAATACTTACCTTGTGGTCCTTTAAAATTCTTCATTTCGCTTCGCCATAACTGCTGTTTCTGTCGATCACAAAATAAGTCACAAAACTTCCCAATGTGTGATAAATCCAGTCATCCACAACTCACGTGATATTGCTTCCTGATGCCTCCAAACATCGCACCAATTTAGGAGTTCACACTACAACACCTTTGAGCATCCACATCCCTTTACTATCAGCTAATTTAGACAACCACTCGTATAGTTATTCAGGGAAGAAGCATAAGAACGTGCCAGAGTCTTCTGTGTACAAAAATCTCCACAACCACTAATCCTTGGATAATTTAGGGCTCCTGTTCTCTTAAGCCACAAATGTCTGCAGCTTCTGACCAATCCACTTATCAATCTCTTTCTTCGTAAGAAACCATTTGTCACACATCTCTCAAATAGATCATAGTCCCGACAATGGAACCATTTGTTGGCTTAAGGGGGCTTGACCCAGGTTCAGAGTTGTTCACACTAACCAAAAACACCCTAACTACTATCCCTTTTAGCAACAACCTGCATAGCGCACGCTGCAATCTCACCCAAAGCAGTATTGGGGGATGCTATAATCGAGTTTCTGCATCTAGGGACATGTGATAAGTAGTTCTTAACCCCTAAAGTTCATATTTACCTTCGTGCAGATCAGTATGCTTCTAGGGCTTGTTACTATAACTCGGGTAGAATGGCTTCTAGACCTTCATGAAGGTATATGATTAGTATTTGCGGACCTTAAACAGGTTGGTTATCCACTTTCATGCATCAATAAATAACCCTAGATCTGCTTTCGCACAGACCTATCCAACTCATAAGAAATCATAACATAAATAACCCTTAACTTCACGAACATGGATAATTAATTAAAATAGGCCTAAATAAGATAAATTTAGTAGTTTCATGCAACATTCATAGATTACTTCATGAAAATATATTATTGAGCGACGAAATATAACATAAGCAGAATTGACAATAATACTCAATTGCACATTTATTCTTCAAAATCAGTGTTTAGTCAATTCCAACATTCAAATTACAGAATTCTCCACCATGCGCACTTAGTTGCAGGGGTCCGTGCACTCAGCTGTGGACTTACCAAGGCCTCATGTGCACTCAGCTGCAAGATCCTTCCCCTTCTTGCCTAAGTACAGGAAGCAAAGCCTTCCTGCATTAGCACTAGCCCAAAACAACAAAACTCATTCAAAGTTCACAATTCTTTATTCCAAGTTATCTCTAAGACTCGTTATGACTCAACTATTTATAGCTTTCTTCCATACAATACCATGGTCCAAAGACCATGGGATAATTTTAAAATCGACCCAAAAAAATGGGCTAAGACACCTTTCACTCCTATCTAGTTGCGCGCTCCACATCCACATTTCACGGAGATTTTAGATTCTTTACAAAAACATTTACAAAACTAGGTTAAACTAACCCCAAAACTGACCCTAGGGACCCTATCCCAACACACGTGCTTCAGGATGAGCTGGAAAAAATTTCCACTACCATGTACCTGAAAGTTATGGAGGCAGGAGTTCACTTTCAGAAAGACACCATAAAGTATTATGGCGACACAATAGCACAGTACCAAGTTTGGTATCAATACGTAACCGAGATTCATCAGGTCTATGTTGCCGAGTTGGTCTCTCCCTAAACTTCTGAGTCATAGTGTTGGGTCTTCTCTCAGTGTCTCTAGCATATTTTTCTCACATGAATAAATGTGGAAATTGTATACTATTTGTGAATATATTGTAAGTGAAATTCCAAGTATCATTAGTGGAATGTGAACAATCACTATGTAATGTAAAGTGTTATTTGTAAAGATGTTGAAGAGTCATGCAGGTAGTCAAAGAGTCACAAAGGGGAATGTCAAGGGTCACCTCACCCTTTGTTATAAATAGAACCTCATAACTCATGGAAAGGAATTTTTGGAAGCCATGCATTTGGCTAGGCTTAGGCTTACAGAAGGCTTGGGAGTATTGTGACCAGCCTGGGCTTCTCTACAATGTAGAGTGAGTATACTTATTTGGAGGAGTAGGTGGTGTTGACTGTAATGTTACACTATTGGGGCTAGTGGTTTTCAATGGTCTATGTATGGATGGAAATTTCACTTAATAATATAACTGAGCCAACACATTTGCATACATATGTTGTTATTGTAATTCAACTATCCCAGTTACTTTAGTAATGTATGTTGTTTAACTTACACATTTTCTTATGAACTATTTTGTGTGCAGTTGTATGAATCTTGTTGAAGGCATGTTATTGGATTAACTGGTCACTTTGTTTTGTTGACTATTCCACATTTCAGCTTGTGATGTCATTACGCTCATGTGTTGCTTTCAGGCTACACACTATTATAGGCTTCTAAGGGACACACTTCCTTTTCCCCACCATGTGTTAGAACCCCCATGCATATCACTTGACTCGTTGCAAGGTCACACACTTGCTTCTGACCAAAGTCATCATACTTACCTTTGTGCGCTACTGTAGTCAAGGCGCTACATTACCACCCACTGTTGGGACTCCTACTCCAAACGGTTTAAGGTCTAGTTATGACTTTTTTCCGGGGAGATCCCCTTGAATTTTGGTGGGTCCAGCACCAGCAATGTTTATGGTGCTAGAAGGAGGGCCACATGACAAGTTTAGCCCTCAAAGTTTGTTATGAATCTCTGCACATCATTCATGACTTACATCACAATCTCAACTCTAGCATGTTTTTCTCATGCTCATGATTTTGAAGTGTCAGAGGATGTCATAGATGACCTATCACAGCTTAAATATGATGGTGAAGGTGGAATAGCCTTTTTAAGACATGGCGTTTCCTTTTTGGGTTTCTGTGATAGGAATGAAGTCCCCTCAGACGATATTGCCTGTGGATTGTTCGCTTACACATTCGAATGGACATCGATACCAATAGTGTGAAGGGGGATATGAACTGGGGTGACCAATGAAGGTGGGGATCTACTGACCTATGTGGTTTTTTACCATGTGCAGGTGGAAGGTGATGATAAGTGTGGTCGATATGGTGAACTCTATAGTTTATTTCATAGAAATGATGTCAAGATATGCAAAGCTTTGGAGGAATCCTATCATGCTAAGTGGAGAATGATACCTTAACATTCGATTTTGACTGAGGGAATGGGTTTTCTATGAAGGTGTTGATATCCTACAAATTCAAAAGAAAATACCCCAAGTGAAAACATCTATCTATAAAATTATGCAAGTGGAAAGAAGGATGTACCTGTTGGTGCACTAGCATGACTATTTAACTCAATCTTAATTCCTATATTACATTATCAACCTTGGATTCGTCTGTTTATTTCAAGGATGTCGTCACTACTTGTGGAATAAATATTAGAGGTTTTTATGTAACTAAATGAGTCTAACACTTCATCAAATCGTTGCAATAGTGTATTAACAAATCCTTAATTCTCGAAGTTCAATCAAAGACAACTCAAAGAATAAATATCAAAACATACTCAAACCATAAAGCTAGATCCAATCATAACTTATTTTCAAAGGAAATGAATTTCAAGCATGTGCACTAAAAGAAACCATATCTAATGAGCTACTCTTTGATCTATTAGATGGACAAAAATACTACAGCAATAGAACAACAAGTAACTACTTCAATCTTTAGCATAAATAAAAAATAACATCAACCAATTGTAACACTCAACTTAATCTACGCAATTCATTAAGAGAAAAACACTAAAGTAACAATGTTAAAAGATCTATTTGAAATGCAAATGTAAACTGTAAAGAATAACTTGACTTTGTAAAAGAATAACAATAAAGATTTGTAGAAAATAAGGAAATAAGTATGACACAAAAGAGCGGTGAATCTTATAGAAAACGGGCCTAGAGCCTCCATAAGTTACTGTTGATAAATCTCAAAACGTGATGAAGAGAGAATCTCGGTATTTCCCATTAGTTGAAATAATAAAGTACAAAGTTACTATAATGTCAAAATATGCTTTGTTTAATGCAAAGATACAATAATGGATAAGAGTCAATGTCCCGATCCTTTTCACCCATCGACATCATATAGCCTAATGGAAAACTAGTGGATGAAAGAAAATCTTGAGGATCAAGAGATCCTCAAGATTTCGTGGCTAAATGACTGGATTTCTGTTTGCTGAATTAGCACTTCTTTCCTATCTTTCGCTAGCCTGCAAAACTAAGGAACAATTTTCTCTCCTAGTTTGGTGTTGTCGTTCTATCAACTGAACAACAATTTCCCAATTCTGATTTCCTGCACGTAAAAAACAAGATAAATTTAGTATTTTCATGCTAAAAACAGGCAATCTCCTAATGACTAATTTTATCTAAATTTCACAATCTTTTATTCCAAATCCTTTCCAAGGATGAAGCCAAATACATAGAAGTAAGTGATTTATCAAGTAATGTAAGGGTAAAAACATACCTTTTATGTGACCGAGCAATACCAAAAACACAAGAAAGCACACCTGATGGGCTCTCTGGATGAGTGAAGCTGAAGTTTATTTTGCCTAACTAGGTAAGCATCATGCCATGTGTCAATATGGTACTCCAGAATGGTGGGACGGATGCGTGTAATTTTAGAGTAAGTCCATGTAAATATATCCACATATTCTTGAAATAGGGCCTTACATGAGGCCACCTCCCTTAGGAAGCATGCTTCCCACAACGATATTTCTTCAACTATGCCAATTTTGTTTGAAATATCTACCTTAATGGTAGGTGACATATTTGACGTTTTCCCTCCTCAAATGCATCTAGTGTCAAGATGGGATTTTTAAACCAATCTACCTATCCCAGTGGTAGGAAATCCTTTGATTCTATTGTGCAAATATTGTTCCGCCATGCATCAATAGGCACAAATGTTTTTTCAGATACAAAGAACAAACAATGATGCATGGAGTCCCATGGAAATTCAAGTTTTGTCATGGCCTGTCTTTGTTTGAGTGAAAAAAACTTATCTAATGTTAAACTGGGTTGCGTGAGGCCATGAGGATGGAGGTTGGGCCTGGCTATGTTGGAGACAAGAAAGAAAGTGATTTGGTGGTTGATGTCATCTAACCCAACGGAGTTAACAATGTGCATATGGGATGGATCTATACAGTCAGTGGTGGTACCACCACTGTGGTTGTTTTATCTGTCTCAACACCAAAAAATGTTGAGTAAACCGTGCAAATCATGGTTACTACGGAAGAGGAAATGAATTATATATGATGGCTCATGTTGTGAGCACTCAGTGGTGGTAGAATCTTTGTAACGGTGGATTGATGATGAGTGGGAGTAAGTTCTCGTGATAACTTTGGCATTGTAGCAGCTAATGCATCTTCCTCCATGGGAGGTTTGTGTTCAGGGATATGGTAAAATTATGGATGTTGAATCCTAATTTTCCCAAATGTTTGTAACATAGGACATGTCTTAGAACTATGAGAGTCATTGTTACAAATATTACACACAAGACTAGTGCTAACATAATAAATGGTGTGGGTGTCAACTTCTCCCATAGTGCAATATGATAACGCATGGTTGGTGTCATTAGATGGGGCACTTTTAGCTGTGAGTCACCTCAAGATCTTAGTATCAGCATGATGTGTGCCCCAAACGTCTGTTTGTCTCAATGTTGCTCTTGCTGCTCGAAAATGTGGAAGGTAATAGAAATTTTGTGTATTATGTGCTTGGGAGAAGATGTGACAATGATTACATGAGCATCTATCTTGATTTAAGTGAGTATGTCTATGAATATGGACTAATAAGAGAAATATGTCTCTAATATTGCTCAATTCCTAGCAGTGATTAACCACATGGCTAGGTTTTTCACATACAGTCCATGTGTGGGGTGGTTTTAGCAATACGCCTTGAGGTTGTTTTTCCACTCTTCTACACCTTGGCCAGGGGTAGGAGGTAGCATGGCGATGGGTGCATGGATGAATCGTATGCAATGCTTTTTCCTAAAACACAAAATATGATTTTGGATCCATCATCCACCACTGGTGCGATGGGAAGTGATGGAGCCATGATATTGGCTTAAGTGAGTGCACTCAATGCATCTCGATATCGAGGGATTTCACGCTATTGATTAATGTAATGTCTGCACATATGGCACATGCATAGTTGGTGCGCAATGCCTTAATATGTGTTGGTGTGGCCCTATACCCAGCAGGTGGAGGTGGGGTCACTAGCATTTTTGGGGCATGCAAAAGAGATTTTAACTCCTCTAACTTCAGGCACATGTTGGTCGTGTGCCAAACTACTTCACAAAAATCATAGGGTGGAGGTAGCCTGCGTGAGGAAGAGTTTGAGGTGTCCACCTTCTTTCCTTTTTGCTTATCCATATTGCTAGTACCGGTTGGTGTCGATGCAAGCATTGCTCATTTTGGGGTGGTTTCTAAAGGAGTGGATACTTGAATGATGGTTGTCAAGGTGATAGCTAAGTTTGTTGACATGGCCTGAGGGGCTAGCTACAAGACCATTATCACAAGAGATATATTCGGTAATGTGATTTTTTTCATGATTTGGTGCAAGATAAAACTAGGTGGAGGGTATAAGAAGGGTGTTTGGGTGATAGCATAACCTAGGAACATAGAATCAACGGTTGTTACACTACTAGTGTCTGGAACTGGTTCCTGATTTTGGGGGGTGTTTCATGAACTCATCATGCACACCAGAGCTCTTGGAGCTACAAGAATGACATCCAGTAAAGGGGGGTCTCCAGGATATGTACTAAGAAGCATTGATGGTTTAAATTTTCCAAGTCTGAATTTCGTGAAGGTTTTTATCAACTGAGGGGAAGATCCTACGAAAGGTAACACACCATCAAGGGTAGTGGATATCGTCTTCTCATAGTATGTGAGTTGGTCAAGCGTAACAATTTTCTAATCATTAGAGAACATAATTATTCGGAATACAAAATATTCCACTGCAGTCATTGCATAAATGTAACTTCAGCCAAGAAGTATATTGTAATCCAACTATGCATCCAGGACTTCTATGTCAATGAGCACAATTTTACGAGCGAGTTGCACCAAAACATCTTTGAATAGGCCAATGGGAGAAGAAGGGTGCCCATCATATTCTCTGAGAGTGATTTCAGATAGTTTAAGTTTGAGAGATCCACATTTTTTCCACACTATTTTGGACATAATACATTTGGACGCTCCCTCATCAACTATGCAGTGGTGGATGTTGATGTTCCGAATTGTGACCGTAATTTGGAAGGTGACTATTGGTGGAAGATGTGGGGGAAACATTATCCAAGTCGAAAGCCATTAAACAAGAATTGGCAGGGTAGATTGCATCTAATGAATAAATTAAGGCGTTCCATTGGTTTGGGCATGTTTGCAAGACTTCCAATGTTGACATAGCTGATGGAGATTGAGCTAAGTCGTCAACTATATTGTAGCTATAAGCAGCCTTTAAGTTACATATCATTGATCATAAATGATGTTTCATCATTTTTGGGATGGGTTCTATAGGATGTTGAGGGATTTTGAAAGGTTTTGTAGGTGTTGCAGTGGTCGAGGTGGATGGGTTGGTTTCTGGTGGAGTTCTATAATCCTAGTTTCGTGTATATAAGAGAAATTCATCCCCTGCCATATAATTGTCACGACTTGAGGTATTTTGGGAACTTCCTCCAAGAGGATTCTCATACTGGTGCTGAGAGGTTTCCTGTAGAGTGTTTACCACTTCTTGATGGGGAAAATGATTCTATATTACTACAATTTGTTGGTTTTGTCCCCCTTTCCCCCTAGTATATTTAATCCTCTTCAACTCAAGGAGTTGAGAGAAATTATGGGTATAGTTGTCGTGTTCACTGAAAATGGCACAGGAATGATTAGTCCTTAGACTGGGGTTCTTGTTTTTCCTTTTCTGGTTAGCACTAGCCTGGTCCTGGTTTGGACAGGGTTGCCCCTAGTTGATGCCCGTGGGAATTTTTGTTGATTCTTGCCCCCTATCTAGGCTTTTCCTTTTGATTTTTATTTCATTTCTTCTTAGTAGCATTAGGTGGGTTAGTCATGTTTATTTGTTCAAATGATTGTTTCTATTAAGGGAGAGAAGGTTGCATGAAATTAACCCCTACATTGTCCTATTCTAGTGGGTTATTCTATTGAGGTGCTGGAAAAGGGAAGTATTGATTCTCTTGTCCTTGGTTGGCATATGTGTTCTAGGATGTGGAAATCACTTTTGCATTCCTAAGAGATATGGATTTCCCTGTGTGGGAGGATATTGGCTACCCTGCATGGGAGGGTAGTGGCCAACCTTTATGGGAGGATCTAGGTTGACCTATATAGCAGGATACTTCATAGCTGTAGGTTGACAGGGATAATATCTTGTGTTTTGCAGTGTTTGTGATGCAAGTGTGGTACCAAATGGTTAGCCATTGTACGTATTTCCAGAG
Source organism: Pinus tabuliformis (assembly GCA_031772625.1). Taxonomy (NCBI): domain Eukaryota; kingdom Viridiplantae; phylum Streptophyta; class Pinopsida; order Pinales; family Pinaceae; genus Pinus; species Pinus tabuliformis. The sequence continues at coordinate 685,152,314 of CM062806.1, forward strand.
TAGTGGAAGGTGTTTCCTAGTTGATTTTGGGCTATGGTCCCAGTCAAACCATATGCAACACTAGACACACATGGTGACTCTAGTTTAAAACATTACAGGCGAGGTACACCTGGTAGGACATGATATAGGTATCTGGATTGTGTGTATATGAGCTCTAATTGTTGATATTTGTTGATAGCCTCTTCCTCATTTTTTGGGGAGGAATTTTCCACATATTTTGAGATTTCATATGTGAGGGACCTCAAAAATAAGGCAAGGGAATTTTTTTCCAGATGGGCTTTCCACAAGCTATGGCATTTTCGCCATTCATGTATGTGATCCGAGATGTGTTTGGAAAATGTTTGATTGAAATGAGTTGGAAGTTCCAATCTCGAGCCTTGGCATACAAGGAGCTGAAAAAATGTGAGTAATGTTGTGGCTAGAGAACCGAAGTTCCCATGTGACTCAAAGGGTTGGCCTATGTACTATTTTGTTGTAGCCTCTATGAGGGTGCGTTGAAAAATTTGTAGGAAATCATTATCTTCCATGTTACTATTGGATCAAAACCAAAGGTGGAAGGTCATAACATGGTTTCCTGGATCTTCTCCTTGTTTTCCTTTGAATTTTGGCACATCCAAAGGTAGCTTGGCTGGCATGGGTGGCCAATTCTGGCCATGTGTGATAGGGTCATTAGTTGACTGACTTAAATCAGATATGTTTAAGGAAGCTAGAAACATGACTTTGAAGTTGTTTTCCATCGAAAAATAATTTTGATGAGCTATATGTAAAGGGGTTTCGGGATGGGAGTGGTTACCCTAGTGGGAACCGCGTGGACTCCCAAGAGGAGTGTTGTGTGGGCTCCCTTGAGGGATAGTGTGTGGAGTCCCTTGAAAGGTAGTAAAACGAGTGTTTTGATGAGGATGGGTCCCAATCAAAGTTTCATCGAGAAAGGATGATCCTATAATGGTGGTTGTGTGGTGTCTTTTATGCCTAAATCAAGAGAGACCTAGCACACCTCCCAGTAATAAAGGGAGGTTTTGGAAGAGCCTAGAGAGCAAAGGAGCCTTATTGTCCCTTGTGGTGTCAAGTAGAGTGTGTTTCACTTTGTTTGATGAGGGAAGGATATAAGTATCAAAGAAAGTAAATCACATACATAAAACAAAGCGAAAAAAATGGTTACTTTCCCTTTAATTTATGTTATGTGATCAATCAAACAAAAAAGGTTTATGTTTATATTTGCATATGATAAAATATCCTATGAATACCTTTTCTTCCTTAGCAATCTCAAATTAACTGGGTCTTACGAAGATATCTTTTTACAGGTACTAGGGAAACATCCTGAGAGAATAGGTGATGCTTTCCAGCAGCCAAAGAATTGACCAAGTTAAACATTAGGATTTAGTTCTTCATACACATGCACCCATATGGAAAGGATGCCATAATATTTTCCACTAAGATACCTTCATCCCATGTGAAAATTTGGGTCTTTAGCTTCTTGGTAATTAGTTACCAGTACCAAGCACTATACAGGTCAAGTAGCCCCGTATAGTACTGCACCCACTGGACCTAAGACAAACCCCCTCTGAATCGGGTCTCTAACATGCTCGGGTAGTCTTTTCTTTGGGATGATCAAGGATTTGAAGCACCCTAAAATTCAACTTCTATATTTCAAATATGTAACATGATCATGGCATCTTTTGGGATGCCTACCCCCAATGGTCATAACCTGAAATATAAATTCTTTGATTACCCTTGTGGGGGAATTTATTTGGTTCAAGTTATGGTTTATTTTAGGAGCCTTGCTTCACTTATGGTGTGAGAATGTGAGAAAAACTAAACTAAGTAAAAGAATCTTCAAAAACTGGATGCCCTTTTGTATAAAACTTATAAAAGCTTAGTGTGTGAGGATATGGGCCACCCTACATGGGAGGGTATTGGTTTACCTATATAAGAGGATTCTGCATAGGTGTAGGTTTATAGGGATAATATCATGTGTTTTATGGTGGTTGTGTTGCAAGTGTGGTACCAAATGTGTAGTTGGTCGTTCCCTACAAGGAAAATATAGAAAATTGGTTGTTGTTAGTGGACAAACTTTGGTAAAAAAAGCACTGTAAATAGTGAAACAATGCAAACATAAACAAAAACTAAAATAAACACATAAACACATAAACAATGCTTGATGAAGAAAACACATCAACAAAGTAATGGAAAAGGGTTCATTTTATTGAATGTAGATTGTAGAAGAGATACAATAAATGAATAATGAAACACTTGGAGAGGATTGTTTGAGAAATGGTTCTCAAAATACTAAAAAAGGAAGTTCTGTTCCTCAATCTTGTTGCATGCTTTTTGTTTCTCTCAAACAAATATTAAGACTCGCAATGGTGAAATCCTCTTCCCACTTGAATGTTCGATTGCTAAGGAGCAATTTTTCCAGAATAACGATGCTTTACTTTTCCTTGTTTTTGGTTCTCCAATGGCCTGTTTATATAGAATTTTGAATTCCTCTTCCCTCTCTTGGTTCAAAAATGAGAAAATAACTTATCAGGAGGAAAAGACAATCCCTTGGGGGATGTATATCTCCAAGTCGACTCAAAATAATTTGTCCTTGACTAGTGCATGTAAGGAAATCCCATATTGAAGGTGTATGAAGTGGTCATGGACTACTGACTCAGAATTTTATTCAACGTGTGGCTATTGAAGAGACAGTCGCGCGGTCCCTAATTTCTTCCTTTGGATGAGCCACGTGGGTTTACTTTATAATTAAAATATTTGGAATTCTTTTTATTTTGTATTTCATGATGTTTTTAGCTGGAAAGTATTCACCTATATGTTTTTCTAAACAAATTTAGGTGTCATCCGGGTTGTACAAATGTGTGTATGATTTTTCCGTGTTAACATTGTAATCCTAGCATTATTATTCATGATTACATATTAGAACATTTGGGCACTAAAATGGGGTGTTACAAAAGAAATAATAATTTAGAAAAAGTATTGGTGATCAAGAAAATAAAATCACAATAATACATCAACAAGGATACTAAAATTTTTGGTGAAAGGAGAAGAAAACCTTTGCAAATTAGGAAGATATTTTGGAAAAATAAAAATATATTCTATAGCAAAGTAAGATGATTTGGCTCACAAATTAGATTTCTTGGCCACTCTAAAATTCATCCAATATTTCATGTCTCCTATTGTCACCTACTCTAAATCTCCTCATAGTCATGCTGGGAAACCCCATTTTTGCAAAGGCTAGGTGACGAGGTTCATACTTGGAAAGAAGGACCTAAGGATAAGATTAATTATCAAATTGAAGGGAAATAGGTTGCAATTACAAGGCAAAGGACGAGCTCTCAAAGACCCGAAGATAATCCTTCTCTGTTTCCCCCCCTTGTGACGTGTGGCGGAAAATTATAGATGCACCAAGCCGTTATTGAATCTAAATACCCTGGAGAAAACCTAGGGGTAAAAATTGCACAACTTTCAAGAGGATCACCATCCATCTCCACCTTGTCGCTCTCTAGAAATTATCCAAAGGGGCAACCTGCGTGGACGATAAATCTCTTTTCCCCTCCGAAGTTGAATAGTAAACTCTCGATCCAATGGTGGAGATTCATTCCAAGGGGATTGAAGAGATCCTTGTCCTGCCACTTCTCGACCTCCAGAACCAGGTGTGGATCATTCCAGCTGTCAGGGTTTCATTTATTGACATAGTAAATGGTAAAGTATGAAATCATAATGCAAACCCCCATCCTCCGCCCACTCATGTTTGCCACCTCATCCCTCATTGTCGAATCTTAGGGCGACATGTATCTCACCTCGACCATTAGCACCGAATTCCTATAAAAATTCCTTCCCCTGCTAAAATTTCAAAATTCTTTCATTGTTTATTGGTGCTCCTCCCACATGTGACCTGATCTGAACACCATTAGCACACCCATTTTTCCCTGAGATCCCATCCCAGTTTCATTTTCATCATCCTCTTTGGCGACCAGGTAATCTTCTCAATTGTAGTTCGTGTTTTCTGCAAGGTAAAAGTCTAAAAAACATAGAAATGAGGGCCATGATCTCTTCCAAACTCCCTAAGGCTTAAAAAACCCATGAACTTAAGCCCTCGTCTTTCCTTGACTGCATCATGGATATGGAAGCACAAATTTCTCACCCATGATACTCCTACAACCTCTCAAGCCTCTAAAATGACCCTTTTGGAAAATATGTTAGGGGAGAAGACCCTTTCCAAGTGGTGTATTCAGAATTGTACTACCAGATTTCTCCTATCGTGCACTACTTCCCAAAGTTTAGCTCTTGGATGGCAGCAAAATATGTCGAGAAGAATAGCTATTTAATTTCTTCCCAAGGGATTAAGATCCTAGAAATCACCCCAACACTGATTCAAAAATCCTTCATGTACCCTTCTCCCCTAGAATTAATGCAGTTGAATGACACTATCTTGATGTACTATTACTCCACTCTCCCAACCACTAAACATCAACCCTTCTTGAAAATGATCCTAGCCCCTATGCTAGATACCTTACCTATTGTTGATAGCTTTTCCCTCTCTGTTTATGCAGATTCAATTCAACCTATTCTATTTGTTATTACTCATCTACTGGGAGAATAAGATCCCACTATAGCCAATAAGGCCAAGTTATGATTCCTCAAGAAAATGTTGTAGCCTAGAAGTGTGCTACACATAAGAGCTTAGCTGGTGGAAGCCATCAAGTTCCAGATGCATCACTTCTCCACTACCTCATATTTCATATATTACACCTTGTTGCTTTAAATTTTTCTATACTCTCGTGTTGAATAATTTGAGTGTCTGGGCCTAAACTTTTTCTATAGGGACAAAAAGAGGAACTCAATTTTTTATTGGGAAGTGGATGTCAGAAAAATACTATATTGTCAAAACTTTTTATAGTTTATCATGGCCAATGCCTACAGGATCATCAATGTTGTGCCTCCTCCCAGAATTCTCCCCCACCGGAAAGAACTCCTTCAAATCAATAAGAACATGAGAGTGGGGGACTGGTATTTTTATTTAGACCACAAAGAGATTAAGGTCTATGGGTGTGAGCTTCCCCCCTACCACCTTCCTGTCTTCATGCCTGTTAGGATTCCAAGAAACTCTCCTAGGTTGTATCTCAGAGATGCCTGGTAACATATAAATTCAACTATTGTTGCAGGTTTAATGGAAGGAATGATGGTTTGGTTCAAGCCAGATAACCACTTCCACTTTGTTTCACTCCAAACATGTGTGAACACCCTCAGACTACAAGGCTTTAGACCACCAATGCTCACAGTTTTAAATATTAGGTGGATATGGAGAATACTAACCACACCAGCAGATGCACAAGACCATGTGATGTGCGACTTCAAATAGTAAATAAACCTGTAAATATAATCTACTAATGCAAAGAAAAGATGACAACTCTCCTGCATTAGATAGAAAGAAACCTAGGCAACCTATTCAATGATGCATACAAGATTCTAACACAGAGATAAGATGAGAGTTATCTAGTGCTAAACATCAAGAGATCAAGAACATAGTAGATCAGGCACAAGCTTAGAACAGAGGAAAATGGAAAGTGAGCAGTTAACAGGAAAAGAAGCTTGTATTAGTTGAAAATGAAGACGAGATGCTACAAGTGAAAAAATATCTACAGTCTCTAGAATTTGAACCTTACATCAAATACTGACCTTGATTACATCTTATTTTTGGGTATTTATAGATTTACATTACAAGGGCACTTGGCTGTTTAGGTATGGAGGCATCATAATTGACCACCAACTGCATTTAACAGCGTGATGGAGTCTCTAAACGTGTCTTCTTACTTGAGTGGGTGAATCTGATCTATTCAGGTGTTTTGTTGTCCTTTTTGGCTGTTGGAGTGTTTTTACTAGTGGAGTCCATGACTGATAAATTTAGTTACAGGGTCGTGCTTGTCCTTTTCTCCTTTCGACCATTATTTCGGTTAAATATGGTGGTTGGGGGTCTGACAGTGGTTGATACTGGCATAACTGGTCATCTCCTTCTTTGGGCAAACAGAATGGTTAAGGATGCGAGATTCATGCGCAAACAGACAATTGGGATGAGAGGGAAGGATGACTGTCGGATCGAGGAAATGGATGGCGGAGATGGCTCGGTGAAGGCTATCGATCGAGGTGGGAGTGGGGTGAATTGGGGCGATCAGATCTTCAATAGACTGATCGGACGGTGATCGGGCTACGGAGCTGCACGGTTGTTTAACAGGCGTGGGTATTTGGTTGGGCGGTAAAGGTATTCATCACACTGCTTTTGGGCGCTAAGCGGTAAAAGCCTGGGGTCGCACGATTCCATTCAGTGATCGACACGTAGCAGCAGATGAGAGAGAATAACTGCTCTCATCGTCCGCTATCTTTCGATCAAGTTGCCAACGCGATGAGAGCGAAGACCATCAGATCAGGCGGAGATGCATCTGACGATGGAGAATGATCAAACGGGTTATTTTATTGGGTGTGATGTGGGCCGTTATATCGGCGAGATAATCAATGGTGGGAATGTTATGAGAGGTTTTACAAGCACGTGAGGGCATATGGGTAGGGTTTCATAGTAGCCAAAAGGGGCTTTGTTACGTTTTAGAAGGCTTATTCAGGGAATGAGGAGGTTTTAGAGATGAGCGAGATGAAGGAAGAAAGGAAATAGTGACCAATGTGAGCTTCCCTTTGAACATAACCAAACGGACCATGGTCCTTTTTGACCTTAGAAAGTCGGCATTGCATAGCAAAGCTAACAATGGCTCCTTTTGGGGATGAAAGCCTCCCTGTGAGGTTTCAAGAACTGCAGACCACTGCCTTTCATACAAAACAAGATAAAAAATAATTCTTAGTGTTCCATTGGGCATGGAGTCTAATTAAGCCTACACTAAAATTTATAAAAAGAACCTACTTACAATGCTAAGGCTTGAAAGCCTTAAACAACATAAACCTTCAAAAACCACCCATTTACTGGGCCATCAAAAACTATTTCTTCTTCCATACTTTGCAGCATGAAAATTTTGTTCCCCTAGATCTGAGCAATGATAAAAGGTCCAGTCCATAGAGCATGAAACTTCCCATGATTGCCTTTCTTTTCCTTCAGTGCATCCCATTTGAGTACCAAGTCTCCAACTTCAAAATTTTTCATCTTTGCCTTTCTGTCAAAGGCTTCCTTGATTCTCTTTTGATGTGCTGCAGCCTTTTAAATAGATTTATCTTTGATCTTATGTACTTCAGCCAAGTCATTAATCCTCTTTGCCATGCCATTTTCCTCATTCTGCTCTTCCTGCAAGAACTTGGCCATAGGGAGGGTCAACTAGATTGGGAATACAACCTCAGTGCCATATACCAACTTGAATGGAGAATTCCCTATAGATTTCTTGGTGGTTACCCTGTCAGCCCACAATGCAAACTTTAGTTTGGAATCTCAGTTCCTCTTGTTGTCTTCCAGCAGCTTTTTGATTATCCTTATCAGGTTCTTGTTGGATGATTTTGCCAGACCATTACCTTGAGGATAATATGAGGTGGAATGCACTAACTTAATTCCCATTGAGTCACATATGTCGACCAACTCTTTTGCCCTGAAGGCTATCGCATTGTTTGTAACCAATTTGTGTGGACAACCAAACCTGGTGAAGATGTTTTCTGTCAAAAACTTCATGACAACTTGGTGATCAACTTTCCTAGTAGGGATGGCCTCAATCCATTTAGTGAAATAGTCAGTGGCTACTAATATCCAACTGTGCTGGCCACTAGACTGTGGATTAATTTCCCTTATGAAATCCAAGCCCCACTGCTGGAAAGAGCCACTGGCATGTATTGGCTTCAAATATAAAGACTTCAACTGCTATTTTCCTTCAAACCTATGGCACTTGTCACAATATTTTACAGATGAAAAGACATCAGAAAACAAAGTGGGCCAATAATACCCATCTCTGAGGATTTTGTGGGCTGTGGTTTTCCAATAGCGATGTCCTCCACAGATGCTGGAATGAAATTGATTTATGACCTCTACAGATTGTTCTTTGTCTAGACATCTTAAAAGGATTCCAGATGGATCCCTCCAATATAGCAAGTTTTCATGAATGCAATACTTGGTTGCTCTGAGCTTAATAGTTTTGGCTTGGCTTGAACTTAGGCCTGGGAAACTTCTAGCTTCAGCAAAAATTGAGCTATTGTTGAATACCATTCACAAGAGTTTAGATTTTCGACCAAAGACTTGCTTTGCCCTCATCCAACTGTTTCTTCCTCTGTCTGTCTGTCATCTAAGTGTGTGCTCATGCAATTCATGTCCAACATCTTCCAATTTTCTTCAACCATCATCTTGGCAAGGCCCTGACCTCTGACAAGCTTGGTGGGCTTTAATTCTATATTGAATTCAATAAGCTTTGCAATCCATTTAGCCCTTCTTCCATCAACATCTGGCTACATTAGGACATCCTTTAATAAAGCAGAGGACACATATGCAACTACCTTGGAGTGCAGAATGTAGATTCAGAAAGATTTTAAAGATTTGATCAGAGCATAACCCTGTTTTTCGATGATATCATACCTTAGTTCAACATCCCTTAAGGTTTTGCTAAAAAATTCCACCGGATGCTCTGAACCTTCATCATCTTTCTGCAAGAAAGCCACTGCCAGGGTGTCACCGGAAGCAAAGGAGAAGATATGGAACTCCTTGCTGTAGTCTAGGCTGACTAAAGTGGGAGCTTCCATGATAGCTCTCTTGATGGCTTCAAAAGATCTTCTTGCTAAATCAGTCCATTTGATTTCTGATCCCTCTTTTAGCATGGAGGTGATGTGTTTTACCAATTTTGTAAAATTAGGAATAAACCTCCTTACAAAATTCATTTTGCCCAAAAAGGATTGGATGTCCTTTTTTGATCTTGGTACATACAAGGTTTGTATTTCTTTCACTCTTTCTAGATCAATTTTGACACTTGCAGTAGAAACAATGTATCCAAGAAGCTTGCCCTCTTATAAAGCAAATTATGACTTCTTAGGATTCACTGATATCCAAAACCTTCTGCACTTCAGAAACACTTTCTTCAAATGCTATAAATGATCTTGATGACTACTAGAGTATACTGTTATATCATCTAAGTAAACAAGGACAAACTTATCCTTCTCTCCTACAAATGCCATATCCATAGTTCTCTGAAAGGTAGCTCCAACATTCATCAGTCCAAAGGGCATCTTAGAGTACATGAATGTGCCCCAAGGAGTGGTGAAAGTAGTCTTTTATTGATCATCTGGATGTACAAAAACCTGGTTATATCCTAAAAATCCATCCAGGAAAGACATCACTTTGGCTCCTGAGACTTTCTGTAGCAAGTGCTCCATCTTGGGCAGAGGATAATTGTCCTTTTTGGAGCATTTGTTCAAGTTCCTAAAATCAACACACAACCTGATTTCTCCACTTTTCTTCCTCACCACTACCAAGTTGGCTATCCATTTTGAATATCTAAGAGGAACTATGATTTTGGCAGCCAAAAAATTCTTGATTTCTTTTTCAATCGGAGGGAGGAGCAAAGGAATAATGGGCCTCAGCTTCTGTTTGAAAGAAATGGTGTATTTATCCAATGAAATCTTATGCTAGATGATATTTTTATCATAATTTTGAAGGTCACTGTATTCCCAGGCAAAGACATCAACGAATTGTTTCATTAAGGTGCATTACTCAGAACATTGGGCAGCAGACAAATGGGTGGACAAATTTATATACTTTGGATGATCTAGACTCCCTATGTTATGCTTATGGACTGTAGACTGATCTTGTTTTTGGGAAATCTTATGATGCACATCATTATGGTCAAACAAATTCTCTAGAGGGACTAACCCTTTAGGTATATGATTGCTAGGCAGTTGAACAATACTATCTTTGCCAATTTTGTTCCTTAGCTAGGGTTGGGGACATTCCTCCAAGGTTTTATTCTCTTGGACAATTTGGATTTCGGAGAATTCATCAATGACTTGTAGAAACCTATTTACTTCCTCATCATCCTCAAAGACTTTCCAGTGTTGGACATTATCAAGCAAGGATGGTCTATATTTTACTTGGACTTCATAGGATAATCTAGGGGGCATGGGAGGGATGAACATGCTAGCAGACACAGCAAGGGAATCAGCAAGCTGATTTTTTACTCTAGGAATATATGAGATACAAAAACTGTCAAAAGATTCTTTGAGTCTCCATACCTCATCTCTGTATACCTTCAGCCTTGGGTGCCTTGCTTGGAACATTTTTTTCGCCTGTTGAATGATGAGATCGACATCTCCAAACACCTTTATGTCTCTGTTTCCCATGTCTCTTGCAGCGTTTAATCCCAATATCGGAGCCTCATACTCTACTATATTTTTGGTGACCTGAAAAGTGAGCTTAAAAGACATATGTGTCATTTCTTGTTTTGGAGACACTAGCACCACTCCTGCTCCTGCAGTTTCCCTTGAACAGGCTCCATCAAAGAACATCTCCCATGTCTGTGTGCCTACTTCTCCCATGGCTTGGCCTACTTTTTTCTTGAGTTGCACCGAGGCCCTATGGGATTCTTCAATTTGGAGAATATATGCTCCAAAATCAGTGTCCACAACGTAAATGAGATGATTAGTGGGATTGTTCTCATCACTGATGATATAGGCTAGTTGGGCTTCCCTGTACAGTCTTCTACTTTCTCGTCCAATAACTGGGATAGTGGCATAAGATAAGTCATTTTGCAATGTCCCACCCAACCTCTTAATCCACCCTCTGGAAAGCAGCATACCAAATTTAGGGGGGACATCTGCTACCACAATATCCATCATTATGCTCTTCATGGGCAGCTGATTTAGGGTGATAGCTAAGTCTTTAATTAACCCTAGACATTTCACCTTCCTCAAATCAAAGGAGAATAAGTCATGATAAGGTCTGGTAATCTCAAGGCCTAACTCTTCCATGATAGCTTTGGGCATCAGATTATGACTGGCACCTGTGTCTAGTGAATAGTTGTGGAGGATTTTGTCATGAATGGTCAAGGAGACATAAATTGATGGGGAATTGTCCTCAATAGGTTCAATCATTGGGCTAAGCACAACTGCAGGTTTATCATCCTATAAATTTACGTAGTCATTGGATGCTTGTGTGGCTTTTAGCTCAAGGGCATCAAGGATGGGCTTCCAAAAGACCTCACTCTTTGCAAGTTCTATCAGAGATATAGATATTTTTAACTTTTGTACTTCTAATTCAAAACTGAAAGGGGAAGGGGACTTGTCAGGGCCTCTTACCTCTTGGAATGGTGCTTTGAGGATGGTGGGATCAGTCGTTGCTCTCTTCTGTTTGCTGAGCTACTGCTCGGTGGGGATAGCAGCTCTTTGGGTGGAATTTTCTTTGACATTATTCGTTCTTGACCTCAGGTTATATTTCTGCTAATCTTCAGTCTGCAGGACAACTTCTCTGTCCCACTCTCAACTGTTCTGGTTCCTGAGTAATGACTCCTCATAGGCAACTAATGTAAAAAAGGCAACACTACCCTTGTCTTCCATACAGTGAATCTCATCCTCTTCACCAAACTGTTCCTCCTCCATGACTACGTTCTGGAAAGGAGTCTTAACCCTTTGTTCTTCACTGGCCTCTTTGCCTCTCTGAATGATCTGCAATTGTTCATTTGATCTTCTAAGTGGATTTGGATTTCTAGGAGCAAATGTATTAGGAAGCCTTGATTTCCCAAAACTCTGCTCAACCTTTAGTTTGGATATTTCAGCAGCTAATGACTCTATCATTTTAATCATTTTTTCTATCTCGGGCTTTGAAGATGAAGAAAAAGAGGGAGAAGCCTCACTCCTTTGCCTCCTTCTATCAGCATGTCCTTTGAGTTTCTCTACAGCCATGATATTGGATTCCACCTCCAAGGCTACATCTTGCATTTCAACGAGGGTATCACATCTTCTTTCTCTCAATAGCAGGCAAAAATCAGAATCAAAGGCATTGGCATAGGTGAGTTTGGTAGAAGTGGGAGTAGGATTCACTTCAACTGGTATCTTTCTATACATACGATTGAATCTTTTATTGAAGACAAACAATGACTCCCCATTTTCCCTTTTCAAGTTGCCAAACTCAGTATGGTAATATAGCAGGTCTTTCTTATCTCCCCAATGCTTTAAAAACACATCATCTAATGCTCCAATGTCTGCTATAGACCTAGGGGTCAACTCTCTTAACCACTTTCTAGCCTCTCCATCAAGGCTTTGGATGAATACTCTCATCCACACATCATCTTCACTGATATCAAGGTTATCAGCATAGCTATAAAAGGACACTACGTGTTCTTCAGCTGTTACTCCCTCTGTACCAATGAACTTATGCATGTATTTCTGATATTATCCTGCAAGCATGGCATTCAAAGGAATAAGTAGGACTAGGGGTCCATACCTAGCAGCTATGATTCTTTCCATTTTGGTGGGTGCTTGTGGTCCTGCCATGATTGGGATAGATGGAAGGGTAATAGTAGCCTGAAAGGTAGGGAGTTGAGAAATGAATGACAAGGCTAAATGAATATGATGGACTGGAAGGGAGGTTCTCTTTGGATTGAGATCCAAAGGGGAACTTATTGAACAAGGAACTTTATGAATCTTTGAGAGTATTTCTTCACTGATAATTCTAGGCTCTATATTTTGAACATGTACATGCTCAATTACAAGCCTTTCTTGCAGAGATACATAGGATTGTTTAGGCTTACCTTATCCTGATGCTCCTTTCTGTGATGTCTTTCTATGCTTGACAATCTTCTCAGGGTTAGGCACTGGGTCAGCTGGTGATTTCTGAGGATTTCTCTAAGTATGCCTCACAAATTGAGCCAGAACTATGATGTGGAGTCCCCAAACGGTTAGTCCTCCAGTAGATTCGCCAGATAGATGATTACAACAAAAAATGTGTCTAGACTTTGTCTATCACCAAAGCTAGATCTGTGTCATTCTCCCAGGGAATCTGAGCTCCAATCTCCTCTCCCCAGCAATGGCACCAATTATGTTAGGATTCCAAGAAACTCTCCTAGGTTGTAGCTCGGAGATGCCTAGTAACATAAAAATTCAACTATTGTTGCAGGTTTAATGGAAGGAATGATGGTTTGGTTTAAGCCAGATAACCACTTCCACTTTGTTTCACTCCAGACATGCGTGAACACCCTCAGACTACAAGGCTTTAGACCACCAATGCTCATAGTTTTAGATATTAGGTGGATATGGAGAATACTAACTACACCAATATATGCATAAGACCATGTGATGGCCGGCTGCAACTAGTAAAGAAACTTGTAAATCTAATATACTAATGCAAAGATAGGATGACAGCTCTCCTCATTAGATGGAAAGAAACCTGGGCAACCTATTCAATGATGCATACAAGATTCTAACACAGAGATAAGATGAAAGTTATCTAGTGCTAAACATCAAGAGATCAAGAAAACATCATATCAGGCACAATCTTAGAATAGAGGAAAATGGAAAGTGAGCAGTTAACAACAAAAGAAGCTTGTATTAGCTGAAAATGAAGACGAGACACTACAAGTGACAAAATATCTACAGTCTCTAGAAGTTGAACCTTACATCAAATACCAACCTTGATTACATCTTGTTTATAGATTTACATTACAATGGCACTTGGTCGTTTAGGTATGGAGGGGTCATAATTGACCACCAACTGCGTTTAACTACCTGATGGAGTCTCTGAACATGTTTACTTGCTTCAGTGGGTGAATCCAATTTGTTCAGGTGTTTTGCTATCCTTTTCGGCTATTGGAGTCCTCGTACCAATGGAGTCCATGACTGATAAATTCAGTTACAGGGTTGTGCTTGTCCTTTTCTCCTTTTGGCCATTCTTTCTATTAAATATGGTGGTTGGGGGTCTGACAATGGCTGATACTAGCATAACTAGTCATCTCCTTCTTCAGGCAAACAGAATGGTTAAGGATGCAGGATGAATGGGCAAACAGAAAATCAGAATGAGAGGGAAGGATGACCATTGGATCGAGGAAATGGACGGCGGAGATCGCTCAGCAGAGGCTATCGGTCGAGGTGGGAGCGGGGTGAATTGGGGCCATCGGATCTTCATCGAACTGATTGGATGGTGATCAAACTACGGAGCTGCACAGTCGTTTAACATGCGTGGACAGTTTGGTTGGGCGGTAAAGGTATTCATCGCACCGCTTTCAGGTGTTAAGCAGTAAAAGCCCAGGGTCGCGTGATTCCATTCAGCGATCGACACATAGCGGCAGATGAGAGAGAAAAACCACTCTCATCATGCGTTATCGTTCGATCAAGTTGCCGACGCGATGAGAGTGAAGACCGTCAGATCAGGCGGAGATGCATTTGACAGTGGAGAATGGTCAAATGGGTTACTTTATCGGGTACGATGTAGGCCGTTATATCGAAGGGATAATCAATGGTGGGAATTTGATGAGAGGTTTTACGAGCACGTGAAGGCGTATGGGTAAGGTTTCATAGCAGGTTTGGGGTTTAGCACTTGGGGCTTTGTTTCGGAAGGCTTATTGAAGGAATGAGGAGGTTTTAGAGATAAGCAAGATGAAGGAAGAAAGGAAACAGTGACCAATGTGAGCTTCCATTTGAACATAACCAAATGGACCATGATCCTTTCTGACCTTAGAAGGTCAGCGCTGCATAGCAAAGCTAACAATGCCCATGCGGATATTTTCTTTAGATTTCATTAGACAGAGTCTAGCTACTAACTAGCTCCACTTTGTCCCTACAAAGAAGCGGAATTTGTTCAAATTAGGAATGCCTATGGGACCTTTTGTTATTAATTCCAGACAAACCTTTCGAGTTGCTAAGGCCTTGTACAAGGAGATGAATTTTGACATAGGAGAGGCTATAACTGTAGAGTCTCCAAAATGTATTCAAAATATCATCCACTTTCACCTTTATCACCACCATTTCACTCACATGTCACAACTCCATGACCATATAACCTTTCATTAGCCTCCATTTTCATAATTATATGGGTTACCTTTTTGTTTTCCAAAAGTTAATAATTTCTAGTATTATGAGTGAATTAAATGGTCAAAACTTATAATAATGACATATACTTGCTAATACTTAAAAGTGGCTTGAGTTTCATGACATGTGTAGGGCATTTGGAAGGTTCCAAGGCACCCTTATGTGGCCTCCAATGCTCAAATTCGAATTATATTCAAGATATGGAAGAAGATTTGGATAAAGGTCAAAGAGGATATGTGTCTCATCATTACCTATTTGAGTTGTAACTCTATAAGATTTTCTAGGGATCTAGGGAGAGAATAATGGAGCTCCATTAATGAGGTGGCTTCTTATGTTTTTGTATAAATAGGAGAGCCTTCTCCTTGGAAAGGAATGTGTAAATTTGGGGAAATGCTCATGTTGTGAATATAGAATTTGGATTTGGCACCATGCTCATGAGTGATGTTCACCTTAATTTGGTTATGCTTGAATGTGGAGCTTCTCAACTTTCCATCTTTCATGATTCTAGATTGGCCACCTACAATGTGTGAGATTTATTGTTTTTCATAGATTAAGATTTATTACTTTCATAGATTAAGATCTATTTCTTTCATATATTTTCTTGTGTGAGAGGTTAAGAGTGATTGTCTTTATTTTCTTTCTACCTACAAGTTAAAAGAATTTGTTTTTATTTTCTTTCATATATTTTCCAGTGTGAGAGGTTAAGAGTGTTTGTTTTTATTTTCTTTCTACCTAGAAGTTAAGATCATTTGTTTTTATTTTCTTTCATATCTTTTCCCATGTGAGAGGTTAAGAATGATTGTTTTTGCTTATTTCTGATAGAGTGGGGTGCTTTTCAATTCTTGTAAGATTGAAAGATTAAGATTTCAATTCTGCGCACTATACTATAATTGTACTATAATTTCTTTTGAATTGAGCACTGAATTAGAATAGGTGAATTTGGTTTTTCATTATTTTGTTTCGTAATTAGATTGATCTAAATTGAAAGTTAATTTCAAGCATATACAGTGCATGCATGCTTCAAAAGTTTTACGAAACCCCTGGGTTGACAACTAAATGATAAGTAATTAATTTGCCTCAAAATTTTGGCGTTTTTTCCGGGGAAGTGTGCATAGGAACTAGCTTTTAGCCTAGAGTTCATTTTTTAGATTTTTTCTAGCTGCATGATTAAAGCATGTAGATGCATGAATCAATTAGTTGCATATCATATATATATATATATATATATATATATATATATATATATATATATATATATATATATATATATATATATATATATATATCTATATATATATATATATATATATATATATATATATATATATATATATATATATATATATATATATATATATATATATATATATATATATATATATATATATAATCAATATTAACCATTTATGGACAAAGGATCTAGAATGCAGGTCAAACATTCTTTGGAGCACAAGGACTACATTGAGGAATGGTATCGAAATGTGATTGTGCCACGACATTCATTCGTTCTTCAAGAGATCTTTGCGGCAAATCTAAAGGTTAAAACATTTCCCGTGTCCTCATGCACAATCATGTACATTTTTCAAATTTGGATACCAACATTTTAGAAAGTTTAATCCGTAAATGGCTCCATTGGAAACATTCATATACTTAAAAATTTAAAAAATAAATATTCTTTCAAGTAAGATAAACTCGGAAATAAAATCAAGCTTGATTACATTTTTTTAAAGTTCTTGATTGCATTTTTTTTTTAAATTTTTAGGCTTTAAAATCTTTTAGATGTTTATTTATTTTCTTGCATTTTTTTGATTAACATCACAGAAATTTTCAATAAAAAAATTCATTTTGATTTTAAATAATAAAAAAATCATGTTAGATTTTTAATAAAAAAAATAATTCTTCATGTGTTTGAAGAAGGAAAATGTAATTTTTATTTTTTTTAATAAAAATTATCAATTTTTTTTTAGAGAATCAAGAGAAATTTCCAGATTGATAACTAGCTCTCACGCTACTTGCAAAGAAAAAAATTTACATTAACTTAAAAATCAAAATCCAAAATTCATTATTCAAAAAAAAGGAATAAAAAGGAATAAAATTAGATATTGCTTTAAGTTGCTGCATATTTGGCTAATCATCTATAGCTCAACTTCTACCTGCAATTCAATACGCATTTTCACCAAAATTACGAAGATCGACGACTCATATCTCTAGTTCGGAATAGGCCATTCATGTAAGCCAATAGCCTCCATGTTACACTAAGAATTCTCCCTTGTTTTAAGATATTCATTCAACTCAGCAACCCATTTTCCTAACATTGTAACCTATCTCTCATCTAGCTCTATCAAAAACTGTGAAAATCATGCTTCACTTGCATCTGCTGAAGCTTGAACTTTGGACAGTTTCAGCCTAACCTCTTCCAAATCCTCAATGTAGCAGAGGAAGCTGAGCTTTTTGCTTCAGAGCAGCCTGAGATTGGTAGGGGAAGAAACAATCATTATTTAATTTCGAGACCCAGAAGTTACCTCAGCATTCATCAGAAATGTATAGCAGCTTAAAAACGTCAGTTTTAAAACACAATTTTTACCCAAATGAAAACGAATTTAAAAACAATAAAATGTTGGTTTTTCTCAGAAAGGGGTCAATTATAAAACCTAGGAATGATTTTAGCAAATTCGTAACTAATTGGGAGATATACAGGGTTCTATGAAGCCTTATTTGTCAAATTGCATGAGAAAAAACGGTTTTTGATTAATGCACAGAGGTAGTTGCGGCCCTGATCTGATCTCCCTGATCTATAGGAGGTAGATCCACCATGAAGATGTTGAGCAATACCATATCAATTATCAACTTGGTGAGCTGGATAGAAGCATTCGAGCTGTCGCTCCTATGCAATTTTGAAAGATGCTGAGAAAGAAGTATCCTCAGTTTTGCCCAGCAACATAATGTTACAAACAAAAGACTGCACATTATGGCGAGTTCCAATATACCGGGCCTGGAGCAACGCAACACAGTCAGAAGAAGAGGCATCAACAGAGGCAGAAGAAGAAAGTGATATTTATATGGATTGAAGGACTCTCGCAGCTTCTGAACTCTGTGTTCTTTCCAGCCCCCTCTGTAACATTCAATTAAAAAATCTAGTATTTGGCTTGTGTTGGAGGACATCTTCTGTGGTTGTGATTATATATAAAAATTTGCCATGGAGTCTTTGAGATTAGCAGTTCCAGGTTCTACTCATCTAGTTTCTCGTTTTTTCATTCAAGTTGTGATACTTATGGTAATATTGTTGAATGGTTGCACCTATGGAGCTGCAACAAATGATTTTGATGGCGCTCCTAGTCCTAGTCGGAGCTTGGATACAGGAGGCATTTCTTCTATTTCTCTGCCATTCATCTCCACAGTGGGAGGGTCGTTTTTGGCCTGCGTCTTTACGTTCATTTTCTTTGGTTGACACCAGAAAAATGGAATGGAGATACAACATCGACGAGACGATAAAAAAGGAATGGAGTAGCATATGAATATATGTATATATATATATATATATATATATATATATATATATATATATATATATATATATATATATATATATATATATAATATATATATATATATATATATATATATATATATATATATATATATATATATATATATATCTATATCTATATCTATATCTATATATATATATATATATATATATATATATATATATATATATAGATATATATGTATATGTTAAATGTTTACTCTATCACGTCCAAATATCGTAGACTCTCATTAAATAAATATAGAATATGATACCTCCAGGCTCCCCTATTTCTATAATAAAATATAATTTTTAAGTGTAAAAAAAACAAATATTGCTAATTTTTATGGAAGAGGTATTGATCAATTTGAAGATTGGACTGGCTATTTGTTCATAAGAAAAAAAAATGCATAGTTGTGTGTACTTAACTATCTGTTAAGGATTTTAACTATAGAAAATGCACAATTTTGTAGCTGAACCACAATTCTGTAGCTGGAAAACAATTCTGCAGCTATGTATTTAACTCAATGATCTACTTGTCAGCAATGCATTCTAATTATAAAATCATGATCAAAATTTATTGGTTTTGTCTAATGATTATGTTTTCAAGCATGATGAAGGAAAGAAGAAGAACTATGAAGGCATTTTATCTGTAGAATCGATTGATGAATTTTTTATCGAAGATTGTTTTGCAGGAATCATCAAGCATTCGAAAATAATATTTCTTTATCTTTATAAAATGCTATGGTTCAAACATAAATTGAGGAAATTGTGCATATCATCATTTTAGAAATTGGATTTATTATCGCAATTATGAAATTGGACTAACCATTTGAAATGAAGACACATCATGAACCTGTTAATTATGCAAATTTTTCGTATATACCTAGAGAAATTGATCACTTCTCTTTGAACACACTTATGTTTCTTGCAATGTTAGTTCCATGCTTGTTTTTAGGTTTCAGGACAATCGAAGAATTGAAGAAGGCCAATTTATGCATGATTGGTTTTGTACGACCAATTTCATGAGACATAAACCAATTGAATCCATTTCGATCATCCATAAATGCCATCATTTTTCCTCTCCAAACTCACAAGATATTCAAGAATTTTCACTAAGAATCGTCATCACCATTTTCCTTGTGTAGGGTGTGGGATCCCCCAAGGGCAGTTTTGTTGCTCAGAGCCAAAATGTTGGTCCGATTTGGTATTTCCAATGTAAAGACTCCACATTTTATGGGTGTAGAGCACGTAGTTTTTAAAGAGTCATAGGGTTCTCCACCCTTATTTTGATAATGTATTTTCGGTTATAGAAGATCTACCCATGGTCCGCAGACCATGGGATTGTATAAATAGAGTGAAGCTCTAATTAGTCAAAGGCATCTAATATCGAAGGAAGAATCAATGAAAATCTATGCGAGATAGCTCTAAAGTGTAAGTCTAAGTTTGGAGTGGTAGCATAGGAAGAGGCTCTGCAGCTGAGTGTGCAGAGGCCTAGAAGTCCACAACTGAGTGTGCGGACCCCTACAGCTGAGTGCATAGGGTGAGTTGAGTCTGTAGTCATCTGGAAGTATTAATAAAGAGAAGTTTCCTATAGATTTTGCATCGTATTTCATATTTACGCATCTATTATATTGGGTATGAATTTCACTTCTAATGATTATATGACGTGCGAATGTGTATAATTGTATTGGTTAACTGAACGCAAGTAATAACATCTATTTTTATGCTCTTAACCTGCAAGATGATACCAGAATATAGAATATGCGAAGAAATATACCCATAACATAGAATAGTGAGAATCAACAGCAAGTATTTTATTATTCAGAAAGCAATGTTCACTTGCCTCTTCGAGGGGGCAACCTCCAATAGAGCAGAGCTCAATTACAAAATAAGACATGATACTCCTCGCAAGGAGTCTCTATCCTTTATATATGACTCATACATGCAATACCATGGATCAATACCATGGTTCTTATTAATACCATGTATCTAATACCATGACCCATTTGCAACTAACTGTGGTCCCGTCATTAATTGTGGGTTAACCACTTACAATTATTAATATGGGCTTTATTGACTCCTTACTTAACTATAACTATGACTTGATCCTACTACATAAATAAGGGGGTTAGGGTGGGACCCTAACATGCCCTCCCACTTAAGAATAGCCTTGTCCTCAAGGCTGAAGCTGCGGAAACTACTGAAGAATAGTGGCTGGTTCCCAGGTTGCATCTTCTGGAGAGGTGTCTTTCCACTTGACGAGGACTTCCCTGATCATGCAGCCACGTAGGTGCCATTCTCATGTGTCTAGGACCTATTCAGGTTGGAGCCAGATTGACCCTTCTTCATCCAATTCAAGTAGACTGGTTTGAATTCTCCAATTGTTCCCAATCACTTTCTTGAGGCATGAGACATGGAAAACTGGATGGATTTTTGCAGTGGATGGAAAAGCTAGCTTGTAGGCCACTTCTCCAATGCGCTGAAGTACTTGATATGGTCCGTAGAATTTTGGAGATAGTTTATGAAAACACTTGTCTTTGAGTGAAGTTTGCTTATATGGTTGGAGCCTCAAAAATACTTGATCCCCTTATTAAAATTGATGCTCTGGGCAATGCTGATCTACCTATTGCTTCATGTAGTTTTGAGCTTGATGAAGATTCTCTCTAAGATGGGTGAGCATGGTTGTGTGGTTTTGTAGGAGTTGATCCACTGCTTGTTCCTTTGAGCACCCCTTGATATAAGAAGTAGGGGAAGGAGGGAGTTGACCATAAACTGCTTCATAGGGAGTCACTTTGGTGGTGGCATGATAGTTGGTGTTATACCACCATTCAGCTAGAGGCAACCGCTGTACCCATAGATGTTTCTTTTCTGAAGTGAAACACCTAAGGTAGGTTTCCAGACATTTGTTGACGGCTTCAGTTTGACCATCCGTTTGTGGATGATAGGAAATACTGAGTTTTAGTTGGGTGCCTTGTAGCTTGAAGAGTTCCTGCCAAAAATTACTGGTGAAGATCGGGTCACGATCATACACAATAGAAGTGGGCATGCCATGCAATTTGAAGATCTGATCCATGAAAGATTGAGCGACCAAAGTTGGTGTAAACAGGTTGGATAGGGCGCAGAAATGAGCATACTTAGAAAGTTGGTCCACAACCACCATGATGACTGACTTGTTTCCTGACTTTGGAAGACCTGTAATGAAATCCATAGAGACCTTCGTCCATATAGATGCCAGGATGAGCAATGGTTGTAATGTGCCTGGTGCTTTGATTGTCTCCCCTTTGTGGCATTGACAGACATCGCATTCTACTACAAAAGTAAGGATTTCCTTTTTCATGCACCCCAGTAAGTAAGGTCGCCAGGTATCTACTGCATGTAAGATGGCCATCATTTCCTTCTCATAGGTAGATTGTCCCAGATTCCTCCTACTTAGTTTTTGGAGTGTGAAGGCCAAGGGTCGACCTTCCTGCATTAAGACCGCCCCAATACCCGTACCCGAAGCATCACATTCAATGACAAAAGATTTGGTGAAATCAGGTAGTGCTAAGACTAGAGTGGAACACATGGCATTTTTGAGAGTTGTAAATGCCTGTTGTGTATCATCATTCCAGAAGAATGAATTTTTCTTGAGGCGTTGAGTGAGGGGCTTCGCAATGTGACCATAATTGCAAACAAATTTGTGATAATAGCCTATGAGACCCAAAAATCCTCTCAGGCTCTTCAAGGTATTAGGTTGAGGCCAATCCTGCATTGCCTGGATCTTTTTGGGGTCCACCTTGACACCTTCATGCCCCACAATGTGGCCCAAATACTCAACTTCTTCCATGCCAAAAGAAAATTTGGACATCTTAACAAATAATTTATGCTTGTGGAGCAGTTGCAAGAGCAGATCTACATGCTGAAGATGTGCGGCCCAAGTGCAACTATAGATGAGGATGTCATCGAAGAAGACAATGACAAATTTCCTGATATATGGTTTGACAAGGTGGTTCATAAGGCTCTGAAAAGTAAATGGGACATTACAAAGACCAAATGGCATGACCAGGAACTCATAATTGCCTTCATGAGTTCTAAAAGAAATCTTTGGAATGTCAACTTCCTTCATGCGAATTTGGTGGTAGCCTGAGCGAAGATCCAACTTAGTGAAGAATTGAGCCCCATTGAGTTCATCCAACAAATCATCAACAACCAGGATGGGAAATTTATCTTTGACTGTCAACTTATTGAGGGTCTTGAAGTCTAGACACATCCGCCATTCCCCATATTTCTTGAGCATCATGAACACCGGTGATGAATAAGGACTAATGCTGGGACGAATGTCACCTGCTTCCAAAAGTTCCTTGATTATTTTTTCTATTTCATTCTTTTGGGAGAATGGATATCTATATGGGCGCACATTTGGTGGTTGCGCCCCTGGAACAAAGGTGATGCTATGATCATGTTCCCCTCGTGAGGGTGGAAGCTCATGAGGCTTGTCAAAGACTGGCAGATGGTTATTTAAAATCTTTTGCATCTCAGGATGAATTAGCGGAGAATTGGGTTCGACGGCCTGGATGGCATTAAATTGAGCTATAACTCCATGATGGCCCTTTTTTAGCAATTTTTCCATCCTATGTGAGCTGATGATAGAGGGAGCTCCTGCCTGGAGTCCATAGAGGGTATGTGTAGAGTTGTTTTTCTTAAAGCTCATATATAACTCCTAGAAATCCATTGTGATTGGCCCAAGAGTGCGAAGCCATTCAGCATCGAGGACAATGTCGCACCCTCCCATGTGTATGGAAAACATGTGGGTCTTCAACTGATAATCCCCCATTTGAAGTTTGACATTTTCATAGCGGCCTTCACATTTCATTTTTCCCCCATCCACAATTTGGATTGGAAATTAGAAACTACTCGTACAAAACAATGCACTGCTTCCACGACTTTTTGATGGATGAAATTACGTGAACTTCCACTATCAATCAAGACTACTACTGGGCGATGTTTAATAAAACCTCTGATTTTGAGAGTTTGAGGTGAAGAAATCTCTGCCAAAGCATGCAGTGAAATAACTGGTTCATCAGGGACATTGTCCTTTTGTCTGTCCTCTTCTACCTCCTCCAGTTCCTCAAGTGGTGGGGCTTCCTTTGATGAGCTGTAATCAGTGGCATCAATTTGAAAAAATTTAGGCTCCTTTCATTTATGACCTGGGGAGTATTTTTCATCACAGTAGTACATAATCCCTGCTTTCTCCTTTCGGCCATTTCTGCAAGTGACACCTTTTGAACCTTAAGTGTTTGAGTCGTGTTGTGAGCCTATGGGGGGTGACCCTTGGCTGTGAAATTTGGGTGAATAGACTAGGCTGCTAACGCACGTTCCATGTTATGAGCTACCTTGCAAGCCTCCAACCATGTGGGAGGGTGGTGTAGTCGGACGTGGGCTTGTATGGCCTTTTTAAGACCGTTGATAAAACATTCCGTGTAGAACGCGTATGTGAGATCCCTAGTGCGGAAAGATAAGGCTTCAAAGGCTGTAACATATTCATCCACTGTGCCAGTTTGTAGGAGCTTAGTGAGATGACCCAAAAAAGAAGATTCCTGGTCAAAGCACTCTATAAGAGCTTTTTTGAAGGTGTTCCAAGTCATAAAACTTCCATTACAATGTTGATGCCATTCCCACCATTGCCATCTTTCATTGTCCAAGTACATGCTCCCCACCATAAGTTGAGTCTCATTATCTAAGATGTTATTCAGATTGAAATACTGCTCCATTTGTGCTACCCATGCGGTTGGGTGAGAACCATCAAATTTATGCATATCCAGCTTGGGAGGTCGAGAACGGGATTGTTGGTGGGTGCCCCAGAGGTGAAGAAAGTGGCTAGACTCACCCTCACTGTGTCCATTGCCAATATACGCCTCCTCACGGGCTTCCTCCTTGCTCTTAGAGAGTGTGTCAATTAGTTTGTCAAGCTGAGCTTGGATGGCTTGCAAGGATTGTTCAAGTTTGTTGATCTTCTCATTGGCCATATCTTGAGCTCTAGTTTCTACCATGCATTGATCCGATGTACTTGAAATTTGGTACCGCCAGACTTTTTTTTGACTAACAATTTAATGGTACCAGCTTTCTCAGCTCGTCGTCCTGATTCTTATGGGATAGATCACCAATACGCGCCCTGGGGGTCTCATTTATTTATTTATTTTATTTTTTTTCCTGAAAACACCTAATGGATTTTTACTCCTTGCTTAGGAATATTGTAGTAGCCGAATCCCCAAAATGTCAATGCTGCCAAAAGTCTTGCGAAAATCACGCCCCGGTATAGGAACCCCACACAACTACTCAGATCTGGTGGATCTGAGAGATCTAAATGGCTGATCGGATAGCTCTAAGTAGCGGCACAGATTGTTGCTACGGATCTGATGGATCTAATAGATTGGAAAGGCTGGTATGCTAACTCAGAACTGCGGGACTGATGTCTGCTACTGCTGCAACCCCACTTGCGAGATCTGATCTAGCAGAGATTATGCATGATCTCGAGATAGAAATGGGAACTATGGTCTCGAGGAGTGTCAGGTGCTACAGATCGCAATATACATAAGGGTCTGACAGTAGTACTCGGCCCAATGTTTTAGGGCTCTAACTAAGGAGGATGAATCATACCCTTAGCCATACAACCCGACTACCCTATCGTATGAGCGAGCAATCTCTCTGAGTGTTGTTCTTAGTGTACTGTAGCAGCAAGACGACTGACGGTTTATCTATGCTGAGGTTTCAAGGGAGCTAGGGGGCTTTTGATATACCCAGAGGGTACTTGGAAGACAGTTCGTGCGCAGTTTTGTCTAATGTGCTACTACTCGAAGGGGTACCCACAGGGGTTACAAGGGAGTCCAACAAGTGTGACCACCTCTTGTACTTCCTGTGTGCATGCCTCCCCAAATCTGCAGGTTTATGTGCTTAACAACAGATCCCGTGGTTTAAAGATTCTGGAACACATCTCTAGCCAAAAAATTTTTTTCTAAGAAATGGAGATCCCACCAGCCTTGGAAAGAGCTCTAATACCACTTGTTATGCTCTTAACTTGCAAGACGATACCAGAATACAGAATATGTGAAGAAATATACCCAGAACATAGAATAGTGAGAATCAACAACAAGTATTTTATTATTCAGAAAGCAATGTTCACTTGCCTCTTCGAGGGGGCAACCTCCAATAGAGCAGAGCTCGATTACAAAATAAGACACGATACTCCTCGCAGGGAGTCTCTATCCTTTATATATGACTCATACATGCAATACCATGGTTCTCATTGATACCATCTATCTAATACCATGGCCCATTTGCAACTAATTGTGGGTTAACCACTTACAATTATTAATATGGGCTTTATTGACTCCTTACTTAACTATAACTATGACTCGATACCACTACATAAATAAGGGGGTTAGGTTGGGACCCTAACATCTATTTACATGAAGCTAACTAAGATCTGATAATAAGATAAGGAAGATACTTAGCCTAGTTTTGGAATATTGTCGTTCATTACTCTAGCATCGCAAAAGGACTTCAGCCCCTGGTTAGGGCTACGTAAAAGCCGATGGTAACACTTCGCGAAGGTACTGAAGGATAAAACAGAGAGCGAAGCAACCTACACGAAGGTAGGTATATTTGGAATAAACCGACATCACAATGATCTCAAGGGTGTGGAAACTTGGTTCCAGCATCCCCCCATACCGCTTCGAGTGAGACTTCAATCCGTGCTACGCGGGTTGATTCCAAAAGGGCCAGTAGTGTAGGGATTTGTTTGGCTAACTAACGATGAACCTGGGTCAGGCCCCCTCAAGCCAACAAATGGTTTCATTGTCGGAACAGGAATCTACATAGAGATGTGTGATGTTGCATCATTGGAATCCAACTAAGAAAGATATCAAAGGCTGGTTGGACAAAAGAATTCACGAGTTCGCAGCGCAGGAAAAAAAAAACCCACAACTATCAAAAGAATATTGCTTAGAGAGCTACTTGTATATGGAGATCCACGAAATATTTTTCACATCCTTCCCTATTGAGTTGTATGAGTGCATTGCAAAGCTAGTAGATAACCAAGGATGGTGGAAACTTGACGGTGCTATTGTGTGGACCCCAGCACTAGTATGAAGATTGGAATCATTGGAGGATAAGGTCACGCGTGCCATCAATCATTAGCTCGATCACATTATAGGAGGATTTTTTACTGAGTTCACAGTCGACACCTCAGTCAGCTACATCAAGGGAGAGTGATGCTTCCTCGAAGGACTGTGAGGTAAGTATGTAAAATATTTGAATACTTGGATTAAAATGTTGTTGTGCAAAAAGTAGGTTATACAGTTACCTTGATGTTCGGGTCTACGTGAAGCAGAAGAATTTACATGAACGAAGGAAATAAGGGTCCATAGAATAGCCCCTTGATTTAACTTTCACGAGGGGATGAGAAATGGATCACGAAGATCTCTCTGTGAAGTGCTATTCATCTGATAAGACAACGAATTCCACAAATACCACCTCCACCCACACCACCGTCGTCTTCACCACCATCACCTCCATCTTCACTTGTACCACCTCCACCACCACCGTGATGCAATATGGTGAAGACAGTGAAGTTTCCTTTTCTCAAAGTCTTGGGAAATGAGGATCTAGACCAATTCTGGTTCGTAGTGAAGGCTATATGGGAAGCTCAAGGAGTCACATATGATCATATAAAGAAAGAAACACTGGTTAGCGCCCTACAAGATTTCACGCTGACCTAGTATATTAAGTACTCAAATGATAACTCGAATGCAAGAGTAATGAGCATCGAAGCAGCACTGAATAGGGAATTTAGCGGGCCTAAATCTAAAGCGCAATTGATTATTGGATTCAAAGAGTTCATCATTCTACCAGGCGAGATGCTTTAGGAACTAGATCAAGGGATGAAATGTACAATTCGCGAAACCAATATGAATCTGACAAATGGAAAACATCGTGAGTGGTTTATAGCTTCACTACTACCACACCTAAGGAGTGTGTTATCGCAGCAGAAGATAACAACTCAGGCAAAGGCCCTAGAGATTTCCATGAGACTACATGAGACCCCGATGCAAGATCCTAATCTAGGGGTTTAGCAAATCCACATGTAGTTGAAGAATCTGTGCCTTGAGATGCAAAGCTTGAAGTAGGATAGGACGGTTCAACCAAAAGTGCACGAAGAAGTATGGTGTGTGAAATGAAAGAGTCAGGATCACGACAAAGACCACTACCTGATCTTTACAAATTACCTTGCATGAGGAGGACCAATGCCTCTAAGGCCGAAAGCTCAAGAAGGACCTAGTGCAGTGCCTACTTTATGGTGCGTTATCTGTCAAGTAGCCGGAAAGCATGCCATAGATAACTTCCACTTGTTATAGAAGTATATGCAAACTCCACAATAGCTGTTCTACACCTTTTGTAGATCAGTGGGACATGGTGAGTGTACTTGTAGGAGCTATGAATTGATGATGGATAGAACTCCCACCTACAAGGTTCAGGCCAAAACACGACCCCTTGAAAAGAATGTATGGATGGCGGGGACAGGATTTCAAGGGCATGAACAAGGCTAAGGAAGAGGAGGACTTGGTAGAGGTCATAGAAAATTGATTTGCTACAATTCCAGAGGACTAGGACATTATGCCTGCGATTGTACTAATCCAACGCATCTGTCATGCAAGTATTGCACGTTGTTTGATCATGAGATAGAAGATTGTCCTACACTGGTAGCTAGGATACGTGACAAAGGAGCGATACCACCTCCCCTGACTTAGAACCTACAGATTATGAGGTCTGAGCCGCGTGAGGAAGATCTGAATGTAAATATAGTGCTCCAAAGTGGAATCACTATGCCAAAGGACAAGGGAAAATAGTCGGAAGATAGTACCTAGGTTCACAAAGCCCTGATGAAAGAAGCTAAGTTCGATTTGGAGCACGCTCATGAAGCATTCATGGAAGCTAAGAAGAGCTTTGCTGAGGCCTCCACTTCAGGAAGCAAAGATAAGCTAGAATTGGAGATGGACCCCTCCATGCTCACTACTTTCCTGGAAACCTGTATGAAGTTACTATGCGATAGTAAGGCTATGAAAGGGTTATAGGAAGTTATAAATAGATGCGCTGGGACCGCACCAGGTGAACCGCATGTAGTCCAAAAGACCAAAAAGCATAAAACAAGGACGGGGCACGAAATGAGACTCACCGCACAGATCGAAGAATACGAGATGGATCAAGTCATTCTAGATTTGGGATCAGATGTGAACATATTACCAAAAGAGACATGGGAGAGAATGGGAGCACCTACGCTACAATGGCCACTGATTCAGCTGAAAATGTGAACCAGCAGAAAATCATACCCATGGGGCGATTGCAGGGAATAACTGTGGATATTGAGGGAGTGAGCGCACTGGCATATTTAAAAGTGATAGATATTTTTGACGACAACAATCCCTACCCTGCGCTCTTGGGAATTGACTAGGCTAGTGGTATGAACGGGGTAATCAATATAAAGAAGCAGAAGATGACCTTTGAGAAGAAGTCACTACGCGTAATGGTACCCCTCAATCCTAGCGAAGGATCGCGCTATATGAAACTAATCCATGACTATGAGAGTGTTGATGGTCTGGACTGAATCTACTAGATAACAACGTGAGACCAAGACTGAGTGAATCACACTGCGGATGGGAAAATTACATGGGAGTGCGAGAGTTCCTGCACTTCAGATTTCGACGAAGAAGTAGAACAATGGCATAATCAATTACACGAGGTAACTACGCTGAATTGCAATATGATGACCTGGTCGTTGCGCTATGTGTCATCAGAAGAAATAAATCTACCTACTTACAATGGTATGAGTGAGGTAGATACCTTCTTTGAAGCATTTGAAAGGGAGGTGTTGGAAAAGAAACGCTTCTAGGCCTTGGACTGGGTACTGCGCGCTACGCTTGCAAGATGGTGGGGTACGCACAAACGAAGCTTTGATGATTGGTGCAAATGTCGAAGAATGATGCAAGCATGATTTGGTAAGCCTAAGATGTGACTGACATATAAGTATGATGGATAGGATGATCCACATTTGCCTCTGGCCAAGTGGATGTAGGCCTATGGAGAAAACCACAACCTGAGTGGGTGCACCTATTCTGTCATACCCTAGATGTTATACCACTGAACTGGTATATAGAAATAGAGCTTTGCCGTAGGATAGGTGAATGGGATATCTTGCACGAAGGATTCATGATGACCTTCAGTTTTGAGGATAGGTGGGACAGTATTGATGAAGCGCTACAAGAGGTAAAAGAATTCATCTTTAGGATACCACAGGAGCCTTTAGACCTGATTTAGCTTGAATGGGCTACTCAGCTGAGTCACACGCTAGAATTTTATAATGTAACTATTGAAGAGGAGGATGAGGATCCACGGAATATTAACATTCCAGAAATAGAAGGCCACCACGACGTTCAAGGACCACAGATTGAGAACCCTGATATAGCCATGTCAGTGAAAACTAAGCAGGTGAACATTGGTACGAAGGCAAAACCCAAATTCACGAAGATTAGAGATTGTTGGGATGATGCGATGGTGGATAAGGTTGTTGAATTACTCCATGAATATCAGGACTTATTCCCGATCAAGTTCACAGATTTGAAAGGAATCATCAAAGATTTATGAGTGATGAAGATCACCTTAAAGCCCAACGTGAATCTAGTTAAGCAGAGGCCTTACCGCTTAAATCTGAAATACAAGGAGAAGGTTCGCATAGAACTAGACAGAATGCTTGCAGCAAGCATCATTGAACCTATGAAAGAATCCGATTGGGTAAGCCCAATGGTGTTGCAAGAGAAGAAGAAGAAGTACAAGATAAGGATATGTGTGGATATTAGAAAATTGAATGACGGTTGTGTGCATGATCCATTCCCAACTCCATT
Organism: Pinus tabuliformis; assembly: GCA_031772625.1. Taxonomy (NCBI): domain Eukaryota; kingdom Viridiplantae; phylum Streptophyta; class Pinopsida; order Pinales; family Pinaceae; genus Pinus; species Pinus tabuliformis. The sequence goes on from CM062806.1 coordinate 685,182,752, forward strand.
CATGGATGAAGTGTTGGACAATGTAGGTGGTTAGGAAGAGTATTCTTTCATCGGGGTACCACCAGATCAAAATCGCGTCGAAGGATAGGAGCAAGACAACTTTCGTTCCTGAGTGGGGTTGCTTTCAATATACTGTCATGCCATTTGGATTGAAGAATGTGATTTCTATCTTTTTGCGCGTGGTTTTTACGACATTCAAGGAGTATATTCATAAGTTCTTGGAGGTCTATTTTGATGACTAGATTGTCTTAGAGTTGTTTAAGCACCATGCAGTGAGCTTGCACTTGATGCTGGATACCTGTCGAAGATACCAAATCGTGCTCAACCTCAAGAAATGCTTGTTTCTTGTTCCTTTTGAGAACCTATTGGGGCATGTGGTTTGTAGACAAGGGCTGATGGTAGACCCCGCAAAGATCACGGTGATTCTGAACTTGGAAGCATTGAGAAGTGTGAAATAGCTGCTCACTACTCTAGGACATACGGGGTATTACAGAAATTTTATCAAAGGATATGCCCAGATCACCATGACGATGGAAAAATTGTTGAAGAAGGATGTCACGTTTTGCTGGAATGATGGCTATAAGAAAAGAATGGATATATTGAAAGAAAATATGGTTGTTGTGCCAATTCTAGTCTTCCCGAACTGGAAGAAAGAGTTCCATGTACATATTGATGTGTCATGTATAGCTCTAGGGGCAATACTAACACAAGATGGTGGAGAAGCCTTGGATCACCTTATCGTGTTTGCAAGCCGCAGGTTATCCAAAGTAGAGAAGAATTATTCCACCACTAAGCACGAGGGGCTAGCTATGGTGTATGCACTCCAGAAGTACCAACACTACCTGCTAGGAGGCCACTTTAAGATGTATACAGATCACTCCGTGCTAAAGTACCTGCTCAATAAGCCTATGTTGGGGGGGGGTGAATTTGCAAATGGCTTTTATTGTTCAAAGAGTATGATTTTGAAGTTTTCGTGAAACCTGGACAATTGAACGCGGGACCAGATCACCTGTTGCACATCGAGACAGGGGAGGAACCTACTAGTTTTGAGGAAGGGTTTACCTGACACACAACTCTTTGTTATGCATGTAGCAGATGGACATTTCAAATATATAATACACTTTCTATCAACTGGAACTGCGCCGGAAGGATACTATGTCTAGCAGAAGAAGGAATTAGTGGTACGTGTGGAAGATTTCTCTGTCATTGTTGGGCATCTATACAAGATGGAGAATGATGAAATACTGAAAAGGTATGTATTTGAGTTTGAACGAAGCAGCATCCTCACGACCACTCATGGGGGCATCGCAGGAGGACATTATGCAGGAATAGAAACCACGCAGAAGGTTCTACGCACCGGGTTGTGGTGGCCAACCCTTCATCAGTATTCAAAAGCATATTGCGAGGCATGTGATGTATGTCAGTGGATAGGAAGTCCATTGCTGAGGGACGAAATGCCTTTGAATCCACAAATGGCATTTCAACCTTTCAAAAAATGGGCAATAGATTTTGTATGACCCATTAAACCTCAAGGAAAGACATGCGCAAGGTATATTATCACCGCAACAAAGTATATGACTCGTTGGGCAGAAGCGCAACCAGTGAAGGATTGCACGGGAACGAATATCATGAAGTTTCTATTTGAACATTTACTAGTTTTATTTGGATGTCTAAAGATCTTGATGAGTGATCGCAGTACAAACATCCTGAACGAGATGATCAACACTCTAATGGAGGAATTTCATGTGTATCACCATAAGAGCACACCTTATCACCCACAGGCTAGCAAGACAGTGGAGGCATTCACCAAAGTGTTTTAAAATGCACTAACCAAGGTATGTAATGAGTAGCGAAGTGATTGGGACCTACGCATACCTACAATGCTATGGGCTTATCAAATGACATGTAAGAAACTGATGGGACATACACCTTTTAGGATTGTCTATGGACTGGAAGCTGTAATGCCTATGGAATACATCGTGCCTAGTATGCGCATAGCAGGGCTCAAAGGTATGATCGATCGTGGAGCCCTAGAGGATAGCCTCACACAGTTGGATGAGCTTGAAGAAGAATGATTTCTAGCTGGATTTCACCAACAGGTCCAAAAATAGCTTGAAAAGGCATGGCACGACCGACACATCAATCTATGCACATTCAAGGTAAATTATCTGGTGTTGTTGTATGATAGTAAGTTTGATAAATTCCCAGGGAAGTTGAGGATGCACTGGTTAGGGTAGTATATTATTAAGGAGATTACCGATGGAGGTGCGGTACAGCTAGTCAAATTAAATGGAGAACCCTTCCCAGCAAAGGTGAATGGCAGTCGCTTGAATCCATACATTGGTGATCTGGCGATGTGACTATATGGAAGTAGCACAGTCTTAGCGCTCCAAGGAGCTGAAAGGAGGCGTGGGGCTATAAACTACTCTTCCCGGGAACTGCACAATGTTAGGACTGCATGCAGTAGCGAAGTGTCACAGGGTCCATGACAGCACAAAGATAGCTACGCTAGCATGTAGGTCTATCGGAAAGTGACTGTTAAAGTCACTATTCACGATTTGATGCTTCGTTTGAGGCCAAATGGAGAGGGAAACAGGCATTGAAGGCGAACTTTATGGGCTGGATTCTTGCAAATATGCTACCAATCTAGCATTAATGGACCAAATGTGGGGGGAATAATCGAATTAAAATTCAAAAGGTGCTATAAATTACAAGTGCATGTCCAACAAAAAACACTTGGAAATTTAAGAACTGAGTTGTTGCGCGCTCGAGTATTCATGAACCGAGACTTATTTGAGACTCTGAAAGTAAATTCGTCATTTGAGAAACTACTAGAGACACTGAAAGAATTGTGGAGTAGCGCTATGTCAGCACCCAAAGAAGCCATGGACGTAGGAGCAGTGACAACCAAGGAAGCCGCGCAGGAAATTGCAGAAGTGGAAGCCCAAGAGAGCGTCGGAATAATTGTTGAGGTCCCCAAATCACCGCGAACACCGAGACCCAAGAAGGATAAGAATGCCATGGTCCTGGTGCATGTCTCCCCAAGAAATACACAGAGGACCAAGCTCACCTTGCAAGAAAGTGGGAAGGCTATTAATCTAGAGGCCAACGAAGAGCATTCTGAAGAAATGCTGGTGGATGAGGAGGGAGAGGATGTAGAGATGGAAGTTGAAACCCAGGGTGCAGACCCTATTACCCAATTATCTGAATATGCGTCTCCGTGAAAGGGTAAAGCCAAGGTGCCAAACGTTATAGATGAGAGCAAGATCTCTCTGCAAACTCTGCTCCTCCCATACGATATTATTTTTGAGGGAGCGCAGTTGGGGCGGGTTCCCGTGTTGAAATTTGAAGATTGGGACCTCGCAGACCACGAGAAGTTCCCGAGTTTAGCGAATGTGAAGCTAATGCACTAAAACATGGATTTAATGACTGGAATGATTGAATTGGAGCCATGTAAATGGCTTAGAGGCATCGAGAAAGCACGGTTGTTGAACTTTCTCTGAGTGCCGCATTACCACTATGCCCTAGTGACTGTTTTCGTCATTAGGCAACTACTCTGTTTGGTGCATGATGGGTGCTTGTGGTTGGAGGAGCCCATCCCCATACAAAACCATCTAATTCACCAAATTACATGGCTACCATGCTCCAGGGAGGACCCAAAAAATATTTCAGAGGGAAAAGGTGGCGAGTTGGCCCTCACAAAAACAATGAAAAAGAATTTTAAGTTGGAGAAGAAGAAACGAGGGTATGCCACCTCCAACATCAACAACCTTGCAGTCAAGGTCGCAACACAAATATTTTCTTGAAAGGTGATACGGAAGTGTCATGTGGACGAGGTGCCCGTGCTAGTGGTTGCACTAGCAGCGCAATGCGCAGAAGGAGTCCAGTTCAACTGGGTGAACTACCTATGTGGCGAGTTCCTTGCAAATTGTAATGAGGCACAGGAGAAGGGAAAAAAAATTCATTAAGCATGGCTCCTGTTGTCGATCGTACTAGTGGCATGGGAGCTCCCCGAAGATAGCCAATTCCATTCAATCGCACTACACCTTCTAGAGGTAGCGAAGTATGCTTCATTGTGGGTGACCAAGGACACACAGAGGATAAAGGAGAGCAAGATATTTTGGATACTAATAGAGATGAATATCTAGATGGGGATCAATCACAAGCTGTAGTTATCGCCCACACTCTACAATAATTTGTAGAGCTTTACAAAGTCCAAAGCAGATTTCCACCATGTCTTCATTAGGGTGTGGAAGGACCCTACAAATACATGGCATGATTTACTGTATTTGGCAACTGACGTTGTTATATTCACAATCCTTGAGTCTTGGCCACTGGAGTGGTCTTCTCTAGCTGGCTCCGCGATGGAAACAGAGAAGGCCACTGCACAATGCAAGAATGAAGAGACAAAAATTTGGATGGCGTAGCTGGTGAAAAGCACAGGAAAGAAGAAGCAATAGCTAAGGCCCGGGCAGTGCGCGACACTCTGAAGTTTGCGAAGCAGCAAAAAAGAACAGAAGAAGAGCGTGAGGGACAGAAGTCACATTTTCCTGAACTAGACATACACATAGAACAAGGTGGCGTGGACCCACAGACAACATCCACCCAACTCAAGTATTCGCGACCCTGAGAGCAGACAGTGTCATGAAAGAAGACAAAGGCATCAAAGACTTCTTTCGACCCAATCACCCTCACTGAGGGGGATTTGCGTGATATCAGAAAAACGGTGAGGGAAGTCACTACAGAGGCCCTCCAATAGTTTGAGAAACAACAATAGCTGGTATTGGGGGTTCTCAAGACAGAGTTGGAGGAGTTGCAGGTACGCACTCCACAGGCTAGCACAGTGTCCACCAACCTTGTGATCGGCACTTTGACTACCAACGAAATGTTGCGCACAAGGGTGACCAACATGATAGTGCCACCAGATGGAGAACTAACTACAGAGGAGGAGGCCAACAGGGCCATGGTCAGTAGTTTGAAAGGGATCAGATTAAATATGGCTGCACTCCCTTGGGACACGCTCTATCTCTTGTAGGATGGAGTCACCGTGGAACTTCGAGCCAGAGAGAGTCACGCACTGCAGGTGATGAGCGAGCAACGCATGAACATTGAACACTTGGGCCCCCATTGCAATTAGGCAATTGAGCAGAATCAACAGATTATGGAGGTGATAGAGGGATATTGCCAAATGGTCTCGGAGTTGGACATTCAGGCAGAAGAACCGGTGGAGGCACGCATTCACAAATTGGCCACAGGGGTGCACGACGGTAGAGAACAGATGGCTAGGGTTTAGCTAGAGCTGAACCTGCATATTGCAGAACTACAGTTGAAGGATTAGCCTTCAACTCCACCGGAAACTAGGGAACAGTGAACCACTGTTGTTACAACAGCAACAATGGCGGTTGATAGCACAGTGGAATACTGCATGCAACTGTTTAAGTAGTCATTCGAGGTCTTAACTACCCTGTAGGAGGACCTGAATGTAGAGCACCTAGAGACAGAGGCGCACGAGCTACAACAGAAGTATGACGAAGTAAAAGGGACCATGTAGACTGTTGCCCTTACATAGAGGCTTGCAAGCATGCATCAGGAAAAGGCACTCAAGGAATAGGTGGATGCCTCTTGGCATAAAGAAGCAGTCTTAAAAGCACACCTACAACCATGGATCGATGAGGCTTATACAATTACGGCCTCCATTGAGGCAAAGCTCGCACAATTGAAAGCAACTCAGCAGAGGATTCAAGGCAACAGTTCAATAGCAGCAATCATTGAACAATGCATGGAGGAAGTTAAACAAGCAGCCGCTCAGTGTGCTGCCAAAGTTGCAGGGATCCAAATAGTACTAGGAGGTCTTCACGCTAAGATCTCTGCACCTAAAGAATGACTCAAGGGTGAGTCACGATGTTTGTGTTGGGGGCCTGTTGGGCACGGGATCCCCCAAGGGCCGTTTTGGGGCTTAGAGCCTAGATTTTGGTTTGATAAATGGTAATTCCAATGTGAAGACTCCGCATTTTGTGGGCGTGTAGCGCGTAGTTGTTAAAGAGTCATAGGGTTTTTCGCCCTTATTTTGATAATATAATGTTAGCTCTAAAATATCTACCCATGGTTCGTGAACCATGCGATTGTATAAATAGAGTGAAGCTCTAAGTAGTAAAAGGCATCTAATATCAAAGGAAGAATCAATGAAAATGTATGACAAATAACTCTAAAGTAATATCTATGTCTTGGGTAGTAGCGTAGGAAGAGTCTCTGCAGGAAGTATTAATAAAGAGAAGTTTCCTATAAATTATGTGTCTTATTTCCTATTTATACATCTGTTATATTGGGTATGAATTTCACTTCTGATGATTATATGATGTGTGAATGTGTATAATTGTATTGGTTAAGTGAACACAAGTAATAACATATGTTTACGCAAAGCTAACTAAGATATGATAATAAGATAAGTAAGTTACTTAGCCTAGTTTGGGAAATATCACAGTTCACTTCCCTATCAATGTGAAAGGACGTCAACCCCAGGTTAGGGTTGCACAAAAGCTGATGGTAACACTTCACGAAGGAACTAAAGGATAGAGCAGAGAGTGAAGAAACTTGCACGAAGGTAGGTATAGTTGGAATAAACCGACATCATAACCATCTCAAGGGTGCAGAAACTTGGTTCCAGTATCCCCCGATACTACTTCTGGTGAGACTTCAGTCCGCGCTTCGTGGGTTGATGCTGAAAGGGACAGTAGTGTACGAATTTGTTTGGCTAACAAAAATTGAGCCTAGGTCAGGCCCCCTCAAGCCAACACCTTGTAAGTGTCACATGATTTCCATTTACATTTTCCATAATTTCCATTCATCGAGACATTCAACTCACTTACATGCTGATTTTTCCTTTTTCTTTTGTTCGCTTGTTTACCCTATTAATCTAGAGGCTGACGAAGAGGATTCAAAAGAAATGCTGGTGGATGAGGAGGGAGAGGATGTAGAGATGGAAGTTGAAACCCAGGGTGCAGACCCTATTACCCAGTTACCTGAATATGTGTCTCCGTGAAAGGGTAAAGCCAAGGTGCCAAAGGATATAGATGAGAGCAAGATCTCTCTGCAAACTCTGCTACTCCCATACGATATTATTTTTGAGGGAGCATAGTTGGGATGGATTCCCATGTTGAAATTTGAAGATTGGGACCTTGCAGACCACGAGAAGTTCCCGAGTTTAGCGAATGTGAAGCTAATGCACTAAAAGATGGATGCAATGACTAGAATGATTGAATTGGAGCCATGCAAATGGCTTAGAGGTGTCGAGAAAGCAGGGTTGTTGAACTTGCTCTCGGTGCCGCATTACCATTATGCCCCAATGACCGTTTTCGTCATCAGGAAACTACTATGTTTGGTGCATGATGGGTGCTTGTGGTTGGAGGAGCCCATCCCCATACAAAACCATCTAATTCACCAAATTACATGGCTACCTTGCTCCAGGGAGGACCCAAAAAAAATTTCAGAGGGAAAAGGTGGCGAGTTGGCCCTCGCAAACGCAATGAAAAAGAATTTTAATTTGGAGAAGAAGAAGCGAGGTTATGCCACCTCCAACATCAGCAACCTTGCAGTCAAGGTCGCAACACAAATATTTTCTTGAAAGGTGATGCAGAAGTGTCATATGGACGAGGTGCCCGTGCCAGTGGTTGCACTAGCGGCGCAATGCACAGAAGGAGTCCAGTTCAACTGGGTGAACTACCTATGTGGCGAGTTCCTTGCAAATTGTCATGAGGCACAGGAGCAGGGAAAAATTTTTCATTATGCATGGCTCCTGTTGTCAATCGTACTAGTGGCATGGGAGCTCCCCGAAGATAGCCAATTCCATTCGGTCGCACTAGACCTTCTAGAGGCAGCGAAGTATGCTTCATTGTGGGTGACCAAGGACGCACAGAGGATAAAGGAGAGCAAGATATTTTGGATACTAATAGAGATGAATATCTAGATGGGGATCAATCACAAGCCGTAGTTATCGCCAAAACTCTACAATAGTTTGTAGAGCTTTACAAAGTTCAAAGCAGATTTCCACCATGTCTTCATTAGGGTATGGAAGGACACTACAAAGACGTGGCATGATTTACTGTATTTGGCAATTGACGTTTTTATATTCACAGTCCTTGAGTCTTGGCCACTGGAGTGGTGTGCTCTATCTGGCTCTGCGATGGAAACAGAGAAGTCCACTACACAATGCAAGAACGAAGAGACAAAACTTTGGATGGCATAGCTGGTGGAAAGCACAGGAAAGAAGAAGCAATAGCTAAGGCCCAGGCAGTGCGCGACACTCTGAAGTTCGCGAAGCAGCAAAAAAGAACAGAAGAAGAGCGTGAGGGACAGAAGTCACATTTGCCTGAACTAGACATACACATAGAACAAGGTGGCACGGACCCATAGACAACATCCACCGAACTCAAGCATTTGCGACCCTGAGAGCAGACAGTGTCATGAAAGAAGACAAAGGCATCAAAGACTTCTTTCGACCCAATCACCCTCACTGAGGGGGATTTGCATGATATCAGAAAAACGGTGAGGGAAGTCACTACAGAGGCCCTCCAATAGTTTGAGAAACAACAATAGTTGGTATTGGGGGCACTCAAGACAGAGTTGGAGGAGTTGCAGGTACGCACTCCACAGGCTAGCATAGTGTCCACCAACCTTGTGATCGGCACTTTGACTACCGACGAAATGTTGCGCACAAGGGTGACCAACATGATAATGCCACCAGATGGAGAACTAACTACAGAGAAGGAGGCCAACAAGGCCATGGTCAGTATTTTGAAAGGGATCATATTAAATATGGCTGTGCTCCCTTAGGACACGCTCTATCTCTTGTAGGATGGAGTCACCGTGGAACTTCGAGCCAGGGAGAGTCACGCACTGCAGGTGATGAGCGAGCAACGCATGAACATTGAACAGTTAGGCCTGCATTGCAATTAGGCAATCAAGCAGAATCAATAGATTATGGAGGTGATAGAGGGATCTTGCCAAAGGGTCCCGGAGTTGGACATTCAGGCAGAAGAACCGGTGGAGGCACGCATCCACAAATTGGCCACAGGGGTGCACGACGCTAGAGAAGAGATGGCTAGGGTTTAGCTAGAGCTGAACCTGCATATTGCAGAACTACAGTTGAAGGATCAGCCTTCAAATCCACCGGAAACTAGGGAACAGTGAACCACTGTTGTTACAACAGCAACAGTGGCGGTTGATAGCATAGTGGAATACTGCATGCAGTTGTTTGAGTAGTCATTCGAGGTCTTAACTACCCTGTAGGAGGACCTGAATGTAGAGCACCTAGAGACAAAGGTGCACGAGCTACAACAGAAGTATGACGAAGTAAAAGGGACCGTGTAGACGGTTTCCCTTACATAGAGGCTTGCAAGGATGCATCAGGCAAAGGCACTCAAGGAATAGGTGGATGCCTCTTGGCATAAGGAAGCAGTCTTAAAAGCACACCTACAGCCATGGATCGATGAGGCTTATACAATTACAGCCTCCATTGAGGCAAAGCTCGCACAATTGCAAGCAACTCAGCAGAGGATTCAAGGCAGCAGTTCAATAGTAGCAATCATTGAACAATGCATGGAGGAAGTTAAACAAGCAGCCGCTCAGTGAGTTGCCAAAGTTGCAGGGATCCAAATAGTGCTAGGAGGTCTTCACGCTGAGATCTCTGCACCTAAAGAATGACTCAAGGGTGAGTCACGATGTTTGTGTTGGGGCCCTGTTGGGCACGAGATCCCCCAAGGGCAGTTTTTGGGCTTAGAGCCTAGATTTTGGTTTGATAAATGGTAATTCCAATGTAAAGACTCCGCATTTTGTGGGCGTGGAGCGCGTAGTTGTTAAAGAGTCATAGGGTTGTTCGCCCTTATTTTGATAATATAATGTCAGCTCTAGAATATCTACCCATGGTTCGTGAACCATGTGATTGCATAAATAGAGTGAAGCTCTAAGTAGTAAAAGGAATCTAATATCGAAGGAAGAATCAATGAAAATGTATGCCAAATAACTCTGAATTAATATCTATGTCTTGGGTAGTAGCGTAGGAAGAGTCTCTGCAGCTAAGTGCATAGAGGCCTAGAATTTCGCAGCTGGGTGCACAAGGTGAGTCGAGTCTATAATCATCTAGAAGTATTAATAAAAAGAAGTTTCCTATAAATTATGTGTCTTATTTCCTATTTATACATCTGTTATATTGGGTATGAATTTCACTTCTAATGATTATATGATGTGTGAATGTGTATAATTGTATTGGTTAAGTGAACACAAGTAATAACATATGTTTACGCGAAGCTAACTAAGATATGATAATAAGATAAGTAAGTTACTTAGCCTAGTTTGGGAAATATCACAGTTCACTGCCCTATCAATGTGAAAGGACTTCAACCCCCAGTTATGGCTGCACAAAAGCCGATGGTAACACTTCACAAAGGAACTAAAGGATAGAGCATAGAGTGAAGAAACTTGCACGAAGGTAGGTATGGTTGGAATAAACCGACATCATAACCATCTCAAGGGTGCAGAAACTTGGTTCCAGCATCCCCCCATACTACTTCTGGTGAGACTTCAGTCCGCGCTTCATGGGTTGATGCTGAAAGGGACAGTAGTGTACGAATTTGTTTGGCTAACAACCATTGAGCCTAGGTCAGGCCCCCTCAAGCCAACACCTTGTAAGTGTCACATGATTTCCATTTACTTTTTCCATAATTTCCATTCATCGAGACATTCAACTCACTTACATGCTGATTTTTCCTTTTTCTTTTTGTTCGTTTGTTTACCCTCTTGTCATTTTCCTTTGCATTAAATAAACCTTGATCCACTACAAAATTTTCATTCATAGTCCTTCCAAAATCATCATTTCATACTCGCATTAGATTATGGAGGATTCCTTAAAGCCTATCTTCTGACAAGTCTTGGCCTATCGACATCATCACATTATCTAGGTTAACGACTAGAGTCCTTATTAGTACCTTGAGGCTTGTATGCATCAATGACAAGTTCTCTCACTGATAATCATGTGAATACATTAATGTCCCTTGATTGTTATATCTTGCAAGTGGCTCGACATCAGCGCATCTATTCACACTTTGCAAGAAGTACTTAGGTACCATGGCACTCGTTGACATTAATGAAAAGTTTGCCTCACATTGGTTAATGACATTCATCAATGGACGGTAATGCAATGACTTCTCTTCATGCTCGAAATCAAGACATTTATTCGCATTACTAGAATTGTACCATCGGGTTTTGTAGTAGGTGGAGACTATATCATTTCAACATTTTGCAACAGATACAACAAATTTAACAGCAGAAATAAACACTCCACTTGCACCACCTCATCCACTATTTATGCAACCAAAAAGTAGATGAAATTCTACATTCTATTCCATGATCCAACAAAAACTACAACTTCTCTACATATGCACAATTTGTCCACTTCCTAGGTAAGTAAAGGTATGTTATTTTCTAGCTTTTAATCGTAGAATTCCTTGAATACTGAAGTTATAATTTTTGGAAAATACTTCACCATATTTCCTTTCTCATTTGAAAAACATGTAAACATCTTTAGTTTGGGGGAAGGGACATCCATTTACTATCACATCCATATCACTTCATTCCATTTCACTTCATTTCATCCTTACATACTTATACTAATCAATTATGATTGCATTATGGTTCAAAAGTTATGTGATTTTCAAATAATGTCTAAATGATGAACATATTATATCATTGATTTAAAGATGCATTCTTAAAATTGTTCAATGAATCTTGCTCCAACAAAAATAAAGAAGGTATTGAAACACAAGAACCAATACCAATTAAGATTTAGTTGTCACAGAAGAACCAACCAAACATGTTTCGATTCAATGTGTTAATGCTCAAATTTTGCCTCAGGCTAAGGAAGGCAAAACTCAAGGCAACATCAAACCACGCTCATCCTCGTAGCTAGCCCTACGAGGACAGGAGAGGGCTCTCTCTGGGTCAATCTCGTAAAAATATAATCAATGAGGCTCGAGATGACTGAAATTGTAACTAATCTTAGGCTAGGTATTAAGTGCAGAGGTTTAAAGATGATTTTTTGGGGTTTTTGTTGAATCAAAGGGAAAGGCAATTTTGGGTGCGGGGATGAGACATAGTTTCTGCAGAGGTCTGATCAGAGCAGGGTAGGAAATTGTTTTGATGCTTTTAAAGCAATGAGGTGAATATATTAGATAGGTGAGGAGCTAAGGAGAGCATGAAAACCTCAAGAGTTCTCCTTAAACAGATGAAAACATAGGATATCAAACAAAGGCAAAGCATTACAGATTATGAATTCTACCTTAACACTTCATTTGTTCAATTGTAGAAGATGAGAGAAGGAAACTGATACACATAACAAAATTACAAGTACTAAAAGAAGCACACCATCAAGACATAAAGCCACAAGAATTCCAAACAGTGCTGCAAAACCCTGGTCTTTCCTTTGCCAAAATGCTGAAGTAAAATGTACAATAAAGTCTCAAAGCCTCTTCCCCAAGAGTCCAACCCTTGCTATTGAATGAAAATTTACATATATAGATCAAACTAACCTCATTCCCTAACCTCTAGGGGTCGAGATCCTCCTTCTAGGAGCTGTTTCAACCAATTCTAAACAAGGAACTAAAAACTAGGTAGTCAAACAACTAACCCCTATATGCTAGGAAACTGATTCATTCATTAAATTTTTGCTATTTTGTGAATGAATCATCTATAATATGTAATATAATGCCAAAATTACATCATATACATCAAATTACATCAAGGAAAACCAAAAATTACATCAAGAGGTGAAACTGGTCAAAACTGGCCGAAATTCTGAGCTGGAAGGTGAAAAATTGGCAAAAATCCTCAATGCGCAGCGCCCTGATCTCTACGCACAACGCACTTTTCAGGATGATTTTGAGGCACTTCCAGGCATCCAAATTGAGCTCAGGTTGGCTTGTTGGAAAGCCTTGGATGTCTAATTTCCAACCCAAGTGAAATTTTCCCATTTGGTGTCCATTTGCCCCTCCAAAAGTTCATTCTGCCAAGACTGCTTCCTGTGTGTCCAACAAGGGGCAGTGAGGTCATTTTTTGCATGTTTTTGGACCCTTTGGGGACCCAAACCTTGATGAAATGCCTTGAAAATTGCTGAGAAGGTATATTTCATCATGAAAAATAAAAAAATGCAAACCATTTGTGATTTGGACCTCCCAAGCTTATGGGTAGTGCGCTGCGCGTTGAGCCAAAAAACCTGTTTTTAGAGCCAAAAAATTCAAAATTGACAAAATTTTCTCCAAATTTCTTGAAATTTGGGCTCGGGGTCCCCAACCAAGTACCATGCTCAGCCAAAGAGGCTTCGGCCAAAATCCAAAGATGATCAGGCCTCTTTCGCCGTTTTAGTGCTTTGCTCAACCTCCTTTGCAAAATCTTCATTTTTGCTTTGCCAACATGCATGCGAGCCCCATAATGATTTTTCATGTGACGAAGCATGTCTTTGTCTCTATTAGCCTTCGCCAACAACTTCTCTAAGTGGATTTTGACCCTCTCAAGCCAAATCTCCCGGTCAGCTTCTACCTCCTGCTCAATGGGTGTCATCTCATGTATATGTCTTCGGGCAGCCTGTCGGTCTTCACGGATGTGTCGCAGCTCCATAAGTGTGTGTTGATATAGGTGTGTTGAAGTCCAAAATTCAATGCATACTCAAAACCCAAATATGTTTACCAAAGCATCATACAAACCAAGCCATAATGGTAATGCTCTGTTTCAATGAATTGGCATAAAACAGTCACTGTTTGACAAATGGACAAAAGTGTAATGTGTACCCTTTGCAATGTTGGCTAAGGTTTACAAATGAGCATGGAGCTGGTTTTCATCAATGGAGGATGAGAAATATTCACTAAACCACCCACATGTCCTTTAAAAAATGCTTAAGGAATGATTTTGACATGAACATAGGGTTTCGGTTTTCAAGATCCAATACAACAAATTTCCCATCTTGAAACACACTTCAAACATTATAACATTGACTGAGCAGCAAGGAAATACCTACTTGCAAGTTTTGGAGTGGATTTGGTATGATCTGGTTGCATGGAAAGAGTTTTCTTATTGCTGTAACCCAATTCACAATGCACAAACCCAACGCACAACGCACCCCTCTATGCGCAACGCCCTTGTTAATTTACATTGGCCAGTGAGGCCCAATGAGCAACGCACCTTTCTATGCGCAACACATACTTTCTATGTGTAGCGCATTTTACAGGAGGCGTTTGGAGGCCTTCCTTGTGTCCAAATTAGGCGCAGGATAGCTCGTTGGAAAGGTATTTGAGTCTAATTTCCAACCCGATTAGAATTTTTCAATTTTGAGTTCATTTGCCTTATCCAAAATTAAATCTCCCAATACTAGTCAAAATGTGCCAAATGAGGCTGCCTCAAGGCAGAGTGCTGTTGCAGTCAACTTTTGAATGGCTTCCCCAACTCCAAATTGAGCTCATGATAGCTCATTGGAAATATATTTTTGCCTAGTTATCCTTTGACTCATCAATAAAGTCCAAGCTAGGAGAAAAATTGATTTTCCCAAGGTAACTTCAGAGGTGCATCAATTCTCCCGAGGCGATTGTATTTTTGACATTTCTCTAAAACCATTATACCTGTGTAAAAAGTGAAGGAGGTTTTTCTTCCTTGACCTATTGTGGAAAAAAACCTCTCTTAGTGTTTCCAAATTCATCTTTTATTGCTCTGAAACATCATTTGAGTGAAACATATCCCGATGTGTGGAACAAGGGAATTGTTGAAATGAAGCGAAATGAAGGGGATAGGGGGCTTCTAAATTCTTGAGGAAATTTTGGGGAGTAAGAAGGGATGTTAGGAAGTAGGGGAAAGTGGAATATCAGAGATCGTGTGAGGGGAAGGGGTACAAAATGGAAAAACACAGGCCTAGCCTAGAAAATTGCCAAGTTGTGGCAAGAAACTAGGGTTTGTGGAAAAATGAGGACTTTGGGGGATCTCGGTGATCAGAAGTGTTTAATAAGGTACATTAAGGATAGGGGAAGGTGTATGAACATCAGGATACAAGTTTTTATGATGATTTGACCATCCAAGAGAAATTACCTCCAAAACCCTAGGAGAGGGAAATGAACTTACCTAGACGCAACTGAAGCATGAACAAGGTGTAAAATGACCCATTGGAACCTGACATGATGGTGACAACCCTCTGAATGATGATACACTTAGCTGAATGAAGACATGGACTACCATTTGGACAACTTTGAAAAGAGTGAAAACAAACCCTAGACCTAAAGCCTAATGACCAAATTTTGTTTGAAGACTCTTTGAAATGACAAAATTTGACCTTGACACCTTAAAATCACTTTGTAAGAGCATATTTGATCACTGGAGGAAGGCTACAAAAGGCTGACACTAACACAATGTATGACAGGGAATACTTTCCAAAACGAAATAAAATTGTCAAATACTATCAAATGCAAAGTTTAAAGACACATGATATAAGCCAAGCTCATTCAAAAGCAAATCATGATTAAAGAAAATGCAGTAGATTGCATGAAGACATGTAATAACGTCTGTTGGGGGGAATGTAGGGTCTCCAAAATGTATTCAAAATATCATCCACTTTCACCTTTATCACCATCATTTCACTCACACGTCACAACTCCATGACCATATAACCTTTCATTAGCCTCCATTTTCATAATTATATGGGTTACCTTTTTGCTTTCCAAAAGTTAATGATTTCTAGTATTATAAGTGAATTAAATGGTTAAAACTTATAAAAGTGACATATACTTGCTAATACTTAAAAGTGGCTTGAGATTCATGACATGTGTAGGTCATTTGGAAGCTTCCAAGGCACCCTTATGTGGGCTAAAATGCTCAAATTCGAATTATCTTCAAGATATGGAAGAATATTTGGATAAAGTTCAAAGAGCTTATGTGTCTCACCATTACCTATTTGAGTTGTAACTCTATGAGATTTTCTAGGGATCTAGGGAGAGAATAATGGACCTCCATTAATGAGGTAGCTTCTTATGTTTTGTATAAACATGAGAGCCTTCTCCTTTGAAAGGCATGTGTAAAGTTGGGGAAATGCTCATGTTTTGAATATAGAATTTGGATTTGGCACCATCCTCATGAGAGATGTTCACCTTGATTTTGTTATGATTGCATTTGGAGCCTCCCAACTTGCCATCTCTCATGCTTTTGGATTGGCCACCAACAATGTGTGAGATTTATTGTTTTTCATAGATTAAGATTTATTACTTTCATAGCTTAAGATTTATTTCTTTCCTATCTTTTCCTATGTGAGAAATTAAGAGTGATTGTCTTTATTTTCTTTCTACCTATAAGTTAAGAGCATTTGTTTTTATTTTCTTTCATATATTTTCCTGTGTCAGAGGTTAAGAGTGATTGTTTATTTTTCTTTCTACCTAGAAGTTAAGATCATTTTTTTTTTATTTGCTTTCATATATTTTCTTGTGGGAGGTTAAGAATGATTGTTTTTGCTTTCATTTCTAAAAAAGTGGTGTGCATTTCAGTTCCTGCGAGATTGAAAGATTAAGATTCCAATTCTGCATGTTGTACTATAATTTCTTTTGAATTGAATTTTGAATTATAATAGGTGATTTGGTTTTTCATTATTTGGTTTCGTAGTTAGATTGATCTAAATTGAAAGTTAATTTCTAGCATATAGAGTGCATGCACGCTTCGCAAGTTTTATGAAACCCCTTGGTTGACAATAAAATGATATCTAATTAATTTTCCTCAACAGGAAGTATGCCCCTCATGGTGTCATTGCTCATAGGAAAGAAAAGATAAAGGCTTTGACTTATTTTCATAAGTTTAAAACTGATATAGAATGGACAGATAACTCTGAATCATGGCCTCTTGAATCAGAGATGGAGATTGCCACTACGACAAATAAAGGAAAAGCATAAAAGAGGTGGGAAGGGGACTAGTATTTTTTTTAATACTATAAAGAGATTAGGATCTATGGGTGTGAGCTTCCCCCCTACCACCTTCCTGTGTTCATGCCCACGAGGATATTGATTTTAGAGTTCATTAGACAAATTATAGTTACTAGCCAGCTCCACTTTGTCCCTACATAGAAGGGGCCTTTGTTCAAATTAGGAATGCCTGTGGGACCTTTTGTTGTCAATTCCAGATAGGTCTTTGGAGTTTCTGAGGCCTTGCACAAGGAGATGAATTTTGACATAGGAGAGGTTTGGCACTATGACCCTTATGGTTTCATTTATCATAGGAGATAAAAGATAAACGTTTCAACTTATTTGCATGAGTCTAAAACTGATGTATAATGGAAATCTAACTCTGAATCATAGCCTCTTGACATAGAGATGGAGATTTCCACTACGATGGATAAAGGAAAAGCACAAAAGAGGCTCGTGGACTAGATTATAGATATCAATATGGTAGGGGCTTGCTCATCCAAAAAGATGAAGACTCAGTAGGCAGAAGAAGAAGAGCTAGAAATAAGCCTAGTGGAGAAAGGTCAAGGTCAACTAGGCTTTCATAACTCACTGCAAGATCTGCCTCAGTCTGCTACCTCATCCTCTTCCCAGGTAGCTTTTTAGGTACAACTACTAACACATCAGTCCCAGGCTCAAGTTGGTCTACATTCAAATCCATTGAAGAAAGAAATAAGAAAGTAAGAGCGGATATGTAGTAGTAGGTAAAATCTCATTCAACCCCCTATCACACCAATAGCCAGTAATGGATTTTGAGAGGAATTAAATGAGGTTTTCCTTGCAACATCCTTGTGTTAAGTCCCTATAATACTAGTGATTCCCCCATTACTATTTTCTTTGTATATTTTATTTTTATTGTTGTGCCTCTATTGTCCCCATATTGTTATTATTGTGCCTTTATATTATTATTGTTAGGTTAGCTTTGGTTATATTGTGACCTCTTAGACTCCTATATATAGAAAGGAGGTTTTGTCATTTGAATCATCTAAGAATTGTTCATTTGTGTGATGTAAAGGAGGTTTCCCCCTAAAAGAGGCTTATTTCTAAGGTGTTGATCTATATTTTCTATCTTTTTGTGAGCTCGTTTCATAACATTTGGTATCAGAGCTTTGGATTCTAGGGTTTCGTTGCTCCAAATAGGTCATCATTGAATTTTCACTATAATGTTTTTGCTGCGACGTTTAAGAAGCTAAAAAAAACCCATTGGGGACAAAATGTCTCTATACTTTGGGCCTGAATTTTAGATCTTGACTCACTATATTTTCAAAGATATAATCTGAGGAATTTAGGGTTTTGCAGACCATCAAATTACATTCCAAACTGGAGACCTTGGGAAATTCATCATAACTTTCACTCTGATCATCAGATTGAAGTTTTTTAAGAAGTTACAAAAATAGGACGGACTGTACATTTTTTTGGATATCATTTCCAGAAACTAAGGTTGAAACAGTGACCCGTGGCTCATCCTGCAAGTTCGCTCTACAGAATTAGTCTATACTCAAGTAATCATGGGAGATTTGGCATAACTCTTCATTGGAGAATCCAATCTTTATAATACTTGTGGGTTGGAAATATTACTCTGAGGGTTACTGCAGGAATAAATTTAAGACCTTGGAGATCCCAAATTACAGAGATACATCAGATTCAATATCGAGCTCCTACAAAGTGAAAAATGGTGTGTAGTTTCTTTTTAATTTTTGCATAAGCTTGGTTTGAAAAATTAGTTTGAAGTAATTCAAAGGGCATAGCGAAGCATTATTATAGGTAATTGATGCTCCAAAGAAAGAAATGGAAATACCCATTAAGCAACTTGAAATCTCTAGAATGACTCATTAAGAAGAGGAAGAAATGCAACATGATATAGCAAAATTACAAGACCAAGTGCAACAAATTCCACTCGCACAAAAAGTAACAGAAGCTAAAATGGATGGTTTAAAGAAACATGTAGAAGCTAATATGTATGGTGTGAAAGCTAAGATGAATGACGTGGAAGCTAAGATGGACGGCATGGAAGCTAAGATGGACAATTTAAAGAAAGGCATAGAATATTTGAAGACAAATTTGACAAAGTTTCTACAATAAATGCTTACTAATGGTGAAAGGGTAGTAAAGGAAACTCATGATGAGAACAAAAAAAATGTTAATCATGATTTCATAGACTCTAAAGTTGGATCAAAGAACCACTATGTTGCAAAGATAAATATGAGGAAGTTTCAAGGCAAGGATCCCGGAACATGGATACTAAAGATGGAGCAATTTTTCGATCTCCATAATGTGCAAAACACACAAAAGGTATGCGTTGCAACTTTATATTTGGAACCAAATTAGTTTGTATGGTATTGATGGCTTTTCTCTCATAAACAAATTGTCACTTGGGCTATTTTTACAGATGAAATGATAGCACATTATGAGGATACAAAAAGAAACACTTTTTTTAGCCAATTAATAAATCTCAAACAAAAGGGTTTAATGATGGAGCACATTAAGGACTTCCAAAATTGAATATAAGGGTAAAATATATTCCAGAGGAACATAGTATTGATGTGTTCATAGGGACTTTAAAAGATAACATCCAACATGAGGTTTGCCTTTGAGAACTATATTCATTGGAGAAGGTATTCAGGTTGGCAAGAAAAATGGAAAGAAAAATTATGGAAACAAGGAAGCCTACCACTCACAATCATAAAAATGGAAGTTTTGCTACCCCTAGCCATCCACAACCTACCAGGTTGACACCACAACAATTGGAAGAAAAAATAGCAAAAGGGATTTGTTATAGTAGTGAAAGAAAATACACTAAAGGTCATAAGTGTGTCGAGAAGAAATTATTTTACATAGATTGTGAAGAGGAGGAAGAAAAGGGACAAGAAATGTTCAAAGAAGAGGATATACACCAAGAAAAAAACCTTAGAAAAAGAAGAAATGAATCCAACCATATCTTGTAATGGATTGGATAGAATTACCACTCATCAAACTATCGAGATAGAAGGGCATATCAAGAAGAAAAAGGTAATAGTGTTGATTGATTTAGGAAGAACTCATAATTTTTTTCATTGTAGGATAGCCAGGGAATTGAATTGCTTCCTATATCCAGCACCAGAGTGTCAAGTGATGGTTGCAAGTGGAGGATCCATAAATTGCTCAGGAAAGTTCCATAATATCAAGCTATCCATGGGAGAATATGTATTGAATATCCCAATGCTTTCCATTCCAATGGTTGGTGCTGATGTTCTACTAGGAGTCCAATGGCTACAATCTTTAGGTACAATATCTTTTAATTTTCAAGAACGTTTCGTGAAATTCCCTTTAGAAGGAAAGGGAGTTAAATTAAGGGGTATCGTAGGGAAACCGGGAAAGATAATCAACTCTAACGGAATAACAATGCTTCTAAAGAAAGAACAACAAGGCATAATTGCACAATTATGTTCACTAGAGGTTCCCACATAAAAATCATCCAGATATCCAAAAAGTCTTGGACAATCATTCCAAGGTATTTGAGACTCCCAAAGGCCTCCCACCTATTCATGATCATGATCATGCTATTAATTTGATTCCAGGAAGTGTTCCTCCAAACATCAGTCCTTACAGATATCCCTATGTCCAAAAGAGTGAAATTGAATGTAGGGTTGCAGGAATTCTAGAGGCTGGTATAATTCAACCTAGTCAAAGTTCCTTCTCTACTTCAGTAGTATTGGTTCAAAAGAAGGATGGATCATGGCGCATGTGTCCAGATTATAGGGAGCTCAACAAGCTCACTATTAAAGATAAATTTCCCATTCCTGTCATTGATGAATTATTGGATCAATTTCATGGATCAATTTACTTTACCAAGTTGTATCTTCATTCAGGATATCATCAAAATAGAATGAATACTGAGGACATTACAAAAACAACATTTAGAACTCATGAGGGTCATTATGAATATTTGGTCATGCCTTTTGGCCTTACTAATGCACCTTCTACATTTCAAGGTTTTATGAATTCCATTTTCAAACCCTTCCTTAGAAAATTTGTGTTATTATTTTTTGACGATGTACTAATCTACAACAAGTCTTGGAAGGATCATGTCCAACATGTTGACATGGTTCTCAAACTATTGGAAGAGAAACAATTATATGCAAAAATCTCCAAATGTTTCTTTGGAGTACAAGAGGTGCAATATCTAGGTCATATTGTATCTCATGAAGGTGTTAAGGTAGACCCTAGAAAAATTAAAACCATTAAGGAATGGAAAATTCCCACATCCATAAAGAATCTACGAGGATTTCTCGAGTTGATAGGGTATTATTGCAAGTTTGTTAAGGATTATGGGAGAATAGAAGCACCTCTAACAACATTATTGAAGAAAGATGCATCTTCCTGGACTCAAAAGCAACGAAGGCATTTGAAAATCTTAAAGGGACAATGTGCCAAGCACCAGTCTTAGCTACACTGGACTTCACAAAAACCTTTATTATGGAATGTCATGCCTAAGGAAATGGAATTGGTGTTGTTTTAATGCAAGAAGAAAGACCCATTGCTTTCAGAACTCGTCCAATCAAAGGAAAGTATTTACACAAAGCTATTTATGAGAAGGAAATGTTGGCAATACTACATACACTCAAGAAATGGTTACCCTACCTAATGGGAAGACACTTCAAGGTAAAAATAGATCACGAAGGTCTTAAATAATTTTTAGAACAAATATTATCTTTAGAAGAGCAAAAAAATGGGTCACAAAGATTTTGGGTTATGACTTTGAAATCATCTAAAAAAGGGAAGCAAGATGTTGTGGCAGATGCAGTCTCAAGAAAGGTTAAGGATGTGGAAGCATTTCTTTACGCCATTTCTATTATCCAACCAGATTAGATAAACGAAGCAAGGGATGAATGGAAGAATGATGAGGAAGTGTAGGCACTCATTCAAAAGATACAACAAGATCCCAATACATCTAATACATTTAGCTAGAAAAATGATTATGGTATAATGATTGGTTATACCTATGTAAGAATTCTAAACTCAAAAAAATGATTCTTAGCGAATTGCACACCTCTCCCTTAGGAGGGCACTCAAGATTTCTAAAAAGCTACCACAGGGTTAAGAAGGATTTTTTTTGGGATGGCCTTAAATAAGATATTCAAAAGTTTGTGGTGGAATGTTTGGTTTGCCAGCAAAATAAAGTTGAAACAATTAAGACCCCAGGACTATTACAACCTCTATCCATTCCATGCCAACATTGGGAGGAGGTTTCAATGGATTTTATCACAGGTTTACCCAAGTCCAAAGGAAAGAGTGTTATCATGGTTCTAGTTAACAGACTTACCAACTATGCACACTTTTTTTCATTATCTAATCCATTTAAAGCAAGTATAGTTTCTACCGCATTTATGGAAACAATTCAAAAGCTACATGGAAACGCAAGGATTATTGTAAGAAACAAAGATCCCATTTTCACTGAGAATTTTTGGACATAATTATTTTCTTTTCTTGGTACTTAGTTAGCTCATATCTCATCTTAGCATCCTCAATCTGATGGGAAAAATGAGATAGTAAACAAATGTTTGGAAGGATATCTTCATTGCTTTGTATATGATAAACATACACAATGGGTCAAATGATTGCCTCTAGTTGAATGGCGGTGTAACACTTCCTTCCATGCTACAACAAAAATGACCCCATTTATGCACTTTATGGATATCATCCACCATCCATCACATCATATTTAAGAGAAAATTCTAAGGTTGAAGCATTGGAAGATCACATCGAGCATCAACAACAAGTTCTCCAACTCTTAAAGGATAACCTCACCTTGGCACAGAATAGAATCAAACAGTAGGCAGATCAACATCGTAGCAAAAAAAGTTTTGATGTAGGTAATTAGGTATTCCCATGGCTAAAACCATATAAACAAATGTCCCTCAAGCAAACTAAGAAGGATAATAAATTATCACCAAAGTATTATGGTCCGTACATGGTGTTGCAAAATATAGGTACTATGGCATACAAATTGGAACTTCCTGCAGCTTCCCGAGTGCACCTAGTTTTCCATGTTTCATGCTTAAAGAAGGTTATATATGACAAGCTTCCAGTTCAAAAAATATTTCCAGAACTTGATGAGGAAGGAAAAATCATATTGGAACCTGAAACAGTCAACGAAACAAGATCTCGACAGCTATGAAATCTATAAATTTCAGAGTATCTCATAAAGTGGAAGAACTTACCAGTTGAAGATTCCACATGGGAGGATCAGAATTTTATACAGAAGCATCCAGAACTACTCAAGCATTGAGGGCAACACCTTTTTGAAGGAGAGGGGCATGTTAGGTACCTATAATACTAGTGATTCCCCCATTACTATTGTCGTTGTATCCCTTGTTGTTATTGTTGTGCCCCCATTGTCCCCATATTTTTCTTATTGTGCCTTTATATTATTATTGTTAGGTCGAATTTGTTTATATTGTGACCCCTTAAACTCCTATATATAGAAAGGAGGTTTTGTCATTTGAATCATCTAAGAACCGTTCATTTGTGTAATGTAAAGGAGTTTTCCCCCTCAAAGAGGCTTATTTATAAGGCGTTGATTTATCGTTTCTATATTTTTGTGAGCTGGTTTCATTACGCCTGGAGCCCAGTCCTTGCCCTCAAGATCCAAATTCAAAACTTTGGATGTGTCTTTGGATATGGCAAGTATTCCCCTCCCAAACAAAATCAATTTCCACAAGAAGTTTGGGGATATGCCATACAATGAGCTGAATAAGGATTCCTTAACTATCAACAAGGAAGAAACACTACTGGAGAAAGTTGCACATAGGTTGAAGCAAGAAAAATCCAATTCTCAAGATCTCCGCATATAGAATGAAAACTTTAGGGAGCTGGTGGTGAAGCTTGTGGTGAATCTTGAAGACAAGTTAGTTGTAGATACTCTACTCAACAGTTCCCAAACAAAGATTCAATAGCTAGAACACAAGCTCAAGATGTCAGGTAATGAACATCTTCAAACCAAGGATCTACCACAGGGAGAGGCAAAAAAAGAAATTTTGGCCAATGAGATCATTGACATAAACAATGAGTTTGTAGCCCTCAAGAAAATGATAGATGAGTTGTAGTATAAGATTAAATCTCACATCTCAATGGTCATCATCCCTGTGAAGCCCCAAAATCCTACTGAGTAGGTAACCAAGACCCTTACTGAACTCCAACTTTCAGACGGGGAGTTAAAAAAGATATTAAGAGATCTAGAGACTGCCCAGAAGGAAAAACAAGTAGAGTTCAAGTAGATTAATGCTAATATTCTTAGCAAGGACCTACAAGAATCCAAGCAACAGATCTTAGAGTTGAAGGGTAAGTTAAAAGGGAACATGTAATTTCTATAGGAAAAACATCTAGTATGGGATGATATTATTGAGGATATGGAAAAGAATTGGGAGTTCATAAATATGATGCATGAACATAAATTAGTAGTAAAAGATTTGGAATACTCCATCATGACAATTAAGGAGGATGGGATAAAGAAATCCCATATTTCCCAAAAAAGATTCAAGTTTGTGAATGAGAGGCTTCTCAGTGAGTTGAGGCCTATTGATGTGGTGGACAAGTGGGGGCCATCATGGAAATTACTTAGATGATCTAAAAGGAGGAAGCGAGGGTGAGAGCTCAAGAATGCATGAGAGTCGTGGCAAGGAAGGTGGATGGTTTGAATCAAGATTTTGCAGCACTGATAAGGGCAAGGTTACCCAGCTCTTGGGAATTTGGTGAATTAAGCCCCTCAGATCAATACAAAAAACGAATAGTAGAGGTCAAAAGAATACTAGACTCCTCTCATGAGAATATTGCCACTCTAAAGGGGAAACAATAGTCAATTATCTTAAGAAAGACTTTCATCTGTTTGGACTCATAAAAATGATATTTAGGGCAATACTGGACTATTCAAATCTCACTAGTATGAAGATCTCTCATCAGTTATTCTTCTAGTATCCTCTCTCAAACCTAGTACTATGGGAGAGGTGTCAGCAATTTATCAATCCACCTACACTCTAGTTCATCGACCCATTGATGCAACCACCACCTCCTTCCCATCAACATTGAAGATATTGTATATTGAGTCAATCATGACACTTTTAATTTTACTTTCATGTAACTTTTTTATTTAATTAGTACATTGTATTTTCTGTTATAGACAATTGTGCTATGAGGCACGCTTAATTTTGATATGATGTCTCTCTGAAGCCAAATCAATAAGTATTATTTTTGTAATGGGTTTTCTTCTCAAAGCCCTATAAAGAATATGATAAGAGACTCTAAAAGGGTTCATAACTTTGTGATATTTTTTCCCTCCAGTATAGAATCTTTGTGAATTTTCGATGTATTATTTCTCTATTGAAAATTAATACAAGATTTTTGGTGATTCTGGCTCACCTGGGTTTATAGTATGTGTTGTGGATATGTATCTTCATATGTTTCATTTTATTCTTAGATTGTATCATAAGTATCGTTGGGTGTTTTTCTCATGAATATATGGATTCGTTGAATTCAAATATTGATGTATATTTCTTGTATATACATGAAAACAAAATCCTTAAAGAGCATACTACGTATCTTTTCACTCCATTTTTAATCTCTACTTTCGCCACTTCATTCTGATTTTTACTAAACAAGATTCTTATGGACAAGCCTTGTGTATTG
The DNA here is from genome assembly GCA_031772625.1 of Pinus tabuliformis. Lineage (NCBI taxonomy): Eukaryota > Viridiplantae > Streptophyta > Pinopsida > Pinales > Pinaceae > Pinus > Pinus tabuliformis. The sequence continues at coordinate 685,208,419 of CM062806.1, forward strand.
AATATCTTCCTAATTTTGTTTCCTCTGTTCCATATACTACGATGATTAATAGTGTTGCAAACCCATGTGATGAAGGTCGCTATATAGTTGTGTTAATGTTTTCACGAATTGATTTTTTGTTTGATGATCACATACTTCTTCTAGAGGAAGCTTCTGAATCATTGATTTTAATGAAATTTCAATTTTTAGTGTGTGTGACATCTCTTGCAAATCTAAAAGCACTCATTTAGGATTTCCAAGGCACTGGTCTTCTTTCCAACTCGGGGGTTGTCTCTAGGAGGCCGATTCCAGCCACAACATCTTCTAGCACCATTGCATGGGACAAATATGAAAAATGATTTTCCCTAGATAATGAATACTGTGGAAGTCCTTCAATAGGTTGGAAAGGGTAGTGCAAGGTTTTATTTCACTCACCTTGGCGACTCCACATAAGAAAAACTGACCGAATCCACTGGGGATCCCTCATCTAACTACAATGTCTTTCACGAGGCCTCATACCCGCTCTGATAAAATTCAATAGAAGACCCCTCCAATGTTTGACCCAAAAAATATCATATCAAAGAGGGTCTGGAAAGAGAAAACATTGTTCACTCCAAGTACTACAATATTTATCCTAGAGATAGTGGCAACCAACACGCAGAAGTCCATAATAAACCTTTCTAAATTCACTTCCAAAGCGCTCAAATACACAAATTTTGACCATTTCCCATTATTTGGCCCATTTTTCTTAGGAGGTCGAAACAAAAGAGACCCTAATATCCCTCCATCTGAATCCCTTATTTTTCCAGAGCTGAAGAAATTAAAGAAATACTTGAATATAGCCCAACACAAAGTGTTTACAACCTTCTAGTTTTCCCTAAAACAACTACAACTCAACTATCCCTTCAACAAAGACTTGTGATAAATATTTTACTACCTCCCCCATTGAAAAATATGGTTGTACATAGTTTTCTTCTTAATAGGTATGCTCCTCTTGATCTTCCACAACCTATGAATTCCATGCCTCAAGATTGCCTCAAAAACCTACCAAGATTTACTGGGGACGATGAGATCTCTACTCAAAAACATATAGACAATTTTCTCCCCTTTGCAAACAATCAGAATCTGGAACACTTAGATGTGATCTTGAGACTTTTTCTCCAATATTTAGATGGACAGGCTAGGATGTGGTTTAAGTCCTTAACCAATGCCTCAATTGCTACATGGGAGGAAATGGAAAATGTGTTTAAGCAGAAATGGGGCGAGAAGAAATTATGGATACATCCTCACATAATTTAATGCTATGAATAAGAAAAATAATGAGGATCTTTCAAAATTCATCAACCGGTGTAACAAATTTTATAACATCTTTCCTCCATAAATTAAACCACCATAAGTTGCTTACAAGGTAGTTTTTGTTGGGGATTTTGAGTCTGAATTTGGTTTTACTCTCAGGGAGAGAAAATCCCACGCCCTTGATCAAATTTAGATTGATGCACTTGAGGTAGAAGATAGATTCACCTACACTAGAAAATCAAGATTAAAGCTTGATTATATTGACAGGAGGAGAGGGAAAGAGGAGGCTAGCACTTTAGGTCATGGGAAGGAAACTCAAGAAAATAAGCTTGAAGAGATGAACAAATTGATCAAGAGCTTGTCTAAAAATCTTGTAAAATTGGAGCTAGAAAATAAAAATTCACATAGGCAAACCCTCCCAGCCCCAAATAGAAATTTCAATCTTCAATATAGGAGGCCTCTGCTACAACTCTTGCAGAGATAAAGGAAGGAACAACAAGATCACATTCATCATCCCTTATATTTGGAGGATGACCCAGAGGAGTAGATGGAAGAATATCTTGAAACTTAGGGTAACCACTTCTCTTCTCTCTCAAAAGAGGAGTAAGAAGTTGAAGCACTTGGGGAAGAGGAAGGGAAATTGAATTCTCCGCTATGTAATGAATATATTGATGACTATTGTAGATAATTTGCAGACTTCATCCAAGCTCAACTTCACAATAAATATGAGCTTAGGTATTCCAGGAAGAGATCTAGAGGACAAGACCAAGGGGAAGAGTTTTCTACCTCTAACCCTACCAAGCTACTAGAGAAAGAAAAGAAGTCCCTAGATCAACCTCCCATTAACAAGAAAGAGCCATCTACCTCTCTCCCACATAAGCCTGAAGTGTATAAATCAAAATAAACCCTTCCATCATCCCAACTAGTGTGAAATAAAGTGAAAGATCCTGTTGACATTTCCGATGCTGATAAGAGTCCTTCTATGTTTGGCCTACAAAAGGAATTAAAAAAGGTTAAAATTGTTGTCCCCTTGCTTGAGCTATTGAGACAACCAAGCTACAAAGCACAAGTGTCTCAGTTTATTGACCCACTTACCACAAATCCTATACCAAACAACCTAAATCTGCATGAAGAAAGAGCTATGGAAGTCTTTGGACCTTATGTTTAAGAGAAATATTCTTCTACGACCCCTTTTTATGTGACTTTGGTTATTCATGAGTTGTTGCTGCATAATTTCATGCTCGACTCAGGGGCCTCCAATAATTAGATTATTATTATTATTATTATTATTATTATTATTATTATTATTGTTATTATTATTGTTATTATTATTATTATTATTATTATTATTATTATTATTATTATTATTATTATTATTATTATTATTATTATTATTATTATTATTATTATTATTATTATTATTATTATTATTATTATTATTATTATTATTATTATTATTTTCATTTTCATTTTCATTTTCATTTTCATTTTCATTTTCATTTTCATTTTTATTTTTTTCAGTAATGGAACATTTGGGGCTACAAATAACACAACCAAACAAGGATCTTTACTTGTTTGACTCCAAAAAGGTGAAATACTTAGGATTCATTAAAGACTTGGTGGTGAATTTTGGCACAGATCCCTACTAAGAGTGTGGTGATGCATGTCGTGGTTGTAGACATTATTGCAAGGTTATGGAGGCTCTTATGTAAGATCATGGGGTTCTATAATTGGAGGATCCATTAAATTGGATTTGACTTATGCCACTATCCCTATTTTTGGTGGACAAAAGCATAGGTTGTAGAAAGAATCAAGGTTTGTGAAGACTGTTACAAACCTGAATGTCTTAAAAATACACCCCTTTATGGGAAAGAGATGAACCTTTCCTTCCTATTATTAGAGGAGAATGATTTTATATTGGAAGAGACATCAGTCGAATCCTTTGTACAGGCATATCAAGAACCCATGGAATGTGATAAGATTTCGAAATTGTATTTTTATGGATCTTGCTCCAGGGAAGGAAATGGGGTAGGGGCACTTTTAATGTCTCTTGAAGGCAGCCTGATTCCTCTTTCATCCAAACTAGAATATGAAGCCACAAATAATGTTGTTGAATATGAAGCTTTGTTGCTGGGACTACGGGTAGATATGGATTTAAACATTGGGTGCCTAAGTTTCTTTGGAAACTTGAAACTTATCTAAATGAGGTACGGGATCTAATTGACAACTTTTTCTTGGCTTTTAATATTCAATTTTTTCCCTGAGAGGGGAATAGGATGGCTGGATCTTTGGCTCTGGCTGCAAGTAACCTTAAGCCTCCCCAAAATCCACTACTGAGGTATGAAGTTGAATACTAGTACAAATCTTCAGTACCAGATAACATCAAATATTGGAAATTGTTTAGGGATGAAGAACAAATAAACTCTTCATGGAAATGGTCGGAGAGTTTTCCAATTCCGTAATTAACCAAGAAGATGAGGAGGTCATGAAATAATTGTCAAAGAAGTGGGAGGAAACCATAGGTGGGCACAAAATCCTACAGATGAAAGGCAACACCATCACTAGGGGGTTGGTTCTACTCAAGATACTTTTCAACTCAAATGATGTAGCAGCCAAGTCAGTCAAGCAAGAATTTAATGAACAAGTAGAAGACCACAACATTGGCACAAACCAAGACCCAAGGGTAATAAAGCTGGCAAAACTAATCCCTAGTGAGTATAAGTAGACATACCTTGACTTGTTTAATAACTACATGGATGAAATTTCTTGGTTTTATGGGGACCCAAAAATTTTTGATACCGCCATCATTGAACACAAGATACCTTTAAAAGGAGGGGTGAAGCCTTACAAACAAAAGCTCAGGTAGATTAATCTTTGATTCTTCCTTCCATTGAAAAAGAGATGAAGAAGTTATTACAGCCTAAAATCATTATATCTCTGAGGTACTCAGATTGGGTAGCCACCTTGGTCCTAGTCAGAAAGAAGAACAGAGAAATAAGGTTTTGTATTGATTTCAAGAACCTCAACAAGTCTTCCTTTTAAAGAAAGCTACCCACTACCCAAGATGGACCACATTTTACAGAAGGTGGTCAGGTCAATAAGAATGTCTATGATGGATGGTTTCTATGAGTACAACCAAGTTACTATACACCCAGATGATCAGAAGAAAATCAACTTTACCACCCCCTAGGGAACATTCATGTATGCAAGAATTCCCTTTGGTTTAATTAATGATGGAGCCACTTTTTAGAGAGCCATGGACATTTATTTTGTGGGAGAACATGATAAGTTTGTGGTTATATATTTATAAGATATTACCATTTTATCAAAGATATATGAAGAACACATTGAGCCCTAAGGCTTAGCTTTGAGAAATGTAGGAAGTATGGGTTGTCTTTGAACCCCAAAAATTCTCAATTTTCTCTGAGAAAAGGAAAGTTGCTTGGACACATAGTGGCTAAGGAGGGAGTAAAGATTGAACCTAAAAGAGTGCAGAACATTCATAACATCTCATTACCTCGAAATAGGAAATAGATCCAAGTTTTCTTGGGCAAGATAAATTTCCTGAGAAGGTTTGTGCCAAACTATGTTGAGATAGTTAAGGATATCACTAAGATGTTGAAGAAGAACAAGGAGGTAAAATGGAAAACAGAAGCACGAGAATCATTCCTTGGAATAAAAAAGGCCTTATCTGAAATGCCTGTGTTAGTCAACCCAGAATATATAACACCCTTTTTTATGTTTTATTTTTCCTCCCCTAACATAGTGGAAGTTGTTCTGTTGTAGAAAAATGAAGGACATGAACAACGTGGTGCATTTTTTAGCCAAGTGCTGAGAGATGTTGAACTAAAATATGACATACTAGAAAAAAAAGCTTATGCGCTAGTCAAAGCCTTGAATTCTTTTCAAGTGTATGTATTGTAGTCAAGAGTAATATCCTATGTTCCCATGGCCTCAGTGAAATATATTCTGGTGTGTTAGTGTCAGTATTCGCAGCCTTCCCGCAGTGATCAAACATGCTCTTACAAAGTGGTTTTAAGGTGTCAAGGTCAAATTTTGTCATTTTAGTGAGTCTTCAAGTAGAATTTGATCACTAGGAATTAGGTCTAGGGTTTGCTTTCACTCCTTCCAAAGTCATCCAAATGTCAGTCTATGTCACTATTCAGTTGAGTCTACCATCATTCAGATGGTTTTCATCGTCATGTCAGGTTCCATTGGGTCATTTTACACCTTGTTCATGCTTCAGTTGCGCCTAGGTAAGGTCATTTCCCTCTCCTAGGGTTTTGAGGGCAATTTCTCTTGGACGGTCAAATCACAGGCAAAACTTGTATCCTGATGTTCATACACCTTCCCCTATCCTTAAAGTACCTTATCAAACACTTCCCATCACTAAGATCCCCCAAATTCCTCATTTTCGCACAAACCCTAGTTTCTTGCTACAACCTGGCAATTTTCTAGGTTGGACCTGTGTCTTGCCTTTTTAGACCCCTTCCCCTCACTAAATTTCTAATATTCCACTTTTTTCTACTTCCCAACATCCCTCCCTACTTCCTATAATTTTCTCAAGAATTTCGAAGCTCCCTATCCCCTTCATTTCACTTCATTTCGACAAATCTCTTGTTCCACACATCGGGGTAGGTTTCACTCAAATGATGTTTCTGAGCAATAAAAGATGAATTTGGGAAAACTGAGAGAGTTGTTTGTCCAAAACATGCCAAGGAAGAAAAACCTCCTTCACGTTTTACACAGGTGTCATGGTTTTTGAGAAATGATCAAAAATATAGTTGCCTCGGGAGAATTGATGCACCTGTGAAGTGACCTTGGGAAAATCAAATTTTCTCATAGCTCAATTCGCCAAATGACTTGCTTGATGAGTAAAATGATAACTAGACACAAAGATATTTCCAATGAGCTATCATGAGCTCAATTTGGAGTTGAGGAGGGCATCCAAATGTTGACTGTAACAACACTCTACCTTTAGGCAGCCTCATTTGGCACATTTTGACAAGTCTTGGGAGATTTGATTTTTGATAGGGAAAATGAAATGAAAAATGAAACATTCTACTTGGGATAGAAATTAGGCTCAAATAGCTTTCCTACGAGCTATCCTATGCCCAATTTGGACACCGAGAAGGCCTCCAAAAGTCACCTGCAAAAAGGCGCAACCCATAAAGGGAGCACGACGCACAGAGGGAGATTTTCCAGTGTAAATTTACATTGGCGCGACTCACATGGGAGGCACGGCGCATAGGGAAAAAAGGCCTAAAGTTGACTGAAATATTCCTCCAGAACTGCAAATTCTTCATTTCACAAGGTTTCCACAAGCAAACAAGGTCATTGTGCAAATCAAGGTCATAAAGAAATGTTGGAAAGCGATTAGGAGAGCAAAGGCTGCATCGTGCGTGTTTGAGTGAGTTGGAGGTAGTTCCAAGGAGCGCGGTGCATATACTCAGGGGTGCAGTGCACACAGAGGGTGCGGCACACATAGAGCCTTCCCGCAGTTCAAACTTTCCACAGGCGCAACACATACCCATGGTGCCGCGCACACAGACCAAGGGTCGAAACAAGTGCCAAATCACTCCAAATTTTTCTGAATGCTATCAAATTGAAAGGCAGGCTTTATAACATCACTTGCTCATCAAATTTTATCAATGATATGATGGTTTATACCGATCTTTGAAATGCAACCAAATGCATAAAATCAACCATAAGAAATCACCAAAAAACATGAATGGATAGGGTTGCTAAAGTGAGTTGTTAGTGCCAAGGTTCCATTCCACACATCATTTTCCCCTCACCTACCATTTTCCCATCCTCCCTTTATCATTTTTCCTAAAATCCCTGCCCTAAACTACTACCAAACCCGCTCCCCTATCCCTCCACTATTTGGTCAACATGACACCCCAAACCCTACCTTGTTAAAACCCCAAACCCTACCCTAGAAAAATACCCAAACTCCTCCCATATCCCTAAACAAATTTCTCCCTATAATCCCTATTCCCATTAAATTACTCCCTTCCTAATACTCCTTGTTTCATTGTTCCCCTTGGTGACAGACATCACAAAGGTACCTAGCCTCACACCATCATCAAAGGGCAGCCTAGGTACAGTATACACAGCAGTCATGGCCTCACAACATTCATCGGAGTATGAGATGGAGACACTCAGGGATTGGTGAAAGAAAACAAGGACAGGGGCATGATCAAGAACATGAAAAACCAATATTGGGCACGGAACAAGGTTTGCAAGGCACAAATAAGGAATTTGAAGGCAAACCTAAAGAAGGCATCAAAAAGGCAAAAGAGGAAAAAAGAGCATGATCGACTCTGGATATTGGCCAAGGCAATCCTGGGCTCACCATAAAACTTAATGAAGAAGCTCCAGACCAAATTTCAAGAAATTTGGAGCACATATTTGAAATTTTGAAATTTTTTGTCCAAAAAACAGGGGTTTTCTCCCTGTGCGCCGTGCCACTGGCGCGACCCTAAAATTATATAGCTCAAAATGAGGAATTGCTTGAATTTTTTGATTCAACATGGAAAATCACGACTATTGGTGTCTGGGCAAGAAATTTTGACAAGATTTGAGTCTCCTAAAGGTCGAAAAACACCCAAAAATGGACTCTCTACCACTTTTTTGACACATAGAAAGCAGTCTTTGGAGAATGGATATTTGGAGGGGCAAATGAGCACCAAATTCAAAAATTCTAGTTGGGTTAGGAAGTAGAGAGGACAAGCTTTCCAAAAAGCCCACTTGGGAACATTTTCGACACCCGAAAATGCCCCACAACAGGCCCCAAAGTGGCGCAACGCACAGAGAAATTGGTGCGGCGCACAGAGGAAAAACTGCCAATTTGCTCCTGTTTCGCGAAATTTCGGTTCGCGACTTCTCATGTCATCCCGGTCATCTACACTTCAGTCTTTTGGCACCAAAGGTGGAATTTAAAGTGTTTTTTCTCTAGATTAGCTTCTATCCAAGTGGCGAAGGAAGGCAAATAGTCCCCCCAAGCCAAATGTCATGTTTGCATCACTGCACCTGTAGCTGATGGTTGGCTCTCCATCTCCATTTTGTAATGATTCGAGTAACTCCCCAACCCTTGGGAATTCTATCTCTTCCTCACACATTTTATATATTTTATGCAAGTTATTTGCAAAGGGATGACTGGCTTGTAACTTCTAAGAGACTATGGGAAAGAAACTCTATTTCTGCACTGTGTATTTTTGACAGAGAGTTTAATGAAAGGCAGCGGCTCTGTTTCATGAGATTCTTGTGCTTGTGAGTGTAGAAAATGTGTTGTTATGTTCCATATGTATCTTGTTGTGTTTCATAATTCATTTAATGTTTCATTTCAGTGAGATTTTCTAAGTGAGATTAGGTAGAATTCAATTTATATTGCTTTGCCTGTGGGAAAATTTCATGTGCAGTGTTATTCTTCTGTTGAAAAGGATTCATGCGACCATTCCCTTTTCACTATCTTCGGCAATCTTTCCATTCCGCGTCACCTTAAGTTAAAATTGCTGCACTTCCCGCCTACCTTGCCTCACAAAATAATCTGTGCCTTCATTCTCAATTCGGTGTTCCTTGCTAAGCGCCAATCCCATATACATCTCAGAAGTTCAGTCACTTCAAAAATATTTTCCAAAATCCTTTTCACTTACTAGCCTAAGGTAAATATTGCATTGCAAGTCATCTCAGAACATTTTGCCTATCGATTTGCTGAGTGTGACTCGGAGAGAGCCCTCTCCTGCTCTGGTAGGGCTAGCTACCAGACTGAGCGTGGTTTGTGGTTACCCTAAATTTTTGCCTTCCTTTAGCCTAAGGCAGATTTAGGTGCTAACATAGTGGCGACTCTGTTGGGGACTAAAATGGTTTACTTGTAGATTGTCTTGCCCCAGTTCATATCTCAAGTTCCGATCTGATTGTTGATGGTGAACAATGATCAGACATAAGAAGATGGTTGAAAGCATTCACATGGAGACTCCTTTCACTAAAGAATCCAACAACTAGTGTTTCATGGTGACTCCACTACATAGAGGTTACCAGCTTTGAAATTTTCAAGATGGATCGGATTGCAAGAAGATACGCTCCCATGAGTCGAGATCACATCCTAGGTTTTCCAAATAAATTCCCAAAGGTAGATTGGTCAAAGAATTTGCCTGTGTTCAGAAATGTGGAAGGTAATGACACTGCTCTTCATCTGGTGAAATTTCCCATCCATGTGCATAGATTAAAGATCAATTTTCTTGAAGACTGTTTGATGAAAATGTTTATGGCTACCTTGGAAGATGAAGCCTGATCTTGGTATGAAATTTTTCCACCTGCTTGTATTTACTGTCTAAAGGATTTTCATGCCCTATTCATTGAAATATATAAAGACTCTTATCCATCATTAAATCTAGTTCATGACTGTTGCAAACATGCTTCTACTTTCATTGAGAGCCTTGAAAAATACTATGAGGATGATAATTTTATGGATGATGAGACCATGGAAGCCTTGTAGGAGAATCCATTTCAACAACATGAAGAGAAACTAGAGGAGTCCCATCAAGATGCTCAGGAAACGTTGCAGCAGAATCAAGATCTTTGTATGGTGGAAAATGAAGGAATTTTGCATCTTGACAAACAACATGAATTAAATGAAATAGATCAGCAGGTTGAAGAGTTCCATATGGCTGAAAATGAGGAAAGAAGAAGTTTTATTTCAGATTTGGTTGAAATAAATGAGGATACGCAGGAAAATGATGTTCCAATCTCAGAAAATGATGATGATAAACCAGATTGAGAAACATATTGTGATGAGGAAAAACATGTTGTTCCAGATCTCATAGAAGAGAATTGCAATGTTGAGGCTGCCTCAAATGAAGAAGACAGAGTTACAGACCTAACTGCCCTCATATCATCAGAACACAGCCTTCATAACGAGGTAATTCAGTCGATTCATGAACAACAAGAGGATATCTTTGTTCAAGTAGGTGAAAAAGTTTCTCTGGATGAATTTATGATAGAGGACAGAAAGGTCATGCTTGAGTTTCACGAAGCATTTGAAGTTTCTTTTCTTACGATTAATGAATGTAATGAGAATCTAGTTGTCCTATGATATGAAGATAACCTGCAACATGTTCAGACTACCAGAGAGCCGATCATTCAGAATGCCATTTTAGATTCTTCTTCCTATGTTTCATGTTTTGAAACAATCTTTGAAGAGGAAATCCACTCATCTGCTTGTTCAGAACTTTTTGAGGACCAGTAGCATACTTTTTCTGAAGTATATTATGAAAAGAGATCAGCATCACAAGAAATGGACCCCTTGTTTCTTCAGTAGGAGGTAAATCTTCATGTTTTTCAGGATCCAATGGCAGATTTGTTGCAGTCAACAATGAAGGTGATTATTGCAGTATTCAGTGATGAAGGAGATCATGGTCAACTGTGTTTTTGGAGGCCCAGTTACCAATATCTATTGTTGACCAGAAGATCTGATCTGGAGAATCAATCAAGGAGGCATCTACTTAATTGGCTACATTGGAAGACACATTACACATGAGTGTACATATTGCATTAGTACGCAGGTGGCTATCATCATGATTTGAAACCCTCGAATCTTGATGGGTTGCTGCCATTGAATAAGTTTTGTCTGTTCTTGTTTTAGTTAAGTCAGCCAAGAGTCAGTTCCTTTTGCATAGAGTCAAGTCTTTCAGTCATTTCAATTCGCATTGAGTTAGTTTGAGTCAAGTTTCAATCAATAAACTGAGTCATGTTGGTTTGTCGGAATAATGGACTCCATAGCCCAATGGACGAAGGCACTGTCTGCTCACCCAAAGAATGCAGTTCTTGGCACCTCCAAGGAGCTGCCATCCCTATTGGAGCCAATGTTAGTGTCAGTCTTTGTAGCCTTCCTCTAGTGATCAAACATGCTCTTACAAAGTGGTTTTAAGGTGTCAAGGTAAAACATTTTCATTTCAGTGAGTCTTCAAGTAAAATTTGATCACTAAGCATTAGGTATAGGGTTTGCTTTCACTCCTTACAAAGTCATCCAAATGTTAGTCTATGTCACTATTCAGCTGAGTCTACCATCATTCAAAGGGTTTTCATCATCATGTCAGGTTCCAATGGGTCATTTTACACCTTGTTCATGCTTCAGTTGCGACTAGGTAAGGTCATTTTCCTCTCCTAGGGTTTTGAAGGCAATTTCTCTTGGACGGTCAAATCACAGGAAAAACTTGTATCCTGATGTTCATACACCTTCCCCTATCCTTAACGTACCTTATCAAACACTTCCCCCCATTGAGATCCCCCAAATTCCTCATTTTCACACAAACCCTAGTTTCTTGCTACAACCTAGCAATTTTCTAGGTTGGACCTGTGTTTTGCCTTTTTGGACCCCTTCCCCTCACTCAATTTCTATGATTCCACTTTTCTCTACTTCCTAACATCCCTCCCTACTTCCCAAAATTTCCTCAAGAATTTAGAAGCTCCCTATCCCCTTCATTTCACTTCATTTCTACAAATCTCTTGTTCCACACATCGGGGTAGGTTTCACTCAAATGATGTTTCTGAGAAATAAAAGATGAATTTAGGAAAAATAAGAGAGTTTTTTGTCCCAAAAATGTCAAGGAATAAAACTATCCTTCACGTTTTACACAGGTGTCATGGTTTTTGAGATATGTCAAAAATATAGTTTCCTTGGGAGAATTGATGCACCTCTAAAGTGACCTTGGGAAAATCAAATTTTATCCAAGCTCAGTTGTCCAAATGACTTGCTTGATGAGTCAAATTATAAATAGACACAAATATATTTCCAATGAGCTATCATTATCTCAATTTGGAGTTGAGGAGGGCATTCAAAAGTTGACTGTAACAGCACTATGCCTTTAGGCAGCCTCATTTGGCACATTTTGACCAGTCTTGGGAGATTTGATTTTTCGTAGGGAAAATGAAATCCAAATTGAAAAATTACACTTTGGTTGGAAATTAAACTCAAATACCTTTCCAATGAGCTATCCTGCGCCCAATTTGGACACCGGGAAGGCCTCAAAAAGTCACCTGCAAAAAGGCGTGACGCAGAGAGCGAGCATGGCGCACAGAGGGAGATTTTCCAGTGTAAATTTACACTGGCGCGGCTCACATGGGAGACGCGGTGCACAGGGCCAAAAGGACTGAATTTGACTGAAATATTCCTCCAAAAGTGAAAATTCTTCATTCCACAAGGTTTCCACAAGAAAGCAAGGTCATTGTGCAAATCAAGGTCATAAAGAAACATTGCAAAGCGATTAGGAGAGAAAAGGGTGCATCGTGCGTGTTTGAGTGAGTTGGAGGCAGTACAAAGGAGCGTGGCGCATATACTCAGGGGTGCAGTGCACAAAGAGGGTGTGGTGCACACAGAGCCTGCCCACAGTTCAAACTTTCCACAGGCACGACACATACCCACGGCGTGGCGCACTGGGCTTTGCGCGTGGCGCTCATAGACCAAGGGCTGAAACAAGTGCCAAATCACTCCAAATTTTTGTGAATGCTATCAAATTGAAAGGCACGCTTTATAACATCACTTTCTCATTAAATTTTATCAATGATATGATGGTTTATATCGATGTCTGAAATGCAACCAAATGCATAAAATCAACCATAAGAAATCACCAAAAAACATGAATGGATAGGGTTGCTAAAGTGAGTTGTTAGTGCCAAGGTTCCATTCCACCCATCATTTTCCCCTCACCTACCATTTTCCCATCCTCCCTTTATCATTTTTCCTAAAATCCTTGCCCTAAACTACTACCAAACCCGCTCCCCTATCCCTCCACTATTTGGTCAACCTGACACCCCAAACCTACCCTAGCAAAATACCCAAACTCTTCCCATATCCCTAAACAAATTTTTCCCTATAACCCCTATTCCCATTACATTAGTCCCTTCCTAATACTCCATGTTTCATTGTTCCCCTTGGTGACAAACATCACAAAGGCACCCAACCTCACACCATCATCAAAGGGTAGCCTAGGTACAGTATACACAGCAGTCATGGTCTCACAACATTCATCAGAGTATGAGATGGAGACACTCAGGTATTGGTGAAAGAAAACAAGGATAGACACATGCTCAGGAACATGAAAAACCACTATTGGGCACAGAATAAGATTTGCAAGGCACGAATAAGGAATTTGAAGGCAAACCTAAAGAAGGCATCAAAAAGGCAAAAGAGACAAAAAGAGCATGATCGACTCTGGATCTGGATATTGACCAAGGCAATCCTGGGCTCACCATAACACTTAATGAAGAAGCTCTAGACCAAATTTCAAGAAATTTGGTGCACGTTTTTGAAATTTTGAAATTTTTTGTGCAAAAAACTAGGTTTTTCTCCCTGTGCACCGCGCCACTGGCACGACGCTAAAATTATAGAGCTCCAAATGAGGAATGGCTTGAATTTTTGGATTTAGAATGGAAAATCACGACTACTGGTGTCCATGAAAGAAATTTTGACAAGATCTGAGTCTCCTAAAGGTCAAAAAACACCCAAAAATGGCTTCTCTGCCACTTTTTTGACACACAGAAAGCAGTCTTGGGAGAATGGATATTTGGATGGGAAAATGAGCACCAAATTCAAAAATTCCAATTGGGTTAGAAAGTAGACAGGACAGGATTTCCAACAAGCCCACTTGGGCACATTTTGGACACATGCAAGTGCTCCAAAACATGCCCCAAATTGGAGCAACGCACAGAGAAATTGGCGCGGCGTAGAGAGGAAAAACTGCCAATTTGCTCCCGTTTCGCGAAATTTTGGTTCACGACTTCTCCAAGTGGGCCCGGTCATATACACTTCGGTTTTTTGGCACCAAAGGCGGAATTTAAAGTGTTTTTTCTCCATATTGGCTTCTATCCAAGTGGCGAAGGAAGGCAAACGGTCACCCCAAGCCAAATGTCATGTTTGCAGCGTTGCACCTGTAGCTGATGGTTGGCTCTCCATCTCCATTTTGTAATGATTCGAGAAACTCCGCAACCCTTGGATATTCTATCTCTTCCTCACACATTCTATATATTGTATGCAAGTTATTTGCAAAGGGTTGGCTGGCTTGTAACTTCTGAGAGACTGTGGGAAAGAAACTCTGCACTGTGTATTTTTGACAGAGAGTTTAATGAAAGGCGACGGCTCTGTTTCATGAGATTCTTGTGGTTGTGAGTGTAGAAAATGTGTTCTTATGTTCCATATGTATCTTGTTATGTTTCATAATTCATTTCATGTTTCATTTCAGTGAAATTTTCTGATTGATATTAGGTAGAATTCAATTTATATTGCTCTGCCTGTGGGAAAATTTCATGTGCAGTGTTATTCTTCTGTTGACAAGGATTCATGCGACCATTCCCTTTTCACTGTCTTCGACAATCTTTCCATTCTGCGTCACCTTAAGTTAAAATTGTTGTGCTTCCGGCCTACCTTGCCTCACGGAATAATTTGTGCCTTCATTCTCAATTCTCTGTTCCTTACTAAGCGCCAGCCCCATATTCATCTCAGAAGTTCAGTCACTTCAAAAATATTTTCTAAAATCCTTTTCACTTACTAGCCTAAGGTAAATGTCACATTGCAAGTCATTTCAGACCATTTTTCCTATCCATTAGCTGAGTGTGACTCGGAGAGAGCCCTCTCCTGCTCTGGTAGGGCTAGCTACCAGACTGAGCGTGGTTTGTGGTTACCCTAAATTTTTGCCTTCCTTCAGCCTAAGGCAGATTTAGGTGCTAACATGGTGCAAGGAGATAGTGAAGACAGGAGTGGGAGATGGATTGCCAAGATTTAGGAATATGACTTGGAAATCAAGCTCACTAAGTTGATAAAGGGACAAATACTGGCCAAGATGATGTATGAATCTAATTACAGAGCTTTGGAGATTAATATATTATTAGAAGAGGAAAATAAAGACACAGGTGAAGAGGTGAAATAAGGGGTCGACAACCCAACTTAGGAAATTCAAATGAAGTTTACCCCATCTCACTAGAACAAACATATAGGTCACTACTTTCTTTTCCTAAGATGCCCAGTGAATTTTGAAAAAGGTAAATATTATACCCTGAGACTACAGGCCGAGATATTTGTCATTTCAAGTGGCCAATTGTATTGGAAGGATCATGTGGGAGTTTTTCTGCTGTCATTACTCATCGAAGAGGAAGTGAAAAAAATAATAGATGAATTTCATGGGTTCATATGTGGAGGGCACTACAATTCGAAAAATACCATGCATAAGATCCTAAAGGCAACTTTTTATTTTCTGAAGATGTTTAGTGAAGTCTATTCTTATTTCATGGTTTGTGATAAGTACCAAAGGTTCATTGAAAAACAAAAATTGGCCCCTTTCCCTTTAATCCATATCTTTGTAGAGAAGACCATTAGATAGTAGGGGTTGGAATCTATTGGATAGGTACACCCACCATCCAACGGTCAACACAAATGGATTCTCACTGCAACCGACTATTTCACTAAGTGGGTGGAGGCTACCTTAGCTAGGAATTTAATTGATGGAGTTCATAAAATTTATGGAAGAAAACAATTCTATCTTAATTGGGGTGTCTAAGGAAGATAGTCATGGATAATGCCAAAGTGTCCAAATATACCAAGTTTTTGAGCTTCGTCTAGATATAAAACATCCTTATAGGCTAATCTATTACCTATTATCCACAAGGGAATGGCCTGGCTGAATCCTTCAACAAGACTCTTGTGAGAATCTTGAAAAAGACCATATCAAAGAATTAGAAAAATTGGAACTCACAATTGAATTTTGCCTTGTGGGAAAACATAGTCACAACTAAGAGGTCAACTTGTAAGTCCCCATTTGAATTAGTGTATCAGAAAGTTGTTTTTTCCCATACAACTAGAAATGTTAGTGGCTAAATTAGCACAAGAGGTTGAAGAATATCCCAATTCCTTAACTAGGAGAATTAGTCAACTTGTGGAACTTCAAGAAACTAGGGGAGAAGTGACTCAAAACTTGATCAAATGCCAAGCAACTATGAAAGGTATTTTTGGCAGAAGGGCCAAGGATATATTGCTATAGCCTGGAGACCTGGTGCTTAGGTGGGGTATGAGAAGAGAAGAAAAAGGGAATCATGGAAAATTTTATCCCTTCTGGTTTGAACCCTTTAAAATTGCAGAGACGAAGGGAAACAACACTTTCTTTTTGGAAAACTTGGAAGGTGAAGTGTCTGAGATGCCTGTGAATGGGCAATTCCTCAAGCTTTACTTCCAACACTAAGAGGTTCATATTTCACCCATTGTACATATTGGTGAGCTATTATAAAATATCAGTAATTCTTTCGGTTCTTCACGTATTTCTGTTTTTGTTTTTTTAAACATGAATGAAGCGACTCCATGCTGAATGGAGAGAAAACACTAATATGAAGGTTCTCAATGTGTTATTTGGATTGCATTATCCCCAGTTGGAGTTGATGTTCTCACCTACTCTACATCTCCATGTAGTCATGTTGGGAAACCCCATTTTTGCAAAGATCAGGCGACAGGGTTCATAGTTTGGAAGAAGGGCCTAAAAAAAAGCTTAAATATTAAATTGAATGGAAATAGGTTTCATATCGGAGGAAAGGGATGAGCTCTTAAGGACATGGAGATCATCCTTCTCTGTTAGTTTCCCTTGTGATGTGTGGTGACAAATGATAGGTGCACCAAGCTGCTATCAGACCTCGAGAACTTAGAGAAAACCTACTAGTAAAAAGTGCACAACTTTCGAGTGGATCACCATCTATCTCCACCTTGCTGCTCTCTAGAAGCAGTTTGGGTAGGAAAAAATGCATGGACGATAAATCTATTTACCCCTCCAAAGTTGAATAGTCAACTCTTGATCCAATAGTGGAGATTCATTTTTTTTTGGGGGGGGGGTAGGGGGGTTGAAGAGATCCCTATGTCGCTACTACTCAACCTCCGAAACCAGGTGGGGACCATCCCAACTGTTGGGGTTTCATTCACTGAAGTAGTAAAAAGTAAAGTCTAAATTCGTAATGGTAACCACCATCCTCCCCCTCACTCATGTCTTTCGCCTCATCCCTCATCCCATCACAACACATATCCGACCCCGTCATGTCATTATTAGGTCACCCAACCATTGGCCCTCAATTCCTATAAAAATGACTTTCCCCACTCAAATTTCAAAATTCTTTCGCTCTTTCCCGATGCTCCTCCCACATGTGACCTACTCAGAACTCCATTAGCACGCCCCCATTGCCTCGGTAGCCCATCCCGGTGTCATTTTTTCTTCCTCCGCCATGACTAGGTAATATGCTCAACTGTAATCTGTGTTTTCCACGGGGTTAAAGTAAAAAAAACCAAGAATTTATGGCCTCTAGGTCTTCCAAACCCCTAAGGCTAAAACTCGTGAACTTAAACCCTCGTAAGCCTTAACTCCCTCATGGATATGGAAGTGAAAATTTCTTACTTAGCCTACTCCTATTACTTGGAAAAGCTATAAGATGACCTCTTTGACCAATATGTGAGGGGAGAAGATCCTTTCTGAGTGGTGGATTCAAGCCTATACTACCAGATTGCACATATCGTGCAATACTTCCCAGAGTTTGTCTCCTGGCTGGCAACGAAATATGTTGACAATAATAAATATTTCATTTTTTCCCAAGGCATTAAGATCCTATAAATCACCCGAGCACTAATTTAGAAAGCCTTGATGTACCCTTCTCCCCCATAATTAATGCAGTTCACTTACACTACCTTGATGTACTATCACTCCACCCTCCCAGCCACTAATAAGTAACCCTTATTGCAAATGATCCTAGCCCCTGGGTTAGATACCTTACCTATTATTGATATTTTTTCCCTCTCCCTTTTTGCAGAGCCAATTCAACCTATCCTATCTGTTATTACTCATCTGTCAAGAGAAGAAGATTCCACTATAGCCAATAAGGACACCTTAGGCTTCCTCAAGAAAATGTTGCAACTTTGTTGTGTGGTACACATCCTAGCTTACCTGGTTGAATCCATTAGGTTCCAGATGTATCACTCATCCACTGCCTCATATTTCATATATTACTCCTTATTGTTTTACATTTTTCTATACTCTCATGTTGAATAATTTCAATGTCTAGACCTAAACTTTGTCTCTAGGAATAAGAAGAGGAACTCAGCTTTTGATTGGGATGTGTCTATCAGAAAAATACTAGATTCTTAGAAATTTTAATTGTTTATCTCCACCTATATGGCCATCGCCTATACAATCATCCATGGAGTGCCTCCTCCCAGAGTTATCCTCCAGTAGAAAGAACTCATTTAGCTCAGTAAGACAACCAGGGTGGGGGACTAGTATTTGTTTGAAGACCACATAGAGATTAGGATCTATGGGTGCGAGATTCTGCCATACCACCTTCCTATCTTCGTGACCATGAGGATATTTTCTTTAGAGTTCATTAGAAAAAGTCTAGTAGCTTACCAGCTCCACTTTGTCCCTGCAAAGAAGGGGAAGTTTTTCAAATTAGGAATGTCTATGAGACCTTTTGTTATTAATTCCAGGTAGGCCTTTGGAGTTGTTGTGACCTTGCTCAAGGGGATGAATTTTGAGATATGAGAGGTCTATCACTATGACCCTCATGGTGTCATTTCTCATAGGAGATAAAACATAAAGGCTTCAGCTTAATTCCATGAGTCTAAACCTGATGTAGAATGGAAATCTAACTCTGAATCACGACATCTTGACACAGAGATGGAGATTGACACACCTACGGATAAAGGAAAAACACAAAATAAGCTCGTGGGCTAGATTACAGATATTGATATGGTATGGGCTTTCTCATCCAAAAATACTAAGACTTGGGAAGCAGAAGAAGAAGAGTTGGAAACAAGCCTAATGGATAAATGTCTAGATCAAATAGGTTTTCATATCTCACTGGAAGATTTGTCTCAATTTGTTGCCTCGTCTTCTTCACAGGTAGTTTTTTTAGGTGTAACTACTAGCACATTAGTCCCAAGGTAAATTTGGTCTACATTCAAGGCCATTGAATAAATCAATAAGAAAGTAAGAGAGGATATACAGGAGAAGGTAAAATCTCATTCAACCCCCCATCACACCAATATGCTACCAGAAATGGATTTGGAGAGGAATCAAATTAGGTTTTCCTTGCAACACCCTCGAGCCTTGTCATTACCCTCATGATCCAAATTCAAAACTTTGGATGTGTCTTTGGATATGGCAAGTATTCCACTCCCAGAAAAAATCAATTTCCACTAGTAATTTGGGGAAATACTATAAAATGAGTTGAAAAAGAACACCTTAACTATCAATAAGGAAGAAAAACTACTAGAGAAAGTTGTACACAAGTTGATGCAAGAGAACACTAATTCTCGTGCTCTCCACACACATAATGAAAAATTCAAGGAGTTTGTGGTGAAGATTGGGGTGAATATTGAAGATAGGTCAGTTGTAGAGACTATGCTCAAGGGTTCCCAAACAAAGATTCAAGAGCTAAGACACTAGCTCATGATGGCAGGTAGTGAACATGTTGAGACTAAGGAGCTAGTAGAGGTAGAGGGGAAAAAAGATATATCAACCAATGAGATCATTGACAAGAGAAATGAGGTCATATCCCTCAAGCAAAAGATAGGAAATATTTAGGAGAAGAATGGCTCGCACATCTGCATGGTTATTGTCCTAGTGGACCCCCAAAACCCCACTGAGAAGCTAACCAAGACCCTTACTGAACTCTAGCTTTTAGAGGGGGAGTTAAAAAGGGTACATAAAGATCTAGAAACTACCTATAAAGAAATGGCCCAGAAGGAAAAACAAGTAAATATCAACAAGACTAATTTTGAGATCCTGAATAAGGACCTACAAGAAACCAAGCAACGAATCTCAGAGCTGAAGGGTAAGTTAAAAGGGAACATGTCACAACTGCAGGCCAAAAATATAGTATGGGATGAGATTGTTGAGGATATTGAAAATAATTTGGAGTTCATAGACATGATGGATGAACATAAAATAGCGGTTAAAGATGGGATAAAGAAATCCCAAATTTCTCGAAAGTTCATTAGGTTTGTGGATGAGAGGACACTCACTGAGTTGAGGGCTATTGATGCAGTGGACAGGGTGGGGGCCATCAAGGAAATTACTAAAATGATCTGAAAGGAGGAAGCTAGAGTGAGAGTTGAGGAATGCCTGAGAGTTGTGGCAAGGAAGGTGGATGCTTTCAATCAGGAGTTTGAACCACTGATAAGTGCAGGGTTGCCCAACTGTTGGGAATTGGGTGAATTAATCACTTGGGATGAGTACAAACAACGACTGGTGGAGGCCAAAATCAAAGTAGACTCCTCTCATGAGAAGATTTCCGCTATAAAGGTCCAAAGAATAGTCAATTATTTTAAGAAAGACTTTCAGCAACTTTGACTAATAAAAATGCTATTTAGGGGAAGACTGGACTTCTCAGACCTCACTAGTTTGAATATCTATCATTGGTTGTTCTTCAAGTCTCCTCTCTCAAACTCAGTACTATGGAAGAGGTGTCAGCAGTTCATCAACCCACCTACCCTCCAGATCATCAACCCCTCGATGCAGCCACCACCTCCTTGCCAACAACATTGAAGATAGTGTAGATTGTTTTAATCATGACATTTTTAATTTTTCTTTCGTGTATCTATTTTATTTAATTAGTGAGTTATATTTTCTTTTATAGATATTTTTTCTATGAGGAATGCTTAATTTTGATATTATGTCTCTCTGAAGCCAAATCAAGAAGGAATATTTTTGTAATGCTTTTCCTCTGTAAGCCATATAAAGGCTATTAGAAGAGACTCTAAAAGGGTTCAAAACTTTGTAATATTTTTTCTTTCCAATAGAGAATACTTGTGCATTTTGGATGTATTATTTCTCTGATGAAAATTAATACAATCTTTTTGATGATTCTAGCTCACTTGGGTTTATAGTATGTGTTCTAGCTATGTATCTTCATATGTGCTTCATTTTATTCTCAGATTGTATCATAAGTATCGTTGCATGTTTTTCTCGTGAATGTATCGATTTTTTGAAGTGAATATTTATGTATAACACCTATATAAACATGAAAGCCAAATCCTTAAAGAGCATACTACGTATCTTTGCACTCCACTTTTAATCTCTACTTTCACCACTTCATTCTGATTTTTACTATACAGGATTCTTATGGACAAGCCATGTGTATTGAATCTCTTCCTAAGTTTGTTTCCTCTATTCCATATACTACGATGATTAATACAATTGCGAACCTATGTGATGAAAGCCACTATATAGTTGTGTTAATGTTTTCACGAATTAATTTTGCATTTGATGATTACATACTTCTTCTGGAGGAGGGTTCAAAATCATTATTTTTCATGAAATTTAAATGTTAAGTGCATGTGACACCTCTTGCAAATCTGCAAGCCCTCATTTAGGATATCCTAGGCATTAGTCCTCTTTCCAACCTAAGGGTTGTCTCTAGGAGGTTGATTCCAGCCACAACATCTTCTACTAAATAAGATGGTCAATTGTAATTCTGGTATTCAAAATTTCCTTCGAAGAATAGATGAAGAATATTTCATTTGGTTATAGTGAGAAGTCCACTTTGAGAAAATAGATCAACATCGCCACTAGCACATCGTACAAGGGGTTGTACTATAATTAAAGGCGACACAGGAAAAGGATGCTACATGTTAGGGTCCTACTATAACTCTATAAATAAATAGATAGATGGTTATGTAATAATGCCTTATCTATAAGAAAATACCTATGTTTCATAATATATATGATGTAAATGTAAAATAATAATGGTAAAAAAACTTATTAAAAAGTTTCCCCTGTTAAAAAAATTGATATTAGATAGAAACTATATAATAAAATAAAAGCAATGTGGAATAATGTATTGTGAAACATATTGTAGTTAAGTCTCTACCCATTTAAAGATTTCCTCTAAAAAGAAAGAATGCATTGTTTTCCTTATAAAAATATTTTTATCAGGAACATTTTTGTTCTTTTACAATTTCTTATTAATATTATAATATGTCATTTCTACTCTAAGTTTTTCTATATTCTATTATTTTATTTTATTTTTTATTTTATTAATAAAAAACATCAACAACAACCTTATTATTATAAATAATAATGTAATTCAACGCTGACTTAATTGCACCTTTTAAATGTTTTTAAACTAAAATCAACATCAATGGTTTTAAGCTAAAATCAACATTCCTATCTCCATGTGATAACATGGTCTGCCATGGAAAGTCAACTACAACCCTATAACTTTTTATAACTTTGGAGATACTAATTTATCAGTTTTAAAACTAAAATCAAAACAAGATTATCCAAGAGGTCTTAGGATGACCTTAATCCTCCATTATTTGGTTGCAGCCTTAATTACCCAATATTGGATAGTGCGGTCCCTCGGCTTCTAGCTCCTTCCACAACCCTTACAACGACAATATTTTATTCATCATCCTATTCCCTTTAATCATTTCACAGCAAATTATTAAATACTGTGTCACAAGGGATAGGTTTACTTTATATTATTATAAGGGTATTCATCTCTTTTTTGTCATATTGTTGGAGGTACGATAAGATTGTGGGAAGTATAGAAACTTAGATGTAGATGGGTCTAAGCAAGTTTCAATATTCAATGCACTTCATAGCTTTCAGACGTAGGTATAATAATTTTTAGTGACTTCAATAATTGATTTTTGGAGTTGGATATTTATTTGTAAGGTTGGATGTAGATGGTTATAGTCTAGTGTCAATATTTAACTCTTAAAATCCTTTTAGCTGCAATGTGTTATTACAAAAATAATTTATGAGATCTTTTCGTTTCAATATAGTATTACACGAAGAGGTTATGGATGAGTCACTCCCCACATGGAGTTCTTACCAAGAGACTTTATGGATGAGATATTATATGCTCCGATTACATTATAGAATTTATTATGTTTCTCTCTAGTTGCTCGAGAAATATAACCTAACAATGCTCTAATATAATGTTTGTTCCTATTTTGTTCGAGAAATATAACCTAACAATGCTCTAATATAATGTTTGTTCCTATTTTAACAAGAGAATAATCAGAATCGAATGTTTTCCCTTGGCTAAGCATACCCTTCATAAAGGATACTCTTTATCATAAAAGTATTGCTCAACATAGTATGTTTTCCCTTGGGTAAGCATACCCTTCACAAAAGCTACTCTTTATAATAAAAGTTTGCTGAGCATATTATGTTTTCCCTTGGTTAAGCATATCATTCACAAGAGCTATTGTTTATCATAAAAGTATTGCTCTTCAAATATATTGAAGATGTATTCATTATCCATGTTATGTGTGTTTGAATTATATAATTGTAGCAACCGAGCACAAGGAAGCTCAGGGTTAGAATATTTATAATAAAAGTGTTGCTCTTCAAATATATTGAAGATGTATTCATTATCCATGTTATTTGTGTTTGAATTATATAATAGTAGCAACCGAACACAAGGAAGCTCAGGGTTAGAATATTTATAGGTTAGAATATTTATAGATTTGTAAAATTATTATTTTATTTTTGAAAGAATATGTAATAATGAAGATTATGGTTAGATTATTTATAGATTTTGTAAAATTATTATTTTATTTCTAAATCAATAAGGAATAATGAAAATCATGGTTGGACTATTCATAGATAATGTAAAATTTGGATTAACACTTTATATAAATGGATTAAGTATAGAGTTAGTGCACAATAGCATTATTGGGTGGTTATTATGTATATTTTTTGGTTTTATAAATAGTTTATCAGTTATTTTTCAAATTATGTTTTCCGTTTACAGTTTTTTTTGTATATATATTCATAGGGAAAATACTTAATATTAAAAATGAATTATCTTTGACACAATATTATATGTCATTCCTTAATTAATTCTAACATAATGTAAATTTTAATATCTCATGGTATGATTTTAGTAATGATTGTGACAAAGAAGTAAATATGGAGCAAACGTCTTCAGATAAACCACTCCTTCTGTTGAACATAATACATATTATAGATCAATATGGTCATTGAGTGTGAAAACCTTTAGCCATACACCCACCAATATTGTCCCAAGCACTATTAGATCTTCTTTATGTCTATTATACTTTGTTTTTTTTTACTTTAACTTATAGAACTTGATAATGAAATCCTCCTTGATCTCATCGAATGTTCTCATGATAACATTTTACAAATAAGAACAATGATTTGTATTCGCATAGCCTCATCCATGGAACAAAAACACATAAAAGAAACCATCTCCCTTTTTCACCATACCTCCAAAATTTTGTGAACATTATAAATGCAATACAAATCTCTAATTCCCTAGTTCAAATACAAAACTATGTTCAATTCCACCTATGACACAAATTTTATTTGTAGAAATACAAATGTTATTAGAAAGCACAATTAATGTATCATTATTCAAACTAGCTTCTTTAATTCCTTGATAACCCCACATCATAATTTATATCCACTAGATACATCATCCAATCATAAGCCAAACCTACCGATAGATTCCCAATATTTGTTAAGAACATCACTAAGCATTTGATTCTTGATACTCTCAATTTCCACCAAAGGATCATGCATTCCAAACACACTCTTGTCACCATAGTTGTCTCACTTAAGCCTCACTAGGTTATTGTATCCTTTCACTTTCTCTTCTACAATCATTCCACTCCATTTACTAGATAATATTTTCTCCTCACACTCTCAATTACATTATACCATAGAAGTATTGTGACTTTACAATATGTATCTCTAACTCTTAGTTGTACTCCCTAACAACATCACCCTTTCAGGCACAAACATATCTCATAATTCCTTCCCACCATATTTTCCTCCCTATTGCTTTATATTATAATACTTATCCTCTTATCTTTTATCTCCAAATCACCTAAATGACACCCCTATACATTGCACTTAAGATACCACCATCATGGGTCAACAAGCAATGACCTAAGTTCTCCACCAATGACATATGATTCAAAGTGTGATTTCTACTTCTTCTCACCTTTTAGGCCTCTTGAAGAATTATTTTTATGCTTTTTAGTAGCATTGATGATAATCCACAAAAATTCTAATGCATAAACTTCACATGCACATCTAAACCAAATATCCACTACTCACCTAATTTCATGGTCAAATCTACCCAAAGTAAACATGGTTTTAAAACTCTATACAATTTCTTAGTTACTTTCTTAGCAATGGTAAAATTAATTTGCAAAAATGCTTCAACCCATCATTAAAGTTTTAAAGGGGAAAGTCACCCAAAAAATATCATGCTCATTTTAAAACATGAAGCATTATTTTAATTTAACTTTTAAGCCTAAACACTCAAATTCTTCTTGATGAAATAATAAATTCCACTGCTAATCAAACCCTACATAAATGTAGCAAGAATCTCAAAACATACATTCCTCAGATCATTTACTACCAATAAAGTTTTCATAGCAAAAGCAATTATTCAAACTAATTTGAATAAGAGTGAGTTAATAAATAAATAAAATCAACTTTATGGGTAAGTCTAATTTTTCTAATAAAATTATGTTTTTGATTAATATAATGGTGTTTTGAAATTTTGGTATTTTAAAATGAACAAAAACCTCTGAATAAAAACTCCTGTGAATAAAGTTCTTCATGCTTTTTAATCAAGCAATACTTTGAAGAAAACAATTCTTCATGCTTTTTAATCAAGCAATACTTGAAGAAAACAAATACAGTAAAATACATTTAATTTGTTAACTTAATAATAAATAAGATAAGTTCATACTATAATGATAAACCAGTAAAATGTTGTTATCTTGTTTGTCGTATCAGAAGTTCATAATATAACAATAAATTAGTAGAACGTTGGTGTATTGTTTGTCCTATCTCTTGTGTGACATAAGATTGTCACAATCTAATCTATTGAGACGACATCACCAGAATTAAAGAATAATAACAATCTAATCTAGTTAGACATCATGACCACAATTGAAGAATAATTTAGCCATTAACAATGAATATTTATCCAAATTCGAGATACGCAATCCTAAGGATGGTAAGTAAGAAGTGCATATTAAACTTCTATTTGGATTCAACATTTAATCAATATTTAATTTTCAAAGTGTCATTTCCCACTTTAGTGACTTTAGGATTGACAATACCCCCCAACAAATTCTAACTCATAACCCAAAATAAATTCCCATCTCAAATGATACCATGATCGAATTTATTGAGAGCGAAGATGGTTTTAACAGTCCAAACAATTTCCGAGATTACTTTGTTTGCAATGATTGCAAAAACGCTTTTAAGGACTCTCCAGTGAAAATCCCACTCAAAATGTCTCCTGCTCAAGGACTTTATATTGAAAATCCATCTCAAAATGTCTCATCCTCATCCTTTAGGATGAAGATTTTTTAGAACCTTTTTAGCCATTAGCTCCAAGCAATCAAATTCTGCACAAATAGATTCCAACGCTAATCAAACTATTACTTTGATAGTTGTATTCAATTTATTACGGAATTTTCATTATTTTTCCTTAATCAAAATGTTATATCTACATTTAAATTTTGATTCTATTATAATATTTATAAATTTAAATAAATTTATTTTCCATAAAAAGATCCATTTTTCTTTATAAATGGATCATAAATAATAATATGTTATAGGTAAACAAAAAAAATTATTGTGTAATATAGCTAATATATATGATACGAGTTAATAAATTCAATTATGTTGGTCAATAAAAAAATATTTTGATGGAACTATTCGAAAGTGTAAGACGAGCTTATATACAGCTTAAAATACTAGCCACGATTATGTTGATGTAAACTATTAAACTTATACAAGTAGCTAGTTAATGTTAAAATCCTAGGCATGTGAATTTGTCTGAGGTTCATGGCTCAATGACCTACAATTACCATTATCTTCTCTATTGTTTCCTTCCAAGTTCCCAATAGCGTAAAAGGGGAAGTCTACAACAATACGAAGAGGAAAGGTGTCTCCCTTAATGTAATGCTACCCCCACCCCCTTAGACTCTCCAAGTTGTATGAGAGGTCTTAATTTTCCCTAACCTGACTTTTAATGTCTCATTATGGAAATGGGGCTACAAAACTCCATTTCCAAAGCCAATAGAATTAACTTTGGACTACACCGTCTTGTTCAGGTCATTGAGAGATTTCTAGCCATGCAATCTTTATAAAGCTCTGACTTATGAATTAAAGTTATGGCCATTTAAATTTTTGGCACAATAATATGTGACATGTCAACAACTTTGTCGCATGGCACTTATCATGTGACCCATGTGGCTCTGCCATGTCAACCTCAGTCTCCACAAAAGTGCCACACTATATTGGGTTGTGCCACATCATCATGCCCCGCTCATTCACACTAGAATGAAAAAAGGGGCCATAACCACAAGGGGCCCATAACATCAATTTTATGTTAGTTGAAAAAAGGTTCTTTTATCTCACGACTCCCGTCTCTCAAGAACCCAACATTCTAATAACTTATCTCCACACCCTAGGGTGCGATAGAACAACATTCACATTAACTATCAACAAGTTCCCTATCCTCAACACTGTTAATCATGGGTTGAGCTATAAGGAACGTCAACCCTGAAAGCCCCATGACAAAGATGATATCATGTTGACATTGTCTTGTGATGATGTCACACTGATGTCATGTTATTATGTGGCCTCCTTAAAAGGCGCCACATGTATGTAGGTTAACCTAATAATGCAATATAAATCAAAGAAGAATACTATAACCTACTTCTACTATCAATTTGCGCAAGCTTAAAGATCATATTAAAAAATATAACCAAACGAAGAAGAATCAATCCACAATACACATGAAAATACTTTGGGGAAAGCCTCAGCTAAAAACCCCACTATCTGTATTATCATACAAGGTGGAAATACATAGGAATTATACAAAGCCTTAGCTCTCGCAACTAGCTAGCTCTCAGTACAATCCTCACAGATGCTCACAAACAATATTGGCTTCTCTCAAGCCTTCCTCTCTGCCCTCCAAGCTCCTATTTCCTTATGATATTCCTCTGGGATGATTCACCTTCAACCAAGTGGAACACCCTGATCTCGCACACTGTCAGAACTGCGTAATCCTTAAGGAATGATTCCTTGAATGCATGCATGAGTTTTCTTTATAAGAAAACACATGCAACTGATAGGACACTGTCCTTGTCTTTAATCTCAACTAGGTCTTTCTCAAAATATACATGCATGAGTTTCTGATGAGGGAATCTTCAGTTAACTGGACTACACTAGTTGAGTGCATGCATGCATCAACTGACTGTTAACTCATCATTAGTTCCTCAAACAGTTTGTAACTAATTTAACTAGACTTAGCTCAATAAACTGAGTTAACTAATTACAACTCAAGTATAATTAAATCTTAGCTCCTTAATTTAAGGGATAACTTTTGCATGACTTCAGAAAGACTTCTAACTTGAATTTCTCCAACTAGTTAAGTCAAAATAACTTAATTAATTATTTCCAAGTAGCTGTTAAGACTGAATTCGATTTTAATTCACAATTTAATTCAAGGACAAATTAAATTAGAATATTCTTGTTGCCACATTTCAACACTCCCTCTCAATAAGAAAGGGATTATCTACCACCCTGATCTTGTCTCTATGGAACTTGAATTTACACTTTGACAATGCCTTTGTCAAAATGTCAGCATCTTTCTCCTTTGTCGAAATATGTTGCAACAACATGATCCTCCTTGCTACATAGTTTCTGAGATGATGATACCAGATGTCGATGTGCTTGGACCTATCATGAAATACTAGATGCTCATGGAGTTTGATACAACTTTGATTATCACAATAGATCATAGTTGGATCCATCCTCTGATCAAACAAACCAACTAGGATTTTCCGCATCCAGATGGCCTCACATGCTGCCTGACTTGCAGCCATGTATTCCACCTCTACCGAGTTGAGTGCAACCGACCTCTGTTTCCTACTGTACAAAGAAACTGTCGTTGACCCACAATTGAAAATCCCTCCTGATGTGCTCCTCTGATCTGATGGACTCCCTGCCCAATCTGCATCAATGAAGCCCTGTAGCTTCACTCCCTCTATCCGTCTGTACCATAATCCATACTGAGATGTGCCTCTGAGGTATCTCAATACATGCTTTGCCTCCTTCCAAAACATCTTGGTAGGCTGAACCATCACTTGACTCAGCCAGTTCACCGCATAGCACAAATCTAGTCATGTTTTTTCTAAGTAGATCAGTGAACCCACAAGTTGCCTGTACACAGTAACCTCTACCACTTCTCTTGAAGTAGCATCCTCCTTCCTCCACTTACCTGCTAGAGGAGTCTGCATGGGTTTGCATTTCTCCATGTGGAATCTCCTGAGTATCTTGTTGGTATACTTGCCGTGAGACACAAACAACTCCCCATCTTTTTGCCACACTTACATGCTAAGGAAGTATTGCATGACACCCATGTCTTTCATCTCAAATTCTCTTACAAGGTCCTCCTTGGAAGACATGATCAACTGATCATCACCAGTCAGTATGAGATTATCAACATAAAGTACGATGAACAACAACTTACCTTTCACCTCGATGTGGTGAAGGTTCACATCCACTTCACTCTTTGTGAAGCCTAACCTAGTGAAGTAGTTGTCTATCCTGGTGTACCAAGCACAAGGTTCTTGCTTCAGCACGTACAACCCTCTCTTGAGTCGGAACAGATGCGACTCACGATCGAAGGTCTCAAAACCTTCTGGTTGCTCTATGTACACCTCTTCCTCAATCTCGCCATTAAGGAATGGAGTCTTCACATCCATCTGATGGATCTTCCAACCCATCTGTGATGATAGTGCCAACATAGATATGATACATGAGTACCTTGCAACAGGAGCAAAAGTCTCATCATAGTCAATCCCCTCAACTTGTGAAAAGCCACAGGAAACAAACCTTGCCTTATGCTTCTCCACACTACCATTAGCAGCTTGTTTTACCTTGTAAATGTAGGTTTTAACTAGAAACTAATTGCATATGAATTTTAAAAACGCATAAAATAAACGATGCGAGAGCATAACATAAAACACATATACACAGAGATTTTACTCTGGATCCCAAAACCAAGACTAACTGCTTGATTTTTCATTATGTTCCTTTCAATGTTACAATGCATATTTATACATGTCGAAGCATCCAATACCATGGACCGAAAACCATCACGTCCAAAACCATGGACCAAAAACCATCGCGTCCAAAACCATGTGAAAAAATCATGCACAAAACCATAGGTAGGTTCACCCAACCTAATATAGGGTCCAAAAACAAAATTTTCCTGGGTGCTACCCCTGACCCCATGGAGTGGGGTTACCTGCACCTCTCAAAACCCCTGTGACTCCCCCCGCTACGCGACAGGCGTAGCGAAGGGGGGGGCTCTGCCCCCCCTCTAACCCCCTAGTTAACTACATGGCCTAGTCATGGAAAGAATATAACACAATCCAACATTCCCCCACTTATTGTTTTCTTTCCATAGGGGGGCACAAGAGAGCTTAGTCATTTATCCATCCCTGCAATGCCCATTGTTTCTCTACACCAAGAGAACTTCTTAGAGCTGACAGATTTTGTCAATGCATCTGCAATATTCTTCAAAGTGTACACCTTTACCAACAACACCCATTTTTCTTCTATCATATCCCTCACAAAGTGATACTAAACATCAATGTGCTTGGTCTTTGAATGATATGCAAGGTTCTTTGCCAAGAAAATTGCACTTTGGCTGTCAGAGTCTATCCTTATAGCTCCCTGTACTAACCCCATACTTGAACACAATCTCTACAACCAAAATGCTTCCTTTCCTGCATGGTTGGCTGCCATGTATTCTGCCTTTATAGTTGATAATGCCACTACAGATTATTTCTTACTCATCCGACTGAATGAACCTCCAAATAGGTTAAACACATACCCACTTGTAGATCTTCTCTAATCCAGATCCCCAACCCAGTATACATCAACAAATCCACGAATATCCAACACTTTGTCCAATCCTGGTCTTCCTTGTTAACACAAACCATAATCACTAGTGCCACACAAATACCTGAAAACTCGCTTCACTGCTGTCCAATGCTCATTCTCTGGTTTTGATATAAATCTACTCAATACTCTCACTGCATGTGCAATGTCTAGTCTAGTATAGTCCATTGCATACATCAGGCTACTGACTGCAATTGTATATGGAACACGGGACATGTCCTCTTCCTCTTCTTGTGTCTTGGGACACTGTTTAGTAGATAACTTCACACCTACAGGAATAGGAACCTTCACCGGTTTACTCTCCTGCATATTAAACCTCTGCAATATTGTCTCAACATACTTCCTCTGGTTTAACCAGAGCTTCCTCTTTGCCCGATCTCTTTCAATTTCCATGCCCAAAATATAGTTTGCAGCACCAAGATCTTTCATGTCGAATTTGGACGGTAATTGGGTCTTCCAATCCTGGATAATTTCTTTGTCATTTCCAACTAGCAACATATCATCCACATACAAGACCAGATAAACAACACGGTACAATTAAATTAAAATACACACGGTGATCTTCTTTGCTTTTGGTGAAGCCAAATCCCTGTATAAATGTATCAAATTTCTGATACCACATCCTTGGTGACTGTTTTAACCCATACAAAGACTTCTTTAACTTGCATACCAGTTCTTTCTTACCCTTCACCGCAAAGCCTTCAGGTTGCTTCATGTAGATCTCCTCTTCTAGATCCCCATGAAGAAATGTTATCTTCACATCCATCTGTTCCACCTCAAAATCAAAAGCAACATCAATAGATAAAAGTAATCTAATAGAAGCTACCTTGGCAACGGGAGGAAAAATATCACCAAAATCAATTCCTGGCACCTGGGAATAATCTTTTGCTACCAACCGAGCTTTGTATTTCTCCAACTTTCCTTCTTCATTTGTCTTCTTCTTGAACACCCATTTGCTACCAATGGGTTTCCCTCCAGACGGCAACTCCACCAGATCCAAAGCCTCATTTTTATGCAAAGATGCCATTTCATCAACCATAGCCTCTTTCCAGAGTTTTTCATCCTCTGAACCCACTGTTTCCTTCACATTTCTGGGATCATCCTCAATAACAGATAAAGAAAAATTTGAACAAAAAGTAGATGGACTATACCTTTCTGGTTGCCTTCTTTCTCGAACTGATCTTCTCACATCCGGAGTTTGTGGTTGTTCATCTTCTCATTCCTCCTCTGTTGTAGAGTCTGATTCTTCCTCCTTAAGCTCAAACTCTATCTTCTTAGGTTCCTTTGGTTGGAATTCATGTTTAATAACATATTTTACCTCTATGAACACCACATCTCAGTTGTACACAACCTTCCTTGTTACTAGGTTCCAAAGCTTATAACCCTTTAAACCATCCTTATACCCAATAAAGATGCACTTTTCAGATTTACTATCCAACTTGGTTCGTTTCTCCTTTGGAACATGTACATATGCATCACATCCAAATACCCTCAGATGTGAAAGAGAGGGTTTATTACCAGTCCATACCTCTTGTGGAGTCTTATCCTCCAATGCTAATGAAGGTGATCTGTTGACCAGGTAACATGTTGTCTCCACCGCCTTTGCCCAGAATTCATGTCCCAACCCAGCACCATTGAGCATGCTTCTTGCCCTTTCCATCAACATTTTGTTCATTCTTTCTACAACTCCATTTTTCTTAGGTGTGTATGGAGTAGTCTTCTTCCGTGCTATACCACACTTCTTACAAAATTCTTCAAATTCCTTACTGCAAAAGTCTCCACCGTTATCTCTGCTTAACACCTTTATCTTCTTCTCTGTCTGGTTTTCCACCAGAGCCTTAAATTCTTTAAACCTATCAAAGACTTCAGATTTCCCATGTATTCCTTGAGAAGTCATCTATAAATGATACACCGTACACAGACTTGCCCAGTGATGGAATCTTCACAAGTCCAAACACATCACTGTGCACAGGTTCTAATATCTGTTTCACCCTCTTACCACCAGAGGGGAAACTCACCCAATTCTGCTTCCCATATACATAATTTTCACAGAAATCAAAATCCAAAGAGCTATTACTCATACCTTCTACCATATCTTTATCATGAAGTATTTGAAGGCCCTTCTCTCCAAAATGTCCTTTCCTTTGACGCCACATCATGGTCTTCTCCCCAGAGACCACTAGATTTTCTGCTCCATTTTCAGAAACCACGGAGATGTTGCACCCATCAATAACAGTGCTACCTTGTAGCTTGTACAGAGTTCCAATCCGAACTCCCCATATCAATATCAGTGCTCCCCAAACCATCTTGTAGGTATCGTTGTCGAATAGTGTTTTTTCACCTGCATCATCCAGCTTGCTTACAGAAATCAAATTTCTGGCTAATGCAAGAATATGCAAAACACCCGGAAGTGTTCTAACCCTTCCACCTTTCAACTTCAACTTTACTTTTCTGCGACCAACGATTCCAGCCTTCCTGTCATCCCCTAATAAGACATCACCACCATCATATTTATCATACTCACGTAACCACTCTCTATGGGGAGTGAAGTGAAAGGATGCACCTGAGTCAATCAACCATGCCTCATGATCTACATGTGTACTTAAAGAAGACAAGTACACATCCCCACCGTCATCTGAGGTGGTTTTTGCCTCTACAAAAGGAGCATCATCCGATCCATTTTCTTTATCGGGAGCTTTAGATTTACAGTCCCTTTTGTAGTGCTCATCATTTCCACATTTCCAGCACAACACCTTTACAGGTTTTCCTGGAGATTTAGATCTCCCACTTGATGACTTATTTTCGTTTCTATTCTAGGACTGTCCTCATACAGACAAGGCATCACCATTATGGCTCTCCATATTTTTCCATCTCATTTCCTCTGTCAGCAAGGATGAGACTATTTCATCAAACTGCAAGGCAGTTGTATTGCTACCTATTGCAATAACTAGACTATCCCATGAATCTGGTATGGAAAACAACAAACTGATGCACTTATCTTCATCTGAAATTTTAATATCAACAACCTATAGTTGGAGCTCCCTCTCAAGGGAAACTCACGTGGCCTTCTTCTCATCAACCTTGATATCTCTTTGAACCACTATCCTCTGACTCGTAGGCAAGTACACTTGATAGTTGTGAGGTGTATCAGTGTACCCCCAAGTATCCCCAACTTTGTTGTCGGCTCAAGCTTCTTCCATGCATCCTTTGTCACATGAAAATATACCAATGATCCAAAGATCCTAAAGTGAACCACATCTGGTCTCTTACCAGAGAAAGCTTCCTCTGGTGTCTTCATCCCAAGTATGCGATGTGGGCTTCTATTCTAAAAATAGATCACTCTGTTGCATGCCTCAATCCACAAGTGAAGTGGTAGGCTTTGGTCATGCAGCATTGCTCGTGTTGACCCTACAATAGTTTTATTCTTCCTCTCGGCCATGCCATTCTGATGTGGGTTATGAGGTGCTGCCAACTCTCGTTTAATTCCTTCCGCTGCACAAAAGTCCTTAAACTCTTGAGAGACATATTCTCTACCGTTTTCGCTTCTCAAGGCCTTAATCTTTTTCCCTGACTCTTTCTCGACCAAAGATTTGAACTCACAAAACTTTGTGAAAGTTTGGTCTTTCTTCTTCATGAAATAAATCCAGAATTTACGAGAATAGTCATCAAAGAAAATCACATAATACCTTTGCTTCACTGTGGATGCCGTCAAGAATGGTCCACACACATCAGTGAACTTGCTCTAAGATAGCCTCTACTCGACTGTCTCGATCATGAAAGGAAGACTTGGTTTACTTTCCCAAGGTACAACCTTTGCATGTGTCAAATTTCTTAAGCTTACCTTTGGGAAGTCCTGCAGATACCTTCTGCATTATCTTCAAAGCCCCATGATACAAATGGCCCAACCGCCTGTGCCACAACTCACCAATGTCTTGTCCTTGAACCAATTCTGCTTTTGTACTCAATGCTGCACAATCATCTGCCCTATTTTATAGAGATTCTTCACCCAAATCCCTATCCTATTGGTCTGACTCGTGGCTATGTGTCTTAGGAACGCCTTTCCTTTACTAAAGATAACATCATAACCTTTGTCCTCTAACATCGCGACCAATACCAAGTTCTTCTTCAGTCCAGGCACATAATTCACATCTTTCAAGGTGAGAGGAGCTTCATGCTCTCTCTGAAAAGCAACCATGCCCACTCCTGAAACACTATACCTTCCATTGTCACCCATCTCTATGCGCACCGTGAGGTCTTTCTCCTCGAAGGCACTGAATAAATTTTTATCATTTGTCATGTGGAATGAGGTTCCACTGTCAAGATACCAGACACAACCCATCATCGATGACACCATGCATGCAATGAGGGTAAAGTCCATTTCGAACTGAGAGGTTAATGCCTCACCTTCCGATCCTTCTGAGGATCCCTTATTGGACTTCATCGATGGGCATTTAGTCGCATAATGTCCCATCTCGTGAAAATTAAAGCATCTCACTTTAGACATGTCACCCTTCTTCCCTCAATGAGAAGAATTTGATTTGGAATGAGAAGCCTCCGCCTCCCCTTTCCTTGCCTTACTTGCTAAGGCTAGATTTTCTTCATCATCATCCTTGGATGAGAAACCATCTCATGTGTTCCTCCTGATCTCCTCCTACATAAGATCTGACCACAGTCATTCCTAATCCGACAGTTTCTCCCTTCCATTCACAGAGTCCTGGTAGCTATTCCAACTCTTTGGAAGGCCAAGGAGAGTGAGGCTCACCATATCATCATTGGCAGTAGTTATTCCCACACTACCAAGCTCATCTCTGTAGGTGGTGAGCTTGTTCAAATATGTGGAAATAGTATCACCCTTCTCCATCTTGATTCTTCCAAGCTTATCCTTGAGCGCCAATTTCCTTTAGTCACTATTGTTTTGGTAGAGGTCCTTCAATGTCTTCCACATTAAAAATGGAGTATCCTTCACATGGATACTCGAGATAATATGGTCTCGAACTCCCTCAAGGAGGATCTGTCTTGCCTTCGCCACACACTTATTCCACTCATCCAACTATTGTGCATTAGTTGAAGTTGGCTTTGGGATTTCTTGATCATTGAATTCCTTCAAGCCATTGTCTTCTAATACAACCTTCATTCTATCTTTCCATGTTGGGTAATTCAACCTACCTTCCAAGGCATACTCGAGTCTCAAGACATAGAACGCCATTGGCTAACCTTGAAGTATGATATGAATTCGATTTGCACCTGCAACCCCGAACTTCAAACTTCGGATTCTCTTCTCAGTATAATGTTCATAGCTCCGTTACAATGTAGAAAATTTCTATAAATCCAGCTTTGGTACCATGTAGAAAATATGTATGTAGGTTAACCCGATAATGCAATATAAAGCAAAGCAGAATAATATAACCTACTTCTACTATCAATTTGTGGAAGCTTAAAGAGCGAGCTGAAAAATATAACCAGAAGAAGAAGAATCAACGCAAAATACACATGAAAATACTTTGGGGAAATCCTCAGCTAAAAACCCCACTATCTGTATTATCATACAAGGTGGAAATACATAGGAATTATACAAAGCCTTAGCTCTCACAGCTAGCTAGCTCTCAGTACAATCCTCACAGATCCTCACAAGCAATTTTGGCTTCTCTCAAGCCTTTCTCTTTGCCCTCCAAGCTCCTATTTCCTTGCGTTATTCCTTTGGGATGATTCACCTTCAACCAAGTGGAAGACTCTAATCTCACACACTAACAGAATTGCGTAATCCTCAAGGAATGATTCCTTGACTATATGCATGAGTTTTCTTTATAAGAAAACACATGCAACTGATAGTACAATGTCCTTGTCTTTAATCTCAGCTGGGTCTTTCTCAGAATAGACATGCATGAGTTTCTAATGAGGGAATCTTCAGTTAACTGGACTACACTAGTGTTGGAAATAATACTGAGAGGGGGGGTGAATCAGTATTATCTAGCAATTTAACAAATCTTCCTTATTTGATCTTTTGAATTATTCTTGCATATCAGTACCATAAAATAATGAGCATGAACAAAGAAAATAGACAGTCACACCAAAGAACACAAGATGTAAGGTGGAAACCCAATGTGGGAGAAAACCACCTGCTGCAATATGTCTCTATCTTCTTTCAAGAAATTCTTTTTACAATGATTTTGTACTGGTGCAGTCCTTTACCAGTACGCAGGCTGCAACCTGCAGAGAGCTACAACTCTCTCTCGTTTTCCAGTCTCTCCTGGAAGGGAGCTACAACCCCCTACTTCTTTTCATGAAGAATCAAATGATCAACAAGTATACAACAGATACAGTCCACTACAGATATCATATCAGTAATTACAGAAACAACCCAGAACACCTTATGAACAGAAATATACAGTCAACAGATCATCTTAAGACAGGGACGCATATTTTCTTTCTGTGGCCTGCGACTGGTCGCAGTCTACCTTCTGCTGCTCTGCGTGCAGACGCACTGTTCCTTTAAGCTTCGCTGCGTACTGGCGCACCCAGCAACACTATCGCGCCACGTCTTTCGCTTCAGGGACGCATCCAATAACACAGTCGCGCCGCGTCCTTTGCCTCAGAGACGCACCTGAGCCCGGTCTTCCCTGCGTCTCGGCGCACTTACCCTTCACTGAACCTGCGTCCCTTCAGATATAAAAGATATGAGGACTTCAGAACTGACCCAACCACTCAGATCTACAGATCTGATCATGCGCCAAAGAGATGACAGTCCATTAGAAGATTCGCCCTCATAGATCTGGACTAGATCTCACCAAAAGATATTCAACCAAGATGATTCTCAATCCAAATGAACTCCTTTGCTTTATATAGGCAAGCTCTTCCCCAAAACATGGAACAATACCACGAGCCGACACCATAGAAACACAAAATCGTCGGCTAGATACCACACAAGAAACCCCCACGTGCTTTTCTCTGCCTTGAAATGTGTGCACTGGGTGGACGCACCTCCTGAACGGCTGGCCTGCGTCCCTGGACGCGGGTTCTGCGTGGTATACCTGCGGGGACGCACTTGTTGAACAGATTTCCTGCGTCCTTCTTGATTTACCACCTGAATGGGTTGCCATCAAGGACAACACCTGAATCATAATGCCAACAATCTCCCCCTTTGGACTTGATGGCAACCACATAATCTTCAGCTTCATTCTCCCCCTTTGACATCAAGGGCAAAGGGTATACTCCCCCTATGCTCATGCTCATCCAGATCTGTAACAAATAACCAGAAATCCATCATGAAGGAGATAGAGACATATTGCAGCTGTTTCCAAGATCTCCTTGTCCATAATGCCAACAATGCATTATGTGCTCCCCCTGAGCCTATACCGCAAATAAGAAGATGTTCAAAAATAAGATGATGCATCAACAACCCCCAGCTTTTGCCTGAGGTATTCAAAAGTGTCCCTGGGCAACGGTTTGGTGAAAATATCAGCAACTTGTTCCTTAGAAGGAACATACTCCAACTTGACCTTCTGTTCAAGTACTTGTTCCCGGAGAAAATGGTACTTGATTGGTATGTGCTTGGTTTTTGAATGCATAACCGGATTCTTTGAGATGCTGATTGCACTTGTGTTGTCACATAAGATAGGAATAGGAGGTGTACAAGTGATTCGATAATCCTGCAAAGTCTGCATCATCCAAAGAAGTTGGGTGCAACAAGATGCAGCAGCAACATATTCCGCTTCAGCTGTAGACAAGGCAATTGAACTCTGTTTCTTGCTGAACCAAGATACCAGTCTGGGACCCATAAAGAATGCACCACCACTTGTGCTTTTCCTATCATCCACGCTTCCGGCCCAATCTTCATCTGTATAAGCATGAAGAGTGAGATCTGTATTTCTAGGATACCATAAGCCATAATTTTGAGTCCCTTGAAGATATTTGAAAATTCTCTTCACTGCTTGAAGATGAGTCTCCTTTGGATTTGCCTGAAATCTTCCAACTATTCCAACTGCATGCATGATGTTTGGTCGGGTACCTGTCAAATATAGTAAACTTCCAATCATAGATCTGTAGGTTGGTTGATGTACTGCTGCAGATTCATCATTTTCACTGAGACTACATCCTGTGACCATGGGTGTACATACTGGTTTTGCATCTTCCATGCCATATTTCTTCAAAATCTGCTTGAGATACTTGGTTTGAGATAAAAGGATTCCTCCTTCCTTTTGTTGGATTTGCAAACCAAGGAAGTATGTCAGTTCTCCTAGCAAGGACATTTCAAATTCTTTCTGCATGACCGAGGCAAAGCTTTCACTCATAGCTTCTTCATTGCTGCCAAAAATAATGTCATCTACATACACAACAAGTATTAGTAATTTGTCATTTTCAAATTTTATATATAGATTGCTATCTGCTGAACCTTTTGAAAAACCTTGTTGATGAAGATATTTGTCCAACCGGTAGTACCAAGCCCTTGGAGCTTGTTTGAGACCATAGAGAGCCTTTTTTAATCGGCATACAAGATTTGGATCATTTCCAAGAATGAACCCATCTGGCTGTTCAATGTACACTTCTTCATCCAAGTCTCCATTCAGAAAGGTTGATTTCACATCCATTTGAAATACTTTGAAGTTCTGAAAACTTGAGAGAGCAAGAAACATTCGGATGGCCTCAAGTCTTGCAACAGGAGCAAAAGTTTCTTCAAAGTCTATTCCTTCTTGCTGTGCATACCCTTTACAAACAAGTCTGGCTTTGTTTCTAATTACTTCTCCATTTTCATTCATTTTATTTTTGAAGACCCATTTTGTTCCGATAACATTCTTATCCTTTGGTCTAGGAACCAGCTCCCAAGTGTTGTTCTTTTCGATTTGCTCAAGTTCTTCATCCATTGCTTTCACCCAACATTCATCTTTGCATGCCTCTTTCACATTTTGTGGTTCAGTAGAGGAGAGTAATGCCAAATAACTTGAAGCTTCTGCAACTGTTCTTCTAGTTTGTATACCTGCTTCTTTCTGTCCCATGATCTGAGATTCTAGATGGTTCTTTTGAACATATCTGGATGGAGTCTTTTCTTCTATTCTTGTTCGTTCTTCTGATTCTTCGTGAGGTTCTTCTTGAGATTCTTCTTGCGGTTCTTCTTCTTCATCATTCTGTCTTTGAGGGTAGCTTTCATCTTCTTCGATGTCTTCACGATGTATTTGCCTAGGAATGTATCCCTTCTCATCAACCACTACATCAATGCTGTCAACAATTCTGCCAAGTCTTTTATTGTAGCATTTGTATGCTTTGCTATGTGGAGAGTAGCCAAGAAGAATGCCTTCATCTGCTCTAGGATCAAGTTTGCCAAGCTGCTCCTCAGTATTCTTGATATAGCATTTGCTCCCAAAAATTTTGAAGTGCTTTACCGAAGGAGTTTTACCACTCCAGAGCTCATGAGGAGTTTGAGTGTTGTTCACCCGGGCATTTGTCTTGTTGAGAATAATAACCGCCGCATGTGCAGCTTCACCCCAGAAGGTTGCAGGAGTTCCTGATTCATCAAGCATAGCACGAGCCATTTGTTGGATTGTTCTGTTCATTCTTTCAACTACTCCATTTTGCTGAGGAGTTCTAGCTGTAGAAAATTCTCTCCTTATCCCATGTTCATCACAGAAATCGAAAAATTCATTTGAAGTAAATTCCCCACCTCTGTCGGATCTGAGGCACTTAATTTTGTGACCTGATTCATTTTCAACCAAAGCTTTGAAGGATTTGAATTTTTCGAATGCTTCATCTTTGTGCTTCATAAGTCCTAACCAAACAAACCTGGAGAAATCGTCAATAAATAATATCAAGTATTCCTCTCCTCTAGGTGTTCTTTTTCTAAATGGTCCACATACATCTGTATGTACTAGCTCAAGAGGCATGCTGGCTGATCCTTCTTTCTCTGGAAAGTTAGTTCTGGTTTGTTTTCCAAACTGACATGATCTGCATATGGTGTTGTGAGGAATTTTGATATCTGGAAGATCACGAACTGCCTGATATTTGCAAGCTTTCCTTATTTGTGAGAAGCTTAGATGTCCCAACCTTCGATGCCATAACCAGTGCTCTTCATCCTTGCTTAGATAGCATTGTTGTTGTCCTTCATCAAATATGTATAGATTATTTGGAGTTCTTTTTCCTTTGAGAACTGTTTTACCTGTATCAAGATCACGAACAAGACATCCATTTGATCTGAATATAACCTCGGTTCTTTGATCACACATCTGGCTGACACTTAGTAGATTATGCTTCAATCCATCAACAAACAAAACATTTCCAACCTTAACATCTTCTTTTAAAGGAGCAATACCTTTTCCTTTTATAGTTTCAGGAGTATCATTTCCAAAAGAGACTTTCTTTCCCTTTTCTAAACTAGAATAAGACTCAAGTTTTTCTTTATCACCTGTCATATGCTTCGAACATCCACTGTCAATGTACCATAGATTTTCTTGTCCTTCTGCATAAAATGCTATCCCACATCTTTCTGTTTGAGGTTCCTTTATTCTCCATGTTTTGGTGCCTGGGGCTTGTTCCTTTTTCTGCTCTTGTACCTTTCTTTCCGGAAACCTGCTTCTGCATTCAAAGTCTTCATGTCCAAAATTATTGCAAATAGAACATTCAACTTCATTTTCAAGAGCTGAAAAGTTGTTATAGGTCCTTTTTGTAATCCCTGTCATACTTCTTTGTTTTTGAGCTTCCCTAGTCATGATTGTTTTATATGCAACACATTGAGCTGCTTTGTGACCAAAGTTATGGCAAGAAAAGCATTGTCCATTGAAGAAGCTTCTGCGATTATTGAATCTACCAGCCAACTGATTGTAATTTCTATTTTCATTTGAACCAAATTGAGAAGATTTTACCTGTGGCTGGTTGTGGCTTTTGTTCACCCTTAAGCTGGATTGCCCCTAATAGTTTCTGTTTGACATTTGTCCTGCTTTACCTGATGATCTTCCTTGTGCTCTTGCTCATTTCTTCTTGCTGCATCAAGATAACTTTTTGAAGTGGATGCTTGAGAAGTTTCTCCATTATAGCCCAAACCTGTCTTATTTAGTGGAGACCGCTGCACACTGATAATCTCATCCAAAGTTTCAGATCCTTTGACAAACTTGAGATTAATAGTTTTTGTTTTCTCAATTTCTTTTCTAAGACCAACAA
This sequence comes from Pinus tabuliformis, assembly GCA_031772625.1. Classification (NCBI taxonomy): domain Eukaryota; kingdom Viridiplantae; phylum Streptophyta; class Pinopsida; order Pinales; family Pinaceae; genus Pinus; species Pinus tabuliformis. Next base: position 685,250,838 of record CM062806.1, read on the forward strand.
TTTCACCTTCTAATTTTTCAAGATGTTTTTCCTTTTCATCAATTTGAAATTGTAGAGTATCAATAATCATGTTCTTTTCTTCTATACATCTCTTGAGTCTAGTGATTTCATCATAAAGGTTATCCACATCTACAGCATCCTCATAATCATCATCTTCAAATGCCATTAACAACCTATATTTATTACCTTGTTCATCTTCATCACTGTTTGATAAGCCATCACTATCTTCATGGGTGTAGTAGCTTTTCTTATTTGCACTTTGTTTCTTGTTCCATCTAACTGGTTCCTTTCCTTTATCCTTATAAGAGCATTTTGCAGCATAATGACCTACTCTTCCACAAGCAAAGCATTTGAAAGGTAGCTTACCTCTGAACCTTCCAGAACCCCTTTGAAGATTTCTGACAAAATTTGATTCTTCTTCCTCTTCTTCTGGAACATGGCTTGCTTCATAGTGATCTTCTTTGCCAGATGCTTTAAAAGCAGCCTCCCTTCTGTCTGATGGTCCTCCCTTTCTCATTTCATAAGCAGTTAGAATTCCATGTAGCTGAGACATAGTGAGAACACGGAGATTTTCTTTCTCTTCTATTGCAGATACTTTAGATTCAAACTTGGGGGATAATGATCTTAGAATCTTTTGAACTACTATAGACTCCTTTACTTCTTCACCCAAATTTTTCATGCAATTTACAATCTCATCTACCTGAAGAAAATAATTAGCCACACTTTCATCATTATACATCTTGAGAGTCTCATATTGAATCCTGAGAGTTTGAAGTTTAGCTTGTTTTACCTGTTCATCTCCTTCATAGCTCGTGATCATTTTGTCCCATATTTCTTTTGCTGATTTGAAGTGCATTACCTTCATGAATTCTATTTGGGATATACTTCCCAATAGAGTACTGACTGATTTTGCATTTGTTTCATACTTCTTTTTCTCAGCTGGATCTGTAGGAGTAGTTGAAGGAAAAGCATAGCCTGTTTCTACAATGTCCCAAACTTCAGTACCAAGAGATTGAAGATATGCAGTAACTCTTACCTTCCAATAATTGAAGTTTGTCCCATCAAAAACCGGTGGCCTGATTGATGCTTCTCTCTCGTAGTTGCTCATGATGAACGATCTACCTTCAAGCGATCAAGCTTTTTTGAAGGACCCGCTCTGATACCAATTGTTGGAAATAATACTGAGAGGGGGGGTGAATCAGTATTATCTAGCAATTTAACAAATCTTCCTTATTTGATCTTTTGAATTATTCTTGCATATCAATACCATAAAATAATGAGAATGAACAAAGAAAATAGACAGTCACACCAAAGAACACAAGATGTAAGGTGGAAACCCAATGTGGGAGAAAACCACCTGCTGCAATATGTCTCTATCTTCTTTCAAGAAATTCTTTTTACAACGATTTTGTACTGGTGCAGTCCTTTACCAGTACGCAGGCTGCAACCTGCAGAGAGCTACAACTCTCTCTCGTTTTCCAGTCTCTCTTGGAAGGGAGCTACAACCCCCTACTTCTTTTCATGAAGAATCAAATGATCAACAAGTATACAACAGATACAATCCACTACAGATATCAGATCAGTAATTACAGAAACAACCCAGAACACCTTATGAACAGAAATATACAGTCAACAGATCATCTTAAGACAGGGACGCATATTTTCTTTCTGTGGCCTGCGACTGGTCGCAGTCTACCTTCTGCTGCTCTGCGTGCAGACGCACTGTTCCTTTAAGCTTCGCTGCGTACCGGTGCACCCAGCAACACTATCGCGCCGCGTCTTTCGCTTCAGGGACGCATCCAATAACACAGTCGCGTCACGTCCTTTGCCTCAGAGACGCACCTGAGCCCGGTCTTCCCTGCGTCTCGGCGCACTTACCCTTCACTGAACCTGCGTCCCTTCAGATATAAAAGATATGAGGACTTCAGAACTGACCCAACCACTCAGATCTACAGATCTGATCATGCGCCAAAGAGATCACAGTCCATTAGAAGATTCGCCCTCATAGATCTGGACTAGATCTCACCAAAAGATATTCAACCAAGATGATTCTCAATCCAAATGAACTTCTTTGCTTTATATAGGCAAGCTCTTCCCCAAAACATGGAACAATACCACGAGCCGACACCATAGAAACACAAAACCGTCGGCTAGATACCACACAAGAAACCCCCACGTGCTTTTCTCTGCCTTGAAATGTGTGCACTGGGTGGACGCACCTCCTGAACGGCTGGCCTGCGTCCCTGGACGCGGGTTCTGCGTGGTATACCTGCGGGGACGCACTTGCTGAACAGATTTCCTGCGTCCTTCTTGATTTACCACCTGAATGGGTTGCCATCAAGGACAACACCTGAATCATAATGCCAACAACTAGTTGAGTGCATGCATGCATCAACTGACTGTTAAATCACCATTAGTTCCTCAAACAGTTTGGAACTAATTTACCTAGATTTAACTCAATAAATTGAGTTAACTAATTACAACTCAAATACAACCCAATCTTATCTCCTTAATTTAAGGGATAACTCTTGCATGACTTCAGAAATACTTCTAACTTGAATTTCTCCAACTAATTAAGTCAAAATAACTTAATTAATTATTTCCAAGTAGCTGTTAAGACTAAATTCAATTCTAATTCACAATTTAATTCAAGGAAAAATTAAATTGGAATATTCTTGTTTCCACATTTCAACAATGTCTCCTAATTATAGGACACAAGGTCATCCAAAAAAGAAAATCCTCATTTCCACATGTCACATTGTCCATGTGCCATGTCCACATCCCACCATGTGACCATGATGCTTAGAATTTGTCCCGGGTCCTACCTGGGATCAGACCTTCATCCAATGTAGCACATTCCCTTTATGATATTTTTCATACCAGTTCTAGAGCCCAACCTATTACCTCCACATAATCATGTCACACCTCATTCTTGGTGCAACACCAAATGGAACCCCCATTGGGCCCATGACAACGAATGATATTTGTTCACGGTACTCAATGATCTTAATGTGTGTCTCGCATCTCTCGTCCCCTAGGGTTGCATTAAAATCCAAACCCTGCCCTACTCCTAGACCATGAACTAAGAAACCCTTTGTCAAGTGACAAAAAGAACTCTCCATATATCCCTTCAACACTTAGAGAGTTCTCCTTATTCCTTGACTCCTCTCATTCTATGAGAACTAATTGAGTAATCAAGCCCATAGGTTGAATGCTAAGGCATGAGGTCCTTTCCTTTGTCATGCACCCGCAGAACGTAGGGTCTCTTCCTTGACTTTGCTAGTCCATCCATGCATTTCATATTGTTCCAATAGTAAGGAGGTGATGGTCAATGAAATATTCAGAGTATATAAAATCCATGATAGTCATATTCACACATTAAAATATCCCACTTCCAATCATAGAGACTCCATGATATATATCTATATCTATATCTATATCAATATCTATATATATCTATATCTATGTATATATATATATATATCTTCTATATATATATATATATATAGATATATGTATATGTATATATATATATGTATATGTATATATATATATATATATATATAGATATATATATATATATATATATATATATATATATATATATATATCACTAGTAGTATAGGGATTACTAAATCCATCATATCATGAGAACAAGAACATGAACATCTCATTACGGGCATACATGAACACATTCTCTTGATCAACAATGTTGTTTCACCTCAAGAAACCACACACAACCCTGTAACAATTAAGGGAATCACATGCAATCTATAGTCATTATGATGAGCTACCAAGACTTTCAAAATACAAGATTAACTAACACATGAGATACTGGGACATCTAGGCATTCCCATAAGCACTTTGCATCAAGCAAGTTAGCTACCACTCGTACTCATATTGAGAAAGAATAAATAATGAGTTATGTAGCAATAGGAGAAGTCGTTATTGTTCTAGACCACTAGGTATGCAAACATCATCTCTCTTGAACATATAGGTGATAACCATTGTCCATTCATGTTACAAGCATTTAAAAGGAGTAACACTTATCTAATTTATACAAAGGTAAGGGAAACTAGAGGAAGGACTTTGACTCTCCTTTCCACCATAGGTTAATCTACACTATAATCTGTCTTGCAGATAACCACCCCTAAGCTAGATTTAAAGTCTAAGTAGTGAAGTTCTCAAGGGAATATGCTCCATCTAGTCAACACAACACAAAGGAATCCAACGATTCCACAATGATTCCACCTATAATATCTAGTAGGACTTTTCCAACCACTATGACTCCTCCTAAAAAGCAACTCATTGTTCCTTTCTTTCCTTCATTCATGAAAACCAATATACAGATCATCCAATTCCTATACCAATGTCTTCCTATTAATAGTTCATTGGGCATTCCCTTTCCTAATTGGCCTTCTCTTTTTTGTTTCCATGCATGTGCTCCACTTTCAGCAATATCCCATTGCTTTAAATTCCTCCACTTGTGGAGAGCACTGATCATTGTCTATTGTCTCATTTTTTCTCCTTTTCTTGTCTCATGTGCTTCCCCTTTACATGTTTACCATACCAACACTTTTCACAAGAATATGAAACCTTTTCCTAGTTCATAGGTTCGCATACCATGTTCTTAAAATCTTTTACAAACTTTCCTTCAATTCCTACAAGTAGATATCCGACTTATTCAAAGCACCTTTGAGCTTCATCGTTTCCCTGAGAAATTCCCCCAATAAATTCTCCAATTAAGCTCTGAAACTATGTCCTCTCCTCATTCAGTCTTTGTATTAAATTTCCACATTATTTACATATATATACAATCCATAATAATATTTACAAGAGGGGTGACCAAAGGAGTTGTCATACTTAATCCTATGGATTTCTAAAAATTGCACTACAATTGTCCATTACATGCATTGTTCATAGCAGTTAGAGGATGAATAATGAAAACAAATGGAAGTAAATATGTTTTATTCTGCAATAAATAATAAAAATGCATGTACTATAGTCATTATAATCTAAGATAAATTTTGAACATTTACTACATTGATTCAATACATGCAACATTCATGGTTTCTAGAGGATGAGTAGTGAAAACAAATGGAAGGAAAGATGTTTTATTGAAATAAATATTAAAAGTGTACTATAAACATGTTATAATTCGGATTGTTTTTTGTCATCTTTATCGAATCATTTTTGTCAAAAATTTGATTACAAATTTAGAAGAATTAATGGAATCACATATATCAATTGTTGATATTTCACAATCTAGGTAGGATAGGGTTTTGTAAGAGCATTGGTTCCATTTTTGCAATTCAAAATGCATGGGGAAATTCATCACCTCTTGTCCTAATGCAAGGGTAAATGATCACGTGATGCCACTTAGCATAGAGGAAATACCTATCTAGGCTTCTAGACTTACTCATTCACAAGGACATCAGTTCAAGAGAGTTTGAACTGCCTCATTCAATGGCCTAGGAATTTCTACAAGACTCTAAATTATCTAGGACCAATGGGCCTAGATTCATCGTATATTCTCCTTTAACACATCCATTTAATGAAGCTATTCCTAAGAGATAAAAGGGAGAAAAAAAACACATGTAACTAAATATTGTTGAAATTATCATAGAACCTTCTTACAATCATAATTTGCATTACTCATGAACATAAGCCAAGGAAGAGTTGGATCTCAACAGCCATAAAGGGTCTTCATACACTCAAGGTATAATTGTATCTTAATGCTTCACTTCATAATATAGATCATATTGTTCCTCGCCTCAACTCATTTTTCATTACATATATTGAATGAATATGGATTATCTTGAGTAGTCTTGGTTAAATCTAGTAAATCTCTAATCGTAGCTTTGCTTGGAAAGGTAGATCTAGGGTTCTTATTGTTTTGTGTGCAAGGTATATGTGCTTCGACTAGGAACAAGATGTCTAGGATCCTAGTGCAAGATGTTCTACATCAAGGTCATTTGGGATCACCTACAAACTTTAGGATCAAGGTATACCATTTACTTTCCATTTCCCTTTCTTGATTGTCAAAGAAGTTAAAAGATTAGATATAGGGAAATATTTGTGAATGGTATATCATTGGTTTGTCATAGATCTAAGGTAAATATGTGGAAGAACCCACCTAATTGTAGGAGTAATTTTCCTCACAACAAGAGCATATGAATTTGAAAACTCTTATATTGTGGTCACTCTATTTTAAAACAAATATACTTCAATTTATATTGTTTCATATTTTATGAGTAACAAATAGATTTATTATTAAGATTTGTTATCATGAAATACTTTAAATATACATTGGCCTTTGTGGCATGATGCCATATACATATACTAACTCTAAAATGCATTATACTTCTCATTATACATATTATTAGTCCCTTCCTCACTAGGGACTATAACACTTACTTCATAGTGAAATTTCATTGACTCTTGATTATTTTTCTGAGCTTTTGCAATTTTAACCAAAGTTTTAGGAAAATGTTAAATATTTCTATTTTCTTGTAAATTAGAAAATGATTTTCTAATTTCTAGAAATCTAATTCTAAATTTCCATTGGTTAAGGAAGAATTGATGCAACATAACTCCCCTGGTGGATGGAAATTTATTTTCGATAGTTTTCAATGTCTGAAAATTCATTTACAAAAAAAGCCTAATTTTGTGAGTGTTCATTCCACTGTGAGTGCTATGACACTATTATGCTTGACACTGTTAATCCTCTACCAAACAATGCCAAAACTAATTGGGTTCTAGGTCCCTTAACAATGGCGATGATTGCTGAAAAAATATGCAAAGGAAGGAGAAATGGTGTGCGGGAAGTGTGGGAAAAAGGGTGTGCAGAGAATTGTGTACAGGGGAGTTTGTTAAGGAGAAAGGAATACATCTAGTCAAGCTTTATTCCTCTCCATTTCACACAACTCTAATTTAATATGTGGAGTCAAAGAATGGACAAAAAAGGCTAATTTTTTGAGTGGCCATTTCGCTAGTGAGTGATTTGACACTGTTATGCCTAACATTGTTAATACTCTACCTAATGACGCCAAAACTGATGACATTCCACAACCCTTACATAAGTGAGTGGGGGGTGAAAAAAGTATGCGGAGGAATATCTCATATATTAATTTAATATGAAGCTACTAATATTTTTCTATGCAGAGAAAGGGTGCATGAGAAGTGAGGAATAAAGGGTGCGCAGGGAAATTATCTGTGGGTGACTTTATTCAAGAGGAGGGAATATATCTAGTCAATATTTTTTCCTCCGCATTCCACACAATGTATATATTTTTATTTTTAGTAAATTACTCCACACATTAGTCTTTAATAAGCTTGTTCATAACAACATATATTGATCTGAACCTAAACAAGAACACAACAAATTATAGATATAATCATAAACGCATAGATGCAGCAGAAAAAGAAAAAAAAAAACTTCATTTCATTAATAGAAGAATATTGAACTATGCTTACAAACACAATGGAAATAAGATACCTTGGGTGATGGTACCTTATATATGAGAAGAGATGTGGCAGCTACCTGCCTCTGAACTGTGTTACAATGAGGCTCAAGGGCCTATTTATTATTGGAAAACATGAGAAAACCCTAAACAACCAAAGCCCTAACCCCAGGAGATGTAACACCAAGAGTTTGTGGGCCCCATTGGGGTTGGTTGGGCAGCCAACTTCTTGGTGTTGTAACTTGGTCATGTTATCTCCATTTGGTGCGTACAATAACTTGTTGGAAAGGTGTCTCTAAGTACTACAGGTTTTTCTACAGGCCCCTACCTATGGCTACAGGCCTACTGCGGACCCCCAAAAAAATGTCGTTTAGGGGTCAAAACTGCTTTGAAAGTTTAGGGCCATAAAAACTGCTAAAAATAGTAAATGCTGAAATGAACAAGGAAAAAGATGAAACTGACTAGGGGGTCTAGGTGGAATAGGCAGGTCACCACCAATATCCACCTGGATCATATATTTAATTCATTTACAAATTCTTCTAACGTTTTTGAGTGTTCGAGGTTTCTAATTTCCTGCTATGGTATCCAAATATTCCTTTTTAAACGTATTATTTGTCTTTGTAATCCGTTTGAGAAAGAAGTGTTGCGTAGGATAACTAGTGTGTGAAAAAAGCGATAGGAACATTTCCCCTCCTAGACACTTCTACCATACATCAACCTCTTTAATTGTGCAAAGTTTAGAAATGAAAGGGATGAAAAAGTTAAAAATTAACTAGAAATATAAATATCAGGAAATATAGGTTCAAGTAACTATAAAACTCAATTGAACAACATTGTTTTTTTAAATAATTAATATGGAACAATAGAAGAAGGTTTCATTGCCACACTCAAAATCACCGAACATAGTTTTGAGAACTGGACATCAGACTACCCACAACGCAATTTTTATAGAACTCTTTTTCATCTTGATATGAAATAAAGCTTGACCACGTCAACATTGTAGTGTGGACAATGAATCTTCCACCCTTATTTCAATGGCTAGTAGTTAAACAACCATGACCTATGATTTCACATATTGTAAATGGTTTAAATCTTGGAACGTTTTATTTTGTGTTTATAGTGTATAATTATCAGAGCTTGTTAGACAAATAATCATGAACTAATATAATCATGGATGCGTTTTCTTTTTTTTGTTATAGGTTTCTTTTTTGACATTACAATTCACAGGAGACAAATCCTAGTCCCCATTGGGGTGAACGCATTCACGATTTAAGTATCATGATTTTGATAAGTGCTTTAAGCAACAAAGGATATCCTTTAGACCATGACTTTGTATTCAATTGTCGTTCTAATTCTAACTAATTTGTGTTTGAATTCTAAGTATATTTACCATTTCTGAAAATAATTTTGACATAATGTTTGGATGAGATGTTGTTTAGGTCTAAATTCTCTGTTGTTGTGCATAAACATTAATTGAACATCTGTTTTCCAGAATTTTCTTTGGTCTTATATATATTACATAATTAACTGCAAATTCCAAATTATACTAAGTGTCAGGGACCATTTATAGAACCGTGCAAAGAGGGGAAGTTTGTGATACTTTCTCTACACACTTGTTCTCCTCCATAGAACGACTTCCCCATAAATGCATTACAGAGAAATTTAATTTAATACTCGATAATAAATATTTAATTGAAAAATATCAAATCAGAAATGCATTTAGTATTTGGGAAGCTCAAATAAAACGAGCACATGTCGATATAGTAGTGGGGATAGTTAATATCTCACCCTTATCTCACACCCAACATACATGTAGCCATAATTTTTCATGCCTTGAAATTTTATAGTTCCTTTTACTTTAAAGTTCGAAATATGTTATATGTTTTAATCATTTAAAGTTATGTAGACCACAGAGTTGCAGAAGAAGCTTTGATTCTGCTTCCTCTGAACTTACACACAACTACACCTTGACACTAAGAGCCATTGAACATAGTTTTGAGCACCAAACATTGGACCACCTATAAAGAAATTTTGCGAGGCCTCTTTTTTATCCTGGTATCAAATAAAATTATCCCACGTTGACATAGTAGTGTGCAAAATTGATTTCCCACCATTATTTTAGAGGTGGGAACACTGTAGGCGAAGGTTCTTCACACACATTAAAAAGAAACTTCATTTAATATTTCAAAATAAGCCAAAATGAAAATTATTAATTGAACATATTAATCAATTAATTAATTTTTTTTTATTATTAACTTGTGTGAGGAAGAAACATTGTGTGGGATGATGGTTGTGTAGGAAAAGAAACATAATTTTTCTTCTACAATGTTCCCTATCTCTTCAACATCTTCGCATATTACATTAATCAATTAATTAGTGTTTTGTGCTTATCAAAGTTTCAAACATGAAATGTTTGGGTTATGTTTATATAGGTTGTGAAATAAGGGTTGACAATTGGTTGTTCATATTAATATGCTGATGTCGACTTGTTTTATTGAAGCTTCTTGAATACAAAGTGAATTTTTGACTTCACATCTATCAATTAATAGTTATATTAAATCTAGTGTTTTTTAATGTGTATGAGGAAGTAGCATTGTGTGGGAAAACAAGTCTTCGGAACAAGGAAAATAAACTTTCATTTATAATATTTTTGCTTTCGGATACATTGCTTGACGGCACATTCATATATTCCTTCCACATAACATTACATATTAATTAATTATTTAACATATTTGGGTTATTAATGTGTGTGAGGAAGAAGTGTTATGTGGGAAAACGGGTGTTCGAAGAAAGGAACAAAATCTTTCATTGGCAATGTTTCATACCTATGCATACATTTCCACAAACTACATATTAGTCAATTAATTGGTAGTTTTGGATTATTAAAATTTGGGGCATCAAAAGTTTGGATTACATGTCTATTGTCTTCGAAATAAGGGTTCTAACCATTTTTTTAACATATTATTACTATAATCTAAAACATATCATGAAAATTTGAAAGGTAATGTGACTATTCTAACTACTAATTCTATTTTTTCTCTAGGCATTTTCATTGGTAAGGTGTTCAAAATAAGATATGATGAATGAATAGCATATCATCTTTAGTTAGTATGTAATATGCATGTTGAAAATTTAAAAGGTATTGTAACAATTGTAACCATTAGTTATAGTTATGTTCTCTGTAGGAGTATTAGCCAAGTGTTTATGATGCAATTTTTAGGATATAATTTTCCAACACATGTTCAATTACATTTCAAGCAAGATGGTTTTAAAATAAATTTTCCTCCTAGTTGTACGGTGGTAATTATAATTGTTCTATGATGTGAGGTAGTTTCTCTGCAAGGTCATTTCGAATGTAGGTGAAAAGCGTGTAGCATTTTTTTCAAGTAAGCAATGTGGCATTCCTTCTATATGTGAGTTCTTAGAACGTTTATACAATATATGTTACAATCATGTAGTAATGATGTGCACAATTCAAAAGGTGGATAATATGATAATGCTAAAAATTATTATACGATATTATATGATACCATCATGTAGCTGTTAGGTTTGAATTTTTTTCGTGCTATGAAATTAGAACCTCTTGTTTTTCTTATTTCTATAGATTTGATCTAACTCATATCTTCGAAGTAGGGAATATCATGGGGGCTTCACTCAATGAACCTTTGATATATTATGTTTGTTCGCATCATACTAAAAAATACCCTTCATTTGAATACATAGTGGAAAATACCTCTAAAACTCACATTATTGAACCCCCTACCATTACAAACCCAATACACCTTCCCAATTTAAAAACCCCCTACTTTCACAATATATATTGTAGGTATCCATTTTTACATTAACATTTTTTATACCCCTTTATATTTTTTTCATTAACTTTGAGCTCCATTTTTTATACCTTCCAATATAAAAACCGTTTACCCCCTATTGTTAATTTTTCTTAGGGATATATTATTCTTTTCTTTGATATTGCATTTCTTCATTAACACATTAAGTTCACCCGATAACATCATAACATTATTCATATTTACATCATTATTAAACAAAATATGTAACTATATAGAAAGAAAAATATCATCATCACCAATGCAGTGGAACATAAATGGATAATAGAAGACAAGCATTCACACATAGAGACACCAGGATTGGTCAGAGACCAGGGAAAAATCCGCTAAGGGGAAAACCATTTCAAATTATTCTTCTTATTAGATTGTTATCAAATGATTTAGAAAAAGAGATTGTAATGATCCATATATTCATCCATACAACTATCCAACAAAAAAACCACACAATATTCATGAAATGAACCCAATAATTCGTAAACTCAAAATTTTGATTCTGAAGCCTATAATGAATTGTCACTATCTATGGTCAACTATCGAACGTTGCAGTGAGTAAGAGAAATATTTGGATAACTAAAATTTCATCATTTAGGTCTCGATCATATGGAGGAGGAGTCGTTCATGTGACTCGAAAGGTTCCAGTCACTCCTTGGAGCCTCTGAGCTAACGACTGCAATCTGCAATTGAGACTAAAAAACCCTAGATGCTGGTCGCATGGAGGAGGCACTAAGCATGTGAATGACAAGATTTAGTCACGTGGATGAGCCAGTTATCATTCGACTATGGTCAAGTTATTCATGTGTCATTCCTCTCGTTGAGGCCCAAAACCCTAAAACAAAAATGTAAGATTCAAACCTTGAAATTTCATCTTCGAGTGAATCCATTCCTCCACTGATGTGCCTTAGACCTGTGTGAGCCAAAAAACAAGAAAGAGAATAGAATAATGTCTCATGATGATTTCCAAATGAGGTTGAGGTCGCTTGTATTTATAGCCTTCCAAGGTTGTCCAATTTGCTTTAAGGTCGACCTTATCAAATATGCACATGTGGGATTTTCTTCATAAGTGTACTTTCCCTTATCCAATTAGAGTGATCTTTAGGTCAAGTTTGGTCCTCTCGAAAAGAGGAATTCAATGAAATCATCATATCCATCAAATAATATGTAAAAAGTGGAATTTAACCGTAGTTTCATATTTTAACACTCCCTCTCAACTAGGAAGAATTCTGCCTACATCATCTCATGTGTTTCTTGTCATCAAATCATATCGAATCTCAATTATCTCATCATATTGTATCATCACTATTCATCACGATTCATCTCTTTCTTATTGCTACTTATCTCTTGATTGTCATTGCTCGTATGTTTAATATTATTGAATCTAAAAGAAGAATAATTTTTCATCGAAAGGGAGCCTAAGCTACCATCCTCTATTCATCGAGAATCCATTTATACCACCCAGAATCTCTGACAGCGGGGATCCCAATGCTACCACCAGGGAACATCAGAGGGGAGTTATATCTACAACCTGTATCAACATTGGAAAGCTTACCTCAATCCAAAACAACATCATAGAGCATATCATCAGGGAGTACAACACAACCTGGAACCATACCAGGATCATATCTCAACCTGAAATCTCATGGGGGAGCTAAATATCTATGACCCTATATCGAGCAATAGGTGATATAGGGAAGTTACTACTCAACCCATCCTATTTCCTACTGATCTTCCAAAAAATTACCTTCAAGATTCATGTGGTAGAACACAAGCATCATAATTTGAGCTTGGGTGAGATAACCGACGTACAAACTGTAAGGATCACACACCCCCAAGCTTCCTCGACTTGTTGGCCATACGGCGAGGGACAATCCCAGCAAGCCCAGCCTGTGGGTATGATGCCAACTCAGGTATACTCTACAAAGACCAGAATATGGGAGCTACTACTCCAACCCTATGGGTAACAAATAGGGGTGATACCCTATTATCTAGAGATCCCTCAACCCTAGGAGCCCTCCATCTCAATTCCACACCCCAGGAGCTCGAATAGGGGGGAAGAGTTGACTCAATGTCCTCGATAAAAGATGCTCTCTATAGATCAGTAACATATCATCATGCTCATATCTGGTAATCATCATGTCTCAATAGCAGTTGTCTCTCATTCATATACAAAATCAAATAAAATATCATATTAGAAAATATATATATATATATATATATATATATATATATATATATATATATATATATCACAAAAAGGATACCATAGTCATCCTCCCTCTCAAGGAGGTGCCAACCACAAGCCTAAGCTTGTCTCGTACAACAACACTGTCTCAATATATGAAGGTATCTCAGTCCCAGCTATAAATGGGATTATTTTCCAATCAGATCCACTCATTCTTATCGCAATGTATCCTTGTCATATTCAGAACTTGCACGACCAACTTTATAAGGAGCCTTTTTATCTTGTCTCACAATTGGTCATGTTAGCCACATCGTACTCAACCTCGGTCATACTTAAAGCTATGAAATTATCATCGAAAACATCATGGAAGATCTCATACTAAGGTAGCATCCAAATGTGCTCAAAAATAATGATCCCAATCATCATCAGTACATCCATGCAGTCACATATCACAGGAATAATATCTCAGATCAGAAATTATTCATCCCATGAAAATATTTCAAAGGGTGCTTTATGGAAAATCAATGCATATGAAGCATCTCAATCATGAATTCACTTAGTTTCTATGCTCAACATATGCCAAAAAGTGTTCAAATGGAACATCAATGCTTCAATAAACTATCGGTTTGAAAGTCAGGTTCAATAATACCTTTTAATAACTTCTTGAAATTCAATTGAAGTGTCCAAGGATTTGCATTTCCACTTTCCAACAATTATTTAATAGCTTTGCAGTACATATTTTCTTTTCCCAATTTAATAAATCGATTCATCTTGTCATGATTCAGTTTTTTGAGCTTCAAAAGCCAACTCCCTCTTACTTTGATCATTAGAGGCTCATTACCTACCAAGAGTAGACCATCAATATATAAAATCAAAATCAAAGTCGTGCCTTGGACCACTTTTGAAGTACAGGTTTGGATCAGGAAGCTTTCTTCATACAATTCTTTCTACACTCATAACACTTGACCAAAGCAATATGCTTAGCCTTACACAAATCAATACTGTTGAATCAAATCAACTACGTCACCTTAACAAAATTTAGATGCTAGATCAGAACTAATATCAAAATCATCAATATCACAGTATCAATTCTTTAAACCATGTGATAGGTAGAGATTTCATTTTTTATCATTGTTACAAGAATAATACACCCTAGGGTATGGGTTGAGCACACCAACAGAGAAGAGGGCATACACCCATAAGAAACAAATAAAAAAGTAGCTTTAATACCTAAACTACTGAAGTAAGAAGAAGAATAATTACCTGAAGGTCCTACGTTTGAGGTTGTTCACGTAGGGTCCAAACCCTCTGCTTCCTCCAATGCTTCAAAACCTACAACTCATTCATGAAAATCACATATACCAGTAGTATTTGAAAGCTTGTTCATGATATAAGTGTTAGATCATATAAGAATATACATATAAAACATGAAATCATACATTAGTTAGATTAAAACATGAATTAAATCATTAAGATCTTAACATCTGGAACAAGACGACTTCTTTATTGATGACTGCAAAATAATGTGGAAGAATACAACATGATTCATCCATGGATCCAAGCGAAACCTTCCTCTGGATCTGTCCAGCCTAAGCCTCAACATGCATCTTTCAAATGCATACACATGGATGCCATATATAGGAGATGGACATCACAATGAGGAAACAAAGGTTTCCTATAGTTGGGAGTGCAGGAGGAACAAGGATAAATCAGACTTGATAAGGGACAAGTTGGATATAATGTCAGTATCCTATATTTCTCTCCCCTGGGCTTTCGTTGTAACCCGTAAACCCGCCCAAAAAATAGGTATTTTATATTTTTTCTCATATTTTAAATCATATATATGGGTTGGGTATAGCTGAACCCATGTTTGCACACACGTTTTGTAGGGCAGAGTCATATATGGAATTTAAAATAATATCTTTTAATATTTGGACCAAGTCTGAAGGGATAGGGCTACCCAAGGCCATGACTCAAAGCATCAATTATGCAAAGGTATAAATGATGCTATAACAGATGGCCCATAATATATGAGGTCATAATGGGTACATGATGGTCGAAATGTATTAAGTGTATATAAAGAATCATGCGAGAACTTGGGAGGAGATCACCAGATTCCAACCTGCCAAACTAGTGGAAGAGATAAAAAATAAATATCATGTCTAAGGCGGGCATACCCATGCTCAGAGATAATAAACCATGTTTGCATATCAAGTGTAGAGAAGATCCAATATGTATACAAGTACAAAGGAAACTGAGAAATACATAGTGGATCATCTGATCATAGAGACAAACGTACATATCAAGACCATGTCACAATATCACATATAAAAGAATTGATCAATGATGCTGAATTAGATATCTGATCACTAAAGTCACATAATCGATCCTCAAAAGTACCAAATAAAAAAAGTCAAATAATGGTACTACATGCAACTCAGGTGCGAACATCCAGGATGCCGTTGTGATGAACTACAACATATAAGGTGGATGGTGTCACTAGTAGTAAACTAGAGGGACTAACATCTGAACCATGAAATGTTGATGCAACCCGAGGTATTCACCGACCGCCATGGTACATTTCTACACTATGGGAATAAATGAGCTAAAGTTGACCATGTGAGAAATCATTTGATTACCGATCATTGATGCATGTCGATAACAAATGCGAGACAACTCACCAATAATGATGATGAGAGTCAAGGTACCCCAATATAATCTAACAAGTGTGAATAAATGAGTTGAAGCTGAACACTTGAGAGAATCTATCAATCAAGATACATTGATGCATTCTCACTGTCGATAGCAAAGGATTCTGCCACTATGACTGCAAACCCTAAGGTACTGAAAAAAGGACTCTATATCTTATTCCTAGAGCAATAAGTTAGGGTCGATGGGAAAATATATGCTGGAAGGCAAACATTAAATCATCCTACATCAATCCAGTGCAAGTGTAACCCACAGGCCAATAACGTGGAAGGAATCAGACGAATAAATATGAAGTAATGAAACCAAAGCACGTTTCCATCATACAAAAGATGTGGCTAACGCACAACATAAATCCTTTGAACCAACCAATAATGGAAGCTAACAAAGAGGCGAGGAATCCACCAATATGATCAAATGGAAACTAAGGTACTACATAAATCCCAATGTGTGATAATGTAAGTTGACGTCGAACACAAGGGAAGCCACTCAGTCAAAGACCCATAATATTGATGGATGTTGAGCACAATGTCACCTATCAATGAAGGAAATAGGGCCTGGCTGCGGCTAGGCCTACTCTCAGAGCAATGTGTCAAAGTCGATAAGAGTAAACCTACAAGCAAGAAGTCAATGGAGACCTTCTTGAACCAATGCAAGAAAAGGACCAAATAGCTGATGTGATATTGAACATAACTCTGACAGACTAAGTATGGCTAACTGAATATCAGTCAAGAGACACTGCCGAAAATATGACTCAAGTTTATTTACCTTAAACAAAAGCACAACTCAACTATGACTATATGGCGGCATATGATAACTTTGTATAAGTTTGTCGTGCAGGAGGCATAAAAAAATTCTCCATATGATTGGAAGAGATAACCAACCGTAGGAGTACTGAATCAATAACAAGGTTATGGCTCTCCTAATTCAAACTAAATGCCATCCCAATGCAGGAAAGACTTGTTTTGAGTGCTTTGTTCTAGGGCAATAAAAATGACTTTTACTGCCATAAAATATGGAAGTAAAGTATCGTTCCTGCTCTTTTTGGAATATATTATTTTTTTTGTCTTTTTCATATTTGAAAAGCCTGAAAAATAATAAAAGAATGCCTATGGTGAAGTGGATAGAACAAGTGTCCAAATACATATACGCTAGTTCCTGGGAGGCGAACATTCGTATGCTCAATGCAAGGCGACGAAACTGGTCAATGAGACTCAAAGAAATTTTCTTTCCGTGGGAAAAAGGTGTCAAGTTGCAAAGGCTAAGTGATTGCAAGGTTGATTTTGAAAAAATACATGGTCAAAAAGTGGCTTATACACAAGTCCAAGCGAAGTCAGCTTAAGGCCAAAAGGTACAAATAGCTAACATGCAATGCAGTAGTACAACTGAACATGTGGGAGCCTCTAGGGTATAAAGCTAGAAAGATAGCAAAGAATAAGGAAAATGGAGCTTCATCACAAAAATTCATGGCGGGACTAAAGAGGACTCCTGATCCTACTCAATCGTTGCAACATGGGAAACATATGTCAGGGAGGATCTAACTAGGAAGCCCATGTAAAGGAAGGCTCTACCATCATTTCATGATTTTATAAGTCAGCGAGTGAAAATGTTTTCAAGTATCATAACACAATGGGGTCGACCCTGAGGCAAAATATCGCAGTATGGAGGCTAGAATGCATAATGCAACAGAAAAGTGATCTTCCCTAACCTATATGCCAGTGATGAAGAATGATACCTGCCATGACGAGTCATTGGTCATGGAGTCAAAGCGGTAGAAAAAATCTCAAAGTTTTCAATTTAACCTAAAAGACAACCTATCCCAGCACTCAAAGACAAAAGGTCACAAAGTTTATAAAATTATTAAAAAATAAAAGATAAACTTTGTAAATGTGGGTTTTTAAAAGTTTTTTAAATTACAAGTTATAAATATACCTTTTGGCCCAACAAAATTCATTTGTGTTTTGAACAATTGAGAGAAGGAGCTCTGGAGCAAAGGCCAATGACCCCAATCCACCCTATTTCTCGGCCCAAATAGTTACTAAACATCTAGGTATTCCTTAAATTAGATCTTTTAATGAATTTATGTACATTTCAAACACTTTTTCAAGATTTTTACTGTAGATATATTGTTTTTAGATTTTTTCTCTGCACATACGTAGGTTGGGAATATCAAAGTCGCGCATGAGTAAGCCCAATACACTATTGTGTATGAAGTGGAGCCACATGTGCACATAGAAAAAATTCAAATAATGAATTTTAATGGATGAACATGTTTGAATTGTAGCTTGAATATCACATGGAAAGAAATAGAGAATTGTGCAATAGATAATGAAGTAATGAATGACTCACTATCACTAGATGCATTGAGAGGGTGTGGATTATTAAAAATTTTCAAAATGTCTAATTTGAAAACCAACACAAGGTTGCTAGAGATGGTTGCGAATTACTGGGATCAAGAAGAGGATGCTTTTATGATTGATCAAATGCCCTTATGAATTGAAGTAGAAGATATCCACTTCATCACTAGACTTTCCCATAGACGAGAGCCAGTTAACTTGCAAGGGAAGGACTGAAGCAACCTCGACGTAGATTATTATATTCACATATATTGCCTCGGGAATAATGAGAAGGTAGGGACACAGATCCCAATAAAGAATATGGAGAGTCTACCCCTCAGAATTCTCCTTTTTACTATAGTGAGGGTAAAATGTCCATCTTCATTGCACCAAGAATCACGTGTTACAATGAGCCTAGTAATCAATTTTCCCACCACATTCTTTGGTTGGTGTACAACCCTCCTGATCAATTTGAAAAATAAAATCACTTATATAAAAAAGAGTAATACCAAACATTGTGGGTATGGTACCATCCTTTGCACTTTCTTCTTTGAGAGGATACCAAGGCTTTGACCCAAAGTGCTCTCTACCATCAGTAGCCCAAGGGATCCACGTATAGGTAGATGGACTAATTTGATGAAGGCACTATGGGGTGGCGAGGTCCCTAGAACAAATTTTGATGACGATTTCTTCCTTTGGTGGGAACAACAAGTCATTTCCATCAAGGAATACCTTTATGCAGGTAGGGAGTTCAGAGGGGATCCAGATCTAGTGCTCCCACCAGATGTTGCATGGGGTGCCATAGGTAAAAATATTTTTAATTTTTTAAAGTTATTTTAATTTTTATATTTCAAAAAATTATGAATTGAAATTCTTTTTTATGAGACAAATATTCTTACAGAATTATTTGATCATGATACATATGTGGGACCAGTAATACCTGAGGGAGAGTACTGTAGTTGAGACTGACGAACTTCTCCATACTATATAGAAGAACTTGCAGAGGCTATGTAGAGACATGTGGTAGGCGTACCACGCGATTGGATGTGGCTCTTCTGATGGTTGGCTAATGCCATCTTCTTTTCAGATGCACAACCAAGGTTGGACCCATAGATATAGATTAGATATGTCCATATTTCGATATGCATGATTGAGCTTAATCCCTAATTTTGTAGGACATTTTGTCTTGATTTTTTATAACATTTTGAACATAAAACTTCTATCTATATACAGATGGTTTCATGATGTGATGATCATATATACATATGATGTTTGATTTTTGTTTTTTAATGCGATGAATGATTAATATGCCAATCTAATGCTTGGTTAGCTATGGAATTAGAAAATGAGTTTTCTGATCGTGGAATATGAATAAATGCGATAAAATTAAATGATCTTTGTAATAAACTCACACTCAGAAATTGGTGATCCCAAGACATAGAAGCCAAATTCCGTGTATGTCAATTCGCACCATCGGTGAACCCTAGATATACAAAATAATCCATCAATACCTGCCAAAGTAGATAAAAAATATCGATATCACTATGAAACCTATAGACATGTATGCAAAAATATGTACAATATCTCAACCAAAAAAATTCTAGGCAGAAACCTCGGCATAATACTTTTTAAGATAAAGCCCATTTCTAGGCTCCGATAGCTAGTTTTCTTCAAAATAAACCAATTCGTAAGTGCCTTTTTTTAAGACCTTTTTAACAATAAAAGGACAGTACCACATGGGTTTAAAATTACCTACCCCCAATGCATCTTTCTCTTGGTCATATACTAGGACAATTTCACCTTCATAGAAACCCTAGGGTGCACAGCCTTATCATATTGGAATTTCACTCTTTTTTTATGAGCTTCGTTAATTATGGGAGCATCTCGACGCTTCTCTTCAAGATGTTCCAAATGAACAAGGCATTCTTCAAGACTAGAAGTGTCTAGAAGAAGTTCTACAACTAATTTAAGTGAAGGAATTTCATGTTCCACAAGGAATATCGATTCAAAACCATACACTAGTTGAAAAGAAGTGAAACCTGTAGCGACCTTAACTATCATCTAGTATGCCCAAAGTGCAAGATATAACATCATATGCCAATTGGATCGAGCCTTATTAATTTTCCTTTGCAGGATAAATTTCATGGATTTATTCATGGCTTCCACCTAGCCATTGGCCTAATGATAGTAAGGAGAGGAACGCTCCTGCTAAAAACCCAACTTGAGAGCCAATTCAACCATCATCTTGTTTTGGAAATTACTAACATGGTCAGTGAAAATATCCTTTGGAATATCAAAATGAGAAGTGACTTTATTGAAAAGAAACAGGTTTGTTGTTTCACCATCATTCACAATAGTGGGCATAGCTTCGGCCCACATAGTAAAGTAGTCCACTGCTATAATAATATACTTATCACCCTTTGTCAAAGGCGGGTTACAAGTTGTAAAATCAATGACCCAATTTGTGAATGGACTGATGGTAGAGGAGATCGATGAGGGTGCATTTTTTGAGTATAAAATTGACAAGGATGGCATGTTTTGAGTGCTTCAACACGATCTTTGAAAATTGAAGGCCAAAAATACCATGCACAAAAGATTTTTTTGGGTTGTAGCAAGCCCAAATAGATGACCACCACAAGCTCCTTTGTGGAAATCATTCAGCACTGACTCAGCTTATTCTAAGGATAAGTAGTGTCTGGGGACTGAATCAAACCTGCGACGATATAAAGTGTCACCAATAATAACATAAATTTTCACTAGTGACACAATTTTCTTCCCTCATCCTTTGAAAAAGAGAGGGGAAACTTCAAAGTTTGAATATATATTATAATATCTCCATACCAAAGATCTTGTGAAGAAATAAGTAAAATATGCTCATCAAGGAATGATTCCTCATAAACTATTTCTTCTTCACAAAGCAACTCTGAGATTAATTCTGCAAGTACTAACGATTTCTTAGATTTGGCTTACAAGAACTCGAGATCGAAATCTTGTAAAATAAAAGTTCATCTATTATATTTTCCGCCAATCACTCGCCTACTAAGAACAAACTGAAATGGATTGATAGCCGCCAAGACAAAAGTTTTTCTAAGAAGAATATAGTGTCTAAGTCATTGGACAACATGAACAGCTGCGAAAGCTAATATCTCCATAGGAGAATATCATATTTCGGGACCTACCAAGCCTTGGATCAAATAATAAATCATGTGCTCATGGAGAGAATCGCCTTCCTAAACCAGAACCATACCAATGGTTGATTCTTATAAGACAAAATCCCTACTATAATTGGGTGGAATCAGTAATGGAGTAAAGGTTAATTATTTTTTCAAATCATCGAACGAGCACTGAGTGAAATCGTCCCATAGAAATGGAACTCCTTTCTTCAACAATCACATAAATCCCTTCGTAATATTATCGTAATTGACAATAAATATCCTCAAGAAATTGGCTTTTACTTGGAGACTTTGAAGTCGACGGATGGTAGACAGGGGAGGAAAATGAAGTATTGCCTCAACCTTGAAAGGATCTACACGAATCCCTTCTGCAGATACGATGAATCCCAATAATTGACCAGATGTGACAATGAAAATGTATTTATTTGAATTCAACCAGATTTTATAAAAACGACATTGCTCAAAACCCAATCAAAGATGATGAGGATAATCAATTCTCTTTCAAGAATGAGAAGCTAGGTCATCCAAATAAGCTTCGATTATATGTTTGATATTAGGGAAAGCATAGGACATGTCCCACTGAAAAATAGCCCCATCATTTTTAAGGCCAAAAGGCATTTTCTTCTATGAAAAAGTACCCCAGGCACAGATAAAATTTATCTTATGCTGATCTTCGGGATGGATAGTAATCTGATTATAACTTGAGAAACTGTACACAAAGGAGAAAATCTCATTTCCCACACATTCATCGATAATCTAATCAATAAATGGTGTGGGGAAATTATCTTCAGGACAAGCCTTATTTAAATCCCTAAATTCTATGCATACGTGGACTGGATTCGAGACCACTCAGTTAACAAAACAGGGTATATGAAACCCTCCTTAAGCAAGTTCTCAACTTCGGCTTTGATAGCTGCCACTTTCCTAGGGCTTATCAGTCGAATATTTTGCTATATAGGCTTTGCATTTGTGTAAGTCTTGATCTCATGATTGACTATTAATGGATCAATTTCAGGAATTTCCTCATAATACCAAGCAAACACATCACAAAATTATTTAAAAAGATAAGTATAGAATTGAATTTCTTGACGGGAGAATTCAACTCCGATGAAGACATTCTCGATTAAATTGGGATTCCTGGAGATGTTCATCGAAATAATTTCTGAAATAACAGACATGTTGCCTTTGGCAAAAACTTGTGTTGGAACCAAAGTTTTTAAGATTGTGTGAACATCACCACTCAACGAAGGACTAAAAAAACTTGATTCTACTTCACACAATTCTCGGAGAAAATATGACCGATGATGCAAATCATTCCATAGTCTATCTATACCTATCATTACTTCTAGGATTTCTTCCTCATATGGTAAAATAGTATCAAGGTAGTCCATAGAAGAATTAGAGTCAAGATTCCAAGCCAGAGCCACATCTCCATCTAGTTCCTCCGGTGAAAGGATCAGAATTTGCAGTGTTGAAAATAAATCGATAAGAAATTTCAACTGCAGACATAGGATATTCCATTCCACCTACTTTCCTTGCTTCTAATGTAGTGGTAGAAGAGGGTAAGGGCCAAGGATCCCAAAAATATTGAATTCTAAAGAACCTTCTTCAAGAAGGGGCCTTGGATGATGAAATGGAATTTATTCGAGAAATATGAGAAGGAAGACCAAAAGTACCCACCAAAGAGGAATACATTCAAACTCCTAAATTGTCAACATGTTAATTGGTATTGTTCACCAAGGGAACAGAGGAATTAGAGGATGCATTGGATTCTTTCGAAGAATACTCCATCTGATCAACAATAACAATTCTCCCTTCATGGGGAAAGTATAGGATGCGAAATAATGATGATACAATGGCACCCATTTCATAAATCCAATTCATCCCAATAGAATATTATAATCCAAATTTTCATCGGCTATTTCCACCTCTATACTGACCACCTTTCCCCCAAAGCAGATGGGAAAGGTTGGAATAATTCCATGCGGCCTATGAGAATGACCATCAAATGCAGTCAAGAGAGTAGGTGAAGGAACAACTTGAGGAGATCTAATAGCCTTCCAACATGCAATAGACATGACACATGTGGAATCTCCCTCATCAACTACAGTTCGAAAGAGATTGATCTCTAGATATGTAGATTTAATGTGGAAATCCATAGTCTCTTCTTAATATTTGACATGTCAAATGTAATAGTAAGAGATCTTTTTGGATCTATGGCCCTGATCGAAGTGAGCATCACACTCCTTTGTGATGTACATGATTGGAGAACCTCTAATGTAGACATTGCACAAGGGATTTTGGTTAGATCTTCAACAATGGAGTAGTTTTGAAGCCTTGGCATTAGGGTTAATCGTTGAATGTTTTGCAGAGCCTTTGGACATCCAAGGTATAGACTCAACTGCGGGCCTCTCAATATGGATTGGCTTTAGAACATCGGGAGTGGCCTTAACCTTAGAGGATTATGGTTCACCATAATCATTTAATCTTGTAGAAACATCGACATGAATACTCATCATATATACATTTGATGGATTTTCCCCTTCTTGGTTGCCCCCTGTGGGGTTTCCAGTATTAGCATTCGCGCCAACAAACATTTGTTACCCTTGGGGAAAAGGGTTAGTTAGAACTTCCTAGGAGCTAGAAGAACCCTGTTGCACTAAAAAGCACTGAGCATCCTGAATCTTAGGGCAATGATGAGTTAAATGGTCTCCATTGCATAATTTTCAAGGAAATTTAACTTTCTTTTTAGACTCATTTTTACCCTCCCCGACATTATTATTGGGTTTGTTCGCATTACCCTCCCCTTCCTTATCTTTATTCTTACCTTGTCCCTTTTTCTTCCCATCGAATTATTGATTTCATTTTGGGTTAGAAGATTGGACAACATTAATAGCTGAAGGTTGAGAAGGCATAGACACTAACGACGATGCCTGAATTGAAGAAGCAGTTTGTAAAGACAACTATTGAAATTGACTTAGCAGGTTAGCCATGCTAATATTGATCAATCCAACAATCTCGTCGGCATGGGGACCTAGCTGTGATTTAACTAAATAGATCTTAGATTGAGAATCATTGAGAAAAATATTCTCAAGAATCCCAGACTGAGAATATACAAGTACTAATTGATGGGCTCTAAAGATAGCCTGTCCTTCAGTGAACACTCTAGAGAGCGATACATCCTTAGAAATTTATGGTTGTAAATATTTTAAAAACCATTCGAAAAGGAAATCATTAGGAATATAGGCTTTCATGAGCCTCTTCCTTCTTTTCCATTCCTTAGTATGGTCAAAAATTTGTGTGTTTGTATCTTGTTGGAAACTAATCAATAGCTCAGTTCCAACATCATACAGAATGGGAAATTGAAAATGGTTCAAAAAACATAGCAGCCAATTCACCAAGCGAAGCAAAGGTACCCCAATTAATTTATTGGGTGTGGAGTATGATTGTTCAGAGGTCTTTGTTTTAGCTGGATTTATACCCCAGGAAGTTTCTATTGTCATATCATTAGGCGGATGATTTGACGGTAGAACTTATGATTAGTTTAGGGTTTTTTACCCTAGAAGGCAACCCCTTTCTTTGTATGAGGGCATTGTATTTGAGGCTGTGTAATAGATGTGTATTCTCCGAGAAAGAAATAGAGAGGTGAGACTGTGAGAGAAAATAGAGGATATTACAGTAGATCTACTGTAGGTTGTGTCTCCTCACTTTGCTAGATAATAGAAATGAAGGACTGGCTGTTCGGGGTGGATGTAGCCCAAACTGGGTGAACCAAGTATATCTGTGTCTCTCTGGTTTTATGTGTTTTCTATGTTTATATTTATGCAATATTCTATGTGTTCCATTGCTCTATAATATATAATTTTCTAACAACTGGTATCAGAGCCGAAGGTCTACTTGGCTTATAAACTCGCACGAAAGAAGGGTTCCTCATTCAAGTGGGAGTAATGGCGGAAGATGGTAAGTTTAGGGTTGAGAAATTTAACGACCAAAACTTCTCAATGTGGAAGATGCAGATGGAAGATTATCTATATCAGAAAGATCTATACCTACCATTGGGCGGAAAAACAAAGATGCGACGGGTATGACAGATGAAGAATGGAACCTTCTCGATAGAAAGGCACTCGGAACAGTACGGTTGTGCCTCGCAGTGTCAATCACCTTCAACATTTCGAAGGAAACAACAATAGAGGGTTTGATTAAGGTGTTGGAGAAACTATATGGAAAACCCTTGGAATCAAACAAGGTAATTTTTATGAAACAATTATTTAATATGAAGATGTCGGAAGGTGGATCTGTTGCAGACCATTTAAATGATTTTAATACTGTTACAAGTTAGTTATTTTCTATAGGGGTAAACTTTTATGATGAAGTTAGAGCTCTGTTATTCTTGCGCTCATTGCCAAAAAGTTGGAATGGTTTAGTGATGGCCATTAGTAACTCTGTTTCTGGATCTAGTACTTTAAAGTTTGATGATGTTATTGGTGCTATCCTGAGTGAGGAAATGTGACAGAAAAGCTCAGGTGAGACATCGGTTAATGCTTTGAGTGCAAAGTCTAGGGGAAGAAAAATGGAAAGAGGAAAGAGATCAGGATATCGCAGTAAATCGAGGAAAGGCAAATCAAAGTCAAAATCAGGGATAGTGTGCTGGAAATGCAAAAAGAAAGGACACCTAAAGAAATACTGTAGATCTCGAAAGGGAAAAGAAGGAGATGCACAACAAGAAAACAATCATGAAGCAAATGTGACAGGTGAGGCGTTACAAGATGCTTTGATTCTTTATTTCGAAAATATTATTGATTCCTGGGTGGTAGATTTAGGGGCCTCATTCCATGCCACACCTAATAAGAAATACTTTCATGACTATGTTAAAGGATATTTTGGACAAGTTTGTTTGGGTGATGATAAACCTTGTAAAATTTTTGGAATGGGTAAGGTTCCTATAAAACAGCAGAATGGAAACCAATGGCTACTAAAGGAGGTAAGGCATGTTAAAGATCTAAAGAAAAAACTGATTTCAACAGGGTAGTTAGGCGGTGAAGGTTGTGTGACAACTTTCACAGATAAAGCTTGGAAGGTCACCAAAGGAGCCCTGGTAATAGCAAAAAGCGAAGAGGTTGGTACACTATATTTATGCAATGGTATTTCTAACTCTGTTAATGCTTTAACTTCCAAAGGAGCAGATGCAACATTATGGCATCATAGGCTTGGACACATGAGTGAAAAGGGGATGAAGATTCTTCACTCAAGGAATTTGTTGCCAGGTTTGAAGAATGTTGATTTGGATTTCTATGAGAATTGGATTTATGGAAAACAGAAGAGAGTCAGATTTCTCAGAGTTGGGAAAGAAAAGAAGAACGAAAAATTAGAGCTTGTGCATACAGATGTATGGGGACCTGCTCAAGTATCATCTCTCAGTGGCTCTCGTTATTATGTTACTTTTATTGATGATGCAACTAGAAAAACTTGGATTTATTGTACTAAGAATAAATCTGATGTATTTGATACTTTCAAGAAATGGAAAGCTTTGGTTGAGATTGAGACAGGAAAGAAATTGAAGTGTCTCAGATCAGACAATGGAGGTGAATATTGCAGCAAATAGTTTGATAGGTACTGTTCAGAGCATGGAATTCGTAGAGAAAATATAATTCCAAGAACACCACAAGAAAATGGTGTGTCATAAAGGTTGAACAGAACAATCATGGAGCGTGCAAGGTGTATGAGATTACATGCAGGATTGCCTTTACAATTTTGGGCAGATGCTGTAGATACTACTGTTTATCTGATAAATAGAGGGCCTTCAAGTTCCTTGGATGGTGGTGTTCTAGAGGAAGCATGGACAGGTAGAAAGGTAAACTACTCTTTTTTAAAGCCTTATGGTTGTGAGGCCTTTGTCCATATTAATAAAGAAAATAGAACAAAGCTTGAGGAAAATTCAAAGAAATGTACCTTTATTGGATATGGTGTTAATGTTTTTGGTTATCGCTTATATGATTACGAAAATCACAAAATCATTAGGAGCAGAGATGTAATATTCAATGAAAAGGTCGTGTATAAGAATTAGTTGCAGGAAAAGAAATAGGAAAAAGAAAACAAGGAATACGCAGTTCTTGATGAAATCATTGAAAAAGTAAAGGTGCGTGAAAATAATAATAATCAACAACCACAACAACAGCAACCAGGCACCCCAAACACCTGAAAGTGGTGTTAGGAGATCTACCAGGATAAGTATACCCCCTGAACGATACTCTCCTTCATTATATTATTTATTATTAACTGATTCGGGTGAAGCCGAATGTTATGAAGAAGCAATGTAGGTTGAAAGCAGGAAGAAGTGGGAGGTAGCCATGAAAGAATGGATGGACTCCTTAATGTGTAACCAGACTTGGGACTTAGTCAAGTTTCTTGCAGGAAAAACTACATTGAAGAATAAATGGGTTTACAGGCTGAAGGAAAAAGATGGAGGAAAATAAAGGTACAAAGCTAGACTTGTGGTGAATGGGTTTACACAGAAGAAAGGTATTGATTTTGGTGAAATATTTTCTCCTGTTGTTAAAATGACTTCAATCAGAACTGTTTTAAGTCTAGTAGCAGTTGAATATTTGCATCATGAGCAGTTAGATGTAAAGAGAGCCTTTCTCCATGGGGATTTGGAGGAAGAGATATATATGCAGCAACCATAAGGATATGAGGTAAAATGGAAGGAGAAACTAGTGTGTAGGTTGAAGAAGAGCTTGTATGACTTAAAACAGGCTCCAAGGTAGTGGCATCTAAAATTTGACAAGTTTATGTCTAAACAAGGTTATACTAGATGTCACTCTGATCATTGTGTTTATCTGAAAAAGCAAAATGATGGCAGCTATATTATATTGTTATTGTATGTAGATGAAATGCTTGTTACAGGGCCTAACATGCAGGAAATAAATGTGCTCAAAAGAAAATTGGCAAATTCATTTGCAATGAAGGCTTTGGGAGCTGCAAAACAAATCCTTGGTATGAGAATAACTAGAGACGGGAAAAATCGCAAATTAACACTGTCTCAAAATGAGTACATACAAAAGGTGTTGAAAAGATTTAATATGCACAATGCAAAACCATTTAGTACACCTTTTGATAGCCATTTCAAACTTAGTAATGAAATGTGCCCAAAGACCTAAGAAGACATGGATTATATGTCTAAACTTCCATATGCATCAGCAATTGGAAGCTTAATGTATGCAATGGTCTGCACAAGGCCTGATATTGCACATGCAATGGAAGTTGTAAGCAGGTACAATCTAGGAAAGGAACATTGGATGGCAGTGAAATGGATTCTTAGATATTTGAAAGGTACCACAAATCAAGCATTATGCTTTGGTGGTTCAAACATTTCTCTACAGGGATATGTTGATGCAGACATGGCAGGTGACAAAGATAACAGGAGGAGCACTACATGATATGTATTTATTGTAGGTGGAATAGTTGTCAGTTTGGTTTCAAAAATCCAAAGTGTTGTTGCACTTTCAACAACGGAAGCAGAGTATTTTGCTACTACAGAGGCTAGTAAAGAATGGTTTGGTTACAAAGGTTTATGGGTGAATTGGGTAAGGAGCATGATATGGGCACGTTATACAGTGATAGCCAAAGTGCCATTCATCTTGCAAAGAACTTAGAATTTCATTCCAGGACTAAACACATATATCTCAATTACCATTTCATACAATCAGTGTTGGAAGATGGAGAGTTGAAGCTGGAAAAGATACACACTAGCCAGAATCTTGCAGATATGCTAACAAAAGTTATAGCCACGGAGAAACTGAGAATATGCTCAGTTTCAATTGGTCTTCAAGGATGCGATGAAGATGAGAAACAACCAAGTCCAAAGAGGAGTCATTGTCCAACAAATGAAGTAGTGATGGAGTTGCTACAATCATTCTCCAAGTGGGAGATTGTTGCGTGTGGAGCATGATTGCTTAGAGGTCTTTGTTTCAACCGGATGTATACCCCAGAAAGTTTATACACCCCTCAACGCGGCGGGGGTGCGGGGGGACTTGTCCCCCCCACGGGTGTTCAGGGGGGCCAATCCCCCCCAGCTGGGGGGTCTGGAGGCCAGCGGCCCCCCGACAGGGTTTTGGGGGAAACACCCCCGAAGCTAAAAACAGATGTAAAATTGCCTTGTAAAAGTATAGTAATTTCTAGTCAATCTGAGGTGTTAATTAGGTGGGTGATCTGACAATAGAACTTATGTTTAGTTTATGGTTTTTATCCCTAGAAGGAAACCCCTCTCTTTGTATGAGGGAATTGTATTTGAGGTTGTGTAATAGACGTGTATTCTCCGAGCAAGAAACAGAGAGGTGAAACTGTGAGAGAAAATAGAGGATATTACAGCGGATTTGCTATAGGTTGTGTCTCTTCATTTTGCTGGATAATAGAAATAAAGGACTGGCTGTTCGGGGTGGACGTAGCCCAAACTGGTTGAACCACGTATATCTGTGTCTCTCTAGTTTTATGCATTTTTTGTGTTTATATTTTTGCAATATTCTATGTGTTCCATTTCTCTGTAATATATAATTTTCTAACATAATCTCTATATGCCATTTAGTGGCATTTCTAGTTAAGGTGCGCTGAAACAATCTCAGCTTGATTTAATCGTCAGTTAGGGAGTTAGATGAATAACATAAATGAAATTTTGTTATATGGTCAGTTGGATCCTCCCCAGACTTTCCTTTGAATTTTTTAATATCTGATGGAATTTTTGTAGCGAAGGCCATGCCGAATTATATCGAATGGGATAATTCGTCAATTTTGAGAGGTCTAGCAAATTTAGGGTTGTGAGGAATGGTAAGCAGAGCTTGAGAATTCCACCCACTATGAGACGGATTCCCAACAATCTGAAAATAATATCTTGGATTCATAGAGGCACTAGGTTTCCAATGATTGCTGGTAGAAGAAACTGAACTGTAAGAAAAACCTTGTGGTCCAGAGAAATTTGGAGTTTGACCAACTCCTACATAAAGTTACCATAACCAAGAATATTTCCCCCAAGCAAAGTATTAAAAGGAGAGGAGAGCTCTTGGTAAGGGTTCCATGCATTAGCGAAGTGAGAAAAATCCTGAAAGGAACTTACGCAAGAGTAAGGCATGTTCCCCTGTTGACCAAAAGAATATTGATTCCTAGTTCCAAAACTGCTAAAAGCAGGCTTAGTCCACCCCTGAAAAGGATTATAACTTTTCCTTGAGTGGAAAAAGGAAGAGATCTAAAGAAGGATTAGAATGAGGTATCTGACCACTTCCAAAAGGAAAACCATGAAATGAGGCTGGGCAACTAGCCATAGAAGTTATAGTTGTGGAAGTAACAGATGGGATGGATAGAGGAACCGAGGTAATGGCACTAGAAGGCATCCAAAAGGGGAAGGAACCGGTGTGGGAAGAAAAATCTTGGATGCCCCTAGTCAAAGATGGAATGGAAGTAGAGCTGAATATTGCAGTACTAGGAGTGATTATAGATATAGCAATAGTACCTCCTCCTTTAACTGAAAGAGGAGTATGCTCACTAGTAGAATTCATAGTCAGATCTGTGCTCCTAGCAGTGGCCATCAAAGGAAAAGGTCGATAAAAACTAGGGCTTTCCGGCCTGTGAGTCAGGGTCCCAACGTATAATAGAACCTCTGGATAATTAGGAGGAAGAGTTGGAAAAGGCATCATAGGTGACTCAAGAATATCTTCAACCTCAACTTTGTCTTCCAACTCAAAAAGGACCCTAGAAAGTGTTGAGTGATAAAAAGGGTGTTGTTAACCTCTATTTACCCTACATTAATTATTAATCCAAGTATGATTTTTTATCTCAAGAGTGTACTCAGTCTAAGGTGGTCACTTGTTCAAGAGTAATGCTTGCAGTATAGTGCTCTACAAAGATAAATAAATGTTGGAAATGAAATATAATTGTAATGGCAAGAAACTTAAATTCTTTGTAACTAAATCATTTATTTAAGAAACTACAACAATCATCAGTCAAGAATGTAGTAATGATAACTCTTTCCCCTGTAAACTGATGTAAATGAAAATCAATCAAAGACAAGACCTCCAATCTGAGAACTTAGATAGCAGTAGTCAATGTTCGTTACAGTTGTAGATCTTTCTATCCACACCAAAGCAAATACTGGAAATAACAATTCAATTAGCAGAAAAGGAACAACAACTAATCTATTGAAAAGATCGAACA
This sequence comes from Pinus tabuliformis, assembly GCA_031772625.1. NCBI lineage: Eukaryota > Viridiplantae > Streptophyta > Pinopsida > Pinales > Pinaceae > Pinus > Pinus tabuliformis. Next base: position 685,282,743 of record CM062806.1, read on the forward strand.
GCAAAGCTTAATCTACAAAATTGAATTAAGCAACAATCTTTAACTAATAAAGGAATTGAACAACAATCTTGACTAATAAAAGAGTTGAATAGCAATCTAAGAAAGGAACAACAAACCAAAATAGATCTAAAAAAATTGAACAAAAAACTTAATTAAATGTAAACACACAGCAAATCTAGAGTAATTGAATCAGTAATCTTATTCTAGCATAATGGACATTAACCACAATTATAAAGGAATGACAATTGCAATGATAATGGAATAGTAATCTAATGAACAACAATCACAATTGTAAGTAAACCGTAGCTAAATGAACAGCAATACCAATCGGTAAATGAACAACAATATCAATCTGTAAATGAACAACAATATCCAAATTAGATAGTGCGATATTATTTCAGAATGAACAACATAACATTTTCAGCTGCAGATAATAATCTTGCTATTCAATTACGATTTCGATATAACAGAGAAATTTAATGAAATGTTCAGGAATATAAGATTACTGAGTAAAGAGAATTAAAGAAATGCAAAGGAAATCAAACCACACACGACTGTAATCGTAAAATAATGATACAGAAAGCAAGTGATCCACTAGGGCCGGGCCCTTAGCCAGCAAGGAAGCAATGCTGTGGTTACTCCAGGATCAGATAATGGAATAGCAAATGAGTTATATATTAATGATAAAGGTAGAGTTACAACCATTGCTCTTTAAAGAGAGTCGATGATCAAAGTTTAGATTACAATAGTAAATTCTACAAATCAACAATAATATCCACCCCCTGGGCTAGTAGCACCATCCCTTTTTATAATGGCTAGGCGGAAGTATCAAAAATACAGATAAGTCTTGAGGTAGCTATCCCTCAGGATCAAAGGATCCTGAGGGATTCACCATATCTTTAATCTTCAGTTATCGTTTTGTCCTCTTGTACTGATACCGTGTTTCTTCTTCCTTTTCCTGGTCCATGCACTCCAATCTTGATTTCCTCGTCTGGATGCAGTTTCCTGTCAAAGGGACAGTAGTTGGTTCTGCTTTATCTTTTCCTCTGAAATAGTGATTTTCCATTTTCTTCACTTTCTGCATAGAAAAAGACAATAATTAATCATTTTACATCAATCACAATTCTCCTTAATTCTATCATAATCCTTTAACATATTACCATTTTAGAATGTGTTAGAGTCAGTCTTGTCAGTCCTCCGTCAGAGATCAAAACTCTTTTTGCATTTCATTTTTAGGTGTCTCACTCGATTCATTCAGTTGCATTCCGTTAGGGGCATGCCATTGACTGACGGAAGGGCTTGGTGTTCTCGTTTCCCTCATGCTTTGTACCTGCCGGGTTGGTCAAAATTTCTCAAAATTCATCAAAGTTCATTTCACGTCATTTACAGTCTTGGATGTTATTTTAGTCAACAAAGGGTCAGTTTAGCTTCTAGGTCTAGGGTTTGGTCTTTAGAGATATTAAAAAATGCCCGCGGGCCATGAGGAAGTTTTCAATAAGTTTTTAGTTCAAGATTTTCATTATCGAATATGCTCAAGGATGTTTCTTCTTCAAAACTTTGTTTTGAAGAAGAAATTGTCAAATTTGTTTTTGTAATAAATATGTATCTTTCCACCATGTAGTACTTTACATGAAAACTCTGGTGATCCTTTATCGAAGTCCACAGCCAATCATCCCTGCAATCAGACAAAGAGTTTCATCATTCAAAAATTCAAAGGAAGTAAAATAAAGTTGAAGAGAAATGTCAAAGTTTCAAACTTTACAAAGTGAGTTTGCCAAATCAAAAAATCAAAGTCATTGAAACATTAAGATATTTTCAGTGTTTATACGATTCGTTTGCAAGCCAAGAGATAAGCATGAAAGCCAAAGAAAAATGTGGAAAGGTGAAGTTAGTTGTTTGGAAGGCAAACTCTGTGTGAAATCTAGGCGCGGCGCACCGGGCAACTGGCGTGGCACACTGGCTCTGCGTGGCACATAGAGCTGATTTTCTCAATGCAAATTTGCACTGCCTCGTTGCACTAGGAAGGTGCGGCGCAATGAGCTGACAAGCAAAAATTTTAACACTGGAATCCAAAAACTTCAAACCGACTCAGTTTGCCTCGCGCCAAGGCATTACATGAGTGCATCAGCACTTATGTGGGCGAGCACTCACAATAAGGAAAATCTAGTTGAAAATGCAAGCTGTTGTTAATGCCAACATAAACGAGGTAAAGGCTATCTGTCGGCATTTTCTTCAGAGCTGTTTGACCATTTTGAAGCTACTCAACCTGTAAATGTTATGTCTAAACACACAATTGAAAGGTATTGGCGTTCTCTCAATGAGGAGACTGGTTGCATGAATGATATTCTCTATCAGCTGTACTTGTTAAGTCAATAAAAAATCTCAGTTTGGCACATCTCTACGATAAACCTTGTTTCTTGGGTCCTCTAGCTCTTCCAGGAGGATAGCCTCTTGGCTTTCATGCCAATACTCATATCCCGATGATTATTGAATCTCAAATTGCTTGGCATCTATTTCACTGGACCAAAAAATGGCATATGTTGATTTTATGAACGTGTCTTGATCAGCGGAATTCTCACTATGTCACCTCTCCCTTTCCTGTAGCAGAGTAAATTGTCCAGCATTTTTTAGACGAGTAAATTGTTTCTCATGGCTAAAGGTTGTAAAAACATGGAGTCCATCATGCTCGGAGGATTCTATAGAGTGACAGATGTTGGTTTTAGTGCGCTCATACATGCTTGCAAAGATTTGAAAACTTTTGAACTGTACAACACATTTCATTTGTTTGATTTGGCTTTTCATAATCTTCTAGCTACCTCTCTTGCCTTTGTGTCTGTCAGACTGGTCACGTGTTGTCTTTTAACTAGTGAATCAGTGTAACACATTACTCTCTGCGTAGATGTAGAGGTGCTTGACCTCACAGGCTATGAAAGTGTAGCTGGCGATGGTATGGTTTACAAAAGTTCAAGTAGCACCACAAATATTGATGACTGACATTGTCTACGCAGCTTTCTTAGGAGCAGTGACTGTTTCCCTTCATTAAAAGGCAAAATCTTCGGTCAAAGTTATTTTTACTAAGAATTAGTGTTGATGCAAAAAAAAAAAAGGAAGTGAACAGTCAAAGACCGAACGCCACAAAGACATCTACCGTGGCAAAGAAATAGGAACAGATGGTCTATTTCTGACTTCAGTTACGATTCAGAAGGGATATACAGCTACAGTTTCTGCCTCTTCATTGGTTATCAACAGATTTCACATGTAACGCTGCCCCTTTTCAGAACAGATGGCTGGCTCTTCATCTTTTGTTTGTTAATAATGATTAAATAATCCCTCATTTTGTGTCGATCTGTTTTCCCACAGATAGTTTTATTTATTGTATGAAAAATCATTTGTAAGGGGTTGGAATTTCTGGGAGTAGTGTAGAGGAAAAAACCAGCGCTTTCATTGTACAGTTTTGGCAGAGGATTAATGAAAAGATGCAGCTCTGATTTATGAGATTCATGTGGTGTGAATTTGGCATAAGTGTCTTCTTACTGTTTCATATGTATTTTGTGATGTTTTACAGTTCATTCATAATCATTTCCAGTTGAATGCTTTTAAGTAAGAAAGGTAGAATCCAGTTTACTGCTCTGCCTTGGGAAAGCGTTCATGTTTTGTGTGTCTTCTTCCGTCTGAAAAGGATTCATCACATATGCCCTTTTCAGCCTTCTCTATAGTCTTTCCACTCCATATTATTTTAAATTTGATTTCTAAGCTTCCTTCCTATCTTGCCTCATGAAACACTCTGTGTCTTTGATTTAATTTCTCAGCTTATGTTGCTCTTTGTCTCATACAGCCCAGGAAACCCAATCATTTATTAAACTACCTCCTTCATATCTATTTACTAGCCTGAAATCAGTTTCCCATTTCAAGTCATCTCAAGCCTTATTGAAATACTTCTTGCTGAGATTGACCTGCAGAGAGCCCTCAAAAGTCCTCGTAGGGCTAGCTACGAGGCTAAGCATGGTTTGATGTTGAACCTAGAAGCTTGCCTTTTCAGCCTGAGGCAAATCTAGGCTCTAACATAGTGGCGACCATACTGGGGAGGAAAATAGTTTACTTGTAGATTGTCTTGCCCCAGTACATCTATCAAGTTCAGATCTGATGGTTGATGGTGGACAATGATCAGACATCAGAAGGCTGAAAGCATTCACTTGGCGACTTCATTCACTGAAAAATCCATAGATCAATGCTTCATGGTGATTCCACTATAGGAAGATTAGTAGATTTAAGATTTTCAAGATGGATCGGGTTGCAAGAAGATATGCTCCCATGAACCGAGATCACATCCCAAGTTTTCCAAATAAAATTCCCAAGGTGGATTGGTTTCAGAATTTTTCTAAGTTTAGAAATGTGGAAGGTAATGACGCTGCTCTTCATCTAGTGAAATTTCACATTCATGTGCATAAATTAAAGATCAATTTTCCTTAAGACTGTTTGATGAAAATGTTAATGGCTACTTTGGAAGACGAAGCCTGATCTTGGTATGAAAGTTTGCCACCTACTTCTATTTATTGCTTAAAATATTTTCATGCAATATTCTTTGTAAGGTATCAAGAATCATATCCATCCTTGGCCTTAGTTCAGAACTGTTGTAAACACATTAGTAGTTTTATTGAAGATCTTGAGAATTTTTACGGACATGATGACTTGATGGATGGAGAAATCATGGAAGCATTGTATGAAAATCCATTTCAGCAGCATAAAGAGAGTGATACTTATCAATATGATCAGGAAAATTTGTAGCAGGATCAAGATTTTATTACGGTGGAAGATGAAGGAATTTTTCATCTTGACAGTCAACAGGAATTACATGAAATGGCTCAGCAGTATGAGGAAAATTTGTACACTCCTTCACTTGAAATTAATGAAGACAATCATTGTTTGAGCAAGAGAAAACAAAAAGTATTATCTCCTCTGTCTGAAGACGAGATAGATCAACTCTTGAATGGTCATGTTCCAACTCAAGTTAATGCATATCTACAGTGTGCACATGGTCAAGAAGGTGATGGTGGAACTTCTTCCTCTTCTGAAAAGGATGACAGTCCTGTAAGCAGCTTTATAGATCAGCAGGTTGAAGATGTCCATATAGCTGAAAGTGATGAAAGAAAAAGTGTCGTTTCAAATCTGTCCATAGAAGAAAACAGCATGCAGGGAATTTAAGTTTCGAATTTAGAAAGTGATAACGTTAAGTTAGCCATTTCATATTTTAATGACCAAGAATACCTTGTACTGAATCCCGTGAAGGAGAACTCTGCTACTGAAAACATCTGGAATAAAGAAGACAGAGTTATGAATCCAAACGTTCTCATGTCATCAAAACAAAGCCTTCATAAAGAGGTAATCCAGTCTGTTCAAGTAAGTGAAAAAGATCTGAATGAATTTATGGTAGATGATATAAATGATAGTGTTGGGTTTCAAGAATATTTTGAAGTTTCTTTTCTTATGATTGATTAATTTAATGAGGACCATGATAATCTAGTTGTTATATCATATGAAGATGACCTGCAATATGTTCAGACTATAGAAGAGCAGAACATTTAGCACTGCCTTTCAGATTGTTCTTCATATGCCTCATGTTTTGAAACGTTCTTTGAAGAGGAAATCTACTCATCTACTTGTTCAGAATTTTTTGAGGACCAGCAACATACTGAAGTACATTATGAAGAAAGATCGGAAGCAAGAGAAAAAGACACCTTGTTTCTTAAACAGGAGGTAAATCTTCATGTTTTTTAGGATCCAATGGCAAATCTGTTGCAGTCAGCAGTGAAGGTGATTATTGCAGTATTCAGTGATGAAGGAGATCATGGTCAACTATGTTTTTGGATGCCCAATTACAAGTATCTATTGTTGACCAGGAGATCTGATCAGGAGAATCAATCAAGAAGGCATCTGCTTGATTGGTTACACTGGCATTTTGATATAGTTTGATCGTATATTTCCTTGTAAGAAACACAGGTGGTCATGTACTACCACCAAGCTTTAAGTTTTAAGTTCAGGTCTTAGTCATTTTGAGTTATTTTGGTAAAGTCAAGTTTTTCAGTCATTTCAGTTTTAAATTTGAGTTAGTTTGAGTCAATGTTTTAGTCAATAAATCATGTAATAGTCTGGTATTGATTTGGACTCCATATCCCAATGGACGAAGGCACTGTCTGCTCTCCCAAAGATCTGCATTTCTTAGCACCTCCAAGGAGCTGGAGCTACCATCCCCATTGGAGCCAATGTTAGAGTCAGTCTTGTTAATCCTCCATCAGATATCAAAACTCTTTTTGCATTTCATTTTTAGGTGTCTTACTCGATTCCTTCAGTTGCATTCTGTTAGGGGCATGCCATTGACTAACAGAAGGGCTTGGTGTTCTCGTTTCCCTAATTCTTTGTACCTGCCGGGTTGGTCAAAATTTCTCAAAATTCATCAAAGTTCATCTCATGTTATTGTAGTCTTGGATGTTATTTTAGTCAACAAAGAGTCATTTTAGCTTCTAGGTCTAGGGTTTGGTCTTCAGAAATATTAAACAATGCCCACAGGCCATGAGGATGTTTTCAATAAGTTTTCAGTTCAAGATTTTCATTATCAAATATGCTCGAGGATGTTTCTTCTTCAAAACTCTATTTTGAAGAAGAAATTGTCAAATTTGTTTTTGTAATAAATATGTATCTTTCTGCCATGTAGTACTTTACATGCAAACTCTGGTGATCCTTTGCCAAAGTCCACAGCCAATCATCCCTGTGAACAAACAAAGAGTTTCATCATTCAAAAATTCAAAGGAAGTAAAACAGAATTGAAGAGAAATGTCAAAGTTTCAAACTTTACAAAGTGAGTTTGCCAAATCAAAAAATCAAAGTCATTGAAACATTAAGATATTTTCAGTGTTTATACGATTTGTTTGCAAGCCAAGAGACAAGCATGAAAGCCAAAGAAAAATGTGGAAAGGCAAAGTCAGTTGTTTGGAAGGAAAACTCTGTGTGAAATCCAGGCGCGGCGCACTGGGAAACTGTCGCAGTGCACTGGCTCCGCACGACACATAGAGTTGATTTTCTCAATGCAAATTTGCACTGGTGCGGCGCACTGGGCGTGCTACGTGGCACACTGAGCCGACAAACAAAACTTTTATCACTGGAATCCAAAAACTTCAAACCGACTCAGTTTGCCTCGCACCAAGGCATTACATGAGTGCATCAACACTTATGTCGGCGAGCACTCACAATAAGGAAACTCCAGTTGAAAATGCAAGCTGTTGTTAATGCCAACGTAAACGAGGAACAGGCTATCTGTTGGCATTTTCTTCAGAGCTGTTTTACTGTTTTGAAGCTACTCAACCTGTACATGTTATGTATAAACACACAATTGAAAGGTATTGGCATTCTCTCAATGAGGAGACTGGTGGCACGAATGATATTCTCTATCAGCCGTACTTGTTAAGTCGATAAAAATTCTCAGTTTGGCACATCTCTACGATAAACCTTGTTTTTTGGGTCCTCTAGCTCTTCCAGGTGAATAGCCTCTCTCGGTTTCATGCCAATACTCATATCTCAGTGGTTATTGAATCTCAAATTGCTTGGCATCTATTTCACTGGACAAAAAAATGGCATATGCTGATTTTATGAACGTGTCTTGATCAGCGGAATTCTCACTATGTCACCTCTCCCTTTCTTGTAGCAAAGTAAATTGTCCTGCATTTTTTAGATGCGTAAATTGTTTCTCATGGCTAAAGGTTGTAAAAACATGGAGTCCATCAAGATTGGAGGATTCTATAGAGTCACAGATGTTGGTTTTAGTGCGCTCATACACGCTTGCAAAAATTTGAAAACTTTTGAACTCTACAACACATTTCATTTGTTTGATTTGGCTTTTCATGATCTTCTAGCTACCTCTCTTGCCTTTGTGTCTGTCAGACTGATCTCATGCTATCTTTTAACTAGTGAATAATTGGAACACATTACTCTCTACGCAGACCTAGAGGTGCTTGACCTCACAGGCTGTAAAAGTGTAGATGGTGATGGTCTACAAAGATTGATGACTGACATTGTCTATGTAGCTTTCTTAGGAGAAGTGATTGCTTCCCTTCATTAAAAGGCAAAATATTCAGTCAAAGTTGTTTTTATTAAGAATTAGTGTTTATGGAAACAACAAAAAGAATGTGAACAGTCAAAGACCGAATGCCACAAAGACATATACCGTGGAAAAGAAATAGGAACAAATGGTCTATTTCTGACTTAAGTTACGATTAAGAAGGGATACACAACCATAGTTTCTGCCTCTTCATTGGTTATCAACATATTTCACATGTAACACTACCCCTTTTTAGAACAGATGGCTGGCTCTTCATCTTTTGTTTGTTAATAACGATTAAATAATCCCTCATTTTGTGTCGATCTGTTTTCCCACAGATAGTTTTATTTATTGTATGAAAAATCATTTGTAAGGGGTTGGAATTTCTGGGAGTAGTTTAGAGGAAAAAACCAGTGCTTTCATTGTATAGTTTTGGTAGAGGATTAATGAAAAGATGCAGCTCTGATTTATGAGATTCATGTGGTGTGAATTTGGCATAAGTGTCTTCTTACTGTTTCATATGTATTTTGTGATGTTTTACAGTTCATTCATAATCATTTCCAGTTGAATGCTTTTAAGTAAGAAAGGTAGAATCCAATTTACTGCTCTGCCTTGGGAAAGTGTTCATGTTCTGTGTGTCTTCTTCCGTCTAAAAAGGATTCATCACATATGCCCTTTTCAGCCTTCTCAACAGTCTTTCCACTCCATATTATTTCAAATTTGATTGCTAAGCTTCCTGCCTATCTTGCCTCATGAAACACTCTGTGTCTTTGATTTAATTTCTCAGCTTATACTGCTCTTTGTCTCATACAGCCGAGGAAACACAGTCATTTATTAAACTACCTCTTTCATATCTATTTACTAGCCTAAAATTAGTTTCCCATTTCAATTCATCTCAAGCCTCATTGAAATACTTTTCGCTGAGATTGACCCAGAGAGAGCCCTCTCCTGTCCTCGTAGGGCTAGCTACGAGGTTGAGCGTGGTTTGATGTTGAACCTAGAAGCTTTCCTTTTCATCCTGAGGAAAATCTAGGCTCTAACAGAATGTAAAGAGTTTATGATTTAAAGGAAAAGATGAAGAAATAGATGGTAAATACATACCTTTTCTAATGGTCAACAAACCCCCTTGCTTACCCTTTTTAATGCCTTCATGAAAACGTTGTAATTGACATGCAAGGCAGTTAGAGAATAGGTTGGAGAAGGATTTTCATGCAGTGGTCTAAAACCATGATTTCTAGCTAAAACTTAAAAAATATGCCCTGTCTAGCCTTCAAGAAATTCATATAGGGCCTTATACCCTGGTGCAGGATACCAGATGATTGGACTTCGAAACCTACAGCCTAACCAATACGGGCCTTCTCTCAAGATGAGGTTACCATAGGTAGTAAGGTGATCAGCAGCTAGCTTAAAATTTTTGTAATTGAATGGCTCTCTGTCTTGGACATTCCGATTGGAAGTCTTGTATCAGAGTTAGTTGTTTCTATGGAAAGGTCTTTGATGGCTAGGAAGTACTCTACCCCTTGCTAGACAACTATTGTGTGAATGGGTCCCAATGTCTGGTGTTGTGGGGAAAAGTATCCGATGCGGATGACACTAACCCTACTCTAAAGGTGACAGTCTTTAGCAACAACTGAATGTAAAGTTTTCATGTTCTACTTTATGAAAATACAGAGAGAATGGAAAGAAGGTCAACCAACCTGGTGTCTTTCGCTTAGTCGATCCTTGTCCTTCTCTCTTTGTATCTCGTTCCCAGCTCTTTTCTCTCCTAGCCGATCCAGCTACACACAGAAACTACACAAAACAAGAGAGCAAACTACAAGATACATGTACTCATAACTGAAGCATGGATTAGGGTGCATCAAATATACATGTAAACACAAAACATCTATGTAAAAAAAGTATATAGGATAACATGCAAACTTTATTGATAGAAAGTAACAGGGTTCCAGAGGAAGTTACAACCAATGATGATGGCTCCAATCCAGCAGCACCTCCTCGGCAGCAAGAACTCTCCTCTTCACCTCTAGTAAAACAATCACCCAATAGCTCTGACTGCAAACCAACAGCACCTCCTTGCTTATACAAAATTCCAGCCTCCCTAGACCTCATAGAAGAGCTCTATATATAGGATAGAAGAGGAAAGGATGAGTCAGCTTGAGACTGACATGAAGCTGCCTTGTGTCCTCTCCCTCTTCAGTTAATCTTCAGTTCTTGTGTCCACTTGGAGATCCTTGCTTACACATGGTGATCAAGTACCTCTTACTCATCACAGGGCGAATCTCATGACCCAAGTGTCAGTTTGGAAGCTTCCTGGGAAGTTGACACCTTGCAGGATGATTGTGCCACTTGGCCAATCTCGCCCAGCGCAGGTAGCCTTCATTAATATTGACTTCCAGCGCAGGTACAGAGTGGGACAGTTGCATTCCAGCGCAGAAGCTCAGTTAAGCAGCTGACATGATCCAAAATAAGCCTGTTTTGAAGTGTTTTCAGGTGGAGAACTGATTGGAAGTGTTGTTGGTTGATGACCTTGTTCTTTTAGGGGTAAGAACAACATGTTTAGGGACTGAGGATCCCTGTAATTATTGACATTCCATGCTCCTTGACGCGAGGCACAAAAATGTCTATAACAGTTGCCCCCTAAAGTATGAGGCCGTTTATCGGGTGAAATGCTTTAGCTAGAGGGTCCGAAGTTCGTTCCAGTGCTGAGGAGAGTGCCCTGTAATACAATACAATACAATACATTATCTTTCATTCAATTTCATGGTCTAGCTGAGGCGGGCATTCCCATGCTCAGCTTTTATAAATACATTTTGCTACATATGACAGACGATCGTCTGATGATAGACTGATAATCTTCCGCTGAAATTATCATCCTTTGATAGGATGATCATCTGTTGCAATGATGTACATGGCAAATGTTTTTATATTTCCTGAATATATATCGCAGCCTGGATGGATGAAACTATATCCGGGGTCTTCAAACTCGTTCGATCTTCACTCTAAGTACAAGTCGATCCATGTGAGAATTGCGCTGAAGTCGAACATGGAAAGACATCGCTTGATTACCGGTCAATAATGAAAACCGTTAACAAGCGCGAGAGGAATCACCAATAATGACAATGATCCTCAAGGTACTGAAGTACAATTCACGTGGCGTGAATAAAGGACTTGGCGTCGAATGCCACGCAAAATCTTCTGGTCGAAGGTCATTGATGTATACCTGTCGTCGGAAGTGAGAAACTTGCCATTGAGGCATGCAAGCTTCAAAGTACTGATGGGGGTGTTCCTAGATCAACTTCTTGGATAATGAGCTGATGTCGACAAGAAGCGATCCGTCAAAGGAGGGCCTTAATGAATCCCACATCAATGACACGGAACGGAGCTAATGATTTAGTGGAGGTGGAAACAAACTGTGACATATGATTCAGGGTGGCGCTCATGAAATGGATGAAGGATAATGTATGGCAGTGGATGGGACACGGTTGACACTTTCAGAATGACCCCTCTTGAACATATAACGACACTGATGCGATGGATCGGTAGCATTACCCCAAATGGATGGTGTGGCGAGGACCATGGTGATGAGACCGGTGAATGAAACAACCCAACCCGATATGGTACGGAGGAAAAGTGTCATGTTCAAGAGTGACTTGCTACCTCTAAACTTTGATGTTCTCCCAATTTTTCCCCAGTCATTTCTGACCAGTACCTCTTTATTTTTGTCAAGCTTGAGGAGGATAACATATGCTTGTTCTATAACCTGCCCTTCGGGCAAGCCCATCGCTAAGATTTAACGAGCCTAGCGATAGGGAAACTCGTTCTCATCTAAAGACAAGTTTGTCGCTACTTAATCATTTTAACGAGTCTAACGACAAAGAAAACTCGGTCCTTTTCATTTTTAGAGAGTCTGAAAAGGTACAGAAAGTCAACTCCATAATTCCTTTTTCGTCAGCATATCCCTTAAGTCCGAAAAAGTATAAAACAATACAGAAGGGATGGCTGTTCGGTACTTTTAACGAGCCGAACCAGACAAGCGCTCGATCCTTTTGTGCAATAATCCCTCAGGTCCAAAAAGATTAAAATTTAGAGGAGGGATAGCGTTCCTGTCATTTAACGAGCTGGAAGGCCAAAACTCGGCAAACTTTTCATATTTTACGAGTCAGTGAAAAGAGCTGAAAGAAGACTCGTCTTTTGAGGAACGAGTGATAAACAGGGATAGCTACAGATTCCAGGTACAGGTTGGAATTTTCCAATCACGGCAGTGTCACGAGGATGGCTAGGTGAAATCACTCTTCGCAGCTGTTTCTCAAAAGAGGTAAACACACAAATGGAAGTGAATGGATCGGCCAAATGAACGGTGGAGGTGATGGATGACAACACGATCAAGGCTCTTATGGCTGATGAATTTACGATCTCAAAAGGTTATTTACCGGTTCATTTTTTCCATGAGCTTGAACTCTGGGGGAAACTTTTGCTCACACTTTTCTATTTTTTAACGAGCATGGATTCAGGCCTAAAACTGCTCGGATTTGCATTTATTTTTTAACGAGCATGAACTATATGCTAAAACTGCTCGATATACCAGTCATATGAAGAACGCCTCTCGTAAGGACCAATTTTTATAGAGCTTATGCCTTACCACAGCTATGCTCTAATTTTGGCAAATTTTACTTTTGCCCCACAGGCTTTCTTTATGCAAGTTTGGAAACGGCTAATCCTACGAGTTTAACGGGTTAGACCTACAGGTTTAAAGGGAGGACCTAAAAATTTAAAAAATAAATAGTCGTCCCTTGCTTGCATTCCAAAAGGTTGCATGCCCCCAGGTATAGGATAGAATTTCGAGGCTGCCCCTCCTCTCCCCTACCTTTGCTTTTCTTTGGGTGTTCACAGTTACTTGTCATCTTGCCAATCTAATGTTAACGATGCTAGTCTTCTCGTTATTCTAAGGGGTCTTACGCAGTACTCAGACTTCCCGTCGGCCCACTTTTAACAAACAGCTATTTGTGACAATAGAAGAACACTACTCAAAGACAAAACATTGGTATTATTGAGGGAGGCTTGCCTCTTTCTTATTATCCAAAGACGGTTCTATTTGCTGCCGCAAATCAATCTCTTTCTTCGGCGGTGTCTATCATTGGGTTTTCCAAAGATGGTTACCCTCTGTCACAACAATACGGTCCTCTTCTTTGTAGGCTGCCCCTGCTTATCCTTCAAAACACATGTTTCGATGGGCGAGGCTTGAATTCAAAGATGTTGACTACTTGTTGCAATAAGGGAATTCCTACTTGGGCATTGCCCACTTTTTTAGACAAAGGTGAATGATTCCCAGACACATAACTTTAACAAAAGATTATTATTCCAGAACAACCCCACTTCCTACGGACGGGGTACGGACCAGTCATATTCTTCTGCGGAAATTCTTCCTTATACCCGGAGTTTCTTCTACCCGAAGCAGACCAGGGTGCATGCCCCCTGGGTCCTAGTCTTTATTTCTGAATCACTCGCACTCATCGGGAAGTAGGACCGGGGGTGGAGGCGTATCTTGAGTGAATAGACCATTTAGGATTGGTATTTGACTATTTGCTATGCGAGATCCCGGAAATGAAAGTTGGTCTACGAGCTTGACCATCCTTCCTTCGTGTGGAAAACACATTACTCTAAAGAGTGAGGAGACTATCGCTCCCATGCAATAAATATAGTCACGTCCAAGGAGTAGGTTATAATCCAAGGGTCCTTGGATGACCAACACGTTCATCTCAACAGTCTTCCCCTTCAATGTAACAGGTACATTGGGGAGGATCCCTAATGGTCGACTGGTTCCTTTATCAAAGCCCGAGAGATTTCTCAACTCAGGTAAAAGCGCTGGAGAACCCAGTGCTTTCCAAGCAATAGAGGAAAGGATACTCACAGACGCCCCTTCATCAATGATAGTACCAGCCATAATCATTCTATAGATCTGGACAATGATTCTGAATGGTATACTGGCTGGTAACCGGGGTCTGCCTAGTTGATTCCAATCAAAGGATACAACCACGTTGCTTGGTGGTGGGACCGAATATACGGCCGGATATGACCTTGATGTTGTTCCTTCCTGCGATAAAGGAATGGGCGCATTGCCCTGACGCTCATCAGAGTCAGCGCTGATATAAAGAACCTGGATGGTGTCATCCTTATTCTTTTCAGCTAGAGTGTCGCATGAAGATGACTCTTTAGCGACGGTGTCATTTGAAGACGGATCTTCAATGACGAAGTCATTAGACGATAGAACCTCTGAAGGAAGAACCGGGTCAACTGCCGTTTCGACCTTTAGACTTTCATCTGGTCTGGATTCGGTAGGTTCATTGTCAATGACCGACACTTCAGCTGACCACTTAAGAGGGTCAACTGGATTTACAACTATCGAGGGATTAGGCGCGAGTTTTTGATATCCAGGCGGGAGTCGCAACGGTGACACCGGGCGATCTTCCAAAACTCTCTTGGCCTCATCTAAGAATGGACATTTTTGGATGGCATGATTACCTTCACACAATAGACAGGGTGATCTTGGTCCCCTTCTTCGTCCTTTACTCTCGCTAGTTGACGGAATGCAATCAACTTGACAACCAGAGGTTGATGCTACCGGATTGTGCAACCTTGGGGACCAGTCCTTCAGTATCCGGGGAATACAAGGACAATCATGATGGAAATGGATCCCTTTGCAAATGACACATGGCGATTTAGGCCCGGTTGGTGCAGTGTGTGGGTTTTTGTCAGTTTTCTTCTGCTTGCCCCCAGTCGCCTTCGCCAGAGGCTCCTTCTGCTTCTTTCCTTTCTTCTTCTTTTCCTTCTTCTCCTTGGGAGGCTGACTTTTGCCGGCTCTTCCTTGCGAAGACGAAGGATCAGAGGAAGTATCATAAGAAGTGGAAGGCTGGTGGGTAGTTCTAGATTGTTCTGACTATTGATTCGACTGCTCAGGATTAGTGGCGATTTGGACTACATTAGTTGAAAAGAGCCAAACAGGGAGGCCAATTGTCAATCCTGGAAGCTACAATGTAGCCATATGAGGCGCACCAACATCTCCCCAAGAGGAGAAGGGATTTGGACTTCCGCCAAGGTTACTTCCTTGGTTGGTGGGCTCCATACTTTTCAACTGAAGGATCAACGTGGGAATAATAGGTGATTATGTTCCGCTTAAAATAAATTTTATTTACGACGCTTTTAGACACAAACTTGCTTTTTCATGTTTTAAGAGTCGAGAAAAAGCTAAAGATGACTCTAGTCGCCTTCGATGTATTAACGAGCCCGAAGTGACAAATGCTCGGTTGGACTTTTTCAGTTATAGAGTTTGAAAAAGGCCAAAAGAAACTGCTCTGGAGATCTAGGCAGAGGGTGTGCCAAACCTTTCGCGAAACCACAGAATACGTTTTACGGTACGGGTGGTCGATCTTCGTGAATGCTGTGTTCACTGCATCGCGATCAGTAGGGCGGCCGACACGGCTTCCTAAGGATAAAGGATAAAAGCCTATAGGGGTCTCCCAATATACTCGACGGTACGCGGGAGCTCAAGTCCGTGTTAGTGCCACCAACTCTCAGGAGGAATCACCCACCTTCGTAGAGATCGACAGTCACTATGTTTAACGACGCCGGAACACGTCTCTACCTAGACCTCTAGATGTTTGCGTTAAATTCCAAAGCGTTGTTATGTAAATTGAGTTTATTTTAATGTTGATCTTTCTTATCAGTTTGCCTTTCAGGTTCGCCACGAGATGTATATATACAACTTCCTATATGCAATCTAAGAATGAGAAGCAAAATCTTTTCAATCTTTCAACTTTGAAAACCTTAATCTACTTGAGGAAAGAGAAAGACACAACTTTTTCCACAGATCAAAGAACACACACTAAAATGCACACTTTCCTAAATCATCAAGCATACAGTCAAATGCAAAATGCACAATGCATGTATTTCTTTTCGTTATCCTTAATGTTGATGCTAACAAAAGGAAACTGTTGTGCGATTTTTGAATCAACTTTCAAGTAGAAATAAACAAGCTTGTCCACAATCAAAACGACACCTTATGAAAGACTTGTTTAAAATATAGGAAATGTATAGATTCAAACCATAAAGTGAAAAGCAAACAAACTCAAACAGCCATGAACAGTAATAAAACTAACTCATAAGATCACAAAGATACTTTTACAGTTCAGGATCTAAGAGGTCACAGCTATACTGGTTCGCTTTTCACAATGGGAAACTGGAACTGAAACAAGAAATACTGAAAGAACATTCACAGTTTCATCACACAACTGAGGCGGAATAATGTCAAGGAGAAGTGGTCTACAGCAAGTACAATGACCAGCAAGCAATCAGCAAGAAAAACAGTGAAAACAGGGCCAAGACACAAAGGAAGAGCTGAGCTAGACTAAGGCTAACTGGACCAGCGCAGGTGCTAGTCTGCCAGTTTCACTCTCAGCGCAGTTCCTGAAGGGAGTACCTGCGCTGTAATGCAGACTGCCTGTGGACAGCCTGCACTGACTTACGAGAGTTACGTCTGCTAAGAATTCCGGGTCATAAAAAGCTCAAAAATGCACTGTTTTTGCTGAAATAAAAAGCTATAGGTCAAGTACAGGCTAAGGGATGATCAAGAGGATGAAGATCTATCACAAAGAGTAAAGATTCATCTGTAGATTATCTCTTTAAATCTTGAATTTGCTCAGAAAAGGAGCAAGAGTAGCAGACCCTCTACTTCGCTTTTGATATAGTCAAAAGCTTTTCGATTTGGTACTCTTTTCTTCAAGAAATGAATAGAAAAATACTACAAACAACAACAAGATACTAGGATCCCCAGCGGAGTCGCCAGTTTGTTGTGGGGAAAAGTATCCGATGCGGATGACACTAACCCTACTCTAAAGGTGACAGTCTTTAGCAACAACTGAATGTAAAGTTTTCATGTTCTACTTTATGAAAATACAGAGAGAATGGAAAGAAGGTCAACCAACCTGGTGTCTTTCGCTTAGTCGATCCTTGTCCTTCTCTCTTTGTATCTCGTTCCCAGCTCTTTGCTCTCCTAGCCGATCCAGCTACACACAGAAACTGCACAAAACAAGAGAGAAAACTACAAGATACATGTACTCATAACTGAAGCATGGATTAGGGTGCATCAAATATACATGTAAACACAAAATATTTATGTAAAACAAGTATATAGGAGAACATGCAAACTTTATTGATAGAAAGTAACAGGGTTCCAGAGGAAGTTACAACCAATGATGATGGCTCCAATCCAGCAGCACCTCCTCGGCAGCAAGAACTCTCCTCTTCACCTCTAGTAAAACAATCACCCAATAGCTCTGACTGCAAACCAACAGCACCTCCTTGCTTATACAAAATTCCAGCCTCCCTAGACCTCATAGCAGAGCTCTATATATAGGATAGAAGAGGAAAGGATGAGTCAGCTTGAGACTGACATGAAGCTGCCTTGTGTCCTCTCCCTCTTCAGTTAATCTTCAGTTCCTATGTCCACTTGGAGATCCTTGCTTACACATGGTGATCAAGTACCTCTTACTCATCACAGGGCGAATCTCATGACCCAAGTGTCAGTTTGGAAGCTTCCTGGGCAGTTGACACCTTGCAGGATGACTGTGCCACTTGGCCAATCTCGCCCAGCGCAGGTAGCCTTCATTAATATTGACTTCCAGCATAGGTACAGAGTGGGACAGTTGCATTCCAGCGCAGAAGCTCAGTTAAGCAGCTGACATGATCCAAAATAAGCCTGTTTTGAAGTGTTTTCAGGTGGAGAACTGATTGGAAGTGCTGTTGGTTGATGACCTTGTTCTTTTAGGGGTAAGAACAACATGTTTAGGGACTGAGGATCCCTATAATTATTGACATTCCATGCTCCTTGACGCGAGGCACAAAAATGTCTATAACATCTGGATCACACCCTTCTTTCTCATTAAGCTTCTATGCTTATTCCACAATTGCAATGGGTTTCTAGGTTCACCCCTTACCCACAGATCTAACCCATTCTCCTGTCTTTGGAAGGTATTGTGGGCTTTAAGCCACTTTATCTAGTTAACAGCAAAAGAGATGAATTCCTGAAGCTGCATATCACCCACAAAAGGGCTAGGGTTCTCTTCCATTTTTCCATCCAACACAAGATTATGCAAATAAAACTCACATAGCAATCGCTAGACTTTCACCCCATAATGCTTACAGCAGTTTATGAAATCATCAATAGTTTTTAGCTCTATAGGCACCCCTGCCTTGACAGCCTTAATTTTCAATTGTAAATACCTTTCCATAAAAAATAAAGCATAGTTTTTGGCAGGTGCCCTACATGCTAGAACATCAGTATACAGAGAACATAAGGTATCCATTTGACTCATAACTGTATCTAGTCTATTGGTTACCTTTTTAACTTTTCCCTCTACCCTTCGCCATCTATCGAAGGCCTCGCTCTGCGATGCATTGATGTTCTTTACCTGTTGTAACTTCTGATATTTCTCTTGAGGAACAGTTTCCTTTGTGTGCTTTTCTATCGTTTGTTGGGCCTGTGCCAAATCCTTTTGAAGTTTCATTATCCTCGGATCATTGTCCATCATAACATTTTTGGGCTGGAGATCTACCTGGATCTCCTTATTACGACATCTAGTTCTTATAGTCTGTGTTTCCTTCTCATGAACTGTCCGATCAATCGTGATGCTAGAGGAAAATGCCTCTGTCTAGACGTCCTTATTACAAACTGGTGTGTTTTCTATTTGGGCTTGTGCACTTGTAACAGCCATGTGTTGTTCCTTACGGTCCTGAATAATAATGGGTTTGACTTGAGTCCTTTTGGTCTTCATTTTATGGGGTTTCGCCTGGGTGGATGCATGCTTTGCTCTAGGGGGTCTTTTTGAGATTTTACCCATTTTTAGGACCCATATTTGTTGTCTGAGTTGTTTAATTACATTTAGCAGTCATTGTTGTTCCTTTCGCAACTTTTTTATTTTATTTGTTTTCTTCGAAGGAACAACTATTTCTTTTCTTGGGCCTGGGCTTTGTTCTTCAGGGATTGTACGCTTGCCCTGGCTTATTTCCATGTTTTCTTCTTGGAACACTTCTTCGGTGTTCTCATCCTCCTAATTAGGTTTTTCAGAGGAGGAAACGCTGGTTTGATCTATTGTTTCTCAGGTGATTTCTTCTTCTACTTCTTCTTCGTCATTCATTTCTTCGGATACACTCTTATTGTGAGTAGAGTGTTCCTAAGACTATCCTTCTTCTTTTTCCTCATCACACATCTCCTCAAATGAACTCTTACTATGAGTAGAGTGTTCCTATCATTGTCCTGCCTGGATATCGGGCTTGAGTGGGCTGTGGGGCTAGACATACTCACCCATATTGGCCAAAATTTGTGCCAATTCATCTTCTTACAGAGGGTTTTGTAATGGGCTTTCGCTGGGTTTCTTTGCTTCCTCCCCTTCTTCCTCGCCGGAGTGCTTAGTCTCCTCTTCTGGTTCCTCTTCTGCATTTTCTTCTAATTCTTCTTCTTCATTTTCCCCTCCTTCAAGTTGTGGGGGTTGATCGTCTTTTGAGTCATGTATTTCTATTGGCTGGCTACTGTTTTCTTGGGGATTTCCTAGAATTCCTCTGCTTCTCCCCAATCTGAAGGATTGTCTTCATTTCTGCGGTCTAATTGATGTGCTAGCAGTGCTTTTTCGTTTTGTGGCTGGTAAGGCCAATCCCCCATCTATTGAGAAAACCAATTCTTCCCAACTACTCTGCTGTTGGGCGAGACTATAACTGACTATTAGCTAAATTAAACGGTGATGAATTACTACTGATTCTACATGACGATATTTTCTTATACTTCGGGCAGCATCATGCAATAAAAAATTTAAGTATGCGGGCAAATTCACAGCACATTTTTGTTTTAATACAGCTAACAATTTGAGATGGCGTGGTCTTACCATGTCTTTTCTGCCATTGCAAGTGATGTAGCTTTGCATAATTCTGGCTAATTCTACCCAAGGTTCTCCCAGGGTTGCAGGCAAAAATCCTTTTCCTTTGGTAGCAAGGCTCTGTCCTTCATCTTGGAAGATGGTTATAGTGTCTTGAAGTCTCATTTTTTCCAGGGTCCATACTGGTCCAATAAATAGCAATCATGATACTTCAACAATTATCACATTTGTTATTGTTATTTGCCTCCTCCTCACCATGGAATGATTTTCCTGCAAATTCTGCAGAAATTCAATGGCCACCATCTCATTAGATTGATGTAGTCGGTTAAGGTAGGAAATCCATCCTGCTCTTGCTAATATTTCACGTGCAGCGTCGAAGACCATTAACACCTGTGGTTCACTGCGTATTGATCTACCTCCCATTTTTTTCAAGCTTAGCACACTATTAATTTTTCTAGAGAAAAAACACAGAGATGACGATGGAACAGCAAGTTGTTCAAGCTTTAGCTCACTGTTAATTTTTACAGAGAAAAAACACAGAAATGACGATGGAACAGCAAGTTGTGCATATTGGGAAATATAATACCGTTAAAATTGTTATTCCTAAGTTTTGATAGAGTCATAATACCTCCAAATAATGAGTTGACACATATGCCAATGTATTATGGAGATCACCTGCACCCCCCTGAAATGTGATAGGCCATCCTCAGCCGGCAAATAAAGGAATAGCATGCTGGACTGCAGTCATACAGGAAAATAAAGGAATGGCGTATAGATCCATGACATGTTTACAAAAATCAGCTTATTATTGAAATCGAGGCTTATGATGAAAATAATGAATAAATATGGAAATGTCATGATATGATGCGAAAAATAGAGGATAAGACAGCTTGACATAAGTAAAAGTTCTTATGTGGCCATTATACACTTTAACCAATATGATTTATTTATAAATGGTTTTCATGTATAAAAGGTTCGAAAGGATTATATAACATAATCTCATTTGAAATCAATATAAAGATATAAGAAGAAGGGTTTATAATGACTATTGGTGTATAAAAATATGACTTCAATACCATCAACAGAGCTCTGTTGCCCACATGTGTCCATAACCTTGACAGAGTTACTTATTTCACCCTTGGAACCATAATCCCTTCTGTATGCCTAGGAAAGTGTTGTGTGATGTTATAATGGATGCCATTGTGCTGGCTTGGTAACGAGATGAATCACAATGCCATTCACCAGGAAGGAGTGAAAGGTGGGCAGGCCGGCTCGTTATGAGACCGCCTGTTCCAAGGACTCTTTTTTTTATATTTCTAATATGCCTCTTTGATCATCCCCCTGGTGTGGTGGCCATAGTGGGGATGCCACTTCACTTGCTTCCTTATGATCATGGTAGGATGGCTCTTGATGAGACCCCCTATCCTTCATCTGCCAAATCATGTTAGTAATCATATAGATATGTATTTTTTTTCTTTTCTTTTACATAGCACTTTCCTATTTATATACAGAGGATGGCTCATCACTCCTTAAGAGTAGGGATGGTGGAAGAAGTTTGAGCATCTCAATAGAGGAAAATATGCCCTTATTCTTATTCAATAATAATGATCAAAGAGGATTATGAAGATTTTAAGGAATAACCAACATGATAAAATAATCAATCAAATTGGTTTTAGTGAAAATAAAGACAACAAATTAATATAAATAGTTGTGTCCTTTCCTCTTTTTCTTATCAATTCAAAGCAATTTCTCTAAAGATAACGATTTTTATTTAGTTACTGATTTCAGTATCCTCTAGTTTTTGTATTCTTGCATAAATGTATAGTTGAACCTTAAATGAACCATCATTCACAAAAATCCTCTAGATGATGAAACACACATACATAAAAACAAAAAAATTCACTCAAAAAGTGTTGTTCCTTAGATGGAACAGTTGTTGTTCCTTAAGAAGGACAGCAAAAGAACATTTGCACGCAAAAATCATGGTTCCTTTAAGAGGAACAGCAAGCAAAAGAAAAAAAATACACTCGAAACTGTTGTTCCTTAAGAGGAACAGTAGTTGTTCCTTAATCGGAATAGAAAATAAAACAAGCGTGAAATAAAATACCGCTCCTTTGGTGGAACAACCTAAGATCATCCGAAATCGAAACTGTTGTTCGTTCGGAAAGAGTGGCAGAAAGAAAAAAAATGCAGAGGGTTGTTCCTTTAAAAGGAAAGGAAAAAAAATCTAGCAAAAGTGTTGATCCTTTGGAAAGGAATGGCAAAAATGCATAAATGTTGTTCCTTCATAAAGAAACAACAAAAATGAAAGTGTTGTTCCTTTGGAAAGGAACAATAGAAAAAGGAAAGTGATGTTCCTTCGAAAAGGAACAGCAAAAATGCAAAGATGTTGTTCCTTCAGAAAGGAACAACAAAAAATGAAACTGTTGTTTCTTCGAAAAGAAACGGCAAAAAAACAAAAGTGTTGTTCCTTTGGAAAGGAACAGCAAAAAACGAAAGTGTTGTTCCTTTGGAAAGGAATAGCAAAAATGCGGAAGTGTTGTTCCTTCAGAAAGGAACAACAAAACATGAAAATGTTGTTCCTTCGGAAATGAATAACAAAAAGGCGGAAATGCTATTCCTTCAGAAAGGAACAACAAAATGCAAAGGTGTTGTTCCTTTGGAAAGGAACAGCAAAACAACGGAAATGATGTTCCTTCAGAAAGGAATAGCAAAATGAAAAAGTGATATTCCTTCAAAAAGGAACAACAAAAAGGC
The DNA here is from genome assembly GCA_031772625.1 of Pinus tabuliformis. NCBI lineage: Eukaryota > Viridiplantae > Streptophyta > Pinopsida > Pinales > Pinaceae > Pinus > Pinus tabuliformis. Next base: position 685,305,510 of record CM062806.1, read on the forward strand.
GGAAATGTGGTTCCTTCGGAAAGGAACAGCAAAATGCAAAAGATGAAGAAATGAAAAAATTTGTACAGAAAGTAATTTATACAAGCAAAAAAGAAAAAGTCATGTACAAAATTTAAGAACAATGAAATTACTTAGTGAACCCATGCCGAGGAAGAATTATTTTCCTGAGCAAGAATCTGCATATCAAAATCTTCCCGAAGCTACTGGTAGAAGGATTCCCGAGTAAGCGGTTTATGGTATAGTCGCACTCGGTGGCCATTTGCTTTAAAGGTATGTCCACATCTGTCAATAGTGATCAAAGTAATGGTGCCATTGTCATGCACTTTCTGGATTTCATACGGTCCAAGCCAGTGAGTCTAATTTTTTTCCCGGAAAATCCTAAAACCTTGAGTCATATAGGAGTGCCCAATCTCCTTCGTGGAAGATTTTCTTTTTGATCAGGGCATCATGCCATTTTGCTCTCTGCTGTGGAATTATTGCAATTTGTTGAAGAGCCGAGAGCCTAGTTTCATCTAACGCGTTAATTTTCTATAATCTGTTAGTCTGGGCCTCATTTAAATCTAGACCAATCTCCTGTGTTGTTCTTAATGTTTGTATTTCGAACTCTATTGGAAAGATGGGTTCCTTTCCAAATACTAGCTGATATGGTGAATAACCGGTGGTGTTTCTCCACATTGTTCGGTATGCCCACAAGGCCTCTGGCAATCTTGAAGCCCAATCATGTCTGTGTGATGTAATGGTTTTTTTCAATACTGCCTCTATCACCTTATTCGTGCTCTCTACTTGGCCCTTTGCTTGTGGGTGATACAGAGTGGTAATTTTGTGTTGAATATGATAATTTTTTAATGTTGTAGCAATTTTATTACCTACAAACTATGGTTCTCCGTCCGTGATTATGTTCCTTAGGAGGCCATATCGTACAAATATTTGGAAGAGGAAATAAATCACAGAGTCCTCTGTAGCTCTTGGAAATTCCTCCGCTTCAACCCATTTTGTAACATACTCTATTGCTACTAGAATATATGTTTTCTAATTTGATGATGGGTTGATCGGACCAACAAAATCGAGCGCCCAACGCTCATATGGTTTGATTACCAACTGTGGGTTTAAAGGCATTTTGTCGGACTGTCCATGGCGTCCTGCTCTTTGGTAGTTGTCACAGGTTTGAACAAATTTCTTAGTGTCTTTAAAGATTGTGGGCCAGTAATACCCTGTTTGCAAAACCTTGTGACCAGTCCTTCGATCTGCGAAATGTTTGCCACATGGTCCGTCATGACAGGCTTTTAGAATGTAAAATATTCCATCTTCATGGACGCATCTTCTGATGTTCATATTTGCCCCTGTATGAAATAGGTAGCCCCCAATCCAAGTAAATTGGGTACTACATTGCACAATCTATTTTTGTTCATTGGAGGTTAGATGCTTTGGTAATTTTCCTATTGCTAAGTAATTTGCAACATCAGCATACTAGGGTGTCCTGACAGTAACAACAAATAAATGTTCATCTAGGAATTGATCTTCGACTGTTATTGCGTCTGCTGGCTTCGGCATTCGTGAGAGGAAATCAGCTACATGATTCTCTTTCCCTCTTCGATCTTTTATTGTGATGTCGAATTCCTACAATAATATCAACCATCTTGTTACTCTACCATTTGTAATAGGTTTATTTGCTAATTATTTTATGGTAGAGTGATCTATATATAAGACAACAGGATATCCAGTGATATAATGCCTAAATTTATTTACAGCATGTATTACAGCTAAAAACTCTTTTTCAGTAATAGTATAGTTTAGCTCAGTAGGAGACAAATTCTTGCTAATATAATAGATTGCATATGGTTTTTTGTTTTCTTCCTGCCAAAGGACTACTCCAATAGTTTTTTCTGAAGCATTTGATGAAATTTGAAATGGCAAGTCCCAATTTGGGCCTCTGAGCACTGGGGTTGTTGACACAAGATTTTTCAGATCCTCAAAAGCACGGTCACATTTATCTGTCCAAACAAAATCAACATTCCCTGTCAGTGCGTATAGAGGTGCAGCTATTTGAGAAAAATGTTCTATGAATCTCCTATAATAACGAGAAAATCCAAGAAAACTACATACCTCTATCTGTGTGGTAGGAGTAGGTATTAACAAAATTATTTGAATTTTGGCCGGATCTACCTGTATTCCAGCTACTGAGATATAATGACCTAGGATGAGCCCTTCGATCATCATCATATAGCACTTTTCATGGCTCAAGCAGAGCCTGGTGGCAATACATCATTGCGGCACCTTTTCCAATGTGTCTAGTGCTAGCTCAAAATCATCTCTGTATGGTGTGAAATCATCCATGTATACTTCAAGCCCTTCATTTATTAAATCTGAAAAGATGCTGAGGATGGCCCTCTGAAATGTGGCAAGGGCATTGCATAGGCCAAAGGGTAGGACTCTGTAAGAAAATGTTCCCCAAGGACAAGTAAAAGTAGTTTTTTCCTGGTCTTCAAGGGCAATCTGAATCTGATTGTATCCACTGAAGCCGTCCAAGAAAGAAAAGAATTTCTTTCTTGCTAATGTGTCTAATACCTGATCAATGAATGGAATGGGAAAGTGGTCTTTCTGGCTTGCTTTGTTTAATTCTCTGTAATTTACACAAATCCTCCACTTTCCATTCTTATTTGGCACCACTACTAGTGGAGAGACCCACTTGCTATCGAATATTGGATAAATAAAGTTTACATCCAAAATTTTTTGTAATTCAACTTTCTCAATATCTTTCAAGTGAGGGTTGAGTCTCCGTTGGGGTTGGCGAATGGGTCTAACATCGTTTTTTGCATAAATATGGTGCATACATAGCTGGGGATCAATTCCCTTCATGTCCATATAATCCCATGCAAAAGATTCCTTATATTTTCTCAGTAGTTGGACCAGCTTTTCTTCTTGTTCAAGGGTCAGGTTATTATTAATGTTCAAGGTTTTTCCTGGCTCAATATCTATAGTTTTGCTATTTGAAACAAAGGTAGTAGGTATTATTTGATCATGAGTGTCTTTGAGGGGATATTATTCTAGTTCATTGTCAAATGATGCCTCTATCATGTGACATTGTACATGGGATCTATGTTGGCATTATGAAACAAGTGTTGTCCTTGATGGCAAATCACACAGATGACAAATCATAGTGCAGCAGGTCAGCAGCAAGGATTTCATGATCAGATTACAAGAATGAAGAGAAAATATATATACACAGGTTCATTATGACCGAGCCACGTATACACGCGGGTTAGTCATTGAAAAGACGCGTATGCGTATACACACACTTTCGTGCAAGAGAAGGCACGTACATTGAGTTTTGGTCCATGGTAGTCCTTGGTATTTGAACCTAAGGTTTTGGACCATAGTATCTCGTCAGATGTGTTGATCCCAAGTATTGGGTCCATGGTATTGGTTTGTTATGGTTTTGGACCATGGTATTGAGCAAGGCCTAAGACTATAAAAGGAGAAGAAGATCATTAGGCAAGTGCATTGAAAAAGTCTTCAATATCTGATGAACGATGAGATCCAGTTTGCAGGTTATGGGTTGATGATGCATTGCTTGATCTGAGCTAAGGAGGGACCTCACCGATTGATGGAGAACAAGATCTAAGGATAGATCAGGATCAAATGGTTTGAAATGAACTATCTCTATATGATTGATTATGTTTATTCTAGATCTATATACTGACGCATGTAATGATCTGAACTGGGTATAACTTAAGTTTGAAATCGCTGGAAGTCATGATTGAATATTTATAGATCTGTACGTGAGTTGGCTTTGGTGTAAGCGCATATGTACGTGGGTTTGGTTCATTGTAGTAGCATATACCATTTGAGCTATGATGTTTGAAGTTACAGGTGGTTCTGGTTGTTGATGAGTTTTGATGACAGTTTAATGGTGTCAGTATTCTGCATATCTTGTTTGATTGACTGTGTTTAGCTTCAGTATTGATGGATGAGAACTAATATTGGATCAGGATCATAATGACTCATATTTATGTGATCTGATGGACTAGATCTGGGTGCTAACACACATATTATCCTTGTATATGTAATATGTCTGAAGTCAAGAAGTGCATCAAGTTATACGTAAGTAATTGATGACATATATGCTGCTTCACCTTGGTGAAGTTGCGTATACATGTCGGTTCAGCACTTCCAAGTAGTGTATGCACTCTGATGCATGATTTTGATGATACAGTTGGTTCTGAATATTGTTGCAGAGTTTAATGTTCTACTATGTGTTCTGGTGACTGTGTTGTTGACAGGGTTTTAGTGTTTCAGTGATTTAGAAATTGATGATACTAGTATTGATTGTTTTGTGCTTCAATGATATTTATGGGTCCACTATGAAAATTTGATGAAACATGGCCTTCAGATTATAATGTTGTGCTTCAGGAGTATCCAGTCTGAAAATGTATGAAATGTGGTCCCTGGAGGATGAAAGGAGATTGTAGGCCAGTGCCTACGTACTAGTACATCAGATAGTACAAGAGCAAAGGGGGTGGTAGCTCCCTTCTAGTAGCAGCTAGAGAACAAGTGAAGGTTGGAGCATTCAGTAGGCAGGCATCTAGATACTAGTAAATGGATCAGCTAGTACAAGAACTAAGGGGGTTGTAGCTCCCATCTAGGAGAGTCTCGAGAACGAGAGAAGGTTGTAGCCTTCTGCAGGTAGAAGCCTGTGTACTGGTATAAGACTGTACCAGTACAGAAATATTGTAAAATGAAGTTTCTTATTAAAGGAAGATAGAGATGACTTGCAACAGGTGGTTTTCACCCACATTGGGTTTCCACCTTATATCATGGTGTTCATGTGTGCTTCTTGTGTGTGATGATCTGTTCTGTTTTACTGCACCTGCTCACTATTCATATGGTTAATGAAGTTCTGATGCACTAACTAAAGGTCAACATTTAATGGATTAACTGAATCATAAGTATTCTGGATATATGCTAGTTGCATTAGTCACAGTTGCATATACACGTGGGTTCCATTAACTGAAGTAGCGTATATGTATCTAAGTATGGAAATGAAAAAGTTTTATTGATTTGATAATACTGATTCACCCCCCCTGGAACTATGGGAAAGAAGCTTAAGAAGAAAGCACCTAAGAAGAAGAAGACATCTCAAAAGATCTATGACAGTGGGTGTATTGATTGGGGAATATGTGGAAGGAGCACATTAGATTCAGAATCACTTCAGAATGAAGATGAACAAGATCTATTAGGTATGAATTTGTTATCCTCTGGTGATAGATCTATTTATCCTCTTAAAGATGATGAATGTGATAGCGAAACAACTAAATTTTCACTTATGGGTGAGCAAGAAAGATATCAAATAGAGGCAGAATTTAAAAGGCTTACAGACAAAATCAGAGATCAACAAGATCTATTGAACACAAAGGAATGTGATATCAAAGAAGAAGCTACCAAACTAAAAGCTCAACTAGAGGAAGGAAACAAGGTAAGGAAGTTATTCAAGGACAAGGAAGATCAATGTCAGAAGCTGTAGGATGAAGTGACATCATTAAGAAATGAAGACAATGAAAGGAGCACTATCATCAAGAAACTCAGAGATAGATCCAGTTATTATGAAAGACTTGAAGCTATGATCCGCTCTCTAAAGGAAGATCTTGAAGAACCAAAGAAGCAAAATAAAGATCTACTCCAAGCTCTTGAAAAACAAGAAAACAAAGTTCTTGAATTAAGGCATCAGTTGGAAGAAGGAAGGAAAGCTGAAGAAGACATGAAGAACCACTATCGTGAAAAGGAAGAGAATCTTCAGGTTGAGGTAAATATTCTAAATGATAAATTAGAATAAAAGGATAAGCTCTTACGATTTCAAGATAGTACTAAGATCTTGGATGATATTCTTAGTAGTCAAAGGTCTCCTGCTATCGAAACTGGTCTTGGCTTTTATGAATCCACTGAAAGTGAATCTAGCTCACAAGGAGAGGCAAGAAACTCTAATGAGAAATTTGAAATGCACAACGAAAAGATGTGAAGAAAACCCCATCAACAGCCAAGGAAAGAAATTCTTCAAAGGAAATCTTTTACTCCTCCAATGCATAATGTTGAATGTTATGTATGTCATAATCTTGGACATGTTGCAGCTAGATGTAGAAGAAGAATGGTTCAATATCATCACACAGAAAGATCATCACATTCCAGGTACTTTTAGAGATATTGTTTTTCTTGCAATATGTTTGGTCACAAAGCTGTTGATTGCTACAGGGGGAATATGAAACATATGAGATTTTATGCATGTAAAAAGCTTGGACATATAGAAAATGAATGTAGGAAGAAGGTTCGGGCACCACACCAAAAGGAGAAAACATCACCACACTTGAAGATATGGAAGAAGAAGGAAGTAGAGTAAAAAAGATGTGGCATAGCACAATATACTCAGACACAACACAACAAAGACATAACAGACTCAGGGGAAGCTAAAAGTGTAAAACTTCAGTGTCCTAAATCTCAAACGCAAGTTTCATAAAGTTAAGTCGCGTATATATGCGAGTTAGACACTGCAAAGTTGCGTATATGTCAGTCTAAGCAAAAGTAGTGGGGACAGGCTCAGAAAAAAGGGTCTAATATGACTCATTCCATTATATGCTCTATTGGTTAAATAGTTACAGTCTGCTGAGGATGTGTGGAAATGTCTTGATACTTGTAAGATGTCTAGAAGTGTTTTGATCCTAACTTGATGATGATGATGTCTTGATACTTATTGCTAAGATATGCATGATCAGATCTAACAGTAAGCAGATGGCACAGGTTGAGGGGGAGCATATGCCTTTAATAATGCATTGTTGGCATTATGGTTAATAGTCCTTGGTGATGATGCTTATATGGCTAAATGATATATCTTGCTATGATGTGGTTATGAGTTGTCCATGATAAAATCTCATATGATTCTTGGGGTTACATAGTTGATGTTCAGATCATATTTGTGGATTGATTCTCAGATGGTGCATATATGATGCTTACATGGTGATCTTCATAAGGATAAGGAGAAGTACAAAGCTTGAATACACAACTTCATTACATGATGATGAGTCTCTCATATGTTTCTGTTTTCATGTGCATAAAGATCATCTAATACAGTTATGATGTAGGATTCCTATAATTCTTGGTGCTCATGTGGATGAGGATTGTTGATGTTGATGATATTGACAAAAGATCTTGAGCTCAAGATACATAGTGCTAGATACATGAATGATTACTCTAAGTTGCATTGTTGGAGACATGATGATGATGAGTTCTTACCTACATGTTGATAGGTTGATACTTACATATGTTGATTGATGCAGATATTCCCAAGTGATGATACATGGACGATCTTGTTGACAAGATGGCTATGGTGTTTTACGCATATGATATAATGTGAATGATTTTATGATGATGAGTTGATATCTATATGCAAACATACCTTGTCATAGGACATTTACAGGTTGCTGATTTGGAAATGGTTGTACGCGAGTTTCATAAGGAGTATCTGCGTATATATGCTTGTTTCTGTGGATATATTCACGTATATTTTAATTTGAAGGAAATCAGTGGGCCAAAATCAGAATGAGAAGAGTCTGATATGGGCCTGACAGAAACCATCTGGCACAGGTACAGAGGGAGAACATGATTGCTGGTCTAGATGCTGTTGACAGATGCTTATGGAGCAGATCATACATTGTGTATGATAGTTGCTAATGACTATCATAGTCTTATCTAGATGTTTGGTCTCATATAAAGGTCATATCAAGACTCATGATGTAATAATGTGTCTCTATCTATTGTAGTCACTTGATGAGATCTCTTCTGGTCACATGATGTAATGATGAAATATTTCGGTCATGTATTTCTTTTATTATCAAGGTCATGTAATGGCCTATGTTGGTTTCCTCACTATCCTTGGGATGGATGATGTAATGTTCTTGTTTTATCATGTGTAAACTTTTGATGTATCCCCACTTGGTTGGGCAGATGAATTAATATTGGTATATCCCCACTAGGATGGGAGATGGATGTATGTACGAGTCTTTGGTGATAGGAAGGTCATTTATGATAGAGTCATGTTATTTCCTGTAGAATATCTTTTTGCAGACCTTGCTTACAGTCAGGGGGAGCATGAACATCACATTTCAATAGAGTAGAGACTTCAACATGTACTCAAAGGGTGCATGGATAGATTAGTACACCTTGGCATATGCAAAGGGGGAGGTCATTCAGAAATTTCAACAGATACTCAGGGGGAGTATGGTCAGCGGGATGTTTATCAAAGAAAGTGAATATCTCGGTCCGCCCTTTGCCCTTGATGTCAAAGGGGGAGAGTGATTTGGTGTTGTTGCCATCAAGTACAAAGGGAGAGATTGTCGGCATTATGATGCATGTGTTGTACTTGATGGCAACCCACTCATAGAAGAACATCTCACTTAGTTATAACTAGATGAATCTTCAGAAGAGATATCAAGATGTGACTGAATGCATGGGATGCAGGACAACTCAAAGGAATCAGATGATAGTTCTAAGTGTGACAAGTTAGCTTTGCCATCAAGTCCAAAGGGGGAGATTGTTGGCATTATGAGACAAGTGTTGTCCTTGATGGAAAATCACACAAATGACAGATCATAGTGCAACAGGTCAACAGCAAGGATTTGATGATCAGACTACAAGAATGAAGAGAAAATATATATACGCAGGTTCATTGTGACCGAGTCGCGTATACACGTGGGTTAGTCATTGAAAAGACGCATATGCGTATACACGCTCTTTCATGTAAGAGAAGGTGTGTACATTGAGTTTTGGTCCATGGTAGTCCTTGGTATTTGAACCTATGGTTTTGGACCATAGTATCTCGTCAGATGTGTTGATCCCAAGTATTGGGTCCATGGTAATGAGCAAGGCCTAAGACTATAAAAGGAGAAGAAGATCATTAGGCAAGTGCATTGAAAAAGTCTTGAATATCTAATGAATGATGAGATCCAGTATGCAGGTTATGGGTTGATGATGCATTGCTTGATCTGAGCTAAGGAGGGACCTCACCGGTTGATGGAGAACAAGATCTAAGGATAGATCGGGATTAAATGGTTTGAAATGAACTATCTCTATATGATTGATTATGTTTATTCTAGATCTGTATACTGACGCATGTAATGATTTGAACTGGGTATAACTTAAGTTTGAAATCGCTGCAAGTCATGATTGAATATTTATAGATCTGTACGCGGGTTGGCTTTGGTGTAAGCGCGTATGTACGCGGGTTTGGTTCATTGTAGTAGCGTATACAATTTGAGCTATGATTTCTGAATTTACAGGTGGTTCTAGTTGTTGATGAGTTCTGATGACACTTTAATGGTGTCAGTATTCTGCATATCCTGTTTGATTGACTGTGTTTAGCTTCAGTATTGATGGATGAGAACTAATATTGGATCAGGATCATAATGACTCATATTTATGTGATCTGATGGACTAGATCTAGGTGCTAACACACATATTATCCTTGCATATGTAGTATGTCTGATGTCAAGAAGTGCATCAAGTTATACGTAAGTAATTGATGATATATACACTGGTTCACCTTGGTGAAGTTGTGTATACATGCTGGTTCAGCACTTCCAAGTAGCGTATGCACTCTGATGCATGATTTTGATGATACAATTGGTTCTGAATATTGTTGCAGAGTTTAGTGTTCTACTCTGTGTTGTGGTGACTGTGTTGTTGACAGGGTTTTAGTGTTTCAGTGATTCAGAAATTGATGATACTAGTATTGATTGTTTTTTGCTTCAATGATATTTATGGGTCCAGTATGAAAATTTGATGAAATGTGGCCTTCAGATTATAGTGTTGTGCTTCAGGAGTATCTGGTCTGAAAATGTATGAAATGTGGTCCCTGGAGGATGAAAGGAGATTGTAGGCCAGTGCCTACGTACTAGTACATTAGCTAGTACAAGAGCAAAGCGGGTGGTATCTCCCTTCCAGTAGCAGCTAGAGAACAAGTGAAGATTGGAGCATTCAGTAGGTAGGCACCTACTTACTAGTAAATGGATCAGCTAGTACAAGAGCTAAGGGGGTTGTAGCTCCTATCTAGGAGAGTCTGGAGAATGAGAGAAGGTTGTAGCCTTCTACAAGTAGAAGCCTGTGTACTGGTATAAGACTGCACCAGTACAAAAATATTGTTAAATGAAGTTTCTTATTAAAGGAAGATAGAGATGACTTGCAACAGGTGGTTTTCACCCACATTGGGTTTCCACCTTATATCATGGTGTTCATGTGTGCTTCTTGTGTTTGATGATCTGTTCTATTTTACTGCACCTACTCACTGTTCATATGGTTAATGAAGTTCTAATGCACTAACTAAAGGTCAACATTTAATGGATTAATTGAATCATAAGTATTTTGGATATACGCTAGTTGCATTAGACATAGTTACGTATACACGCAGGTTCCATTAACTGAAGTAGCGTATATGTATCTAAGTATGGAAATGAAAAAGTTTTATTGATTTGATAATACTGATTCACCCCCCCTCTCAGTATTATTTCCAACAATCTAGATTCAACTTCGTTAATGAAGTTGTTAATAACATCATCCTCTGTTTGATCTTTAAAATCAAGGGCATCTTCTATGGTTAATGGGGACCTAATGTTTTCTATGAGGTATGATACAGGTTGTTTGTTAGTTTTTATTATCGTTACACTTGGCTGGGCTAGAGGGTAAAGAGCTAGACTCTTGATATTACTCCCTCTAGTTATGGTCATACTACCTTGTCGGTAGCCAACGTAAGCATAAACAGTCGCAAGCCAAGGTCTACCTAAGATTAACGGGTTTCCATTAAGTCGGTTTTTGGGGTTGATTATCAGAAAGTTGGCAGGGTATTCCCAGGAATCAGTAGATACCATTACATCATGTAGTGTACCTTCTGGCCTAACCATTGATCAGTCAGTCAGTTCTAATAAGGTAGAGGTTGGTTCCACTGATGTAACGCCCAGCTTTTAATTAGTGGTGGTTGTTAAAATATTAATTGCAGCCCCTAAATCAACTAGGGCATTTGAAAAGGTTTGTCCATTGATTTTCACTGTCACTATTGGATTCTCTGGGTCTTCATATTTGACAGGTGCTTCTCCTCCTGATAACAAGTCAGATAGGGTGCCAACTACTTGGATTGTTCTGTTATTCGTTATTCTCCTCCTTGGATTTTTTATAGATAACTCTTTGATGGTTTTTGCATATATTTGGATATCTTGGATAGCTTGGAGGAGTGGGATTTTTATATACAAATTCTTTAGTTCTCCCAGAATATCAAAGTCGGGATGTTCTATAGGGCATGGTATGATTAATCGTTCTGGGAATGGGGGAGAAGATGTCGTTGCTTGGTCATGAGTTTGTTGTCTGACCATATCTTCTTCTTGTAATGATTGTTCTACAGGTAACTGATTTTCAACTTGAACATTTTTATTTCCCTTAGTTTCTATAATGCACCCAGACCTTAATTGAAGGTCGTTGCACTCCCTTACATTGGTTTCTAGTTCTGGTGTTTCTATTATCTGAACAGATTGAACCGTCTATTATTTGCGTTTGGGTTGGGTTGGGCTGGGATTTGCAGTCTTAAGTTGGACTGGGGATTTTGTTGTATTGTATATGGCACTGGCAGTGTAAGTTGAGTGAATGTGATGGTTCTAGCTGGCTGATTCAACGATCTCTACCAGTCTGACTGCTAGGTTTGATTCTGCGAAGTGGGAGGGGACCATTGTGCTGGATATGCATTTTTTGGCCAATATGGTGGAGAGTAGAGAAAATTTGGCCAATTAGATTGGCTTGTTTGATTCGGCCATGGTGATGATGAAGGAAATGGTTTCTGTGACTAGTTTGAAAAGGGAGGTTGATTTTTCCACATTGTATTATATTGTTGAGCATGATATTGCAAAGGCTGGAAAGAAGAAGATGGATCGGAGGGCAAACCTGGTTGTTGTGGCTATCATTGACGGCGTTGATTAAGTAGGTACACTGGTTCTGATTCTTCCTCCGCCTCCTTGTACACTGCTTTCAAGCTCGGAAGTGAGGGGCAGTTCTTTGTGGAGTGGTCTTTTGTACAAACAGCGCAGACTTGAACTACATCTAGTGGGCACTCTTTGTGGCTGTGTTTCTTTCTACATCTAGGGTAGAATATTGCCAGATTTTGCTCTGCTTCTGCTTGTTTCTGTTTCACTTGCATAATATCGAGTTGTATTGTCAGAGTCTCCAATATATCAGTTTTGAAATTCTCCTGTAAATTTCTGATTTCTACGTGGGTTACTCCTTCACCAGAGATCTTGTTGTCCCTTGTGAACTTGTCACGTTCCACTGGTTGTTGGAAATAATACTGAGAGGGGGGGGTGAATCAGTATTATCAGAACTATAAAAACTTTTCAATGCTCAGAAACATATACGCTACTTTCGTTAAGTGAACCAGCGTGTACACGCAACTGTGAATAAAGAAAACAGCGTATAACTAGAAATCTTATGATTCAGTCAGTTTATCTTCAGTTAAGTGCATGAGGACATTTATTCACCATGTTAAGAGTAAACAGATGCAGTAGAACAGATCACACAGAATCACACATATGAACACCAAGATATAAGGTGGAAACCCAATGTGGGTGAAAACCACCTGCTGCAAGTTGTTTCTATCTTTTGTATGAAACTTCAAATTACAATTCTTTTGTACTGGTGCAGCCTTATACCAGCACACAGGCTACAACCTGCAGAAGGCTACAACCTTCTCTCGTTCTCCAAACTTCCTAGGAAGGGAGCTCCAACCCCCTTTGCTTTTGTACTAGCCAAGATACTAGTACGTAGGTGCTAACCTACAATCTCCTTCCTTTCAGGTATCACCTTTCATATATTTTCAAACTGGATATTCCTGAAGCACAACATTACTATCTGTAGACCACAATTCATTCAACTTTCACAACAGATCATTGTAGCATAAAACAACCAATACTAGCATTAACAAACTTTGAATCACTGAACCACTGAACCCTGTCAATCACCAGACACCAGAACACAAAGCAGTCTGCAGAACTCTGTAATAACAGACAGATCCAATCTGCAAACCCAAAAAATCAAGCTTCAAGAGATATACGCTACTTCAATGAGTGAAACCCGCGTATACACGCTCTTTTACCGAAACCAACCTGCGTACAGATCTAAAAATAAACTTTCTCAACTTGCAGCTGTACCAGACATCAGTTAGACCCAGAACATAGCATTGCGACAATATGCAGATCTAGAAATACGCATAATATATCATGATAGTGCATTCCAAACCATTAGATCCCGATCTATCCTTAGATCTAGTTCTCCATCAACCGGTGAGTTCTTCTCCTTAGCTCAGATCAAGCAATGCATCATCAACCCTTAACACTGTATACTGGATCTAATGCTTCATCAGATATTCAAGACATATCAGATACATTTGTCTAAGATTTCCTTCTCCTTATATAGCCTTAGGCCTTGTTCAATACCAAGAGCCAAAACCATAGTAACTCAATACCATCAACTTCAAAACTAGGGATCGACACGCCCGTCGAGACACGATGGTCCGAAAACCATAGGCACAACTTCCAAGGACTAACTGCCATGGACCAAAAGTACGTTTCCACATACACGCGCTTTTGCTGAAGCCAACCTGCGTGTACACGCGACTTGGGCTTAACGAACCTGCGTGTATGAACTTTCTCTTCTTCTGATAGCCAGATCAACAATTCCTTGCTCCTGACCTTCTGTACTATGAATTCCTTGCTGCTGTGACCTTCTGTACTATGATTTGTCATCAGTAGGGTTTGCCATCAAGGACAACACTTATCTCATAATGCCAACAATCTCCCCCTTTGGACTTGATGGCAACAATACCAAATCATTCTCCCCCTTTGACATCAAGGGCAAAGGGTAAACCAAGATGTTCACTTCCTTTGTAGAATCATTCCACTGTCCATACTCCCCCTGAGTACCTGCTGAAGTCTCTGAATAAGCTCCCCCTTTGTAGATGCCAAGGTGTACCAATGTGTCAATGCTCCCCCTGAGTACCTGCCAAGTCTCTGTACTGCTGAAGTGTGCTGTTCATGTTCTTCCTGTCTGTGGGCAAGATCTGTAAAAAATGTTCTTGAAGAACATGACTCTATACATCATAAAAGACCTTCCTATCACCAAAGACTCATACATACATCCATCTCTCAACTAAGTGAGGATATACAAAAAAAATGACTCATCCACCCAACCAAGTGGGGATACATCAAAAGTTTACATATGACAACCAATCATCCCAGGCATAGTGGGGAAACCAAAATAGGTCGTTACATGACCTTGACACCATGAAAGAGATAAAAGGATATATGACATAGAACCAAAAGTTTTAAAATTATGCCAAAAAAAAAATGCATCATTGGAAGATTATCTGCTCCCCCTGACCCTGTGCCAGAAGGTCTCTGTCAGACCCATATCAGACTTTCTGCAACCAACATCTGTCCCTGCTGATTTCCTTCAAAAATTCCATATACGCGTCTGCATCCACCTAGACAAGCGTATATACGCGGATATAATCTCTGCAACATGCGTATTCTATACACGCAACTTTCTCCGCATAAATCGGCGTGTATACGCGTATACACCTTTCGTAACTCGCGTATACCATCTTTTCTGTAGAACAGTCAGGCTTCAACAGCAGGATGAAGCATCAACTACTCCCAGCTTATGTCTGAGATATTCAAAAGTTTCTCTGGGCAGTGGTTTTGTGAGAATATCCGCAACTTGTTCCTTAGAAGGAACATACTCCAACTTAACCTTTTGCTCAAGTACTTGTTCCCGGAGAAAATGATACTTGATTGGTATGTGCTTGGTCTTTGAGTGCATGACTGGGTTCTTTGAAATGCTGATTGCACTGGTATTATCACATAAGATAGAAACGGGTGGAGTGCAAGTGATTTGGAAGTCCTGCAAAGTCTGCATCATCCAAAGAAGTTGTGTGCAACAAGATGCCGCAGCCACATATTCTGCTTCAGCTGTAGATAAAGCAATCGAACTCTGTTTCTTGCTGAACCAAGATACTAATCTGGAACCCATGAAGAAAGCACCACCACTTGTGCTTTTCCTATCATCCACACTTCCAGCCCAATCTGCATCTGTGTAAGCATGAAGAGTGAGATCTGTATTTCTGGGATACCATAAGCCATAGTTTTGAGTCCCTTGAAGATATTTGAAGATTCTTTTGACTGCTTGAAGATGAGTTTCTTTTGGGTTGGCTTGAAATCTTCCAACCATTCCTACTGCATGTATAATATCTGGTCGAGTACCTGTCAAATAAAGCAAACTCCCAATCATAGATCTATAAGTGGGTTGGTGAACTGCTGTTGATTTATCATTTGCACTGAGGCTGCATCCTGTAATCATGGGTGTACATACTGGCTTTGACTCTTCCATGCCATACTTCTTCAAGATCTGCTTGAGGTATTTAGTTTGAGACAAGAAGATACCTCCTTCATTTTGTTGGATTTGCAATCCAAGAAAGTATGTCAATTCTCCAAGAAGTGACATTTCGAATTCTTTCTGCATAACCAAGGCAAAGTTTTGACTCATAGTCTCTTCATTGCTGCCAAAAATAATATCATCTACATAAACAACAAGAATTAGCAATTTGTTATTTTCAACTTTTATATAGAGATTGCTATCTGCTGATCCTTTTGAGAAGCCTTGTTGGTGAAGATATTTGTCCAACCGATAGTACCAAGCCCTTGGAGCTTGTTTGAGTCCATAGAGTGCCTTTTTCAATCTGCATACAAGGTTTGGATCATTCCCAAGAATGAAACCATCTGGCTACTCAATATATACTTCTTCTTCTAAGTCTCCATTCAGGAAGGCTGATTTCACGTCCATTTGAAATACCTTGAAGTTTTGAAAGCTTGAGAGGGCAAGAAACATTCGGATGGCCTCAAGTCTTGCCACAGGAGCAAAGGTCTCTTCAAAATCTATTCCTTCTTGCTGTGCATACCCCTTACAAACAAGTCTGGCCTTGTTTCTAATTACTTCTCCATTTTCATTCAATTTATTCTTGAAGACCCATTTTGTTCCTATTACATTCTTATCTTTTGGTCTAGGAACTAATTCCCAAGTGTTGTTCTTTTCGATTTGCTCAAGTTCTTCATCCATTGCTTTGACCCAACATTCATCTTTGCATGCCTCTTTCACATTTTGTGGTTCAATGGAGGAGAGTAATGCTAAGTAGCTTGAAGCTTCTGCAAGTGTCCTTCTTGTTTGTATTCCTGCTTCTTTCTGCCCAACAATCTGAGTTTCTGGATGGTTCTTTTGAACATATCTGGATGGAGTCTTCTCTTCAATTCTTGTCTGCTCTTCTGGTTCTTCTTGAGATTCTTCTTCTTCTTGAGGTTCTTCTTCTTCATCATTTCGCCTTTGAGAGTAACCTTCATCTTCTTCAATGTCTTCTTGATGAACTTGCCTAGGAATATATCCCTTCTCATCAACTACTATATCAATACTGTCAACAATTCTGCCAAGCCTTTTATTGTAGAACTTGTATGCTTTGCTATGTGGAGAATAACCGAGAAGAATGCCCTCATCTGCTCTTGGTTCAAGTTTGCCAAGTTGCTCATCAGTATTCTTAATATAACATTTGCTCCCAAAGATTTTGAAGTGCTTCACGGAAGGAGTCTTACCACTCCAAAGCTCATGAGGTGTTTGAGTGCTGTTTACTCGGACATTTGTTTTGTTAAGAATAATAACAGCAGCATGTGCAGCTTCACCCCAGAAGGTTGCAGGAGTACCTGATTCATCGAGCATAGCGCGAGCCATTTGTTGGATAGTTCTGTTCATTCTTTCCACAACCCCATTTTGCTGAGGAGTTCTAGCTGTAGAGAATTCTCTTCTTATCCCATGTTCGTCACAGAAGTCAAAAAATTCATTTGAGGTGAACTCCCCACCTCTGTCAGATCTGAGGCACTTAATTTTGTGTCCTGATTCATTTTCAACCAAAGCTTTGAAGGATTTGAATTTTTCGAATGCTTCATCTTTGTGCTTCATAAGTCCCAACCAAACAAACCTTGAGAAATCATCAATGAATAATATCAGATATTCTTCTCCTCGAGGTGTTCTTTTCCTAAAAGGACCACAGACATCTGTATGGACTAGCTCAAGAGGCAAGCTAGCTGATCCTTCCTTATCTGGAAAGTTAGTTCTGGTTTGCTTTCCAAACTGACAAGATTTGCATATGGTGTTGTCTGGAATTTTGATATCTGGAAGACCACGAACTGCCTGATATTTGCATGCTTTCCTTATTTGTGAAAAGCTTAGATGCCCCAACCTCCGATGCCATAGCCAATGTTCATCATCCTTGCTCAAGTAGCATTGTTGACTTTCCTCAAAGATATATAGATTATTTGGAGTCCTTCTTCCTTTGATCACTGTTTTACCTGTATCAAGATCTCGAACACAACATCCATTTGATCTAAATATTACCTCAGTTCCTTGATCGCACATTTGACTGACACTGAGAAGATTATGTTTTAAACCATCAACATATAAAACATTTCCTGCCTTGACCTCTTCTTTCAATGGAGCAACACCTTTTCCTTTTATGGCTGCAGATATATCGTTCCCGAAAGAAACTTTCTTTCCCTTTTCTAATGCGGTATATGACTCAAGCTTTTCTTTGTCCCCTGTCATATGCTTCGAACATCCGCTGTCGATGTACCATAGATTTTCTTGTCCTTCTGCATACAAGGCTATCCCACATCTTTCTGGTTGTCATTCTTTTATTCTCCATGTTCTAACATTTGAGGTTTGTTCCTTCTGAGTTGTCTTCCGGAATCTGCTCTTGCATTCAGAGTCTTCATGACCAAAGTTATTACAAATAGAGCATTCAACTTCATTTTCAAGAACCGAAAAACTGTTATAAGTCCTCTTCATGATTCCAGTCCTTCTTTCTTGCTTTTGAGCTTCTCTAGTCATGATTGTTTTGTAGGCAACACATTCAGCTGCTTTGTGACCGAAGTTATGGCAAGAAAAACATTGGCCATTAAAGAAACTTCTGCGGTAATCAGATCTATCATCCAACCGATTATAGCTTCTATTCATTCTTGGAGCAAATTGGGAAGATTTTACCTGTGGCTGATTGTAGCTTCTGTTTGTCCTTAGGGCTGTTTGTCTCTGAATTTCTTGATGGTCTTTATTTGTTCTTGAGATAAACTGTCCCTGATTCACCTGATGACTTTTATTTGGCCTTTGCTCGCTTCTCCTTGTTGCATCAAGATAGCTTTTGGAGGTAGAGGCTTGAGTGGTTTCTCCATTATAGCCCAAACCTGTTTTGTTTAGAGGAGACCGCTGCACATTGATAATCTCATCCAAAGTTTCAGATCCTTTGACAAACTTAAGATTAATAGCTTTTGTTTTCTCAATCTCTTTTCTGAGACCAACAATTTCACCTTCTAGTTTTTCAAGATGATTTTCCTTTTCATCAATTTGAAATTGCAAAGTATCAATGATCACATTCCTTTCTTCTATGCATCTCTTGAGTCTAGTAATTTCATCATAGAGATTATCCACATCTACAGCATCCTCATAATCCTCATTTTCAAATGCCATTAACAACTTATATTTATTACCTTGTTCATCTTCATCACTGTTTGATAAGCCATCACTATCCTCATGGGTGTAGTAGCTTTTCTTGTTTGTACTTTGTTTCTTGTTCCATCTAGCAGGTTCTTTTCCTTTATCCTTATAAGGACATTTTGCAGCATAATGACCTACTCTTCCACAAGCAAAGCATTTGAAAGGTAGCTTACCTCTGAACCTTCCAGAACCCCTTTGAAGATTTCTGACAAAATTTGATTCTTCTTCCTCTTCTTCTGGAACATGGCTTGCTTCATAGTAATCTTCTTTTCTTGATGCCTTAAAAGCAGCTTCCCTTCTGTCTGATGGACCTCCCTTTCTCATTTCATAAGCAGTTAGAATTCCATGCAGCTGAGACATAGTGAGAACACGGAGATTTTCCTTTTCTTCTACTGCAGATACTTTAGATTCAAACTTGGGGGATAATGATCTTAGAATCTTATGAACTACTATAGTCTCTCTTATTTCTTCACCCAAATTTTTCATACAATTAACAATCTCATCTACCCGAAGAAAATAATTAGCCACACTTTCATCATTATACATCTTGAGAGTCTCATATTGAATCCTGAGAGTTTGAAGTTTAGCTTCTTTTACCTGTTCATCTCCTTCATAGCTAGTGATCATTTTGTCCCATATTTCTTTTGCTGATTTGAAGTGCATGACCTTCATGAATTCTGTTTGGGATATACTTCCTAATAGAGTACTGACTGCTTTTGCATTTGTTTCATACTGCTTTTTCTCAGCTGGATCTGTAGGAGTAGCTGAAGGAAAAGCATAGCCTATTTCTACAATGTTCCAAACTTCTGTACCAAGAGATTGAAGATATGCAGTAACTCTTACCTTCCAATAATTGAAGTTTGTTCCATCGAAAACGGGTGGCCTGACTGATGCTTCTTTCTCGTAGTTGCTCATGATGACCGATCTACCTTCAAGCGATCAAGCTTCTCTGAAGGACCTGCTCTGATACCAATTGTTGGAAATAATACTGAGAGGGGGGGGTGAATCAGTATTATCAGAACTATAAAAACTTTTCAATGCTCAGAAACATATACGCTACTTTCGTTAAGTGAACCAGCGTGTACACGCAACTGTGAATAAAGAAAACAGCGTATAACTAGAAATCTTATGATTCAGTCAGTTTATCTTCAGTTAAGTGCATGAGGACATTTATTCACCATGTTAAGAGTAAACAGATGCAGTAGAACAGATCACACAGAATCACACATATGAACACCAAGATATAAGGTGGAAACCCAATGTGGGTGAAAACCACCTGCTGCAAGTTGTTTCTATCTTTTGTATGAAACTTCAAATTACAATTCTTTTGTACTGGTGCAGCCTTATACCAGCACACAGGCTACAACCTGCAGAAGGCTACAACCTTCTCTCGTTCTCCAAACTTCCTAGGAAGGGAGCTCCAACCCCCTTTGCTTTTGTACTAGCCAAGATACTAGTACGTAGGTGCTAACCTACAATCTCCTTCCTTTCAGGTATCACCTTTCATATATTTTCAAACTGGATATTCCTGAAGCACAACATTACTATCTGTAGACCACAATTCATTCAACTTTCACAACAGATCATTGTAGCATAAAACAACCAATACTAGCATTAACAAACTTTGAATCACTGAACCACTGAACCCTGTCAATCACCAGACACCAGAACACAAAGCAGTCTGCAGAACTCTGTAATAACAGACAGATCCAATCTGCAAACCCAAAAAATCAAGCTTCAAGAGATATACGCTACTTCAATGAGTGAAACCCGCGTATACACGCTCTTTTACCGAAACCAACCTGCGTACAGATCTAAAAATAAACTTTCTCAACTTGCAGCTGTACCAGACATCAGTTAGACCCAGAACATAGCATTGCGACAATATGCAGATCTAGAAATACGCATAATATATCATGATAGTGCATTCCAAACCATTAGATCCCGATCTATCCTTAGATCTAGTTCTCCATCAACCGGTGAGTTCTTCTCCTTAGCTCAGATCAAGCAATGCATCATCAACCCTTAACACTGTATACTGGATCTAATGCTTCATCAGATATTCAAGACATTTCAGATACATTTGCCTAAGATTTCCTTCTCCTTATATAGCCTTAGGCCTTGTTCAATACCAAGAGCCAAAACCATAGTAACTCAATACCATCAACTTCAAAACTAGGGATCGACACGCCCGTCGAGACACGATGGTCCGAAAACCATAGGCACAACTTCCAAGGACTAACTGCCATGGACCAAAAGTACGTTTCCACATACACGCGCTTTTGCTGAAGCCAACCTGCGTGTACACGCGACTTGGGCTTAACGAACCTGCGTGTATGAACTTTCTCTTCTTCTGATAGCCAGATCAACAATTCCTTGCTCCTGACCTTCTGTACTATGAATTCCTTGCTGCTGTGACCTTCTGTACTATGATTTGTCATCAGTAGGGTTTGCCATCAAGGACAACACTTATCTCATAATGCCAACACTGGTTTTAGCCTTGTGCTGCCTCGTGAACTCCTGATACATAAATCAATAATGTCAGCAAAATTTTCTTGATAAATGTCTCCTTTTCCCATAATATTTAGTGTTTCAACCCATTGTTCCTTCATCCCTTTAATTAATGTCGTTTTTAATACATTGTCAGGTAAGGGTAATGATGCATAAGGAGATCTTTGAAGATTATACTGAAAACGTTCAACATATTCTTCTAGTGTCCCATTAGGTCTAGCTACCATTTGAAATATTTCATCCTTCAACTCTCTAGACCTACAATAATCCTAATAATTTTTTTAGGAAAGCACCTTTCATCTAATCCCGGTCATTTATGACACCTCCACCCAACCCCATAAACCATCGTAAAGCAGCCCCTTTTAAAGTAGAGGGAAATAGTTTTAGCTTTTGGGGATCAGTGGTATAGTCATACCCCCGACATAGTACATCGAATTCAAATAAAAATGCATCTGGATATTCTGATGTTAGGCCATGGAATGTAGGAATATGTTGAAGAGGAATGGCCTTCAAAGGTGCATTAACTGCAGTATCTACAATGGGATATTGTAGTGTGGAGGTTTGTGGGGTTTACTAGTTCTCGGCAATTTGGTCAAATATGTGCCAATAACCTTCTCGGATTTCTAGGAGGGTATTCCTAGGCTGGCTTTAAGGAGCAGGAATGGTCTTAACAGGAATGGCCTTAACAGCGCTTCCTTTGTCTGGGATGATGAGAGTTCCTTGCTGAACTAATGCTTGGGGGCATCTTAGCTCTTCAGGTTCTTCAGCTTTGTTCTGGATGATTTTGACGGCACTTCCCTTATCTGGGCTTCTTAATGGCTGAAATATTCCAAGAGGGTATCTTGGTTCTTCAGTTTCCCCTGTTTCTCCTCTTCCTTTGCAGACATTACTAAGGTTGCCTTCTTGTAACAATTTTCGGCTAGAATTCTCAATTTCTTGAAAATCTTGCTCCTTTGTTTGGCTGTGCACCTCAACAAAGGCTACAAATGGTGATTCTATGGCCCAAAGGGGACTGGTAGGTTTCCTAGAAGCAGATTTTCTAGGTCCTACTAACGACTGAGATTCTTCTTTTTTAAGGATTTCGTCTATAAAGCTTGATCGACCAAGAGTCATTGGCCCCATAGCTTTATTAGGCTTGGGTAGTGGTTTAAGATTCTTTTCAGGCTTTTTCTCCTTAGTCATGCACTCAAATCAAATACTTATTTCTACCCAAAACAACAAAAAATCTGCAGGAAAGCGGGTGGGGGAGTAGGGCTGTTACATGCTCCGTACACAGGTTCTCACCTTCCGTTTTTAAAACCCAACTCTCTCATAGCAGGTACTTACACTACTCTCTTTTCAAAAGAAACAAATGGCTACACTCTCCTTGGCAACGGTGCCAAAATGTTGAGCGATAAAAAGGGTCTTTTTAACCTCTATTTACCCTACATTAATTATCAATCCAAGTGCAATTTTTTATCTCAAGAGTGTACTCAGTCTAAGGCGATCACTTGTTCAAGAGTAATGCTTGTACTATAGTGCTCTACAAAGGTAAATAAATGCTGGAAACGAAATCTAATTGTAATGGAAAGAAACTTAAATGCTTTGTAACTAAATCATTCATTTAAGAAACTACAACAATCATCAGTCAAGGATGCAGTAATGATAAATCTTTCCCCTATAAACTGATGTAAATGAAAATCAATTTAAGGAAAGACCTCCAATCTGAGAACTTAGACAACAGTAATCAATGTTCGTTATAGTTGTAGATCTTTCTATCCACACCAAATCAAATACTGGAAATAACAATTCAATTAGCAGAAAAGGAACAACAACTAAGCTATTGAAAAGATCGAGCAACAAAGCTTAATCTACAAAAGTGAACTAAGCAGCAATCTTGACTAATAAAAGAGTTGAACATCAATCTAAGAAAGGAACAACAAACCAAAATAGATCTACATAAAATGAACAGCAAACTTAATTAAATGTAAACACACAACGAATCTAGAGTAATTGAATCAGTAATCTTATTCTAACATAATGGACATTAACCACGGTTATAAAGGAATGGAAATTGCAATGATAATGGAACAGTAATCTAATGAACAACAATCACAATTGTAAGTAAACCATAGATAAATGAATATCGATACCAATCAGTAAATGAACAACAATATCAATATGTAAATGAACAACAATATCAATCTGTAAATGAACAACAATATCTGAATTAGATAGTGCGATATTATTTCAAAATGAACAACATAACATTTTCAGTTGCAGATAATAATCTTGCTATTCAATTATGATTTAGATATAACAGAGCAATTCAATGAAATGTTCAGGAACAAAAGATTACTGAGTAAAGAGAATTAAAGAAATGCAAATGAAATCAAACCACACATGACTGTAATCGTAAAATAATGATACAAAAAGCAAGTGATCCACTAGGGTCGGGCCCTTAGCCACCAGGGAAGCACTGTTGC
The DNA here is from genome assembly GCA_031772625.1 of Pinus tabuliformis. NCBI lineage: Eukaryota > Viridiplantae > Streptophyta > Pinopsida > Pinales > Pinaceae > Pinus > Pinus tabuliformis. The sequence continues at coordinate 685,329,146 of CM062806.1, forward strand.
TGTTACTCTAGGATCAAATCATGGAACAACAGTTGAGTTATATATTAATCATAAAGGCAGAGTTACAGCTATCGCTCTTTAAAGAGAGTCGATGATCAAAGTTTAGATTACAACAGTAAATTCTACAAATCAACAATAATATCCACCCCCTAGGCTAGCAGCATTGTCCCCTTTTATAATGGTCAGGCGGAAGTATCAAAAATACAGATAAGTCTTGAGGTAGCGATCCCTCAGGATCAAAGGATCCTGAGGGATTCACCATATCTTTAATATTTAGTTATCATTTTGTCCTCTTGCACTGATACCATGTTTCTTCTTCCTTTTCCTAGTCCATGTGCTCCGATCTTGATTTCCCCATCTAGATGCAGTTTCCTGTCAAAGGGACAGCAATTGGTTCTGCTTTGTCTTTTCCTTTGGAATAGTGATTTTCCATTTTCTTCACTTTCTACATAGAAAAATACAATAATTAATCATTTTACATCAATCACAAATCTCCTTAATTCTATCATAATCCTTTAACATATTACCATCTTAGAATGTAAAGAAGTTATGATTTAAAGGAAAAGATGAAGAAATAGATGGTAAATACATACCTTTTCCAATGCTCAATAGAAAGGACAATAGTATCCCTATCCAAATTACAACCTGTTGTGAAACTATAGCCTGATGCGGAGGATAAAACTCTGATGCGTTCACTGCTACGATTGAAAATCACCAGCATAATTTCTCCTACGCCTTCTAGAAGAAGGCTCGACACTTGTAGTTGAGAGCCCACAAAGCCTCCTGGACCGATGAACTGGTTGATCAACCACTTTTATCTATTATAATAACTTGTAAAGACTCAAAAAACTATAAAGCTATGGTAATCTAGGAGCAAAGAGAACTCACTAAAATGTCCCTAAAGATACAACAAATCAATCTACTTTTAGGTATTTCCGCTCTGGGTTATTAGGATTGGACACCAAAAGAAAATAAAGTGATATAAAGGAACTTCTGAAGATATTTTGGGATAGCAATGGCCCAATCCTACTAGTCAAGGTAACATAAAGAGTTATGCTGACCTCCAATTAAAAGCCTTTGTTGGTGCAAGTACTCGAGCTTCAAAAGGGCACCCTCCAGAAGTACTAATGAGAGTGATACAATGTCTGCCTTAAGTACCACAGGTATTCCCCCCCATAGTCACCTATGTGGTACATAGGAAAGATAAATAAGGTCACCAGTTTGTATCAGTAGTCGGGCGGAACAATAATTGTTCGGGATCCAACAAGTCAGAGAGGGGTCTCTCTCTTTCCTGCCTTCACTCGCCCTTGTACTTAACTCCCAGAAGAGAAGATATTTCCCATTCAACTTCACGACACTAGATTTAACTCTTTTAATCAACTTCTATGTTTTAAATTTAGGGTTGCCTTGGAGATTTAACTCTCCACTTGCCTATTCCAAGGCCCTAATATGACCTATACTAGTTGATGTTCCTATGACAAATCAAAAAAATTCTAGTTCATTTTAAATTAAGTGCTTGAATTTAATGGATTTTCTTAGGTGAGGGGTAAAATGGAAGTGAAACTTTATGATGTTATGGATGCAAAATAAATCAATAGACAATGTGGATACATGCACATGTAACTTATTTTCCTTCGATAAAAAGAGATTTCTACAAGGTTCTATGAACAAACTATGAAAGAAAAAATTTCTTCTTCTTTTTTCGAAACACATGCTCACACATTCAAACTCTAAAAAAGGACTAAAAATGATTATAGTGCACCAATCCTATTGCAAAATAAATTCTTAATGCAAGATTCAAAAGACTACTCTAAAAACAAGCAAATGTGTTTCTCAAAATGATCAAGAGGCCAAACTTGACAAAGGGAAGAATAAATCCAATCACAAACTCTTCCCTAAATCAAGAGAATCCAACCTAATGAAAATAATTCACACTTGCTCCAAATGATAAAGAGACCAAAAGGAAAACCAAAAAGGAAAAAGTAAGGCAACAAACCAATGTTTTTATCTTTTTCTTTTTAAGGACACAAAGAGTTTTTGAGAAAGCAAAAACTACTAAATATTTCAAGATCAAATTCAAGCATAAATAACCTCAAACTTCACAAGCCACAGATATCACAAAAATAATAAGACTTAAAGTGACAAGTGGCTACAAAATGAAATGAAATGATCTGAAGAGCAACACACAAACTCCAACACACAAGAAAGAATTGAAGAGTACCAAGAAAAATTTTCAATATTTCAAGGAAAACTTTCTCAAAAACCAAGAAAAAACCAAGAACACCAACTTTCAGGAAAGAAAGGAAAAGTAATGCAAAGGCTAGGTTATAAATGAATTGAAATCCTCTATTCCAAAGGCTCAGAACCACCAAGAACTTCACTAAGAAGCCTTGAACCCAAACACAGAAACCAACACCTTACCAAAAAGAAAACCCTGTGTTGACTAGGTATTTTCACAAAGAGAGACAAGAAATTGAAAATATTCTAGAAGCAGGACTTTCCAAGACAATCAATGACTAAATAGAAGCAAGAAACATCAGGCAAAACCATTTACTGGATTCAACATTTGAAAAATTCAAATAAAACAAGGCATACATGACTGTGCAGTGAGAGACCTGTGTGTATACACAACTATTCTCAAGGAAACATGTGTATATGCGTGTTCTTTGGACAAAAGCACGTGTATACACTACTATGTGAACTAAACTCATGTATATATAAGTCATTAAGGAAAAATAAAAAAATTTAGGTATGATCCAGAAGATAAATATTTTTTCCCAGGTTATAGACAAGTCAAATATACTGGAAAGACAAGAAACCAAACAAGAAGGCCTAGATCAAGTAAGAAACAACCCAAACTAGGAAATACTAGAAGTATTCCCCAATGAAGTCACCAATTTTGTTATGGGAATAGTACACCCTAGGGTATGGGTTGAGCACCCCAACAAAGCAGATGTAATACACCAACGAGAAGAAAATAAACAAGCAGCCTTAATACTTAAACTACTCAAGTAGGAAGAAGAAGTATTACCCGAACGTCCTATGTTTTAGGTCATTCCCGTAGGGTCCAAACCCTTTGCTTCCTCCAATTTTTCAAAACCTGCAACTCATTCAAGAAAATATCATATACCAGTAGTAGTTGAAAGCATGTTCATGATATAAGTGTTAAATCATGTAAGCATATAATTATAAGACATGAAATCATAGATTATTTTGATTAAAACATGAATTAAAGAATTAAGGTCTTAACATCAAGAACAAGACATGGATTCTTTATTGATGACTGCAAAACAATGTGGAATAATACAACCTGATTCGTTCAGGTCTCCAAGCGAAACCTTCCTCTGGATCCGTCTAGCCCAAGCCTCAAAAACCCTCTTTCAAATGCATACACATGGATTCCATATAAAGGACATGGACATCAAAATGAGGAAATAAGGGTTTCCTATAGCTGGGATTGTAGGAGGCATAGGGATAAATCAGAATTGATCAGGGACAAGTTGGATATAATGTCAATATCCTATATTTATCTCCCCTTAGTCCTTCCCCATGAGGTGTATTTATATCACCTCAAAACAGTTTTTTTTAGTTTGGAAACAGTTAGGCCACGAGTTCCTGTAGGTAGGATTTTGGTGTAACCCATAAACTCCACCCAAAAAATAGGGATTTTATAATTTTTCATATTTTAAATCATATAATTGGGTTGGTTATAGTTGAACCCGCGTGTGCGTGCTCTTTTTGTAGGGAAGAGCCACATATGGAATTTAAAATATTATTTTTTAATATTTGGACCAAGTCTGAAGGGAAAGGGTTGCCCAAGGCTATGACTCAGAGCACCAAGTATACAAAGGTGGTAAATTATGCTATAACAATGATGTCCAGAATATGTCATCAAGTCATCCTCGTGATCATAATATAAGTCATTAGATGAAAATGCATACACTAAGAATAAGTCAAGTAGGTTCCATCCATTTATTGTGAGATTGCTTCATACCGAATCACAATTGTTTATACTTCAACCAAAGTGTCACAACTATTGATGTCAACACCAAATACCAATATAAATCATTGAAAGTCAATATGACCATATAGCATTGTCATCGAGGAAAATCATCAGTCACCTGATTAGTCATCAAGTCAAATCCTACTTTTCTATCACAGTGAGATCTATCACCCAAAACATATCAAGTCAAAGTTCTAAATCGTTATCAAGTATCATGTCAAAAATTCAAACACTTCTCATCTATATCGATCATCCAAATCATGTCAAACTCTTACAATTGTTATCAAATACTATCCTCAATGGATAAATCACAATATGCACATCCCCGTCACTTGCAAACATAAGTTTAGTCCACATATTCACATTATAGTAAAATATTTGAACTTCATTGGTCATAGAAATTTCTATTGACTGCTCCATGTATGTCAGACTGGCATTATTCAGGTGAACATCAGATTTGATGCACAAAAATTCATTTTTGTGTCCAACAAACATAACCTCACCCATAAACCTTCTTATGTGTGGTTGAGAGGCTATAGTCACATCCTTAGCCTTACTTACATGCAGTTGATAGGCTATAGTCGCACCTATAAGCTTGCTTTTGTGTGACTGAGGCTTAGAGTAAGGGGAAACTCTCTCTTCTCATATCAAAACTTTGATGCAGAAAAAAAAATATAATATATTTGTCTATTCATGTCCATAAATAATACTTAAATAGTAAATAATATCCATATAATGAAAATGAAAATTGAAGTAAGAATCTTATGAAGAGATTCACCCTCTGAATAGGAATCCAATTCAGTCATGCCATCAACCTGTCTATAATGCATTTTTAGATCATATAGTTAGAATATATCATATATTTATCATAATCATATCATCTTAGCATCAGCTAATTCACCATTACATCATGACATCAATCTTTCATCAAGATTAGGGTCAAATAGATAATAGGAGTATACTTCAAGATTCATGATCACAACATTAATTCTTTATCACATAACTCAATCCATCAAGTGAGGGAATTCGATTTTACCATATGTCATAATAAAAACACATCAAAACAAAAGATCATGAATATCAATCTCATTTTTATACTTCTATATCATGGCTACCATGCTTTCACAAACAATATCAATAATGTCAAGATACCATCTACTAGAATCAAGGTGCTAGCCTTGTTTATGGGATCAAGATATTCAAAATGATATATTTTAGCCAAACATCAAGTATACAACTATATCAAAGATAAATATTAATCAACTTCATAGAATCAAGGAGTTCATCATGTATAAAAGGTAATATGTGTTTTTACTACCAAGTGCACCATTTCAATATAAGAACCATGAATCCAAATCACTTTCATATGCATGAACCATTTGTGAAGGATACATTATCATCATACCTTATGGCTAACCTTTTCATCAATATTGCAGTTGAAACATAACACCATACATACCTTGTAGTGTTTAGATACATGTGCACCTTCTTAGCTAGTAGCACTTTGTCACCTTTTCATTAGGTGTCTCTTTACCTTTTCCAATGCTAGTTATTCTCTTCCTGCACTAGCCATGATCCTCAAGAAGGATCCACTTATCACAACTCATCAAGATGTTAGAAGCATACAAATACTCAAATATACATGTACGAAGCATAAGTAATAATCAAAACAATAATTAGATCCATAAGTCAAAATTAAATATATAAATGAGCATCATAAGTCAGAAAGTACTTATCTTCAATGAGAGGTGATCATCTCCCTCTTAAACCAGCCTTCAAGAGGCATCACTGTTTATTTTCCATATGACAATATTGCCTTGACTATGTTAACCAACTTTATCAACAACTAGGACCAATAGAGACTATCCCATCTAGGGCTTCATCAATTCTGACACAAGTGCTTGAGAATATTCACATTGACCTTGCTAAGGTTTCTAGATTTCATATCTCAAATATTTTCCATAAACCATGGTTTCTCTAAAACCCTTCTAATATCCGTCAAACCCTAATACATAAATTACCAAGGGTTTCCTTCAAACCATAGAATTATTTTAGGTCTCCTCCATTCTCTCTTGCTTCCATCAATGGTGTCATCATAGGGGTGATATCCATGAATTTTATTCAGGCCAACTTTCATTCCATGTTAATTTTTATTAGGGCTATATTGTTCTTTGCTTTGATTATTTCATTTTGTCATTAACACATTAAGTTCACCCGATAAAATCATAAAATTATTCATATATACATCATCATTAAGCAACATATGAAACTATATAAAAAGAAAAATATCATCATCATAAATCCAGTGAAGCATAAAGGAATAATAGAAGAAAATCCTTCACACATAGAGACATCAGGATTGGTCGGAGACCAAGGAAAAACCCACTATGTGGAAAACCCTTTAAAATTATTCTTATTATTATATTTTTATTAAATGATTCATCAAAAGAGAGTACAATGGTTCATATCTTCATCCATACAACTATCTAGCAAAAAAAAATACAAAATGTCCATGAGATGAACCCAACAATTCTTATACTCAAATTCTGATTTTGAAGCCCGTAATGGATCGTCCTTGTGTGCAGTCAATCGTCGAACATTGCAATCATTGAGTAAAATCATAAGAAGAAAATTGAAATTTCATCATTTAGGTCATGTTTGCATAGAGGACGAGTCATGTGTGTGATTAGGAAGATTCTAGTCACTCCCTAGAGCCTATGACCCAACGACTATGGTCTGCAACTAAGACTCAGAAACCCTAGATGTTGGTCGCATGAAGGAGGCACTCAGAATGTGACTGAAAAGCTTTAGTCTCATAGATGATCCAGTTAGCATGTGAATGTGGTATAGTTCTTCTTGTGACATGCCTTCAACTAAGGCACAAAACCCTAAAATAACGTTGCAAGGTAGGACCCTGTGATTTTTTCTTCAAGCGAACCCATTCCTCCACGGACATGCCTCAAACCTATGTGAGACAAAAACCACAACCACCCGAAGATGGTTGAGCACTCTAATGTGCAGGTAGATGAGTTGATTGAGCTTATTGACCATCAGGAGAAGTTTGAGCACCCTCACACAAATATCTAGTGAGATATGCTTCTAAAAAAGATGGAATTTATAAATTAATAAAGTTAAATTGACAAAAATCAATTCAATATGTATGTACATATGATTCTACCAATATCATTTAAGTAAGTTTTAACATAAAAATAAATATATGACGATGATGTTGTTATGAATAATGGTCCTCTGATTCATCTAATAATCTCCTTGATCTGTGATCTAATTTATTTAATACTCTCCTCGATCCATGACCAATATCATGGGCATGCGTAGAGGTTGGTGCTCAAGTTGATGATCGACACTCAATTGATGCCCTATCTCATTTATGCCTCTAAGAATCATGTGTTTACTACTCATGCGATGATGTAGACCCTTGATCCATATATATGGATGGATATATATATCAATATGATCATTCAAAAAACCCCAGTTACCTCATGCATTTACAAAATTTTAAAATTATTATTTAGAAAGATCAAAAATTCAAAAAATTAATAAGACATATAAATGTAATAATTTAAGGGTTTCTTCAAAATTATTTAGTGTATAGTTCTCTTCGACCCAAGATATATAAATAAGTAAATACTCAATATTTAAATGTTCAATTCAAATATACTCAAGACTAAAAACACAAATGCTAAAGTGCACATCTTGAGAATTAAATACAATTTTTTCTTAAACTTGTCACCCAGATAATTCACCAAGTAGTGATTACACAATGGGGGCACACTTAGTATAGTATTGAAAGAATCACATGTTCATTAACGACACCACATTTATAGCTAAAAACACATGCACATATCAAAGATATCTTACAATGTCCATCAATAAATTTTGATGGAGTGGCTCTCGATACCAATTCATCTTTCACGCATAAATCTTGAGTTGGAATTACCCCATATAATAGATCACTTGACATCATATTAAGATTTCCACAATGACTTATTGAAAATGATTAAAATTGACTAGTAATAATTTTTTCTTTTCTATGTAGATGTTTTAACTTCTCCTTTTTGACTTAGTACACACCTTTCATCTGGTTGCACACAAGTTCAGAATTGGTGAAAACTACAATGTCATTGGATCCATAGTCCCTACTTTTTCCTAATCCTTCTATATGTGCAATATAATATGCTTCATTATTTGTTGTCCTTCCAGGTACATCCATTTTCCTTTGGAGGACTTTGTTCGTCGCAATATTTTATAGCACATACATAATAATTGTTTGTCATAGATTGGGATAACAAGAAATTTCAATGCATAACGTCCATTTTTCAACCATGTTTAGTGGTTTTTTTAATCCCTGTAAAAAGAAAATTCAATAAAATGAATAATATATTTCTTTTTGTAAATGCCTTCGCCATAAAAAGTTTGTAGAAGACATTGTTTGATCAAGAACTTTAGGCACAGAATGATGAAAAATAATTATCTAAAATCAAATATTATCATGGAATGCATTCTAGGCACTGGGTAGATGGTTAGCATTGAAAGTGGGGAGAGGCCCTTGGTTTGATTGGGGGAATATCCATGGATCGAAGAAGAGGAGATTTAATTGCTCTTTGCAAATTTGAAAAATCATCAAGGAGATTGTTACCATCCTAGAGTTTGGTCTATTTTTTTATTGAGACATATGAGAAAGTAGTCCAACTTTAATAGGGAGGGTCCAATTTTACTTATTTTTCCAACTTTATTGTTGATTGTTTGTTTCAAGTGGAGAGATCAAAATTGTCAATTTTTAGTACTATAAAATAAATTTATTTTATAACCATGCAAAGAACCAATCAATAAAAACCCACAAATTTTAGTTCTTTTCCTCGACATTCTATTTCAATAAAACCCCTCAATTTTAGTTTTTTAACTAAACATTCAATTTCAAACCAACTTATTTCCCACCATTTTAGAATCTTCATTCCATTATTTTTATTTATAATGTGGAAAATAAAACCCACATTTTAAGTTTTATCTTCAACATTATATTAATTGAATGAAGATTCCAAAATGGTGAGAAGGAACATCCATCGAATTTGAATGTTCCTTCATTAAAAACCAAAATTATGGAGTTTTAACAATTTATTTTTTGCATTGTTATAAAATTTATACTAAAAACCATTTTGTTAGATAGTACTAAAAATTGTCAAGTTTGCTAGATCTCCATTTGAAGTAAATTGTCAATGATAAAATTATCGAGATGTAATAACCATATGTCCTACAAATTGAACAAGGATGATTATGGGTGCTCTCTCTAAATTTAAAACAACATCTATTAGATTGTAGGTTGTATGCTTCGACAAATATGGGAGTGGGAGGAGTTTGGAATGATGATTCATAGGTTTGGACTGAAGTAGGAGAAATTGGGCTAGTAGGTGTGCTCGTTTCATAATGGAAGGATTTTATTAGTGGGCTTACTAGATTTGGACTCTTGTCGTTGGATGTGGTTGATACTCTAGTTTGGTCTTGGAATCAATCTCTAGGGATGTTAACAACTAAATTAGGATATGAGTCCTTAACTGTAGTCAATGAGGATGTATAGAGGAAATGGTGGTATCAATTGATTTGGAAATGGAAAGCTCCTTCAAAGATTAGGGTGTTTTTATGTTAAGTTGTCATACTAACTATGGCTACCACTACAATGGGAATGGACAGAAAACTTCCAAAATGTATATTAAATCTCTTAATAGGCTTGTATTTCACAAATTATCACAACATGGACAAAAATAAGAAAATAGTTCCATAGTTTCACTATAAATAAACTATTTTTAAATTGAATTACAAACTCCAATTAAAAAAAAAACAAAAACAAAATTCCATAAATCTAAGGTAACACTCTACTCTTTCTTCACACTTCTACAAAACAATACAAACTTCAAGAAAACATCAACTGGATCGAAGTACAAAGGCTTATTATAGTAATACTCTATTCTTTCTTTCTTGAACAAAAAATGAAAACAATAATATAACAAATAGCAATGCAATGTGCAATGTAAAAGTACCTTCTTTTATTCCATTTCTTGTTAAGCCTAAATTGTTAATCCCCAAGGTTGTTTCTACAAATACGAATTCCTCTAAATAACATCTGGTGGTTAATTCTTTAGGCCTAGGACATCATCTTTTAGGTCTGGTACTATTGGAAACATGTTCAACCTATTTATCCTCCTCCTTAAATTAATAATCCTTAAAAGGTGATTAAGAAACTTGGAATTTTCATTTACAAGGTAGATGTTAATGTGACTCCTTATCATGTTTCCTCTCCTAAGTTAAATCATTGTCATTCTTGCATGGTTTATGGAGGTTCTTGTTTTAATATCGAGTCAAAAATCATAATGGAACAAATTTGTTGACTTGTACAAGTGAGACCAAAAACCCAGTTACATTTAATAACAAGTTACAACTACCCATAAGTCATTTTAAAGACCTTATTGCAACTATGTTTTTGACTTGGAAATTCACACTATGTGCAACTTTTGGGTGACCATCAATATGGAATTAGGCAATTTTTCTACAATCATTTTTTTAGCAATTATTTATTTATCGTAGGTTATGGAGCTTTATCCTCAAATAGGTAAAAACTTTTACATTAAGGTCTTCACTAATTGTCATTTTAGAATGATGTCTTAGGCATTATTTGTAGTAGCATACTATATAAAACAATATGTAGTGTATGAAAGAGTAGTGGATTCTTTTTAGTAAACAATATATTGATGTTAGTGTATGTAACAAAGTAATGCAGTAAAACAACCGAATGACAACAAATGAAAAGTATCCTACAACCCCTACAAGAAAAAGTATCTTAGACTTGGATCAACCTCCCAATTGTCACTATTGCCAACCCTTAAAACCAAAATAAATAGATTATCGGGGTGATCAGAAAAGAAAAAGAATCCCAATAGGGCATATACAAGAATATCCAAACCTATAATCAATGAAAAAAAATGATCATAATTTATTGTTGGCATTGTATGCGTATTCATCAACTATGATTGCAATAGGAAACAATAAGGACTGATAGTGGCAGACAACAAATGTGGTGACTACACTGATATGAAAAAATTACATATATCATGGTACTGCACTAAAATGGCCAAATGATATCAAATGCAAAGTTCCTACAACCCCTATAGGAAAACCCATCTTAGACACAGAACTACCTCACAATTGTTACTGCTGCAAACCATCAAAACTAAAAAAAATGAGTATCAAGGTGAGCATAAAAGAAACAAAATCCCAATAGGGCATATACAAGAAGATCTAAACCTACAATTAGTGCAATTTTTTTTATCAAAACTTATTCTTGACATTGTATGAATATTCATCAACTATGATTGTGATAGGAAACAACAAGGATTGATTCATCAAGCTCAAGCAATGAATTGTTCTAAACAAGAACCAGTTTAGAATGTTGACTCTTTTGTTGTATTTCATCTCAATGGAGCTAATATTTGATATATAGAAACTAAATCTTTTCTTGTGCAATATTTAAGAAGATTTGAATATTAGCGAGTGAATTTGCTAATTTTCACTATAAAGTCAATAGTAGAGACTATTAGAGAGTTCGTTATCTCTAATAACTCATCAATTTGAGCCATTTTATCACCAAATGAATCTTCGAAAAAGGGTGTTGGATTTAACCACAAATGCACCCATTTACAATTATAAAAAGTAAAAAATATGGCTCTCAATGCTAGATAAAAGAGTTCCCAACCAATACATACAATGGTTTGAAGGAAATCAAAGAATAGTTGTTTGCTAAAATTACTAATGCACCAAAACACATAGTAGAGGCAACCAAAAAAAGCTTTGTAATCAACCCAATTCAATTCCAGACTATCACTATGGAAACCACTTGATCCCAAATTCATTACAAAAACTCATTGAATCATCTACCTCACCAAATATTACCCCGTAAGAATGTTGTTAATATATATCCTCAGTGAAACCATTCTAATACAAATAGATACACCTTGATTCTTTGTGATGCAACAAAACAAGAAAAAAGAATGTGGAAATTACCTTAATGTGATTGGCCACTCACCTTCAATGCTTGCAAATTGGAGCTTTGATTATACTATGGAAAATATTCTGAGACAATTAAAAAGAAAAAGATGACTCCATGCAAACAAGGTTTCATTATCCATCGAGGGTGCATGGTCTTGTCAGCTTCATTAAATAGTGCAACAAAATATTATCCCAATCATTCAATAGTAACAGGAGGCTTCGTCATTGTAGAAAATAATTGGGTTGAATATTGTGGTTCCATCATCAAGTAGAAGTAATATGTTTCAAACAAATAGAGGTGTAAACCTATAATGAAATGACCTAACCATTAAGTGAATCAACTAGAAATTGATCATCCAAAGAGTGTAAATGGAACGAGGGAATTGGTAGGATTGAGTCATATAGTCAGTAAATAATATTTAGTGTTAAGAAGTTGTATGACACTTGGATAGGTTAACTTATAAGGAAACAATAAGTGAATCAACTAGAAATCAATCATCCAAAATGGTGTAAATGGAACGAGGTAATTTGTAGGATTGAGTCATATAGTCATTGAATAATATTTAGTGTTGAGAATTCATATGACACTTGGACAAGTTGCAATACTCATAGTTTATTGCTAAAATTATACCGCGTCAACGTATGATCTATGGAAAACAAATGTACAGTGGCTAACTAAAAAAATCAGCTAAGTAGTGTTCTTCTGTACACTTTTATCTCTGACTAATGCAACCATAGTCACAAATGAAAAAGGTGTTGATTACAATGATATGAAAAATTTACATATCTCATGGTACTGTACTAAAATGGCTAAATGAAAAAAAATGAAAAGTATCCTACAACCCCTAGAGGAAAACCCATCTCAGACTCGAATCTACCTCCTAATTGTCACTATGGCCAACCCTAAAAAAAAATAGAATATAAAGGAAAGAAAAAAAGAAATAGAAGCCCAATAGTGCATATATAAGAAGATCCGGGAAGCTGCGCAGCCAATTTTTCTGAAAATTACAGAACTTGATTCGAATGGAGGGCCGCAGAGGAGGGAGCTCCACTCCCTCCTACAAGGACGTCGTTTCCAGTAGAGGGAAGTCACCATTGGGTAATGTCAGAGGATCTGCAGAGGAAGAAAAAAGTAATAATGAAAAGGAGACAGAAGGGGCCAAGACCAAGGAAAATAGCAACACTAAGGACAAGGAGGAAGAAGACAAAAGCCAGGGAACAAGGGAAAAAAACAAAAGGGACCTTACAGACCCAAAACAGAGATCACTCCTAGAGTACTGTTAAATGACCCTGCATTGCAGGCGCATAGGGAACACATGGGGACTTACGCTATAATTTTCAAATTCATGGGATTATGGCCCACCAAAAAATCTTTATAGACATGGATCAAGTACCACTGTAAACCCAAAGGAAGAATCGATCTCCATCTTAGGTCAGAGGGATTTTTCACTGTGGTGTTCACAAACATCGAAGACAACGATAGAATATTTGAAGATGGACCCTACTTTTATGCAGTAGCAGCCCTCTATATGCGGCCTTGGATGATGAACTTTGTTCCAGAGCGAGAGACTTTTACTTCGGTTCCTATCTGGGTAAGGCTCTATTCTCTACCTTTGGATTACTAGCAAACTGAATCGCTTGCTGCCATAGGCAACAAACTAGGTCGTCTTGTCAAAACTTTGGAAGCCACAAGAAGGGGTAAATATACATCCTATGCAAGGATTTGTGTGGAAATGGATCGATCAGGAGCTCTTCTGGATGAAGTTATACTAGAAGTTTTCGATGAGGAATGGGTGAAAATAGTGGACTATGAGCATATCCCGTTTAGATGTCGTAAATGCCACGAACATGGACACTTTTTCAGAGACTACCCTCTTAGTAAAGCAGACAACAAGAGCAAACCTAATACATTGAAGGACACAGAAAGCTTTCAGAAAGTGGCAAGTAGAAGCAAAGGAGGTAAAAAAGGACCAAAGCAACAACATAATGAGGGGCACAAGGTCAGTCAGAATAAGTTTCAAGCACTGGAAGAGAATGAAGAAATGACAAAAGAAGATCAATCTACGGAGGAAGGCCCTTATGATAAGGAAAAGGAAGAAAACTACAACCCAACACAAGATATTGATAATAAGAAAGATACTATGATGAGTGAAACAGAACTAGAGATGGATCAGGAAATGACCCAGAGTGAACCAGAGCTGGAGGACTATGAACTTCAGGAAATTCTAGATAAGGAACACCTAGATCTGGAAGGGTTCTTGATGTAGGGTACCACGGGAGGGATAGAATCATTACCTCAAGAAGATTATAACAAAATACAGCAGTTGTTTTTATGGAAAACTCAGGAAAGAGGGATAGATAAAGGAAAAACCATTTAAAAGCAGGAGCACAAAGGTGTGAAAACAATGAAATCTACTCCAGGATTAGCTACTAGAAATGCAAGAAAGAAGAGGGGCAGGAAAAAGCAAAAGGAGCTCTTGATGGAGTGTGGAAAGCTAATGATAGATTCAAGTAAGATGAAAGACCTATCCAGTTACTCCTTTACAAATATTTATTTATGAAGTTCACATCTTGGAATATCAGAGGTCTAGGTAGTAAAAGAAAAAAAAGAATGCTTAGTTATAGAATGAAACAAGAAATGCCAGATATGATCTTCATCCAGGTTACGAAATGTTCCATTTAGAAAATAAAACTAATCCATAGCAAATCGCTCAATAGATTTGAGTTTCTAGAAGTTAAAGCAGAGAACGCAGTGGGGGGCATTTTCACTCTTTGGAACCCCCCAAAAATCAACATAATAGATGCAGAGGCATCTAGAAATTATTTATCAGTGGTCATTCAACCAGTGGGGGTTTCAGAAACCTTCCTAGTCACAAATGTTTACGGTCCTCAAAGAATAGATGATAAACTCAGATTGCTAGAATCCCTTATGGATATCATGAACAGATAGTCTGGAATTCCTTGGATCATGGGAGGGGATTTTTACATGATCATGGCAAGGGATTTTAACAAAGACTCCTTAGCTTTCCAATCATTCACAGAGAATATGAAACTAGTTGATTCAGAATTGAGCAATGGCCTTTTTACTTGGAACAACAAAATAGGAGGTGAGGCACAGGTAGCCTCTAAGTTAGACAGGTTTATGATATCAGAGGAGCTTATGCTTATAGATAAAGAAATAACAGTAAGAGATCTTCCCTTTGGAGGCTCATACCACTGGCCGATTCAATTGGAAATCAAGGGTTTGGATTCTCCCAAGAACAAACCCTTCAGATTCGAGAATATCTGGCTCTCCCACCCAGATTTCTTCAGTAACATTGGAAAATGGTGGTCTGAAGACTTGCAACTCCAGGGATCTAAAATGTATCTCCTTCATAAAAGAGTAAAGCACATAAAGTTCAAGCTTAAAGAATGGAACAAGAATGATTTCGGTAACATTTTTGTGGACAAAAAATCAGTGGAAATTAAAATTCAGGAACTCAACCAGGCACTTATCAAAGATGGCTTTGACAAAGTCAAAAGTGATCAGACTGATAAACACCATCAAGAATGGGAGAATTTATGTAAACAAGAAGAAATATTTTGGAGATAAAAGTCTAGAGTTCAATGGCTCAAAGAAGGAGAGCGTAATACAAAATTTTTCCATAGATCCACTATGGCCAATAGAGAATACAACAGAATCTCTATGATAAAGGATGAGTATAGGGAGGTTCAGATCACTCATAAGGATATTAAAGCTGTGCTTGTTCAGTATTTCTGAAACATCATTCGGGAAAACAATGCAAATAGGGAACAATCCATTAAGGAAATTACAAGGCATATCCCTAAGCTGGTGTCAAGAGAGGACCATTTTAACCTAAATAGACCAGTAACTAAAGAGGAGGTCAGTGAGGTTCTCAAAGACATGCAGAATGGCAAAGCACAGGGCCTAGATGGTTTCAATGTAGACTTTTTCAAAGCTTGTTGGAATATTGTCAAACAAGATATTTTGAATGTGGTGGAGGATTTCAGGGGTAGAAAAACTATCCTGAAAACCCTCAACACCTCCTTCATTTCCCTGATCCCCAAACAAGACTCAGTTCAAATGGTAGATAAGTACAGACCCATAGCTTTATGTAATGTGGTTTACAAGATAATATCCAAGGTAGTGGCTAATAGACTTAAACCTCTCCTTCCTTCTTTAGTGTCAGAGGAACAATCAGGATATGTGGAGGGCAGACAAATTTTAAATAACATTATTCAAGCCCCTGAGGTGGTTCACACGCTAACCAAAAAAAGGTAGGCGGGGATGATCATGCAATTGGATATTGCCAAAGCGTATGACAAGGTGAATTGGATTTACATCAAGAAGGTTCTTACTGCTTTTGGGTTCGATCACAACTGGGTCAGATGGGTTATGGCTCTGGTGACTTCTTCCAGCTTATGAATTTTGGTAAATGGATCTCCCTCAGAGATCTTCATTCCTTATAGAGGCCTCAGGCAGGGAGACCTGCTCTCTCCCTTTCTCTTCATCCTCATGATGGAAGGACTTGGTCGGTCCATTAAGCATGCCAAGGCCACGGGCAAAATCAAGGGTCTTCAATTAACTGAGAATGGTCAGGCACTGACTCACCAACAATTTGTAGATGATACCATGCTGCAAGGAATCCCCACAGTCAAAGAAGCTTCATCCTACAATCAAATCCTTAATGAATTTTCCATGGCTACAGGTATGGAAGTCAATCTCTCTAAGTCAAAAATCTTCTTCTTAAACACTAACATTGTTATTCAAAGAAATATCTCAAGAATTCTTGGCTTCCAAAGGGATTCCCTCCCCTCAAAGTATTTGGGAGTTCCTCTCATGACCAGACCATTGCACAAGAGTATCTGGGAACCGGTGCTTAATAAGTTGCAGGACAAAGTCAAAAAATGGACCATCAGAGCCTTGAACCTGGCTGGCAGGTTGGTACTGACAAAGGCTGTTTTGCAATCTATCCCGGTTTTCATGTTATCAGCCCTCCCAGCTCCCAAAGGTGTCTTAGAGCAATTCAGGAATATTCAAAGAGATTTCCTTTGGGGTAAGGAGGAAACAAGGAAGAAATGGGCCCTGGTTTCTTGGGATAAAATCTATAAACCCAAGAGCCACGGGGGTCTAGGCTTAGATGATCAGGAGATTCTTAGCAAAGTTCTAGGAGCCAAGCTTTGGTGGAAATGGATTCAAGAGACAAAAGCCCATTGGGAAAGGATCTGGAAAGAAAAATATGCCAACTCTTAGCACACTAATAGATCTCATAAGAATGTCAAGAAACATAAAAGGATCTTACATCTGGAATAGAGCCTGGGAAAACAGAAGCCTAGTACAAAAAAACTGGTTCTGGGAAATCAGAGCAGGAGATTTAGCACTATTTTGGGACAAAAAATGGCAACAAGAACCAACATTGTTAAAATAGGATTTTTTAAGCCTCAAGCAACAAATAGATTCCCAAGGGTTAAACAAAGTAAACGATTTCTAGTATCTTTCTCAAATCTCGGGGAAGTGGAGATGCTGGAGAAACATTGACTGCAGAGATGACAACCCCATAAAAATAAAACCAGAGTCACTTAGGAGCTTGCTAAAACAAAGGATGATCTTGGTATCAGAGGGGCAGGATCAATTGAGATGGGGCAACAACAATAAAGGAACCTTTAATCTTAAGGAAGCAAAAGGTATTCTCCTCGGGTTGATTCTAGTGTTCCAGACAAGACCTGGTAGCACCTGTGGAGATACCAAGGTTGGATGAAGATCAAGCTTTTCATGTGGTTGGTTCATCATAAGAAAATCTTGACTTGGGACAACATTAGGAAAAGGGGTGTTATGGGGCCTTCCAGATGCCAGCTTTGTGAAGAGCAGGAGGAGACAATGGAGCACATTCTCAACAGCTACTCTTACACCACCTGGTTGTGGGATGCTTTCTCAAACATTTTACAACAAACAAATAGGGACAGAGGAAGTATCACAAATACCATAAACAAGTGGAGAAGAAACTTTACAGAGAATGAGTTCCTTCATTTGGCCTGGGCCTTTATGCCAAGCTTCATTATCTGGAATGTTTGGAAAGAAAGGAACATGAGAATTTTCAAGAATGAAAAATCTATCCCTCATCAACTATTTGATCTAATCCTGAAACAGATCAAGGAGACAGTTAGCACCATAGTTCGCAATATCCCCAATAATCCCCCCTCAGAGACTGAGCTGAGAACTCTCAGACTATTGGGAATGCAAGAGATTATTCCCCAAGGACTAAATAGGAAGGACATAGCTATGGATATAGAGAAGGATTTCTAGCAACCTCCACCGAAAGGCTATCTGAAATACAATATTGATGGTGCTTCAAAAGGCAACCTAGGAACTGCTGGTTTTGGAGGAGTTTTAAGAGATGAAGAGGGCAATGTTATCTTTATCTTCAACTACCATTTAGGTAGAGCCACCAACAATATGGTAGAATTAATGGCTCTGGAGCAATGTCTTGAGTTTATGATTCAAAACCATCACTCAAATGTCATAATAAAAGTGGATTCAGAGATAACCATTAATTCTGTGAAAAGAGTCAGTCGTGGCACTCAGCCGAAGATAGTCTCAAATCACTGGAGACTAATCCAAGTTTACTAAAGAATTCAAGTACACCTCTAGGGACTTCGAACTGTTAGTTTCAACCATGTTCAACGAAGTGCCAATAAGCTAGCGGACATTTTGGCCAACTAAGGTGTGAACAAGGAAGAACGCGAGATGGAGAGAAGGTGGCAGAAGATGCCTCAGAGCCGTTTGAAAGCTCTCTACGATGAACAAGTTGTAGAGGACAGAGAAATTTTTCGATATCGGGCTAGGGCGACAAGCAAGAATTGATTTTTCCCTGCTAGAGCAACCACAACCTTTCAATATGTACTTGGAAGGAGGGCAAGCAAAGTTCGGCCTCAATTTTCCCCGGAGTAAGTTGACTGGTGTCCCCAGTTTTTTGGAAGGCAATATAATGGGTCAATTTCCAAACAAGCACAATTTCGGGTTCAGGTTTCATAGAAAGAACAGGCAGGATGGGAGGTTGGTTTTTTTTGGAAGCTAGAATTTTCCCCCTTTCTACTTTCGGGCTGGAAAACCACGCCCTAGTTTGTTTCCCGGTGATCACACGACTCTTGAGCAGTTAACGGTTTTGTAGCTTTGGAAGCGGTTCCATAGAGATTATAACACGTGGCAGGGTGGCAGATTTGGAAACCGCCCTCCATCACACACTATCGTTCAGTCGTTTTAGGTTGCGCAATATGGCTCCTGGTCGTTGGATCCAGCCGCCCGGATTGACGGGTAGGATTGACCGTGTTGTTTTGTGGGGCCAAGTGGGTTTTGTCCCCTTTTCCTGTAGGCACGTCTTTTCCCTCTTCCGTGGTCAGGGGTGACTGTTGTCATTTGTCTGCTCTGGGGGGGCATGAATTTTCCTGAGCTTCCCTAGTGGTTGTGGTTCTTGTAGACTTCCAATGTATGTTCCTAATAGGTTTGGTGATTTCTAGTGTGGGGTGGGGGTGGTTAGTCATTGGCAGGGAAACCCTTTCTCCCGAGTTCATGTAAATGGACAACTTTTTGTACATTATGTAACTTTCTTTTGGATTAATGAAATATAAGGATCAGCTCTTGCTTCAGCAAAAAAGCATATACAAGAAGATCCAAACCTCCAATCAGTGCAAAAAAAAAAGGAAAATATCTTGGCATTATATGCGTATTCATCAACTATGATTGCGATAGGCAAAGATAAGGACTGATGATAGAAGATGAAAAGGTGGTGACTTTCTCATACCTAATTTTTTTATGAAGTTGGGTAAGGTTGGTATGAGGACGCAACCAAGTTTTATCACACTAAAAAACAAAGAGGAAAATATTCAAGAATTTCTCCAAAATTCCTCCAGCACCCAAGAAAGCTACAAAAATGAATTCATAATAGTGCCAAAAGAAAATATGAAAGAACAATTGTATACACTGCGAAAAAATTGAACATCAATGTACCTGCAAGAGTTCCTCCAACACCCAACAAACCTACAAAAAACAATTCATAACAGTGCCAAAATATAATATGAAAGAATTGTTACAGTGCAAGAAATTTTTGAGGGCCTCATGACTCATATATATATATATATATATATATATATATATATATATATATATAAAGACTTTTTCGACCGAAAAACGTTGTTCGGCCAAATAATTGTTTGGCCCAAAAACATTTTCGTCCAAAAAACTAGTGGCTAGTGGCTGCATTCCCACTACCAAAATTCCATTGCATAATATTCGAGGTTTTTGTTAACTTAAATGTCCAAACTTTCGACAAAGAAAAAACTAGTTCAAGTGAAAAAATCAAATAATTAGACTAAAAATAAATAGATCAGTCAAAAACATAAAATCATGAATTTTTCGACTAAAAAAGGTTGTTCAGCCAAATAATTGTTTGGCCCAAAAACATTTTCGTCCAAAAAACTAGTGGCTGGTGGTTGCATTCCCCCCCCCCCCGACCAAAATTCTATTGCACACTATTCGAGGTTCTTGTTAACTTAAATGTCCAAACTTCCGTCAAGGAAAAAACTAGTTCAAGTGAAAAAATCAAATAATTAGACTAAAAATAAATATATCAGTCAAAAACATAAAATCATGAATTTTTGCCAAGAAATTCTCACAAAAGTGTAACCTAGCTTCACATTTTCACCCAATAGTAATACCTAAACCACAATATTCTTAGTGACAAATAATTCCTCCACCCCCTCGCCCTCACCCTCCTGCTCCTCTATTCGGCTTACCAATTCTTTGGAATTGTGACGATAATGTCTAACGCAATGCCAAATTAATAAGACCAAGAAAATTCAAATCATCTTTCAAATTCATGGCAGATTTTCCATTTAATGCAATTTTGGTTTAAAAAAAAACAATTTCCTAAGGTACTTGACTAGAAAAATTCTTTTGGCAACCATGATACCAATAATACGTAGAAAATTCAAAAAGCAATAGATGAATGATAAAGCAAATACTAATAACACTTGTCAATTTTAGAAGAAACAAAACAAGTCACTTGACTAGAGATTTTAGAAATGAGATTAATGCCAGCGAGCTTACAACAATATTCATGAAATTCATAAATAATAGACATATGATAAATCAAACCTTGATAACACTCATAGGTTTTAGAACAACTAAAGCAAATCACCAACTAAAGAAAATCACTTTCCCAGAGCTTTTAGAAAATAGTTCAAAGCCAACAAGCCTACATATAATGCATCAAAGGCAATAAGTCATCTAAATCATGAATTGACATTAAAGTTCTGAAGGGAAATTTAACTACTATTGATTTTAATGGTATTCATTAACTAGTAATCATTATCGATCTAGCTAGTACTGATTTTCTTGATCTGCAATCAATAAAAACTATTATGAATCAATTACTATAACCATATCCATTTTTCTTAAATTCCCACTTGATATAGTCCAATTAATAGGATTATGTTTCATGATTATTGTGTTTTGAACGCTATATAAATAAATATAAACACAATATTTTATTAATATCCTCATTCTCATTCTATTTTGATTTATGTAACCATACACTAACACTTAAACATTTTTGTATTGCATTGTGTCACTCCTTGTTTATGGATGTGTTATTTTTCGTATTAGTTTGACCCTATGTTTGATTTGGCTTAACCCTACTGTACCAACCTCGGGTTATATTTCCATGTAATAAATGGGCATTATAAAAGGAAAAAATAAAACCAAGGTCATGGGATACATATTCCAAGATGAATGAATGGAAAGAAATTATATTGGGATCCACTTATGGTTAATTATTTATTGACTATGGAAATTTCCATGAAAAAAGGCAAAAGGAAATAAATGGAAATTTAATAGAAGAAATAAAGGAAAATAAGAGAAAAGGAAGATGAAGAGACAAGAATATGCCTGCAAGGGAAATTGAAGGAAAACTGAAAAATAAATAAATAAAATAAATAATAATAAAATAATAAATAATAAATTGAATTAAAATTAAATAAATAAAGAAAGAGGAGAGAAAACATTCTAATATTCTAACTTGGAGAAGGAGAAGCAAGAGAGAGAGAAATTGGACACAAGGAAGCACAAGAAAGAAAGCAAGGAAAGTAAGGGAGCACAAGAGGAAGACTGGACAACAGTAAGCAAGGGAAAAAAAGTCAATCAAGGTAAGTGTAGTCAACAAGAGGATTTTGTAGGTAACAGGTTTCATGTTTGATTATCTTGTTGGGATGTGAATGAGTGGTTTATTCATTGGTTTATTTCTCATATTTTATATAATTTACATGTGATTTTCCTGGATTTATAGTGATGTACAACCTTGCCTTTTCCATTTCCTAGATAGCCATGGTACAGTGGGTGTTCATTTTGTCTTAGCTTTGGATTTCCGATGGATTTGGATCCAATTGAGGTGTTCTCTTGAAAATCCCAAGCATTGAAGCTGGAGATGGTTTTCTCCGAGAAGCTCTTGGTAGGTGGGTGGAGATAGGAAAATTCCTTTGGGTATGGTTAAGAAATCTTGAGGCATCTAAGCATGTATTGGCTTTAGTGATTTCAGAACTGTTTTAGGTGAAATCACTGTGGTTGAGGGTGGAGGTGGTTTAACCTTTGGATTCCCTGTTTGGTTCTGTTTGTTTTATCCCATGTGATCTGACATTGATGTTTGTATATGGCACGAGGGTGATTGGATGAAAGAAATATTTAGTTCAGCCCAATCTATGGTTCGGTGGTACATGGAAGTCCCTGACTTGGTTGGAATTATGTGTATGCCATTATTTGTTATTATTTATTGAGATCAATGAGCACAAGTATTGGTTATTATGTTTATTTTATGACTGGCTTGTCATGGCTTCATTATGGTTAAATGTTGGTTACAGGCACGGTATATATTTTATTATATGATGTTCTCTTATTATTGATATTGTTCATGATTTGACAAGTTATTGAATAGTATATGAATGCATGAGCTAACAAGAATTTGTTAACACTAGCTTAAGAGGGAAGTAAGCCTTCTTGATGAACATTTGATGAAACTAAGGAAACAATGAACAAATATGCATTCATAACCTACAGTTACTATGTTTACTAGATGTTTGTATCAATGATTAACATGTGTCTAGAAGGCTTGAATAAGAACAGAGCTTAGAAACAATATGAGAAGACATAGGTTCTTTGTTGGGAAAGTTTTGGGTAGTTCTGGGTAGTTGGCCCATAGGCTCGGACTAAAAATATGGAGCAAAGTCCTTGGCCGTAAGAACATAGCTAGGAAAGTTAAGAAACAATTGCACTGAAGATGGGTTGTGCATGTGTCTAGAGGCCTCTGTCTGCATGGACTAGTCTTGATACAAGTAGATAGGCTATAAAGCAAGGTTAAAAAATGGTTCTATCTCAGAGAAGGTGATCACTTGAAAAGATAGGCTAGCACTAGTATGATCATGAGTATTTGTGTGTTGTAGAGGGTTTTGGACAAGTGGACCCCATTTCCATAACTATATATTGGATTTTGGGTCATGCATACTAAGTCACATCTCATGTTTACCTGGTGATATTGTAAAAGTGGGTAAATGTGGTGTGGGGTGTTACAGAGTGGTACTAGGGAAATTTCACAGCACTGGACCTTAGAGTAAATGCATATTGTTATGGATGCATGTCAGTTGTTTATATCTTTACCATGCATGCATGTCATTTATTTAGTGTTATTGTTATTATATCCATGTACATGATATCCTTGTATCATGCTAATATAGATTGACTTTTGCAGATGTAATAACCTCACAACTATAAGTTGAGGTAATGCTTTTGATTATGCCTTTTAGTTTATCTAACAATGATATGTTGTAGGAAACAGAAGGCAAACAGATGAAGATCAGAATGGTGGATAATAGTTCATATGAGTCCCCATACAGACTAGAAGAGAAATCAGTGGGATGGGAGAGATCAGTTAAGCAACAGGGAGAGGGAGACTCTCCTGATTTAGAAGATACATTAAGAAGTTTGAAGACAAAAATCATAAGTTTTAAAGAAAATAATGAGAGGTTTATTGAAGAATTAGAAAGGATTGCGAAATCTTAGGAAAAGAAAATTGAGGTTAATGTGGTTATCCTTCAGAGCCTTTAATATTTACAGAAGCGAGCACAACTAGGGACTAGTCATGGCGTTGGGAAGGAATAAAATAATAATGGTGCATATGGAAGTCAATCTTATACAAGGTATAGGATGGACAGGGATGATATGATAAATAATGGTAGACTCTTGGATACACCTAAGTGGAGGGCTAGTATGGATGCATTTTATTCTAACCTTACTTCTAAGAGAGACCATCGGCATCACCGCCAACACCATTATAGGAGGAGTGAGAAGGGTTATTTTCCAAAGGAATTAAAGAAATCCAAGCTTCCTACTTTTGATGGTGAGATGACCAAGTGAGAAGATACAGAAGCATGGCTGTTTGGAATGAGGAAATTCTTCAAACTTCTTGATTACTCATGTTAGTGTCGTTATCTTCATCCCTCCATCAGAGATCAAATCATCTTTTTGCATTTCATATAAGGTGTCCCGCCCAGTCATTTGCATTCCATTAGGCGAATGGATCATCTAATGGTAGTGGCTTTCCTACAGTTTCCCTCATGTCATTTACCTGCTAGCTCATGTTTGTTCATTAAAAAGCATATTCAGTCATCTTTTGTCTTAAAGATTGCAAAGGTTTTGCTTTAGGGTTTCATTGTCATTTAGGTCTAGGGTTTCATTAGGGTTTCATCAAAAAATGTTTCAAAGTGTCCAATAACAACCAGCAAGCCATGAGGAGGTTCCAGCATCAATAAATTTCATCATTAAGTGTTCGAAAATGTGTTTTTCCTCAAAACTCCGTTTTTAGGAAAAAACAAAGAATTTTTGCTTTTATTGTACAAAAATCATGAAATTTTGTTTTCTTCATTGTATATCACTCCATCTGCAACCCTGGTTTCTTTCCATAGCCCCAATAGCTCCAACACCTACAAAACAAGCAGAGCTCAGGTCATTTAATTCGTAACAAAGCTCAAATGAATTGAAAAAGTCCAAAAACAAAGTTTGAAAATAAAGTCATTTTCAGAACATTATAAAAGTGGGTTTTGCAAAATTAAAATTTAAAAGCTTCATGTATAAATCATGTCTCCAAATGTTTAAAGCTCATTTGCACTCCAAGATTAAAGACAAAGCAAAGAAAAGTTGTTATGGTGAGCAAGTGAGAAATTCGGGTGAAAATCGCTCCAAGTTGTTGGGCGCG
Organism: Pinus tabuliformis; assembly: GCA_031772625.1. Classification (NCBI taxonomy): domain Eukaryota; kingdom Viridiplantae; phylum Streptophyta; class Pinopsida; order Pinales; family Pinaceae; genus Pinus; species Pinus tabuliformis. The sequence goes on from CM062806.1 coordinate 685,354,499, forward strand.
GCGCACTGGGCAGGAGGCGCGACGCACATAACCGGTGCGGCGCATTGGGTTGCATTTCTCAGTGCAAAAAGACACGGGCGCAGTGCATACACTGGGTGTGGCACATTGGGTTGAATGCGCAACACACACAGCAAAAGAGCCCGAAAACTGCCAAAACTTGCTCCAATCGCCCAAAATGCATGGATTGTCACTTGTCCAAGTAGGTTGACCCTTTTTCATTGCTCTTCATCCAAATTTGATGGTTGTTTGATGGTGTTTGTTGCATGGTGAATGTTTAAAGGAAAACAAACCCTATCTCTTCAAAATTTTCAAAGGAGATTGCTGCTAGGGTTTTGTATTGGTTGTTTTTCTACCAAGTATCCCCTCACCTCATCACTCCCTTATTTCATATTTTCCTTGCTTTCCCTATTCCCCAAATTCACATACCCCTAAATTCACTAATCCCATACCACAATTCCCATTTCCCAAAAACAAACTCCCAAACCTTAGCCCCTCCTAAATCATTCCCTAATTCCCTATTTCCCTAAATTACCCCTCCATAGTCCCTCATTTCACTATTTTCCCTTGGTGGCAGAGGTCAAACACACCATCAAGATAGTTCAACACATCACAGCTCACCTATTTCTCATCAAGGCAGCTCCAAGATAGTTTATCCACCAGTAGACATGGCATCTGATCCTTCATATGATTATAAAGAGGAGACCCACAGTGACTCACCAACAGAGGGACTTGCACCCAAGAGGCCTCATAGAGGTGGAAAACATATCAGAGAAGAACCAACCAATCTTGCTGAATTACAGGCCTGCCCTCTTCCCATCTCTTGTTTCCAACATTAGTCATGTTATGAATTTTGTGAGAAGGTCGCTCGCATTCAGTCTCATCATGAGTTGCCTCGTATGTTTTTACTGCATTTACATGGTGATCAAGCCACTCTAGTTGCTGTCACTTTCACATTAACACCAGAATCCATTCCACTAGCAACCGATATTCCCAACATTGGAGAGCAATGGAACAACAAGTAGAAAATTGACTGGTAGCATTATGAACCGTACATTAAGCCCAGATTTTTGAGACAACTCAAGAGAGTGTTTCCTTTTCCGTACCTCAAGGATGAATATGCTTCTTTAATGAAACTGATCATGAAGTATTCCAGCTGTGAGGGCTGGTTCTCCCGTTTATATGTTTATCATATCAGGCTACTGATGCATTTTACCCAGGTACAGATGATGAACATCCCTTACTTCATGTGCCGAAACGTAGAGAAGATGACCACCCTTGTGTAGCACAAGACTCCTCAGCAGCAGTTCAACAGTATTTACCATTTTGCTCTCATCAAAAATGTGGTCATTCATCAGCTTGGCTTCCAAGGCATCACTAGGGAGGACTTCATGTCTCGTGAGTTTTTCATAGCTTCACAGGACCCTTCAGAGGCTTTGCATGAGACAAGTGGACCTTCTTATCAGCATGAGGGCCATGAGACACAGACCACTAGCATGTAGGTGTTCATCACCTTCAGAAGGGCACTAGACGGTTGTTTGCAGTAGCAAAGCGAGTGTTATCTCCACCCAAGGTGGAAGGGGCCTCGCTTCCATCATCAGCACAGTAGGTTTAAGACCGAGGCAAGAGGCCACTGCAGGAGGAAGGACCATCAGGTGAGTGGGAGACTGATTTCATTCTCATTGAGGGTGATGATGCTGATATGGGCCCGCAAAGCACCAATCGTAGAGAAATCATTCAGGAGCAGCAGGCGGACATTTATGCCTTGTCTACCAGCTTGGATAGAGCCCAATGGACAATACAGTACCTTGAGCAAAGAAACAAGCAGCTTGAGGACCAGCAAGTGATTATGGAGTTGCAAAACATTCGGGAGAATCACCAAGCTGCCCAAAGGAGAAGGGTGGAGTTCACTTCACTTGAGCAGGAGGTCAATGACGATAGGGAGTCATGGATTGAAAGAGCCAATATCCACTTGGAGAGGAAGCTAGAAAAGGCCAACAAGGAGAAAAAAAATTTGAGACACATGGTTATTCATTACATGGCGAGGAACAGAGTATGTAAGGAGAGAATCAAAAGTTTGAAAGAAAAATTGAAGAAGGCATCCAAGAGGAAAGAGGAGCATGATCAACTTCAGATATTGGCTGAGGCTTCCTTGGCCCAACATAGCTCTTGATAGAGAGGACTCAGCCCAAATTTCAAAAAATTTGGAGAATTTTTTGCATTTTGGAAATTTTTTGGCACAAAAACAGGATTTTCTGCCCTATGCGACGCGCCACGTGGCGCTCACTTTTTCTAGGAGCCTCCAAATCACAACAACTCAACATTTTTGGATTTAGCATGAACAATTATGCTTGCCTACCTATGGCCAAGAAATTTGGGCAGGTTTTTTTCCCTCAAAAAGGTCAAAAACACTAAAAAAAATGACCTCACTTCCCCTATTTTTACACACAGGAGGCAGTGTTGGGAGAATGGACTTTTGGAGGGGCAAATGGAGGCCAAATTGAAAAATTCCACTTGGATTGGAAAGTAGATAGGCAGACCTTTCAAAAGCATACTTGGAGTTCATTTGGACACTGGGAAGGCCTCCAAAAGTGGGTCCAAACAAGCACAACGATTAGAGAATCAGGCGCGATGCATAGAGGAAAAATTGCCAGTTTGACCAAGTTTTGCTCTGTTTTTTGCCCAGCTTTGTCTAGTTTAACTTTTTCACTTTCCTAATGGAAAATTCATGATGTAATTTTATTAAAATTTATGGATCATGATGTAAATATGTTAAATTTTCACTTGTAGAGATAGATTCATCAGTTTAAAGGTTGTTTGAAACTGAATGAATCAGTTCCCTTGTTTCTAGAGGCATGTTGTTATGTTGCCTAGTTTCTAGTTCTCAATTTAGAATCAGTTGGATCAGCTCCTGAACATGTGTGCTCAACCCTGAGAAGCAAGGATGAGCTATTTTTTTCTATATTATGTTTTTTTTTCATTCATTAGCATGGTTGGACTCTTGAGAAAGAAAGGAACTTCTTGTACACTCATATTTTCATTTTGGTTAAGGAATTGAGACCAAGATTTGCAGCACTCTTTGGGATTCATGTGGAAATTTGTCTTGGTACAATGCTTTATTTTGTAATTGTAAATTTTCTTATGTGTTATGTATGCCATTGACTATCTTGTTTCTTCTAAACTAAACAAACAAGAGTGTAAGTTGAATCCATTGAAATTGCAGTGCTCTACTTGAAGTTTGCTTTAGTTATTTGATGTTTTCAGCTATTTGAGGAGGATCCATGATTGCTCTTACCCTATTCAACACCTCACTTGTCTATTCCTTCCATCTCATTCAAATTTAAGTGCCAAAATAATTACCTACCTTGCCCCATTGAGATCTCTGTAGGACTGAGCCTCAATCCCCGCACCCAAAATCTGTCTTTCCATCTGAGCCAAGAAATCATCATTTTATTCAATAAAACTCTCTTGCACTTATACCTAACCTAATATCAGTAGATATTTCAGTCATATCAAGCCCTCATCGATCATAATTTGCTGAGATTGACCCGGAGAGAGCCCTCTCCTGACCTGGTAGGGCTAGTTACCAGGCTGAGCGTGGTTTGATGTTGGCCCTGGATCCTACTTTTTCAGCCTGAGGTAAATCTAGGCACTAACATAGTGGCAACCATACTGGAGAAGATATTGTTTTTTTAGTATTTTTTGTTTTATAGACTACATACGGAGCCTAAAGTTAGCCAGGTAGCCTTCGAAACACTCTTGCTTTGCATTAGCGAAAGTAGATAAAAGTTGCTTCAGTCAATCTCTGGTCTAGTCTTATAAACAGAGTATCTAACTTGCAATTTTCCCTAGTAACATGTATCAAGTTCAGATCTGATTGTTGATGGTGGACAACGATCAGACACATAGGAAGGCTGAAATCATTCACCTGGCGACTCCAATGTCCAAGAATCCCAAGGTTTCGAATTTTTATGGTGACTCTACTCTTCAAGAATCAGTAGCCTGAAGAATTTCTTGGTCAATTCATTGTTATCAAAATTGATTTTCTTGCTCGACGATATGCTCCCATGAGCCGAGATCACATTCCAGGTTTTCCAAATAAAATTCCAAAGGTAAATTGGCAAAGGAATTTGCCTATGTTTAAAGATGATGATAGGAATGATGCTGCTTTACATCTAGTTAGATTTCACATGCATATTCACAAGTTGAAGGTTGATTTTCCTGAAGATTTGTTGATGAAGATATTCATGGCCACTCCGGAAGGTGAAGCCCTAGCTTGGTATGAAAGTTTTCCGCCTGCTTGTATTTATTGTTTGAAGGATTTTCATACCATGTTCTTTGAGAGGTATAAAGAATCTTATCCATCATTAAATTGAGTTGAGAACTGTTGTAAACATGTTTATAGTTTTATTGAACATCTTGAGAAAGTTTATGAAGATGATGACTTCATGGATGATGAGATCATGGAAGCCCTGTATGAAAATCCATTTTAGCAGCTTAAAGAGAGTGATACTTATCAAGATGATCAGGAAAATTTGCAACAGGATCAAGATCTTAGTACGGTGGAAGATGATAAAAGAGAAGGTTTTATTTCAGATCTATCCATAGAAGAAGACAACATGCAGGAAAGTCAAGTTTCAATCTTAGAACGTGATAAAGTCAAGTCGGTTATTTCAGATCATGATGATCAAGAGTACCTTGGTCTGAATCCCGTGAAGGAGAGCTCTGCTATTGAGATCATCTGGAATGAAGAAGATAGAGTTATTGACCCAAGTGTTCTCATTTCATTAGAACCAAGCCTTCATGAGGAGGTAATCTAGTTAGTTCATGAAAAACAAGATGAGATCTTTGTTCAAGTAAGTGAAAAATCATCTTTCAATAACTCAATGATAAATGATAATTTGATTACCATGTCATATGAAGATGATCAACAATGTTTTCAAATTTCAGAAGATCGGGGAAATGAGGAATGTCATTCAGGTTTTTCATGTTTTAAAATGTTATTTCATGAAGACAATCATTGTTTGAGCAAAACAAAACAGAAAGTATTATCTCCTTTATTTGAAGATGAGATAGATCGACTCTTGAAAGGTCGGGTTACAGCCAAAGCTAATGTAGGTCTACAGTGTACACATGGTCAAGACGGTGTTGGTGAAACTTCTTCTTCTTTTGAAAATGATGACAGTCTTGACATTAGCCTTATAGATTAGCGAATAGATAATATTCTCTTTCATGAAAACGATACGGCTGTCATGTTTGATAATCTTGAAGATTGTTTTCTGTTTAAGAATGACCTAGACCATGAAATTAAGGAATGTGAGTTTGAGAGACACAGTAAGCCAGAATTCAAGTCAGTTACTATCAATCAGCAACCCACTGTTCTTTCAGATCAGAATAAAGGGAGTTTTTGTATTTTTTCTGCTAGATCTCAAGACAAAATAGTGCTTTACGATTATCAAGATCCCTTTGGCATTCTTTTGCAAGCATTAGAGAAGATAAATGTTGCCTGGCTCATTATCATAAGCCTTGGTTTCAATGGTTATTGTGAGTTTCCTACATGTACATCGTTCTGCCTGCTCGGGGAAAGTGAGAGCAGAATTTCATTGAGTAGCCATTTGTTGGATTGGTTACATTGGAAGGCTCACTACACATGATTGTACATATTTCATCAGTAGGCAGGTGGTTGTCATCATGATTTGAAGTTCTCAAATCTCGATGGTCTACTACCATTAAAAAGCTTTGTAAGTACTTATTTTAGTTAAGTCAGTCTTGAGTCATTTTTTGTTTCAGTCAGTTTAAAGATAGTTTCAGCTGAGTGTCTAGTTTCAGCTTTTGAGAGTCTTGTTTCAGTTTTGGATTAGTCAGTTCAAATATGAGTCTTGAGTCAAAAGTTTGGTTTTGGTTTGTCGAATTTATTGACTCCATATCCCAATGGACGAAGGCACTATCTGCTTTTCCAAAGATCTGTAGTTCTTGGCACTTCCAAGGAGTTACCATCCCCATTGGAGCCAATGTTAGTGTCGGCATCTTCATCCCTCCGTCAAAGATCAAATCCTCTTGTTTCATTTCATATTAGGTGTCCCACCCAATCATTTGCATTCCATTAGGCACATGGATCATCTGACAGTAGTGGCTTTCCTACAGTTTCCCTCGTGTCATTTACATGTTGGCTCATGTTTGTTCATTAAAAAGCATATACAGTCATCTTTTGTCTTAAAGATTGCAAAGGTTTTTCTTTAGGGTTTCATTGTCATTTAGGTCTAGGGTTTCATTAGGGTTTTGTCAAAAAATGTTTCAAAGTGTCCAATAACAACCAACAGGCCATGAGGAGGTTCCAGCATCAATAAATTTCATCATTAAGTGTTTGAAAATGTGTTTTTCCTCAAAACTCTGTTTTGAGGAAAAAACAGAGTATTTTTGCTTTTATTGTACAAAAATCATGAAATTTTGTTTTCTTCATTGTATATCACTCCATCTGCAACCCTGGTTTCTTTCCTTAGCCCCAGTAGCTCCAACACCTACAAAAAAAGCAGAGCTCAGGTCATTAATTCATCACAAAGCTCAAATGAAGTGAAAAATTCCAAAAACAGAGTTTGAAAATAAAGTCATTTTCAGAACATTATGAAAGTGGGCTTTGCAAAATTAAAATTTAAAAGCTTCATGTATAAATCATGCCTCCAAATGTTTAAAGCTCATTTTCACTCCAAGATCAAAGAGAAAACAAAGCAAAGTTGTTGTGGTGATCAATTGAGAAATTCAAGTGAAAATCGCTCCAAGTCGCTAGGCGGGGTGCACTGGGCAGCAGGCGTGGCGCACATAACCGATGCAGCGCATTGGGCCATATTTCTCAATGCAAAAAGACACGAGCGTGGTTCATACGCTAGGCACGGCGCATTGGGTTGGATGTGCGGTGCACACAGCCAAAGAGCCTGAAAACTGCCAAAACTTGCTCCAATCTCCCAAAATGCATGGATTGTCACTTGTCCAAGTAGGTTGACCCTTTTTCATTGCTCTTCGTCTAAATTTGATGATTGTTAGATGGTGTTTGTTGCATGGTGTATGTTTAAAGGAAAACAAGCCCTATCTCTTCAAAATTTTCAAAGGAGATTGCTGCTAGGGTTTTGTATTGGTTGTTTTGCTACCAAGTATCCCCTCACCTCATCACTCCCTTATTTCATATTTTCCTTGCTTTCCCTATTCCCAAAATTCACATACCCCTAAATTCACTAATCCCATACCCCAATTCCCATTTCCCAAAATCCCAAAAACAAACTCCCAAACCCTAGCCCCTCCTAAATCATTCCCTAATTCCCTATTTCCCTAAATTACCCCTCCACAGTCCCTCATTTCACTGTTTTCCCTTGGTGGCAGAGGTCAAACACACCATCAAGACAGTTCAACACATCACAGCTCACCTATTTCTCATCAAGGCAGCTCCAAGACAGTTTATCCACCAGCAGACATGGCATCTGATCCTTCATATGATTATGAAGAGGAGACCCACAGCAACTCACCAACAGAGGGACATGCACCTATGAGGCCTCATAGAGGTAGAAAACATATCAGAGAAGAACCAACCACTCTTGTTGAATTACAAACCTGCCCTCTTGCCATCTCTTGTTTCCAACATCAGTCATGTTATGAATTTTGTGAGAAGGTTGCTAGCATTCAGTTTCATCATGAGTTGGCTCGTTTGTTTGTACTGCATTTACATGGTGATCAAGCCACTCTAGTTGTTGTCACTTTCACATTAACACCAGAATCCATTTCACTAGCAACCGGTATTCCTAACACTAGAGAGCAATGGAACAAGAGGTAGAAAATTGACCAGTAGCATTATGCACCGTACATTAAGCCCAGCTTTTCGAGACAGCTCAAGAGAGTGTTTCCTTTTCGGTACCTCAAGGATGAATATGCTCCTTTAATGAAACTGATCATGAAGTATTTCAGCTGTGAGGGCCAGTTCTCCCATTTATATACTTATCATATCAGGTTGCTGATGCATTTTACCCCGGTACAGATGATGAACATCCCTTACTTCATGTGCCAAAACATAGAGAATATGACCACCCTTGTGCAGCACAAGACTCCTCAGCAGCAGTTCAATAGTATTTACCAATTTTCTCTCCTCAAAATTGTGGTCATTCATCAGCTTGGCTTACAGGGCATCACTTGGGAGCACTTCATGTCTCGTGAGTTTTTCAGAGCTTTACAAGGACCTTTAGAGGCTTTACATGAGATAGGTGGACCTTCTTATCAACATGAGGGCCATGAGACACAGACTGCTAGCATGCAGGTGTTCATCACCTATCAGAAGGGCACTAGACGTTTGTTTGCATCAGCAAAGCGAGTGTATCTCCACCCAGGGTGGAAGGGGCCTCGCTTCTGTGATCAGCACAACAGGTTCAGGACCAAGGCAATAGGCCACTGCAGGAGGAAGGACCATTAGGTGAGCAGGAGACTAATTTCATTCTCATTGAGGGTGATGATGCTGATATGGGCCCGCAAAGCACCAATCTTAGAGAAATCATTCAGGAGAAGCAGGCAGACATTGATGCCTTGTCTACCAAATTGGATAGAGCCCAATGGAAAATACAATACATGGAGCAAATAAATGAGTAGCTTGAGGACCAGCAAGTGATTATGGAGTTGCAAAACATTCGGGAGAATCGCCAAGCTTCCCAAAGGAGAAGGGTGGAGTTCACTTCACTTGAGCAGGAGGCCAATGCCGATAGGGAGTCATGGCTTGAAAGGTCCAATATCCACTTGGAGAGGAAGAGGGAAAGGGCCAACAAGGAGAAAAACTTGTTCAGCCACATGGTTGTTCATTACATGGCAAGGAACAAAGTTTGTAAGGCGAGAATCAAAAGTTTGAAAGCAAAATTGAAGAAGGCATCCAAGAGGCAAAAGTAGCACGATCGACTTCAGATATTGGTTTAGGATTCCTTGGCCCAACATAACTCTTGATAGAGAGGACTCAACCCAAATTTCAAAAAATTTGGAGCAATTTTTGCATTTTGGAAATTTTTTGGCACAAAAACAGAATTTTCTACCCTATGTGCCACGCCACGTGGCGCTCACTTTTGCTAGGAGCCTCTAAATCACAAAAACTCAACATTTTTGGATTTGGCATGAAAACTTATGCTTTCCTACCTATGGCCAAGAAATTTGGGCAGGTTTTGAGCCCTCAAAAAGGTCAAAAACACTCAAAAGATGACCTCACTGCCCCTATTTTTACACACAGGAAGCAGTGTTGGGAGAATGGACTTTTTGAGATGCAAATGGAGGCCAAATTGAAAAATTCCACTTGGATTGGAAAGTAGACAGGCAGACCTTTCAACAAGCACACTTGGAGCTCATTTGGACACCGGAAAAGCCTTCAAAGGTGGGTCCAAACAAGCGCGATGCATAGAGAATCAGGGGCGGCGCATAGAGGAAAAATTGCCCGTTTGACCAAGTTTTGCTCTGTTTTTTGCCCAACTTTGTCTAGTTTGACTTTTTCACTTTCATAATGGAAACTTTTTTATGTAATTTGATGAACATTAATGGATCATGATGCAAATATGTTAAATTTTCACTAGTAGAGGTAGATTCATCAGTTTAAAGGTTGCTTGAAACTGAATGAATCAGTTCCCTTGTTTCTAGAGGCATGTTGTTATGTTGCCTAGTTTCTAGTTCTCAGATTAGAATCAGTTGGATCAGATCCTAAACATATTTGCTCGACCCCTAGAGGCAAGGATGAGCTATGTTTGTCTATATTATGTTGTTTCTCAGTCATTAGCATGGTTGGACTCTTGAGAAAGAAAGGAACTTCATTGTACACTCATATTTTCATTTTGGCTAAAGAATTGAGACTAGGATTTGCAACACTCTTTGGGATTCATGTCAAAATTTGTCTTGGTACAGTGCTTTCTTTTGTAATTATGAATTTTATTATGTGTTATGTATGCCATTCCCTATCTTGTTTCTTTTGAACTAAACAAACAAGAGTGTAAGTAGAATCCATTGAAATTGTAGTGCTCTACTTGAAGTTTTCTTTAGTTATTTAATGTTTTCAGTTGTTTGGGGAGGATCCATGATTGCTCTTGCCCTATTCAATACCTCACCTGTCTATTCCTTCCATCTCATTCAAATTTAAATGCCAAAAATATTACCTACCTTGCCCCATTGAGATCTTTGCAGGACTAAGCCTCAATCCTCGCACCCAAAATCTATCTTTCCATCTGAGCCAACAAATCATCATTTTATTCCATCAAACTCTCTTGCACTTATACCTAGCCTAAGATCAGTAGATATTTCAGTCATTTCAAGCCCTCATCGATCATAATTATCTGAGATTGACCCGGAGAGAGCCCTCTCCTGACTTGGTAGGGCTAGCTACCAGGATGAGCATGGTTTGATGTTGGCCCTGGATCCTACCTTTTCAGCCTGAGGTAAATCTAGGCACTAACAACTCAGGGGATTTGAAATCCAAGATAGCTACCTTCAGTCTCAAAGGAAATTCATATATCTAGTGGGAAGATGTCAAGCATGTTAGGGGCATTAAGGAAGAGGAGTTGACTTGAGAAGAATTTGAAAAACTCTTGATGAAGAAGTACCTACCTAAGAGATATTACGATGGAAAGGCCAAGGAATTCTATGAGCTCAGGATGGGTTCCATGATAGATGAAGAATATACAACTATATTTCTAGATTGGTTGAGATACGTGCCCTATTTCATGGATGAGAAATCAAAGATCCAAAGGTTCATCAATAGATTGTCATTATCATTCAAAGAACAGATTGAGTTGGATGAGCCTCAGTCATTAGAGGTATCCATTAGAAATTTGAAGCATTGTTATGAATAGTCAAAGTGCAAGCCTGAGTTCAAGTGTGATAAGAAGGGTAATGAGAAGACTAAAGGAAAATGGACCAAGAAGAAAGCAAGATCTCAGGATGTAGGTGAGAACGAAAATGTGGCCTCACATGAGAATTCCAATGCAGGTGAGAAAAGACATGGGTCTCAGCCTATGGAGTATCAAAATAGAGGTAGTGGTAGAGAACCTTTGAAGTTTTGTATTTTTGGTAGAGATCATTGCAAGAAGGATTGCCCACTATATTAGGGTGGCAAGCCTCAAATATAAAGTGCTCGGGGGAGCAGACAGTTGGGGATATAGGTTATAACATTCCTTGGATCTTTGCAGCATTTGATAACAAGAAGGAAGACCATCAAGCATCCATTATTGAGATGCAAGGTAAGATTTGTGATAAAGTTGTTTCTATTTTGATTGATCCTAGATCGAATTATAGTTATACTAGTCCTGAACTGTTGGATCAATGTCGTTTGAATATTGAAGTGCATGAAGAAATGTTGTTGGTGCAATTGGCTACATGGACCAAGAGAATAACTCATCATTGGGTGAGATCTTGTGCATTTCAACTTAATGGCATTCCTACAAAAACAAATCTGAATTTGCTTCCTTTGGGTGCATATAACATGTTTTTGGGTATGGACTGGATGTTTATACACAAGGCCAAGGTAGACTACTATAAGGACAATGCGTTCTTGGATGAGGATGGAGAAAAGAGGGTCTTACAAGGAAAGAAGAAGCCTACGCTAGTAAGAATCGTTATAGCCATACAATCGAAGTGCAACCACATGAAATGATGTTTATTGTTTGTAGTACATGTTTCTAGTGATGAATGAAAGGGGGATCGTGAAATTATGAGGAGGTTTCCTATATTTTACCAATTTCAATATGTGTTTCTTGCAAAGATTCCAAATCTTCCTCCTCATGGGGAAGTGGACTTCTCTATCGAGTTTATGTCAAGAGTAGCACTAACATCTAAGGAACCTTACAGGATGAGCATGCCCAAGTTGGTGGACTAGAAGTTGCAATTTAAATAGATGTTGGATAAGGGATACATAAGGCCAAGTGTATCTCGTTGGGATGCACCAGTGTTGTTTGTAAAGAAGAAGGATGATACTCTCATATTGTGCATTGATTACATGAAGCTAAAAAAGGTGACTATCAAGAATAGGTATTTGCTGCCTCTTATTGATGATTTTCTTTATCAACTGAAGCGAGCAATGGTATTTTCAAAGATTTATCTAAGATCAGGATACCATTCACTTCATATCAAAGAAGAAGATACCTACAATATTTCATTTCATACAAGGCATGGGAACTATGAGTTTGTCGCGGTTTCTTTTGGCCTTACCATTGCTTCAACCACCTTCATGTGTATGACAAACAGTGTGTTGTGCCCTTACCTCGAAACGTTTGTGATAGTCTTTGTTAATGATATATAGGTTTATTCAAAAAATGAGGAAGAGCATGCAGAGCACTTGGAAATGGTATTGATCTTCTTGAAAGAGAATAAGTTGTATGCCAAGCTCATCAACTATAGCTTCTTTGAGACTCAAATTCATTACACGGGACATGTTGTTTCTAAGGAAGGGATAATAGTGGATCCATAATAGATTAAGGCTATCATAAAGTGGCCAACTCCAAACAATGTGGATGAGGTTAGATCATTCATCTGACTAGTAGGTTATTACAGTAGGTTCATCAAGAATTTATCTAAGATTGGCTATCCCATCACATCTTTACAGAGGAAAGAAAAGAAGTTTGAATGGACATTTTAGTGTGTAGTTAGTTTTGATCAGTTGAAAGAGTTTCTTACTAATGACATGGTTTTGAGTATTGCAAATCCTGATAAGAACTTTGTGGTTTGTACAAATTCTTGCAAGGAATGACTAGGTGGAGTCTTGATGCGGGAAGGGCAAGTGGTTTTCTATGAATCACTAAATTTGAATGAGCATGAGCATAATTATGTGACTCACGATTTTGAGTTCCGAGCTATCATTCATGCACTGAAGATGTGGAGACATTATCTCCTTGGCATGAAGTTCATTTTGATGAGTGATCATAGTGGACTGAGGTATTTGTTTGAATAACCCAATCTAAATGCAAGGAAAGCTATATGGTTGGCTACTCTCAACAAGATTTATTTTGAGATTAGGTATATCAAAGGAAAAGAGAATCATGTTGCATATGCTCTCAATAAGAGAGTGTAGGTGAATCATATTTCAAATGTGAGATCTTATGGGATAGATTTGAGAGAGCAGATCATACAAGCAGGGCATCATGATGAGAAGTACCAGTAGCTGAAGCCAAACTTCAGCAAGGTGATAGGGATGAGGAGTATCACCTCACAATAAATGGCTTTGTTAGATTCAGGAGCGAGATCTATGTTCCTGAAGGTAGTGAATTGAATAAGCTTATCTTGAGAGAGTTTCATGTCAATCCATATTCAGGCCACCCAATATATTGCAAGACTTTGACAACTATCAAGAAGTTCTATTATTGTCCTAACCTGAAGAAACAGGCGGCCAAGTTTGTTTCCAAGTGCTTAGACTATCAATAGGTGAAGGTGAAACACAAGCATCCAGTTGGTTTGTCGCAGCCTATTCTAATTTTGGAATGGAAATGGGAGGTCATTTCCATGAATTTCATTACAGGACTGTCAAGGACATCAAGACAACATGACTCCATCATAGTTATGGTTGATAGGTTGAGCAAGGAAATTCACTTCATTGCAATTAATTCTACTAATTTGGCTAGTGAAGTGGCTCAAGTCTTAATTAACAATATAATGAAGGTGCATGGAGTTCTCAAGACTATTATATCAGATAAATATGTCGAGTTCACTTCTAGGTTTTGGAAGGAGTTGTTTGAAGGCTTGGGGACAAAGTTAGTCTTCAGTACAACTTATCATCCACAGATAGGTGGATAGATAGAGATGATAAATAATATTCTTTAGGATATATTGAGGACATATGTCATGCATCAACAAAGGAAGTGTTAGGAGTATCTTACATTAGTGGAGTTTGCTTATAATAATGGATATCAGGAATCCTTGAAGATGAGTCCACTTGAGGCTCTCTATGGGAGGACTTGTAATACTTCAATAAGTTGGACTCATCTAGTGAGCAAGGTATTGATTGGACCAGATATGTTAAGAGAGATGGAGTATGAGATGCAGGTTATCAAAAGGAATTTGAAGGAAGCACGGGATAGGTAGAAGAGATATTTAAATCAACATAGGGTATTAAATGAGTTTCATGTTAGGGATCATGGGTACTTGCATATCAAGCCCAAGAATAGCTCTTTGAAGATTGGATCACGTGCCAAGGTGACACATTGGTATTGTGGGCCTTTTGAGATCCTTGAGAGGATTGGACCAGTGACCTACAAACTTTCTTTTCCACCATTAGTGAAATTTTGTGATGTTTTCCATGTTTCATTACTTAAAAGATATGTGAAGGATGTTGATCACGTGATTAATTAATCTGTATTACAGTTGGACCCAGAAGGAGAGTTCCATCCAAAGACTCAATCCAAACTACAATAAAATAATATCATGCTTTGGGACCAAGAAATAAAGCAATTTAAAGTGTTGTGGAAGTACTTTGGGCCCGAGGAAGCTACTTGGGATATGGCTAATCATATGCGGGCCTTATATCCATCTTTATCTCTTGGTTAAAGGAAATGTGTCTTGATTTACATATATGTATGTCACTGTAAATAATGCATCGAGTTGCATCTATAAAACTCCAATAAGAAATATTCTTGTGAATACTGCATTGATTTGTGTCTGGAAAGCTCCAATACGAAGTGTGTTTGTCATGTTTCAACAAGTTTTGTCACAAGTTTCATAGAACACCCAGAATGGTGTTCCCCCAAGGAGGAGGGGTTTGTATTAGCCCCGAGTTATATTTACATGTAATAAATGGGAATTATAAAAGGAAAAAATAAAAACAAGGTCATGGGACAACATAGTTACCAATCAAACGAGAATTGGGCTGAGTTATCACTTTTTTTGAGTTACAAAAAATCATTTGATTTTGAAAATTGTTGATTCAGAATGCACCTTTTTTTCTGGAGCATTTTTTTAACACTTTAAATTTTCTTGTGTATAAAGTATGCACATTTTGTTTAAATGGTAACGGTTTTCATGTCAATTTTGAAAAGTGTTGATGCAGATTCAACCCCTTTTTTGGGGGGGCTTGTTTTTGACACTTTAACTTTTTTTTATATATTAAGTATGGATCATTTTTTTTAAATGTTGGTGACTTTCATGCATATTTGGAAAGTAGCATCCTCTATTTTTAACCCTTTTTTAGGCATATTATTAACACTATAAATTTTCATATTTCCTAAGTATGCACATTTTTTTAAATGTTGATTATTTAACAATTTTTCAAGTTGATTTATTCCTCTCCTTATTTTTCAACCTAAGATGTTTGCTTTTTAGGGTTTTCCAAACTTGTGTTTTTTGTTTTTTTTTGCAATGTTTTTCTAAATGATTTTTTAATTTTTTTGAAGTCAATATTTTTTGTACATTGATATATCGTTAATTAATACTTCATTACAGATAAAAAAATTGTCACTAAAAAATAATAATTGTAAATACTCAACAAAAATACACATTTTTCATATAGATCTAATTAAAAAATATGTATTTTGGAACATTTTCGCTAAAAATGATATCTTAAATAAACATTCTTACGAAAATTTTGAATTAAAAAATTAGAAAAATAATAAATTTTATGAAATTCTTATGAATCTTATATCTGAAAAATATGACATTTGAAGCTTCTTTTTCAAAAATAAAAAAAAATCATATAAAATTTTAAGTAAAAATAACAAAAAGAAAACGTTAAAAAATAATTAAAACATATCATTCAAAAATAAAAACATTAAAAATTTAAAATTTAAAACAACATTATTATAAATTTTTAAATATTAAAAATAAATAAAAAAATATTAAAAAAATAACTAAAAAACAAAAAAACAAAAAACAAAAAAACAAAACACTTCTAAAAAATTAAATTAAAAAAGAAAAACGAAAAAATAAATTAAATTGGAAAAAAAATTAGTTCAACCCCTCAGACCCCACTAGTGGAGGCTATTCAGAATCGCTAGCTGCCATGGGATTGATTTCTTTAATTAATTGTAATTGTTTTTTTTTTATTTTTTTTTTAATTTTAATATTTTTTTTTTTATTTCAACCCTTTTTGGTTAAATGTTTTATTTTAATGTTTTTAAAAGAAAATTGATGTTCGTTTCAATTTTATTTGTGTTTGTTTTTAATAATTTTTTAGTTGTTTTTAATTTCATATTTATTATTTATTTTTAAATTATCAAATTTACTTATATTTATCTTTTTTTTCTTTTTCTTTTTAATTTTTCTTTAAAAAAAATTGACAACTCTTTTTTATTTATCATTTATTTCTTATTTTTCTTATTTTTTTATCTTTATGAGTTAATTTTGATTTTTTAAGGGATTTAAAGTTTCAATTGTTTTGTGTGTGTATATATATGTTTTATGATGATTTTTTTATATGTTTTAATATAGTTTTAAATTTATTAGTTATTATTTTTTTTAACTTTTTGTTTTTGTTTCAATATTGTTTGTTTTTTTTTTTTTTTTTTTTTTGTATTTTTCATTTTTATTTATTTATTTCTTATTTTTTTTGCAAGGTCCATGTCGATCCTCGACTAATAATCTCACCCCATTGTGTGTCAATTTGATAGCTAATTTGAAAGTTTTCATTATAATGGATCAAGTCTGCCCCCACACTGTGTCAATTTCATGGTTGATTTTTAAGATTTCATTGTAATGGGTCAAGTTTGCCTAGACTGCAGCTTATTTTTAAAATTTCATTGCAATGTGTCAAGTTGTCTTAGGCTAAAATTTTAAAATAGCTATACATTTAGCATTTAAAAATGGAATTACTCTTGGTATAATGACTGTTTCATTCATGTGTTCAGTTTTAAAGTTTTTTTTATTCTTATCATTTTTCCATAATGCCATGGTTGAATTAAAAACTTAAAGTTTTTTGTAGCCATAATATTTGGTTTTAATTCTATGGTTGAAAATTTCTCAAAATTTTAAGGTTTTTGTGAGTCATGATATTCTATCTTTAATGTTATGGTAAAAAACAATTATAAGTATTTTGTCTTTAACGCCATGGCTGAAAATTGTTGGAATTTTAAGGATTGTTAGACATGATATTTTTTCTTTAATTTGATGCCTAGAAAATGATGGATTTTAAGGTTTTTTGGAGTCATAATATTTAATCTTTAATTTCATTGCTAAAAAATTGTTGAAAATATACCCTAGAAAACAAAAAATATATATAAAAAAAATTATTATTCCCTGATCAACACTTTTTGGTTTTACAGTGTTTTTCATGTTTAAAAAATTTTAAAATTGGTTTTCACTACCAAAAAATGTTGAAAATTGACCCTGAAGAAAAAGATAAATAAAAGAATAAATAAAAATAAAAATGTTGTTCCAGCATACACACTTTTCGTTTTCGCAATGTCTTTTAATTTTTTTTGGGCTTTTTGGCTAAAGCTCTCATTTTGAGGTAATAGTTCTCGTTTAATTAATACCTTTTTTGGACACGTATTCCAAGTTGAATGAAGGGAATACCATTATATTGGGATCCCCTTGTGGTTAATTATTTATTGGCTATGGAAATTGGCAAAGCAAGAGGAAAAAGGAAAAAAATGGCAATTTAATAAAAGAAATAAGGAAAATAAGAGAAATGGAAGATGAAGAAACAAGAATATGCATGCAAGGGAAATTGAAGGAAAACATAAAAGAAAAGAAAAGAAAAAGGAGAGAAAACATTTTAGCATTCTAACTTGGAGAAGGAGAAGCAAGAGAAAGAGCACCTAGACACAAGGAAGACACAAGAAAGCAAGCGAGGAAGGCAGCGGAGAAAAAGAAGAACATTGGACAACAGTAAGAAAGGTCAAACAATCAAGAAAGGAAGAAGTAGTCAGGAAGAGGATTTTGTAGGTAACAAGTTTTATGTTTGATTATCTTGTTAGGATGTGAATGCATGGTTTATTGGTCATGTTTTCTATCATTGGCATGGGATTTTCCTGGATTGGTAGCGGTGTACAACCTTTTCTTTCTAATTTCCTACATAGTCATGGTATAGTGGGTGTTCATTTTAGTTGAGCTTTGGATTGCCAATGGATTTGGATCTGATTGAGGTGGTCTCAAGAAAATCCCAAGGGTTGAGAGTGGAGATAGTTTTCTTCACGAAGCTCTTGACAGGTGGGTGGATATAGGAAAATTCCTCTGGATATGGTGAGGAAATCTTTATCCATCAAAGCTTGTATTGATTTTGGTGATTTCTAGACCTATTTAAGTGAAATCATTGTAGCTGAGGGTGAAGGTGGTTTAGCCTTTGGATTCCATGTTTGGTTATGTTTGGTTTATCCAATGTGATCCCACATTTATTCTTGGAATATGGCATGGGGGTGATTGGCTAAGAGAAATATTTGGTTCAACCCAATTTATGGTTTGGT
This sequence comes from Pinus tabuliformis, assembly GCA_031772625.1. Lineage (NCBI taxonomy): Eukaryota > Viridiplantae > Streptophyta > Pinopsida > Pinales > Pinaceae > Pinus > Pinus tabuliformis. The sequence goes on from CM062806.1 coordinate 685,372,873, forward strand.
GGTAGGTGGAAGTCATTGACTTGGTGAGCACTATGCATATGTTATTACACGTTATTATTTATTGAGATTCATGAGCACAATTGTTATTTATTGTGTTGATTTTATGACTGGTTTGTCATGGCTTCATTCTGGTTAAATGTTGGTTGCAGGCATAGTATATCTTTTATTATATGATGTGCTCTTATTATAATTGGTATTTTTCATGATTTTACAAGCTATTGAATAGTATATGAATGCATGAGCTAAAAAGTGTTTGTTTCAGCTAGGAAGTAAGCCTTCTTGATGAACATTTGATGAAATTTAGTAAACAATGAATATCAATGCATTCATGACCTTCAGTTCCTATGTTTACCGGATGTTTGTCTAACTGATTAACACGTATTTGTCAAGCTTGAATAAGAACAAATCTTAAAGACAATATGAGAAGACTCAAGATCTTTGTTGGGAAAGTTTTGGGTAGTTTTGGGTACTTGGCCTATAGGTCAGACGTAAAAATCCATAGCAGAGTCCCTAGTTGCAAGCACAGAATTGGGAAAGTTCAGTTGCAGTCACATTGAAGATGGGTTGTGCGTGTGACTGCAGGCCTCAGGCCATATGGAATGGCCTTCATGCCCATGGTTGGGTTGTGAAGCAAGGTTGAAAAATGGTTCCAACTCATAGAAATTGATCACTTGAAAAGATAGGTTGATATTAGTATGATCACGTGTCTATGGGTGTTGTAGAAGGTTTTGGACAAGTGGACCCATTTCAATAACTAGATAATGGATTTTGGGTCATGCATAGTAACTCACATCTCATGTTTACCTAGCGAGCTTGTAAAAGTGGGTAAATGTGGGGTGGGGTGTTACACCTATGATTAACTAAAGCTCCCATACCAATAAATACAAGTCTTTTTAGCATTTATTTGGCAAATCAATGCATATTCAACACATTGTTCGAATCCTCATTAGCATTTACTTTGTTAGCTTCTTTTGTTGTCATCCAATGTTTTACTATGAAAATAGAGTGAGTGAGCCTTGGTATTAACATTTCTTGAATACTAAGTGCATCACTAATTGAATGGGAAGAAGAATTGTTACGAAAGATAATGGATATGTGGAGCAAGAAAGATAAACTTTGTTTTGAAATGTTCCACACTTTCTCTTACATTCTCCCTCTACACACTTTTGTTCTGCACAATACTACACATAAATAAATTTATTAGCAATTTTGGAATGTTAGAGTTTGGGGCATGAAAGGTTTGGTTTATGTGTATATTGGATGCATAATAAGTGTAAACGATTAACTTCCTCTATGAGCCAATTTCATATCTTGACTTGATATGGTTTCTATCAGTTCAGGTTAGAATAAAACTAGCATTTTAAAACTATTATCATTTTTCTTAACTTTTTAATTTTAGTATAACTTTAGATTTTTGGTGAGAGAAGGGTGTGTAGACAAAATAACATAAGCCTTCCCCATGTGCACATAATTATTGGGGATTTTGGTTTATCGAGAAAGGGTGTGTGAAGTATTTTGTGTCCCTTAGTCCTCACATGCATTCCCCACACACACCTTCTACTGCACTCTATGCACACACTTTCTAGTGCACTCCCCACACAATTTTTATTCACAAACCAAAATAGAGCTAATTATCCTCATAGGTTAGCTTTTCTATGTACATTGGTAGAAATTTATATTCCTAACAACACATCTCAACAAAAGGACGAACCATTTGATATTACTAATGGGAAGCTTGAAGCATTGTGTAGGGAAATAGATTGCATCATGATCTGGTAATGATCAACAAGAGGTCAACTACAATATATGCTATTATGGGAAATTAAAATACTCATTTGGACATGCTTACTAAATCGATATTATCAATTAATGTAAATATTTGAACTTTTGGATTTTCAATGATTCTAAGAAAGGAGACCTATTATATTAGTCTATCTAGAGGGAGAATAAACAATTGAACCATCAACATAAGTCTTCCACACACAGAAATGCATTGAACATACCTTGAGCAAAATGCAATGAGCATTAAAATGAAGTGTTTAAGTTTTAAACATTTTCTCGAAAATGAATTAATCAACTAATTAAAAAGTTTTGCTTATTAATATGTGTCAGGAAGAAATGTTGTGCGGTAAAATAGACATGCAAGGAAAATAACATAAACTTTCTTCCACAATGTCTAGTATCTCCACATACATTTTCACACACTACAAATTAATCATTTAATCAGCAGTTTGGGATTGTTAAAGTTTGGTGGATGAAAACTTTGGGTTATTACAATACTAAGTGCATTTGTGATTTCATATTTGTTAAGTCAATAGTTAAATTAAATGAAGTCTCTTTTTACTATGTATGAAGAGGAAGTGTTGTGCAGCAAAACAGGCATCTGGAGTAAGGAACAAAAAACTTTTGTAGAATGTTTCCATTCCTACACATGCATTACCACAAGCTACATAATAATGAATTAGTTAGTGGTTTTTGAAGTAAAAAAGGCAATATCTTCCTCTATAAAACACTACATATTAATCAATTAATAGTTATTATTTTGGGCTTACTAATGATTAGGACATGGGAAGTTTAATAGTAGGTGATTAATTTTTTCTCAATAAATTTGAGATTCTCTTTTTTTTTTGCTGGTGCAAGAGACGATCCTTCTATGGCATTAATTCAAAACTAACTTACAAATATTACACACACCCATGAACAGAGTGGGCATCAAAACATGGTGAAGCCAACCTAAGGTGCGGAAAAAAATCCAAGACCAAAGGACTATAGTTTCGGACCCAAGACGCGCAAAAAAGAGCAACCCAAGATGCGCCAAAAAAAAAGCGAACTGAACAGCTGTTTGTTGCAGAACTCTATAGAACTAATCTATAATTTAAACCGACGGTGGAGAAGAGCAGCTGACTAGGAATGATTGTTCGACCTAAACAACCTGGCCCCACAAACAAGCCTGTTAAGAACCAACTGTAGATCTCATTCAACAGATCCAACGGCGGAAAAGAATATCGCAAGACCCTACATGCCACCATTTAACGTGCGATCACGATAGTTTTTCAAACGGTCCCTCTGCCATGTGTTAATCACTGAATGTGATTGCTGCGAAAAAGTTGAAACCGCTTCCCACTCGCGGGGCTTGCGAAAACCGCTCAGGAAACTGAAAACTTTTCGGAGGCGAAAGAAAACGTAAGTCGGGGGCGCCAAGAGTACCCTGCACCCATCCACACGACAAACCAGCTTGGCAGAGATATTGTGAGAAGAGGCCTTGACTAGCCTAGTTGAAACCCTTAGAGGAAAGCCACCCACTTTGCAGCCACAAAGGCTCTGAATGAGCTTGCTTCTCTAACCAATAAACCGCCAAAGCTCTCTATTCACTGTAAAACTAAAAGAGTGCACTCCTCTGCTCATACCGCTTCAGGGTTATCAGTGTTACCCTCCATGGTCCTGCTTCTAAACATCAACCAATCTTCTTCGGCTTGATCATGGCATTTCGCCTTAAGACTCAGTTGAGTTAGCTCTTGCCAATTTGTTGCAAACTTTTCCTCTGCGCAATTCACTCCTTGATTGGCCAGGAGATCCGCCAGCTTGTTGGTTGTCCTTCGAACATGTTTAAAAGTTATGGTATGGAGGCCGAGAAGGTGGTTGTGGATCCTTTGAAAGATTTGATTGAGCCTCCAGTTCTTTGAGACCTTTTCCAGTGCAGTACCCCAGCTGATCTTCTTGACTGAGTTAATGATTAACTCAGAATCCGCTTCAACAATCACATTGTGTCGATTATCTAGAAGCAGAAATTCTAAACAATGTTCCATGGCTAGAATTTCTGCCATATTGTTGGTGGCCTTTCCAAGATGACCATGGAAAATGAACAAGATATTCCCTTTTTCATCCCTTAAAACTCCACCATGACCCGCTGTACCCGGGTTGCCCTTTGAGGCTCCGTCAATGTTGAACTTCAAAAATCCCTTGGGGGAGGTTGCCAAAAATCAAGCTCAGAGTCTTTAAAGAGATTCTTCCCGCCCAGGTTTTGAGGAATCAAACTTTGTAATCCAAGCTGGCAGAGAATCCTCCACTCAGAAGCCGAGGGAGGATTCACAGGAAGATTTCGGAAAATGGAGCTCACAGTCTCTTGTAGCTGTTTTAGGATCTGATCATGAAGGAACAGGGGCAGTTTTTTTTTTCCTTGAATATCCTGTTGTTTCTTTCTTTCCATGTGTTCCAGATGATGAAGCCTGGTGTTAGAGCCCAGGCAGTGCTAAGAACTTCATTATTCGTGAAATTGCTTCTCCACTTTCTTAGGGTGTTGATGATGCTTCCAAGGTCTCTGTCCAATTGTTGGAAGATGGAGGCAAAAGAATCCCATAGCTTGGAGGAAAAGGAGCAGTTGTTGAGAAGATGCTCCATTGTTTCCTCTTGCATTTCACAGAGCTGGCACCTGGAGGGCCCCAAAATACCTCTTTTCCTAATATTGTCCCAAGTCAAAATCTTCCTGTGTTGCACCAGCCAAGTAAAGAGTTTAATTTTCATCCAACCTTGTTGACTCCAAAGTCTTTGCCAAGCTTTATCCGGAGCCTGGGAAGCCAAACCAAGGAGAATTTTTTTTGCATCCTTAAGATTAAAGGTGCCCTCATTGTTGTTGCCCCATCTTAGCTGGTCATTCCCTTCTGAAACAAGAATTTTCCTTCGATCTAACTCTTGCATTATTACTTCAGCTTTGTCTTTTAAAGAGTTGTCATTTCTAAGATCAAATTTCCTCCATTTTCTCCACTTTCCTGCATTGTTGGTCCGATCCCAGAAATCCTTAACTTTGATTAATCCTTTAGCATCTGTCTCTGCCTTCAGTTCCTTTAATTCTTCTTTCAACAAAATGGGTTCTTATTGCCATCTTTCCTCCCAAAACAAAGCTAAGTTTCCCTCTCTAATTTCCCAAAAGCCATTCTCTTCAACTAGACCTCTATTGTCCCAGGCCCTGTTCCATATGTGTGATCCCTTGATATTACCTATATGATCCTCACTAGGCCAAGAACTAGCATATTTTTCTTTCCAAATTGTATCCCACTGAGCCTTTGGTTCTTTTAGCCACCACCACCATAATTTAGCCCCTAGACCTTTGCTTAAAATTTCAGGATCATCCAATCCTAGTCCTCCATAATTTCTGGGTTTGCAGATTTTTTCCTAGGCTACCAAGGCCCATTTTTTCTTTACTTCCCCCTTTCCCCAAAGAAAATTTCTTTGTATGTTTCTGATAATTTGCAAAACTCCTTTAGGAGATGGGAGAACAGAAAGCATAAAAACTGGGATTGATTGTAAAACAGCCTTTGTGAGCACTAGTCTGCCAGCCAGGTTTAAGGATCTAACCGTCCATTTTCTGATTTTGTCTTGCAGTTTGTTGATAATCAGCTCCCAGATGCTTTTGTGTAGCGGCTTAGTAGTTAGAGGTATCCCCAAATATTTTGAGGGAAGAGAATCTCTTTGAAAGCCCAGAATTTTAGCAATGTTCTTTTGAATGGCAATATTAGTATTGAAGAAAAAGATCTTGGATTTGGTGAGATTAACCTCCATACCTGAAGCGTTGGAAAATTCATTTAGAATCTGTTTGAATGCATGAGCTTCTTTGACTGTAGGGATGCCTTGTAGCATGGTGTCATCTACAAACTGTTGATGCGTCCAAGCCTGACCCCTATCAGAGAGTTGGAGACCTTTGATCTTACCGACTTCTTTGGCATGATTGATAGATCGACCCAGTCCTTCCATCATAAGGATGAAGAGAAAGGGAGAGAGTGGGTCCCCCTGTCTGAGGCCTCTAGAGGAAAGGAATGTTTCAGAGGGAGAGCCATTGACCAATATAGAGAAACTTGAGGAGGTGACCAGGGCCAAGATCCATCTTACCCAGTTGTGATCAAACCCAAAAGCAATAAGTATTTTCCTGATATAGTTCCAGCTTAGTTTATCATAGGCTTTAGCAATGTCCAATTGCATGATCATACCAGCCTTTCGGTTGATAGTCAGAGAATGAACCACCTCGTGAGCTTGAATGATATTGTTGAGAATTTGCCTTCCTTCCACATAACTAGCTTGTTCCATAGAAATCAGGGATGGGAGGAGAGGTTTGAGTCTATTGGCCACCACTTTTGATATTATCTTGTAGACCACATTACATAAAGCTATTGGTCTAAACTTGTCCGGAGTCTGAGCAGCCTCCTGCTTGGGGATAAGAGCAATGAAAGAAGTGTTCAGAGCTTTCAAAATAGTTTTATTCATCCTGGAATCTTCTACCACATTTAGAATATCCTTTTTAACAATGCTCCAGTAGGCTTTGAAGAAATCAACATTGAAACCGTCTGGGCCCAGTGCTTTACCATTTTGCATTTCTTTGAGCACTTCGCTAACTTCCTCCTCGGTTACTGGCTTGTTGAGGTTGAAATTGTCCTCACTGGACACCAGCCTAGGAATGTGTCTTGTGAAGTTTCTGATGGAGTTCTCTCTGTTATAACAAGTTTCTTTGGCAATGCCTTGAAAGTGCTTGACCAGAGCTTTTTCTATTTCTGCATGAGAGTTGTGAAGAATGCCTCTCTCATCCTTGATCACTGAAATTCTGTTATGAGCTCGGTTTGCCATGGTGGATCTATGGAAGAAGCTAGTATTTCTTTCTCCCTCTTTGAGCCATTGAACCCTCGATTTTTGCCTCCAAAATATTTCCTCTTGTTTGCATAATTCCTCCCATTCTTGTTGGTATTTGGTGACCTGATCATTCTTGGTTTCATCAAAGCCTTCTGTGATAAGGGCTTGGTTGAGTTCCTGCATTTTTCCTTCTATTGCTTTTTTGGCTGCAAAAATGTTGCCATGTTCATTCTTGTTCCATTCCTTGAGCTTAAGCTTGATGTGTTTTAGTCTTTTTTGAAGAAGGAACATTCTGGTGCCCTGAATATTCAAATCTTTTGCCCACCATTTGGAAATATTACTGTTGAAATCTGGATGAGAAAGCCAGATGTTTTCAAAGTGAAAAGGTCTATTCCTTGGAGTACCAATACTCTGCACCTCCAGATGAATCGACCAGTGGTCAGATCCTCCAAAGGGAAGGATTCTTGCTGAAATTTCCTTATTATTGAGCATAAGGTCTTCAGATATCATGAATCTGTCCAATTTTGAAGCCACCTGAGACTCTCCTCCTCTTTTATTGTTCCAAGTAAAAATACCATTACTAGTTGTAATGTCCACTAACTTCATAATGTCTGTAAAGGACTGAAACTTCAGAGAGTCTTGACTTTGAATTCTAGTTCCACCTTTTTTCTCTGAAAGTGATTTAATCATGTTAAAATCCCCTCCCAATATCCATGGCATACCTGCATGTCTGTCCCTTAGTTCCTCCAGAGAATCAAGAAATTTTAGTTTTCCTTCCAGTCTTTGGGGTCCATACACATTGGTGATTAGGTAGACTTCCTTATCTCCGACAGGCTAGATGACTACAGAAAGATAATCTCGAGATGCTTCAGCATCTAAAATTTCTATTTTCTTCGGATTCCAAAGGGTGAGTATACCTCCTGCTGTATTCTCCACTTTGACTTCCAGAAACTCATAACTATTGAGCCACCTGCTATGAATTTCTTTTAATTTGTGTATGGAACATTTGGTTTCCTGGATGAAGATCACATCTGGAGCTATTTGTTTCATTCTGTTACTAATCAGTCTCTGTTTTCTTTTACTACCAAGACCTCTAATATTCCAAGAAGTAAACTTCATTATTAAAGATTGGTAAAGGAGTAGCTAGTTAGGTCTTTCATCTTACCTGCTTCTATCATTAGTTTTCCACATTCCATTAATAACTCGTTCTACTTTTTCCTGCCTCTTTTTTTCCCTGGGTTTCTGGGTGCTAATCCCGGTATGGGTTTTGCCATTTTTACCCCTTCATTGCTCTACTTTTCCTTGCTCCTTTGCCTCTCCAGTCCTTTGTTTTGGGTTTTCCATATATATAGTTGCTAGACTTTATTGAACTCCTCTGGAGGTAAAGAGTCTATCCCTTCTTTAGTTCCTTGAAACAGGAAATCTTCCAAGTCAAGATTCTCTTTCTCAAGAATCGCCTGAAGTTCTTGGTCCTCCATTTCCATCTCACTTTGGGTCATCTCATGGTCCATTTCTGTTTCTGCATCGCTCACCATCGTTTCTGTCTACAGAATCTTATCTGGTGTTTGTTCCTTGTCCTCTACTTTCCCTTCTTCCATTAATTCTTCCCCCTTCATCTGGTCTGCTGTGTTATCTTCTTCTTCCACTTCCAAGACTCGGAACCTATTTTGGTTGGTTTGTTGTCCTTTAGATTTTTGTGCTTTTGTTCCCTTTGTGTTTCCTTTCCCTTTGTTTTTCATTTTTGAAAGCTTTTGTAGTCTTTCATAGCATTAGCTTTACTCTTATTCTCTGTTTTAGTGAGAGGACAATCCCTGAATAGGTGTCCATGTTTATGAAATTTGCAACATCTGATCCGAATATGTTCATAGTCTATGGTTTGGACCCATTCTTCATCATGAACTTCCAAGATTATCTCATCTGGAAGAGCTCTAGAGAGATCCATCTCCACGCAGATCCGAGGAAAGGAAGTATACTTTCCCCTCCTAGTGGCTTCAGAAGCTTTAACAAACTATCCTAGCTTATTTCCTATGGCTGTTAAGGATTTTGTTTGCCAATAATCAAGCGGAAGAGAATAGAGCCTTACCCAAACTAGGACTGAAGTAAAGGTCTCACGTTCTGGGACAAAATTCATGATCCACGGTCGCATATAGAGACCTGCAGCAGCAAAGAAGTAGGGCCCACCTTCAAAAAATATATCCTTGTCTTCGATGTTCTCAAAAACCATGGTAAAGAAACCCTTTGAACCTAGGTGTATGTCAATGCTTCCTTTTAGTTTCCAGTGGTATCTTATCCACATTTGTAAGGCTTTTTCAGTGGGCCATAAACCCATGAATTTGCAAATGATTGCATAGGTTTGCATATATTCCCTGTGCTCCTGCAGAGCAGGCACATTTAACGTGACTCTGGGAGTTACTGCAGCTTTGGGCTTACATGGGCCCATGTGTGCTTTGTTTTTTGTTCCCTGTTCCTTGTCTTCTTCCTCATTCTCTTTAATAATACTTTTCTCCTTGGATTCCTATCCATTTTGCTCCTCTTCACTATTCTTATTCCTTCCCGTTGAAGGTCCTCTATCATTTTCCATAGGTTTTTTTCCCTTGTTGATCACGGCTTGCTTGAAGGAGGGAGTGGAGCTCCCTCCTTTGCACCTATCCATGGATCGCTGCCTCTGCAACAACTCTATAACCCTAGTTTTTTTTTATTTTCACCTCCGCTCTCTGCCCCGCCAGTTTAAAACTATGATTTCACTAATAAATTTGAGATTTTCTCAAATACTAAGCGTGATTTAAAATTTCTGAAGTAAGTTTATACCTATAAAATAAGGGTGGATGATCAAATGTTCATACTACTATGTCAATGTGGGCATGTTTTATTTGATATCATGATGCAAATGAGCTTTGGCGAAATTTCTTTGTAGGTGAATCTGAGTGTGGAGGTGTGGTTATGCGCGGGTATAGAATAAGAACAATGAAATATTCTTCCATGCCTGTGCACTCTCCATAACTTTAAACAATTAAAACATATCACATCTTCTAGAATTTATAGTAAAAAACAATTTGCATTATTTCCTTAATCAATTTACGTAAAAAAAATATTACATTGTCAAGAAAAAATTGACAAAATCTTACTAGCTTCACTCTCACCAAATTTATTGGCCAATAACTAATTAGAAAAGAAACATTACAAATTGTGAAAAATTTCTTCACTAACAAAAAATGAAAATAAACAAAGATATCGCAAAATTTCGAGGTCATGACACAACCAAGAGCTATTAATTATGAGGGGTAGTTATCGAACAAGATTCTTTATGCCCAAACCTAGTGATGGCGAAAGTGTTGGCTTGAGGGGGCTTGGAGCCAGGTTTAGAGTTAGTTGTGCTAACCAAAAAAACCATACACTACCAACTCTTTCGCCAACAACCTACTTAGTGCAGGTTGGAGTCTCATCCGAGGAAGTATTGGGGGATGCTAGAACCAGGCTTGTGCATCCAGAAGGTTATGTGATGTGGGGTTAAGGAATTTCTTTAGTTTCAGGCCTGATCTAACCTTCATTAACCCTTATCCATGAAATCTCCAAACTTAAAGAGATTTTCAATTAAACAGAGCTACAAGCTTCGCGTAAACGTCTAATCATACATAAAATAACATATAGCAGTAGATCCATATCTTCACGGAGAACTTAAGAAAAAATACAGATAAATGGAATTCAATGGATCGTAAATATAGAAAACGCACAAGTATATAAAAATGGACACACAATTGCTTCAAATATACTTTATTACTTCATATCTTCCATATACAAACTTCCCAGATTGTGCGCACATAGTTGCAGGGGCCCACACACTCAGTTGTGGACTTACCAAGGTCTTCGCACACTCAGTTGCAGGAGCCTTCCCCTTTGCCAAAAATACTGAAAGATCATTCAGAATCAAAACATATCAAAATCCTGTTCTATTCATTTATTTTTATATTTGCTAGGACACCCTATTTTATACTTTTTCCCATTACAATACCATGGTCTGCAAACCATGGGCAGATCTCAAAACAATACAAAAACTAAGGATCTTTTACCTTCCTAACTCCCCTTAACTCCTAGTGACCTACACTACTCACACTCCGCTCCTCAAAATGGGGAGCCTTAATAATATCTTATCAAAACTTGACCTAGGGGACCCTGCCCAACAAGAGCCTGAAACTCATAGCGTACATGCTTCTCCATGTGATATAATCTAGATTTAAAGTAATTTAGTTTTTATTATAGACGGCCCAAATCCCTTTACAAATTTTATAAATTGTCGTGCATCTACCATTAGTTGTGTTGGAGATCATTCATGAACAAGATGATCACATTCCAGTCATCATGTTTGTCTCTTACAAATTATTATAGAAGCATGTTGAGATACAAAAGCTCATTTCCAAAGTTTTTTTGATCAAATGCAAGGTCATTGAAATCGGGTCTGTTGAGAGGGTTGGGATCCAAACCTTCCTCCTGACTAATTCTCTCCAGGGGATATTGGCTTGACTCTCCTCATTCGCTAACTCCATGCCTTGCTCTGCCACATTCACGTGGTATCTTGTATTTCACCATAAAACAAAAAAGACTTAAATACAATAATGTTATGGACATGCTAAACCAATAAAAACTTTTACATTAAAAACAACACCAATCTATCAAAGAACAATAACAACTCACCTATTCCTACACAACAATGAACCGGGATGTTAATAATAACAACAATAAATTCCAATTTAATTTGTCCTTCAATTAAATTGTGAATTAAATTAAAATTATATTCTCATAGAAACTTGTAATAGTTAATTAAGTTAAATTGACTTAATTGACTTAGGAAATTAAATTTGGATGTATATCTAGATTCATGTAGAGTGATCCCTAAATTTTAAGGGCCCATGTTGAGTTCTTTTGAGTTGTAATTAATTAACTCAGTCTAACTAAGTTATAGTCAATTAAACTAGTTCTAACTATTGGAGGAACTAGTAGGCGGTATATTAGTGGGTACAGGCACTAGTGCATCCTCAGTACCACACAAGTTAACGAAATATTCACTCATAAATAACTCATGCATGTCTGTTCAAAGGAAGACCCAGTCGAGAATAGATTTGACAGAAAGAGTACTATCAGTTATATAATTTTCCAAGTTGAGATGGTGCATGCAATCAGTTGAGGCCCTATGGATGGATTGCGCAATTTTAGAGAGTAGATTTCCCAATTAAATATGGGTTAATTCTCTCAGGAATTGGGCAAGGTAGTAGGGGCTTGGCAGGCAAAAAGATTGGCTAAGTGTTGTCTTGAGCTGGCTTGTGAGGCAGAGAGATAGATTGTACTCATGTAGGAATTGTTCAGGTTGAACAATCATTGTATTTTCTTCTCAGATATTTTGGTTAATGGAATATAGATAGTCAAGGTTTTTAGCAGTTTCTTTCCCCGTAGAAATATTATGTTATGTGTGATTGATATTATTTCTTTTCTGCTTATTGTTTTCATTGATCAATTTTGGTTTTTGTTGAAGAGTAGACTATATTCTTGTCTTATGTTTTAGCATATCGCATAAGTTGTTGAATCTACGATAAAAATCTACATGGTATCAGAGCTGAAGGCAATATAGAAGAGGAGAATTTGAGTTTGGTGTGCAGGTGAAATTGAATTTGCAAGTTCATACTTCAGATTCAACAATATGTCATTCTACGTTTTGAGACTTGAGTATGCCCTAGATGGAATCTCAAATTACATATCTTGAAAGGAAAAGATGGAGGCAGTGCTAGAAGACAATGGCCTCAAGCAATTCATAGATCATGACATTCCTAAGCCTCCATCATCTTATGCTAAATATCTGGATGAATGGAGAAAGTGTGGCAAAAGTGAGAAGAATTATCTTGGAAGTAGTTCGAGATCACATTTCCTCGAGCCTCCAAGGTAAGGATACTCCATACGCAATGTGGAAGGCATTGGCGGACCTATTTCAAAATAGAAGTGACCATAGGAAGCTGGCACTTAAGGAAAACTCAGAAAACTAAATATGGAGAAGGGCGACTCAATTCTGAAGTACCTGACCAAGTCCACCCATTTTCGGGATGAGCTTGGAAGTGTCGGGATTACTATTTCCGAAGATGATATGGTGAGCCTAGAACTTCTAGGACTTCCCAAGAGCTGGAATTATTACCAAGACTCAGTTAATGGGAGCGAGAAGTTACCAGATTAGGAATGGTTGTTGTCTAACTTGGTACAAGAAGAGATTCGGTGGAACACCAGAGATGGATCCTCATCAAATGCTAATGATGAGGAGAATTGTGCCTTAGTCGGTAAGGAAAAGAAATGGAATGGGAAGTCATCCCATTCCAAATTGTATTGTTATCAGGGCGGCAAGAAGAAGGACATGTCGAAAGTCAAGTGCTTTCATTGTCACGGGCTAGGACATTTTTTCACAAAGTGTTTCTAAAGAAGGCCGATAAGAAGCCCTCAAGAGGAGTGGTAGGCAAGGCTCTTGCCTCACAATTCGAACTGGACTTTACCCTCATCGCTTGTATGGTTTCATCGATGGTGGGTAGTGTGTGGTACTTGGAAAGTGGAGCTTCTTTCCACATGATCGATGATAAAGATATTTTTAGTAACTTGCAGGAGAAGGATCTCTAGATGCATATCGAGATGGGTGATGACGGGAGGTATAGGGATACCAGGGTAGGTATAGTTATCTTTCAAAGTGATTCAGTTTCTCCCCTCGATTTGTGAGATATTATGTATGTTCCTAGTTTGAAGAAGAACTTGGTATATGTTTCCATGTTGGAGGATAGAGGTTATGATGTGATATTTATTAAGGGAAAGGCGTTCCTTCGTCACATATCCACTGGACAGGTGAAGAGGATAGGGGTTCGAGTGAAGAATCTCTACAAGTTGGAGGTAGAAGGTTGTTTTTCCTTTAGTCTGAAATAAAAGAAGGTGCATAGCTAAGACATCAGTGAGTTATGGCACAAGAGGTTGGGTCACTTGCACCATGGTGCTTTGAAGATCATGCAACAAATTTCTACTGATCTTCCCAAGGGTACACTAGAGTAGGTAGACACATGCAAAGGGTGTACATTGGGAAAGTACACCAAAGCTTCCTTTCATGACAAAGATAGTCGAGCACAGGTGATCCTCGATTGAGTTCACTCAGATGTGTGTTGACCATTCTTGATAGCATCCATGACCAAGCATAAGTATTATGTTATATTTGTTGATGATTTTTCTCGCAAGTGTTGGATCTTCCTCATCCAGAAGAAAGACTAGACTTTTGAAAAATTTTGTGAATTTAAAGCACTGGTCAAGAAAGATACTCGCATGAAAGTTAAAGCTCTCAAGAGTGATAACCGTGGAGAGTATTTGTTGAATGAGTTTAAAAATGTATATGCATCAGAAGGCATTTGCATGAGTTGATAGCACCTCATAACCCACAATAGAATGGGGTGGCTAAAAGGAAAAACAGAAGCATTGTAGGAGCGGCACGGGCAATGTTGCATGATCAAGGCCTACCACTACACTTGTGGGCTGAAGCATGCAGCACAGTTGTTTATTTGCAGAACAGAAGCCCTCATCGAGTTCTTGGGATGAGTACACCAAAATAGGATTTGTCAAGGAAGAAATCAAATGTGGGACACTTCCGGAATTTTGGTTCATCAGTCTACTGCCATGTAACCAAAGATGCTCAGAAAAAGATTGAGCCTACAACATAGTTGGGTATATTTGTGGGGTACACTAATACACCTCACAACTATCGGTTGTACGTTCTAACCAACAGGATGATAGTGGTTTACAAAGATGCAAAATTCAATGAAGAGAAGGCCAAGAGATGTTTCATTGAGAGGGAGATTTAGTTACATGTGGTTGAGGAGCTTCTCGCTCCTGAGGAGGAACCTTAGGATGATGTTGAGAAGCCACATGTAGAGGATCGGGGAGTGGAGACACCCACTCATGTAGAGTCTTCCAGAGATGGGAGGGAGAACATCAAATAGGTTGACAAGTTATTTCATGATGCTAGAGAGAATGTGGGAGCACCCACATCATAGCATAGGAAGAGGGGGTCACCAGAGAGATACAATCGCTACATGGATTTGTTGAGCGGATGTGTATAGACTGAGCCATCCTATTTTGAGGAAGCAATGTAGCAACCAGTTTCGGTTGATGTTGTGGTTGAGGAGTATGACTCCATTGCCAGCAACAATGTTTGGGATATGGTCCCAAGATCGACATACAAGTCAATGGTGAGTTCCAGATGGTTTTACAAGGTGAAGCAAGCAACGAATGGTAGTGTGGAGAAACACAAGGTTGGGTTCATGGCCAAAGGTTTTTCTCAGGTGGAGGGTACTGATTACAATGAGACTTTTCCTCCTATTCCAATTTACTCATCAATTAGGTCCATTCTATCATTGTCAGCACAAATGGGATGGAAGATACATCAGATGGATGTAAAGACAACATTCCTCAATGGCATGATTGAGGAAGAGGTGTATATTGAGCAGACTGAATGATATGAGACTTCAACAGAGATTCGCATCTGTACCAACTTAAGAGAGCATTGTATGGGCTAAAACAAGCACCCCATGCTTGGTATACTAGGATCGATAGTTATTTCACTAGGTTGGGCTTCATCAAAAGTGAAGCAAATGAAAACCTTTACCATATTGTGGTTGAAGGTAAATTGTTGATTATTTTTTTATATCTCGACGCTTTCATTCTGATAGGTGATGATAAGTTGATAAAGACTTTCAAAAAGGATCTTGTAAGAGAGTTTGAAATGAAGGACTTGGGGCTCATGCACTACTTTCTAGGTATAGAAGTAGGGCAAGGTGATGAGCAAGTTTTTTTTCTCTCAGGGAAAGTATGCCAATGAGAAACTCAAAAGGTTCCACATGGAGAGAAGTAAACCCATGGAGACTCCTCTAGCAGGTAACTGGAGGAAGGAGGATGCTACTTTCAGTCAACTAGTGGAGGCTATTATTTTAGATAGCTTGTGGGTTCCGACAAGAAGATCACTATAGTTGGGGTCTTTTGTATTGGGTCAGCAATTGTTTCCTGGTAGAGCAGGAAACAAATATTAGTTGCACTTAGTTCAACATAATCAGAGTACATGGCTACTAATCATGCAAATTGTGGGGCTATCTCAATGAGGAAGATTCTTGTTGGTGTTTTTGGTTAGCAGATGGATCCAACTATGATTTACTGTGACAATCATAGTTGTGTCAAGCTCTCTGAGAATCTAGTTTTTCATGATCAGTCTAGGCAAATTGTTATCTGGTATCATCATCTTCGAGATTGTGCGCAGTGGAGAATTATGTTGTTGGAGTACATTCCTACAGAGGAGCAAGATGCATATATTTTGACAAAGGCTTTGTCAAGATGAAAATTTGAGTGTCGCAAAGGCAAGCTCAAAGTAGAAGATAATCCCTTTCTTGTTGAGAGGGAGTGTTAAAAATAACAACAAGATTCCAATTTAATTTGTCCTTGAAAGAAATTGTGAATTAATCCGAAATTATATTCTCATAGCAACTTGTAATAGTTAATTAAGTTAAAATGACTTAATCAACTTAGAAAATTCGAGTTGGAAGTCTATCTAGAGTCATGTAGAGTGATCCCTAAATTTTAGGGGCTCAGATTGAGTTCTTTTGAGTTGTAATTAATTAACTCAGTCTAAGTGAGTTATAGTCAATTAAACTAGTTCTAACTATTAGGGGAATTAGTAGGAGGTCTAGTAGTGGGGATGGGCACCAGTGCATCCTCAATACCACACCAATTAACTGAAGATTCACTCATAAATTACTCATGCATGTCAATTCAGAGGAATACCCAATTGACATTAGAGTTCAGGGACAATGTACTATCAGTTGTATAATTTTTCAAGTTGTACAGATGGTGCATGAAATTAGTTGAGGGCCTATGGATGGATTGCGCAGTTATGGAGAGTGGATTTCCCAATTAAATACAGGCTAATTCTTTCGGGAATTAGGCTAATTATCTCAATAATTGCACAAGGAAGTAGGGGCTTGGCAGGCAACAGAATTGGCTACGTGTTGACTTGAGCTGGCTTGTGAGGCAAGGAGATAGATTGTACTTGTGCAAGAATTGTTCGGATTGAACAAGAATTGTATTTTCTTCTCAGGTCTTCTGGTTAATGTAATATAGATATTAGTGGTTTCTAGGCCCCTCCGGGACCTTGAATTCAATACCGAATAAAGACCTGTGGCCTGAGATCGGTCAGCCTTATCACCGAGCAAGGGCAACGATACTATGAGTAAATACATAAAATCGAATATGGGGACAACCAAGAATCAAGCAATTACGGAGCGGCCTGTGATTGAGCAAAAATGGGAAATTCATTTTAATTATTGGGTGGCCCCTCTCAAATAAGTAACTAAAAAGTCATGCTTACGCATCCTCTCCTTAGCAGTCGAGCCCCTCACCCATCGAAATGAGTGAGTGACTCCGTCGATGGCGGCCTTGACAGTTGAGTGTGCTTACGCACCCTACCCATCCTCACCCATCGGAATGAGTGAGTCCCTACCGGGCCTCTCCTTAGCAGTCGATCCCCTCACCCATCAGAATGAGTGAGTGACTCCGTCGATGGCGGCCTTGACAGTCGAGTGTGCTTACGCACCCTGTCGGTTAGGGTTTGCTTACTGGGTGGGGGGGCATCAGAATGAGTGAGTCGATGGCGGCCTTATAGTCGAGCGTCCGTTCCTCTCCTGTTAGTCGAGTCACTAAAGTACCTCTCCCTTACGGTCGAGCGTCCGTTCCTCTCCTGTTAGTCGAGTCACTAAAGTACCTCTCCCTTACGGTCGAGTCACTGACATACCTCTCCCATAGGTCGAGTCACTAATGTACCTGATTTCCCCAGAGAAATATTGTGTTATGTGCGATTGATATTCTTCCTTTTCTACTTATTTTCTTCATCGATCAATTTTGGTTTCCACTAAAGAGTAGAGTGGATTCTTGTCTTGTGTTTTATCATATCACATAAACTATTAAATCTACAGTAAAAATCTACATAGGATGTAGTCCTAAAAGAAGTTATCTAAATAAATAGTCACTGACTGCAAAATAAATTTGTAGAACCCTCGGCCAAGAAGCTAGTCAGAAAAGAAAAAAAATAGAAATATCCTTATACCACCCAATAATAATAGAAAATAGTCAAACAATGCCACCAAAAAAAAACAGTGATAAAATGAAACTATAGCATATAAGGGTTCCACCATAACTCGCTATCGAGCTAGGAATCTAGAAAAGGGTTAGTGTGCATTTCTCGGCTGCCCTCCAATGAACAATTGAATAACATATTATCATACTTTCTAAATAAATATGGTTTAATTACAATTGGTAACATGTATCTAAATACCTATTTTTAATTTGTTGGGTATACCCTACTCTTGGTCACTTTAATTGCTTATTAATTTAAACAACCAAGTGCTACGTGAATTGTCAACCCGAGGAATTCTGTTTGTTTCAAAGGCAATCATGCACTGTATATGCTCAATCCCAAAAGCAATGAAAAGTTGTAGTAACAATTACACTAATCACACTTTGCTTCAAACAAAATGAAGTTCTACTCTGAGTTACAATAGGAACAATATCTCTATTGCAGACAATTATCAAATGAATCTTGGAGTACATTAAAAATAACAATCTAGAAAAAGAAATCAATCTGCAGAGGAAAATACTAATTGTGTTATAACATAGAAGAGGAACATATTCCCCAAGCAAGAATCTTCAGCACATGTTTCTAATTACCATGCTTCACAAGCTCACTCTGTAAACCTGATTACCAATTAAAATAATCACTGATTACCTATGAATGAATTTATGAAAATAATGTAATAATCAAATAGAAACAGAGTTTCAGCAATAAATACAGAGTTCCGATAACGCATAAGTAATTTCAGCAAACAGAGTTTAACAAGGCATGAATGAAAAATAACATTTAACGCACTACAGAAATTAATGGGTGAATCTTGTGAGTAATGTGGGCCCTTTCCTTCTCACAAGATTACCCAGAAAAAAAAAGAACTAAGAAGGAGTGCTCAGAACAATATTTTATTCATCTATCAATGTATCATATTACAAAAAGATTCAAGTTCCTTTACTTTTAGCTAGACCTTCCCATAGTCTCCCCGCTAATGCTTATGTCTCCTCTATTTAAAGAGGATACATCTATTATACATTTGATTACATTATAAATCTTATTCTTAACCCGATATGCTAAAATAGGATAATTGGTTCTTCCATTAACAAAATGTTGTTACAATGGTTGTGACAATGCTGACTTTGGAATGTAGTTATTGCGGCCAATGTAACAGGTCCTTCGATGATATCTTCTTGTTGTTGCCGAATCTAAAATGAAAATCATGGGCTGTTTCAGCAATGGGATTTGTGCATTGTTCTAACTGTTTCAGCAACGTAGACCGCAATGATAAATCTACAGTCTTCACACTGTTTCAACCAACTATATATTTCTGATCAATGGTTAATTATGAAAGTAATGTAAAATTATATGTAAAACAAGTTAAACATATAGTAACGAGAAGAAACTTTATATACCTTTGGAAAATGGATTAAAGTAATAGCATAGACTTTAAAAATGGATTGAAAAAGGGTGGAATGATAGCAAAATATATGAGCAAAAAGGTACAATGTAGGGTCCTAACATCCCCCCCAACTGAAAGGGTTGAATGTCCTCATGCAACTTCACTCTGAATCTGAGTCCGGGTACTCGGCCTTAGAGTGAAAATTACTTAAGCAGTAACTATAGAAGGTATTATCAGTTAGATCTCTGAACCCTTGCACATTTTGCAGCTTTTTCCATGCTGCTGCTTCTTCCTTTTTAGTCAACATGTAATGTAGAAATTTTGAATAATTTAACACATATTCAATGGAGATTATCCTGATCATGTACTATTGCGGAAAACAAACACAATACATAAGCTCCTCTACGTTTATCATCAATATAGCAGCATCAATAACAATAAAACATCAAGAGCATTCACACATTAACACAGTATGTATCCTGGGGAAAGAATCTCGCTAAAAACCCCAACTATCTGTATATTAATGATTGAGTCATGTAACATTACACAGCATAATACTTCTCACAAGTATCTCCACCTCTGTTACACACAATACAGCTCAGATCTGATCTCCAAATCTCTTCCACTACTTGCTTGCCTCCACTGCTCAATACCTGCTCAAGAACTATGAGAATGGCTTACCAAACTTGTTTTTCACCTGCAAAATAGTCACTCACTCTTTGTTGGACGTGAGAACAAGCTATAATGTGGGCAAATATGTGGGCAAACTCATTGGCATACTCAATCCCTTGATTGTGCAAGATCTGGTGCACAACTATAGTCACAACTGATAGCAATCTGATTCTCTACCACCTGTCCCTGTTGAACTGAACATGCACTGACATGCAACTGAGTTAACTGATGTATTCATTAGTTGTATTATGAGTTAATAACTTGTGAATTAATTAATAACTAATTCACCGAACTCATCTCTAGTCTATTTGCCAGTTAGACTAAATACAACTAGTTTAACAAAGCTAAACTGAACACAACTCCATCAACTCCACAATCAACTCCACCAAACTCAACTGATTGAGTTCTAACTGAAGTCATGCATGCAACAACTCAACTGACTCATAAGAAAAGCGTATTTCCTTCTGACAGCTGCATCTGCCATTTCTGTAGCTCAAACTGAAGTGCTCCAAGAGAATAAGATTAAGTTTATAGTCCAAATATTATTGTGAGATAATAATATTTGACTTTTCTATTTTTGACTTTGATCACTCACACTGTGATCACTCACACTTTCATCAAAAATAGAATTCCACCTATTTTTTCCCAACTTGATCAATCATCCATAAATAGCAACCTGCAATCCATAGACATGATCCATATGTCTAAAAATAGACATAGTCTAAAAATAGACTTGCGCCAAAAATAGCCTGCGGGCCCACTTAGTGAAGGCGACTCTTTTCACTAAGCTCCATCATCTTGTTGCAATATCAACACTCCCTCTCGATAAGATATGGATTATCAGAAACCCCTATCCTGCCTCGATAATACTCGAATTTTCTCCTGGTGAGAGCCTTCGTCAGAATATCAGCATCCTGATCCTCCGTTGGAATGTACAAAAGTAACATGATCCTCCGCTGCACACAATCTCTGATATGATGGTACCTGATGTGCTTGGACCCGAACAACCCGACCAGGATCATCCTCATCCACACAGATCTCTGCTTCCTACTATACCAAGAAACTGTTGTCGATCTGATACTGAAGACCCCTTCTGATGTGCTCTTTCTGTCCGTTGGGCTCCCTGCCCAATATGCATCCGTGAAGCCACATAGCTTCACCTCATCCTCCTATATGTACCACAAACCATATCCCAATGTGCCTCTCAAGTAGCGCAATACATGCTTTCCCGCCTTCCAGAAGAGCTTGGTAGGCTTAACCATAGCTTGTGAAAGCTGGTTAACTGCATAGCATATATTAGGTCGTGTATTGACCAAATACATCAACGACCCCACCAACTATCGATAAACAGTGGCATCCACTTCTTCTCCCGAAGTGGCATCCTCCTTCCTCCAACCTCCAGGAAGAGGAGTATCAACAGGCTTGCAGCCATGCATGTTGAACTTCTCCAGTATCTCCCGAGCATACTTGCCCTGAGAAACAAATAGTCCACCACTGCACTGCCATATTTCCAATCCCAGGAAATAGTGAAGGAGGCCGAAATCCTTCATCTCAAACTCTGTACCAAGATCCTTCTTGCATGACAATATCAACAGCTCATCACCCATTAGAATCAAATCATCAACATACAGTACAATGATAAGCAACTTACCCTCCACCACAATCTGGTATAGGTTCAGATCTACCTCGCTCTTGGAGAATCCAAGTCCTGTGAAATAGATGTCTATCCGTGTGTACCAAGCACGTGGTGCTTTCTTCAACCCATACAGCGCTCTATTGAGCCTGCACACATGCGACTCACTGCTGAAGACTTCAAAGCCTTCGGGTTGCTCAATGTACACCTCCTCCTCAATGACTCTGTTGAGGAACGCAGTCTTCACATCCATCTGATGAATGTACCATCCCATCTGCGTTGAGAGAGAAAGAATCGTCTGTATGGAAGAATACCTTGTGACAGGTGCAAAGGTCTCCTCATAATCGATCCCCTCAATCTGTGAAAAGCCTTGGGCAACAAATCTTGCCTTTTACTTCTCCACACTCCCATCAGCTGCCAGCTTAACTTTGTAGATCCATCTCGAACCCACCACTGATTTCCCTTTTGGTCTAGGAACAATCTCCCATGCACTGTTTCTGACAATAGTATCATACTCTTCCACCATGGTGTCTACCCATGCGGGATCCTCCACAGCTTCCTCGAAAGAGGATGGCTCAGTCACAACACACTTGCTCATAAGAGCCATGTATCCAGCGTACCGATCAGGTGACTGTCTCTGCCTGCATTGGGCTGTAGGTGGTCCTACAACTTTCTCTGCATCTTGAGCCAGTCGCTCAGCTGCTATCAAGCGCTTTCACCCTCTGATGGTTGGCGCTGCATGAGTGGTCTCTTCCACTCCATGAACCTCGTCCTGTGGCTGATCCACGTCCTGAAGCTCATCCTTAGGAACTAATAGCTCCTCATCTGCATGCAAGTGTAGCTCCCTCTCAAGCGAACACTTCATGGCTTTCTCCTCCTGAAATTTTATATCCCGTCGCACAACAGTTTTACCACTGTCTGGCACATACACACGATAGTTGTGGGGCGTATTAGTGTACCCCACAAATATCCCAACCTCTGCGGTCGGCTCCAACTTCTTCCTGGCATCCTTCGTCACATGCATGTAAACGTTAGCACCAAAAATCCTCAAATGAGAAAGATCAGGCTTCTTACCAGATTAAGTCTCCTCAGGTGTACTCATGCCAAGTATCATATGAGGACAACGGTTCTGCACATAAACTGTTGTATTGCATGCTTCCGCCCACAAGTGAAGGGGTAGGCCCTGATCATGCAACATTTCCCGTGCAGCACCCACAATCGTTTTGTTGTTCCGCTCAGCTACCCCGTTCTGCTGTGGGTTATGGGGAGCTATGAGCTCTCTACGAATCCCTTCTGCCTTGCATAAATCCTTGAACTCATCCGAGATGTATTCACCACCATTATCGCTCCTAAGAGCCTTCACCTTCTTCCCCGACTCCTTCTCGACCAGTGCTTTGAATTCACAAAACTTTGAATATGTCTCGCTCTTCTTCTGCATGAAGAAGATCCAGCACTTACGAGAGAAATCATCAACAAAAATCACATAATACCTATGTTTTGCTTTCGAAGCAACTGAGAAAGGTCCACACACGTCTGTGTGAATTCTCTCAAGGATCGTCGTGGCGCGACTATCCTTCTCATGAAAGGTGGCTTTCACAAACTTCCCCAAAGTACACCCCTTGCACTGATCTGACTGCACAAGTGTGCCTTTAGGAAGCCCTGTAGTGATCTGCTGCAGTATCTTCAAGGCTCGATGGTGAAGGTGACCCAATCTCCTGTGCCACAACTCGCCATCATCCCAGCTCACCAATCCTTCTGCCTTGCCTGCCATTGCTGCGCATCCATCTGCATGCAACTGATAAAGGTTCCTCACTCGAACCCCTATCTTCCGGGTCTCGCCAATTGTCTTGCTGCGCAGGAAGGCCTTTCCCTCGCTGAAAACAACATCATACCCCTTTTCTTCTAACATCGCCACTGAGATGAGATTCTTCTTCAATCCTGGAACATGCATGACTTCCTTCAATACAAAGGGTTTACCAGACTCCCTCTCAAAGGAAATGGTACCGATACCGGTCGCACTGTATCTACCATCATCGCCCATCTCGATGTGCACTCCAAGATCTTTGTCCTCCAGATCAGAGAACAAATCTCTATCTCTCGTCATGTGAAAAGACGCACCACTATCCAAGAACCACACTGATCCCATCACACTTGAAACCAAGCATGCGATCAATGAAAAATCAAGCTCAAACTAAGAAGCTAAGGCCTCTCCCCCTGCAGATCCAGCAGCTTGCTTGTTCTTCTTCTTCTGCGGAAAATTTGTGGCATAGTGTCCGTGCTGGTGACAGTGAAAACACTTCACCTTGGACATATCCTGCTTCTTGCCTTTCACACCAGAATGAGAAGCTTTCTTGTTCTTCCCCTTCTTTGCTTTGGTAGCCAAAGCGCAATTCTCTTCATCAGATACCTTTGATGAAGATCCATTCTCACCTTTATTGTTACTAAGTTTATCCTTGAGCGCCAGGTCGCTCTTACTTTGGAATAACATTTGCAATTCGTTGAAAGACATTTCAAAAACACTGCTGCAAATTCGAATTCCACCAGCAACCAACTCAACCGCTTCCGATCTAAGAATTCGTGAGAACACAATATTTCTCGTACAGAGATTGACTGTATAGGCATTCACCGGATATCTCACCTTCCAAAGGAAGGATGAATCTAGAGGCTACCTGGCCCGATTACAGACTCTGCCTAGAGAAATAGAATGTAAACACTTCCTGAATAGTAGATCTGATGATCAACAGCTCCGATACCATGTAGAAACTTTTTCTACAATTATCTAGCTCGCTCCGATACCATGTAGAAATTTTGAATAATTTAACACATATTCAATGGAGATTATCCTGATCATGTACTATTGCGGAAAACATACACAATACATAAGCTCCTCTACGTTGATCATCAATATAGCAACATCAATAACAATAAAACATCAAGAGCATTCACACATTAACACAGTATGTATCCTGGGGAAAGCATCTCGCTAAAAACCCCAACTATCTGTATATTAATGATTGAGTCATGTAACATTACACAGCATAATAATTCTCACAAGTATCTCCACCTCTGTTACACAAAATATAGCTCAGATCTGATCTCCAAATCTCTTCCACTGCTCAATACCTGCTCAAGAACTATGAGAATGGCTTACCAAACTCGTTTTTCACCTGCAAAATAGTCACTCACTCTTTGTTGGACGTGAGCACAAGCTATAATGTGGGCAAATACGTGGGAAAACTCATTGGCATACTCAATCCCTTGATTGTGCAAGATCTGGTGCACAACTATAGTCACAACTGATAGCAATCTGATTCTCTACCACCTATCCCTGTTGAACTGAACATGCACTGACATGCAACTGAGTTAACTGATGTATTCATTAGTTGTATTATGAGTTAATAACTTTTGAATTAATTAATAACTAATTCACCCAACTCATCTCTAGTCTATTTGCCAGTTAGACTAAATACAACTAGTTTAACAAAGCTAAACTGAACACAACTCCGTCAACTCCACAATCAACTCCACCAAACTCAACTGATTGAGTTCTAACTGAAGTCATGCATGCAACAACTCAACTGACTCATAAGAAAAGTGTATTTCCTTCTGAGAGCTGCATGTGCCACTTCTGTAGCTCAAACTGAAGTGCTCCAAGAAAATAAGATTAAGTTTATAGTCCAAATATTATTGTGAGATAATAATATTTGACTTTGATCACTCACACTTTCATCAAAAATAGAAGTCCATCTATTTTTTCCCAACTTGATCAATCATTCATAAACAGCAACCTGCAATCCATAGGCATGATCCATATGTCTAAAAATAGACATAGTCTAAAAATAGACTTGCGCCAAAAATAGCCTGCGGGCCCACTTAGTGAAGGCGACTCTTTTCACTAAGCTCCATCATCTTGTTGCAATCTCAACATGTAATAAGATTTATATTCTTGTGTTGGCATCCATAGAAGAGGAAAACAAAAATGATACCCTATCCATTTTTCAGCACATTACTGAACACATCTGATATAATCGGGTACCCTTGAGAACGCTTTTTCAAAATTAAGGGGACTCAAGGGGTTATACTCCTGTCTTTCCTTAGAGGACTGCTGCCAGAAAAAGTCGATTGCTTTTAAGGTAGTAGCTTCCTTGGTCTTAACAAAGTGTTGGTAGTCTTGTAGCATTGTTGCTTGTAGTTTCCTGGTTTGTTCAACAATCCCTGGTTTTTTCAAAAATTGATGATACTCTGCAATAAAAATGGCAGGATTTTGTGGCTCTGATTGAATCCATAGGAGACGGTTGTCTTCATTATGCCTTGCTACAAGAAAGGCAGTCTACCATATGATCTGATTAGCAAAGAAGGAGGCAAATGCCTTGATCTGAACATCACCAACCAAAGGTTTAAGATTGAGCTTCCTATTCTCAAGGATAGCTTCATTGTGGAGATACAACTCACAGAGTAAATGTTAATCATTGGTGGATGCTTCTGTGAAAGTTTTCACAAACTGTTCGAGTCCAAATACTTCATGAGGTCTCACATCTTTAATTGCCTTTATTTGAAAGAACGTTAAGCGTTCTACAAGAAAAAGAGAATAATTGGAAGATGGTTTCCTAGCAACAAATAATTTCTTAACCAAATCAAACATAAGGAACAATTTACTTTCTAGCTCTTTATTCTCTTTCTTCTGGGCGTGAGAATGTTGGAGTACTTGCTCCAAGGCTTCCCAGTTTGAATATATATGATTTTGCCAGAGTAATTTATGCTCTTGCAAGATCTTATCTTGCGAAATAACATATTCTTTCTTCCACTTGTCCATTATTTGGTTCTTATCCCGAGATTCATTTCTTCTTTTTCAGTACTACAAGTGGCAGGCTAAGGTATAGTCTGAGTAGAAATAAAAATAGGATCTTTAGTTTTAATAGTTATAATAGGCCAAGGTACTTGCGGTTTAGATTCTTTTTTATAAATTTTTGAAAGCCCTACTGGTTCTTGTGTGATAGTAGCGCGTTCCTCTTTTATTGTAGAAGACGTGGATATAGGAGAGTCTCCTGGCAGTGGAATTTCAACTATTTTATACCCTGCTTGATGATAAATGTTACCGCACTGGCTACACATATATTCCTTATACTGATCTTTCTCTGTATTTTTCTCGGTCGTGGATGCTGCATGGACTAAAGTGTACAAATTAAGCTCTTTTTGGTAGGCTTCCCTTGCCATTACTAATTGCTGCTTATAAGCTTCGAGTTCTGATTTTAGAAACTCGTTTTCTTGTAAAAGGGGAGCCAAGGTGACTAGGCTTTGTGTAACAGTCACAATCTCAGTAGCTGGTTCTTGTGTGGCAACTACTGAATGAGTAGATAGTTCTTATGTAATAGCTACGTGATGTGCAAAATCCTGGGCATCTAGATTTTGTATATCAGTAGCTGGTTCTTGTGTTACAGCCGTAGCAGGTTCTTGTGTGGCAGCTATAGTTGTTTCTTGTGTGGCATCTACTGAATGAGTAGCTAGTTCTTGTGTTATAGCTACTTGTTCTGAAAGAAATGATGTCGTAAAATACTGGGCATTTGGTTCTTGTGTTTCAGTGCCTGAGGGTGAGACAGGTAAAGATTTTGGGACTTGGAATTGTGGTGGGGTATGGGCTTTTAGACGAATAGGTTGAGAATTTAGGATAGTGGCAACAATTGCCGCTTCAGTTGACACCCTCATTCATCTTCGGGGTAAAAAGGCAGGGAGAGTAGTAATTTTCCTTTTATGAGTGGGTTTTTTCTGTGGGGGAGGGCTATTATAAATGGTAACTGCTTTGGTTGAGGCCCTCATTCATTTTTTTGATAGGAAAACAGTCTTAGTTTTCCTTTTTCTTTTTAGCATAGAAAAGGGAAGGTTATCTTCAGAATCATCACTAGGGATATGAACAATAAAATTAGATGATTCTGATAAATTTCGAGATGGAGTTGATATGGTGGGAGGGTTAATTGGATGAATTGAATCTACTGGTGGGATTTCTAGAAGGTCAGGGATGTTCTCTGGTTGCTGCTCGTGGGGATTTTCAAGGATTTCTTGAGGATTTTCAGCAACTTGCTGAGGGATTTTAGTAGCTTCTTGAGGAATTTTAGCAACTTGCTCAAGGTCTAGGGGTGGATTGTTTAGATCAGGGTTCTGCTGAGCAAAACCCTAATAAATCAGTAGCTGAACAAGATGGTGATGGGTGAGGGAAAGGAGTGGGAATTTTACCTGTCTGCAATAATGTGACATATTTCTTAGACACCCAAGTAAATAATAAGGAATATTTAACAGTCGACCATGTCTCAAATGATTTAATAAGACAAAATCATGCTGATAGACTACCTGGTAGCGACCTTCACAAGTAAGGTAATGTTTGATGAATTCAGCAACCTTCGGCCATGGAGGCGGTAATGAGTGAAGTCGGACACCCCAACCTTTGGGCTCGACTTGTTCTCCTGGTAGAAGAAAATCATGTTGTGCATTCAAAATAATATGCTTGCGACTAAACCATCGAGTGCCAGTGACCAACAGACCTAAAACCTATGTTATGTCACCCTCTGAGACTGGAATTTGAACTCCCTAAATAGTAGAATGATCTTCCTGTAGATTTCATGAAAATTTAAGGACCTGTTGTGGATCAAATTCCTGAAGCCTCTGAAAATATCCTATCCAGCCTGCCTGCTGAAAAATTTGATACACCTCTGGATATAATTCAAGCAGAGCTATCGAGCTGGGCTCGTGTCGAATAGCAGGTCCTCCCATAGTTAACCAGCTTTGGTAAAATGCACAGTCAAAAACCAAGTTACTGCACTTCGAACAGAGTAAATTTTACAAATGAGAACATGGAGTAACAACGAAGAGGCGAGGTAATAAGACGGGATAATGGGTAAGAAAAATGACGGTAATTGGCTTGTTGTGAAATGATGGCGTATAGTTTCGGTATTCCCCCCAACTACGGCTGAAATAATGACTTTAAATGTATGGGGATTATGGTAATGATGAACGTAATATTCTCATTTAACCATAGTTTAATTGTACTTACACATAGTATTTACATACCTCATGTTTACCTTTAATTCATATTTCGAAAAATATAGTGCTCATTCATAATAGGTCAACAATAGTCATGGAAGAAGCTTTTGAAACATGAGGGAGATTATATTAGAGGTCCGTATAATCATAGGAGAAGGCAGTGAAAGGACATAATTAGCATAAAAATAATGGAAGAAAGCGATTTTCATGACAGAAAGTGTTGTATGGTGATGCTTTGAAAAGAAATGTTGTTTCAGTAATGGGGAAATGGGTAAAGGATGGCGTTTCAGCAATGGGTAAATGGGTAAAGGGTGGTGTTTCAGCAAAGGAAAAGATAGGGAAAATGTTGCTAAAGAGTATTGTTCCAGAAATGGGAAAAATAGAGAAAATGTTGTTGAAGAGTGTTATTTCAGCAATGGGAAAAAATATGGAAAAATGTTGTTGAAGAGTGATGGAAAAAATGGGAAAAGAGATACGGGGAATTAATGATGGAAATGTTACTGGAGGATGGGGAAATGAACTATGGATGAATTGAAATGAGATGAACAATGCTTCACAAGATGAAGTTTGGATCTGCTTGTAGTAGGATTATCCTTTCCAATAAGCCTTTTCTAAATCTAGAATCTGCAAAATAATCAATTGTAACATGCTAGCCCTTGACACGGATTATTAGTTAAGAAATCTAATATAATGCTAAAAATACAATGCAGAAAAATTAAATGCAATGAGGGGCGGAAGGCTCCCCCAAAAAGAGATAATGTGCATCTACCATGCAAGTGGCCTTAAAATCCTCTTTGGAAATGGATCGCTAGTATAGACGAAGCTGATGACCATTTACTAATAACGGTGTTCTAGAGTCGTCAATTGTTAGGAGCCTTATTGTTACATTGGGAAAAACAGTATCTATTTTGTAAGGTCCCAGCCATCTTGTACGTAGTTTCCCTTGAAAATTTTCAAACCAAGAATCATACAATAAAGCCCAGTTACTTTTTTGGAACTGCTTATGCTTTATGATTTTATCATGCCATTTTGCTCTTTGTTTTTGGATCATAGTTGTTTGATGAATGGAATATAACCTTTTTTCATCCAATTCCTGAAGTTGCTGCAACTTAGCTGTCCATGCATCAGTCAAATCAAGGTTAATAGCTAAAGCAATTATTAAGGTTTTAATTTCAAATTCCACAAGAAAAACAACACTTTTACCATAAACTAATTCATAGGGAGAAAATCCTGTAGTATTTCTCCAATTAGTTCTGTAAGCCCATAGTGCTTTAGGGGGCCTTTGAGACCAATCCTTCCTGTTTTCCTTCAATGTTTTTGTTAGAATGGCTTCTATAACTTTGTTTGTACTCTCCACCTATCCATTGGCTTGGGGGTGGTATGGTGTAGTCATTCTATGATGAATATGATATTTTTGAAGGGTGGTTTTAAAACCATGAGAATTGAAAGGAGGTCCTCCATCTGTAACTACTTCTCTAGGCACTCCAAATCTAACAAAGATTTCTTCAAATAGAAAAGCTAAAACAACGTCTTCATTAGCTCTAAGGAGTGCTTTAGCCTCCACCCATTTAGTCATATAATCTGTGGAAACCAATATGTAAACTCTTTGATAGGATGGAGGATTAACGGGCCCTACAAAGTATAAGGCCCATCTTCCAAATGGTTCAAGTATTACTTGCGGATTCAATGGCATTTCATCTCTATGATTAGGTTGACCCATTCTCTGACAGCTATCACAGGCCCAAACATATTTCTTTGCATCCTTGAAGAGTGAGCGCCAATAATAACCCATCCTGAGAATTTTATTTGCCGCTCTCTTATCAGCAAAATGCCCTCCACAAGGGCCATCATGACAAGATTTCAGTATATCATAAACCTTATCTTCTCTAATGCATCTTTGGATTTCATGATCAAGTCCTGTGTAGAAAAGACACCCATTTATCCAGCTATACCAAGCACTTTGTTGAATGATCTTTCTTTTCTCTTGATGTGATAGGTGTGATGGTAACTTCCCTACAACCAAATAATTGGAAATGTTAGCATACCAAGGTGAGTGAGCAGATACTGCAAATAAGTATTCATCAGGAAAGGAATCATCTACTGGAGTATTGTCATCAACTTTTAACCGAGAAAGGAAATCAGCAACTACATTTTCTTTACCTGGTCGATCTACAATTGTAATATCAAACTCTTGTAATAACAATAACCACTTGGTGACTCGAGCATTTGTGACAAATTTGTTCATTAAATACATAATAGTCGAGTGGTCAGTATGGACAAAAGTAGAGTAACTAGTAATGTAGTGTTGAAATTTATTAATGGCATAAATGATTTCTAAGAATTCCTATTCAGTAACTGTGTAATTAAGCTCGGCAGGAGTCATATTCTTACTAATGAAGCAGATAGTATAAGGAAGATGGTTTTCCTCTTGTCCCAAGACAACTCCAATTGCAGTATCCAAAGCGTCAGAGGATATATGGAAGGGAAGTGCCGAATCAGGTCCCCTTAAAATAGGAGCTATAGATAACTAATTCTTGAGTTCAACAAATGCTTCCTGGCAAAGATTAGTCCACTTGAATTCAACATTTTTGATAACACAAACAAAGGAGAAGCGGAAAAAAATTTGATAAATCTTCGGTACTATCCTGCATGTCCTAAAAAACTTCTTACATCAGTTTGTGTTCTAGGAATAGGAAAGGTTCTAAATTACCTGTATTTTGGATGGATCTACCTGAATTCCTTGAGATGAAATAAAGTGTCCAGGTACAATTCCTTCATTCATCATCATATGAAATTTTTCAGTACTTAAGGAAAGGTGAGCTTGTACACAACATTTAAGTACTTTCTCAAGGTTTTGTAATGCATCCTCAAAAGACACACCATAAGGGGTAAAGTCATCCATAAATATCTCCTTAGAGTCATTAGGTATATCAGAGAAGATTCCTGTAACTTCTCTTTGAAAGGTTGCTAGTGCATTACATAGTCCAAATGGGATAACTCTATAGGAAAAAGTTCCCCAGGGGCTAGTAAAAGTGGTATTATCTTGGTCTTGGGGTGCAATTTTGATTTGATTATACCCACTAAACCCATCTAAAAAGGAGAATAATTTCTTCCCTGACAAACTATATAACACCTGATCAATGAACGGCAAGGGAAAGTGATCCTTTTGAGTGGCTTTATTTAAGGCTCTATAATCTACACACACTCTCCATTTCCATTTTTTCTTAGGGACTATTACCAATGGAGAAACCCATTCACTATTAGATATGGGATATATATACCCTACATTAAGCAATTTATGAAGTTCCTCTTTGACAATTTCTCTTAAATTAGGATTCATTCGTCACTAGGGTTGACAGATTGGTCAGCAACCTTCCTTGATATAGATGCGATGAGTACATAATTCAGGAGAGATTCCCTTCATATCTGTATATTCCCATGTAAATTCTTCCTTATTTTCAAGAAGTAACCTCATTAGCTACTGTGTTTCAGCATCTGTCAAGTTGGGGTCTATTTTCAATGTCTTTCCAGGTTCAATTTCTACTATTATGCTTTTAGAGGAGATGGTAGTTGATGTTTGAGGTAGATATTCAGATTTGAGCTTTTCCTCGGTATCAGATTTCAAAATTGCATCCAACTGATTATGTGTTTCAGAAGTCACCGAGGAGGGTTCACAAATAAAATTATTAATTACTTCATCCTCAGTGGTATCTTTAAGGCTTAGAGCTTGTCCAATAGTCAAAATAGGTTGAGTAGCATTATCATCATAGTCCAACCATATAGAATTATCATTATTAATCATGGGTGTGGCGTGAGGGTAGAGAGTAAGTTGCTTGGTTTCATATCCATTAGAAATTGTCATTGAACCAGATCTACAGCTGATAAAGGCATCGGTTGTGGCCAACCAGGGCCTTCCCAGAATTAGAGGATGTCCCCCCAACTTTGTTTTAGTCTGTAATACCACAAAGTCAGTTGGGTAATTCCAGGATTCAACTAAGATGATTAGGTCTTCAATGACTCCTTCCAGTTTGATTGTAGAACGGTCAGCTAACTCTAGAATGGTTGGTGTCTCTCTGATTACATTCTTTAGCTGTAATAGTTGTGAAGTTTCAAGAGTCATAATATTTATAGCAACACCTAAATCTACCAAAACTCACGGAATGATTGTTTTTCCAATTTTCATTATAACAGTAGGATGGCCGGGATTATATTTAACAGGAGGGGCTTTACCAGTCATTAAGGCAGATAGATCACCCATAACATGAACTATAAGGGGATCTTTAGTTTTCTTATCGAGTTTCTTAACACAAATACCTCTCATAGTTCTGACATAAATTGGTACATCTCTTAGTGCTTGTAAAAGTAGAATTTTAACAAAAAGATTCTATAATTCCCCTAAAATATTGAAAGAAAGTGGCTCAGGCATTTTAGTCAAAGCTAAATGCTTAGGGAATGGTGGTTCTGCTATTTCAGCACCCTTATTAGAGGATGGTTGTACCTCCTTACATGAATCATTTTTCTCTGTCTCTTCTTTATCAGAATCAAAAGAGGTAACATCATCAATAATGGGTTCAACTATTTTCCCAGATCGTAAATGAATATCATTACACTGCGTAGGGAAAACAGGAAGTATAGGCTGGTTCTGAATGTCAATAACTTGCATAGCTTTATTATTGGGGTTAGGGTTTGGTTGTACAAGTATATGGGGTCTCATCATTTGATTATTTGATGGAGCACTTGATGGTAGAGGGAATGTTTGCTGAAATTGAGGAAATTGATTTGGAAACAGGAGTTGTTGACCCCTCCAGTTTGGATTCCATTGGTTAAAGTAAGATTTCTTTTGTGGAGGCCAAGGAGTCCACATTGTTGGGTCTACAAAGGGAGGGTTTTTTTGTTGCATGGGTGGGTAATTCATTTGATTGAAGGGCAGGTATTTCATCTGGTTAAAGGGAGGGTAATTTTCTTGATTAAAAGAAGGATAATTATTCCAATGATTAGAAGAAGTAAATGGAATATTAGAGTTCATACCTTGTCCTCGTGGTTGCCATTGCCTTCTTTGTGTCAACAGATAGATTGCTTTAGCTTCTTCTTCGGTTGGTTGTAATGCTGCTTTTATTCCTGGTAAAGAAGGGCATTGTTGTGTTTCATGATCCCTCTCACAAAGGGTGCAAATTGGCACGTTGTCCAATGGGAATTCCCTTAGTGGGTGTTTATCTCTGCATTTGCGACAAAAGACAGCCAAAGCAGCTTCTGTTTCTGCTTCTTTCTTCTTAACCTGCAAGGTGTCAATCTATGAAGCAAAAGAACTTAACGTTTCAGTTTTAAATTCCTCAAGTAAATTACCTATTTCAGCCCTTGTTGCTCCTCCGCTGGCTGATTTTTTAGCTCTTGAATATGCATTATCCTTGCTATTTGATTTATTCCTTGCAGCTCCTCTTGAACATCTTTTACAGAGGTTAACAATTTCATCATATGATTCTTTAGATATGTCCCCTTTTCCAAGCATATTTAGCATGTCTAGACAATCATCCCTCACCCCTTTCAATAGTATTGTTTTAAGGATATCTTTACTTACATCAGGATGATTGGATCTCTACAGATTATATTGTATCCTTTCCACAAAGTCCTCTAGATTTTCGTCCTCCTTTCGTACCATCTTAAATAGTTCCTCTCTTTTTTCTCTCGTCTGGTAGTAGTCTTGATATTTGAGCAGAAAATTCTATTTCATCTGTTCCCATGTTCTGATTACATGGCCTCCCAAACTCATGAACCATCTTAGTGCATTTCCTTTTAGTGTTGCTAGAAATAGCTTTAGTTTTTGAGCATTAGTAACATAATCATAACTTCTACATAAAATATCAAACTCAAAAAGAAACTCATTAGGATCTTCAGAAGCTAAACCATGGAAGTTAGGTAAGGCAGAAAGTGGGATATTCTTCATGGGAGTTTCTCCTATGGGAAGATCACCAATAGGAAATCCCAAGGTAGAGAGAGAATTCTCATCTTTTCCTTCTCCTACCTGTCCTCCACCAAAGAATCTTTCATTGTTCCCTTCCATTGCTTGTTCTCCTACTACACTTCTCTGTCTTCAATGTTTCCTGTTGGCTCCTCAATGTCTTCCACTGGTTCCTCCATGTCTTCCACTGGATCCTCAACTATTTCAGGGCTCACAACTTCCTCCGTTTCATAGTTTGTTTGAAGGGAGCGCTGAGGCTTTGGCTTTTGAGAGCTTAGCCTCTGAGAAGTTTCAGCTTTTGATATAATCTCGTCAATAAAGTTCTTTCTTCCTCCTTTTCCTTTGCCCTTGCCACCTCTAGGGATAGTTTCTTACGTCCTCTCATGCATTCTGCACATCTAAAAGAAAAACATCAATGCTTTTGAAATCTACAATTGCCTTCCCCGGCAACGGTGCCAAAATATTGGTCACTTTAATTTCTTATTAATTTAAACAAGCAAGTGCTACATGAATTGTCAACCCAGGGAAGTCTATTTGTTTCAAAGGCAATCAAACACTGTATATGCTCAATCCCAACAGAAATGAAAAGTTGTAGTAACTGTTACACTAAAATTTGTCACCATGACTATTTGCAGTTAGTATGGCTCCATCAACTGTCATACTATCCTCCTTGGCAAGTCTTATACCTCTGCTCTTCATGTCAAACTCCAAGAAAGAGAGAAAGTTTTTAAAAATCTATATATCTCTGGGTACGCAGTTTCTCTTAGCCTTACCTGCGTGTACGCACCCCAAGTTCACAATACCTGCGTACTTGTACGCTATGTCTGTAAAGCAATGGGTGCGTACTCCTGTAAAGGTCAAAAGGCGCAAGTTTCACTCCAAAAACGTTACTTGTGGTCATTTCTAGAGCATTCTAGTAGCTTGTTTGACATGTATTGAGTGCCTCCAGATGGTTCATGTATCCCTATGAAAGAGGAACTTATCCCATCAAGAGGGGAGCTATCCCATTCAAAGAGGGGCTTATCCCATTGATGGTGGACCTGATTAACTTCCTCTAGAGCACTATAAATACAGGCATTGGGCCAGAGGGAGGGGAGGTTGAAAGCTGAACATTCCTAAGGGTAGATGCTGCTGGAATTAGGACTCCCTTGTAAAGCTTGAGAGGAGAGATTCCCATCCTTTCCTAGCCTTATTTGGAAGTGGGTGAGCTGATCAAAGTAAAGGAAAACTCTTGCTGGACCCTAGGAGGGACCTTGACAACACCAAGGCTCAGGTTGTAATGGTTTCTTCTATTTCCACTTAATACAAATGAACTCATTTTTCTCAACAGATTGTTATTCATGATTTGTTTCATATACTCCTTGGTCTATATGATGGATATGTGTTATTTTATAAGTTTATCAGGTGCTATTTAATATTTTGGCTTGTTAGTGAATGCAGGTTTCGAAGAGAAGGAGGAGCTCATCCGGATCGGCGAGGCTGGACTACTACAAAGCGTTGGACTCAAGGTATGTTATTATCACCTGATTACTTGTATTCTAAATGCATATTTAGAGAAAGGTAGTGTTTATTTGTCTTGTTTGTCACTAGAAAGCCTTAGCTTCTAGGGAGGTCGATTTTGTCCGCAAAATCAACTCTTTCCGCATGACAAAATGGTGACTCCGCTGGGGAATCCATTGATGTGAATGATTTTTCCTTTGTGTGAAACTTTGATCTGAGAAAAGTCGTTTGTTTTCTGGTTTTTCGCTGTTTGGCTGTGTATTTGCGTGGGCTAGCTTAGGGTTAAATTAGATTTTAGTTTTTCTTAGTTTTGCTAGAGTACAGAGCACAGTGCGTACCTGTACGCACTACAGCTTTGTGCACAGAGCGTACACGCACCTGTGCAAACAGGTTGCCTGCGTACCCTGTCAAAATTGAGAAAATTTCAATTTTCTTCTTTTTTTCCTCTTAGATTTTGTTTTTAATTTGTTTTTGCTACCCAGATCCACTGGTTACCTATCATAAATCTTCACCTAGCTTGTTTCGTCAGTGTCAAGAGTTTTAGTGAAATTCATAGAGATTTTGCCCTAGGGTTTGATTTTTGCATTGGTCCTGTAGTGACATTGACTTTAGAAGTTGTAAAACCTTGGATCTCTCTGGTTTTTTCAGTCTTCTTAGGAGCTGGACCTTTCATAGAATCCACCCTTGTGAGAAACCTACCTTTGTGTTGTCTCTTTGCCGAATCTCGAAAAAGTTTGTTGATTGAACTTTGAATTTTATTCTTGAGAAAAATAACAAAAGATTTTGATTTTTGTTTTTGACTGGTTTTTTATTCTGCATTAACTAGTCCTTAGTTAAATTTTGACTGAGTAAAACATCCTGGAATCATACTTGGTAGGTTTTTGCCTCATTAGATTTACTTTTAGGTGCATTTCTCTTGGATTTGCTTTTGGGTGGAATTGAATTGATTTGATTGACATAGATTTTTTAACTTTGATTTCTGTTAAAGTAAGTTTTACATGTTTTGCTAATATAGGGAAAAATACAAAAAAAAACTCTTTTGAAGAAAAGTTTGCTTTGGTAGCATTTGAGTCTTTGAAAAGAAAAGGAATTTTCATGAAGTAATTAGTGGTCATGTGTTGTATGCTTTGAAAAAGATAAAGAGTTTGTTTCTTTGATTTTCATTGCCAAGAAAGTTGTTTTTATATCCATTTTTCATTCTCCAACTCTCTTAGCTAAGGAATTCATTGAAAAAGAAAATTAGTATAAATCATCCTAAGTGCATCTTTTTAGTGGATTTCAGTCGAGTCTACACACCATCAGTTTCATCTCCGCTACCTTTTATCCTAAAGAA
Source organism: Pinus tabuliformis (assembly GCA_031772625.1). Lineage (NCBI taxonomy): Eukaryota > Viridiplantae > Streptophyta > Pinopsida > Pinales > Pinaceae > Pinus > Pinus tabuliformis. Next base: position 685,410,177 of record CM062806.1, read on the forward strand.
AAGCCATAAAATTAACTCTTAAAGTAAAATCAACTTAGTAACTTTTTATTTGCTAGGGCTCTGAAACACCAATATAGATCAGGCTAGTGTCTTGGAGTAGGAGAGTAATTAACTCTCCAAGACAGTAAAATCAAACAAGTAGCTCATCTTGTGGTAGGATAAATCCAACTATTTCATTTGTACTTTGGGAAAGCTCCTCTTAAAGGAGAAGCACGAGACCGTGTCCGAACCAGTGAGGGGATCAATCCTCCTTGATTGGGAAAGACGCCAGATACGCACGTACTACAAACGGTAAACCTCGGATTGTTGTCGACGAGCCTGGGGTCACTTGTCGGTAGACCTTGGATTATTGTCAAGGAGCCGGCAAGGGTATTGAACTTGTTACTCTGCCCTTGCGTGCTATCGGGTCGTAGACTATTCCCCCAGGTATATTTGTTGTTGTTGGTAACCTTAGTGACCATTATCTTTAGGATTATATCGAGGTGACGGTGGAGGGAAGATCCCACTGTACCTGGAGCAGACGTCGGCTAGACTCACTTGGATTTTCCGGGGGGTTCACTTCACTCGAGACGGTTAAAGTGGAGGAACTTGTGCCGGTCTTTTCATTAAGCAGGTTTTTGGGGTAACTGTTCCACCCAACACTTCTGTACTGAATTCGGCGATGTTGGGCTTCATCACCAACTAGTGTTTTCGGTCCAGAAGGCTACTGTTTGTGTATGGTTTGACGCCCTAGATTATTTCGGCGTGTGCTTCGAATTTGTTTGGTTCTTTAGAGACTTTAGGCAGTTTGCTTTGAGATTTTACTTTGTTTGTGTATGCAGTAGTTAAAAGTTTTTAACTATGGCTGAATTACCAAGACAGTCCCGTAGACTTCGGGGCAAGTCTCCTGAGATTGTTACCGTGGCCAATTTGTTGAGGAAGTCCCGTAGACTTCGGGGCGAACCTCCTGAAGACGTCCCGGGTCATTACGAAGGTTTGAAAGTCCTTGTAACTCCTAGTGGGAGTAAAGTAGGTTCACCTGAAGAAGGAGAGTCGTCGTTGGTAGTCCATCCAGATTACCAAGGTCTAGAAACAGGTTACAATCCCGAAGCCGTTGCAGTTTCTGAGCTTGCTGGTAGTTTTTCATCTACTAGTGATATAGGCGAAGAAACTGAAATATCTGAACCTGTTACTCCAACTTCTAGTGCTCCTGATTCACCTAGGGTAGAAAGAGTCATCACCGAAAATCTTCCTGCTAGTTTAATAGCTATTGAATAACTTGCACCAGAAGAAGAATTTGGCATCTCTATCCTTGAAGATCAACCTACTATTGATCTAAGGGAGCGTGAATCCATCTTTTACAGTCCTCCTAGAAGCACTACTTGGTATCTTTCGTTAACCAATTATTTGGACAACTCAAGGTTAAGTTTTTCTCCACCTCGTACTCCTTATCCACCTGGAGGTATTTATACTCCTGTAAATATGTCTGGTCAGTCGTCCGTGTTCACTCAATCTCCTGAATCTTTCTTGTAGGCGGTCCTTCCGTTCCCTATGGGTATCAGTCACTTTCTGGTACTTTTGCGGGAGCATCTCCTCAACCCATTGAACATGGGTTATTAGCTGGAAACAATGGTAATAAGCCATTGGGTGTAGGAGACATTTACATGATGTCAGGTTCAGTTCCCGGTTCTCAACCTCAAGGTGGCTAGTTACCCCCTGGGGGGCAGCCTCAATTAACGCCTGGGGGACAACCTCAAGGTACACAAATTGCGTCTGGGGGGCAACCTCAAGGACAATATGTACCCATAGTACAATACATTCCTCAAGGTCAACCCCAGCCTCAATATGTACCCCAAGGTCAACCACAGTATCAATTTATCCCTCAAGGTCAACCCCAGTATCAATACTTACCTCAAGGGTATTTACCTCAAGGTCAGTACTCGAGTCAAGGTTATCAACCACCCCAAGGTCAATATTATGTTCAAGGTACGGGAAATGTACCTTTCAGTTATCAATCCTACCCTCAATCCGGTTATGGATCTCAATATCCTCAACCTGTCATGGGTCAATACCTCGGAATGAACATAGTGTGGGATCCATCGCAAGTTCAACAGGTGTTGCAGCCAAGCGTACAGTTGTCATCTCAAGCTAGACAACCCTTAGTTGCTGGTTCACCCCAACAACCAGTCCAGTCTAATGTTCAAACTTTTGTACCTTCGGTAGTTACTCAGTCGCCCATTGCACCTAGTACTCCATCTCAAACGACTGTTGCAACTACCGCAACATCTGTTCCTTCCACCACACTTACTTTTGGAGTATCGACAGCTCTGGTTTCTACTATCTCTGCAACTACTCCTCAGACATCTTTACCATTGTCTGGATCAATGATTCAAACTACGGTTTAGATGCCTGTAGGACAGCTTGGTTTAAGTACGGTTGTCACTAGTCAACCACAATTCACTTATCAACCATACCAGGGATAGTACCAGTACGGGCCTGCTGTCCAACAGCCAGTTTACCAGTATCAACCGTATCCTGGGTACACTTATCAACAACCTCAGCAACCCCAGTACGGTCCGATTAATCCTGGTTTTCCAAGAGGATACAATATCCCAAATGCGATACCTATTCCTAGTTATCCTGGATATCCTCCTCCTGGGACTGGTCTTGTGACCCAGAGTTTTAGGGATCCTAATCGGCAATTACCGTTTATCGCAACTTTGGATTTACCGGACTTGTCGCGCCTAACGAACGATCCAATAAATTATCTTCCGTTTTGGCCGCCAATGCCAAATAAGTTTCCCAGTGACATACCCAAGTTCGAAGGTAAGTCTGGAGAGGATCCGTCAAATCATGTGATGACTTACCACCTCTGGTGTGCTTCAAATTCCATCTCGGATGATTCAATCCGCTTACGTCTTTTCCAGCGTACGGTCATTGGTCTCGCGGCCAAGTGGTACATTGAGTTACCACGAGCCTCTTTTTACAATTTTAGTCAGTTAGCTACCTCGTTCCTAACTCATTTTCAGTTGCCGGTCAGATATGATAATGGCACGGAGCTACTAACTTCATTAAAAAAATTGACGTCCACTTATATTTCCGATCATATACATGAATGGAGACGTCGAAGGTAATTAGTGAAAGTTTTTATCCCGGACCAAATCTTAGCTGAATGGTTTGTTAAATCATTGTTACCGAAGATTACTGAAGACGTAGCTAAGGCCGGAGTAGTTACTGAGGAGCAAGTGATTGCTCAAGCGCAGTACCTAGACTTAGTTTACACTCAGTCAGGTACGCTACACGAGAAGATCCCATATCTTCCAAAGTCAAATCAAATCGCTGTTGCTCCTTCGCGATCTCATGCTGCTGATGGCCTGATTGGTACAGTAAATACTAAAAGCAAGAAGAAGTCTTCAAAGAATTCTTCGCCCATTATAACCTTACCAGACTCCCCGACAGGAGAATCTTCTCCTGAAGTTTCCGCTGATATTCACGCTGTAGAGTCATCTACGGCTAAATCAAAGAACGGTGGGAAGAAGAAAGGGAAGAAGAAGAATAAAGCAGACAAGACTCCAAAGGAGAAAACAGAAAAGTCGGAAACCAATGACGAAAAGCGCAAACCTCGATATCCTTGTCTTATTTGTGAAGAGGATCATTTTACAAGAGATTGCCCTCATCGGGCCGAGGTTGTGAAAATCGTCAAGGGTTCCCCAACTCCTGTTGTTTTGAAATATCCATTTCCAAAGCAGGAGAGTAAGATGATAGGTTCTTCCTCGAGTGCCAGTGAAGAACCCATATTGATGATGTCTCATGTAAGGATTGCGACTCGATCACAAGATTATGGTAGTAAAAGTCCTATTGATGGATCGAAAGAAGCAGAATCTTCTCATTCAAATCCATCAACCTCAGCTCCCAGTTCTGATCCACTGCAGATCGAGAAACCTAACCCTGACTTAGTAATCAAACCGCCCGCCAAGGGTGTACTTCGAAGGTCTTCTTTCAATCCACATGCGAGAGCGGCCCAGAATTACAACATTGTTGAGGATTTAGCTGTTTCACCCTCAGCAATGTCGGCTTTAGAAGTGCTGCAATCATGCGCAGCACAGCGAAAATTACTTTTGTCGGTTATAGGAGTTGTCGATGTTCAGGACCCGAACCTAATAATCTTTGATCTAGAAAATAGTACACCACGTTTGCCTCATTATATGGCTTTCCAGATCCCAGTGATAGTCAAAAATAGGCCTATTCATCGGACTGTAATTGATGAGGGAGCTTCCACGTGTATTATGTCGATACAGTGCTGGAGATCGCTTGGTTCTCCTTCACTAAATCAATCCCCGACAATTCTTAAGGCCTTTGATGGCCGTGGGTTCCATCCGTTTGGCATTCTACAGGATTTTCCTATAGGGGTTAAAGGAAAAACCATTAGTCTAGATGTGGAGGTGGTTGATTCCCCTCTAGACTACAACCTTCTTTTGGGTCGAAGTTGGTCTTACGCTATGATAGCGGTAGTTTCATCGGTCTTCTGAGTAATAAAGTTTCCACATAATGGTAAGATCGTGACCATAGACCAGCTGGCTTACTTTTCATCCCACCCGGCCTCTTCAGAGAGTATCCAGCATGTCGGTAGAACGACTATCCCTTACAAGGATGTTGGCGTAGGATTAGTTAAAGATGCCGGTTTACTAGGAACTTTTCCTTTTCCTTCAATCAACGTTGTGTCTTCGTTTGCATCTATTCATATGATTACTTCAGACACCATTATTTATGACAATCCTTGGATCGTTCCTTCTGAGTCTGAGATAGACTCATTTGGTGATGCAATGCCTTTGAGTCCATATGAAATTGCCTACGAAGTCGTGCAGTCTTTTTCCGACCCGAGTTCAACCAAAAGCAACCAAATGAATGTGGTCCGTGAGGAATCCCTTTTCGCGTCAACCTCGGAGTTAATAATGTTTCCTGAAGTTGTGTCATCTGACGAACAGCTTTGTGAAGTCCTGTGCGTAGACGATTTACCATGGGAAGATCTCCATCATAGATCTTCATTTTTACCTGAGGATGATCATTTCGAAAACGATTTCTCATCAATTTTTACAGCTGAATATGTCAAAGAAGCTCAAAGTCCAATGAAACATCCTAATTCAGAGTTGAATTTGGGAAACATTTCTCGCACTATTCCCATTGACATTTCAGTCAAGCCCGGAATTGTTGAGCACATTCATATAGGTCCCTCGTGTTCAAATAACTAAATTCAGACATACAAGGCCCTATTTCAAGAATTTCGCGACGTGTTTGCCTGGTCTTACGAGGAAATGCCAGGAATTGATCCCACCATTGTTGTCCATGAGATCAATACTTACCTGGACGCTAAACCTGTCCGGCAACGTTTGCGTCAGATTCACCCACGAAAAGCGGCTGCAATTAAAGCAGAAGTTGAGAAGCTGTTGAAAGCAGGTTTCATTTATCCGATCTCGTTAACGGATTGGGTATCGAATATTGTTCCGGTTAACAAAAAATAGGGAACAATAAGAATATGTATCGACTATAGGGATATCAATGGTGCTTGTCCCAAGGAAAACTATCCGACACCCTATATCGATCAAATAATTGATGATTGTGCCGGTAGTGAAATATTTTCTTTTATGGACGATTTTTTCGGTTACAACCAAATCAATATTCTACCTGCCGATCAACCAAAAACGGCTTTCATTTGTCCATGGGGGAAATTTGCTTATTGCAAATTACCTTTTGGGCTTAAGAATGTCGAAGCCACTTTTCAAAGGGCGATGTCTTATGCATTTCATGACATCAAACACATTGTGCAACTGTATCTCGATGATTTGCCCGCTCACTCCTTACACCGAGCTGAACACCTTGCCCATTTACAAGCAATTTTTATGAGGTGTCGGAATTATCGTATACGGTTGAACCCACACAAATGTGTCTTCTGTATAGAAGTGGGACGATTTCTAGGATTTGTAGTTTCAAAAGCCGGCATCCGCGTCGATCCCTCGAAGGTAGAAGCTATCATCAAATTGCCTCCTCCTTCGAGTCTTCGCCAACTCCAAAGTTTGCAGTGGAAAGCAAACTTTTTACGCCGATTCATTCCTAACTACGCTGAGATTACCAAGGGTTTTACCCGATTGTTGAAACAAAATGCTCAATTCTCTTGGGATGAGATAGCTCAGAAATATTTTGATGCGCTTAAGCACGCGTTAACCCATGCACCATTGCTGCATCCTCCCAACTACAACCAGGATTACTTTTTGTACCTCGCCACCGCTCATTCCACCATTGGAATGGTCTTAGTACAGGAAGATGAATTCGGAACGGAACATGTGATCTATTACCTTAGTCGGACGTTAAATCCCACTGAGCTCAAATATTCACACGTGGAGAAATTGGCCTTGGCAGTCGTTCAAGCTGTCCAACGTTTTCGTCACTACATTCTTCTCCGTAAAACTACAGTCATTTCGGATTGCAACCCTATGATCTACATTTTGACTAAACAATTGCTAGGAGGCAAGTACTCTAAATGGATCGTTATCCTGCAGGAGTTCGACTTGGAATTTGAAAAGTATAAGTCTAAGAAATCTTTAGTTTTTGCAGAGTTGATGTGTGATTTCCCGCGTGCTGACACAGAAACTGTGGCAGAGGAACCTATTGCGAACGAATCTTTGTTTCTCATCAGCACTTTAGATCCGTGGTATGGAGATATAATTGTCTATCTCCAGACCCAATCCTTTCGGCCCGAAGTTTCAAAGTCGGAACGTCGAAAAATTCAATTCCAGTCCCAACAATACAAAATTATTGGAGATACTCTTTATCGCCGTGGGGCGGACTTGGTTTTTCGTCGTTGCTTAACTCATGAGGAAGCTGAAAGGGTTTTGAATGACTGTCACTCTGGAGCGTGTGGCGGTCATATGTCTGGGTATGCCACAACCCAAAAGATATTGCGCGTTGGCTACTTCTGGCCATCCTTGTTTAAAGACTGTATTATTGCGGTCCGGAAATGCCACAATTGTCAAGTGTTTGATCGCAAGATGCACGCACCACCTGCTCCTCTCCACCCTATAATTGTCGTTGGTCCTTTTGCCAAATGGGGTATCGATTTTATTACATGTAACCCTCACTCGGCCGGGGGGGCATGCGTATATCATCCTTGCGGTTGATCATTTTACTAAGTGGGCCGAGGCGATGCCTACATTCGAGGCAGATGGCAAGACAACTGCAATTTTCGTATTCAATCACATTATTTCTAGGTTTGGTGTCACACAAGTGATAATCACTAACCACGAGCGCCATTTTCGAAACATTATGATGACAGAACTTACAGGCCAGCTTGGTTTGCGTCACGATAGCTCAACTCCTTATTATCCACAAGCCAATGGCCTGGTTGATTCCATCAACAAAGTTTTAGTTATCATGATCCGACGAATCATTGGTATTCATCGGTCGAATTGGCACAACATGTTATTTTCCGTGCTTTGGGCGTACCGAACCTCAGTGAAAACATCAACAGGGTTCACTCCTTTCCAACTAGTTTATGGTTTGGAAGCAGTGCTGCCCATTGAATGCGAAATCCCGTCACTTCAAATGGCTATCGAATTACTTCCAGCTACTTCCGCAGAGGAGAAGCGTTTATTATACTTAGCTCAATTAGATGAGACTCGACGTGACGCTGCATTAGCAATCGAGACTCACGCAAAACGGATGAAAGCTCAGTATGATCGCAACATGACCCCTCGAAATTTTTCGGAAGGAGACCTAGTGCTATTATATGATCAAGCTAACGATAAATTAGGTGTTGGAAAATTCATTCCTATGTGGCATGGGCCCTACATTGTCAAGTGAAAGCTAGCAAAAGGGGCCTATGAGCTGGTAGATTTTGATGGGGACTCTTTGGGTAAACCCAAAAATGGACTTTACCTAAAGAGGTATTATGCTTAAGTGATGGATATGGAGATTTTAGTTAGGTTAGATTTTTCTTTCTAGCTGGTGTGTTTGTTAGTATAGACAGTGTGCTTAGCTTAGAGAGTGTGTTTTTCGTCGTTATTCTGGCTTATCTTGGTTTTACTCTTGATATTGCAAATGTCGACGCCTCTCCAAACATACATTGGATTCGCTAATGGTGCTTGTCATAGTACACGGAATATCTCTTCCACAGCTTGGGTTATCTATTCGCCATCTGACGAGTTAGTTTCTATGCATGGGGTGAGCCTCGGTCAAACAAAAATCAACATTGCAGAATACAGTGCAATGATTGAGTTATTGTCTGAATCTACTTCGTTTGGGATTCGGAGTTTGATAGTGAGGTTAGATTCTGAACTCGTTGTATTACAGCTTAATAGAGTTTATGCCATTAGAAATCCAGTGTTATTAAGGTTATTTTTGAGAGTGCGCCTCTTGGAACGTGAATTTGATTACATTGAATATCAGCATATTCCAAGGTCTTTAAATACATTAGCAGATGCAATTGCTTCTCGAATGTTAGATAGACATTTGCGATAATCATACATGTAAATTTAAAAACATTTCATCACACATGTTTAACAAAATAAGCCGATAATAATGATATATATAGATAGGAGTGTGTCAAAAAATACATCGTCTTCGATCATAGGTTGAAAAACACCTTATGATCGGCAAAAATGATAAGTACAAAAAACCAAAATGTCACATGTGTCTACAAAGTGACCATCCAATCATTGGTGGTGCTCTCTATATGACACCACTGCACGGGCTACCCTACACAAGAACCTCCTAAAAGGTCCTGGGACTACGACCACATAGCGCTGAAGTCTGATAGGAATATCATCTATAGTCGTCTCTAGTATGTCTGCGTAAGATGCTCTAGGTCTTGTTCCAACTCAGCTAAGGTCTCTGCGGCCGCATCCTGTGGGGCCAGTGCCAATGCAACTGGTATTCTCCTCTCGAAAGGCCGGAGATTGGCCGGTCGCTGTGGGCCTACATCTGCATTTTGAAAATTGTCACTGTCAGTTTTGAGACGATATTAGAGTTTAGGCTTCTGTGATCCATATCAAGTTAGAGAAAGTTTTCGGCGAAAATCACATGGAATGTCATTTGTCGACGCGTTTCGAACCAACCAGTGTGGTTCATCGTCAGGACAAGTTGAAGAACAGATCTAGCGCAGCATGTTATATAGACCGAGCAGAGCCTCCAACGGCTAGTTTGACCAGCCGCTAATATTGACCAAGGGACCAGGATCAAAAGTAAAAATTAGTTGCAACAGACTACTTCTAAGACTAAATTAAGGGAGAATGAAACAAATTGAATAAATAAATCGATATAAAAACTCACGAAATAAAAATAAAAACAAATGAGAACAGATAAAATAGAATAAAACGCATACCAATAGTAAAAAAATATAAAACAAATAAATAAATAAATTAATTAGAAATAATAATGAAGCCCCAGAAATAATAAGAGAATGAAATAAAATAATCAAATAAAACCCAATTGAATGACCAAAGGTAAAGAATAAAAACCTAAATAAATAATAAAAATAGAAGTAACAATAGTAATAATAGTAATAATAAATTAATTAATTAAAACTAAAAACTAATAATAAAATAATAAGTGAAAAATAATAACCAGAATAGTACGAAAAATAATAAAAATAAAAGGAATAAAATTAAATTGAATAAAAAATAAAAATAATAGTATAAACAAATGAATAAATAAATAATAAAAAATAATAATAAAAATAAATTAAATTAACTAAAATAAAAATAATAATAAAATAAGTAATAAATAAAGGAATAAAACCTAACTGAATGACCAAAGGTACAGAATAAATACCTAAATGAAAATAAATAATAAGAATAGAAATAAAAATAAATTAATTAGTAATAATAATATTAAAATAATAATAAATTAATTAATTAAAACTACAAATTAATAATAAAATAATAGAGAATTAAAATAATAATACTAGAAATAATTGAATAACCAAATGAGGATAAAACTGAAAGAAAAAATAAAATAATAGTATAAACGAATAAATAAATACATAAATAAAGTAAAAATAATAAAAATAAATTAAAACAACTAAATTAATAAAAATTACTAATAATAATAATAAAAACAAATAAAGTAAGAAAATAAAAGGGAAAAATAGGTATATATAGTAGTGTATACAGTTAAATACAATAAAAATAGCGGGTTAAATAGTAATAAGGAAAAGCCATATAAGAAGAAAAAAGCTACACCGAGGTCTATAAAAATAATGAGAGGCGAAATAATGACGATAACATAAAAAAGAGAACAATATAAAAACCAACGAGGACGGAAAACACTAGGAGGAGAGGGCAGGGACCCAACACCTACTGACTTTCCAACCATCATCCCTATTGAGATTACTAGGTCTCTTTTCAATCTCTAGCGCTTCCCTGAATTTACGATGATGGAAATGCGGAATCCTAGCAATAACACTCGCTTCTTCGATACAAACATGATGAATGGTTTTCTCCGCATGTTCAGCCAAAGCGGAAGACTTAAACCTCCTATGCCTTAGATCCGCTGCGTGCTCACTAATCCTCTGATTAATGGAACGACCAGTCTCCCCAATATAGGGGGTCCCGCACAAGCAAGGGATCAAAAAAACACCTTTCATATCCTTAGGGTCGATGGGGTCCTTCACCGATCTGAGAGACGAACGGATGGTGTTCAGGGGCCTGAAGGATACTGGGATACTATGCCTCCTGAGAATCCTACCAATTCTATCCGTGGTCCCCTGAACATAAAAAAGAAGGACACCAGGAACACGCTCTTTTGGTTCTCTTTTCACCAGAGAACTCTTGGAAGCTTTAAGGAAAGCCCTATGACCCAGGTATCTACTGTAACCATTCTCCACAAAGACATCCAGCAGATGGGATTTTTCTTTCTCAAAGCTCTTCTTGTCCGAGATCCTCAGGGCCCGAGTAGCAAGGGTACTAAGAACCCCCATCTTCTGAGCTGGGAAATGGTGGGAACTGGCATGCAGATACTGCTCCGTATGAGTTTTCTTTCGAAAAACTTGATGGGCCAGGGAACCATCCTCATTCCTAGAAATAAGAATATCAAGGAAAGGAAGGCATCCATCAACTTCCTGTTCCTTGGTGAACTTAATGGCTGAGGACTGCTTGTTAAGATGATCAAAGAAGAGATCAAGCTCCTCCTGGCCATGAGACCAAATGACATTGGTGTCATCCACAAACCTCTTCCATAGCTTAGGAAGGAGCCGGGAAGAGTTCAAAGCTCTGGACTCAAAATCTTCCATAAACAGATTAGCCACAACAGGGGAAAGGGGGGATCCCATAGCAACCCCACATGTTTGCTCAAAGAACTCCCCTTCAAAACTGAAAAAGGTTGAGGTGAGACAGATCTCGACCAGCCTAGCCGTGTCAGGATCCGTAAGGCGGTTGATCACAATCAAGGCCTCATTAATAGGGATGCAAGTGAACAAGGAGACAACATCAAAACTAACCAGGATGTCCCCAGGATCAAGCTTAATGTCCTTGAGCTCGTCGATAAAGGATGCAGAGTCTTTTACGAAGGACTCAGTCTGACCAACGAGGGGCTTAAGCTTTAAAGCCAGGAACTTCGCGAGAAGATAAGTAGGACCTCCAATGGTGTTGACGATGGGCCTTAAGGGGGCACCCTCCTTGTGGATCTTAGGGAGGCCATAGATTCTCGGAGTAATAGGGTTACTTTCAATGAGCTTATGGTGTAAGGAACTCAACGAGCTAACGGATTTAATAGCCATAGCCACATTTCTAGCAACCTTCTTCAAGGGATTTTTGGAAAGCTTTTTGTAGCTTCCACTATTATGAAGATGGTCTAACATCTTGCTGCGGTAATCAACCTTGTCAAGAATCACGGCTGCACCACCCTTGTCAGCCTTCAGGACAATGATATCCTTGTTCTGGTTTATTATTATTTTTTATTATTTATTTATTCATTTGTTTATACTATTATTTTTATTTTTTATTCAATTTAATTTTATTCCTTTTATTTTTATTATTTTTCGTACTATTCTGGTTATTATTTTTCACTTATTATTTTATTATTAGTTTTTAGTTTTAATTAATTAATTTATTATTACTATTATTACTATTGTTACTTCTATTTTTATTATTTATTTAGGTTTTTATTCTTTACCTTTGGTCATTCAATTGGGTTTTATTTGATTATTTTATTTCATTCTCTTATTATTTCTGGGGCTTCATTATTATTTCTAATTAATTTATTTATGTATTTGTTTTATATTTTTTTTTTACTATTGGTATGCGTTTTATTCTATTTTATCTGTTCTCATTTGTTTTTATTTTTATTTCGTGAGTTTTTATATCGATTTATTTATTCAATTTGTTTCATTCTCCCTTAATTTAGTCTTAGAAGTAGTCTGTTGCAATTAATTTTTACTTTTGATCCTGGTCCCTTGGTCAATATTAGCGGCTGGTCAAACTAGCCGTTGGAGGCTCTGCTCGGTCTATATAACATGCTGCGCTAGATCTGTTCTTCAACTTGTCCTGACGATGAACCACATTGGTTGGTTCGAAACGCGTTGACAAATGACATTCCATGTGATTTTCGCCGAAAACTTTCTCTAATTTGAGACGATATATAAAAAAAAAAGTAAATAATTTAAAACTTGTGAAAAATGAAGTACCTGTGTCGTCCCACTGTTCTCCCGCTGGAAGAATCATGTCCGGATCTCCGCGAAAATCAACTCTGGCATACGGAAAATCCTGTATCGAGAAGACCTGGTTCTCTAACCAGTGAAAATACTCCGGTCTGAATCGGAAAACCTCCGTGCCCTCGTCAGGATGACGGGCCATCACCGCAACCCATCGCATCAACTTAGGCTCTCGGGGAAGCCCAGCCTCAACAGTGAGCTGCTGCGGGATCAGCATTGGAACCCTCTCTAGAGAAAAACTCACAACTAAAGGCCCATAACCAAAAGTCTTCAGTTGCCCATTTTTTGCCCTAGTCAGTTGGCCCTTCAAATTGGCCAACACAGCATCACACCAGTTGAAAATGGTGCCTCGATAGCAGTCAATCGCCATCCGCATTTGGGACCCGGTGGCAATGTGCAAAGCAGCAGCACCGCAAAGTCTGGTAACTGTAAAGGCAATTACCATAAGTTCAGGTCGGGATATCTTTTTGATCTCTATCCCCTTCTCCTGGTTCTGATTATTTCACCACTCTAGTCGGAGACTAGCAATGGACTGGCCACCTGGCCTAATCCTGGATAGAGTCAATTGTTCGCCCCTCTTGGGAAAACCTGTGAGAAAGTAAATGTCTGAGGGCTCTATCTCGAGCTGGTTCCCTCCGATGTAAAAGCATTGATCCTGGACGTTCCACCTTTCAACCAGCCACTCTAGAAAGCGCACCTGAGCCCTCATGCCAGGTATGGCCCAGTATTTGTAAAGACCGCATGCCTTCAAAGCATCAATGGAAGGTTGGTGACTAATGGCGGCCAAATCAACATCTTCGTGTTCTCTCTCGCGCCAATCAAGCATGGTGGGCAATCTACACACCATAAAACATCTGTTAGAGTCCATAAAATTGAAAGTTTTTGGTTCATTTTGGAGAAATTGGAGTTTAAAAATCCACTCCGCGGTGTACGCAGCCCGCCTTTAGAGACAGGGCATATGTACGCAGGTTCTCTTAAGGCAAGCTGCGTACGCCCGAAATTTTCCCAACTGAGAAAATGTCGGGGTACGCAGATCACCCATGGGATACCTGCGTACCCCGAATTGCGGACCTTGAAACCCCCAAGGCCTCCAAAAAATAAAACTAAAGCTTAAAAACAAATTCTAAACGGATGGAAATGCAAGGGAGGATGTTGTAGAATACCTGATGAGACGGCGTTCGGTTTCGACGGTTGGATTCTCTGCAATGTCCACGGGAAGTCTCTTGCCAAAAGCCCTTTTTCTCTCCTCAACAGTAAAATGGTAAAAATGAAATGGTAAAAGCCCTTTTTATAGGTTTTTTGAGTAAATGAATGTCAAATTTGTTTATTTTCCACCATGAAAAGGTATTTTTCAAGTATTTTTATCTATCTTTAAACAGGTATGAGTAATGTGTTGGTTTTTGCGCAGGATAAAAGGATTTTAAGGGAAAATTGTCATTTTTCACATACAAAAACATCAGAGTCATCTTTTAAGCCCTTTTCTGACTCCTAAAACATGAAAAGATTGTCGAGCATTTCTTTTACACTCGTTAAAATGGAATTAATAGAAGGTTCTCCTACAGCCCTTTTCTGACCGTAAAAACACGAGAAGATTGCCGAATTTTTGTCGTTTCAAATTCGATATTGGAAATAAAACGACGTGCCCTTGATCGCTTTTTACTTTTCAGGTCAAAGACACTAATCATGAAAGTACTCCTTGGTCGCAAGATCAAGCGGTTCTCTCAAGTATTATTTTATACTTTTTCGGGCTTGGGAGACACAAATTTACAAAAAAGTTCAACCCTGGAGTCTTCTTAAGTTTTTTCAGACTCTCTAAAATTGAAAAACGTCGAGTTTCTCCTATACTGGACTCGTTAAAATTTCACAGTAAAGGACCTGTTCGATTACAAACAGGAACGGACCACTCCTTCTTAGGGTTTGAATCAAAACTAAGTTGGACTCATCCGAAGGATGAGCTTATAATCAAGCATATGTTATCCTCCTCAAGCTTGTAAAAAATAAAGAGGTACTTGCCAGAAATGGTGGGGGAAAAGAGAGAAAAATGAGCCTATTTGTTATCCTTTGTCTCAGAAGAAGCCTTATCACCACTCTTGAACACGACACTTTTCATTCACCTGGGTTGGGAAATCCTTTGCCTCATAGTTGATCAAACCACATTGAAAGTCTTCAGCTGGGTATTAACTTTGGGTCAAATGTTACCAAGCCATCTGTTGTGTCGTTATGTGTTCAAGAGGTCACTGCAAATAAACCATTCATCTGCAAAATACCCGTCATCCATCTCGACCATCCCTGAGTCAGTCCTTACAGCTACATTTCTTCAACTTGATCTATGATTTCGTGTTGTGGTCTTGCTTGCAACAGGTCGCTTTCTATCGACATCAGCACATTATCTAGAGAGATGACCTAGAAATCTTCAGTACCTTGAAATCTGCATGCATCAATGGCAGGTTTCTCGCCTTTGACGACGGTTTACATCATTGACTTTCGATCGAAGGATTCCGTGAAATGTTCGACATCAACTCATTCATTCACATCTCATGGACTGTACTGGGTACTTTGAGAACCATTGACATCACTGGTGGTCTCTCTCACACTTGTTAACAGTTTACATCATTGACTGGTAATCAAGTGGTTTCTACCATGTTCGACATCAACTCATTTATTCGCATGGATAGAATCGTACTATTTCGGGAAGTAGAAATGAAGACCCTGGATCTAGTTTCCACCATCTAGGCTGCGAGGAGTTTTGTATTCATTGTATAGTAGACCAACTATAAACAGATGGTTGCGTCCATACTGTGTCTACACAAGTCTATGATTATGATGTACTGCAAAATCATTCCTGTATCAGAGCGGTAGTTAGTTTGTTAGTTAAAGTTTTCAATCTTAGTATGGGAATGCCTACCTCAGCGATGATATGATCTTATATATGTATGTTGAATACTTACAGGTTCCGACTGGGCTCTCCACAAGATAATCCTTGAAATGATAAATTACTTCACCCTTCCTAGATGATATGAAACCCTAATCTACTATAGGCTTCGCACTTTAGGGGGCAATTTGTTACACTAAAATTTGTCACCATGACTATTTGCAGTTAGTATGGCTTCATCAACTGTCATACTATCCTCCTTGGCAAGTCTTATACCTCTGCTCTTCATGTCAAACTCCAAGAAAGAGAGAAAGTCTTTAAAAATCTATATATCTCTGGGTACGCAGTTTCTCTTAGCCTTACCTGCGTGTACGCACCCCAAGTTCACAATACATGTGTACTTGTATGCTATGTCTGTAAAGCAATGGGTGCGTACTCCTGTAAAGGTCAAAAGGTACAAGTTTCACTCCAAAAAAGTTACTTGTGGTCATTTCTAGAGCATTCTAGAAGCTTTTTTGACGTGTATTGAGCGCCTCCAGATGGTTCATGTATCCCTATGAAAGAGGAACTTATCCCATCAAGAGGGGAGCTATCCCATTCAAAGAGGGGCTTATCCCATTGATGGTGGACCTGATTAACTTCCTCTAGAGCCCTATAAATACAAGCATTGGGCCAGAGGGACGGGAGGTTGAAAGCTGAACATTCCTAAGGGTAGATGCTGCTAGAATTAGGACTCCCTTGTAAAGCTTGAGAGGAGAGATTCCCATTTTTTCCTAGCCTTATTTGGAAGTGGGTGAGCTGATCAAAGTAAAGGAAAACTCTTGCTGGACCCTAGGAGGGACCTTCACAACACCAAGGCTCAGGTTGTAATGGTTTCTTTTGTTTCCACTTAATACAAATGAACTCAATTTTCTCAACAGATTGTTATTCATGATTTGTTTCATATACTCCTTGGTCTGTATGATGGATATGTGTTATTTTATAAGTTTATCAGGTGCTATTTAATCTTTTGGCTTGTTAGTGAATGCAGGTTTCGAAGAGAAGGAGGAGCTCATCCGGATTGGCGAGGCTGGACTACTACAAAGCGTTGGACTCAAGGTATGTTATTATCACCTGATTACTTGTATTCTAAATGCATATTTAGAGAAAGGTAGTGTTTATTTGTCTTGTTTGTCACTAGAAAGCCTTAGCTTCTAGGGAGGTCAGTTTTGTCCGCAAAATCGACTCTTTCCGCATGACAGTAACGATTACACTAATCACACCTTGATTCAAACAAACTAAAGTTCTACTCTAAGTTACATCATGAACAATATTTCTATTGCAACAATTATCAAAAGAATCTTGGAGTACATTAAAAAGAATAATCTAGGAAAAGAAATCAATCTGTAGAGGAAAAGACTAATTGTGTTGTAACAGAGAATAGGACCCTATTCCCTAAGTAGAAATCTTTAGCACCTGTTTCTAATTACCATGCTTCACAATCTCACTCTGTAAACCTGATTACCAATTAAAATAATCATTGATTACCTATGAATGAATTTATGAAAATAATGCAATAATCAAATAGAAACAGAGTTTCAGCAATACATACAAAGTTCCAATAACGCACAAGTAATTTCAACAAACAGAGTTTAACAAGGAATGAATGAAAAATAACACTTAACACACTATGGAAATTAATGGGTGAATCTTTTGAGGAAGGTGGGCCCTTTCCTTCTCACAAGATTCCCCAGAAAAAGGAACTAAGAAGGAGTGCTCAGAACAATATTTTATTCATCTGTCAATGTATCATATTACAAAAAGATTCAAGTTCCTTTACTTTCAGCTAGACCTTCCCGTAGTCTCCCCGCTAATGCTGATGTCTCCTCTATTTAAAGAGGAGACATCTATTATACATTTGATTACATTATAAATCCTATTCTTAACCCGATATGCTAAAATAGGATAATTGGTTCTTCCATTAGCAAAATGTTGTTACAATGGTTGTGACAATGCCGACTTTGGAATGTAGTTGTTGCGGCCAGTGTAACAGCTCCTTCAATGATCTCTTCTTGTTGCTTCCAAATCTGAAATGAAAATCACGAGTTGTTTCAGCAACGAGATTTGCACACTGTTCTAACTGTTTCAGCAACGTAGACCGCAATGATAAATCTGCAGTCTTCAAACTGTTTCAACAACTATATATTTCTGATCAATGGTTAATTATGAAAGTAATGTAAAATTATATGTAAAAAAAATTAAACATATAATAACGAGAAGAAATGTTATATACCTTTGGAAAATGGATTAAAGTAATAACATAGACTTTAAATATGGATTGAAAAAAGGTGGAATGATAGCAAAATATGTGAGCAAAAAGGTACAATGTAGGGTCCTAACACCTACGTAAATATAGATCAAAATTGATTTAGTTGTTTCCCTACTCTAGGTGTAAAAACGTATTTTCTCCATCTTTCTGAAAACCAAAATAAATTTCCCTAATTTTAAAGCATTTCCATAATTTAATTTGCATATTTATTTGTTTCTTATATGTTTTCTATTCCTTTTTTGGTGCCTCTTGTGATATGTATGATCGAGGTGGATATTGGTGGCCACCCGTCTATTCCACTTGGACCCCCACCATTGTTTCTTTTAGTTCTTCAATTTCCTTATTTGTAACAAAATTTACTATTTTTGGTAGTTTTTCGAGTCTTGAACTTTCGGAGCTATTTTCAGGCCCTAAACAACATTTTTTGGGAAAACTGGGACCAACATGGTTCATCTACCTATGCTAGTCATTCAAAAGTTGTATTCTGCCGAATAGATATTTAAACGAGGTATTGTGCACGTCAAATAGAGATCGTATGCCAAAGTTATGACCCCGGGAAGTTGATGTACCAATTTACCCAAACGGGGCCCATAGTTTGGCACTTCATCTCCTAGGGTTAGGTTTTTGGATGTTTAGTGTTTTCCATTGTTTCTCAATAATAAATAAGCCTTTGAGCCTCATTGTAACATAGTTCAAAGGCATGTATCCACCACATCTCTTCTCAGAGATAAGTTACCATCGCCCGAGCTAGTCTTATTTCCATTATATTTGTAAACATATTTCAGTATTTGATATTAATGAAATGAAGTGTTATTTCTGTTGTATCTCTGTATTTATGGTTATATCTGTAATTTGTTGCATTCATATTTAAATCTAGATCAGTGATATCAAAGGGGTCTTCCTTCTCTGTTTTTCTTTGCATGTCCAAAACGAGGTCGGGATATAAGGAGTTAGGGCTTGAACTAGTCGAACCTTTACAAGACCAGCCTCGCAAATCCTGACGACCTCCCATGGCGGATGAAAAGAAAGATGAGGCGGAAGGAGATCCTATCAAAACATTGCTCGAAGAAGCCCTCGAGTGACAAAGTAACACGATGATGGAAAATTTTTCCCAGTTCCTTCAGCGGCTACCTAGGGGCAATGCATCTACTATCAACAACTACTCTAGAAGCGCCACACCCTTTAAGGTATAAGTTAAATTTGAGATTCCCATATTTGAGGGTCAGATAGATGCGAATTCCATAGATAAATGGTTAAATCTGCTAAAAGGATTTTTTTTGTTCATGATTTTTCCAGCCGGGAAAATATCACTTTTGCACTTCTCAAAGTCTCCCCCCACATCAAGCACTAGTGGGAAAACTACAGCAAGATGAAGGATGACAGTGTGGCATCCTTGTTTTTGGCTACACCGACTTGGAATTCATTCTGGGATGTCATCAAGGAGCAGTACTACCCTATTGGAAGCTATGAGGATAAATACATAAAGTGAACCACGCTATTGTAGGGAAGGGGCCAAGACGTGTGGGAGTTTACCAATATTTTTCATACCCTTCACACAAAGTTGGGTATCAAGGATTCTGAGAAGCATTTGGTACTCAAATACCATGACGGCCTACACAGGTACATCCAGAACAGAATGGAGTTCCTAGAGATCTCCTTGATTGGCACGGCGTACTAATACGCTGTCAAGATTAACCAGAAGTTTAAACAAAGGAAGCAAGACTTTGGATCTGCAAATCCAAAGAATAAAGGGAAAATCCAAGGCACAGTGACCTAAGACAACCCGTTGAAGCTACAAGAAAATAACACCGCCATTAAGTCAAAGAAGAACACATTAAAGTGGTGTGAGTTCCATAAGCGTCCCACTCACAACACAAGTGAGTGTTGGGCCAAGCACTCATTGGTGGCTGAGTTGAAGGCTTTAGAATCAGATGCATGTTCTAACCCTGAGTCAGAACTCGAAAAGAGGAATGACAAAGGAAAGCATATTATTGATGCGGTGCCTAGAACCACTATTGCCACTGCTAATATCTAGAAGAATGAGCCCGAAGATAGAGAGGAAGGGGAGCATATTTCCCACTCACAAATGTGGGTGAAGGGTTCATCACTACAATTCATTATTGAAAATGGGAGCCAAAAGAACCCCATTTCAGCAGACATCGTGAAGTGGCTCGGCCTAATGACCATACCATACCTGCAGTCATACAACATCGAGTGGATTCACCAAGGATGAGATCTCTGAGTCAACCAACAATGTTTCCTTCCCTACAACATCAAGCCCTTCACATATGACGTACTGTGTGATGTTTCTCCTCTTGATGTTTGTGATTTATTATTAGGACAACCATACTTGTGAAAGTGACAAGATGTATATGAGTCTATACCTTGCTCTATGATTATTTTTTTGGGTAATACGTTACACAGGATACCAGAGGTAGCCCCACCTGCTGCCACCTCTTTGATCTCTGCTAAGTGATGCAGGAAGATCAACTCCCATACTAGGAAATTTATTTTCCTTTTGTTTCGCTCTCAAAGTCAGGGGAATATCGTAGCCACATACATGGCCCCCGAGAAGGGTTCCTCCACACAACATAAGCAGGTGGATACGGTCATGAAAGAATACACGGACATCTTCTCCTCATCCATAGGGGTACCATTGCACTGTCAGGTTAAGCATTCGTTCGATCTACCTCCCGGAGTACCTATAACCAACGGGCCAATATATCACCACTCCATTGTGTAAAATTCCAAGTACAAGAATCAACATGATCAAGATCGGGTGCCACACAAGTTCTAGGTGGGTGACAAAGTCTAGTTGCATTTGCAGAAATAACGCTTTACATGAGCCCATTGGAAGCGCAGACCACTCCAATGTGGTCCTTACACCATTACCAAGGATGTGGGAAATGATGCTTTGGAGCACAATGTTCCTCCATTCCTTGGCTTGCACCCAATGTTCAATGTGGACTGCCTTCGACCATACTTCACACCATTGCTAGACACATCATACATTTTATAACAACTCACACCTAAAGGGTTAAATCCAGATTGCATGGAACAAGCCACAACTAATTGAATCATGGACACGCATATCAAGAACACCCAACAACAAAGGATCCAACTATATCAAGTTGTCAAAGTAGGCCAACTCCTTCACTAGGGCAAGTGGCTCACTGAGGACCAAGTTCAGTAGAAGTTTCCCCATCTCATGGAGGAACTCAACGCAATGGGGACCATTTCTTCCTAAGGGGGGGGGGAATGATCCACGTCGATATTGGTGACCACCTGCATATTACACTTGGACGCCCGCCATTGTTTCTTTTAGTTTTTCAGTTTTCTTATTTGTAGCACAATTTACTATTTTTGGCAGTTTTTCGGGTCCTGAACTTCCAGAGCCGTTTTGAGGCTCTAAAATATTTTTTTGAGAAAATAAGGACTAGCATGGGTCATCAACTAATGCTTTTCATTCAAAATTTGTAGTCCTCAGATAGATCTTTCTAATTGGGTATTGTGCACGTCAAACGAAGATCGTATGCCAAAGTTACGACCTCGGGAAGTTGATGTACCAATTTACCCAAACGGGGCCCATAGTTCGGCGCTTCATCTCCTAGGGTTAGGTTTTTGGATGTTTAGGGTTTTCCATTTTTTCTTAATAATAAATAGCCTTTGAGCCTCATTTTAACACAGTTCAAAGGCATGTAGCCACCACATCTCTTCTCAGAGATAAGTTACCATCGCCCGAGCCAATCTTATTTCCATTCTCTTTGTAAGCATGTTTCGGTATTTGATATTAATGAAATGAAGTGTTATTTATGTTGTATCTCTGTATTTATGGTTATATCTATAATTTTTTGCATTACTATTTAAATACGGATCAATGGTATTAGGGGTCTGTACTTTCTCTTTTTTTCTTTTTATGTCCCCAACGAGGATGGGATATAAAGAGTTAGGCTTGTAACTGATCGACCCTTTGCAAGACCAGCCTCACAAATCTGGACGACCTCCCATGGTGGATGAAATGAAAGTTGAGGGGGTAGGAGATCCTATCAAAATATTGCTCAAAGAAGCCCTCAAGCGACAAAGGAACACGATGATGGATAACTTTGCCCAGATCCTTCAACAACTACCCAAGGGCGACGCATCTACTTCCAGCAACTACTCTAGAAGCACCACGCCCTTTAAGTTACAAGTTAACTTTGACATTCCCATATTTGAGGGTTAGATAGATGCGAATGTTGTAGATAAATGGTTAAATCTACTAGAAATATATTTTTATGTTCATGATTTTTCCAGTCAGGGAAAGTTCACTTTTTCACTTCTCAAAGGTGTCGCCCACGTCAAGGACTGGTGGAAAACCTATTATGAGTAGAAGGATGACGGTACAACCTCACTATTTTTAGCCGCACCCACTTGGAATTCATTCCGGGATGCCATCAAGGAGTAGTACTACCATGTCGGAAGCTATGAGGATAAATACATAAAGTGGACCACGCTGCAGTAGGGAAGGGACCAAGACATGCTAGAGTTTGCCAATATTTTTCATACCCTTTCCACAAAGTTAGGTATCAAGGATTATGAGTGTCATTTGGTACTCAAATACCATGGTGGCCAAAATAGGTACATCTAGGATGAGATGGAGTTCATGGCCATCTCCTTGCTTGGCACAACGTACCGATGCATTTTCAAGATCGAGAAGAAGTTTAAACAAAATAAACAAGCCTTTGGATATGTGAATCCGAAGAACAAAGGAAAAAGCCAAGATGGGGTGACCCAAGACAACTTGTCGAAGCTGCAAGAAAAGAACACCACCACGAAGTCAAAGAATGGCATGTGAAAGTGGTGTGATTTCTATAAGAGCCTCACTCACATCACAAGTGAGTGTCGAGTCAAGTAGTCACTGGTGGCCGAGTTGAAGGCTTCAAAATCATATGCATGTTCCAACCCTGAGTTAGAACCTGACAAGAGGAATGACAAAGGGAAGCAGATTATTGATGCGGAGCCCAGTGCCACTGTTTCCACCACCAAGATCTAGAAGAATGAGCGCAAAGATCCAAAGGAGGGGGAGCGTCTTTTCCACTCACATATGTGGGTGAAGGGTTTGCTGCTACAATTCATTGTCGACAGTGGGAGCCAAAAGAACCTCATTTCAACAGAGGTCATGAAATAGTTGGACCTACTGACCACACCACACCTATAGTCATGCAGCATCAGGTGGCTTCACCAAGGACGAGATCTTCGAGTTAACCAGTAGTGTCCCCTTCCCTACATTATCAATCCCTTCACATATGAGGCATTGTGTGATGTTTCTCCTCTCGGCATTTGTGATGTATTATTAGGACAACCATACTTGTGCAAGTGACATGATGTATATGAGTCTAGACCTTGCTCTGTCATTATTTCTTTGGGTAATACATTATACAGGATACCGGAGGTAGCCCCACCTACCACCACCTCTTTGATCTCTTCTACACAATGAAGTAAGATGATATCCCAAACTAGGAAATTTATTTTCTTTCTAGTTCACTCTCAAAGTCAGGGGAAAATCATAGGCATATCCATGGCCCCCGAGAAGGGTTCCTCCACGCAGTAGAAGCAAGTAGATACAGTCATGAAAGAATACAAGGACATCTTCTACTCACCCACAGGGTTACCGTTGCACTGCCAGGTCAAGCATTCGTTGGATCTACCTCCCGGATCACATCTACACAATGGGTCAATATATCACCGCTCCATTGTATAAAATACCAAATACAAGAAGCGATATGATCAACATTCAGTGTCACACAATTTTTAAGTGAGCAACAAAGTTTGCTTGCATTTGCAGAAAGAACGCCTTACAAGAGCCCATCTGAAGCTCAAACAACTCCGATGTGGTCCTTAAACCATTACTAAGGATGTGGGAAACAATGCTTTGGAGCACAACATTCCCCAATTCATTGGCTTGCAACTAGTTTTCAAAGTGGACCACCTTCGACCATACTTCTGACTATTTCTAGACACATTAGACATTGCAGAACAACTCACACCTACAGAGCTAAATCTAGATTGCATGGAACAAGCCACAACTGATCAGATCATGGACACGCAGACCAAGAAAACCCAAAAACAAAGGATCCAACTATATCGAGCTGTCAAAGAAAGCCAACTCCTTCACCAGGGCAAGTAGCTCACTAAGGACCAAGTTCAACAGAAGTTTCCTCATTTCATGGAGGAACTCAACGCAATGGGGACCATTTCTTCCTAAGGGAGGAGGAATGATCCAGGTAGATATTGGTGGCCACCCGCCTATTCCACATGGACCCCCACCATTGTTTCTTTCAGTGTTTCAGTTTCCTTATTTGTAGCACAATTTACTGTTTTTGGTAGTTTTCGGGTCGTGAACTTCTAGGGCCATTTTGAGGCCCTAAAAGACATTTTTTGGGAAAACCGAGACCAACATGAATCACATATTTCGGTTGGTCATTCAAAATTTGTAGTCCTCGCATATATCTTTCTAACTAGGTATTGTGTGCATCAAACGGAAATCGTATACCAAAATTACGACCCCGAGAATTTGATATACCAATTTACCCAAATGGGGCCCATAGTTTGGCGCTTCATCTCCTAGGGTTATTTTTTTCGATGTTTAGGGTTTTCCATTGTTTCTCAATAATAAATAGGCATTTGAGCCTCATTGTAACATAGTTCAGAGGCATGTATCTACCACATCTCTTCTCAAAGATAAACTACCATTGTCTGAGCTAGTCTTATTTCCATTCTGTTTGTAAGCATATTTCAGTATTTGATATTAATGAAATTAAGTGTTATTTCTATTGCATCTCTGTATTTATGGTTATATTTGTAATTTGTTGTGTTCGTGTTTAAATCTGTACCAATGTACTTCTGTAATTTCACTCACATTATATTAATAATGAAATGGTTATGTCTGACATTGCAATTTGTTGAGTGTAGAGGTGCGCGACTATGGAGGAAGCATAATAAAATATTCCTCCACACTTTAGATGTTTTGAATTTTTCCCAAAATATATTTCCCTAATTTTAAAATATTTTCCTAATTTAATTTGCATGTTTCTCTGTTTCTTGCATGTTTTCTGCTCCTTTTGCTATGTCTCCTATGATATTTTCTTCTTTTTTTGTCACATTATTTTAATAATGAAATGGTTATGCCTCACATTGCAATTTATGGAGTGAAGGGATGTAGAACTCTGGAGGAAACACAATAAAAGCTTCCTCCACGCTAAGCACATATCATTTAGATTTTTTGTATATTCCAATTTTTATAATACAATTTGTCAAAGTATTTGTTTCTTTAATTAAATAAATTAATTTAAGATACTTTAAAAATATTTATATATCTTTTCGTGCATTTCAAAATTCCTTCCAATTTGACAAAAGCCAAAAAGAGAATTGAACTTGTTTTATCAGTTTTATATTTCCAAGGCCAAATATGTATGATAAATTATATTTTTCTAATCATTGCATTTAATTTCAATATTGACATAAATATAGATGGAAAAATTAGTAAACAGTAAGTAAATTACATGCAATCATAAAAATGCCATAATTCATGAAATTTGGACAAGTTATAGTTGATGCGTTATTATGTTCACTATGTTTTTGTCTAAGTAACTAGTGTAGCAGATGGAGATCTACCCACATTTCTTCTAAGGAACTATTGTTGAAGTGATCAGCATGATTACATTTCTTCGAAAGTCTCTCTTCATATGTACATAACCCAAATCATGCATTAAGTCCTTTACATATACTTACGTATTTTTCCTAGGAAATCTAGGAGTTGTTGTCACCCCATTCTCTAATTTATTACCTTTCATGCCTACTATATTTAACCACTGAAAAAACTATAATCAAAATCAGCTTCCTATTTTTGCATTGCATTACAAGGGTCTCCCAACTTTTTCATTGTCCTTATTCACAACAAGACGATAATTGAGAAGACAAGACAAACAATGCTATAAATGATGTTTCCATAAATAGTGCATCTATTAGCTATGAGTTTGTTAGAGATGTCAATTGGACTTGTTGCTTCATTCCTTCTTATGTACTAAAATTTGGCCCTTGATATCAAAAACAGTATGGGTTTACTAAGTGATGTATATTGTGTCATGTTGATTTCTATAAAATTGAGACAAGAATACTGAAGCTTCATCCTCCATCTCATTTTTATATTCTAAAAAAGGGTTCATATTTCATTGGTCTATGTTTCATTATTCATTCTGACCTGCACAAATATAGGAACCAATAAACAAGAACTGTTGGCAAAATTCAATAGGATTGAATTCATGATGGGCCTCTAAAATTAGACATAAATTAAGGCCCATGCCTCTAAATTAGAAATAAATTAAGGCCTATGACCATCCTTCAGCACATTAAACCTCTATTTTCGCATTAGATAATGTAATTTTAATTTTAATATATTGATTAGGAAGGTTTATGAATAATTGCATATTTGTGCATAATATTATTTACTTTTTGTGGAATATTATGAGAATATTCAGCATATTATGAAGATTTGGAGGAGGAGATAATTTAGGGACTTTCTCCCTACTACAAGAGGATCACTATTAAATAATAAATCAACAAAATATTGTGAAATTATGCCACAGATTGTGGAACTCAAATGATTGAGAAAATCTAGGAATGTGTTCCCTGCCATTTAATGCAGATTCCTAGTATTGGGAACGAGATCCACTAATCAAGGAATTTTGGTGGGGAAAGATTCCTCCATTCATGGGAAATAATTCCTGATCATTTTGTATAAGTCACAAGTCAAATTTTCCTCTAGGGATAGATTTTCATTAGTCTTCTTGTGGAGAGAACTCGTATTTCTGCAGTTCCATTGTATTTTCTTTGAGGGATGTAATTGTATTGATGAAAATAATGAATATTGATTTTATGTTCAGATTCTAAATCTTGTTCTCCTCCATATGTATTTGAGTTTCCTTAGGTTTGGCCATCCTAGGAGCCTCAAATCCCTTTTGCATCATTTTCTTTCTTTCTTTTCACTTCTTATTCACATGCATCTCTTGTTTTTTCTTTCTATTTCTTCATTTAGTATTAATGATTTCTTGTTGTAGGATTGGGTTAAATAATTTATGTAAGTTATTTTGAAAAATCACAAGCATCATTTTATCCTTGTAAAAGCTTTGGAAATTCATAGTAATCATTCAGCTACTTGGATTAGCTTTCTTATTCCCAAATCTAGATTTCTAGAACTCCTTTGTGGCAAAGAACAACAAATTTATGCTATTTCTTAGAGCATGCTAATGAGCTTCAATAGATTTAGTTCCACTTGCATTAGATCACAAAAACATTGTTGTTCATAACAAAATCACCCCACTACATTTTCACTTGATTAGGTTAGGCATTTTATATATTTACTAGCTCACTATTTCTCGAATTTCTATTTTTTCTACTAGTAATTTTGTGCTATTTTTTAGTTTGGATTAACAAAGGTATTTTTGAGTGATTCCACTTGGAATGGGGACCTAAGATATTCAAGTCAATAACAAAATTTTTTCCATCCAATTTGGATTTGATTTTCTTGGTCATTCGATGAATTATAATTTCATATAGTAAATCTGTAACATCCTGTAGTAAATCAGCGGATCATGTAATAGAACCAGGAGATCTTGTAGGAGAACTAGTACATCCTATAGGAAATCCTGTAGCAACCTATTTTGAGCCTGAATTGAGAAAAATCATCATTGGAGCTAGGATTAGGCCCCTACCTGTCCTCCAAGCCATCAAAATCATTGCACCCCTCTTTCTCCACACCTGTCTCCCCTTCCAAAGATCAAGGAAAGATTAGCATTTGCATTTATAAAGAAAAAAGATTTAAAAAATGAGTTCTTTTATACTTACACATGCACACAACATTTAGTACTCTCTAGATCAAATTTCATGCTCAGTTAGTCTAAATAATCACATGTGATAAATAGGGTTAATCTAGGTTTCTTTTACATTTAGTTCATGATCTTTATGAAATTAGAATAGGTTTCCTTCCTTGTACTTTCTTTCTTGCAATAGGTTAAGGTTTCATTTCGAACATTTAATTTTCTACAATTAGTTTAGGATTTGACATCAGTACATGCACTCCATTATATCATGACAACAAAGGAAGAGCACATTGTATGCTGCACATATAGTACCGATACCTCTTAAGTTTGTACGAACCCCTATTTCATAGTTAAAGTCGGTAGCCTTGGGAGTTGTAGTAGTACCGAGGCCCATCATTTTTGGCGCCATTTCCAAGGAGGTATCAAAGTATGCATTGTTCTCTTCCCTAGTGGATTCACTTCTTTTTACTTTTTGCATTATATATATATATATATGTATATATATATATATATATATATATATATATATATATATATATATATAGATATAGATATATATATATATATATATAGATATATATATATATATATATATATATATATATATATATATATATATATGCATTAAACATATTTAATTTCAAAAGTAGAAAGTCCATTGCATTAGTGTTTTCATTCAATCATAAAAGGAAAAAAATATCCAACACCAACCCAACCCCCCATTTGATCACGTGGTGTAGTAAGAGCCACATCACCATTCACTTTTGCAGGTAGAAGAAGAAGATGGAAAATAGTGTAGAAGAAATGGATGGAGATGATGACAATGAGGAAGATCCTCTCAGATTTCTCATTCAAGATATTGATTGTAGTGTGAACATGAAGAACATCCCTCCATCTTTTCTTCCAAAATTTCATGGTATAAGGTCAAAGGATCTGGAAACCTTTCTCTTTGAATTTGAAATTGTTTGTATATCTTATGGTTACTTATTAAAAGATAAAAAACTGAGATTGTTTCCAGCAACATTGAAGGATATATCTCTTAAATAGTTCATGAGTTTAGGGACTAATTCAATAATATCATGGAATGATATGCAAAAGATATTTCTAGAAAAAGATAAAGATCATGATCTTAAGGAAGAAATATTTAGAATGAATCAAAGAGAAGATGAGAGCCTTGAGTATCTAATAGAGAGGTTCATGTATAATGTTAAGAGCGAAAAGTTACATCATTTAGGATCTGACACACTAAAACCCTCTTACATAGAAAAATTAGGGATGAGTGGATTGATCTCCTTGATCTCATGAGTAGAGGCGATGTATACCAATTATCATTTGAAGAAATTTGTGAAACATGAAAACACATATCAAGAGGAAAGGCAAGAGTAGGTAAATCAGCATCAAGATCGGTAAGTCAAGCTAAACTTGGAAATTTGTTTGATGATTTTAAAACAAAAATTCTTAGCAATCTAACCAAATAAGAAGAAATGTTAAGAATGCAAAATGAAGAAAAAGAAGATGTTGATATTTGTGTTGTCCATGCAGAATCATGTGACGTTAAAAGTATTCCATCATTACCAAGGTTGAAGGAATTTTACCAAGAGGACAATGGAGCAATTCAATTGCCAATACAACTATGTTATGTAGCTCCAAGTGGACCATGACAGCCTATTAAACCTAGTATGATGCAAGAACCTAATTCACAATTTCAAGGTTATGCATATCCACCTCAAAGTAATTGGAACACATCCTTTCCTTGGCAACATTGGCCATCTGAGCCCCAAAACCAATCTTGGCAACAAGGTTGGAAAGAAACTTATGGGATCCATCCACAATATCCTCAGTATTTTCGTCAATATCCTCCATTCCCAACTCCATGTTATCCCTTCCATTAAACTCCACCACAACCACAGCCCCAACCACATCCATCTCAAATATCCACTCTCACTTGACTACCTATACCACCATTTCCAAACCCACACATTGAAGTAGCTCAACCCACTTACAATGCTGAGGTACAACACTTCCAAACATCTCCTCTTTAGATCAATGGTGTTCACCATAGCTCAGGAAGAGTATTGCAAAAAAAGAGATTATCTTGATATCATTGAAAGACCACATCTAGAAGAAGAAGATTCAAATGACAAGACCACATAATCATGGGCTACACTTGATGAAAAGCAGATATCAAAATCAAAGATCAACAGAGCTCCCTCATGGTTACCATCAAATCCTCCATGTATTCAAGAGAAAAATCAGAAAAAAGAGGAAGATTTGAAGGTCATGGTAAAAGAAGACATGAAGAATGATCCAAATAAGAAAGAAAACCAAGGACATCAAAGTTATATTGAGGTTTGGTTCCAGAAAATCTACAAGATGGAGCATCAATCTATTCTTCAACTATGCTTGATCCTTTCAAAGTCAAATCATTTGGTCTCTGAAATCCATGTACATGTAAAAGCATACATTTCAAGCCTACACATCATTTTTTGTGTCATCTTGATGTGCACATGGCTCCATTGGAAGTATTCTTACACTTGAAAATGATTTTGTTTTTCAAGTAGGATAGGGTAGAAAAAAAATAAAAATATCAAGTGAAAACCTTCGTTGAGGTGCCTCAGATTGGCTCATTGATTGAAAACCTATATAAGGTGTTCAATGGGTTGGAAAAAAAAAATATCCTAGGTGAAAACCTCCTTTGAGGCGCCTAGACAGACCTACCAGTTGAAAACCTCATTGAGGCGCCTAGTAGGCCTAGAAAAAAGAAAGGAAGAAAATAAAAAAATCCTTGCTCCATGTATCTCTTTGATGAATATAGGTGCTTTCCAACATCTACAAGGAACAAAAACAAGTTGCCACCAAAGAAAGAAAAAATAAGTCAAATCTAGTCAAAAGAAGTCAAAATTTGACTTTCTCCTCATTTTCTCAAATGCTCCAACAAGGCCAAGGCCATGCCAATCTATCACTGTCATCTATTTCCATCATCCACCCATCATTCTCAAGCTTTTCCCATTCAGTTTGTTTGTTGTCCTAAAACTACAAGAAGGCTCTGTTTTACTATAGGAAACAAAATACATAGAGCAGAAATTTATTTTTGCCATAACTTGAAAACCATACATCCAACTAAAAATATGTTTCATGGGGAGATGCATATGTATGATGGTAACATTCCCAAGAAATTTTAGCAAATTCCAATGCACAGTTTCCAAGAAATAGGCCTCCATCACCTTCACCCATTTTTAGTGTTTCACGAGATCCGTGCATCCATTGACCAATTTTTTTATGGGGAGGTGCATAATGATGATTGAAACATGCTTAAAAAGTTTCAGGTTGTTGTAAATGCATGAGAGATGAGGTTTTATAAGCTAAGGATGGGTCAGTAGTCTCAGCCACCTTCAAATAGTTAATTTCAGCTCACTCCTTCACTCATGCAATGTTGAAAAGTCAAATTATGAAAGGTGATGATTTCAAGGAATGAGGATAGTAGTTGAAAGAAGAAATTTTTGCAAAGGCCAAGTCACCACACCACTCCAAGCCCTCCATCCACTTCATATTCACTACCTACTCATCATTCATCCATCCCATTTCATTCTTGAAGAAAAAAAACAAACAGAGCATCCTCTCCATTTTCACAAACCTACACTACTCCCTCTTGAATAAGGATTTGGAAGACCTTGCCAAACTAAAATATATTCAAGAACCATCTTGAATAAGGGCAAGAAGGAAAACTAATGGTCTCAAGAAGCAAGGATTTTTCTTTGCACAAATATGTTTTTGGGCTTGTCCTTGTAGAACTTACAGCGAAGATTCTTAATGCACAAGGGAGAGGTCACTAGGGCCATGAATGAGGCACAATGAGGTCACTAAGTTGCTCAGAGGATGAGCAACACTTTTAGCAGGGGGGTATGATGGGCCTCTAAATTAGACATAAATTAAGGCCCATGCCTCTAAATTAAAAATAAATTAAGGCCTATGACCATCCTTCAACACATTAAACCTCTCTTTTTACATTAGATAATGTATTTTTAACTTTAATATATTCATTAGGAAGGTTTATGAATAATTGCATATTTGTGTCTAATATTATTTATTTTTGTGGAATATTATGAGAATACTGGGGAGATTATGAAGATTTGGAGGAAGAGATAATTTAGGGGCTTTCTCCCTACTGTAGGAAGATCAATATTAAGTAATAAATGAACAAGATATTATGGAATTATGGCACAGATTGTGGAACTCCAATGCTTGAGAAAATCTAGGAATGTGTTCCCTCCCATTTAATGTAGATTCCTAGTATTGGGAACTAGATCCACTAATCAAGGGATTTTGGTGGGGAAAGCTTCCTCCATTCATGAGGAATGATTCCTAATCATTTTTTATAAGTACCAAGTCGAATTTTCCTCTAGGGATAGATTTTCATTAGTGTTCTTGTGGAGAGACCTCGTATTTCTATAGTTCCATTATATTTTCTTGCAGAGATGTAATTGTATTGATGAAAATAATGAAGATTGATGTCATTTTCAGCTTCTAAATCTTGTTCTCCTCCATAGGTCTCTAAGTTTCCTTGGGCTTGGCCATCCCAAGAGCCTCAAATCCCTTTTGTATCATTTTCTTTCCTTCTTTTCACATGTTATTCACATGCATCTCTTGTTTTTTTCTTTCTATTTATGCATTTAGTATTAATGATTTCTTGTTGTAGGATTGGGTTAAATGGTTTATGTAAGTTATTTTGCAGGATCACAAGCATAATTTCATCCTTGGAAAAGATTTGGAAGTTCTTAGTAATCATTGAGCTACTTGGATTAGCTTTCTTATTCCTAAATCTAGATTTCTGGAACTCCTTTGTGGCAAAGAACAATAAATTTCTGCTATTTTTTAGAGCATTCTAACGAGCTTCAATCGAGTTGGTTCCACTTGCAATAGTTCACAAAAACATTATAGTTCATAGAAAAAACTACCCCACTGCAGTTTCACTTTATTAGGTTAAGCATTTTATATATTCACTAGCTCACTAGTTCTCGAATTTCTAGATTTTTGACTAGTAATTTTGTGCTATTTTTTAGCATGGGTTAACAGAGGTATCTTTGAGTGATTCAACTTGGAATGAGGACCTAAGATATCCTAGTCAATAAAAAAAAATTTCCCATCCAATTTGGATTTGATTTTCTTGGTCATTCGATGAATTATAATTTCGTATAGTAAATTTGTAACATCCTGTAGTAAATGAGGGATCCTGTAGGAGAACTAGTACATCTTGTAGCGGCCTGTTTTGAGCCCGAATTGATAAAAATCATCATTGAAGCTGAGATTACGCCCCTACTTGACCTCCAAGCTATCAAATCATTGTACCCCTCTTGCTCCACACTTGTCTCCCCTCCCAAAGATCACAGAAAGATTATCATTTGCATTTATAAAGAAAAAATATTTTAAAAATGAATTCTTTTATATTTACACATGCACACAGTAGTTAGTACTCTCTAGATCAGATTTCATGCTCAGTTAGTTTAAATCATCACATGTGATAAATAGGGTTAAGCTAGGTTTATTTTACATTTAGTTCATGATCTTTATGCAATTAGAATAAGTTTCCTTCCTTGTACTTTCTTTCTTGCAATAGGTTAAGGTTCCATTTCAAACATTTCATTTTATGCAATTAGTTTAGGATTTGACATCAGTACATGCACTCCATTACATCATGACAACAAAGGAATGACACATTGTATGCTGCACATATAGTGTCGATACCTCTTAAGTTTGTACGAACCCTGAGTTGATAATTAAAGTTGGTAGCCTTAGGAGTTGCAACATTCTTATTACAATACTGAGGCCCATCAATTCGCATAAGCTATAAATATAAAATGATCTTACCATTAGTTTCCTATGAACACTTATGATTTCAATAGTATTCTCCATTAAGATCTAAAAAGATATCTTTAATCATACGAAAAAGACTTGATTAAGTTTCTAATACCCGCTAATCCATGATGCCGAAAGTTGATATGACTAGAGGGGTAGCATATATGGATGTGAAAAAAAGAGGGAACAAAGGTTCTACCAGACAAATAGCTATTCTACACATCCTTCCAGACTGCTAGACTGAATACCAAGGAAAATTTTAAGGATGGAATTTTATATTAAACTTTAGAAACCTTGGTGAATATTCCGAGTCCATAATATGCAAATTATAAAATGTTTAGTAATATTTTTGTAAAAATGTTTAGATCTCTAATGATTTTGTATTAGAACATATAAAATTTTCGCAATTTTAGGGGGTAAAATAATTTTGTACTATAAAATTTTGGAGAATATTTTTAGAAAAAATGGAAAATTGGCGAATCTTTTTTTTTTGAAAAAGAATGTAAAATTAGCCCACTTATGAATTTTATCACCTAAAATTTTTCTTGCTGAATATTGGTTGCAAAGCCATGTTTACATGTCGATTCACTAAATAAATGTCAAAAATACTAATTTATAATATTAATGGATACAATCTTCTTGATATGTTAACAATCATTAATAATTATATAATATGTTGCAGTAAATGATATTGAGCATTAGAACGATGTCCCAATTATGTGTCAATTCACTAAATAAATGTTTATTTTAACCGATAAGGGACCTTTGGTTCATCATAGGATTAGCCTTAATTACTATTTTAGTATATTATCAAGAACTTGAGAAATGTCTTGATTATGTGTCGATTATTCTTTTATATCCAGTAGTTTGTGCCATGAGAGGTTGACTAAATCTATGCATCATTTCACCAAAACATTGCCAACAAATGAGTCAATGTGCATAACAAGTGTGTAAAGAGGACCCACATTTGTTTCAATATGCTATAATGGATATGAGTTGTGGATCCCTGTGTATCTTCTTAACTTGTTTAAACACAGTAAATGTTACTAATCAATTGAACGATGTGTTGATTACATGTCGATTCACCGAATAAATTCGAAAATGACTATTATATAATATCAATAAATATGATCTTCTTGATCTGTTTACAACAAATAATTATTACATAATGCACCAAAGTAAATTCTATTAAGCACTTGAACGATGTAATTTCTTTATGCATAGTGAAAATGTGTGGAGGAAATTTCGACTGCACTCCCTTTGCACCTCGGCACTCAATAATTCGTTATATTAACTATCGCACGGAATGAGTCGATCTTGCAGACAAGATAGACCTTTCTAGAATCTAAACAAGACCTAACGACAAGCAAACCAACTAGACACTATCTTTCTCTAAATATGCTTCAATAAACAATAGCAAACAAGTGTTTTTAGGGCCTACCTTTGGTCCAATGCAAGCTTGTGGATGCCCTCGCTCCTTTGATCCAAATGAGCTCCTTTTCGCGAATCTGCAAACACAAACAAGGCAAACAAATTAAATAGCACCTGAAAAGCCAATTGCATAAAACATATTTAACATGAAAGTCAAGGAGTCCATGAAACAAATAACATAATATACTTGTTGAGAAAAATGAGTTTGATTGTATTAATTCAAAAGAAGAAGAACCTTACAACCTTTGCCTTGACGCTGTACAAGCTCCTCCCAGGGTCCAACAAGACGTCTCCTCTACTTTGACAAGTTTCACTCACTCTCCAATGGAACCAAGAGGTATGTGATCTCTCCTCTCAAGCTCAACCAAAGATTCTTAATTTCACCAGCATTTACCCTCAAAATGTTCAGCTTCTAACCTCCCTAGTCCTCACCCCAATGCCTGTATTTATAGTGCAATGGAGGGAAGTTACTAGGTCCTCCTTCACAGGGATAAAGCCCTCCTTCAAAGGGATAGCTCCTTTAGTCAATGGATTAGCTCCTTCTCTTTTGGGATGCATGAACCACCTCAGAGCGAACAATCCACGTCAAAATTCCTTCTAGAAAACTCTAGAATTAACCCAAAGTGAGTTTTTTAAGATAAAACTTGCGCCTTTTGACTTTCACAGGGGTCCGCACCTACACCGTTAGGGACAGAGCGGGTAGGTATGCAGCTTTTGTACACAGAAGGTGCGGGACCACAGGTGACCATGAGAGAAAGTGCGGAACCAGAGTTACATTGATTTTTAATGTCTTTCTCCCATTTCCAAAGCTTGATTTGAAGAGCTGAGGTTTTAGACTTGCTTAGGAGGACAGTACAAGTGATGATAGACCCATACTGACTGTAAATAATCATAGTGACGATATTTTTGTGTAACAGATTGCCCCCTAAAGTGCGAAGTCTGTAGTAGATGAGGATTTCATTTATCATATATGAAGAGTGAAGTACTTTATCATTTCGAGGATCATCTTGTGGAGAGCCCGGTCGGAACCTGTAAAAACATTCAATGCAATATATATATATATATATATATATATGAGATCATATCATCGCTGAGGTAGGCATTCCCATACTCAGATCAAAACTAACTAGAAAACTATCTACTACTCTGATATAGGAATGATCTTGTAAAACATCACAAGTATAGACTCATGTGAACATAGTATGGACGCAGCCATCTGTTTATGAATAGTCCACAATATAATGAATACAAAATTCCTCGCAGCCTGGATGGTGGAAACTAGATCCAGGGTCTTCATTTCTACTTCCCGAAATAGTAGGATTATATCCATGCGAATAAATGTATTGATGTCGAACATGGTAGAAACCACTTGATTACCAGTCAATGATGTAAACTGTTAACAAGTGTGAGAGAAACCACCAGTGATGTCAATGGCTCTCAAAGAACCCAGTACAATCCATGAGATGTGAATAAATGTGTTGATGTCGAACATATCACGAAATCCTTCGATCGAAAGTTAATGATGTAAATTTTCGTCAAAGGCGAGAAACCTGCCATTGAGGCATGCGGATCTCAAGGTACTGACGATTCCTAGAACATCTTTCTAGATAATGTGCTGATGTTGATAGAAAGCGATCCATCGCAGGCAAGCCCACAACACGAAATCATAGATCAAGTTGAAGAAATTTAGTTGCAAGGACTGACTCAGGGATGGTCAAGATGGATGACAGATATTTTGCATATGAATGGCTTATTGGCAGTGACCTCTTGAACACATAATGACACGACAGATGGCTTGGTGACAATTGACCCAAAGTTAATACCCAGAAACTGGCTGAAGACTTTCAATGTGGTTTGATCAACTGTTAGGCAAAGGATTTCCCAACCCAGGTGAATAAAAGTGTCATGTTCAAGAGTGGTTACAAAGTATGACAAACAGACTCATTTTTCTCTCTTTTCCCCCACCATTTCTGGCAAGTACCTCTTTATTTTTGACAAGCTTGAGGAGGATAACATTTGCTTGATTATAAGCTCATCCTTCAGATGAGTCCAACTTAGTTTAGATTCGAACCCTAAGAAGGAGTGGTTCGTTCCTGTTTGTAATTGAAAAGGTCCTTTACTGTGAAATTTTAACGAGTCTAGTATAGGAGAAACTCGGCGTTTTTCAATTTTAGAGAGTCTGAAAAAACTTAAGAAGACTCCAGGGTTGACCTTTTTCGTAAATTTGTGTCTCCCAAGCCCAAAAAAGTATAAAATAATACCTGAGAGAACCGCTTGATCTTACGACCAAGGAGTAATTTTTGTCATTAGTGTCACTGATCCGAAAAAGTA
Organism: Pinus tabuliformis; assembly: GCA_031772625.1. Taxonomy (NCBI): domain Eukaryota; kingdom Viridiplantae; phylum Streptophyta; class Pinopsida; order Pinales; family Pinaceae; genus Pinus; species Pinus tabuliformis. Next base: position 685,447,508 of record CM062806.1, read on the forward strand.
AAAAAACGATCAATGACACGTCGTTTCATAACCAATATCGAATTTGAAATGACAAAAATCCGGCAATCTTTTCATGTTTTTACGATCGGAAAAGAGCTGTAAGTGGACCGTCTTTTAAATACGTTTTAACGAGTGTAAAAGAAACGCTCGGCAATCTTTTCATGTTTTAGGAGTCAAAAAAGGGCTTAAAGATGACTCTACTTGTTTTTCCGTTGAAAATGGTAGATTTCACCTGAATAATCCGTTATTCTGCACAAAAACACAAACATTACTCATACCTATTTGAAATAGATAAAAATGTCGTAAATTACCTTTTCAAAGTGAAACATAAACAAATTTTCAATTCATTTACTCAAAAAACTTATAAAAAGGGGTTTTGACCATTCATTTTTACCGTTGGAGTTTGGGTGAGAAAATAGTGCTTTTGCTCAAAAAACTTCCCGTGAAAATTGCGGAAAATCCAATCGTCGGAATCGAGCACCGTCTTCTCCAGGTAATCCACATCATCCTACTCTTCATTTTCAACCGTTTAGTTTTTTTATTTAGTCCTTCATTTCATTTTTTGGGAGGGTTTTTAGGCGCAAAACCCACGCGCGGGGGTCCGCGGGTTTACCATTGCGGACCCGTGGACCCCGACTTTTTATCCATTGGGAAAAAGCTCAGGGTCCACACCTCCCGTGTAGACAAAGTGCGTACCCACGCACTGTGTCTAACTCGGAGGGTTTGTACCCCGCCGCAAGGGTTTTGAACCCAAAAATTCTCAAAAATGGACCAATCAAAATGTTTTCTAGCAATTTAATTAATCTTTATACTTGATGCAGAGAGTACATCATGCTAGATTGGCGTGAACGAGAGCATGAGGACGTGGATGTTGCCGCATGGAATCATCAGCCTTCACTTGATGCTTTGAGGGCATGCGGACTGTACAAATTCTGGACCATTCCTGGCATGAGGGCTCAGGTGGATTTCTTACAGTGGCTGGTTGACAGATGGAGCATACAGGACCAGTGCTTTTTCATTGGCGGCCACCGGCTCGAAATCGAGCCGGCAGACATTTATTTCTTGACTGGTTTGCCTAAGAGAGGCGAAGACTTGACTCTGCACGGGACTAGGCGAGGTGGCCAGTCTGTCGATAGCCTCCAGTTAGAGTACTGCAACAGCCAGGCTAGAGACAAAGGGATAGACATAAAGACCATATCCCGTCCTGAGCTCATGGTGATTGCGTTTACTGTCACCAGACTTTGCGGAGCTGCCGCATTACATATTGTCATCGGATCCCAGATGCGTATTGCAGTTGATTGCTTTCGAGGCACCATCTTCAACTGGTGCAATGCTGTGCTGGCCAATGTGAAAGGCCAACTGACCAGGGCCAAGAGCGGACGACTAAAGACCTTTGGTTATGGGGCTTTGGTCGTGAGTTTTGGCCTGGAGAGGGTTCCTATGCTGATCCCACAGCACCTTACTGTTGGAGCTGGGCTTCCTCGAGAGCCCAAACTGATGCGATGGGTCGTAGTCATGGCCCGTCACCCGGACGAGAGGACAGAGGTTGCTCGGTTCAAACCTGAGTATTTCCAATGGTTGGAAAACCAGGTCTTTTCCATTCAGGACTTCCCTTACGCTGGGATAGATTTTTGTGGTGACCCAGACATGGCTCTTCCACCAAGAGAGCAGTGGGACGAGTCAGGTAAAATCCTTTTCAACTTTTCCTATTTTAATTTTTTTTTTTTTTTTCATCGTCTCAAAACTGATAGTAAAAATTTCAAATGCAGATGTGGGTCCACAGCGACCAGCCACTCTCTGGCCTTTCGAGAGGAGGCAACTAGTTGCACCCGCGCCAGCCCCACAGGACGAATCGGCAGAGCTTTTGACCGAGTTGGAGGGTCATCTTGAGCGCTTGACAGGGGATATTCATGAGACCACTATAGACGACATTCCTCGTCGACTTCAGCGCTATGTGATTGGAGTCCCGGGACCTTTTAGGAGGTTCCTTTGCAAGGTGGCCCGGGCAGTGGTTTCTTATAGAGATCATCACCAGTGATAGGATGATTGCCTATTGTGGGCACATGTGACATTTTTGTTTTTTGTACTTATCATTTTTTCCGATCATAAGGTGTTTTTCAACCTATGATCGAAGACGATGTATTTTTTGACACACTCCTATATATATATCACTATTACCGGCTTATCTTGTAAATCATGTTATGGAATGTTTTTTAAATTTACATGTATGATTATTGCAAATGTCTATTTAACATTCGAGAAGCAATTGCATCTGCTAATGTATTTAAATACCTTGGAATATGCTGATATTCAATGTAATCAAACTCACGTTCCAAGAGACGCACTCTCAAAAATAATCTTAATAACACTGAATTTCTAATGGCATACACTCTATTAAGCTGTAATACAACGAGTTCAGAATCTAACCTCACTATCAAACTCCGAATCCAAAATGAAATAGATTCATAAAATAACTCAATCACTGCACTATACTCTGTAATGTTGTTTGTTTTTTGACCGAGGCTTACCCCATCCATAGAAACTAACTCGTCAAAGGGCGAATAGATAACCCAAGCTGCGGAAGAGATGTGCCGTATATTACGACAAACACCATCAGCAAATCCAATGTATGTTTGGAGAGGCATCGACATCTGCAAGATCAAGAGTAAAACCAAGATAAGCAGGAATAATGAAGGGAAAAACACTCTCTAAGCTAAGTACACTTTTTAAACTAAAACACACAAGCTAGAAAGAAAAACTATCCTACCTAAAAATCTCCATACCCCATTGTTTTAAGCGTAATACCTCTTCAAGTAAAGGCCATTTTTGGGTTTACCCAAAGAGTCCACATCAAAGTCTACCAATTCATAAGCCCCTTTGGCTAGCTTTCGCTTGACAACATAGGGACCATGCCACATAGGAACGAATTTTCCAACGCCTAATTTATCATTAGCTTGATCATAAACTAAGACTAGATCCCCTTCTGAAAAATTTCGAGGGGTCACATTTCGATCATACTGAGCTTTCATTCGTTTTGCATGAGTCTCGATCGCCAATGCAGCATCACGTCGATTCTCATCTAATTGAGCTAAGTATAACAAACGCTTTTCCTCTTCGGAAGTAGCTGGAAGTAACTCGATGGCCATTTGCAGTGACGGGATTTCGCACTCAATTGGTAACACAGCTTCCAAACCATAGACTAGTTGGAAAGGAGTGAACCCTGTTGATGTTTTTACTGAAGTTCGGTACACCCAAAGCGCTGAAAATAGCATGTTGTGCCAATTCGACCGATGAATCCCAATGATTCGTCGAATCATGATAACTAAAACTTTGTTGATGGATTCAACCAGACCATTCTCTTGTGGATAATAAGGAGTTGAACTATCGTGACGTAAACCAAGCTGGCCTGTAAGTTCGGTCATCATAACGTTTCGAAAATGACGCCCATGATCAGTGATTATCGCTTGTGGGACACCAAACCTAACAATTATATGATTGAACATGAAAATTGCAGCTGTTTTGCCATCTGCCTCGAATGTAGGCATCGCCTCGGCCCACTTAGTAAAATAATCTACCGCAAGGATGATATACGCATGCCCCCCGGCCGAGTGAGGGTTACATGTAATAAAATCGATACCCCATTTGGCAAAAGGACCAACGGCAATTATAGGGTGGAGAGGAGCAGGGGGAGCGCGCATCTTACGATCAAAAATCTGGCAGTTGTGGCATTTTCGGACTGCGGTAATACAATCTTTAAACAAGGACGACCAAAAATAGCCAGCGCACAATATCTTTTGGGTTGTGGCATACCCAGACATATGACCACCACATGCTCCAGAGTGACAGTCATTTAGAACCCTTTCAGCCTCTTCGTGAGTTAAGAAATGTCGAAAAATAGAGTCCGCCCCACGGCGATAAAGAGTATCTCCAATAATTTTGAATTGTTGGGACTGGAATCGAATTTTCCGACGTTCCGACCTCGAAATTTCTGGCCGAAAGGATTGGGTCTGGAGATAGACGATGATTTCCCCATACCATGGATCTAAAGTGTTGATTAGAAACAAAGATTCGTCTGCAATGGGCTCCTCTGCCACAGTTTCTGTGTCAGCACGCAGGAAGTCACACATTAACTCTGCAAAAACTAAAGATTTCTTAGACTTAGATTTCTCAAATTCCAAGTCGAACTCCTGCAGGATAACGATCCATTTAGAGTACTTGCCCCCTAGCAATTGTTTGGTCAAAATGTAGATCATAGGGTTGCAATCCGAAATTACTGTAGTTTTACGTAGTAAAATGTAGTGACGAAAATGTTGGACAACTTGAACGGCTGCCAATGCCAATTTCTCCACATGTGAGTATTTTAGCTCAGTTGGATTTAAAGTTCGACTAAGGTAATATATCACATGTTCCATTACGAATTCATCTTCCTGAACTAAGACCATTCCAATGGTGGAATGGGAGGCGGTGAGATATAAGAAGTAATCCTGGTTGTAGTTGGGAGGATGCAACAACGGTGCATGGGTCAACGCGTGTTTGAGTGCATCAAAAGATTTCTGAGCTATCTCATCCCAAGAGAATTGAGTATTTTGTTTAAACAACCGGGTAAAACCCTTTGTAACCTCGACGTAGTTAGGAATGAATCGTCGTAAAAATTTTTCTTTCCCCTGCAAACTTTGGAGTTGGCGAAGACTCGAAGGAGGAGGCAATTTGATGATAGCTTCAACCTTTGAGGGATAAACGTGAATGTCGGCTTTTGAAACTACAAATCCCAGCAATCGACCCGTTTCTATACAAAAGACACATTTGCGTGGATTCAACCGAATACGATAATGCCTACACCTCATAAAGATTGCTCGTAAATGGACGAGGTGATCAGCTTGATGTAATGAATGAGCAGGCAAATCATCGAGATACGGTTGCACAATGTGTTTGATGTCATGAAACGCATAAGGCATCGCCCTTTGAAAAGTTTCTCCAGCATTCTTAAGCCCAAAAGGCAATTTGCAATAAGCAAATGTCCCCCATGGACAAATGAAAACCGTTTTTGGTTGATCGGCAGGTAGAATGTTGATTTGATTGTATCTGGAAAAACCGTCCATAAAGGAAAATATTTCGCTGTCGACACAATCATCAATGATTTGATCGATATAGGGGGTTGGGTAATTGTCCTTTGGACATGCTCGATTAATGTCCCTGTAATCGATGCATATTCTTATTGTTCCTTGCTTTTTGTTAACCGGAACAATATTCGATACCCAATCCGTTAACGGGATCGGATAAATGAAACCTACTTTCAGCAATTTCTCAACTTCTGCTTTAATTGCAGCAGCTTTTCGTGGGTGAATCTGACGCAAACGTTGCCGGACGGGTTTAGCATCCGGGTAAGTCTTGATCTCATGAACAACAATCGCGAGATCAATTCCTGGCATTTCCTCATAGGACCAGGCAAACACGTCGCGGAATTCTTGAAATAGGGCCTTATATGATTGAATTTCGTCATCTGTACATGAGACACCTATATGAATGTTTTCAACAATTCCGGGCTTAACCGAAATGTCAATAGGAATAGTTTGAGAGATATTTCCCAAATTCAACTCGGAATCAGAATGTTTCATTGGATTCTGAGGTTCCTTGACATATTCAGTTGTGAAAATTGATGAGAAATCATTTTTAAAACGATCATCCTCCGGTAAAAACGAAGATCTGTGATGGAGATCTTCCCATGGTAAATCATCTACACATAGGATTTCGCGAATTTGCTCATCAGATTGAACAAGTTCAGGAAATGTGATTAAACCCGAGGTTGATGTGAAAAGTGATTCCTCACGGACCACATTCATTAAGTCATTTTCGGTTGAACACGAGTCGGCAAAAGACTGCACGGCTTCATAGGAAATTTCATATAGACTCAAAGGCATGGAATTACCAAATGAGTCTATTTCAGATTCAGAAGGAATGATCCAAGGATCGTCATAAAAAAATGTGTCTGATGTAATCATATGAATGGTTGCAAATGAAGATGATGCGTTGATTGGAGGAAAAGGAAAAGTTCCAAGTAAACCGGCATCTTTAACTAATCCTACTCCAACATCCTTATATGGGGTAGTCGATTTACCGACATGCTGAATACTCTCTGAACAGGCTGGGTCAGATGAAAAGTAAGCTAGCTGGTCTATTGTTACGATCTTTCCATTATGTGGAAACTTTATTACTCGGAAGACCGATGAAATGACCGTTGTCATAGCGTAAGACCAACTTCGACCCAAGAGAAGGTTGTAATCTAGAGGGGCATCAACCACCTCCACATCTAGATTAACGGTTTTTCCTTCAACCCCTATAGGCAAATCCTGTAGAATTCCGAAAGGATGAAACCCACGGCCATCAAAGGCCTTAAGAATTGTCGGGGATTGATTTAGTGAAGGAGAACCAAGCGATCTCCAACACTGTATCGACATAATACACGTTGAGGCTCCCTCATCAATTATAGTCTGATGAATAGGCCTGTTTTTTACTATCACTGGGATCTGGAAAGCCATTTGATGAGGCAAACGTGGTGTACTATTTTCTATATCAAAGATTATTAGGTTCGGGTCCTGAACGTCAACAGTTCCTATAGCCGACAAAAGTAATTTACATTGTGTTGGGCATGATTGCAGCACTTCCAAAGCCGACATTGCTGAGGGTGAAACAGCTAAATCCTCAACAATGTTATAATTTTGGGCCGCTCTCGCATGTGGATTGAAAGCAGACTTTCGAAGTATACCCTTGGCGGGCGGTTTAATTACTAAGTCCGGGTTAGGTCTCGATCTGTAGTGGATCGAAAACGGGAACTGAGGTTGATGGATTAGAATGAGAAGATTCTGCTTCTTTACCATCAACAGGACTTTTACTACCATAATCTTGCGATCGAGTCACAATCCTTACATAGGACATCATTAATATGGGTTCTTCATTGGCATTCGAGGATGAACCTATCATCTTACTGTCTTGAATTGGAAATGGATCCTTCAAGACAGCAGGAGTTTGGGAACCTTTGACAATCTTCGCAACCTCTGCACGATGAGGACAGTCTCTTGTAAAATGTTCTTCATCACAAATGAGACATGGATAATGAGGTTTGCGTTTTTCATCATTGGATTCCACCTTTTCAGGTTTCTCCTTTGAACTTTTGTCCGTTTTATTCTTCTTCTTTCCTTTCTTCTTCCCACCGGATTTTGATTTAGCCGTAGATGACTCTACAACGTGAATATTGGCGGAAACCTCTGCAGAAGAATCTCCTGTCGGGGAATCAGGCAAGGTTATGATAGGAGAAGAATTCTTGGAAGACTTCTTCTTACTTTTAGTGTTAACCGTACCAATCATACCGTCAGCGACATGAGATCTCGAAGGAGCTACAGTGATTTGATTTGACTTGGGAAGATCGGGGATCTTTTCGTGTAACGTACCTGACTGAGTATAGACCAAGTCAAGGTACTGTGCTTGAGCAATCACTTGCTCCTCAGTAACAACTTCGGCTTTAGCAACATCTTCAGTGATCCTTGGCAACAAAGATTTTACAAACCACTCAGCCAAGATTTGGTCCGGAATAAATACCTTCACTAAACATCGTCGACGTCTCCACTCATGAATATGATCTGAAATGTACGTGGATGTTGACTGTTTTAGCGAAGTTAACAATTCCGTGCCATTGTCGTATTGGACTAGCGACTGGAAATGAGTTAAAAACGAGGTAGCTAACTGACTAAAATTATAAAAAGTGCCTCGCAGTAACTCAATGTACCACTTGGTCACGAGACCAATTAGAGTGCGCTGGAAAAGCCCAAGACGGATTGAATCATCTGTGATGGAGTTAGACGCACACCAGAGGTGGTAAGTCATCACATGATTCGACGGGTCCTCTCCAGATTTACCTTCGAACTTGGGAATGTCACTGGGCAACTTATTCGGCATTGGCGGCCAAAACGGAAGATAATTAATCAGATCGTTCGTTAGGCCCGACAAATCAGGTAAGTCCAAAGTTGCGATAAACGGTAACTGCCGATTAGGATCCCTAAAACTTTGGGTCATGAGACCAACCCCAGGAGGAGGATATCCGGGATAACTAGGAATAAGAATCGCGTTCGGGATATTGTACCCTCCCGGAAAACCAGGATTAACCAGACCGTACTGGGGTTGTTGAGGTTGTTGATAAGTGTACCCAGGATACGGTTGATACTGATAAACTGGCTGCTGGGCAGCAGGACCGAATTGGTACTGTCCCTGGTACGGTTGATAGGTGAATTGAGGTTGACTTGTGACAACCGTACTTAAACCAGGTTGTCCTACAGGCATTTGAATCGTAGTTTGAATCGTGGATCCAGACGGTGGTAAAGATGTCTGAGGAGTAGATACAGGAACAGTAGAAACCGGAGTTTTCGATACTCCAGAAGTAGGTGGGGTAGATTCAACAGATGTTGCGGCAGTTGCAACGGTCGTTTGAGATGGAGTACGAGGTGCAGTAGGCCCAGACTGAGAAACTACCGAAGGTACATAATTTTGAATGTTAGACTGGACTAGTTGCTGGGGTGAACCAGAAACTAAGGGTTGTCCAGTTTGAGATGAGAACTGTACACTTGGCTGCAACACCTGTTGAGTTTGCGATGGATCCCACACTATGTTCATTTTGGGGTACTGACCCATAACAGGCTGAGAATATTAAGGACCATAACCGGGTTGAAGGTAGGATTGATAATTGAAAGGTACATTTCTCGTTCCTTGAACATAAGATTGACCTTGGGGTGGTTGGAAACCTTGGTTCGAGTACTAACCTTGGGGTAGATACCCCTGAGGCGCGTACTGATACTGGGGTTGACCTTGAGGTATAAATTGATACTAGGGTTGACCTTGGGGTACATATTGAATCTGGGATTGACCTTGGGGTACATATTGAATCTGGGGTTGACCTTAAGGAACGTATTGTACTGTAGGTACGTACTGTCCTTGAGGTTGCCTCCCAGATGCAAATTGTGTACCTTGAGGTTGCCCCCCAGGCGTTAATTGAGGCTACCCCCGAGGCGGTAACTGGCTACCTTGAGGTTGAGAATTGGGAATAGAACTTGACATCATAAGAATGTCTTCTACGCTCAACGGCTTTGCACCATTGCTTCCAGTGAATAACCCTTGTTTAATGGGTTGAGGAGATGCTCCCGAAAAAGTACCAGAAAGTGACTGATACCCAGAGGGAACAGAAGGACCGCCGTACAAAAAAGATTCAGGCGATTGAGTAAACATGGACGACTGACCTGACATATTTACAGAAGTATAAAATCCTCTAGGATGATAAGTAGTACGAGGTGACGAAAAACTTAACCCTGGGTTTTCCAAATAATTAGTCAAAGAAAGATATCGAGTAGTACTTCTAGGTGGATTGTAAAAAATTGATTCACGCTCCCTTAGATCAATAACAGGTTGATTTTCAGGGATAGGGATGCCTACTTCTTCTTCCGGAGCAAGTTCTTCAATAGTTATCAAACCAGAAGGAAGATTTTCAGTGATTACTCTCTCTACCCTAGGTGAATTAGGAGCACTAGAAGTTGGAGAGGAAAACCCCGATGTTGGAGTAACAGGTTCAGATATCTCAGGTTCTTCACCTATATCACTAGTAGATGAAAAGCTACCAGCAAGTTCAGAAACCGAAATAGATTCAGGATTATAACCTGTTACTAGAGTTTGGTAATCAGGATGTAGAACCAATGAAGACTCTCCTTCTTCAGGTGACCCAACTTTACTGCCGCTAGGAGTTACGAGGACTTTCAAGCCTTCAAGATGGCTTGGGACTTCTTCAGGAGGTTGGCCTCGAAGTCTACGGGACTTCCTCAATAAATCAGCCACGGTTACAAACTCAGGAGACTGGCCCCAAAGTCTACGGGACTGTCTTGGTAATTCAGCCACAGTTAAAAACTTTTAACTACTTCACACGCAAACAAAGTAAAATCTCAATGAAAAAACACCTAAAGCCTCTAAAGAACCAAACAAATTTGAATCACACGCCTAAAGAATCTAGAGATCAAACGCACACAAACAATAACTTTCCGGACCGAAAACACTAGTTGGTGATGAAATCCAACGTCGCATAATTTAGTACAGAAATGGCGGTTGGAACAGTTACCCCGGCAACCTGCTTAATGAATATACTAGACCAAGTTCCTCCACTTAACCGTCTCGAGTGAAGTGAACCCCCCAGAAAATCCAAGTGAGTCTAGCCGACGTCTGCTCCAGGTACAGTGGGATCTTCCCACCACTATCACCTTAGGAAGAATCCTAAAGAATATGGCCACTGAGGTTACCAACTGAGACAAATACACCTGGGGGAACAGTCTACGATCTGATACGCACGCAAGGGCAGAGTAGCAAGTTCAATCCCCTTGAAGGCTCCTTGACATAATCCAAGGTTTACCAACAAGTGACCCCAAGCTCCTCGACGATGGTTAATCCGAGGTTTACCATTTTTAATACGTGAATATCTGGCGTCGTTCCCAATGAGGAAGGATTGATTCCCACACTGGTTCGGACACGATCTCGTGCTTCTCCTTTAAGAGGAGCTTTCCCAGAGCATAAATGCAACAATTGGATTTCTTCCTACCACAAGATACATGTACTTGTTTGTTTTTACTGTCTTGGAGAGTTAATTACTCTCCTACTCCAAGACACTAGCCTAAGCTAGGTTGGTGTATCAGAGCCCTAGAAATAAAATGTTACTAGGTGAATTTTACTTTAAGCGTTAATTTTAGTGGTTGTTGTTTAAGTCAAGAGGTGGCGGAGATGAAACTCATGGTGTAAAGGCTCGACTCGAAATCACTAAAAAGATGCACCTAAGATGATTTAAACAATCTTTTCTCTTTGATGAACTTCTACACTAAGAAAGAGTTTGAGAATGAAAATACTTTGTAAACACAAATCTTTCTCAATTAAACAAATTTAAAGAAGAGCTTTTCTTTTCCAAAGCACTCGAAACGAGACAACTAGTTATTTCACAAAAAATTTCCTTTTTCTTTTCAAAGCACTCAATCACTACAAAAACAAACTTTTTCCAAAAGAGATTTTTTTTATATTTTGCATAAAACACTCAAAACTAAGCAAATGACTAATCTTGAGATCTACAAACTATAAAAACCCTATTTGAAGTCAAAGCTTACTAAAGCGTCTTTTTGAGGATGTTTTACTTAGCTAAACGTGAGCTAAGGACTAATTTATGCAGAATCACAATTAGTCAAAAAACAACCAATCTTTCGTTTTCTTTTTTCTTTTTTAAATGAAAATTCCAACTTTCAAATACAAGTTTTTCGAAATTTTGAAATGAGAAAACACAAAGCGGATTCCTCAACAAGGGGAGATTTCATAAATGGTCAGACTCATAAGAAGACTGGTAGACACCAGGGTAATCTGAGGTCCCTACGGCTTCTAAGCTCAGAGCCACTACACAACCAAAAACGAAAAACAAACCCAACAAGAAAAATTCCTAGGAATTCCACCTAAAACCCTAACACTAATGAAATTAAACCAAGGAAATTTTTTGACAGAGAACAAGCAGGTCTGGGCAATGGCTAAAACCTATAAACGAGTTCAAAACTGATAAAAAAGAGAAAAATCTAAAAATTTTCAAATTTTTGACAGGGTACGCAGGCAACCTGTTTACGCAAGTGTGTCCACGCTCTGTGCACAAAGGAAAAGTGCGTATAGGTACGCACTGTGCTTAACTCAGAGGGTGCGTACCTCTCCCAAAACTATGAAAAATAAAACTGACTCAAAATTAACTAAATTCACCCAATCCCACAATCATCAAGTCAAAAACAGAAACAGAAAATACAGTTTCTCAAGTCAAAGTATAAACAAGGAAAACAATCAAGTCCCCAGTGGAGTCGCCATTTTGTCGCACAGAATGAGTCGATCTTGCAGACAAGATAGACCTTCCTAGAATCTAAAGAAGACCTAACGACAAGCAAACCAACCAGACACTATCTTTCTCTAAATATGCTTCAATAAACAATAGCAAACAAGTGTTTTTAGGGCCTACCTTTGGTCCAACGCAAGCTTGTGGATGCCCTCGCTCCTTTGATCCAAATGAACTCCTTTTCGCGAATCTGCAAACACAAACAAGGCAAACAAATTAAATAGCACCTGAAAAGCCAATTGCATAAAACATATTTAACATGAAAGTCAAGGAGTCCATGAAACAAATAACATAAGATACTTGTTGAGAAAAATGAGTTTGATTGTATTAATTCAAAAGAAGAAGAACCTTACAACCTTTGCCTTGATGCTGTACAAGCTCCTCCCAGGGTCCAACAAGACGTATCCTCTACTTTGACAAGTTTCACTCACTCTCCAACGGAACCAAGAGGTATGTGATCTCTCCTCTCAAGCTCAACCAAAGAGTCTTAATTTCACCAGCATTTACCCTCAAAATGTTCAGCTTCTAACCTCCCTAGTCCTCACCCCAATGCTTGAATTTATAGTGCAATGGAGGGAAGTTACTAGGTCCTCCTTCAAAGGGATAAAGCCCTCCTTCAAAGGGATAGCTCCTTTAGTCAAGGGATTAGTTCCTTATCTTTTGGGATGCATGAACCACCTCAGAGCGAACAATCCACGTCAAAATTCCTTCTAGAAAACTCTAGAATTAACCCAAAGTGAGTTTTTTAAGATAAAACTTGCGCCTTTTGACTTTCACAGGGGTCCGCACCTACACCGTTAGGGACAAAGCAGGTAGGTACGCAGCTTTTGTACACAGAAGGTGCGGGACCACTGGTGACCATGAGAGAAAGTGCGGAACCAGAGTTACATTGATTTTTAATGTCTTTCTCCCATTTCCAAAGCTTGATTTGAAGAGTTGAGGTTTTAGACTTGCTTAGGAGGACAGTACAAGTGATGATAGACCCATACTGACTGTAAATAATCATAGTGACGATATTTTTGTGTAACATTAACTATAAGCATTAAACTTTAGAAAATTAATTAATACAAGTAAAGCACTATAACATCATTTTATTCATGATTGCATTGTATCTTCCTTGTGTCTCACGGGTGTTGGTTATATCCTCTTCCATATCATAATTTTTTGTCTTTGAGCACATATGGATCCTTTGATTAAGTTCTAATGAGAATCTAACTAGAAAAAATAATGTTTCATACCAAAATTCAATATGCTTTTATTCGCATAAGCTATGTTAATCATAAGATTAAGCCTTAATTAGGTTTTTAATATACTCTAATCCACACCGCGAGGGAGTTGATATGTGTAGAGGGGTAATGTATGCAGCTATAGAAATGAGGAAATAGAGGTTTTACCACACATATCCTTTTTCCGTGCATGCTTGTAATTTGCTAAAACATATGCTAGTTATGGAGTCATGTAGACCTTCTTGATTGTTTACGATCAATAAATACAATTAAGAACTTGAACAATGTCCTAATTATACATAAATTAGCTGAATAAATACCCAAAATACTATTTTATAATATCGATAGATATGATCTTCTTGATTTGTTAAGAGGAAACAATCATTACATAAAACCTTAGAGTAAATTTTATTAAGCATTGGAACAATGTCCTAATTGTATTTTGATTCACAGAATAAATTCTTATGTCTACTAGGAAGAGAGAATTTGTTAGTCATAACATTAAGCATTAATTAAATTTTCCATATATTTGTTAATATCTTGCAACAAGGGTTCTACTATTCGTAAAATTGAGCCTTAATTAATTTTTGTTATTTTCGTTGATCCATGTCACCGGAGGTTGATTGAAATTGTGTAACATTTCACTAAAATATTGGCATCGTATGAGGAAATGTGCAAAAGAAGTATGTAGAGGGGGGATGACTGAATCTATCTAACATTTCAATTTGCCAAAACATTTCCAGCATACAAGGCAATGTGCAGAAGAAGTATGTGGAGAGACAATGATTGAATCTATGTAACATTTTGGCAAAATGTTTCCAACAAATGAGGCAATGTGTAGAAGAAGTGTGTGAATCAAAATAAGTGCACTAAATGGATCCACACATCATTTCAATTTTCTATGACAAATACTAGCTACAGAGACTTGTGCATCTTCTTGACTTGTTTACGAATAATGTTATTAAGCACTCAAATATTGTACTGATTACACATCGATTCACCGAGTAAATGTTGAAAAGGCTATTTTAGAATATCGATAGATAAATTTTATTAATATGTGTCAGAGTAAATGCTATTAAGCACTTGAGCGATGGTCTGATTGTGTGTTGATTCACTAAATAGATATTAATAGTACTATTAAGCCTTAATTAATTTTTTTTATGTTGAGTGCGGAGTCGTCTACACCATAGTCAGTATCTATCACTACAAGTATTCACACCTTCACAAACATTTTTGTCTCAACACATTTTTCCCATATATGGTTTCCCTATGCATTTGTCCTCTTTTGCATATTTTGGTTCTTAATGCTTCGAACAATTTGTGTGTCACCTATTGTCATTATAAAGATTTTGTGATATAATTTGTTATTTAATAACTTCATGGCTACTACCAATATAAAGCACTAATGTGTACTAGCAATCCTTGATTCTAGAGGTATATGGTTTGATGTGTATAAATGATATGAATAACATTCTTGTGTTTGGCCCATGTTGTTTTGGGCGATATGTCATTGAATAGAGTGAGGAAATGTAGACTAAACTATGTGAAGGTGGATTTCATTGTGCTTAGTACAGAGGTGCAGAGGAAAGCTATGAAAAAATCAGAAGTGTGGAGACAAAAATAACAAAAAATTGTAAAACCCAAACATTCTTGAATAATGACAAAATACAGACCTCACACACATAAATACAAACTTAATCAATTAAATAGCATTAAAGATAAAAACTATATTACCTTCTGACTATTAATTTTATTTCTTTTGTTTTGCTTAAATAAAAAGTACAACTCATCAACAACTTACGCTAATTTCCATATACCTACTCTAACATCCATTATTTATTAGTGTTTATCATTTATTATTTGTTAATGTTTTTCACTTGTTATATCCAATTTCATAGATAACATTTATGTGAAGAGATGAATTCTTCTAACGTAATATATGAGTAGGTTGTGTATTTACATAATCTCATAAAACTTTAAATTTACTACAATATTATAGATTAGGTAATATGTAGATAACTATTATATTGATATTAATAAATGTTTTATATATCATTAAATTTAAATATATTTACATGTGAAATATAATTCAATATAATTAATATTTAAAAAAAATCTACAAATAAACCAAATTTATTTACATGTGAAATATAATTCAATATAATTAATATTTTACAAAAATCTACAAATAAACCAAATTTATGTAAAGTGAAACTCAATGTTAAAGAATCTCGTTGTGTATGAATAAACCACTATATTGCCATGTTGAAGAATCCAAATGCTTGAAATGACAGTTTTTAGCCGTAATTTTCCCCTTTTTAGCCCGAAGGCATAAGAACGCTACCTTTTGAAAATATTCACTTCATAGAGGTAATGCATAATAATGTTATGCAATTTCAAAATATTATAAAATTGTATCCATGGTTTATAATGTACATGGTACCACTTTCTTATCTTATCATTGTGATGTAGTTGTTTACTATATAACTTTATTTGTATTCAAGTAAATTTTTCTGAGTAATATAATATCAATATTAAAGAACATTGTATGGTATATAATTTAAGAAAAAATTGGAATTATCATTATGCTTATTTAAACAAATGCACATGTCTTTTTTGTAATGGTAGTAAGTATAACAGCTAAGTGAGTTTTTCGTAATAGTAAATATGATATCGATTATTAAAACATATTAAGGTCAATATTACATTAATTATTGAAAGCATATTGTATGGTATATAATTGGAAAAGAAAATTGGAAATATCATTAATGTTTATTTGAATAATTATAATGATAGTAATCGTAAAGATTATATAAAATAATATTTAAGATAGGTTAGTTTTTTTTTTTTCAAAATAATAATGATAAAATAAACACTGATTTTAAATATTATAAGTTATTTGTGTTATTTTGTTCGAAATAATGTTTAATATTGAGAGGGGTGAATCATCATTAAGGCTAATTTCAACTTTTATGCTAATTTATATTTTTTATTTAAAGTTAGTTTCTATTATGTGAGCAACCACTATCATACCATGTGCAGCAAATGAACAACTCAACATATAAACACATACACCATGAGCAACAACTAATATGACATAATAGATTTAACGTGAAAACCTAAAAGGGTAAAACCGCCAAAGTTTCTTTTTTATTTGTTGTTAATATGAGCTCATACTCTATTACGTCAATTTTTTTATGAGAAACCACTCACAGGAAGCAACAACTCCCTTTGATTGTTTGTTAGCACCCACTAGTAAGAAGTGCCAACTCCCTTCTTATGGAGACACTTGATGAGATTACCAAGAAGCACCAACTTCATGGATTTATGCAAGCACCCACTTGTAGGAAACACTGATCTCCAAGCTCTCCTCAGATACCCACTAGATGTAAGCATCAACTCCCTAGTTTGTAGGCTTCAACCGACACTCAATAAGGAAATTAATACTCGTTGTAAATGGCAGCCCGTGTGCCTATTTTTAGCTCTGCTTTCAACCACTTGGCCCTTTGTTCCGAACAACAACCTTCACTCATACTCAACCCTCTTTGCACTTTATAATAGCCCACTGTTCTCAGCCCTCATGCATTTTGCACATACTTCTCTCAACCTTTTCTTCTACATAGGCACACTCTTAGCCTCTCCTCAACATTTCACTCCCACACAGAGCTCTCTCCAACTCTATATTGTACAATGTTGCAATCCCCTTAGCTCAATTACAATCCATGGTTTTGTTCCTCCCTTACATCGAGAACAATGCTGACAATTTCGTTTTCCATATTTCCTAAGAGCAAGTACTTCAGCATGGCTCTCCATATAGCTATTACATCTAATTACTTGACAAATGTAACTATATTAAATCAGATAATAGGCACGTGAGTGTTTCTCCATAGTGAGAATTGATTCTTTGTCAAACTATGCACTTTAACAAGGATTTCCACGCATATTAATTGTGCACGAAACTCATACTGTACTTGAAGCATGGCTCTTTTGGTCGTTGATAAGATCTTCTCCACCCAACTATCTTTTCCATTCATTTTTTCATTGCATGCAAGGAAGATTAGAAGTGGCTTGTTTTTTTACAAGACAATCTCCATTAATTCATTATGTACAACATAGTCCTTCACTATCTTGATTTAGAGCTCTTGGAAATTTCCATTGACTCCAATTCTCAACTCTAGATACCAACCCATTTCATGCTACATTATCCACAATTTTGGTGCAATGCCACATATGGCACACCTGCCAAGTATGGAGGAACTCTACTAAAGAGCTACTGACTCATCCATGCATTTGAACTCCAGAGCCCAAGCCTCATATGTATGCATCTCTCATTCCTACACCCCACAACATTTTTCATAAAACCCGAAGTGTGTACGAAACAACGCTTTTTCATAATAAATAGCCCATAAGCCCATGGTCACAATAACAAAAGAAACCTCTGAAAAAACAAATCCTTGATGCATCTTCCATCATTTGACGAAACTGTTAATTGTTCAAAAAAAGAATATAACTCCTAGGCCTATTACCCTGGCCAAAACTCTCAGTATGTTTTTGGTTTTCCTCTTGGGTAAGCCTTCCAAGCTTATGTGTTCTATGTTTCTACCCGCAACATGTGTTAGCCAATCAAAACCCTATCAGGATGACTTGTATCTGCCATCACATCCCAAAGCTTAGTCAACCCAATGAAACCTCCTTGTGTTGTTTTGAAACCTTCCAGGGTCATGCCTTCGTAATGACATGTCTTAATGGGACCATCGTGGCTCTTATGAACAAATCAACTGCAGACCAAGATGGGATGTAATTGCTGCTATAGTGCCTTCATGTCCCAACACCTAGTCATCCCAAAGCTCCCTCTTTGCAATCTTCTAAAACCTTTCAGGGCCAAGTCTCTTGGATGATGTGTCAAGGTGGGAACCACCACTGCACATTTAGACCAATCAATGACCATCTAAGATGAGTTGTACTCCACATGTGCCTAGTGCCTAGTGAGGTTAGATGCCTATGCTTGTTGCATTTTCTTGACCTTTTGGGCAGCCCTTTTGGGATGACATCATTCTTACATCATCAACCCCACGTGGTGCCTCCCGAGTGGTGGCACATGTCACCTGGATTTAGCCTCTTTGATGACCTAAAAATGTTGAATTTTTTTGCCACATGTCCTCTATTTTGTACCTCCATGTCATGCTGACATCATCCCATGCTTATGTCATCTAGGAACTCCTCTTATGTGTCCCTTTGAATCCTTCTACGGTACTCCGACGTGGGATGGCACTGGGGACCACCTCATGCAGACTTCCACTAATCGAAACCTTTGCCGCCTACTCTGTTATTTAGTGAATTGTCCATGCAAGCCTAAGCTAACATCATCTCAAAGCCTCACCTTTGCGCGCACTTTGAACCATTCGGGGTAAGCCTGTCAAGATGAATTGTGAAGTGGGCCCTCTGCTAGCCAATAAAAACTTGATTCGTCCAGAGCCATATCTTCCCAGTCCTTTGGGTATTTATTCTATTAACCACTTTGCCACATTTGACCACACTACCAAACTTACTTGCTCCAAACTAATCTTCCACCATCATTAGCTATACAACTTTGACTTTGTGGCATTGGCCTTTGACAGGCATCGAATACTGATCCAAGAGGCCATTTGCAGATTTTCGCACAATGTTGTAAAGATCCATTTGAGCACCATTAAACTATGCCACTTGCAGAAGCCTCTAAGCTAATCTCTTGAGACAAAAATGACTTCAAAGTCCAAGATTCTCCATGAGCTCAATAGAGCATGCACATCAATGTTGCTCCCCCAATTTTAATCATTGTTAGCCCAATTGACATGAATTCTAACCTGGTTAACATAAATGCCAACACACTTGCTACCATGAGCCATCCTAGCAATGCCAACTGTACAACATATTTTATTTTTTTAAATGGAGTTGAAAATTTACAAAAACAAAATATAAAGAAGATATAATAGTAACCATGTTGAATTGCAATCTATTTTTTTATAGATAATATATAAGTCTAGTTAGTGAAAAAACATTGTTTCTATATAATATAGAAATTTGTATAGTGTAACATCAAATTTTAACAAATTATATTTGAAGATGATAATGGTAAAATAAAAGACTAAATATTGTTTTAAACATTGTAATTTATTTGTCTTACTATTTTTTAACTTGATTTCAAATATCATTGTTAACCAAATTCAAGGTATAGGAAATGTATCTTGAATTTGTTTAGTAATGAAATGCATGTTCAATTTTGTTAGTAACTATGATCTAACATCCTCTATGTAGAAGCAGGAGTGGTTAAGTGCACTTGATATTTTTCTCGGTGGATGGTTTGAAGTGTTGTGGAAGGATTATGTTCGAAAAATTACAAGGGTACATATTCACATTACATAGGTTTTAGACGAGTTGGTTTAGGTATACAATCAAGTTGGAGATGAGATAATTGTCAATGTGTGCTACAAACAACAAACCTCTGGATTAGTGGAGGAAGAAGTTATGGAAAATCAAAACCCCTCCATAACATATAGTATTCATGTGGTTGGTTCCAAGGGATAAGGTTCTGAGATGGGAGGCCTTGCAAAGGCATAATACATTAGGTCCTAGTATACATTCCTTGTGTAGGCAAGATGGAGAGTTGATGTCATATTTTTTTTTTTAATTTTTCTTTCTCTCAACAAGTTTCATCAAAGATCAAAAGAATAATGGATAAAAGTACTCTTTGGTGCAAGGACACTATCTCAAAGTGCTTTCATGATTGGTTTCCGAAAATATATTTACATTCTATAAATTCGGTTCCTTTATTCATATTATGGAATATAAAGATAGCTCGAAATGAAACTATTTTTTAGGGTATTCCATATTGGAAGATCAATTTTATGTGTAAGTTGATGTTAGGATGCAATTCTATAAATATCTTATAAAGTATTTGATGGTGAAATCAAGTGCTCATCGCTTGATTGACAATGGAATCTCATGGGATTATTTTGATGGAATTAGCCAAGATGGAGATATGCCTTGTAGCTAAGGTTTTATCATTTTCTTATCACATTCACACTTTCTTAAATTAAAATCAAGCTTGGGGTTTGGCACAAACAATAAGGGTGAGATTTTAGTGTTTATTTATGTGTTGAAGATGGCAATGGGAAGGCATATTATGTGGTTGTATGTTTTTAGGGATTTGTTGCTAGCCATCAATTAAATGTGTGAATTATCACATGTGAATAATATATCTCTAGTGGCACTAGAATAACAACTCAAAGATGTCTCTATTCAATTTGACATATTTTTTCCTCTCATATCTATCGTGAATCAAATGAGAGGTAAAACCATATCTCCAAATATGGACTATTTATGGTTGCTTCATGTTATATTTGGCATGAGGAGGTGGATGGAAGAGAAATGATTAGCAGCCAAGGGAATTTGCTGAAATTTTAATGTGTTGTAGGTTTGAAATTTTCTTTGTGATATTTTTAATTGGACATCTACATATGATCTAAATTCATACCACTTACGATTTTGTGATGTTTTCTTTTGTGAAGTATTGGTTCAAGGTGAAAGGATTATAGTCTTGGTTTTGGACACAAAAATGACACCTAAAGCATGTATTTTGGGTTTTACTAAAGAGTTTCTAGTTCTAGTTTCAAGGCTCCCTAGATTGGCTTTCAGTTGTAACAGAAGTGCCTAGAAAATGTACTTTTGATTTTTTCTTAGATAGGAAGTTTCTTTATTTTGGGGGCTATGGGAAACAAAAAAAGCTAAGTTATAACACACTCACAAATGAAATATAAACATAATGCAAGGTACATTAGTAACCACATTAAATTTTAAAATTTTATTTCTAATGTAAATTAAATTTGATAATGATCATGGTAAGGTGGCATGGGCACCCCCATGCATTCTTAAGCATGCAAGCATGTGTGTATACATCTCCCATGGCATACAAAGCACACAAAGGGAAAGAAGGGATTTGATATCAAGGGCTTCAGGGCTCTATCTGGAAAAATATCGGGGTTCTAAGAAAGGTGACCTAGTTTGATGCATGGGCTAACTCCGAGGTGGCTAGAAACAACAGGTTTCATCCATATTGTGGCTTCAATTGGTGTTCTGACCATATAACGTGTGTGTGTTATTATAATATTAGATTGATGTAGAGTGTGGGTTGTGTGGGGAAATTTGGTTGTTGTCTCAATGGAGTTCAGGGATAAGAACACCTTGTCAGAAATATAGAATCTCCCTGGATATCGACCCTCATGGATTGGACATTATTAAGGTTACTAATTCATAGGTCTCTTCTTTTGCTGGACACTCCCGTTACAAGAAGTTTAGAACTTTTTGGGCAACTGTGATTTCCCTTCATTCTTACCATCTTGATGTTGGTATTATGCTTGCTGTCTAGTTTTTTATTTTGAGTTTTTGTTTTGAGGGTGAATTCTGGAGTGTGAATCTCATGCTCACTCAGTACTTATATTTCTAGGTTAATTGTAATCTTGGGGTCCTATCTAACCTCTGGGGTAGTCTTCCATTTCCAATTTCTTATATTCATAATTTTTGGTCTTGTTGTAGTCTTTTATGTTAGATTTTCCTATATAGGAATTGGGTCATGCCCCTTGTAGACCTTTTCACTATGAATCCGTTGAAATTCTTGATTTTATGTTACTTGGTACCCAATTTCTTGCCACTTAACTAGTTCAATGTTGTAGCTAGGAGGTTAACCCCGTCTGTCAGCATGCGACACTAATGCTTGAGGAGTTATAGGGGAGGAGGAGGATGTGGACCTAAGAGCTGTAATAGAACCCAATAAAAAGACCAAGGGGCTATTGCTACCTTTTAGTAGGTTAATCCCATAGATACCCGCGATTAAATTGGTTAAAAGGAAACCTTAATAGTTAGAGAAAGGCAACCCTTATTTGATTCAAATATTTTGGATGGATTTGGTCAATGGGTTCCTAACCCTCGTCATACCAAAGGAAAGAAAAATAAATATTTTGATGCTCTCTTCTAAAATTGGCAAATGAAAACCTTGTTCGGAAAGATGTTAGCATAAAAACAAGTAGCAAGATACAACACCTTTGCAACCTTGAACATGTTAAATAGGTGCAACAAAACTAGCATATTTTTCTTGAATGAATCGATGCTAGGTTGGATTGTATTGAGCGCCACTTTTGGTGTGATTCTGCTACCCCTCCTCCTCGAAGGTCTAGTGCCAAGGATCTGGCACAGATCACCTCATCAGACTCTTCATTTATGTTATGTTTTCTTATAGGCCTTTGTTTTGGGATTTGACAGGTGACACTCTTGTCATGCTTAAGTTGCTAATGTTATTATAATTTTGGAACAATTACTATATAAGTAGGTGGTCAAAAATACCTTGTTGCCCTCTAGGCAAGTTGAGACCATCTATTAAAAAATATGCTTATGATAGATAAATAAGTAATATACCTGGATAAAATAATAAAATGATTTTGTAAAATAATTTAATATCAACCTAACAAAAATGTATATGATAAAGTAAATACTATTTTATTATTTTGTGAAACAATTCAGTATCAACCTAAAAAAAAATCATATGATAAAGGTAAATACTATTTTATAGACATTTTAAACCAGTTACATTCTACGTTCGTTAACTATGTTAAATTATAAAAACGACGTTAACCATGTTAAATTATAAAAAGGATAAAAATCTATTGAGGTGAAAAAATAAAATTATGATAAACAAAATTTAATAAATATTTAATAAGTGGTTTATTAATATTTATATTTAGCATAAAATATAAATATTCAATTAATTAATTTTTAGTAGATAACGCATGCTAGCCCCATACTTTTTGCAATATTATGATAAAGTTTAAATGAGCCCCGAAAAAAAACAGAAAAATCTATTCAGGGAAAAAATAAAATTATGATAAACAAAATTTAATAAATATTTAATAAGTGGTTTATTAATATTTATATTTAGCATAAAATATAAATATTCAATTAATTAATTTTTAGTAGATAACGCATGCTAGCCCCATACTTTTTGCAATATTATGATAAAGTTTTAATGAGCCCCGAAAAAAAACAGAAAAATCTATTCAGGGAAAAAATAAAATTATGATAAACAAAATTTAATAAATATTTAATAAGTGGTTTATTAATATTTATATTTAGCATAAAATATAAATATTCAATTAATTAATTTTTAGTAGATAACGCATGCTAGCCCCATACTTTTTGCAATATTATGATAAAGTTTTAATGAGCCCCGAAAAAAAACAGAAAAAACCAATTTAAATGAATGTGAATTAAATAAATAAATTTATTTCTTAAAAAAAATCCATAAGATAAAGCTTCACATAAATTTATTAATTTTTTAAGATTTTGGTTATTAAATTTTTTTTAAATGTAGTTTAATTTATATACAAAATAATTTTTTTATGATATTATTTTAGTTAATTTTAATCAAAATTTGGCAAACATTTTTAAAAATTTGAGTTTAAGTTGTTTAATTTGTAAAATTTAAGTTACCCAAAGGGTTTTTAGAGTTTTGAATCGATTTATGCATTCAAAAATGCAACAAAAAATGACATTCTTTGATGCCATAGCATGGTATTTTCTCTAGAGACCTCTAGATTTGTTGCTCCACTTTCAGGAACCACAAAATTGTTGCACCCATCAACAATAGTGCGACCTTGCAGCTTGTACAGAGTTCCAATCCGAACTCCCCACATCAATATCAGTGCTCCCCGAACCATCTTCCAGGTATCTTTCTCGAACACTGTTTTTACACCTACATCATCCAGCTTGCTCACAGAAATCAGATTTATGGCTAATGCAAGAATATGCAAAACACCCGGAAGTGTTCTAATCCTTCCACCTTGCAAATTCAAATTTACTATTCTGCGACCAACGATTCTAGCCTTCCTATCATCCCCTAAGAAGACATCACCACCATCATATTTCTCATATTCGCAGAACCACTCTCTATGGGGAGTAAAGTGAAAGGATGCACCTGAGTCAATCAACCATGCCTCATGATCTACATGTGTACTTGAAGAAGAAGCCAAGTACACATCCCCACCTTCATGTGAGGTGGTTTTCACCTCTGCAGAAGGAACATCATCAGATCCCTTTCCTTTGTCAGGAGATTTATATTTACAGTCCCTTTTGTAGTGCCCTTCCTTTCCACATTTCCAACACACCTTTACAAGTTTTCCTAGAGATTTAAATATCCTTCTAGATTTTGATCTCCTACTTAATGACTTATTTTTGTTTCTATTCTGGGACCGTCTTCGTACAGACAAGGAATCACCATTCTGGCTCTCCATGTTTTTCCTTCTCATCTCCTCTATAAAAAAGGATGAGACTATTTCAACAAACTACAAGGCAGTTGCATTGCTACCTATTGCAGTAACCAGACTATCCCACGAATCTGGTAGAGAACACAACAAACTGATCCACTTATCTTCATCTGAAATTTTAATGTCAACAGATAATGCCTGACTTACCACAGTATTAAATGTGTTCATATGCTCTGTCACTAGGTCTCCATCTTTCATCCTCGGGTTATACAACCTTTTCCGTAGGAACAATTTATTCACCAAAGACTTAGATTGGTACAAAGCCCCTAACTTGTCCCACAAATCCTTCGTTGTGGCTTCCTCCAATACATTCAGCAATACTGAATCTGAGACGCATAATCATATTGTGCTCTTTTCCCTCCGATCCAACTTCTTCCATTCTTCATCAGACACTCTCGTTGGTTTAGTACCTGAATCTATCGTGACCCACTGATCTTTATCCACCAACAGATCCTCCATCTTGAGTTTCCACAACTTAAAACTTTGACCATTAAATTTCTCAATCTCTATCTTTCCACTACTCGCCATCTTCTTTCACCACCTGCAGATCTCCCACTAAATAGGGTCTACCACAAGCCCAAGAGAAACCCTTGAGCAACAAAGGCGTCCGCTTGAAGCCAAAACACCTCTGATACCAAATTTAGGTTTTAACCCCATACAGAAATTACCTGCATAGGAATTCTGAAACACGGAAAATAACAATAGTGAGAGCATAACACATAAACCAAATATACTCAAACATTTTCACCTAGATCCCAAAACCGGGACTACCATATTGATTTTTCATTATATTCCTTTCAATGTTACAATACATATATATACATGCTGAAGCATCCATAACCCCAATCCATTAACCCTGGATTAGAACATAACCATAATTCCCTTGACCAGATCTACAAAATACCATGGACCAAAAACCATCGTGCCCAAAACCATGGGCGAAAACCATGCACAAAACCATAGGTAGGTCCGCCCACCTAATGTAGGGTCCAAAAAGAAAATTCCCCGGGGTGCTGTGCCAGATCTCGTAAAGGGGGGCTAACTGCCCCCCTCAAACCCCCTGTGACCCCCTCACTGTGCATCGACGAAACGAAGGGGGGGCTCCCCCCCCCCCCCCCCCCCACCTTCTAACCCCCCTGTTAAACTAGGGGAACTAGTCATGGAAAGAATATAACACAAACAAACAAACCTTCTTGATTTTTTACAATCACTAAATACAATTAAGCACTTGAACGATGTCCTAATTATACATAAATTAGTTGAATAAATGCCCAAAAGACTATTTTATAATATCGATAGATATGATCTTCCTGGTTTGTTAACAGATAGTAATCATTACATAAAACCTTAGAGTAAATGTTATTAATAATTGGAACAACGTCCTAATTGTATTTCGATTCACGGAATAAATTCTTATGTTTACTAGGAAGAGAGCTTTTGTTAGTCATAACATTAAGCATTAATTAAATTTTCGATATATTTGCTAATATCTAGCAACGAGGGTTCTATTATTCGTAAAATTGAGCCTTAATTAAATTTTTTTATTTTTGTTGATCCATGTCACCGAAGGTTGATTGAATCTATGTAACATTTCACTAAAATATTTCCATTGTACGAGGAAATGTGTGAAAGAAGTATGCAGAGGGAGGATGATTGAATCTATCTAACATTTCAATTTGCCAAAACATTGCCAGCATACAAGGCAATGTGTGGAAGAAGTATGTGGAAGGACAATGATTGAATCTATGTAACATTTTGGCAAAATGTTTACAAACGAGGAAATGTGTAGAAGAAGTGTGTGAATTAAAAGAAGTGTACTAAATGGATCCACACATCATTTCAATTTTCTATGACAAATACTAGCTGCAGAGACTTGTGCACCTTCTTGACTTGTTTACAAATAATGTTATTAAGCACTCAACTATTGTACTGATTACACATCGATTCACCAAGTAATTGCTGAAAATGCTATTTTAGAATATCGATAGATAAATTTTATTAATATGTGTCAGAGTAAATGCTATTAACCAGTTGAGCGATGGTCTGATTGTGTGTTGATTCACTAAATAGATATCAATAGTACTATTAAGCCTTAATTAATTTTTTATGTTAAGTGTGGAGTCAGTATATGTCACTGCAGGTATTCACATCTACACAAACAATTTTATCTTAACACATTTTTGTCATATATGGTTTCCCTATGCATTTGTCCTCTTTTGCATATTTTGGTTCTAAATGCTTCGAACAGTTTGTGCATCACCTGATGGCCACTACCATTATAAAGCACTGATGTTTACTAGCAATCCTTGATTCTAGAGGTATATGGTTTGATGTGTATAAATGATATGGATAACATTATTGTGTTTGGCCCGTGTTGTTTTGGGCGATATGTCATTGAATAGAGTGAGGAAATGTGGACTAAACTATGTGAAGGTGGATTTCATTGTGCTTAGTACAGAGGTGCGGAGGAAAGCTATGCAAAAATCGAAAGTGTGGAGGCCAAAATAACAAGAAATTGTAAAACCCAAGAATTCTTGCATAACGACAAAATACAAACCTCACACAAAAAACACAACCTTAATCAATTAATTAACATTAAATGTATTGCCTTCTAGCTATTAATTTTATTTATATACGTATTACTTATATAAAAATGATTTAAAGCATTAAAAAAAAAGTTCCTAAATAAAAAGTACAACTCATCAACAACTTACGCTAATTTCCATATACCTACTTTAACATCTATTATTTATTAGTGTTTATCATTTATTTTTTATTAATGTTTTTCACTTGTTATATCCAATTTCATAGATAACATTTATGTGAAGAGATGAATCGTCTAACGTAATATATGAATAGGTTGTATTTACATAATCTCATAAAACTTTAAAATTGACTACAATATTATAGATTAGGTAATATGTATCATGGCTCTCTACAGAGTGGATGCTTTTTGTACTAAAAGCCCACGAAAAAAGACTAATTACATAGTGAATGCTTTGGAACAGCAAAGCTCACGAGAAATTGGTCACAATTAAGCGCTTGTGACTAGTACGAATCAAAATACAGTCAAATCAGGGAATCTGCCTCTTTTGTAAAGTATATCATCACATGCTTTGGTGTAGATCCGGTGAACTATCATTGGTTTCCCAAGGATAATTTGATGCTGAACTTTGGTTAGGATATACCATTCTAAGTGTTCTCTCATATACTCTTGGAGTGAATAATTTATTCTATGAAATGGATCCCACTCCTTGACTGTCATTTCTTTGATCGTCTTATAGATGCTATGAAAACATTCCCCAATATTATTTTCAAAACATTTTTCTTTCATAATTTTCATGATATATTGGGTCCATAGCGGTCCTGCTTACTCCATAATCTGTCCACCAATTCTGAAACCACTGACATTGTTGATTTCGTTGGGATGCTACCAGCATACTAAATTTCAGCTTTGTATAATGGGTCTCCTCTTTATCATCAACATTTAGGAAGTCCCACCATAGCTTCTTGTAGTCTGCAAAATCATAAACGGTGTCAGGAAAAATTACCCTAGGATCATTTCTGGGCCACCTGGCACATGGTTGGACAAGGAATTGTCCTGGTTCATTCTACAAATCTCTTGTCCGGTAGAAACAATAGTAGCTTTCATAAACTCCTGTACTGCGGCCTCCATGGTACCAAATGCCGGCAATATCATGAAAATTTTGTTCTAGGACCCGACGAGCAGTCCTAGCGTCTGCTTTTGCTTTGTCATATATCATATCATGGATCCATTTTCTGCCCTTAGGGTAGACTTTTCTTTCAGGTACATAGTGTTGTAGGTCAGTGTGAGGCTGCAAATTTGCATCAAGGACTTTTGTATTCCGCAGTTGCCATGTGGGTCTCCAGTTATTTTTGTATGTTTCCCAGTCTTGGTCGTCTGGGATGGTTCTCAAAACTTCTTGTTTTCGCTGCTGGTCCCACTCGGTAATAATCATCATGACATGATCTTTTTCTTGTATATATTCTCTGCTCAAAAAATCAGGCAAATTGTTTTCTTTCCCTTTAATATGCTCTACTTGAAAATCAAAATTTGCGAATAAAGCTTGCCACCTGGCAAACTTAGCTTCTCCAGCCTTTTTGATGTTCTTTGTAAGGACTTTCTGCAGGGCAGATGCATCAGTTCTCAGAAGAAAAGACTTATTGATAAGATAAACGTCAAATTTGCTAATACAGTTCCATGCTGCTTTTACTTCTTTCTCAATAGTGGAGTAATTTAACTCTGCTGGATTCCAAAGTCCGGAAGCAAACTGGACAACTTGTTCATCTTTCCCAACTTTTTGCTTTAATACTCCTCCCCATCCAACATTACTTGCATCTGATTCAACAATTTTGTAGGCAAGATCATCAGCAACATAGAGAATGGGCAAAGATTTTACCTTTGCTTTGATGTTCTGAACAGCTTTAGTGTGGATTTCAGTCCATTCTGGGGGATCCTTCTTCAGCCTTTTGTTTAGCAATCTTCTGTCAGTGGCACAGTCTTCATAAAAATTGCTAACATAATTTAAGCAACCCAAAAACCTTTGCAGTTGAGTTTTGTCCTTTATGACATCTGGAAATTTATCTGCAAATTCAATTGCATGTTTTTGCAAGGAAATTTTCCCATTGCAGATCGTATGGCCTAAGAATTTTATAGAAGTTTGGAAGACTTCTATTTTCTTCTTACTAAGCACTAGACCATTGTGCTTGACCAGATTTCTAAAAATATTCACATGCTTGAAATGATCATGAATATTTTTAGAGAAAATGAGAACATCATCAATATATACAATCAGCCAATCAAAATATGGCTTGAAGATATCATCCATTACCTTTTGGAACTTTGATGGAGCATTTTTGAGTCCAAAGGGCATGACATTCCATTCGTAATGTCCTGCTGGGATGCTGAAAGTTGTCTTGAACTTATCCTTCTCAGCAATGGCCACCTGCCAAAATCCAGCCTTCAAATCAAATTTAGAAAATATCTTGGCACCTGCAATTCTTCTGATCAGATCCCCTTTGTGAGGGATTGGGTAGGTGTCATCAGCAAGGACTGAATTGAGAGGCTTATAATTTATGACCAATCTGGGAATGCCTCTGATTTGTTCAGCTCTTTTATTAACATAGAATCCATAGCAGTTCCAGGGACTGTTGGATTCTCTGATCAAATTTCTATTGAGGAGCTGTTGGATTTCTTGTTGGCAAAGATCTCTGTATTCTTTGCTCATAGGAATAGCTCTACTCTTACAAGGCTTTCCAGTATACCCCTCCTTATAAGGTAGTTCTATAGTGTGCTGCTTTCTGTGCCAGAAGGCATTTGGTTCTTCTGAGCAGCATTCTTCTTCAATTTGTGTCTTCAGTTCTTCAATTTTCCTTTTGGTCTGTGATGAATTGAGCTGTTCTTCTACTTTTAAAGTAGATTTTAGATCCTTTAGATCAGATAGTCGAGCTTCTGCTTTATCCAAATTTTGTGCTGCCTGGACCATTGTGGAAACTCTGGGATGTGAAATATAAGGAAGCTCAATTTTCTTTCTAGGACCCTTTGATGTGGGAACAGAAATAAAATATCCAGCCTTTCCATTCTTGAGTCTGAGAGACCCATGTGGTTCTACTGCTGCTAGGAAAACATTTCCTAATATACAATCTACTGGTATATCTGCAACTGCAAATTTTAAGTAGATACAGTGTGTATTAAAACATATTGAGGCTTCTGGTACTTCATATTGCAGTCTTTTATTTCCTAGGCCAACAACTGTCCTTTCTGCAGCAGCCCAATATTTTGCTGGGATATTTTTCATGTTAAGAATGTTAATATCTGCTCCAGAATCTAAAAGTGCAATCATTTTAAAAATTTGGCCTTTTATGCAGACATTAATTCTTACATGGTGTTGCTGGTAAGAGATAGTGAGCAATCTCATATCTCTAAATCCAAAATTTGGATCTTTCATTCCTTCAGCAACCATTACTTCTGAATTTGTGTCATGATGACTAGTGTCCCATGCATAGTCATCTTCTTTTTCCATCTTCTTCCCCTTCTGTATTTCTGCAATTTGTGTTTTCATGGCAGAAATATCTGCTTTGAGATTATGAATCTCTCTGCTGACTTCTCCCAGAGTAAGTGATCTTACTCTGCCTGGTTTTTGATGATGCATTTGAAATGATTTTGTATTCTTTTCGTAAGATGCATCAATGAATAAGGGCTTCTTACCTGATTCTTTGGAAGCTTTGGATTTGAGCTGATCTGTAAATGCTTCAATCAGGCGAGCTTTCATATCTCCTTCCTCCATGGCTCTAATCTGGGACAAGATTTTTAATTCATCTTCTTCTGTGGCAGCCATGAGAACTTTCTCTTTTTGAGGCTTGGGCCTCATCTCTTCTTCTTCTGCACTTGATTCACTGAAATAGTCAGAGTCTGAATTATATTGAACATGGCAAGCACATTCTTCAGGGTCTGAACATAGGCATCCTGAAGAACTAGATTCTGAGGAGCATTGTTTCATATATGCATGTAGTTCTTCTACTGAGGAAGAACTGAAAGAATCATAAGAAGATTCCTCGAGTTGGTGTTGCTGAGCAATACTTCTAATAGTCACATTCAGGCACCCTTCTGTTTTGTGTGATCGAGAACCACATTTCATGCAAAGCATTGGTTCTCTTCTTTCTTGTTTGACTTGTTTGTCCTTCTTAGCATAGGCTTCAGATTTCTTTCCTCTGTTAAGCTTTGATTCTTCACCTTGAGGACATCTAGAAGTTGTATGTCCATTCTGCCCACAAAGCCAACAAGTGATATTGTTCCATTTTTCTTGCTTATGAGAATGCAGATGTATATCTGATGGATTATAATAATGTGTTTTTGGAACATATCTGTAATATCCCTTTTTCTTTTTGGATGTTTGACCCTTACTTTGTCCGGGATATTTTCTCCTTGTTTTTGGATAATTTCTTTTATTCTTATAAAAGATTTCTTTGAATTCCCTTTTAGCTCTTTTCTTTGCTTTTCTTCTTTTTACCAGAGGATCATCTACTGTTAGTCCATATTTGCTGCAAATGGACTTTTTATCTGGTAATCTGGAAAGCTTTTCTAGAGATTTATTTACCTTTGAGCTTGTGCAGAGACTTACCAATGTCTTTGTGATGAGAGAATAAATCTCACCCCATGTATATGACTCAAAAGGTAATTAACTTAAATATTTTTAAGTGTGAAATATAATTCAATTTAATTAATATTAAAAAAAAAATCTACAAATAAATCAAATTTATGTAAAGTGAAAATCAACGTTAAAGAATCTCGTTGTGCAGGAATAAACCACCATATTGCCATGTTGAAAAATCCAAATGCTTGAAATGACAGTTTTTAGCCGTAATTTTTTCCTTTTTAGCCCGAAGGCATAAGAACGCTACTTTTTAAGAATATTCACTCATTACCAAGCATGAAAGGTTAGTGTTATTTTTCTTCAAAGAGGTAATGCATAATAATGTTATGTAATTTTAAAATATTATAAACTTGTATTCGTGGTTTATAATGTGCATGGTACCACTTTCTTATCTTCTCATTGTGATGCAGTTGTTTACTAGATAGCTTTATTTGTATTCAAGTAATTTTACCTAAGTAATATAATATCAATTACTAAAGCACATTGTATGGTATATAATTTAAAAAAAAAAACTGGAATTGTCATTATGTTTATTAGTCCCTGCCATCTGGCATCCGGCAGGGACTATAGTAACCGTTCGGAGGGGAGATAGCATTAATTCTCCGAACAAAACACTCCCTGGTGAGCGATCATGCGTCGTTAATCCAAAGTTTTTAGTCCCTGCTGTGCGGTCATGCGCGCACAAAACCAAAGTTCGATTCTGCGTTGAACGATTGCGATCTTATTTGGCCTCTTCCCGAGGCGGAAGAGGCCCGACCTTAGGTTAATTTGCAAGTTATCCCTAATTTCAGTATGCCTGACCGTTAACTGTTAGCGTTAATGCTAGCATTAATTTGTTAGCGGCTTCGTTATTTCCTAAACTATATCCTGATTTCGTAAACTATATCCTAAGGTCGCAGGGTATTAACAGTTGGCTACAGATGGCTGTGTGCATGTCCTCGTTGGCTACAGATGGTTTTGTGCATGTCTTCTTGTGTTGTCTACTGAACGGGACACCAACATAATCTTAACCTTTGTTAAAGAGCTTAAATTCCAGTGGGCGCCAATCAACTTCATCTTCTTCATCTCATCCAGACCCCTACCGTCTTAGCTTACAGTCCCGCCTCCGGAACAATGGGAGAACTGGTCCATATCCAAGCAGAAGCAGTAGGAAGCCTCTGTGCTAAAGTGGAAGCATAGACCTCGGAGGTAGCATAAACATGGGAGATACCCACACGTATTCTGGTGTCAAGGTTGACGAAGGCGCACGAGATGAACTCTGGTGTAAAGCTTGATGAAGGCGCACGAGATGAACTGAGCGGTAGATGTAAACACTGATCGGTCCGTCGTATCGAAGTGCAACTTCAAGTTGCAGTGTTTCCATATTACTGTATCTTCAGACTTGGGTCAACGACAAAGGGGAAGGGGATTGTCGATGCCAACTGCGGATGGGCTGCCCCTGGTTCATAGCATTGAAGGGGCTTGCTTGAGAATATGAAGCAAGGGAAGGGGCAGACCCGAACCAGGCAAAGAAGGCTTACCTAGTGGGGTTACCACCGACCTAAGGCATGGCAGACCAGATTCAAGTACTCTAGAGGACTACTTTCAAGATGATGTTATGGAGCAAAACCCTTGAATCATTCAGGGTTTCGATCTGACCAATGTATAGGACCTCTGAATTGCAGAGTCGCCGCAAGGGAAAAGATGTCCTTCGAGATATGCCTGCATGAAGTGGTTTTATACTGTTTAGTCTAAATTTAATTTTACTGGAAGTAAAGAGTTACCGTAATTCCAGAGTTACCGTAATTCAATTGTTCCGCACACGTTCATATTTCTATTGTTCTATATGCCCACTTCAGGTGAGCGGACTGTGAAAATTGTAAATGTTGTGGTATCACATAGTGCTTGTATTTGTGTGAGTGTAAACAGTGGGAAGTAATAAGGATTTCAGTTAACTGTCTGAAGGTTACCGTTAGATAATCGTAGTAAAAAAACAATTTTTAACATTTTTAACGTGTATTTTTAATAATTTACTATGTTTTTTTGGATTTTATTAGTCTTTGACAATAAGAGATTTCAGTTAACTGTCTGAAAAACAATTTTTAACATTTTTAAAGGCTGCTGGGTTTGTCGAGGGCCTATTGGCTGTTGGAGGGATGCTGAAATGTAGTTCAATTCTCACCAACCTGCCATCCATCTCTTTTCCCACCTCAGGTATCCACACATATACAAATGATACAAGGTATCCATAACAGGTCTTTCGTAGACTCGTGGTTGTCTAATAATGCGCATCTGAAAAAGAGCTTCAACTGTGAGTATAAATTTATTGTCTACACATATTAATTAGCTCTTACTAATATGCTTCTCTTCCCAAAGATCCATACTATCTACTCTGCCAGTATTTCTGAATACGAGAGGACTCTTTGAGAAAAAGCTTCCCCTTTAAACTGGGCTAATTCTTCCTCCAAATACATAAAAATCTAAAATATATATATACATATGTATAATCTTATTTAATTTTTAGACACTTTAGGTTTTTTTTTTAATTTACTTCAATGTCTTATTTATTAATTTTATAGAACTCACTCAGAAATTTGCAGTTTTATTTTTTTGAAAAAATATCCTTGTATCACAATATATCTCTTTAGTCCACGACTTCGTTGGGATATTTGACTACTGCATTTACAGATAATCATATGGTTGTGTACCAATTTCGCTCTATATTTTCTGACTCCACGAAATGAAGATGCTGACACTCGGTATTTTTCTTTGCAGGCTTTATCTCAATGTTTTGGTTTCTTGTATATATTTCACAGATATGGATTACTGTTTTAAAACTTCACAAATAGCTTGTTTCCACATCGTCGTTGGGAATTCATGCCATAGAGTTATTTTATTCTGAAGAACATTTTTCACAGGAAATCTTCCATGTGCAGGCTTTCTAAATCTTGTTAGAAATGCAATTGCAATAATTGGCTGCCTGCATTATTGAATATCACAAATTTTCAGTGTTCAGTGTACATAGATGTTCATACGCATTCTCTTATGCATCGGTTTCGACTCATGCGTGTGTGACAGAAGAATATTTCAAGTAAACCATAATTCAAAAACACACTCAGCCCAACCTCTGAGGGCTCATGGATTCCCTAACACTGATCCCTATTCCCTAACACCCACTAACAATAGGGATCAGAAGACCTTTGTTCTCGGTTTACCCGACTCGGCGTCCACCGTGACTGCTGAAAATGCAAAAGAGTTTCGGACTGATAACATTGATCAAGGATTTACACCCGCCATGTATTCATCATGTGGCTTGAAGAAGACCTATTTCTGGGCAGAGGAGTAGCATCACTTGGTGCAAGTTTGATTTCAACGATGCTGTATACAGAAGCTGCATTTTGCTTCTTAAAAACTCAGTTCATTGTTTTACTTCACGCAGGGACTCGCTGCGTCGCAGCTCCCCTTGTTTAAATAAATGTACTTGTTTTTTTTGTAATGGTAGTAAGTGTAAAACTTAAGTGCATTTTTCGTAAAAGTAAATATGATATCAATTATTAAAACATATTAAAGTCAATATAACATTAATTATTGAAAGCATATTGTATGGTATATAATTGGAAAAGAAGATTGGAAATATCATTATGTTTATTTGAATCATTATAATTATAGTAATGGTAACATTATATATATATATATATATATATATATATATATATATATATTCAAAATAACAATGATAAAATAAAAAATTGGTTTTAAATATTTTAATTTATTTGTGTTATTTTGTTGGAAATAATGTTTAATATAGATAGGGCGAATCATTATTAAGGCTAATTTCAATTTTTATGTTAATTTATATTTTTATTCAAAGATGGTTTTCATTATGTGAGCAACCATATCATACCATGTGCAACGAATGAATAGCTCAGCTGATAAACACATATACCATGACCAACAACTAATATGACACAACAGATTTAACGTGGAAACCTAAAAGGGAAAAACCACCAAATCTTGTTTGTTATTTGATGTAAATATGAGCTCATACTCTATTACATCAATTTCTTTATGGCAAACCACTCATAGGAAGCACCAACTCCATTTGATTGTTTGTTAGCTCCCACTAGTCAAAAGTACCAACTCTCTTCTTATGGAGACACCTGATGAGCTTATCATGAAGCACCAACTTCATGGATTTATGGAAGCGTCCACTTGTAGGAGACACTGACCTCCAAGCTCTCCTTAGATACCCACTAGATGGAAGCATCAACTCCCTAGTTTGCAATCTCTAATGCACACTCAATAAGGAAACTAATACTCGTTGTAAATGACAACATATATGCCTATTTTTAGCTCTTCTTTCAACAACTGGGCCCTTTTTTCCGCTCAATGGCCTTAACTCATACACAACCCTCTTTGCACTCTACAATAACCCATCATTCTCAGCCCTCTTGCGTTTTGAACATTCTTCTCTCAACCTTCTCTTCTGCATAGGCACACTCTCAACCTCTCCTCAGAAACTCACTCCCACATAGAGCTCTCTACCCAACTCTACACTCTACAATGTTGTAATCCCCCCTTGCTCAAGTGAAATCCATGTTTTTGTTCCTCCACTGCACCGAGAATAATGCTGACCATTTTGTCATCCACATTTCCTAAGAGCGAGTACTTCAGCATGACTCTCCATATTTCTATTATGTCTAATTACATGAAAAATGTAACTATATTAAATCAGCTAATAGGCACGTGCATGTTTTTCCATACTGAGAATTGATTCTCTATCAAACTGTGCACATTAACAAAGCCGTCCATGCATATTAATTGTGCACGAAACTCATATTGTACTTGAAGCATGGCTCTTTTGGTCTGTGATCAGATCTTCTCCACCCAACCATCTTTTCCATTTATTTTTTCATAGCGTGCAAGGAATATTAGAGGTGGCTTGTTTTCTTTGAAGATAACCTCCATTAATTCATTA
Source organism: Pinus tabuliformis (assembly GCA_031772625.1). Lineage (NCBI taxonomy): Eukaryota > Viridiplantae > Streptophyta > Pinopsida > Pinales > Pinaceae > Pinus > Pinus tabuliformis. The sequence goes on from CM062806.1 coordinate 685,484,146, forward strand.
TGTACATCATAGTCCTTGGCTATCTTGATCTAGAGCTCTTGTAAATTGCTATTGACTCCAATTATCAACTCAAGATACCAACCCATTTCATGCCACATTATCCACAATTTTGGTGCAATACCACATATGGAAAACATGTCAGTTATGGAGGAACCCTGCTATTGAGCTACTGACTCATCCATGCATTTGAACTCCAAATCCCAAGCCTCATATGTATGCATCTCTCATTCCTACACCCCGCAACATTTTGCATATAGCCCAAAGTGTGTACGCTCGCAATTCTTTTTCATCATAAATAGCCCATAGGCCCATGGTCACAATAACACACGAAACCTTTGCAAAAAAAACCCTTGTTGCATCTTCCATCATTCGATGAAATTGTTAATTTTTGGAAAAAAACTCTATCTCTTGGACCTGTTAACGTGGCCAAAACTCTCATTGTGCTTTTTTTTTCCTCTTGGATGAGCCCTCCATGCTTATGTGTTCTATTGTTCTACCCACAACATGTGTTAGCTAATCAAAACCCTGTCAAGATGACTTGTCTCTACCATCACATCCCGACACTTAGTCAACCCAGAGACACCTCCCTGTGTTCTTTTCAAACCTTCTAGGGCCACGCCTCTGAATGACATGTCCTAGTGGGACCGTTGTGGCTCTTATGAACCAATCAATTGTAAGCCAAGATGGGCTGTAACTGCAAATATAGTGTCTTCATGTCGCATAACCTAGTTAGCACAAATATCCCTCTTTGCAATCTTCTAAAACCTTCCCAGGTCAAGTCTCTAGGATGATGTGTCAAGGTGGGAATGACCAATGCACATTTGGAGCAATCAATGACCAGCCAAGGTTAATTGTACTCCACATGTGGATGGTGCCTAGTCAGCTTGGACGGTTTTGCTTGTTGCACTTTCTTGACCTTCTGGGTAGCCCTTTTGGGATGACATCAGGCTTACATCATCAATGCCACGTGGTGCCTCCCGAGTGGTGGCACATGTCAGCTGGATTTAGCCTCTTTGACGACCTAGAAATGTTGAATTTTCCTACCATGTGTCCTCTATTCTGTGCTGCCATGTCATGCTGACATCATCCCATGCTTATGACATCTGGGAACTCCTCTAATGTGTGCCTTTGAATCCTTCTAGGGTACTCCCACGCTGGATGATGTGGCACTTTGAACCACCTCATGCAGACTTCCACTAATCAAAACCTTTGCCACCTACTTTGTTGTTTAGTGGATTGGCCATGCAATTCTGGGCTTACATCATCTTGAAGCCTCACCTTTGTGCGCACTTTGAACCATCTAGGGTCAACCTGCCAGGATGAATTGTGAATTGGGCCCTTTGCTAGCCAATAAAAACTTGATTCATGACTATTTTCAGAGCCACATCTACCCCTTTGGGTTTTTTTTATTAACCACTCTGCCACATTTGACCACACTACCGAACTTACTTGCTCTAAACTAAACTTCCACCATCATTAGCTCTGCAAATTTGACTTTGGGGCATTGGCATTTGACTGGCATCGAATCTTGACCGAGGAGGCCAATTGAAGACTTCCACATAGCGTTGTAAAGATACTTTTGAGCACCATCCAACTATGCCACTTGCAAAAGCCTCTAAGCTAATCTCTTGAGACAAAAATGACTTCAAAGTCTGAGATTCTCCCTGAGCTCAACAAACCATGCACATCAATGTTTCTACCCCAGTTTCCATCATGGTTAGCCCAATTGACATCAATGCTAACTTGATTAACATCAATTCCAACACACTTGCTACCATGAGCAATCCTGACAATGCCAATTGTGCATCATCATTTATTTTTTTAAATGGAGTTAAAAAATTACACAAACAGAATATAAAGAAGTTATAAGAGTAACCATGTTGAATTCCAATCTATTTTTTTATTGATAATATATAAGTCTACTTAGTGAAAAACATTTATTTTTTTAAACATTGTAAGTTATTTGTCTTACTATTTTTTAACTTGATTCCAAATATCATTGTTAACCAAATTAAGGTATAGGAAATGTATATTGAATTTGTTTAGTAATGAAATGCATGTTTAATTTGGTTAGTTATGATCTAACATCCTCTATTCAAAAGCATGAGTGGTTAAGTGTACTTGATATTTTTCTCAGTAGGTGTTTTGAAATGTCATGGAAGGATTATGCTAGACAAATTACAATGGTACATATTCACATTACATAGGTTTTAGATGAGTTGGTTTGGGTATACAATCAAGTTGGAGATGAGATACTTGTCAATGTGTGCTACAAACAATAGACCTCTAGATTTGTGGAGAAGAAGTTATGGAAAATCAAAACCCAACCATAACATATCTTATTCATGTGGTTGGTTATAAGGGATAATGTTGTAAGATGGGGGGCCTTGTAAATGAATAATACGTTAGGTCCTAGTATACATTCCTCGTGTAGGAAAGATGGCGAGTTGATGTCATCTTTTTTTATATCTTTTTCTTTCTCTCAAAAACTTTGGTTAGAGATTAAAAGAATGATGGATAAAAGTGTTCTTTGGTGCAAGGACATTATCTCAAACTGCTTCCATGATTGGTTTCCCAAAAGATATTTACATTCTGTCAATTTGATACCTTTATTTGTATTATGGAAAATACAAATAACTTGAAATGGAATTATTTTTTAGGGTATTCCATATTGCAAGATAACTTTTATGTGTAAGTTGGCATTAGGATGCAATTGTATAAATATCTTATAAAGTATGTGATGGTGCAATCAAGCGCTCATCACTTTATTGACAATGGCATCTCATGGGATTATTTTGATGGAACTAGCCAAGATGGGGATATGTCTTATAACTAAGCTTTTACCATTTTCTTGTCACATTCGCACTTTCTTAAATTCAAATCCAGCTTGGGGTTTGGCACAAAAAATGAGGGTGAGATTTTAGTGTTTCTTTATGTATTGAAGATGGCAATGGGAAGGCATATTATGTGGTTGTATGATTTTAGGGATTCATTGCTAGTCATCAATTAAATGTGTGAATTATCACATGTGAATAATATATCTCTAGTGGCACTAGCATAACAACTCAAAGATGTATGTATTCAATTTGATCATATCTATTGTGAATAAAATGAAAGGGAAAAACATCTCTCTAAAGATGGACTACTTGCGGTTGCTTCATTTTATATTTAGCATGAGGAGGTGGATGGAAGAGAAATGACTAGTAGCTAAGGGAACTTGCTGGAATTTTAATATGTTGTAGCTTTGAGATTTTCTTACTGATTTTTTTAATTGGACACCTACATATGATCTAAATTCATAACACTTATGATTTTACGATGTTTTTTTTTTGTGAAGGATTGGTTCAAGGTAAAAATATTCTAGTCTTGGTTTTGGATACAATAATGACACCTAAAGCATGTATTTTGGTTTTTACTAAAAGAGTTTCTAGTTCTAGTTTGAAGGCTCCCTAGATTGGTTTTCAGTTGTCACAAAAATGCCTGGAAAATATACTTTTGATTTTTTATTAGATAGGAAGTTTCTTTATTTTGGGGGCTGCAGGAGGATAAAAAAACTAAATTATAACACATTCACAAACGAAATATAAACATAATGCAAGGTACATTGGTAACCACATTAACTTGTAAAATTTTATTTCTAATGTAAATTAAATTTGATAATGAGCATGGTAAGGTGGCATGGCCACCCCCATGCATGCTTAAGCATGAAAGCATGTGTGTATACATCTCCCATGGCATACAAATCACACAATGGGAAATAAGGGATTCAAGATTGAGGGCTTCAAGGTTCTATCTGGAAAAATAATGAGGTTCAAAGAAAGGTGGCCTAGTTTGATGCATGGGCTAACTCCAAGGTGGCTAGAAACAACATGTTTCATCCATATTGGGGATTCAATTTGTGTTCTAAACATATAAGGTGTGTGTGCTATTATATTATTAGACTGACGTAGAGTGTGGGTTGTGTGGGGAAATTTGGTTGTTGCCTCAGTGAAGTTCGGGGATAAGAACACCTTCTCAGAAATGTAGATTATCCCTAGATGTTGACCCTCGTGGGTTGGACATTGTCAAGGTCACTAATTCGTAGGTCTCTTCTTTGGCTAGGCACTCTCGTCAGAACAAATTTTTTTTGGGTAACTGTGATTTTTCCTCCATTCTTACCATCTTGATGTTGGTATTGTGCTTGGTGTCTAGTTTTTTATTTTGAGTTTTTGTTTTGTGGGTGAATTCTAGAGTGTGAATCTCATGCTCACTTAGTATTTATATTTCTAGGTTAATTGTAAGCTTGGGGTCCTGTCTCAACTCTGGGGTAGTCTTCTATTTGCCAATTTCTTTAATTCATAATTTTTGGTCTTGTTGTAGTTTTTTCTGTTAGATTTTCCTATATAAATTGGATCATGCCCCTTGTAGTCCTTTTCACTATGATTTTGCTGAAAGTCTTGATTTTACATTACTTGATACCCAATTTCTTGCCACTAAACTAGTTAAATGTTGTAGCTAAGAGGTCAACCTTGTCTGTCAACAGGTGGCGCTAATGCATGAGGAGTTGTAGGGGGGGAAGGAGGATGTGGACTTGAGGGCCATAACAGAACCCAATATAACGACCAAAGGGCCATTGCTACCTTTTAGTAGGTTATTCCCCTAGGTATCCACGATGAAATTCGTTAAAATGAAGCCCTAATAGTCAGAGAAAGGCAAGGCTTGTTTGATTCAAATATTTTGGATGGATTTGGTCAATGGGTTCCTGACCCTCGCCATACCAAAGGAAGGAAAAATAAATAAATTATGCTCTCTTCTTAAATTGGCAAATGAAAACCTTGTTCAGAAAGATGTTACTGAAAAAACGAACAGAAATATACAACAACTTTGCCAACCTTGAAGATGTTAGACAAGTGCAACAAAACTAGCATGTTTTTCTTGAATGAATGGATGCTAGTTTGGATCATATTGAGTGCCACATTCAATGTGTTTCTACTACCCCTCCTACTTGAAGCTCTAGCGCCAAGGATCTAGCACTAATCACCTCATTAGACTCTTAATTTATGTTATGTTTTCTTATAGGCCTTTGTTTTGGGATTTGATAGGTGATACTCTTGTCATGCTTAAGTTGTTAATGTTATTATATCATGAAACAATTACTATATAAGTAAGTGATAAAAAATACCTTGTTTTTCTCTAGACAAGTTGAGACCATCTATTGAGAAACATGCTTATGATGAATAAATGACTAATATACCTGAATAAAATAATGAAATGATTTTGAAATAATTCAACATCAAATTAACAAAGATATATATAATAAAAATAAATACTATTTTATTGTTTTGTAAGGTAATTCAACATCAACTTAAAAAAAATGCATATGATAAAAGGAAGTACTATTTTATAGACCTTTTAAACAAGTTAAATTCGCTAACTATGTTAAATTATAAAAACGATAAAACTCTATTGAGGGAGAAATTATAATGATGATAAACAAAATTCGAATAAATATTTAATAAGTAGTTTATTAATATTTATATTTAGCATAAAGTATACATATTCAATTAATTAACTTTTACTAGATAACGCATGCTAGCCACATATTTTTTTGCAATATTATGATAAAGTTTTAATGTGCAAAAAAAATAATCAAACCAAAATAAATAAATTTATTTCTTAGAAAATTTCTATACGATAAAGTTTCACATAAATTATTATTTTTTTAAGATTTTAGTTCTTAAAATTATTTTTAAAAATGTAATTTATTTTATATATAAAATGATTTTTTTCGAGATAGTTTTTTTTGTTAATTTTAATTAAAATTTGGCAAAGTTTTTTAAAAAATTGAATTCAAGAGTTTTCAGAGTTTTGAATTTATTTATGCATTCAAAAATTCAACAAAAATTAACATTTTCTTGAAAAAATTTGTTTCTTAAATAAGTTAAACGAGGTCATTTTAAAGTGTATCAAAATTTTTAAGAATCATAATTAATATTACCAATAATAAAGAGATTTAATCCCTCTTAATGTTTAGTAGTTCCAAAATTAAAATGCATCTAGGTTGGTTTAATTTCCCTCTTTAAATAGGTTATATTCCACATAAATAACACAATTAATACTATGGGTTTACCTCGAATAATGTATAATTTTTATTTTAACTTGAAATTTTTTTTATTATTTTTATTTGTATATAATGTTTACTTTAACTACACAACAAAAATTGATTAAAAAATAAAACAATTTTTTATTTTTATTTTAACATAATTTTTTTTATTAATTTATTTAAACAAAATTAAAACGATGACCTTATATTAATTTTTTATTTTATTTTAATTTTAAACCTATTTTTATATATTTTAACGAAATCAAAATGTTTACAATATTTACGGCATATGAATATGACAAGACATTACAATAAAATAAAGTTTCATATCTTAAAATGTATTAAAATATTTCAAAAACTTACATTTAAAATTCTCACTGACAAGTTAAACTATAATAAAATATTCAACTCTAAGATATGCAATTCAGAGGATTATCTAATCAGATAACATTAATATTAATCACCAAACTAAATCATTCATATAAATATATATATATATATATATATATATATATATAACTTGTTTGAACTCGAGATATGGAATCGCGAGGATTGTAACTTGGGGATGCATGTCACACCACGATGTAGATGTGTCCATGCGGGTATGATTTTCGACATTACTAATTTTGTTGTATTTAATAAATTATCATGAAGAGTTGGTGGGTGGGCCAACCTCCACAGCGCTGGTAGAAATGCACTTTGCTTTGTTTACTCGAGAAGACTATTAACCAAAGACAAAAGAATGTTTACACAAAGAACAAGAACGAGAAGACTATTAACCAAAGACAAAAGAATGTTTACACAAAGAACAAGAATGACACCTTGCACTTACCCAGTTGTTGTCCATACTTCGTTCAAGTTTCCAAATGTCCTTTGCCACTTGTAGTCCCTCCTTATCTGTAGAAGTCACATGGGGTAAACATATACATTTGCGAGATGAAATGTTGTGGGTCAATTCTATGAAAGAACATTGGTGTGGGGATGGGAAACACAGGAGCCTACACATCTTTTCTTGATTGCACACTGAGTTAAAGTCAAGGATTATTGATGTTGGTTCTGGTTGTTTTTTCATGGTAGGTGGTAGTCACCTTTGACATGTCTTTTTCTTTAGAGAAAGAGTAGGTACAATGTCCCTTGAGATGTTTAGTAAGGACATTCATGCTAGGTTTCTGAGGGGTTTCTTACCAACTCTATTCATGGTTTTTGGACAACTTTTATGTATTTCATTAAAAGGGATGTGATTTTGTAAAAGGTGACCTCCTAAAAGGTAGCATTATGGGGTGATTCGGATATCCCATGCATCGAATGACTCATACCTAGCTTTTATGTATTTCATTAAAAGGGATGTGATTTTGTAAAAGGTGACCTCTTAAAAGGTAGCATTATGGGGTGATTCGGATATCCAATGCATCGAATGACTCATACCTAGGTTATTTTTGTTAGCAGGGTAAGTATTAATGTTTTTTTTTTGTCTTTCATATGACAAAGGTAGGATGATGATGGTGAATTTAGATATCAAAATTGTTTTTTAGTTGTTTGATAAAATTTCAAAATATAATATTTTTTATTTAAAAATTAATGTATAAAAATTTTAATTTTTTTGAAGGACTATAATTATTTAACGAAGGAAAAGTTAATTACAAAATTTTGAAATAGGTTATTATATTTTTGTGAGACTAGCTAGAATTTTAAGGATTTATAGTGTAAATAATTTAGTAGATATTGTTAATTTTTAAAATTCCAATTATAAAATGTTTTTTTTTTTTATAAAAGGAAATTCAAATGTTTAAGAATAAAATTTGTATAAATTCGGAAGTAATATTTTGTATTTTATAGGATTTGGACAAATTATTAAGAAAGAAGTGAGAATTGGAAAATATTATTTTGGGAAAAAAAACATCATAAATTACCTCAATTGCAAAACTTAACCTTTAAAATTTTTTCTTCTTGTGTTACTCCTTTATGGAGGGATACCAATTATAAGATAGACCCTTTAGTTCCTCCTTTTAAAGAATTTGTGTAAAGTAAATTATCTTCTCAGTTCCATCCTAAGACCCTCCCATCCTTCATATTCAAGTCTTTTATTGCAAAGACCTTGAAAGATACCAAAATTTCATGGCAAAGACATAAGTAGTCAAGCCAAGCATCTACTAATATATAGATTTAATTCATTGTGGCCAACTTATACAACAGCTACTACATGGATTATTGTGCATTGGGATAATGATAATTCTTTTGTGTTGAAATTTCCTCATTTTCTTTATTATCAACATAGAAGATCATATTTTAATAATCGAAATGAGATAATAAATCTAGGGTCATTCAACTATAGTCCTGAGAGTTCAACTTAACTACCATGCCCATCTTAATAACCTTAGTTTGGGTGAGGTTATCAAATTTCCCCACATATTTGTGGGACGTTAAAAGTATGACATAGATGAAAAATATTGTCAAGATAATTTTTAAAGTTGACTCTAAGCAAGTTGAAAGAGAACCATCGCCCTAGCAATAAATAATTAATCCAACCTAAGTTAAGGTCTTGGATAACACATCGTGATATAGTTTGGCAATTATTAATGGTCCTAGGTTTTAAATTATGAGAAAATGACACTTACATGTAGCACTAGTCAACCTTATAGAGGTTATTTCATTACTGATGCAAAAAATATTGGTCCTTCTGGGTGGGGGGGAACCTAAAAACAGTGGATTGGAAGGATAGGGCCATCAAAGAAGGAACTTTTATAAGCAAGTCATGAACACCAAGTAGAAGTACATTGAATAACCCTCCATTTTAGGGTTGTGTTTTGGTTATGCACACCATGTCTTATCCTTCTTTGCATTGCATTACAATTGAAAGCTCATCCAATAATGCAATGACAATACATCATAAGTTATATTCTTCATATGTAGAATAAGACGAAGTGTTACCCTTTAGTTATCTTAAAAGTAAAGTGTTTAGTGTTCAGGACACCTTCATCACAAAAAGATCTAAACAAAACATGTAAAAGAAAAAACAAATTTATGTATTTTTATAGGACCACAAACCATAGAAACATTTCTATTATTAAAAAAATTTAAAATATAAAAACAAAATAAATTAATTTAAATAAACCTTAATAAAATACTTTATGAAACATTTTCCATCAGCGTCACTTTAAAATTTTCATGAAAGAATATGAATTTGTGTGAGCTTTTTACTCAAAAGGCATGTTAAATTTTGCATAATAAACTCAATGTAAATACTCACTCATCAACAAAATATAAACTTATCCCAATACAATGAACTTATAGTATAGAGTTGTAAATACTCACTCATCAACAAGTATAAACTTGTCCCGGTACAATGAACTTATAGTATAGAGTTGTCCACATTCATTGAACCATGTACTACACTAGATATGCTCTTTAAAATTTTCATGAAAGAATATGAATTTGTGTGAGTTTTTTACTCAAAACACATGTTAAATTTTGCATAATAAACTTATGTAAAGTTGTCCAAATAAAAAAACCTTATATAAAATTATAAATACTCACTCATCAATAGAGTATAAACTTGTCCCAATACAATGAACTTCTAGTATAAAGTTGTAAATATTCACTCATTATAAACTTGTCCCATACAATGAACTTATAATATAAAGTTGTCCACATTCATTGAACCATGTACTATAGTATGCTCTTTAACGTTCCAATATGCAATCCAAAGTAGGACGATGAGCTAAGAATGTCCACATGGTGTCGACGGTGGAGACTTCCGAGGCCACACTATCGAGTGCAATAGGGACCCACGCTCTTAAAACGCACACGATTATCTACCAACGTGGCCCCAAGCCAGGACAATGAGTTAAGAATGTCCACATGTTGATACCACAACACCTTACTTTAGGTGGAAGCCCTCCGCACGCCGTCCTAAAGCCGACATGTGCGATAGTGATAAGGATGCATTGGTCTAGTCGCGGCATCGAGTCCCGGCGTCCACTAAATGTACGAAACATCGCATTCGGACGTGTGTATCGTAGTTAGCGAGTGGCATTACACCGCCCAGTTTCAGCAGGCATAGTCACCGAGACTGCATTTTTCGGAGCGCGTAGTCTAAACAGTCTAACATTTTCGCCGGGAAGGTTGGTTTTCCTAGCAGGCTTTTGCTTTAAGGGTTGAAATTTGTTGAATTTTAAAAAATTAGGTCATATGGTGGAGGACTGTTTGAGATGCTATGCGGGGAATATGCCCTCCTCTTTTATATAAAGCGCTCGTGGTGTATTCATGGATATTCATGAAGGCGGTTCTGCGGCTATTTAGTTGGAGTTTGATACGAGTTTGATAAATTCGTAACGTTTTCTTCGCAGGCTTAAGCATTCATAAGCTCTAGTAATGGCGCATTGTGTTTTCGGAGAAAGATGCATATGGTTGTTTGAGAGTTATCGCAATAACTCTGTGAGAGGAGTGAGGGATTATGTTTCTCTGGGTTTTGGGTTGATCAGTGTTTTCAGCTGGGCTGTTGCTGAGATTCCACAGATTTTTACCAACTTCAAGAATGGATCTACAGAGGGAGTCTCGCTTGCGTTTCTCATGACATGGGTTGCCGGGTAAGCAGGCTTTTGAGCTTTTCAACTGGTGCTTTTGAAGTTTTGGGTGAAGAGGTTCTCACAGAATTTTTTCTTCATAGATGTCTACTGCTTTTCTTTTGGTTATGTCATTTTGTTTGATTTTTCAAGATGTTAACATGTTGGAGAACATTGTTTACTTGTTCAAGTATGTTCTTAGATTTGTGTTTAGTTCTAATTTCTCAAACATGTTCTGAGATATGTGCCATCAATCTAAGAGCTGCTGTCATTGTATTTGTTCCTTTTTATTATAGTAATTAAGGTCAGGCACCGAATATCTGCAGGATAGTGAATGAGGATAAACTATCTATGTTAGCATGCTAAGAACTTTATTTACATTTTCAATATGTTCTTCATGATCTAAGAGATGCTATAAATGTTGCAGGGATGTTTTCAATCTTATTGGGTGTTTGCTGGAGCCAGCAACTGTAAGTAGTTTTTGAATCCGGTCGTCTCTTACTACTATAGAACAAAATCATCGATTAAAATCTGGAATATCAAATCTATTAAATATAAACCAACTAAATCATACTAAGTTTTAAACCATAAATTTCATCTATCCATATTTAATTTCATCGATGATTGAAATTTCATCTAGCCATATTTACATTTTCCAAATTCAAACAATTTTCTAACCATAAAATAGTTCTATTCGATAAAAGATTAACTTATTCCCACTCAATCAGGAAGTGGTCTCCTTGAGTTGTCTGATTTAGCACTGTTAAATATGACACTGTTATAGTTTAGAAGGGCTCCACTTTTGAGAATCCTGGTTATCCTAATGACCTCAGTTAGAGGTAAGAAAAAACGTAAATAAACCAAATTTGTCGCCCTCTTTCATGTTATCGTTATCCGCAAGTGTACCAGGTTCCAATATCAATAAAGAAGATTTAAAGTTTCGTAGTCTGTGTAAAAATCATCACGACCAGTGGCTCTAGCGCGCGCATGATAACTTCAGCGTGCAGAGTGACCCACAGCTTTAACGACACCTTGTGCCCTAGTGCTCTGTTGCCATAGGGCGAATCGCCTGCACCGCCAGGATTTTAATTCTCAACGACAAAAATAAACACCCACTTTCAAATCCAACATTCCTGCGTGTATTATAACGTATCTACATTCAAGATTCTTTCTCTATTATAATGTTTGGCTGGAACGCAACTGCCTAAGAGTACGTGTAGGCTTGCGTCTGAATCCTCTTTTTTTAATGATGTTTGTATTTCTATAATATTTATCAGTGAACTATGCTTTCATTTTTTAATGATATTTGTATTTCTATAATATTTATCAGTGAACTATGCAATTAGAACGAATATATTACGTGTATGATCTTATCTTTACTTTGCTAACAGTTCCATTCTGATTTTTTTATGCAGCTCCCGACACAGTTCTATACTGCACTGGTAAATACAATTTGATTGTATACAATTTTGATTTCTATATGTATTGTCATATTCCTGTTTTATTTATCAAGATTCCCTGTTTATTTTAATCTGTGCAGGTATATACAATTACCACAGTGGTCCTAGTTTGGCAAACTTTATATTATGACCACATGCGCAAGTGGTGGAAGACAAGGAAAGCGAAATCGTCTCCCGAGGTATGATGGTTCATACGAATTTGACATGATAGTAAGCTTCTTGCATATCCTATCAGATTTATCTTTCCATTGCAAACTGATATAATTTTTAATGGATATAGAGCTGTATAAAGTAACTTTAATGGATATATATAATATTTTTTTATTTGAAATCGGATGGGAAATCTGAATACTTTCCATATTTTGTGGATGGTCATGTACTTTATCTAATTAAGGGTTTTGTTTGAAATGAAAGTGAGAAATTTTGTTTGAAATGAAAGTGGGAAATTTGAGTGCATTCCATATTTTGTGGATACCCATAAACTTATCTAATTAAGGGGTCTATTTTAAGGAAATCAAAGAGAGTCTAATTCATCATCAACAACCATATCATTAACATTTTTTCCTTTATTTTAAGGAAATCAAAGGGAGTCTAATTCATCATCAACAACCATATCAATTTTTTTTATATAATCTATTTCTTTAAAATATTAAACCAAACTCTTGAACTTACTTTAATTCATATATTATAATGTAAAATTAATAAGAATCGAATTCATCATCAGCAAAGATATAAAAGAAAAACCTCCTTGAACTTACTTTAGCTCATATATAATAATGTAAATTTATATTACTTTAGCTCATATATAATAATGTAAAGTTATATTATTGTTGCTGCTTTAATGGATATATAACCATGTAAATTTGTCTTATTGTTCCAGAAAAAGCATCTCTCTGGAAGCAAGGATCGGTCAAACCACACAAAGCCCGTGAACGTACCAGAGAATAAAGACTATTCTGCGGAGCTAGGCAAGAAAAATGCCGCAGATAACTTCAAGAAATTATCTAATGGGACTCCTGCATCTAGTTTACCTATTCCCACTTTTTCACCGGCTCATGACAGATCGGTTGGAAGAAACCTATACTACATGTAAATGCCAGAATCGCCTCCCTGGTCTTTGGACTCCTTTTTTTTATCAAATCCCCTGGAATTTTATAATGGTTCCACAACTTGAAAAAGTCATTTTATGTTAATGAGCTTTGTTAAATGCATCAGGTCTGCGAGATCTTTGGCGAGCAGTCATACCCCTACTCCGGGCTCATTTCTCGCTCCATCATCCCGTGGGTCTGGTCGGAGTGGTCCGAGTTATATATTAAACCAGTCCTCTGTGGACGAAGAAGGATTGCTAGCAAATACTGATCCTAGTCCTAAGAACTCAAAAACTATATTACGCAGTGTAAGTTTTCATATTGTATTTTTTATCAGTCCTAATAGGGGAATTCTTGATATTACGCAGTATAAGTTTTCATATTGTATTTTTGATCAGTACTAATAGGGGAATTCTTGTAGTACAAAGCTTACTTTCTCTTTCTGTAATCCCCAGGTAGCTGCAACACTATTATTTGTTGGTGGGCTCAATTATTTCCATTTACAAGCCATTACCGCCTTTGATTATACTAAAACAGATTCGAAGGCAGCAGTAGCAGTCGTACTAACAGGGAGGAAAATTTTGCAGGTAAGTGTAATTTGCAGGGTCTTATTATTCATAAGTGAACTCGGTGGAAAACTCTATAGAAATTAGCAAAATTCAATACCAATAATTGGCATCGGCTAAGATGCAAAATTTGAGAGACAGGAACTGGTTCAAACAATAAACCTGGGTCAAACAATATACCTAGCTGATGTTCCTCAAATTCTGAGATATTCCCAGAATATCTTAGAATTTGCTTTTACTGCTGCTGTTCCTCTGAGATATTCCCAGAATATTTTAGAATTTGTTTTTGCATATCCTCAAATTATGAGATATTCCCAAAATATCTTAGAATTTACTTTTGCTGCTGTTCCTCTGGAATATCTCAGAATATTCTAGAATTTGTTTTTGTCTATTCCTCACATTCTGAGATATTCCCAAAATATCATAGAATTTACTTGTGCTGCTGTTCCTCTGAGATATTCCCAGGATATTCTGGAATTTGTTTTTGCTTATTCCAAAGTATTAGAATATCCAAAATCCTATGGATAGTAGGTAAAACAATTGACCCTTAGTCCCAAAATCTGCAATTGCCCATTGCAGATTGAGCGAATATTTAAAATCTAGTTTTTTTGTTTTGAAATATTTTCATAATCTGAAAATCTGCCAGACAAGTTCAATTGACCTAGTTATTCTAAATTGGAATCCTGCAATTATAATAAGTTCAAATTCATCTAGCTATTGTAAATTAAATTCCAGGATATTCTCAAAATCTCAGCCTAACTGTTAATGCCTGAAAATATATGAAAATATGTAATTATTGACTCATGCTGTGCAAGTACAGGAAGCGAGCACAATTGCCTTCCGGGACTCAACTATACATGAACAGTCCGTCAGTCCACTAGGAACGTGGTTGGGATGGATTATGGCTGCCATCTATATGGGTGGAAGGTTTCCACAAATCTGGAAAAATGTAAGATTTTAAAAACTGTTTTTAAATAATGGACGTCGTAGCATGACCTTAATTAAATCATACATATTGTTAGTATTTGTTATATGTCAACCATTGATTCAGATCAAAAATTTAGCCCTGCAACTGTCTTCATTTCCTATTTGGGCCTCTGGTAATTAGAACTAACTATGTTGTCCACTATAAAATGCTTTTTCAGGTACAGCGAGGAACTGTTGAGGTACATCCATCCTTACACAAGTCCATTGTTTCAGAAATTGCAAGCAACATTTAATCAAAAGTGAATATTATATCGCTGAGATTGAAGGGATATATAATCGGAATGTTTTTATGTTAGCAGGGTCTAAATCCATTGATGTTCCTGTTTGCGCTAATTGGAAATGCAGCCTATGTAGCCAGGTAATTCTACTGTCTTTCTTTTGGTCATAGAATTGGATTGTTTCACTTCTAAAGAATTAGTCTATTCTGAGAAAGAAGTAGCTGATGTATCTGTGAAATCTGGTTGTGGGTGTATATGGCAGCATTCTGGTAAAGACATTGGAATGGAAAGAATTGAAGCCAAATATGCCATGGCTGGTGGATGCCGCAGTCTGTGTGCTTTTAGATATTTTTGTATCCTTTGGCAACATAGCGCTACAGAGTTGTGTTAAACATAATAAGTTCACTGATCTGTCAAATGGTAGAATCGATTATAGCATTCCCCTTAAACAGTTTTTAATGCCCTGAAGAATCCTTAACGAAGTTTTATGCAGATTCTCGCGCAGTTCATCTATTATAGGACGAGAAAAGATGATCAGCATGAAGATAACATTAATGGAAATTACGAGGCAATAAAGTCATAGCAGTACAGCCCATGGAACACATATTAGGATCTCAGTGGATGGCTACTGTGCTGTATTCAACATTCAGTCCCAACTTTAAATGATGTTTGGACATGATAGTAAGGTAAGTTGAGGCTACTGTGCTGTATTCAACATTCAGTCCCAACTTTAAATGATGTTTGGACATGATAGTAAGGTAAGTTGAGGCTACTGTGCTGTAGTCAACATTCAGTCCCAACTTTAAATGATATTTGGACATGATAGTAAGGTAAGTTGATGGTTTAACTACTGATTATTATCATCTCAATTTGCATTTGAACCAGAGTATAACTTTATTCTACAGTTCCTCTCTCTTGTCCTCGTATAAAGAGCTATGTTCAGATATGTTCCAAAGTAATCAATCTTCTTCAAACGAAGTTTGTAATATTCTGTGGACAGCTTTTCTCCACTGCCATCCTTTTCCATCTGGAAAGAGTTAGAATCTATTTGAAAAAATTGAATGTTTTGCACAGTAGTAATTATTTTTTTAGCAGGAAACAATGTATACAAACAAAATTGTTTAGTGTAATTAGTTATTTATTCCTAATAAATATTAAAATATTTATTTAAATTCCAATGTACATTTCATACTATCTGATTAAAAAATCATAAAAATTAATTAAATTATAATTTTATAAATATAAAATTTATAAGCACAGCATTCTCTAATAATTCTTTTTTTTTGAGAAGAAAAAACAATATATTATAGTGAGGCAATCATGCTGTAGATTACAGAGAAGCGCTTGATTCCCATAAAAATGATGACCAAACTCATAAGACAGCTTTGAATAGATTTTACATGGACATATTTAAAAAAACCACTAGTCACCATATAGAATCATGTATTATAAAACAGGAGACATAGAAACATATATCACAACATTCCCTAATAATTCATTCATTGTTTTATCTCATTAAAATTTTTTAATCAAAACTGGAAGTTATATATGGCTCTTAATTCTAGATTCATTAGTTATCTAATTGAGAAATTAATGGAACTTGATGTTATAAAGATTGTAAATCTAAACATTAGAATAAAGAGGTTGCATCTCTTTATAAGAAGGTAAAAAATTAGAACCTTTCATAATTTTGAATATATATTATGTATATTTTCTGAGATGTTATTTATTGAATCGTTATCGGTGCAAACGGCATGTAAAAGGATTTAAAGAGAATATGTAGTCCTCCAACTTTTTCCCTAATTCGCCACGAAATGATTTGGTAGCATCCATTTTCAAATTAACTATTACTACAGAATGATTTGGTTGTTCAGATAATTTGGTAGCGCTCTGTCAATGTCCCTGACTTGCTATTCTAACACAGATTTACTTTTGCCTTTTTGTTGTCGGGATTTGATATGTAAGTTCAAATTTGACAGTTACAAAATCAATCTAAAAGAGTTTTGACCCTATTCAAAATAAGGTACTTTGTTTTAGTTAAACAATGCCTAATTTGCTATAAGTACCACACTTTCCTATTCAAAATAGGGTACTCTGTTTTAGTTAAACAATGCTCAATTTGCTCTGAGTAACACATATTCTTATACCAGAATACAATGAACATTCTATCACGTGGTTTTTAAACCAATACAACAAGAATACAAAATCTAAATGAAGAATCACACAATCTAAATGAAGAATCACACAGGGATTGAAGTCACAAAGTTCAAATTTTTACTATAAATACAACAAGCTACATGCCACAAGGTTTAAATTCTTAATATAAATAAGTGAAACAAGTTACATATTTACAAAATAAATACAAAAAATTACATATTTACAGAAAGATCAAACACACAGAGATAAACTATGAATTAATAGATAAAAATCAATTTGCACGATTTGATACAATCTCAACCATTTAACAATCACACAACTTATAGTCCAAATTGTTGTTCATTTAAGCCATTGACACATAAATACTTTCTAGCTCACAAAAATAGGTGTGTTTGCAACTTCAGAACTATATTTACACAAAGAAACAATAAGTTCCTCCCTTCTCTCTTTTGAAAACTTTCTATCATTCTTCCCTTTATTCCCCCAAAATAAAAATAAAAAACTAAAAACTTTATTTACAATATAAAATAATTTCTCACAAAAATCAAAACTCGTATTTAAAACTTCTTATAACAACTTTTTTTTGTTTTTCATTAGCATATGATCATCTCATCACATTGATATAATGCTCTTGTCTAACTTTTCACATCTTGTGTTGGCTGAGGGGGTCCTGACCCGGGTTCTGAATTAGCTGTGCTAACCAACAAAACCTTACACTACTGGTCCTTTCGGCAACAACCTGCATAGCGCAGGCTGCAGTCTCACCCTAAGTAGTATTGGGATACACTGACCAAGTATCTACATCCAGATATTAGTTTGATGTCTTACAATGCCTTAGATATGCCTTCGTGCATATCGATACACTCTTAGGGCACGTTGCTGCAACTCTGTTCCAGCAAGCTTCAGACCTTTGTGAAGGTTTACAGTAAGTCCTTGCAGACCTTTAACAACCAATTTGTCTACTTATGCACATCAAAGAACAGTCCTAAATTAGGGCTCACGCATATTTATTTAAGTTATTAATAAACATCAGAGAATTCATTTGTCTTTGCGAAAGTACTTAAATATGCATTGCATACATTATTAACATTTATTCAAGAGAATCACGTAACATTCAGTTAATATTTCATAAACCAAATTCTTTGGAAACTCTCTTTATCGATCTTCACTTCAAGGTTACAGACTCAAAATTGCCCTATGCACTCAGCTGCAGGGGTCGGCGCACACAGGTGCAGACTCTACCTATGTTGGGTGTGGAGCCTGATTATTTTCTATAGTACCAGCATATTGGACCCCAGTTCAAACGTAAAATAATCGCTGCCGCGGAGACTTTTAGGACCCCCCCCTGGCGGGGGGTTTCGGGGGCAGCGCCCCCGAAGCTAAAAACAGCTGTAAAATTGCCTTGTAAAAGTATAGTAATTTCTAGTCAATCTGCGCCGTTCATTAGGTGGATGATCTGATGGTAGAACTTATGTTTAGTTTAGGGTTTTTTGCCCTAGAAAGAAACCCCTCTCTTTATATGAGGGCATTGTATTTGAGGCTGTGATATAGATGTGTATTTGGTGAGCGAAAAACATAGAGGTGAGACTGTGAGAGAAAACAGAGGATATTACAGCGGTTTTGCTGTAGGTTGTATCTCTTCATTTTGCTGGATAATAGAAAGGAAGGACTGGCTGTTCGGGGTGGACGTAGCCCAAACTGGGTGAACCACATATATCTGTGTCTCTCTTGTTTTGTGCATTTTCTGTGTTTATATTTCTACAATATTTTATGTGTTCCATTGCTCCGTAATATATAATTTTCTAACAACTGGTATCAGAGCCGAAGGTCTATTTGGCTGATAAACTCGCAGGAAAGAAGGGTTTCTGGTTCGAGTGGGAGCAATGGCGGAAGATGGTAAGTTTAGGGTCGAGAAATTTAACGGCCAAAACTTCTCGCTGTGGAAGATGCAGATGGAAGATTATTTGTATCAGAAAGATCTATACCTACCATTGGGCGGAAAAACAAAGATGCCGACGGGTATGAAAGACGAAGAATGGAACCTTCTCGATAGAAAGGCACTCGGAACAATACGGCTGTGCCTTGCTGCGTCAGTCGCTTTCAACATTTCGAATGAAACCACGACAGCAGGTTTGATGGAGCCGTTGTCGAAACTATATGAAAAACCCTCGGCCTCGAACAAGGTATTTCTTATGAAACGGTTATTTAATATGATGTCAGAAGGTGGATCTGTTGCAAACCATTTAAATGATTTTAATACAGTTACAAGTCAGTTAAGTTCTGTAGGGGTAAACTTTGATGATGAAATTAGAGCTCTGTTATTCTTGTGCTCGTTACCAGAAAGCTGGAATGGTTTGGTAATGGCCATCAGTAACTCTGTTTCTGGATCTAGTACTTTAAAGTTTGATGATTTTTTCGGTGCTATCCTTAGCGAGGAAATGCGACAGAAAAGCTCTGGTGAGACATCGAAAAATGCTTTGAGTGCAGAGTCTAGAGGAAGAAAAATGGAAAGAGGAAAGAGCTCAGGATATTGCAGTAAATCAAGGAAAGGCAGATCCAAGTCCAGATCGGGGATAGTGTGCTGGAAATGTGGAAAGAAATGACACCTAAAGAAAGACTGTAGATCTCGGAAGGGAAAAGAAAGAGATGAACAACAAGAAAACAATCATGAAGCAAATGTGACAAGTTATGTGTTACAAGATGTTTTGATTCTTTCTTTCGAAAATATTACTGATTCCTGGGTGGTAGATTCAGGGGCCTCATTCCATGCCACACTTGAAAAGAAATACTTTTATGACTATGTTCAAGGAGATTTTGGACAAGTTCGTCTGGGTGATGACAAACCCTGTAAAATTGTTGGAATGGGTAAGGTTCTTGTAAAACAGTAGAATAGAAACCAATGGCTACTAAAGGAGGTAAGGCATGTTCCAGATCTAAAGAAAAATCTGATTTCAACAGGGCAGTTAGGCAGTGAAGGTTGTGTGACAACTTTCACAGATAAAGCTTGGAAGGTCACAAAAGGAGCCCTGGTAATAGCAAAAGGTGAAAAGGTTGGTACATTGTATTTATGCAATGGTATTTCTAACTCTGTTAATGCTTTGACTTCCAAAGGAGCAGATGCAGCATTATGGCATTGTAGGCTCGGACACATGAGTGAAAAAGGGATGAAGATTCTTCACTTAAGGAATTTGTTGCCAGGTTTGAAGAATGTTGATTTGGATTTCTGTGAGAATTGCATTTATGGAAAACAGAAGAGAGTCAGATTTCTCAGAGTTGGGAAAGAAAAGAAGAACGAAAAATTAGAGCTTGTGCATACAGACGTATGGGGACCTGCTCAGGTATCATCTCTCGGTGGCTCTCGTTATTATGTTACCTTTATTGATGATGCAACTAGAAAAACTTGGATTTATTGTATTAAGAATAAATCTGATGTATTTGATACTTTCAAGAAATGGAAAGCTTTGGTTGAGATTGAGACAGGAAAGAAATTGAAGTGTCTCAGATCAGACAATGGAGGTGAATATTGCAGCAAAGAGGATAGGTACTGTTCAGAGCATGGAATTTGCAGAGAGAAGACAGTTCCAAGAACACCACAAGAAAATGGTGTGTCAGAAAGGATGAACAGAACAATCATGGAGCGTGCAAGGTGCATGAGATTGCATGCAGGATTGCCTTTACAGTTTTGGGCAGATGTTGTAGATACTGTTGTTTATTTAATAAACAGAGGACCTTCAAGTTCCTTGGATGGTGGTGTTTCAGAGGAAGCATGGACAGGGAAAAAGGTAAACTACTCTATTTTAAAACCTTTTGGTTGTGAGGCCTTTGTCCATATTGATAAAGAAAATAGAACAAAGCTTGAGGCAAAGTCAAAGGAATGTACCTTTATTGGATATGGTGTTAATGATTTTGGTTATCGCTTATATGATTATGAAAATCACAAAATCATTAGGAGCAGAGATGTAATATTCAATGAAAAGGTCTTGTATAAGAATCAGTTGCAGGAAAAGAAACAAGAAAAAGAAAACAAGGAATACGCAGTTCTTGATGAAATTACTGAAAAAGTAAAGGTGCCTGAAAATAATAAAAATCAACAACCACAACAACATCAACCATAACAACAACAACAGGCACCCCAAACACCTGAAAGTGGTGTTAGAAGATCTACCAGGACAAGTAGACCTCCTGAACGATACTCTCCTTCATTATATTATTTATTGTTGACTGATTCCGGTGAACCTGAATGTTATGAAGAAGCAATGCAGGTTGAAAGCAAGAAGAAGTAGGAGGTAGCCATGACAGAAGAGATGGACTCCTTAATGCATAACCAGACTTGGGATTTAGTCAGGTTGCCTGCAGGAAAAACTACATTGAAGAATAAATGGGTTTATAGGCTGAAGGAAGAAGATGGAGGAAAGCAAAGGTACAAAGCTAGACTTGTGGTGAAGGGGTTTGCACAGAAGAAAGGTATTGATTTTGATGAAATATTTTCTCCTGTTGTTAAAATGACTTCAATCAGAACTATTTTAAGTCTTGTAGCAGCTGAAGATTTGCATCTTGAGCAGTTAGATGTAAAGACAACATTTTTCCATGGGGATTTGGAGGAAGAGATATATATGCAGTAGCCACAAGGATATGAGGTGAAAGGGAAGGAGAAACTTGTGTGCAGGTTAAAGAAGAGCTTGTATGGTTTAAAACAGGCTCCAAGGCAGTGGTATCTAAAATTTGACAAGTTTATGTCTGAACAAGGTTATACTAGATGTCACTCTAATCATTGTGTTTATCTGAAAAAGCAAAATGATGGCAGCTATATTATATTGTTATTGTATGTAGATGACATGCTTGTTGCAGGATATAACATGCAGGAAATAAATGTGCTCAAAAGAAAATTGGCAAATTCATTTGCAATGAAGGATTTGGGTGCTGCAAAACAAATCCTTGGTATGAGAATAACTAGAGATAGGAAAAATAGAAAATTAACATTGTCTCAGAATGAGTACATACAAAAGGTGTTGAAAAGATTTAACATGCAAAATGCAAAACCAGTTAGTACACCTTTTGTTAGCCATTTCAAACTTAGCAAAGAAATATGCCCAAAGACCCAAGAAGACATGGATTATATGTCTAAAGTTCCATATGCATCAGCAGTTGGAAGTTTAATGTATGCAATGGTCTGCACAAGGCCTGATATTGCACATGCAGTGGGAGTTGTAAGCAGGTACATGAACAATCCAGGAAAGGAACATTGGATGGCAGTGAAATGGATTCTCAAATATTTGAGAGGTACCACAAATCAGGCATTATGCTTTGGTGGCTCAAACATATCCCTACAAGGATATGTTGATGCAGATATGGCAGGTGACAGAGATAATAGGAGGATCACTACAGGATATGTATTTAATATCGGAGGAACAACTGTCAGTTGGGTTTCAAAAATCCAAAGTGTTGTTGCACTTTCAACAACAGAAGCAGAGTATGTTGCTGCTACAGAGGCTAGTAAAGAAATGATTTGGTTACAAAGGTATATGGGTGAATTGGGTAAGGAGCATGATATGGGCACGTTATACAGTGATAGTCAAAGTGCCATTCATCTTGCAAAGAACTCAGCATTTCATTCCAGGACAAAACACATACAACTCAAGTACCATTTCATACGATCAGTGTTGGAAGATGGAGAGTTGATGCTGGAAAAGATACACACTAGCCAAAACCCTGCAGATATGCTAACAAAAGTTGTAACCAGGGAGAAACTGAGAATATGCTCAGTTTCAGTTGGTCTTCAAGGATGACGATGAAGATGAGAAACAGCCAGATCCAAAGAGGAGTCGTTGTCCAGCAAATGGAGCAGCGGTGGAGTTGCTACAATCAGTCTCCAAGTGGGAGATTGTTGGGTGTGGAGCCTGATTATCTTCTATAGTACCGTCATATTGGACCCCAGTTCAAAATGGGGCGGCAACACCGCCTGTAAAATAATCGCTGCCGCGGGGACTTTTGGGAGCCCCCCCTGGTGGGGGGTTTCGGGGGCAGCGCCCCCGAAGTTAAAAACAGCTGTAAAATTGCCTTGTAAAAGTATAGTAATTTCTAGTCGATCTGGGCTGTTCATTAGGCGGATGATCTGATGGTAGAACTTATGTTTAGTTTAGGGTTTTTTGCCCTAAAAGGAAACCCCTCTCTTTATATGAGGGCATTGTATTTGAGGCTGTGATTTAGATGTGTATTCGGTGAGAGAGAAACATAGAGGTGAGACTGTGAGAGAAAACAGAGGATATTACAGCGATTTTGCTGTAGGTTGTATCTCTTCATTTTGCTGGATAATAGAAAGGAAGGACTGGCTGTTCGGGGTGGATGTAGCCCAAACTGGGTGAACCACGTATATCTGTGTCTCTCTTGTTTTGTGTGTTTTCTGTGTTTATATTTCTGCAATATTTTATGTGTTCCATTGCTCCGTAATATATAATTTTCTAACAACCTAGGCCTCTACTTACTGAGCTACAAAACCTTTCTTATTCTATCTTACCCACTTCTTCTCTCTATCCCTTTTCTTAGACTCTCTAAGACACACTTATTTATAGCCTTTTTCACACAATGCCATGGTATTCCGCAGACCATGGGTGAATCTCAAAACCAAATCAAAACTTAGAACAAGGGGCTAAACCCATTTGACTCCAATTCATCTACGCGCTCCACATCCACAAATCACAAAGACTTTACATTATTTACAAAAATTGTATCAAAACTTCGGTTATCTTAACCCCAAAACTAACCGAGGGGACCACATCCCAACGGGCCCTTAACACAAAGATCGTGACTTTCCCTTGAGTCACTCTGCTAGCACTGTGATCTTACTGCAAAGACCCACTAGCTCCACGCGGATTACTGCAACTTCAATAGCGCTCTCTTTCGCTGCCTGTTTAATTTCCTCGATCAATTTCTCAGTGGTTGGTCCTTCTACTGCCAACCTCATGGTGTGATGTGTCCGTTGTAGTCCCTTAAGCTTATCCTGAATGGTAGTCGTGACTTGATAAGCCATCTCCAACCAAGGCTGAAACCTAGCCTTTAGTAAGGCCTCCTTCTTCTGCGCGTCCTCAGTAATTTTCCTTCCTGTAACTTGGCAAGGAACTGTGTCAGTGCTAAGGAGCATGCAGTCGCCCTGACCTCATCATACTGGCATTGTAGCTCTCTTACCTTTGTGTTCAACATCTGTGGGTTCAGACCCTACTGCAAATTAGTCACTAGCATTATAGCCTATTCGAATAATGTCACACAGTCAGTGACTGTAGCATCCAAGGTAGCCAGTCCTTTCTTTATCTTAACTTCGTGCTACTCCGGGACCTAAGGCGGAGTTGTGGGCTGCAACTTTAACTGAAACTTTGCAATATTCATGTTGAACTCAAAAGTGACTCGTTCAACATCTGCTTTAGCCTCCCACACACCTGCGAAAAGTTTTCTATTTCGGCTTCTGGCTATGCATCCTCAGAGATGTGAAGCTCAGACACTGTCTTACATGCCTCTGCTACTGTTGACTCTAGGCACGAACAATGCACATGTAACACCTCATTTTCCTTCAAAGCCTGTGTCTTTTCAACGAACAATTCTTGGTTATTAAATTTAATTTAACTGACATCAACGAGTGTGTTACTGGGAATAGTGTCCACTCGGAGCTGCTATTCCCACTAAGGCTGGTAGATATCTTAGAAACAAACAAGTAAAGTCTACTTTCACTTTCCTTTATGAAAATAGATAAGAGTGGAACAAAGGAGACCAACTTTAGTTTTGCGCTTGGTTTCCTTGCTTGATTCCTCTCCTTCCTGGTAGATCTTTGCCACTTCTTCTTCGTCTGCCCAGCTTCAAAGAGCACCTGTGGAATCAAAGCAGCATACTACTATCGAAGAACATAGATCTATATTCATAAATAATACAAGACCAGATATGTGTTAATCATACAAATGCATATATAATCAAACATACAAGAATATGGAGGAAAACTTGAATAGCTTTATTAAGATCAAGAAAAGCAAGAGGATTACAACCATATGTTCTGACCCAGCATCATCCTCCAGCAAGAAAGCCCTTCTTCACCTCAAGTAAATCTTAGATCACCTAACACTATGAAGTTACACCAGAAAACCAACAGCGCTTCTATACAAGATACAAGATTCCAGCCTCTGGATCTCTGTGATGAGGGATCCATATATAGATGATTGTAGGGAGGTGAGTCATCTTCTGGGGTGTTGATTAGTGTCCTCTCTCTGATAGTTCTTGATTCCACTTGGAGACTGATGATATTTTACTCATCCCTGGTCGAAAATAGAGAGGCAAGTGTGAGAGGGGAAGCTTCTGGAAGATTCCATGATCTTCCACCTCGCAAATTGTCCCTGCCATTTGTCCATTCCCGACCATCACACCCTACAGAGGGGCCATTCAGTATGCATTGCACCCTTTACACTGGGAAGGTGATATGCATCGCACCCTCTGCACTAGGTATTTAGTATGGTCCAGTTTTGACCATTTCTAAGCAGTTTTTAGTGGAGAACTTCTAAGAGATGATGTAATCAGCTGACCTTGTTCCTTTAAGCAGTGAAGCAACACTTTTAGGGACTTAGGAGCCCTCAGTTTATGGACATTTATATTTGGGGTTGCAGTGCCCAAAAATGTCTATAACAATTTCCCCCTAAAGCATGAGGTCGTTAATCTTTTGATGTCAGGTGAAATATTTCACCATGAGGATCTGAAGTTTTTTCGAGCTGGGAGGTGACTTGTAATAAGATACAATACAATAGATTATCTTGACAACATTTTTTTCATGATCTAGCTGAGGCGGGCATTCCCATGATCAGCTTAATAAATTCATTTTCATGTACATAGGACAGACAATTGTCTGTGTGGCACACTAATGATTCGGACTCATCATCCTTTGATTTGGATGATCATCTGTTTGGAAATGATGTACATTTGATGTCTTTATATTCTTGAATATACAGCAGGCCGGATGGATGAAACTAGATCCCGGGTCTTCAAAACTCGTTCAATCTTCACTCGGAGTACAATTCGATCCATGTGAAAAAATGTTCTGGAGTCGAACATGGAAAGACATCGCCTGATTACCAGCCAATGATGTAAGATGTTAACAGGCGTGAGAGGAATCACCAATAATGACAATAACCCTCAAGGTACTACAGTACAATTCACGTGGTGTGAAAAATGACTTGGCATCGAACACCATGCAAAATCTCTCGGTCGAAGGCCATTAAGCAAACCTGTCGCCGAAAGTGAGAAACTTGCCATTGAGGCATGAAAGCTTCAAAGTATTGAAAGGGTTGTCCCTAAGTCAACTTCTTGGATAATGAGCTGATGCCGACAAGAAGTGACCCGTCATATGAGGGCTTTAATGAATCCCACATCTATGACACAGAATGAAGCAAATGGTTTTGGAGGTGAAAACGATCTGATGACACAGTGTTCAGGGTGGCGGTCATGAAAGAATGGAGCGTGAATGTATTGCAGTGGGTGAGACATAGGTGAATTTTCTGAATGACTTCTCTTGAACATATCGGCGACATTGACGATGGATTGGTAGTGTTAACCCCAAAGATGGATGGTGTGACGGACCAATGGTGATATGACCAGTGAACTGAACAACCCAACCCGGCTTGGATGCGGAGGGCAAGTGTCATCTTCAGGAGCGACTTGCTACCAATAAAGTTTTTTCAAGTTTTCTTCCCAATTTTCCCCAATCATTGCTGACCAATACCTCTTTATTTTTGTCAAGCTTGAGGAGGATAACATATGCTTGTTCTATAATCCGCCCTTCGGGCGAACCTGTCGCTATATTTTAGCGAGCCTAGCGACAATGAAACTCGTTCTTGTCCATTTGGACGAGTTTGTCGTTATTCAGTTTTAACGAGTTTAACGACAAAGATAACTCGATCCTTTTCAATTTTAGAGAGTTTGAAGGGGACGGAAAGGAGACTCCAAAGATTCTTTTTCGTCATATAATCCCTTAAGTCTGAAAAAGCGTAAAATAATACAAAAAGGATTAATTTTCGATAGTTTTAACGAGCCGAACAAGACAAGCGCTCGATCTTTTTGTGTAATAATCCCTCAGGTCCAAAAAGATTAAAATCTAGAGGAGAGATAGCACTTTCGATGACTTTAACGAGTTAGAGAGGCTAATCGCTCGACAATCTTTTCATATTTTACGAGTCAGTTGAAAAGATCTTAAAGGAGACTTGTTTTCAAGGAACGAGTGATGATTTCAGGTAGTAGTTGATTCCAGGTAAGGTTTGGAATTTCCCAATCATGACAGTGTCACAAGGATGGCTAAAAGAATCACTCTTCGCAGATGTTCCTCGAAAGGGTAAACAATCAAATGGAGGTGAATGATCGGCTAAAAACAGAGTGGAGGTGATGATCAGAACATGACCAAGGCTAAAAAGCTGAGGATAAGGCATTCATAATGGTTATTTACTGGTTCATTTTTTAATGAGCTTAAACTCTGGGGGAAACATTTGCTCATTTTCTTATGTTAATTTTTTAACGAGCTTGAATTCGGCGTTAAAACTGCTCGTGGTGGGTTTATTTTTAAACGAGCTTGAACCTTGTAGTAACACTACTCTCCATTCGTATAATAAGGATGTCTCATTCAAGATGCCATTTTTTATGGGGCTTGCACCTTTTTTAAGCTTTGCCCCGGATCCTCTTGCATGCAGGCTAGGAACGACCAACTACGCCCCTCTACTTAACTACTAAGATCACTACCAAGGCTAGGTAGGAAAATTTTACCTTTACTTTGCTGGTGCCCAGGTGGCCCCTGCAAAGATGGATGGTTTTGGCCACTCAATTGACCTAGGTGGTTGAAGTCAGTAGAATCATAGAGCTAACGTTAGTTGGTCGTTTCTCGCTTTCTTACAAGAGGTTTGCATGCCCCTAGGTATAACGAAAAATTCCCAGGTTACCATGAAAGTTCCATCCGCGTTGCGGACATAATACTTCCTTGGCGATGTCTACCGAAATAGACAAAGGTGAGTGGCGCAGATGCCTCCACTCACATAAATTTAATGAAGGTATCTTATTCTAGCCTAATCCCATTTTCCTGTAAGGACGGGTGTGTCAGACTAGTCATATATCCTCTGCGGAAACCTACTCTATACCCAAGGTTTTCCTACCGAAACAAACCAGGGTGCATGCCCCTTGGGTTTCAGTCACATTCTCCTGAATCACTCGCGCTCATTAGGTGGACGGACTGGAGATCGATGAGACATTCCTTGCATGAAAATACCATTTAGGGATGGCGTTTGACTATTTGCTATGTGTGAATCGGGGAATGACATTTGGTCTATGAGCTTGACCATTCTTCCTTCGTGCGGAAAACACATTACTCTAAAGAGTGAGGAGACGACGGCTCCCATACAATAAATATAGTCACTCCCAAGGAGTATATTTTAATCTAGGGGTCCTTGGACTACCATCACGTTCATGTGAACGATTTTTCCTTCTCAAAGTAATGGGCACATTTGGAAGGATCCCTAATGGTCGACTGGTTCTTTTGTCAAAGCCTCTCAGATTTCTCATTTCAGGAAAAAGCGATGGTGAACCAAGCGCTTTCCAAGTAGTTGAGGAAAGGATACTCATAGAAGCCCCTTCATCGATGATGGTACCAACCATGACCATTCTGTAAGCTTGTACAATGATTCAGAATGGTACACTAGCTGGTAAATGGGGTCTGCCTAGTAGATTCCAGTCGAAGGAAACGACTAGGTTGCTTGGTGGTGGGACCGAATAGACGGCCGGATATAACTATGATGAACTTCCTTCCTACGATAAAGGAACGGGTAGACTGCCCCCAAGTTCATCAGAGCCTGTGTTTACGAAAAGAATTTGAATGGTGTCATTCTCTTTCTCTTCAGTGATGGTATCATTCGAAGATGAACCTTCTGAAGGCAAGACCGGGTCAACTGCCACCTCGACCTTTTGACTTTCATCTGGTATGGATTTAGAGGGTTCATTTTCAATGATAGATGCTTTGGCTGACCACAATGGCGGGCCAGCCGGATTTTCAACCAGTGGTGGACTTGGCAAGAGTTTTTTATATCTAGGAGGGAGCCGTAGCAGTGAAGCAGGACGGTCATCCAAAACTCTTTTAGCTTCATCAAGGAAGGGACAACGGTGGATGGCGTGATTGCCTTCACACAATTTACAAGGAAATTTGGGATTCCTTTTCTGTCCAGATACTTCACTTTCACTGGTTGGCGATGTGCATTCAACATGATCATCAGAGGTTGACGACACCGAATTGTGCAAACGAGGAGACTAGTCCCTTAAGATCTGAGGGATGCAGGGACAATCTCGGTGATAGTGGTCTCCATTGCAAATGACACATGGAGATTTAGGTTTAGACGGTGCGGCGTGAGGATTTTCGCTAGACGACTCCTAGTTTCCCCCTTTCAATTTTGGTTCCTTCTTCTTCTTTTCTTTTTTCTCTTTCTGCTTCTTCTTCTTCTCAGTTACTTGATCTTTAGCTTTACCGGCTTTATCAAGCGAAGAGGAAGGAGGAGAGGGAGAATTAGACGAAGTAGAAGGTTGGTGGGCAACTCTAGTGTCATCTAGTTGCTGACTTGACTATTCAAGAATTACGATATTCTGAACGACAGAGGTAGAGAAGAGCCATATGGGTAAACCAATCGTCAATCCTGGAAGTGACAATGTGGCCATATGGGGTGCACCAACATCTCTCCAAGAGGAGGAGGGACTAGGATTTCCTCCAAGGGGAAATCCTTGGTTGGTAGACTCCATTTTTCTCAACCTAAAGACCAACGGGGGAATTTTTGATGTTATTCCAATTAAAATAAATTTTAGACGCTTTGACACAACTTGGTTTTTCAATTTTAAAGAGTCGAGAAAAAACAAAAGATGACTCTAGTCGCCTTCGATTTTTAGTGAGGCTGAAGTGACAAGTGCTCCGATGGACCTTTTCTTTGAAGGAGTCTTAAAATGAGAAAAATAGACTTATTTGGAAATCTAGGCAGAGGGGATTACCAAACCAATCACAAAACTACAGAATACTTTTTACAGTACGACAGTCAATCTTCCCGAATGCTGTGTTCAGTGCATTGCGATCCATAGGGCGGCAGACATGGCTTCCTAAGGATAAAGGATGCAGCCTATTTTGGTCTCCCAATATATACTAGATAATACGTGGGAGCACAAGTCTATACTGGAACTTGCTGTCTCAGAGTGGAGGAATCACCCAACTAACAATGAAAACAACAGTTACCAGGTTTTATGATGCCAGAATACATCTCTAGCCTAGACCTATAGATGTTGTGCGTTAGGTTCCAAAGCGTTGTTAGATTCATTAAATTTATTTTAAGTTGATCTTGTTTAAAAATTTTCCTTTCAGGTTCACCGTGTGATGTATATACAAATCCTAAAATGCAGTCTAAGATGATAAACAATTGTTTAGTCTTCTTTTGGCAATGAAAATCCTAGCTACTAAGGAAAAAAAGTTGAGAGTCTTTCAACAAAGAGCATAGAGCACACACTAAATGCACTGTCCTAAATCAAACCAAGCAATCTAAATGCAAATGCACATGCATGTATTTGTTTTCAGCCTTCTTAATGTATGAATGACGATAAGAAATCTAAGTGCAAATCTGAATTATTCTGAAAGCGACAATACTTAACAAATTTATTTTCAAAATGAAGTGAAGGTAACAGAGACACTTTGCAATTTCGAAATGAAAATTGCTTTTCGACACTTTAAAAACTACTAATTCAAATCATATGTAAGAGTAACTATATAATCGACTATCAAGAACAATGGGATTGTCTTCTATAACTGAAAATGATAGCTACAACACTTTCAGATTTAGAAACGACAGTTCGACTATGCCACTTCTTTGCAAAAGAGAACTGAAAATGGTGCACAATACATAAAAACACTTACAGTTCTTTGCGCAATGGAGGCGGAATGATGTAAGAGAAGGGGTTTTCACAGAGATTTACTAACCACAGACAGCAAAATTCCTGAATAGAACTGAAAATAGTGAAGGAAAAACCAAAGCCTGAAGGTAAAGTTAACCTTCCTTGACCATCGCACCTGCCACGCAGTGAATTCAGTATGCAGACCTACTGCACATGGGAAGTGTGATGCATACAGACTACCTTGAAGGTAGGATGTGATGGTACCAGTGCAAGACTTTTAATGAGTTTTTGCTCACAATTTGCAATTCAGTTCAGGGATTTAGGCCGAGTAAGTGATGTTCAGTATATGTAAGTCACAGGGGTTGATCCAAGGAGGTTACTAGAGCCACCACTTAGGGAAATTAGAACATTTGCAAATCAATTGTTTAATTCATAAACAAAACCTCGAGATAGACTGAAGCAACATTGATCTACTTTGAATTTGTATAACAGATGCAGTTCGAAGGCTAGCTAGCTTGACTTCAGGCTCCGTCTGTAAGTTTATAAAATAAACAAAGATAGGCTAACAAACAATCTATTCGCTCCCTAGTGGAGTCACCATTTTGTTACCGGGAATAGTGTCCACTCGGAGCTGCTATTCCCACTAAGACTGGTAGCTATCTTAGAAACAAACAAGTAAAGTCTACTTTCGCTTTCCTTTATGAAAATAGATAAGAGTGGAACAAAGGAGACCAACCTTAGTCTTGTGCTTGGTTTCCTTGATTCCTCTCCTTCCTGATAGATCTTTGCCACTTCTTCTTCATCTACCCAGCTTCAAAGAGCACCTGTGGAATCAAAGCAGCATACTACTATCGAAGAACAGAGATCTATATTCATAAATAACACAGGACCAGATATGTGTTAACCATACAAATGCATATATAATCAAACATACAAGAATATGGAGGAAAACTTGAATAGCTTTATTAAGATCAAGAATAGCAAGAGGATTACAACCATATGTTCTGACCCAACATCATCCTCCAGCAAGAAAGCCCTTCTTCACCTCAAGTAAAGCTTAGATCACCCAACACTATGAAGTTACACCAGAAAACCAACAACACTTCTCTACAAGATACAAGATTCCAGCCTCTGGATCTCTGTGATGAGGGATCCATATATAGATGATTGTAGGGGGGTGAGTCATCTTCTGGGGTTTTGATTAGTGTCCTCTCTCTGATAGTTCTTGATTCCACTTGGAGACTGATGATCTCTTACTCATCCCTGGTCGAAAATAGAGAGGCAAGTGTCAGAGGGGAAGCTTCTGGAAGATTCCATGATCTTCCACCTCGCAAATTGTCCCTGCCATTTGTCCATTCCCGACCATCGCACCCTACAGAGGGGCCATTCAGTATGCATCGCACCCTTTACACTGGGAAGGTGATATGCATCGCACCCTCTGCACTGGGTATTCAGTATGGTCCAGTTTTGACCATTTCTGAGCAGTTTTTACTAAAGAATTTCTGGGAGATGATGTAATCAGCTGACCTTGTTCCTTTAGGCAGTGAAGCCACACTTTTAGGGACATAGGAGCCCTCAGTTTATGGACATTTATGATTGGGGTTGTAGTGCCCAAAAATGTATATAATAGAGTGCTCGTTGCTCTCTGATTCTGAGCTATTCCACTACTCATAGGAAACAAACAGAAAAATGCAACAATAATTCTGAGAGCACAAAGTTTTTTATGTTGGACTGACACATGTAATTTTTAGGGAGTTTTGAATTCAAATCCAACCGTTCCCCCCAATTTATGATAATAAATGTTGTTTTAGCGACGTACCTTCAAATAGTTTTGCCTTAAATGCCGCCAACCCACTCCATTTAACTGTCTTTTGGTCATCAAGTCATGAACAATAACTCCAACTGTCATTTTTTGGTTGCGCTATGTGGTGCCTTCCTCCATGGTGTAGTTCCTGAGCGCAACTTCATGGGTTGTATCTTCTTCATTCTCCACACAACCTGCTCACTGTGTTGTCCTCCAAATCCACCAGTGTATTTTATAGTCTCGCGCTCCCTTGCAACTACCTAGAGCACTAAGACTATCCTTCTACCATATATTCATTGCGCAGGATCCCATGTATACAATTTCAACGTGCTCCTATTCACTCTTCCTGGGAAGGGTTCACCATTCAGCGTCACAAGCTGAACTGTGCCTCCATTTGTAATCTCTTTGACAATATATGGCCCTAACCAACGCATCTAGATTTTGACTAGTAATTTAGTGAATTTAGTATGGTATAACTGGACAAGATCATTTACCTTGAACATGTGAAGCTTGATGTGGTGATCATGCCACACTTTTTCGCATTCCTTCTGTACTTACTGATGAAATCTTGCTGAAAATTGATCATCTTCGAGCTCCATCACTTGTGCAAGGGATTCCTCCAAGGCCTCGTGATCCGCCATATCCGTCAGGAATGTTATGTGCAAACTAAGAACAATATACTCCATCAACATTACACCTTCGACCCCATATACTAATCTGAATGACATTTTCCCTGTTAGATTCTTACAAGTAGTCATATAAGACGATAATACTGCAGGTACGTGCACATCCCAGTCATTTCGCTACGCATTGCAGATTTTCGTCAACATGTTCCCCACAATCTTATTGAAGGCTTCAACAGTTCCATTGCCCTGTGGGTGATATAGTGTACTCTTCTGATGGTAGGCCTAGAATTATTCAATGAACGCGTTGATAGCTTCGTTCAGAAAGTGCATACCTTTGTCACTCATCAACACTTTTGGGTAGCCAAATCTGGTTAAGGCATTCAAACAAGAACTTTGATATCCTAGCCGCTGTACAATCCTTAACCAACTAAATTTTCACCCATATGGTGAGATATTACGTCGTGGTGATAATGTTGTGCGTGCCTATTTTCTTTCCTGAGGGTTGAATTGGCCCAACGAAATCAATCACCCATTTCTCAAATGCCTGCAAAGATACCTGAGGATGTAGTGGTAACTCATACCTTCGCGACAGTTTTTCAGTTCTTTGACATGCATCACATGCCTTACAATACGCCTTGGAATACTTGTGCAAAGTTGACCACCATAGACCTATGCGCAAAATCTTTTGCGCAGTTTCTTTAGCGAGAATTTTATCCTGTTCAAATTCTGGCACATATCTTTGCAAGATTTTATCTTCACCCATCTTATACAGATGTCCCGCAATTACTGGAAAATCAGCCACATGCGCTACTAGTTCCTTTTTCTTCTGACTTGTATATCCTTCTGGTGCCATCCCCATATTCAAGAAGTAAATAATGTCGAAAAAATGGTCATCTGCTATGCGCACCGCAAAGCACTGTGCATCTGGAAACCCTCCTCCAGATTATTAGACTCCTCTCCTATTTTGATCTGCCACAGATGGTCAAATCTGATAGATAACCTTCTTGGCTTCACAATGACTTCAAATTCATACTCCTAGAATAATAGAAAACATTTGCAGATCTTTCCCCCCAGCATACGCTTATTAACGAGATATTTGAAGGTAGAATGATCTGTATATATCTTGAAATGTCGTCTTAACAGATAATGCCTAAATTTTTGCAGCACGTACACCATGGTCAATCCTTCGCGCTCAGTCATTGAATAATTATTCTTGGCCTTCGATAACTTCATACTCATGAAGGCTATGAGATAGTTCATTTCTCCTTCACCGGCCTGTGTTAACTCTACACGCAAGAGAATGCAAGAGGCATCAACATGTACGTGAAACTCCTTTTTCCAATCAGGGAATACCAAAATTAGCATAGTGACCATCTTTTCTTTTAATACATCCAAGTTGTGCTGACATTCTTCATCCCAATAGAATGTTGTGTCCTTCTTTAGCAGTTTCTCCATGGGTGCAGTGATTTGAGCATAAGCTTTGATAATTTTTCTACAAAATCCCGTATGCCCTAGCATCATGCGTAGTTGCTTGATGTTTCTAGGGGCCTCAAAATTTACAATTACCGCAGTCTTCACAGGGTCCACCATTAATCCTTTCTTGCACACCACGTGACCCAAAAAGATCCCAAAGGGAACACATAATATGCATTTACTCAAATTTATGACGATTTGGTATCTGCGACATGTATCCAACATGAGGCACTAGATTGCTACATGGCGCTTTACTAAGCCGAACAACATTCAGTTATCAAAGTATACTTCTAGAAACTTATGAATGAACTCTTTGAACGTTGCTATGATTATGTGGGAAAATATTGCAGGCATACTCTTGAGTCCAAATGGCATCACAGTGTACTGAAAACAACCCTACTATGTCGTGAAAGTCATTTTGCTCCTACCCTCTCATGTGATATTGATCTGATGATACCCCGAAAATCCACCTGTAAAGAAATAGGCTTCCTAACCTCCAACATTGTCTAGCACTTCATTTGTAAATGGTGTCAGAAATGGGTCGTGAACACACACATCATTAAGCTTCCACAAATCTATGC
The DNA here is from genome assembly GCA_031772625.1 of Pinus tabuliformis. NCBI lineage: Eukaryota > Viridiplantae > Streptophyta > Pinopsida > Pinales > Pinaceae > Pinus > Pinus tabuliformis. The sequence continues at coordinate 685,519,670 of CM062806.1, forward strand.
AAATTATTATTCACCTTTTTATTTCTTCTCCTAAACCACCATCGGGGGGCTTACCTAGTCAAATTCTTCAACAAGTTCTATGATTCCTGCCTCTCGCATCTTATCCAGTTCTTGGAGAACCCTTCCTTGTATTTAGGATTATGGTGATATGACCTCTAATTAATAGGCTTCGCATCCAGATTCAGAGTGATCTTCATAACGCCTAATCGCCAACTATGCCCTTCAAATATGAAAACTTAGTAGGGAATAGAGCCTAGTATTCGCAAAGTAACTCAACAACTTTATCCATGGTAGCGTCATCCCAACAATCTCCAATCTTCGCGAAATATGTTTCTTCTTGAGTGCTTGTGTTTACTTGCCTTGTCTTCAATGACACGAAGATGTCTGGGTTTTCTATTTGCAGGCCTTCGACTTTGCGATGCCCTTCTGCCTCTGGAATATTAATGTTTCTCAATTCTTCATCCTCTTCTTCAATAGTCACATTATAGCATTCCAACGCTTGGCACAACTGGGTGCTCTAGTCTAGTTGGGTCCATTCCCAGGTTCCGTCGGCATTCTGAAGATAACTGCCTTAATCTCTTGTAGCACTTCATCGATGCTTGCGAAGCTGTCTTCAAAGCTAAAGGTCAATAAGAACCCTTCCTTTAATATATCCCATTCCGTGTTGCCATGGCAGAGCTCCGTTTCCATATACCAATTCATGGGAATTGTCTCAAAAGTGTGGCAAAATACGTGTACCCAGTCTAGTTGTGGTTTCGTTCCCCATGATTTAGTCCATTCTAGGTGATCATACGGATCATCCCTTCCATTATATTTCTCAGTCATTCTGGTGTTAACATCCCCAAACATTCTTCCCTAATCTCGCCATTCAACAAAGCTATCCTTATGTGTACCCCACCATTGTGCAGGTGTAGTACACAGTGCCAACTCTAAAGATTCAAAACGGTGATCCTCAGGGACTTCTTACTCAAATTCATCCAAAAACAAATCTACATTAGTTAAACCATCATAATAGGGTAATTTCCTTACCTCTAATGGAAACTAGTGTAGCGACTTCGTCATCATATTTCATCGCAATGTAGACACCTCAAGTAAGCGATTCTTCTAGTGCTCCAAATTTTCATCTGAATCAGAGGTGCGGGAACTCTCCCAGTCCCATGCAATTTGTCCAACTCTTGTCGGATTGATCTAGTCCTAGTGTCATGCTATTATTTTGTACATTTGATCTAGTTCATCATCACTTTCCTCATAATTGCGAACTCGTTCAGTATACCACGCCCCTTCTGCAGGGTCCAACGGTACTACAACCCAAAGTGATCTTCTTTCAAATGACATTTTCCTCTTCTTCAAATTAATGACCCCATTCATATCAATGGCCTAGTCAATTCCGAAGAGTGCGGAGTATGGATTATGTCATTGACGATTTCTATAACCTCAAAGTTAGACATGGATCTCGCACCTTTTATATCAAATGTTACTTCATATAGTCATCCCATGGGAATGGTTTTTTGTTGGTTTGCCATTTTGACTAGAATCGGAGACGACTGTAGCGCGGGTCTCCCGATTCTTTCCCATGTTTGTTTTGGTAATATGTTTGCATCGGACCCTAGACCCAAGATGACATGGTCCATCTCATAATCACCTATCTGTGCGGTGAGTCTCATCTCACGCCCTGTTCATGCCTTATGTTTGCCAATTTTTCTGGCCACCCAGTGTCCATCAGGGACCTTCTTTTTTCTAATGTATTTGTTTATTAATTCCTATAGGCCTTCCACAACTTGCCTATCGCGCAACAATTTTATGAAGATCTCCAAAAACATAGTGAGTAAAGAATGATGAACTTCGATGGGTATGTTGATTTCTTATGTCTTGTCCTGACTTCCTAAGGTGGATGCCTTAGTGAACATTTTCTTTTCTTCCATAGAAGTTTCCTTAGAGCGATTGATATCAAAGACAACTTCCTTCTCTGGGGCCTTGCAGACCCATTCATCCTTTTCAGGTTGTTTACCTTTATCATCGCTAGTCATTATTCCACTTCTTAGCATTATATTCACACTTGGATCCTCCTCATGGGGCTTAACTCTCATCATTTGTAAGTTCTGCGTACGATGATGAGGCTACACTTTCTTTTCCTTCATTTTAGCTATCAACAATGGGAATTCTTCTATAGCATGGTCGAACTGACTGCAGTATTGACATGAGGAGAGTGTCTGATTCTAACACTCTCGCACACAGTGCCATGAATGTCTGCAGTTGTAGCAGATAATCTAACCGCGACCTCTACCAAGTCCTCCTCATGGAAAATTTAGGGGCTAATGTTCTACCAATGGGCTAATTTTCCATGATTTTTCCATAAAAAAGATTCACCAATTTCAAATTTTATAAAAGACGATTCACCCAAATTTTAGAATATAAAATTATTTTACCTTAAAATCGCCAACATTATATAGATACTATATATAAAATCATTATAAATTTGAATAATTTTACAAATATATCAATAAACATTTTATAGTTTGCATATAATGGATTAGTGATATTCGCTAATGTTTTTAAACTTCAAGAAAAATTTCCATCCTTAAAATTTTCCTTCGGACTCCTCCTCCATCACAACCCCATCCTCGACCTTGATAACCTCCGCATCCTCCTCTAGAGCCCTGTTCTAGAGGCTGAGTTTCTGCTTGCATCCAATATGTAGGTGTCCTTTCCATCATTAGCTCATAGCTTTGACAGCGACACTCATCATGTCCCACAAATTTCCAAAAGTTACAGAACAACTGTTGGGGTGTTTGGACAAACTTTTGAAGTAAATGGAAATTATTCGTCGCATGTTGTCCAACAACCTGATAAATAGCACATCATACCGCATCCCCCACGCTTAGACATGTTCGGGCTTCCTTCAGGGGAATTGGTCCCCCTCCTATAATATAATTCGTGTACATGGGACAATGGTCTTTATCGGGCCTCTGTCTCTTGCACTTCAAACACCAGAGTTCTGTGTGCACTTCTAGTTTAGTCTCCTTTTCTTTTTTCAAACTCTGCAGTTCTAAGTGTAAGCTAGCTAATTATGACTGGATCTATTATACCGCCAAGGTCGTACCTTGAATAGGTGATGCATGCAACCTCATCATTATTTCTAAGGCTTCTTCATGTTTTCCTATCTTCTGTTGTGACAGAAATTCTAAAGTGGGGCTGAAGCGAAGTTATAAGTCGTATGCAACGCTGACTATCTGTGTGTTGCATGTTAGCTTATATAATTTGACACTTCAACCTTTGATCTAATTCCCAATACATCTCGTTGACCCTCATCATGATTTCTTTGAATCCAATTACTGGTTGCGAGTCAAACTTAGGATTATGAAACTCCTTGTTTAAAACCACCTTAGGCTCTGTTAGTGTCACAAGAGGATTATTAGAACAATACTTAATATACCAAGTTAGTGCGCGATTCTACAAAGCAGTAACCAACTGTGTATTCTTTATATTGTTATCAGTAATCTGTTGTGCTATCCTGACAACATTCACAACAAACCAGAACTACTCTAAATATTCACTCCCTAAGCCCTTTAAAATTGAAACCTTCATCACGTTCGCATGTTGAATGGTGGTGGTGGAGGTGGAGGTGTGGGCGAAGGTGTATGCAGTGGAGGTGGGGGTGGTGGTGGAGTGGAATGATGATTAGCTCTAGGAATCCCTTGAGTGATTATCTTAACAACACTTTGTGGAGGAGTCGGATCCCCCCATTCGTCGTCACTTAAAGGAGGTCTAATCAATGGATTATACTCTAGTCCTAATCCTTCACGATTTATAAAGAATCATCCACCTCGCATAGCTCCAAACATAAAGGTAATGGCATCACCCATTTTTCACATAACAACATTTTAATCCAAGTATTCAATGATCTTAAATACTTACCTCACAGTCCTTTGAAAAATCTCCACTTCACTTCACTATAGCTGACCAAGCTATCAATTGCAAATTCTGTAACAAACCCTCCCAGAGTCCGATCGAGCCAATGATCAACAACTCACACGATCTTGTTTTCACAGGTTTCTAGCTGTCGCACTAATTCTGGAGTCCACACTATAGGATTATCGAGCTTCCACCTTCCTTTATTGTTTGTCAATTTAGCTAACGAATCATACAACTCAATGGGAAAAGTACATAAGAAGATCTCATGTATTTCTGTGTATAGATACCTGTTCAACCACTCTTCCTTCAATAGATGCATATTCCTGTTTTCTTGAGCCACGAACTCATGAATCTTATGATCCAACCACTTTTCATTTTCATTCTTGGTCGGATTCTAATGATGCGACATCACATGTCCTCTTCAAGAAGATCTCAGTCCTGGCAACATGACCATTTGTTGGCTAAGGAGGTCCTGACCCAGGTTCAGAGTTAGCTACACCAATCTTCAAAACCATACACTACTGGCGCTTTCGTTAACAACTTGCATAAAGTAGGCTACAATCTCACCCGAAACAGTATGGGGGGATGCAAGAACCAAGTTTCTGCATCCAGAGACTAGTGTGATGTCTTCCAGTGCCTTAGATTTGCCTTTGTGCAGATCGATACACTCTTAGGGCACGTTTTTGCAACTATGCTATAACAACCTTCAGACCTTCACGTGACCTACATGAAGGTCTATGATCAGTCCTTGCGGACCTTTAACAATCAATTTGTCTACTTATGCACATCAGAGAGCTGTCCTGAATTAGGATTCATGCATATTTATTTAAGTTATTAATAATCATCAGAGAATTCATTAGAGTCTTCATAAAAGTACTTAAACATGCATTGAGTACATTATTAACATTTATTCAAGAGAATCATGTAACATTTAGTCAATATTTCATAAACAAATCATTGATCGAAAACATATAATATTAACAAAGATAAACAAAAATACTCGGGAATTATTCAGAAACTTTCTTTATTGATCTTGAATTCAAGGTTACAAACTCAAAACTTCCCTATGTACTCAGTTGTAGGGGTCCACGCACTCAGCCATGGACTCTACTTAGGCCTCTACGCACTTAGCTCCAGACTCTACCTAGGTGTCTGCGCACTCAACTATAGAGCCTTTCTTCTTCTATCTTACTTGTTGCTTCTTGCTATCCCTTTTCTTAGGCTCTCTAAGACACACATATTTATAGCCTTTTTCATACAATGCCATGGTTCGTAGACCATGGGTGAATCTCAAAAATGATTCAAAACTTTACATAAAACAAGGGGATAAACCTCTTTAACTCCTATTCATCTACACGCTCCGCATCCACAAATCATGGAGACTTTACATTATTTACAAAAACTGTACCAAAACCTAGGTTATCTTAACCCCAAAACTGACCTAGGGGACCCCATCCCAACATCTTGTATACACCTACATCAATTATGCAACAAATTAATAGAATAGTAATAATAACAAACATCAAATTAATATCGTAACCCTTATTTATTGTTTATATATAAAATAGCCTACCCCTCCACATAACCAACAACATTTTCGACAACACATGTAGTGTAAAAAGTATAGCGTGTGATAGAGAATCAATAACACTCAATCTGTAAAATGCCTCACCAACTCTTCTACTCTTGGGTTTTAAAAATGAAGAATAGATAGGTGAAATCTCCGCCAAAGCCACACCTTGTTCTCTGGGTTAGTCAGTGCCAAATTCATCTATCCGGTAAACACTTTGGACAACTCTAGGGCTTATACTCGTTGTATATGAAGTTATGAACCATAAATACATGTAGACATATACGTTGAAAATCTAAAAAGGCATGCCGGTATATATTGCAGTTATGAGTATATGACATATCTGGTCCCCCCAACAACTGCCCTCTCGCCCCCCCCCCCCACCCCCCCACTGTCATGGATTTCAATAATCAAGCATTCTTTCTTCACAAGTCGTATTGTTGCGCCTGAGATCAGGCGAGAGGTAATTAATCCACCTAGGCCTACATCTATAGCAAGTTTTTTAGAGGCCTGCACAGTACATATATTTCAGATTTGGATTAATCAAAGCATCTAATATAGAAAAAAAAAATCTTACTACAAAATTGTGACATATCTTTACTGCAAAATTGTTACATAGTTAATAATAACCACCAAAATTTAGAAAAATTCAAAAGTATCGGTAATAAATAACTCATGAATGTTTTCATAGTTCTTTATTCATACCTATTGTTATAGACATTTTTGTGCCTTACAACTCTGAGCATGAGATGTCCATAAACCAAGGGATCCAAAGTCCCTAAAAGTGTTGTTCCTGCCCCTAAAGGAACAAGGCCAACAAACCACAGCTTCTCACAGAAGTTCTCCACCAGAAACTACTTAGAAACAGTCAAATCAGGATCATTTCAGTGGCTCCACTTGCCACCTGCGTTGCAAAGCACCCCAGTACACTAGCTAGGTGCATTGCAATGCACCCAAATGCACTACCAGGGTGCGCTAAGCGGGAAATGACAAATGGCATTTCCATTCCGCAAGGCGTAAAGATGATGGAAGCTTCCAGAATCTTCCTCCATGACACTTGCCTCACTGAGTTCGACCAGGGATGAGTAAGAGGCTCTCAGCCTCCAAGTGGAAGCAAAAATTGACAGAGGGAGAGGACACCAATCAGATGACAAGCTGACTCATCCTCTCTCCAAACATCTATATATGGATCCCTCATCCCAGAGATCCAGAGGCTGGAATTTTGTACATTGTAGAGAATTGTTGTTGGTTTGAGATTAGTGCATTGGGTGCTTTATGCTTTGAAGGAGGTGAAGAAGGGATTCCTTTGCTGGGAGGTTGATGCTGGGTTGGGACTCACTTGGTTGTATCTCCTCCTGAACCTTTTTATTACATCAATAAAACTATTTGAGTTTCTCCTACATGCTGATGTGTCTTTGATGTATGATTGCATTAGTATGTTTAGCTTATATCTAATCTTGAGCTAGTTATGAATATGAATCCATGTCTTTGTGTAGTTTTCCCTTTTTGTGATCTTGCAAGAACTTGGTGAAGCTGGGCGAGAGAGAAGGCAAGTAGCTGGGAGCTATCAAAGAGAAGAGAAACCGGATCAAAGGACTAGCAAAAGACACCGGTTAGTCCATCTCATCTCTCTTCATTCTTAATTCATAAAGAAGAATACAAGAATAGTTGTTTATGTTTGTTGCTAAGGCACTATCACACCTTAGGTGGATAGGGTCATCCTGCATAGGCACTTTTCCCCACAAAAAATTGGCGACTCCGCTGGGGACATCTGTCCAATTAGTTTATTTGTGCTTCTATTACTGTTTGTTTCATAGACTCAAAAGTAGCAAATCGAACTGCATCTGCCATTTTCATATGCAAAGTAGAAAACTGCTACTCTGATCCACTCACTGGATTTGTCTATGATTTGAAAAATGGATTCATAAATGATCTGATAACCCTTTGTGATAGCTCTTAGTCCTCCTTTAAATCATCCCTCTGATTGTACCTTACTTTTTGCTTTTATTTGGCCTAAAACCATAGATTAAATTGCAAACCGTGACCCAGAACTCGGAGAGAACTCTCGTTTCTGCTCCAGCGCAGGCTCTGTGAAGAGACTCTGCATTTCAACACAGGTCCCGAGAGGGCTACCTGCGCTGCAATTCAGTTTCTCTGTGCAACAGGTGCGCTGATCAGCCTTTGCCTTGTGCAGCTGAGGTTCTTTGCTCTGTTTTGCCTAGTTTTGATCTCTGATTTTTGCAGCCTGTGACCAGTATAGGTACCTATCTGAAAACCCCTTTTCTCTGCCTTAATTCCGCCTCCTTGTACAAAAAGACTGTAGGTGTTTGTATGTGTTTGTGGCATCATTTATAGTTTTCCATTGAAAAGTGAAATAGTCATACTGTCGTCCTTTGATTTAGATCTGTCGTAACTGTCGATTTTGATCTTAGGAGAAAGTTTGTTTGCTGTTGACAGTTGATTATACATTTTCATTTTCTTTTGGTTTGAATTTGTCCCTTTCTAGTGTCAAAACAAGTATTATTTCTAAAATTGTAAAGTGTCGTAATCTCTTATACCTTTTGATTTCGAAAAGTAAGCTTGTTTGTATTTGTCATTTGAAAGCGAATTCAAAATTGTACATCAACTTTATTTTTAGGCATCAATATTAAGAAAGTGAAAAACAAATACATGCATTTTTGCATTTGCATATTGATAGTTTGTATGGTTTGATTTAGGAAAAGTGCATTTACAGTGTGCTGTTTTCTCTTTGAGAAAAGATTGTGTCTTTCTTTTCCCCTTGTAGCCAGGATTTTCATTGTTGAAAAAGAGATAAAGATTTGCTTATCATCTTTTAGATTGCATTTAGGAATTACATCTACATCTCGTGGTGAACCTCAAAAGGAAAACTTCTAAGAAAGATCAACTTAAAATAAACTGAATGAATCTAACAACGCTTTGGAACTTAACGCACAACATAGAGGTCTAGGCTAGAGACGTGTTCCAGCGTCGTAAAACCTGGTAGTTGTTGGCCTCATTGATGGTTGGGTGATTCCTCCTGAGAGACCAAAAGTGCCAGTATGGATTGTGCTCCCACGTACCGTTGAGTATATATTGGGAGACCCCTGTAGGCTTAAAACCTTTTATCCATAGGTAGCCGTGTCGGCCGCCCTACTGATCGTAATGCACCGAACACAGCATTCGGGAAGATTGACTGTCGTACCGTAAAACATATTCTGCAGTTTTGTGATTGGTTTGGAACACCCTCTACCTAGATCTCCAGAGCAGTCCCTTTCGTTCCTTTTCAGACTCCTTAACGGAAAAGGTCCATCTGAGCACTTGTCACTTCAGGCTCATTAAAAATCGAAGGAGACTAGAGTCATCTTTTGTTTTTTCTCGAATCTTTAAAACTGAAAAAACAAGTTGTGTCTAAAGCGTCGTAAAATTTATTTTAAACGGAATACTCATCACCGTTATTCCTACGTTGATCTTTCAGTTGAGAAAATGGAGCCTTCCAACCAAGGAATTCCCCTTGGTGGAAATCCTAGTCCCTTCTCCTCTTGGGGAGATGTTGGAGCGCCCCATATGGCCACCTTGTCGCGTCCAGGACTGACAATCGGCTTGCCTATCTGGCTCTTCTCAACCAATGTTGTTCAGAACACCACTATTCCTGAACAATCGAATCAACAGTTAGACCAGTCCAGAGTTACCCACCAACCTTCTACTTCCTCTAATTCTTCCTCTCCTCCTTCCTCTTCGCTTGATGGAGCTGGCAAAGCCAAAAGCCAAGTTCCTAAGGAGAAGAAGGAAAAGAAGAAGAAAGAGAAGAAGAACAAGGAGCCAAAGGCGAATGGGGGCAAACGAGTGGCGTCTGATGAAAATCCACACACAGCACTGACCAGGCCTAAATCGCCATGTGTCATATGCAAGGAAGACCACTTTCACATAAATTGTCCTTGCATCCCTCGGATACTAAGGGACTGGTCTCCCGGATTGCACAATCCGGTGGCGTCGACCTCTGATAGCCATGTTGATTGCACACCATCAACTAGCGGAAGTGAAGCCCCAGGACAAAAAGGGAGAGATAGATCTCCTTGTAGACTCTGCGAAGGCGATCACGCCATCCACCGTTGTCCCTTCTTAGACGAAGCTAAAAGAGTTTTGGAAGATCGCCCAGTTTCACCGTTACGACTTCCTCCTGGATATAAAAAACTCTTGCCGAGTCCTTCGTTAGTTGAGAATCCAGCTAGCCCGCTCAAGTGGTCAGCTGAAGCACCTGCCATTGAAGATGAACCGGCTGAATCCATACCAGATGAAAGTCAAAAGGTCGAGGTGGCAATTGACCCGGTCTTGCCTTCAGAGGTTCTATCTTCAGATGATACCATCACAGAAGAGAATAAAGATGACACCGTCCAAATTCTCTTCATCAACACAGACTCCGACGAACAAGGGGGAAATTTACCCATTCCTTTATCGCAGGAAGGAACTTCGTCAGAGCCATACCCGGCCGTCTATTCGGTCCCACCTCCAAGCAACCTAGTTGTCTCCTTCGACTGGACTCAACTAGGCAAACCCCGTTTACCAGCAATCATACCATTCAGAATTATCGTCCAAATATATAGAATGGTCATGGATGGTACCATCATAGATGAGGGGGCTTCTGTGAGTATCCTTTCCTCTACTGCTTGGAAAGCACTTGGTTTGCCATCGTTTTCACCTGAAATGAGAAATCTGACAGGATTTGATAAAGGAACCAGTTGACCTTTAGGGATTCTTCCCAATGTGCCCATAACATTGAAAAGGAAGACCATTCAAATGAACGTGATGGTCGTTCAAGGACCCTTGGATTATAACCTACTCCTTGGACAAGACTATATTTATTGCATGGGAGCCATCGTCTCCTCACTCTTTAGAGTAATGTGTTTTCCGCACAAAGGAAGAGTGGTCAAGCTCGTGGACCAGCTTTCATTTCCTGGATCACGCATAGCAAATAGTCATGTACCATCCCTAAATGGTCTCTTCATGTAAGAAGTGTCTCAACCTACGGTCCGTCCTCCCGATGAGCGCGAGTAATTCGGAGGGACATGACTGGAACCCAGGGGGCATGCACCCTGGTCTGCTTCGACAGGAAAGCTTCGGGTATAGGGTAGGTTTCCGCGGGAGAATATGAATAGTCTATACCCCGTCCGTCTTGGAGGAGGGGTTATTCTAGAATAAGATTCTCTTGTCAAAGTTATGTGAATCGGTGGGCGTCGTCATTCACCTTTGTTTATCTCGGTAGACATTGCCGGAGAAATGTTTTGTTTGCTGCGTGAATGAGACAATCTTTGGTAACCTGAAAGAGGTAGGCCTCTCTCGGTAAAACAAATGTTTTGGCAGATTTGAAGTAGAGGTAACCTTGAAATCGTATTTTATACCTGGGGGCATGCAAACCTTTTGGAGTGCAAGCAAGGGGCGGCTATTTATTTTTTTAAAATTTTAGGTCCTCCCTTTAAACCTGTAGGCTAACCCTTTAAACTCGTAGGATTAGTCATTTCCGAGCTTGCATAAAGAAAGGATGCGGAGAAAATCTTTGTAAGGTGTAAGCTCCATAAAAAATAGCATCTTTAGTGAGACATTCTTATCATATGACTGGATTATCGAGCAGTTTTAGCACATAGTTCATGCTCGTTAAAAAATAAACATAAGATCGAGCAGTTTTAGCACATAGTTCATGCTCGTTAAAAAATAAACATAAGACCGAGCAAATGTTTCCACCCGCGTTTAAGCTTGTTAAAAAATGAACTATCTTCCGGTAAATAACCGCTGTGAATGTAGTACTTCAGCCATTAAAGCCTTGGTCGTGTTTGCACCGTCACCTCCACTTTTCCATTGGCTGATCATTCACCTCCATTTGATTGTTTATCCATTTTGAGGAATAGCTGTGAAGAGTGATTTCACTAGCCATCCTTGTGACACTGCCGTGATTGGAAATTTCCAAACCTTACCTGGAATCAGCTGATATCCCATTTTATCACTCGTTCCTCAAAAGACGGGTCTTCTTTAAGCTCTTTTCATCTGACTCGTAAAATATGAAAAGATTGCCGAGTTTTGGCCTTCCAGCTCATTAAAGCGAACAGAAGAGCTATCCCTCTAGATTTTAATCTTTTTGGACCTGAGGGATTATTGCACAAAAAGATCGAGCGCTTGATTTGTTCGGCTCGTTAAAACTATTAAAAATTCATCCCTTCTATATTGTTTTATACTTTTTCGGACTTAAGGGATTAGATGACGAAAAAGGACTTCCAGAGTTAACTTTACGTACCTTTTCAGACTCTCTAAAAATGAAAAGGACCGAGTTATCCTTGTCGCGAGACTCGTTAAAAACATTAAATAGTGACAAACTTGTCTTTAGACGAGAACGAGTTTCACTATCGCTAGGCTCGTTAAAACATAGCGATGGGTTTGCCCGAAGGGAAAATTATAGAACAAGCATATGTTATCCTCCTCAAGCTTGACAAAAATAAAGAGGTACTGGTCAGCAATGACTGGGGAAAAATTGGGAAAAACTCAAAGAAACTTTATTGGTAGCAAGTCGCGCTTGAACATGACACTTCTCCTCCGTACCAGAATTGGGTTGGGTTGTTTCATTCACCGATCACATCACCATGGTCTCGCCATACCATCCACAGTTGGGGTAAATGCTACCAATCCATCGCATAAGTGTCGCCACATGTTCAAGAGAAGTCATTCAGAGAAGTCACCTGTGTCCCATCCACTACCATACATTATACTCTTTCATGACTGCCACCCTGAACCATATATCATCAGATCATTTTCACCTCCATTAAAATCATTTGCTCTGTTCCGTGTCATTGATGTGGGATTCATTAAGGCCCTCCTTTGATGGATCGCTTCTTGTCGACATCAGCTCATTATCCAAGAAGTTGATCTAGGAGCAACCCCTTCAGTACTTTGAAGCTTGCATGCCTCAATGGCAAGTTTCTCACTTCCGGCGACAGGTATACATCAATGACCTTCGACCGAAAGATTTTGCGTGGTGTTCGATGCCAAGTCCTCTATTCACACCACGTGAATTGTACTGCAGTACCTTGAGGGTCATCATCATTATCGGTGATTCCTCTCACGCTTGTTAACAGTTTACATCATTGACTAGTAATCAAGCGATGTCTTTCCATGTTCGACTTCAAAGCATTTCTCACATGGATCGACTTGTACTTAGAGTGAAGAATGAACGAGATTGAAGACCCCGGATCTAGTTTCATCCATCCGGGCTCCGATATATATTCAGGAAAATAAAGACATGGAAATGTACAGCCTTACAGCACAGATAATCATCCTACCAAAAGGATGATGGCTCTATCATCAGTCTACCATCAGACGATTGTCTGTTTTGTCTGTTCTATGTACATAAAAATGAATTTATAAAGTTGAGCATGGGAATGCCCGCCTCAGCTAGATCATGAAAATAGTATGAAAATAATGTATTGTATTGTATCTTATTAAAGGTCTCCTCCCAGCATTGAAAGAACTTCGGATCCTCCTAATAAAGAATTTCACCCGATAAACGACATCATACTTTAGGGGGCAACTGTTATAGACATTTTTGTGCCTTACAACTCTGAGCATGAGATGTCCATAAACCAAGGGATCCAAAGTCCCTAAAAGTGTTGTTCCTGCCCCTAAAGGAACAAGGCCAACAAACCACAACTTCTCACAGAAGTTCTCCACCAGAAACTACTTAGAAACAGTCAAATCAGGATCATTTCAGTGGCTCCACTTGCCACCTGCGTTGCAAATCACCCCAGTACACTAGCTAGGTGCATTGCAACGCACCCAAATGCACTACCAGGGTGCGCTAAGCGGGAAATGACAAATGGCAGTTCCATTCCGCGAGGCGTAAAGATGATGGAAGCTTCCAGAATCTTCCTCCATGACACTTGCCTCACTGAGTTCGACCAGGGATGAGTAAGAGGCTCTCAGCCTCCAAGTGGAAGCAAGAACTGATAGAGGGAGAGGACACTAGTCAGATGACAAGATGAATCATCCTCTCTCCAAACATCTATATATGGATCCCTCATCCCAGAGATCCAGAGGCTGGAATTTTGTACATTGTAGAGAATTGTTGTTGGTTTGAGATTAGTGCATTGGGTGCTTTATGCTTTGAAGGAGGTGAAGAAGGGATTCCTTTGCTGGGAGGTTGATGCTGGATTGGGACTCACCTGGTTGTATCTCCTCCTAAACCTTGTTATTACATCAATAAAACTATTTGAGTTTCTTCTACATGCTGATGTGTCTTTGATGTATGATTTCATTAGTATGTTTAGCTTATATCTAATCCTGAGCTAGTTATGAATATGAATCCATGTCTTTGTGTAGTTTTCCCTTTTTGTGATCTTGCACGAACTTGGTGAAGCTGGGCGAGTGAGAAGGCAAGTAGCTGGGAGCTATCAAAGAGAAGAGAAACCGGATCAAAGGACTAACGAAAGACACCGGTTAGTCCATATCATCTCTCTTCAATTTTAATTCATAAAGAAGAATACAAGAATAGTTGTTTCTGTTTGTTGCTAAGGCACTATCAAACCTTAGGTGGATAGGGTCGTCCTTCTTAGGCACTTTTCCCCACAACACCTATCCATGCTTTGACGAGATCTTGATAGATGTTCCGCATTAATTCTGGATTTGTATTTTTTTTGGGTAAAACTTTGTGTAATGCAATGGGAGACTACCCGATCAATTCGAGTTTAACTTATCAATCCACAACTACATAGGGTGGATGGGGCCTTTCTAGTCAATTAGTTATGCATTGAAGCGGCAATATCTAAAAGGGACAGGTAATTTCAGGTATTTTATTTTGATTAAAAATTTCAAGCTGGATTAGTTATTCATTGAAAGTTCAATACTTAAAAGGGGATAGGTGATGCCAGCTAATTTCAAATCATATTTTCAACAAATTTAGTAGAGAAGGTAAGAAAAATAAAAGGTTTTAACTTTTCTCATGGTGAAGTAGGTTATAGATGCTATCATGTGGTCTCTCATAAACCATGGATAGTTATAACCAAATAACGAGGGTTCGTGCTTCATTTGTCTTAACACATAAGAAGGTAGATTATAGAATGTGCCAAGCAGTCTCTCATAAACCATGGATAGTTATAACCAAATGGGATGCAAAAAGAGGCTAGATAGCCATTTTTGAGCATTATGAACTCATTGGAACATGTTTCAAGATCAAAGGATCACTTCTTGATAGACAAAGGAGCACTTCTAGATAGTCTTTTTAAAAAAGTGAAGCCTATGGGTGCCATGGTCAACCAGAATGTTGATTTAGTTTGTGGTGGAGTTTGAAGATGGAGATGACCTTGAAGGGATCTTCTAGCCTCCATGTGCTTTCTGCAGCAACCATTACAATAGTGGTGTAGCTTTTTTCTCTTCTTTTCTTTATAAGTGTTTTGGATAAGGGACTTGTTTATGTACTTCAAGTGGATTGTGACACTGTTTATGCTCTTTGAAGTTGGAGCATGGGGTATTGGTGTAGGACTCCTGCATTTTTTGAAGGTTTACATGTTTGAATGTAGGTTAATGTGTGTAGGAGTGAGAAATTTTTCAAAAATTGTTTCTTTGATGGAGAAACTAGCCATTTCATTTCAGTAGTTTAAGTACTCTTCTTTTCTAAATATTGAGCATAATGAGAAGGGGTCATGCCTTTAGAGCCGATCCAAGGAGATGTAGTCTAGGAGGGGTGAACTACTTTATCAATGGCTAATGTATTACTTATTGATGCATGCTTCCATTCAGTGTTTTGGTTTCATAAGTTTTTTTCATGAAATTAGCTTAAGTAAAAAACACATAAAATTCATGTTTTCTACTAGCTATTTTGGAGTACAATCCTCAAGCACTTATTTATATTCTCATGAGGATCTTAGTACAAAATTCTAATATTCCAAATTTAGATCAAGTTGGTATCAGATATTTGGTTCGCTTTGTGCAAGGAGGAATTGATTGTTGTTTGCAAGTGAATGTGTTTTGAAGCTCAAGTGAGAAGGTTTTGGAAAGGAGAGCAAGATTGTTACAATCTCTACCACCAAGTTATACCTAAAATTGTAGTAGAAGCTTCAAGAAAAACATGTCCCAAGGAAAAGAGCCTGCAAGAATGTTAGAGGATGTGAAGGCTTTTAGACAGGATTTCTTAGACATGAAAAAAATGGTGAAAATCCTTTATGAAGAGAGGAATACCAAATTGCAAGGTGAAAGCTCTAGACCTCCATGAGGAGAATGTTCGTCAAGGGAAGAAGGTAACAAGAATGGTAATAAACCACCATCTTCTCCACAATATTCATGTTTTTCTACAATGCTTATGCAAGTGTAGAAACTCCCTCAGAGAAGGTAGATGGAAAAGTTTGTACCTTCCATCCACATGATGTGGAAGATGAGGTTCTATCAGCACCCAAATTCAAGGAGTAGAAACAAGAGAGCCAAAGAGTCTAAGAGGATACATCTAGAATCAAAAGGTAGTTCGAAAACATCTTTTTATGTCAATAAAAAGATGAGGAAAATGGTAAGAATTATATGCTTCTTCCTATGTGAAAGTGTTGACGTAAATTTATTTGCAGCCTTTGAAAAACATAGTAAAGGCATTGGATTGAGGCTCTTGACCAAGATGGGTTACAAGGGAGGAGGCCTTGCAGTAAACCAGCAAGGTATTAAAAATCCAATTAAGGCCAAGGAGAGGCCTAAATATGAAGGCTTAGGCTAAGTTGAAAAGGAAGAATGGTCTTCGAGCAGAAACTAATGGGTATCGTGTTACTTTTGTTGTAAGAGAGGAAATGAGGAGGCAAGATGTTGGGATTTTCATCCAGAATTGGTTCCCACTTGGTTCCTTAAGTGTAAGGAGGACTTGAAGTGCAAAAAATCTCTAAAGAGAGATGAAAAAGTTGAAGAAGGGAAGCTAAGTTCTTCTTGCCACGCAAGTTCCTCATACAATAAGCATAAGCCAAATGACTCCAAAAAGAGGTATAATTATCCTATTAATTTGAATGCTTTTCATAATGGAAAACAACATGCTGATTTGAATCTATTGCGAGATTCTGGGTGGATTCCTGGCAGCAACAACATAGATTAAAAAATTTGATTAATCCTCACCAAATTCCCAATTGGGAAGCTCACAGGTTAGATAAGATCAATCAATATTGGAAGCCCACCCTATCGCATGGCTTCATGAAATGGATCAATCCTGATCACATTATCTGGAATGACCCAGAGTCAGATCAACAGATCCTGGGAACGGAACTCTCCAATCAGAAAATCAGATATTCAGAAAAGAAGGATGTACTTAGATGGGGATATGAAGATAGGGGAATGTTCACAACACATGAAGCCTACAACATAATCATAAAAGAATCTGCATTGAAAGATCCACTTTGGACAGCTATCTGGGCTCCCAACTTATGGCTGAAGGTGTCCACTTTCCTCTGGCTGCTTTGTCAGAACAAAATCCTCACCTGGGATAATCTACGGAAGAGAAACTTTCATGGACCTTCCATCTGCCCCAATTGCAATCGGGAAGAAGAAACCACTTTGCATCTCATAAACGCATTCCCTTTGGCTCATAATATCTGGGAAAAAGACAATTTTAGATGTCAAAGGGATAGCAGAATCAAGGAAGACATCCCAACCACTGTTCACAATTGGGTAAGAAATCCTTATAAGAGCAAGATTCTTAAATCCTTATGGAAGCTTATCCCTGGCCTGCTTATGTGGACTATATGGAAGGAGAGAAACAAACGCATCTTCAAGAATCAGTCAACGCCTATGGAAATCATCTGGAAAAATGTCTATCAAAACCTCAAGGAAGCTCTTCTACTCCAATCTTGGCATGACGACGACCTTCCCTCACTACCACAAGAAAAGACTATTTTGGACAACTGGAATCTACATTGGAATCAAGAATTGAAAATTTCAGCCAAAACTATAGCAAAAAGTCCAAGCTCAAACAAATGGAACCATCCTCCTCAGAATGTGTTCCAACTAAATTTCGACAGAGCCTCAAAAGGAAATCTAGGTAAAGCCGGGTTTGGAGGAATTTTCAGAGATCATAAATTGGACATCCTTCTAACTTTTCTAGGCTCGAAACGATGGGACTCTAATCACTCAGCAGAGCTTGAAGGGTTATGGCAAGGACTCCTTTTAGCTCAGCCACATGAGTTCTTCCCTCTCATCATTGAAGGCGAACCTCAAATACTAATAAATATGGTGAAAAAAATTATGCAGGGGACTCCCTCAAACAAAATTGGCAACAGTTGGAGACTAGCTGAAATATTGCAACTTGTTGAAGATTGGCTCAGAGCCCACAGAGAATTTAATTTCAAACATATTTTCTGGGAAGGCAATAAGGTGGCTAACGTTCTTGCCAACATAGGGGTGGAGAGTAACACTACTATGAAAGCTAATGAATTATCTTCTATCACAATTGATGCACAAATGAAGGAATTCAATGAAATAGTTGAGAAGGAGAAGACTCAGGAAGCAGGAGGCCACCCGAATGCGGGTGACACATTTAGGCAATAATGATTTTACTAAAGGATGGCAGCGAGGGGACGACCACTTGTCTGATGGTGCCCGTCCCCATACCACCCTGAAGCGCCTTTAATTCTCTCTATGGTCTACTTTTAATATTGGTCCGTATCGACAAAAGGGTATGCATTGTTGGGATATGGAGGTACCTTGATTAATTCCTGCACCGTCGCCCTTGCTCTGTTGCATTTGTCCGCCTCTGGCCTTTGAGCCCAGCCATCACACTGCAACTGGTCGTCGCTACTTGATTGTATGCTGTGCAGATTTTGGTAATGGTTTTCATCATTCACATTCGGCTCTCTGCTTTCTAATTTCTGCCCAGAATGACCCTTTTGCACTCCACATTCCCTCTGCTAGTGCTACCTCTGTCATTGCCCCTGCTGTCATTGATCCCTTGCAGCGGTCAGCCAGAGACATCAGCATGGTGAGGCATTGCATGCGAAGTCGTAGGGGAGGAACCATGGGTGGTTGTTCTCGTCCTCTGGTTGAGCATGCCACCTCCTCTCCTTCCCGTGAACTGCATCATCTTCCAATTCTTGGAGAGGGTTGATATCCTAACACCAGACATGGGCGAGGTCGGGCTCGTTCTCCAGGCTTGGCTCATGGCGAATTTGTTGTCTACTCAGAGAATTTTCCTCCGCTCCTTCAACCTGCGCCCCATTCTGCCCAATTCAGGTTTTGTAGCTCCCTGAACAGGCCTGCCATTACCACCACTATCTCCATTTTCTTCTTTGAAGAAACCACTCAAACTGTCTCTCAGGATGACAATTCAATCTAGCCGTAGGAAGGCGCTCCTAGTCACAGTAATTTCAGGGATATTGGTAAGAACGCGATGGATGAATGCCTCTTCATCTCTCTGTTGGTATCATCCCAAGACCCATTTTTCCTCCTAAAAGCATATCATTTACCCATTCCTTTTCATCATATATCCCTTAGAATCCTTGAAAGTTAATTATTAATAGTCTTATAGTTATTAAAATCCATTGAAATTGATTTAGGAATTTTATGTTGAAGAATTAGAAGTTTTTGGTGAAATGGTTACAGGAAGTTCCAACATCCTGTAATTAGCTCATTGTTTGACATGTGGCATAAAAGCTGGGCTAGGACGAAAGGCATGGATGAAAAGTAGAATGTCCAAGCATGGACAAACACCTATCCTACAGCCGGATCGACTCTCCTACATGCGCGGTCAACTCAGGTCAAAGCATGGCACACTGGCGACTAAGGCATAAACAACAACTCATTCTATTTTGATTTAGTTTTTGTTCTTTTTGAAATCAGATAGGATAGAAACATTTTGAAAAGCTCGATGTAATAAAAGCGGCAACAACCAAATTCCGAATGTACATTCATGATCGAAATGACATAGTTGTGCTAGACATATGTAAATACAGTTCAATGTAATAAACAATGGTTAATCGATGTATCATTCTAAAACAGAGTTTTTGAACTTAATACTAAGAATCCAGTTACAGTTACGACTTGTGTCTCGTGCATTGATTTGATAGCCAGTCGAATTTAGTCAAGTGTACCTCTGGAACGCGGACGGGCCCTGCGTTCAACCGGTATATTGTTCTTTTCATTTTATTTGCACTTAGGTTATCGTATGGTTTACACAGTAGTTACGATTGATTGGATTTCGATTTCAATAGGTATTATATGGTTTGCACAGCAGTTACAATTACTTTGGTTTTGATTTCCATTGAATGTGTATGGTTTGTGTTTGTGGTAATGCCTGAACAGTCATCACTGAGATCTTGAAGTGCGTCTTGTAAGGGATTCGATCCCTGTGTTCTCTTTTAAAAGCACTGTCATAAACTTTGTTTTCATTTCACAATCCATTTATGATCTCTGTATATTTTGATGTTGTATAAATATTAGTGAATGCTGGGTGTTTACTGAACAAGGGTTTTATGTGTAATGTCTTTGTAAGGAGATTGAGATCATTGTTGCAGTAATACACAGTGTTTAGTTTCAGTGTGTAATTTGGTAAATGCATTTAATGATAGTATTGTAATCAGTTGTATTAGCAGGGTGACCTGAGTGTTTGGGTGATAGGTGACATACCCCAGTCTTCCGTAAAGAAGCCCTGTGACCTACATCATAACCACTTAGCCAATAATCCTTTATGTCTATATATTTTATACGCATGCCTCTAAGCTTACGCATCCTGGTCGATAATAAATATGGTTTAATCTAGTACCCTAGATAGAACACTACATTTTGGCGCCGTTGCCGGGGAGGCGTACTTAAAGGATTCAGACAAAAAGAAAAAAAATTCAACACACAAAAATAAAAAATAAAACACAGTTAGAAATCATGTTCATTTATGCCTAGATTTAGAGACAGTCAAGGGAGATTTGTAAAAACCCCCCACCATCTAAAAACTAACCCATCATCATCAGGAGCAGACTCTCTAGGGAATACAACACCAGCTAGGGAAGTTATCCAAACATTGGCAGAAAAATTTTATTCAGGACAGAAACTTACTCTTATTGAGAGGGAAACTTTATTCACACATAAATCTCAAAAGAATAACTTTCCTAGACCTTCTACACAAGGAGAAAGTAGTATAGTTACCGAACAATCTTCCTTCCTCCTTTTTCCACCAAGTGACACTGACACAAAGAGACCAATTGAAATGATAGAGGAAGGATCTGGATCAGTACCACGCTAAGGAGATGAAGAGGAGTCAACTTTTAAGTTCCCTATACATGAACCACAGGAGGATGGCGAGATCAAAATGAAAAACATACCCCCATCCGTGCTACCAAATTTCTATGGTATGGCTTCGGAGGATCCGGACTCATTCTTGTTCGAGTTTGACATTGTATGTCAAACTTATGGCTATACAGATGATGCCCATAGGCTTAGATTGTTCCCAGCTACATTAAAGGCATCAACCTTAAAATGGTTCATGGGGCTTGGTGAGCATGCTATAGTTGATTGGGATGGTATGAGGAGAATATTTCTTAGGAAATATTAGCCTTTTTGCAGATCCAAAGACTCTAAAGATGATATCTTTAGAATGATTCAGCAAGAGGATGAAACCTTAGAGGAATATTTAGAACAGTTTGTCTACAACTTACAAAAATCTAAACACTGAACTATGCCTCCTGATCTGGTCCACACAATATTCTTGAAAGGTATACGAGAGGAATACATGGATGATGTCAACTTGATGGGCAAGGGTGACATTTCTGCCTTACCCTTTGAAGAAATCACTGAGTTGTGCGAAAAGTATTCAAGGAGTAAAGCTAAAATGGGAAAGAGAAGCCTGTCATCAAGGGTCACAAAATCTGCCTCTGCAAGTGTTACAAGGGCCGAGATAGGGAATCTCTTAGAAGAGTTTAAAACATATTTGTTAAGCACTCTAGGGAACCAAATTGACACTTTAAAAGCCAATAAGAAGCAAGAATATGAAGATCATATCATGGCTATCTTCTGCCCAAAATGCCGAAAGAAACATGCATTAAAAGATTTCCCTCTAGAGAACATCCAAGTTTGTGCTTTCTGTACTGAACATCATGATATGTTCAACTATCCTAAAGTTAAAGTTTTGCAGAACTGTAATATGGCAGCTAATACAAAGATGGAAAACGTGTATTACATGGGCACAAAGCGACCATGGTAGCCAAGGCCAGCAACCCAAGGTATGTTTCCAAATCAAAATCTGCAATTTCCTATGAATGATCAAATGTATGCACAAAACTCATGGAATGTACCTATGCCATGCCAGCACCAAAACCAACCACAACACCAATGGATACCGTCTCAACATTACTCCCAATCTTATCACACATATCCTCAATCATACCCACCTTACTCACAACCATATCAACAATACCAACAACCGTATCCATCACACTCTCACCCATATCACCAGTATCCTCAACAAGTTTTCTATCAGCCCCAACCTCCTCAACAAGCTCTGCCTGCTCCTCCACCGATAAATGCACCACAACTCCAATTTCCAGCTAACTCACAACCTCCCAGACCCACTCAAATTCCTACTCAAACTGTCCCAAATCCGAATAATAGAGCAGAGAGGCCAGCCTATAATGTAGAAGAAGAAACCTCATATTCCACACTACCTTTGCAAAACATTAATTTGAGGTCTGGTAGGGTGCTCCACAAAGATTCTACAATAACAGATAAGCAAGAAGAAAACTCAGAAAAGAAAAATGAAATGAAAAATCAAACAAAACCAAACAGTGATACCAAAGATAAACAGATGCAACCACTGCATCCACCTTTTCCAGACCGATTGGTCCAAGTAAAACCACCACTGTCTATACCTCAATTTGATGTCTTAGATGAACTTAAAAATGTCTACATAAAAATTCCATTGTTGCAAGCTATACAAGACATTCCTATCTATACCAAAGCCATCAAAGACATGTGCCTCAAGAAGCCTGCTAGAAAAAGGATCGATCCTCAAACCATTCATGTTTTAGGAAATTTAGCAGGCCTTATGACCAATACCATCTCCATAGAGAAGTATGTTGATCCTGGCATCCCCAAAGTGACCACCATCAGTAACAACATACGGATTCCAAACACTTTGATAGATCTTGGAGCCGCAATCAATGTCATGACTCTTGAAACCATGCGAACACTCCAGCTCATGAATTTGCAACATACCACGATTGTTCTAGAACTAGCTGATAGGTCCAAAGTCATTCCTGAAGGGATTTTGGAAGACATCATTGTCTCACTGGACTCTTGGCAGTATCCAGTGGATTTCCTAGTCCTTCAACCCACATCCAATTTAGGAGGACACCCTATCATCCTAGGTAGACCATGGTTAGCGACTGCTGATGCATTTATAGGATGTCGATCAGGAAACATGATCATTTCAAGGGGGAATGAAAGAAAACAACTCACCCTTTATCCATCAGCACAATCACCAGCAGTAACACATAATTTGTGGCTTGATGATAAATTTAACGATAAAGAAGAAGTACAATCTATTTTTAGCATTGACCAAATCTATGATTTCCAGGACCAAGATAATAATGATTCGGTAGAATTATTCCTTTCTCAACCTGATATGTCTGAAAATTTGAGAAGTGAACAATATCATGCTGTAGATGTACTTCTGGCCCAAAACTTTCAGGAAACATGCACCATCCAATCCTTGCAAACCACCTTTCATGACATTTTTCCAGTTCAATCCATCACCAACACACAGAGTCAGATCATAGAGATTAGTCCAGGGAAAACTCTGAACATAGGCAATCACCTAGACTCATCTCAACAAGAGAAATTGATTAAACTCTTGAGAAAATACCCAAAAGCCTTTGCTTGGGACTACACCGATATGCATGGGATTCACCCCAACACATGCACTCACCACATCTATACAGATAGCACCATTAAACCAGTGAGGCAACCACAGATAAGAATGAACCCCATGCTCCAAGACATTGTCAGAGAGGAATTGCAAAAACTTTTGAGAGTTAATTTTATATATCCTATTTCTGACAGTCAGTGGGTATCCCCATTGGTTATAGTGCCCAAGAAAAATGGTAAGTGGCGCATTTGTGTTGATTACAGAGAGCTGAACAAAGCAACGCTCAAAGACTATTTCCCACTGCCATTTATTGACCAAGTGTTAGACACCCTAGCTGGCAAATCATCATTTTCTTTTCTTGATGGTTTCAGTGGCTACAACCAGATCAGGATAGCCTCTGAAGACCAGGACAAAACCACATTCACCTGTCCTTGGGGCACCTATGCCTACAATGTTTTTCCATTTGGACTTTGTAACGCTCCAGCTACATTTCAGAGAGCTGTGTTAGCTATTTTCGCTGATTTAATTCATGATTGTGTTGAAGTCTACATGGATGATTTTTCAGTATATGGCAATTCATTTGAACATGCATTAGAAAATCTTGAAAGAGTTTTGAAAAGATGTATTGAAGCTAACCTGTCCCTCAACAATGAAAAGTGCTTTATGATGTTAAACGAAGGGATAGTGTTAGGCCACTATATTTCTTTTCAAGGCATCCAGGTTGACCCAGCCAAGATCCAGATCATTGCTGATTTGCCAATTCCACAGAATCAGAGAGAGGTAAGAAGTTTCGTTGGGTATGCAAGCTATTACCGCAGATTTATTGAAAATTTTAGTAAGATAGCTTTACCTTTGTTCAAACTTCTAACCAAAGATGTACTTTTCAACTGGAATGAGAACTGCCAACAAGCACTTGAACAACTCAAAAAGAAACTATCAACCGCACCAGTTTTGCGAGGGCCTAATTGGAGCTTACCATTTCATATCTTCACGGATGCATCTGACACTGCAGTGGGTGCATCCTTAGGCCAAAAAGAGGACTCTTGTACTTATGCCATTTATTTCATTAGTAAAAATCTAACACCTGCAGAGTTAAACTACACAGTTACAGAAAAGGAAACACTTGCCATCATTTATGCTGTGAATAACTTCCGACATTACATAACTGGTTATGAGGTCTTTGTACATACTGATCATTTGGCCATTAGACATTTAATGAATAAACCAATAACTAGTGGTAGAGTTACCAGATGGTTACTATTGTTACAATAATTTAACATCACAGTGTTAGATAGACCAGGTAAAGAGAACCAGGTGGCATATTTTCTCTCTAGACTGCAGAATCCAGGTGAGGTTGTTCCAGTTGAAGATTCTTTTCTAGATGAGAATTTATTTGCAATTTCCATAGTAAATCCTTGGTATGCTGATTTTGCTAATTATTTGTCTACAGGAAGGACACCCCCACACTTCACTGCAAAGGAAAAGAAGAGACTAGTTAAACAAAGTGCTAGATATTCATGGCTCAATGGCAATTTATTTTACACTGGTTATGACATGATCATTAGAAGATGTGTAAGAAATGATGAGGTAATTGATATTTTAAAATCTTGCCATGATGAATCGTGTGGTGGGCATTTTGCAGCTAAGCGGACATCGTTCAAAGTTCTTACTCTTGGATACTACTGGCCATCCATTTTCAAGGATGCCAAGAAGTATGTAAAGAGTTGTGACAGCTGCCAAAGAATGGGCAGGCCCACAACTACCGATGAGATGCCCCTCCAACCCCAAGTTCACCTAGAGCCATTTGAAAAATGGGCTCTAGACTTCATAGGACCCATCAACCCGACCTCTAACGGTAAGAAGTACATCTTAGTATGTACTGATTATGTCACAAAGTGGGCTGAAGCAAAAGCACTGGTTAGAGCCACCGAGCACACAGTAATAAATTTCTTTTTGAAGAGATATTTGTGAGGTATGGAGTACCAAGGGAAATTGTCACTGATCAAGGTACTCACTTCACCTCCAAACTAGTGAAGGACATCACAGACAAATACCAAATAAAGCATAGGAAAAGTACCCCTTACCATCCACAGGCCAATGGGCAGGTGGAATCCACAAACAAAACTTTGGAAGGGATCATTACTAAAACTGTGGCAATGAACCGGAAGAATTGGGAAGAGAAGCTGAAAGATGCACTTTGGGCTTACAGGATTACATGGAAAGACACCACGGGATTTACACCATACCAGTTGGTGTACGGAAAGGAGGTACTGCTTCCTATCGAATTCCAAATCCATACTTTTAAATTGGTTGCTGATTTGCAAATTGACTTGGACCAAGCACAGCAAGAAAGAATCCAGCAATTGAATCAGCTGGATGAAATGAGGCAGCAAGCAGAGGAGACCACAATCCTCATGCAAAAACAGAGGAAGCAGTGGCACGATTCAAATATCAAGAAGAAGCAGTTTAAGGAAGGTGACTGGGCTTTGCTGTTTGACTCTAAGTTTAGAGATCACAAAGCCAAGTTTACCACCCATTGGATGGGCCCCTATGAAATTGTTCAGGCTTATGACAATGGTTCAGTCAAGCTCAAAACTATTGATGGAGAAGGTCACTCCTTCATAGTCAATGGTCATCGCCTGAAACTCTACACCAAGCCCATCAGCAAGCAAGATTTTCTCCATACACTATCTCAGCAAAGAGAGGTTGAGGTAGTGCAGCCCTCAGCTGCACTATCACTGCCTTAGTTTCATTTCCTTTCAATTTCAGAGTCAAAAAGAAAAAAAAAATTAATAATAATAAAAAAAATTAATATAAAACAAAAACTAAAAAAGAAACATATATATAAAATAAAAATAAAAAAATAAAAAAATAATGGGTTAGATGTGAAAACCAGTCTCTGGCACATTCTAACCTCGAATTCCTACTTGAAAACCAATTCGTTGGCGGGTATGAATTCTCTTTCTTTTCTTCACTGTTTCATTTATCATCTGAATCATGACTTGAAGACAAGTCAAACTTTTAGTCGGGGAGAGAGGCATCCACATTTTGTTCTTTTATCTCTCCATTGTAAATTTTTAAAAGATTTCATTCTCATCTTTTCACTGTAAATATTCCAAAGTAGTTTGTCCCAACATTCCAGATTTCAATAAAGAAGCTGTTTTTTTAATTGTTTTATCTCAGAGGGACCTGGTTATAAATATTATGCAGGGGGACCTGTTCTGTCCGGAAGACTATGCTACCAACACCAGTAGTATGGGACCTGTTTAAGACATTCAGAAGGGACCTGTTAAAGAAATTGACACCAAAGGCTACTTCTACAAGGATTTGGGCATCAAGACTCCATCAAATGCCCAAGCTCAGTGAACCTGTATCAATATAAGGAGCTGCATGAACATTTTCAAATCTTTCTCAAGGGACCTGTTACATTCAATCTTTCTCAAGGGACCTATTACATCTTCAAATTTTTCTCAAAGGATCTGTGCATTCAATCTTACTTAGAGGACTTGTTACAACAAGCAAAAGAACAGTCAAAAGGGACTAGCTACTCAGCATGTCAATACAATAACGACCAACAAAAGAGTAATATGTTTCTTGTTCTTAAACATTTAATTTCTTAGATTGATTTTTAATGTAACTTTGATGACTGTGAACTGTTATGATTGATTTCAAGGACACCTACATTTCCTATCATCCCTTATTTCACCGATTCTCATCATTCTCATACATCAACCTATTCATACTTCTAAACCCATTACCAATACATCAACCGTGTCATACATCATACAGTCATACCAACATCCTCCATCTGACCGAATAACAATTGAAAGAGGACATGTGGCGGATTGTGTTTTTAAATACAAGGGAAAGAGACAAATGTAAAGCGGCCTATTCATTTTGTTCCACACATCCAAATCATAACTCCACCACCCGACGTACCCAATGATTCAAGGCCTTACCCAACATTATATATACATGCTCCCAACGCTCTTGTGGTGACATCTATGTAAGCGTACAACACTCCTCTGTGCTAAAATGAATGAATACGCTGTGAGGTGAGTACAGCCGGGTTCCCACCATCATTTTCGCATTTGATTTCTCGTAACTTTCAAAGTAAAATCAGAAGAAGTGAGCGCCGAAAAGAGTATTATCATTTGGGTTCGATTTACACAGTGAGGATTGGAAGCAGGGAGCGCCGAAAGAGGAAAGTATCACCACTCTGTTTCGACTTCCACCACAGTCATAAGACAATCGCCCGGCCGAGCATCATATTGAAGATTAAGGGAAGCGATACACCAGGTAACCAATTTGAAATTTATTTGTTAAAATTGTAAGAACATAAACAGAGAAGGTTTAGAAGCACGACCCTCTGCCACTATGACTAATAGGGTCGAGTCGAGTGTGTTCGACAGCTCACAATATCATGAGGATTGCATTGAAATTCTCAGAGAAATACAATGGTTACCATTTTTAGAGAAATTTCATGGAAGCAATGAGGAAGTTACCAAGCAATTTGCTTTCACCTTCAATGGAGAAAAAACCCTGATAGGTAACTTCTCATTCAGGGTTTCAGAGGATACTATAGCTCAGGCAATAGGGATTAGTCCAGAAGGGGAGAAGTACTTTAAAACAAAGCAATTTAAGGAGAAGGCGTGGAATCAATTTATGTCTAGATCTAGAGTCTCATCAGTGAACTGGAAGAAGGGTGTTCCAAGAAGTTGGTTGATGCATCCCTGGGATGAGATGGTCTACATTCTCCAAAAATTCATAACCTATGAAGGGCGTTACAGTATTGTTTACCTATATCATATTAAACTACTGCTCCACTTGAAGAAACAATGTGTTATCAGTGTACCATATTTTCTGTTACAAAGCTTAACCAAGATGTCCAAGACTATCCAGAAGCAGAATGGGAATGAAGACAAGAGCTTGTATCATTTTGGCTTAATTAAAATTCTTATTGAGCAAGAATTGCAGAGAAGAGGGAAGCCATGGAAAGAATTCCTCGTTGTTAATCAAATTAGAGATGAGGAAGATAAAGAAGAAGTGCAAGAGGACTTAGGGTTCATGAAGGACATTGATGAAGAAATGCCAGTATCCAAAACCAGCAAGGCACCTCTACCTGTGGGCAGCATAAAGACTAGGAACATGAGAAAGGAAGATGCTAAGAGGGCCGAAAATGATAAAATTTTCACCACTTACTCACGAAGAACAAGGAGGACACCAAAAGCCCAGTTACAAGAAGACCAGTTTGAATCCAATGCACCTGCACAAATGGATGTTGAGAGTGGTGACCACTCACTACCAGGACCAGAAGTTAATATAGAGGTAGAAAGTCATAACAAGCAGGAAAAATGTTCACCACCTCCCATTAAGAGATAGAAAAAACTGGAAAAACAAATTGAAGAATTAAAGGAAGAGCTCATGGAGGCTAATATGCTAGAAAAAGTTATCAAGAGGGAAAATGAAATGCTCCGGGCACAGAGTAAGGAAACTCAGAAGAAGAATGAAAAGTTAAAGGAAAGAATCAGTGAACTGGAGGCTGAGAAAACTGAGATTTCTAACTGGGCCACTAAGTGGTACAATCAGAAGAAGGCCCTCAAAGAAAAATACAAAAGGTTAAAATAGGAGCTCAAGGCTCAGAAAGATAAAGAGGTGAAAAAGAATGTGGACACATTGCTCAAGACAGCAGAGATCCAGGTAGGGACAGAGTTCAAGGGAAGAACCTCGGGGATAGCATGAGGACGTGCTAATTCCTTAAGTCGGGGAGAGATGTTGGTATCATCCCAAGACCCCTTTTTCCTCCTAAAAACATATCATTTACCCATTCCTTTTCATCATATATCCCTTAGAATCCTTGAAAGTTAATTATTAATAGTCTTATAGTTATTAAAATGCATTGAAATTGATTTAGGAATTTTATGTTGAAGAATTAGAAGTTTTTGGTGAAATGGTTACAGGAAGTTCCAACATCCTGTAATTAGCTCATTGCTTGACATGTGGCACAACAGCTGGGCTAGGACGAAAGGCATTGATGAAAAGTAGAATGTCCAAGCATGGACAAACACCTATCCTACAGCCGGATCGACTCTCCTACATGCGCGGTCAACTCAGGTCAAAGCATGGCACACTGGCGACTAAGGCAGAAACAACAACTCATTCTATTTTGATTTAGTTTTTGTTCTTTTTGAAATCAGATAGGATAGAAACATTTTGAAAAGCTCGATGTAATAAAAGTGGCAACAACCAAATTCTGAATGTACATTCATTATCGAAATGACATAGTTGTGCTAGACATATGTAAATACAATTCAATGTAATAAACAATGGTTAATCGATGTATCATTCTAAAACAGAGTTTTTGAACTTAATACTAAGAATCCAGTTACAGTTACGACTTGTGTCTCGTGCATTGATTTGATAGCCGGTCCAATTTAGTCCAGTGTACCTCTGGAACGCGGACGGGCCCTGCGTTCAACCGGTATACTATTCTTTTCATTTTATTTCCACTTAGGTTATCGTATGGTTTACACAGTAGTTATGATTGATTGGATTTCGATTTCAATAGGTATTAGATGGTTTGCACAGCAGTTACAATTACTTGGGTTTTGATTTCCATAGCTCTTGATTTCCATTGAATGTGTATGGTTTGCGTTTGTGGTAATGCCTGAACGGTCATCACTGAGATCTTGAAGTGCGTCCTGTAAGGGATTCGATCCCTGTGTTGTCTTTTAAAAGCACTGTCATAAACTTTGTTTTCATTTCACAATCCATTTATGATCTCTGTATATTTTGATGTTGTATAAATATTAGTGAATGCTGGGTGTTTACTGAACAAGGGTTTTATGTGTAATGTCTTTGTAAGGAGATTGAGATCATTGTTGCAGTAATACACAATGTTTAGTTTCAGTGTGTAATTTAGTAAATGCATTTAATGATAGTATTGTAATCAGTTGTATTAGCAGGGTGACCTGAGTGTTTGGGTGATAGGTGGCATACCCCAGTCTTCCGTAAAGAAGCCCTGTGACCTACATCATAACCACTTAGCCAATAATCCTTTATGTCTATATATTTTAGACGCATGCCTCTAAGCTTACGCATCCTGGTCGATAATAAATATGGTTTAATCTAGTACCCTAGATAGAACACTACACTCTCATGGCCTGTTTGGTGGCATTTAGCATGGTGAAGGGGCAGCTCTGCTGCCATGCGCCCTTCTGGTGGTTCTAGTCTTGAAAGGTATGCCAGGCAGGTTGCATTTGGCGATGGGGGAGAGAATCACGGAGGTGGGGGAAAGCCACACGACAGCGCTTCCCGAGACGTGCTGGATGACATGGTTGATGAGTGGGCTTGCCCAATCATCGAGGAGCCCATTTCGGATGACCTCAACTAAGGTGACGTGGCTTCCAAGTAGCGGACGTGGGTGATGGAGAATAGGAAGGGGCTGCCTGATGATAGTTCGAGGTCGGCTGTGGATGCCCAGGTGCTCATTTTCTAGTCTTTTGTTTTTTGCTAGTGTTGCTTGGGTTCGGGTTTCCTATCTGGACTAATCGTCAAGGAACCATATTACTATTTTTTTTGTGGGGTCTAGACTTGAGAAGTGATACCATTTTGGTGGTTTTTTCTCTCACTGGACTGGTTTCCCCAATGTTGGGCAGTCCAGATTTTGTTGATACTATACGATACCTTGGTCTAGGCCTTGTCCTCTTTGTATATTTTTGTACATATTAATAGATTACTTTTACTTAGAAAAAAAAACACGCTGATTTGAATAACATGTTGAGGAATATGTTTCCATGCACCTTTTTCCTTTCATCTAACCATTGTGTGGACAAGTGTGATAAAAGGAAATAAAACATGAAGAATATGTTTATGTCTAATGGAATTGAGATCAGAAAGAGAAAATCTCATCCAAGGTTGAAGGAAAGTGAATGAAGAGGAGCTCAAAGGAATTTTTTTACTCACTACAATATTAGGGGACATTGGGTGGAGAATTGTTGGAAATTGTTTCCAGAACTTCATCCTGGTAAGGGAAAGAGAATCATGCAAGCACTAGTAGAAGAAGTGACAAAATAAAAAGTGGTGCAAGATGCGACCATCCTAGAAGCAACTTCAGAAGAAGAGAAATTTCAAATAGATGGTTCATTTACTTGGTTGGGTAAGAAATGGGCGGACTATTTGTCCAGCTGAAGTTTGTAAAATTTTCTTTTACACTAGTTTCATATCCCCATAGTTTGATAACTTGTAAAAGTGATGTTCATAAATAAATCACTTATATGCAACAATGTTTTCTTTAAGCATTACAATGCTAGTTTGGCATGTTGACAGTCAATTTGAATGGAAAATTTGGGAGTCAAGTTTATTCCATTTTGTAAAATGCAATTCCATTTGTAGTTTGAGAAATCATGTTAAAATTGTTGTATGAGTAGTTGCAACACATGTAGTATGTTCCAAATGTGTTTAGCACTCAAGTTATACAAGTATTCACTATGTGAGGCTTGTTTTGGTTCATTTGGTAAAGTATTTTAGTATCTTATCCTCAATAAGGATTTTTCAGATGAGCACCTTGGAATTCTTCTTGGAATGGATGTTGTTGTGGATGGCCATAGTGACATGCACAATCCAAGAAGAACATCCAACTTGAATTATTGGTCAAGTTATATTTCAAGTTCAACTTGAGAAAAATCCAAGACAAGTATAAGTCATGGCACTACAAACATCGATTAGATTGAGTTTGGAAAAACAAAGGAACTATACCTTCAAATATTGAACAATTGAAAGTAAACGTTTGGAGACTAAAAGTTTTTCAGTGGGGAAGAGTGATTAGGAGCTTAAAATTTGCCAAAAATTCAAAGTTGTTAGAATGGTATGGAACTCAAATGAACATGTAGAGCTTGTCATTCTGATTCCAACGGTGTGAATGAAGCACAAATCTGAGCTCATATGTAGATGTTAGAGAAAGTCAAAGTTTAAGTTTGACTTGGACACGTGGTAGGATTGGATGACATGGAAAAGGTCCTAGCGAGTGTGGAACTGCCGAGGGGCAGGTTGGCATTAGCTCCCGCATATTGCATATTGGGGAAAACAGTGGTCACAACTTAAGAATCGGCCCACAATAGTGACGATTTGTGATTTGTGATATCACAATCGCACATTGTAGAATGTTAAGGAAATCGGCCCCCGAAGAAATCAGGGTTGCGATTTGCGATAATCGTAATCACATATTATACCAGTGCCTTGTCGATATATATGTTACTGAGGGATTCCAACGATGTGATTTGTGGACACGGTATCATTTTAGAGTTATAGTTTATAACTTGTCAGGTCTACTGGATCGCTAGATTGCATATCGCATTGTGTTAAGTCCCAAATATAAGAATCACCTCCGGTAAAGCCGATTGCGATTTACGACAAAGCTGCGGAAACGTCACATTTTACGTTGGACTAACCACCTTGTATGTGACCACTCAGCCTTAACCACGAGATAGGTGGGGAAGTAGGAAGGACCACCAATTTTGGAAAAAATGCTAGAATTAACTCCAGATAATGAATTTATCTGCCAGTAAGCTGGATTTGGAGGAGAAAATTGTGGAAAGACTGACATAAGTCATAAATAAGGAAATTTTCGACCAAATGGGATGAAAAAAGAGGCTAGATAGCCATTTTTGAGCATTTTGAACTCATTTTAACATGTTTCAGGATCAAAGAGCACTTCTGGATAGGATTTTTTAAAATGTGAGGCCTATGGGTGCCATGGTCAACCAGAGTGTTGATTTAGTTTATTGAGGAGTCTAAAGATGGATACGACCTTGCAGGGGTCTTCCAACATCCATATGCTTTCTGAAGCAGCCATTACATCAGTGTTGTAGCTTTATTTCTTCTTTTCTCTATATGTGTTTTGGAGAAGAGACTTGTTTATGTACTTCAAGTGGATTTTGGTACTGTTTATGATCTTTGAAGTTGGAGTATGGGGTCTTGGTGTAAGATGCCTATGTTTGTTGAAGTTTTAGATGTTTGACTATATTTTAACATGTGTATGGAGTGAGAACATTTCAAGAAGTTGTTTTTTCAACGAGAAACTAGCCATTCCATTTCAGCAGTTTATGTACTCTTCTTTTCAAGATATTGAGAATAATGAGAAGGGGTCATGCCTTTAGAGCTAATCCAGGGACATGTAGCCTAGGAGGGGTAAACAAATTTATCAATGGCTCATGTATTACTGATTGATGCATGCTTCCATTCAGTGTTTGGGTTTCATATTTTAAGTTTGATTCATGAAACTAGCTTAAGTAAAAAATACATAAAATTCATGTTTTTTACTTGTTATTTTGCAGTACAAACCTCAAGAACATTTTTATATTCTGATGAGGATCTTAGCAAAAAAAATATAATATTCCAAATTTATATTAGGGAGGTTTGGGAGACTGCAAATAACAGAGGACACCCTCGTACTATGTAGACTTGCATTGTTATTTGTGAATGTATATGGGCCTAGTCAAGGAATCAAATGGTTGAACACTGAGATTCTTTCATGTGTTTTCTTCCTTAGTTCTAGATTGTAAAATATTTGACTCAAGACAAGTATCTCTTATGCATTTTTATTTAATTACTCTTTTTGGCAAGTTTATATGTACATGCGTTTACCCTTCACAAATTTATCATGGTTGTAGTTTTTTATATGTATTAAATTTTGTAACAACTTTGGTTGAGGACAATAGGCTTCCTAAATTCTTTTTTAAACAATTCATGTTGGAATTTCTGATATAAATTTTATTTTGAGAGGTTTTAGTAGTTGAATCTTTGACCATAATAACAAGAAATCTTGATGATCTTCTAGTCCAATTTTGAGATCTTGAGTCACAAAATTTTAGGAAATATAATTAGAGGAAGTTGGGCTTGCTAAATGCACCTTTAAATAGGTCATTTTAGTGTTTCTTCTATAAATTTTCATCTAGGAGGTTCCAGAAGATGAAACTTAGACCATAGTTAAGGTAAATACCACTTATCATGCGGCCCAACTTTTAGATCTCGAGTTGTGAAATTTTAGGATATATGATAAGAGGAATTCAAACTTCCTAGATACTCATAAAATCATGCATCAAATAGGTCATGTTGGCATTTATGCTATAAAATTTCTTCTTGGAGGTTCTAGAAGTCAAATCTTGTACCATAGTGAAGGGTAATCTCACTGATCATCTCATTTAGTTTTTAGAACTTCATCTGCTATATGCTGTGAGGAAGTTGCAATATTAATTTTCATGAAAAGTGTTTGAAGAAATTCCTAATGGGTTTAATGATTCATTGCATACAAATTGTTTGATGAAATGCCCCAATAATAATGTTGTTTATGGACAGGGATAATATTGTTACAATTGATCTATACCTATTTGCATGCAAAGAATTTTAAGAAATGTGTTAAAGGTGTTATATTACAATTTGAATACAAACTATCTAATAAAATACCTGTAAGACAAAAAATAAAAAATTGCATGATTGAGTGGTATATTTCAATTAGTATGTTACAAGTGGAATAAAAAAAATGTTTCTTATTTGATTCCATATAAAAGGTTTGGAAAAATTTCTACAAGAAAAAAACTACTTATTTAGTTGTATACAAACTATTAAAGAAAGGTTTACATGCAAATTGCTCGACAAAATGTATGAGATGAAAATCAAATTTTGTAAGTGTGGTGTTGTTCTATTCAACAACCCCCCCATTTTTCTATTTTATAAATTTCTTATAAAATTTATTTTATTTAAATGGGGACCCTTAATACATTTTAAAATACAAAATAATAATCATAATAATAAATGATAATAATAAAATATTTTATTTATTTTAAATAAAACATTTATTTTATCTTATAACCCAGTTTTAGGCCAAAATCGAAAAATGTGTGAAAAAGAATCACCCTCGAAGCCAAATCCCAACCTCCGTAATTAAAAGTTAAAGTTTAAGGTCAAAGAGCATAAATACAAAGGAAATGGGCCATAGTCCTAAATATTTTTAACAAAGGAATGATGCGTAAAACATATGAATCCAAGGTTGTTAGGACCCAAAAGGTTACTTCACTATATCACGTCGCCAACGACAAAAAGGACCAACTCATACCCCACCGCACACCTCCTTTGTGATTACAATTTCCGCAATCGCACATTTCATAGAATCACCTCCTTTTACTGCCTCGTTTCACTATGTGATTGCAATATATCACATATCATTGATCACCCCTCACAATTTTCAAAGGTATTCAACTTCTTCATCCCTCCACTAAAACATTGATTGCAATATTATGATATCACTTCCATGATTCCTCCAATTCCAATTGTGATAAATCCAACCCTGCTCCGAACTCCCAAATTTTCATCAGTGATGAAGCCTTGACCCAACGAGATTATTAACTCCATTACATAATTTGTCCCACATCCATCACATCATAAGTTCCATAAGTTCTATGTCATACGCCATTCTCCGATTGCGATCTGCGAAAAGGTTCCTGACCCGACGCTACACTTAAACGCATATGAATAATATTTCATGTCTGTGGAAATTGTAGTTTCATAAGTCCTTCGCTCGTTCTTTTTCCTTCACCTAATTGCACATTGTGATATAACCCAGACCTGACCGTATATTTAATACCATTTCATGAAGCCTCCCCACATCCATCACAATTGCAAGTCCCATAACATCTGTCATACCATAACCCTTTGCTAAATGTGATTTGTGAATTGCAATAATAGCCACCTCAGCCATGTCATCCATGATGTCATACTCCACATCATCTTCTACATAATCTCCACTTCATCTACCATGTCACATTCCACGTCACCCACCATGTCACATCATGACATCATTTGTGACGCCACTGCCACGTTACCCCAGGAATTTGCAATCGCAAGTTTCAAATAGACATGGCTTATAATAAATCCTTCACCCCAACTGATTTATGATTTGCAATTATCCTCATGAAATCATCATGATGTCACCCTGCATATCACAATCATAAAAAATCAAAAGGCCTGTTTCATAGCGTTACATGAAAATTGCGATTTACGATTGTGATTTCCCGCATCACGTCATCGTAACGTCACCACTGAGGATTTGTGATTGTGATTTGATTGTGATTTCTATTATTATACTTCTATATGTTGTTGTGATTGCGATTATTATGATTCTATGTGTTGTTGCAATTTTTATTTCATTAAACAGCCACAATCATTATGCTTCTTTCCACTTCACACACGTTCCTTTGTCTCCACTCCAATAGTTGATTGCGATATAACTTCGCCATATCTCTCTTCCATCCACTCTACCACAATTGCGATATTTCAAATAAAATTTAAAACTTATTCTTGTTTCTCCTCCATGGTGCTTACGATTGTGATTGTTATGCTCCAAGTTTTAAGCTTGATTTTCTGCAAATTTCGTTTGTTTCGAATGAAACTCGCTTATCAATATCATTTATTTTTAGCTTATCAATTTTTGTTTTCCATGTTTAGATTCATGACAGAGGAGGACAACTATGCTGATAAGTGGTAGTTCAATTTAGATAAACCAACAAACACCCATATAATCTGATCAAGCAATAAGGTTGATTTGACAGAAAAATAAGATCAAGAGATTATGTTGAAAATTCTATTTTTCATATACGTGATTGAAAGGAATTATTCAACTCCCTTACGCTTGAAGCAAAAGAAGTTCCTTTTAGTAGCGACTATTTAAACAGGTTTTTGGCATTAAACCAAGGACTGCAAGTCTTAGAGAGAAAGCTAGGGGAGATCACACTATTTTAATCTTGATGTCTCACTTAATAGGAAGATTGGGCAAGCTCCACTTCTCTGCAATTAACAAATTCTTGAAGGCACTATTGTATAGAGGAATTAGAGTTGTAGTTTAGATGAGAAAACTCAGATCTGAGGGATTATTGAAGATTTTTCTTTTGCACTCCTAATTATGTTTTGATGTGTAGAGTTTGTACTAATGAATCTCTACTTTTAAAAGCAGAATTTCAAGCATTGTAAAATACAATTGGAGACCAGAGCCAGAGAAATGCATTCAATAAATTGGTATTTTTAATACTATTGTTTTAAATACTAGTTTCATTTTATAATGGCATGAATGTGTCATTTTATTCATATTTGTGCACTATTACCGATATGAGTAATTTGTCTCAATCATATTTTATTATTTTTCTATTCTCTTATGTGTTGAATTCTGATTTCTAAGTAACTATTTACTCAAAAATCTGTCTTTTAATATCGATTTAACAAATAATGATATGTTGTGAACTATTTTATCATATTCTTGTTTAATTATTCAAATTATTGATTTAACAATCAATATCTTTTTGTAAACTACTTTCTAAATGTTATTGGTTGATTATTTCAGTTAGGAGGCCTCTAAATAGAATGTTTTTTGGTATTCATAATGTCAGTTAATTGAACTACTGTGTTAGCTTGATATTCATTATAAGCGAGACAGATTTAAGTCCCAATCATTTAAATACCTTGCTCCCAATTGGATTACATCTTTATGTGCCTAATTGAGATAAGATTAGGATTTAGTTCCTTTCTCTTATATTTTAGAATTAGTTTGCATTAAGATCAATTCTACATTTTGAGAAGTCCTCTTTTGAGGAAAAACTTTAGATTGGTTTGGTTGTTCCACGAAAACAACCTAAGGATAATTTTTCTTTCCTGACCAGCTCGAAGAATTGATCTGATGTCCCTAGATGTTAGTAATTAAAGATATATTTAAAGTTGATAGCGGTTGGGAGAAGGTAACTCGAACTAATTGAACCAGTTGGAGCCACTATCCCAAACGGAAAAGGATTTGTTTCAAGGTCTAGACCAAGTGGTTATCCCAATGTTGTTGCAACAATTTTTTAGGCCTCAACATTTTTGGCGCTAGAAGGAGGGCCTTGAATTAGTTATTTGTTTAAATTTTTTTATATCATTTTTTTAACTAATTATGTCTCCCATATGAATTCCTACACTTGGTTGTGTGTTCGGTTCACCTAAGCCTACACGAGGCATGCACAAGAAATAGAGTGAGTCCTTGTCAATGTCAAAGTTCGATGATGAGGCTAATATTTATGCAATAAATCATATTTCTAATTTTGTTAATAGATGTAAGTCTCTTATTATAATCATTAATAGTGAGATTTGTAGGTTTTTTACTCTTACATTTAGAGGACGAATCCACAAATGGTTCTTGGAGCTTTTGAGAAGTTGATTCATTCATGGAAATAGTTTTGTGAGGTATTTCTCAAAGTACATCAAAAGTTACAATAGTTTGTTTTTAGAGTTAGATAATCTTTACATGTATGATAATGAATCTTTAGATGCTTTTTATAATAGATTTTGGTCGTTTTGTCATAGATTTCTTTTATATGATTTTCCTTCAGCTCAAGATTTAATTGAACGCTTCACTTCTCTTGTTTCTTCCCATAGTAAAAATAATGACTCAATTGATGAAGAAAAAGACACATCTTATTCATCAACTATTCTTGAATCACTAAACGGTTTTATGGAACCTGAACCTGAAACTGTAATTGAATCACAACGTTCTTCTTTAAATTTCAATTCTCATTTTCTCTTTGAAGATGGAATTGAAACAAATTTTAACAACACATGTGATCAATCAGTAAGTCCAATAAAATCCAATCTGTAACAAGACTTGAATAATGAACACATCGGTTTATATTCCTCGAAGTCAACTTTATAAATTTCAAAACACGTAACTACAATTGAAAAAATGTCCTTACACCAACATTATAATACCAATGAGGAAATTATCAATAGAATGAGGAAATTTTCTATTTAACTATAATGCTTGTTTAAGGAAATTTTTCAGAGTATAGTTAATGTTGATCATGCTAATCTTTCTATTGATATATTTCTCGGTTCTTTTTTCTGAAAATTCTACATCTAGCAATCATTTGAGTGATAATATTTTAATTGCAAAATCTTCTTCTTTTGTATTTGTTGATTATGTTATTTAAGATTAGTCGTTTGATTTTCATAAGAAGAAGGTAATTTATGATTTATCATGACAATGATGACAAAGAATCACATCTTGTACAAATTGCGCCAATTTTGAACATTGATTTATTTCTCAAAGATTCACATGCTTTAATTTTGCCACCTGAACACAAACTTAGTCTCAAGAAATTTGATTAGTTAATCATTTGAGTTTCTAATTTATTTCATTATAAGTCTCTTTTATAAATTCACATTTTTAAATTTTTCAGGGAATGTCCTTTTAGTGGCAATTCATTGTGAAATCCATGATATGTTTGAGAATTGCCCTGTAAAATTATTTTGTAATTTTAGCTTTCATAACAATTTAATTTATTTTTCCATCCTCTTATTTTATTTTTGCAAGAATGGTAAATATCTCAATATTGTCTATCATCAATATTTATTAAGTGAAAATGGTGAATTGGTTTCTCATAATCTTGAATATCAGAAACTATTTCATTTCCAATTTAATTCGAAATTCAGAAATTCACTCCAATTATTTCATCATCAGTCAAATTTAAATCTTAAAGTGTTCTTCCTTCATAACATGCTTTGCCATCATCTCCTTTGGAATGTTTTCATTCTCTAACAAAGATACATCCATTCTTTTATGATCCCATTAATATTTGTTTAGAGCATGATTTCCAAAAAAGATGGTTTACTATTAGGTTAATTGTAAATAAACTTATTTTTGTACATGATTTTACATCAGAAGTAAAAAATATATTTTGTTTCATTTTGATTGTTTTCGTTATTTGGTTACTAATGTTTTACTTCTACATACAAGTAGGTAATAAAATGAGAGAATGGTTACATTGGAAGTATGATTATACATAGTCATGTTTCCTTCATTAAGTTGGAATTAAGAGTATATTAATTTAGATAAGATTTAATAAATAACAATTTTGAGTTAGTTTCCTTGCATTGGAGAAAGTCATATTTTTCTAGTAAAATTAAATGAAATTCTTCAATGGTAAGTCTGATATACTCACTTTCATTCATTTTTTTACTTTCTAGATTTAGATTTGTTTTCTTATTTTTTGCCGATATGTAACTCTCTTTTGGATCTCTTCACAAGGATTTTCACACCTTCACTAGATCAAATTATGATCTCAAAGAAGCACTAACGATTTTCATCGAATAAGTCAAAATGGGGAAGTTCTAAACCTTGAATGTTTTCTTCAAAAGCATTACTCTGATTAAAAAATGGTTAAAACGCTTTTACCAGTTCTGATTTTGAAAAAGATAAATAAATAGAAAATTTCCTCATTCAAACTAATTTATTACTAAATACTTTTAACTTTGCAAATTAGATTTATTTAGATTTCGACATAAGAAGGAATGTTTTCTTCATTATCTTTTTCCTCTTTTGTTAGGAAATTTTCATAAAAAATTTTGTAAAATTTTCCTTTTAGATTTGGCTTTTAGTGATTTTATCATCATACTTTTGAATGGTTATATCTTGAGAATTTAGTTATCATATTAAATTTACTTTTTATTTTAGATAATAATGTTAAATGACATACTCTTGGCCTTTCATCAACATCTCTTGAAAACCGCTTTATGATTTTTCAATTTGAAAGTAGGAATTTGTCAGGAAGTGGTTATGAAAGTTGAAAATTAGATAAAAAATATAGAAATCTGAAAATATTTTCTATTAAATTGTAAAATCTTGTAAACCTCAAAATTATAAGATCCTTTTTACTGTAATATTAGTTAAGAAAGGTTATCTTTAAAAAGTAAAGATTGTCTTACAACTTAGCAACATTAACTCCAATTTGTCATCCAAAACAATGATTCTCCCCACCCATTTAAACATAATTTTTAGAGCGTAATTAAAAAATATAAGAGGTCTTATCATGAGCCTACTTACCATGATCATAGGGAAAAAAT
Source organism: Pinus tabuliformis (assembly GCA_031772625.1). NCBI lineage: Eukaryota > Viridiplantae > Streptophyta > Pinopsida > Pinales > Pinaceae > Pinus > Pinus tabuliformis. The sequence goes on from CM062806.1 coordinate 685,560,913, forward strand.
AAAACTGACATTATCAATACTGAACACCAAATCAGGGTAATGGCTTATGATTGTTTCAATCGTAAGACAAGGGGTCCCATCATGATCCATATCATTTAGTTTAATTACTACCAGTGAATGGAATTTTCATTATCTGGCCACTAAAATAGGACAATGACTTTTATTATTTTAAATACTAAAAAAAAATTATGAAATTACCTCTAACTTTTGCGCTCTTAATTGGATGGGATATTGAATCATTAGTGGTTAAAAGGCTCTACCTGTGACCAATGAGTACATCAAAAAGCTAAGTTGTAATAGGCCCCCTACTTTATCTTTATAACTCATTAATGACTTATATGGATAAATAGTTGTTTTCACTCATGAAAGGTTTTTAAGAAATTGCAATTCAATAAGTTTTATGATAAGAGTAATTTTATTTATCTAATCTTTCAAAAAAATTAGTTTCCCCTTCCTAAATTATTTTTACTTAATTTTTGAAACTTCAGTTTCATTCATCAGAGATAACTAGTTCTTCCAGTGAATCACTAATTATTGCGCTATTCAACAACCCCCTCCCCCCCCGCCCCATTTTTCTATTTTATAATTTTCTTATGAAATTTATTTTATTTAAATGGGGACCCTTAATCAATTTTAAAATACAAAAAAAAAATAATAAAAAATGTTTTGTTTATTTTAAATAAAACATTTATTTTATGTTATAACCCCTTTTTAGGCCAAAATCACAAAATCCATGAAAAAGAATCACCCCCGAAGCCAAAACCCAACCTCTGCAATCAGAAGTTAAAGTTTAAGGTCAAAGCGCAAAAATACAAAGGAAATGGGCCGCAGTCCTAAATATTTTTAACAAAGGAATGATGTGTAAAACACATGAATCCAAGGTTGTTGGGACCCACAAGGTTACGTCACTATATCACATCGCAAACCACAAAAAGGACCAGCTCATACCCTGCTGCACAACTCCTTTGCGATTGCAATTTGCGCAATCACACATATCACATAATCACCCCCTTTTACTGCCCCAATTCACTATGTAATTATGATATATCACATATCGCTGATCACCCCCTTGCAAATTGCAAAGGTTTTCAAGTCTGTCATCTCTTCACCAAAACACTTATTGCGATATTGCGATGTCGTTTCCACGATCCCTCCAACGTCGATTGTGATAAATATGACCCTGCTCCAAAGTATCGAATTTCAATTAGCGATGAGGCTTGACCCATGGGATTACTAACTCCATTACATAACCCGTCTTGCGTCCATCACATCGCAAGTTCCATAAATTCTGTGCCATATGCCATTCTTCGATTGTGATCTGGAAAAAGGTTCCTGACCTGACACAACATTTAAACACATATGAATAACATTACGCATAAGCGGAAATTGCAGTTCCATATGTCCTTAGCCCATTGTTTTTCCTTCGCCAAATTGCGCATTGCGATATAACCAGGACGCGACTACATATTTAATACCATTTCATAAAGCCTCCCCATGTCCATTGCAATTGCAAGAACCATAACATCCTCCATACCATAATCCTTTGCTAAAAGTGTTTTGTGATTTGAGATAAGAGCCATGTATACCACGTCATACCTGATCTCATACTACATGTCATCTGGCACATAATTGCCACGTCATCTGCCATGTCACATGCCACATCATTCACCACATCACATCATGACGTCATTCGTGACATCACTACCTCATTACCCAGGGACTTCGCAATCGCAAGTTTCAAAGGGACACAACTTATAACAAATACTTCAACCCAGGCGATTTGTGATTTGTGATTACCCTCTTGACATCCTCACGATGTCACCCCACATATCGCAATTGCATAAAATCAAAGGGCTCGTTTCATAGTGCTACATAGAAAATTGCAATTTACAATTGTGATTTTCACTAGTACAAAATGGCTAATTTAGTTACTATAAAAATGACTATAATTTGTATATAAATGACCATTTTTTAGTCTGTGATCAATAGTGGCTAATTTACAGTATCTTATAACACGACGAACTTTTAGTTGTATTTAGCTTAGTCATTAATTGATTGTTTCAAATTGATCATTTAATAATATATTTAGTCATTAATTGCCATAATTAATGACCAAATACACAAAAAATATACTATTATATGATCACCCGATAAAGTCAATTGATGACTAAAGAAAGATGACCAGAATGTTGGTCGCGTTATAAGTTACTATAAATTAGCTACTAATAGTCATATATATGAAAATTTTAGTCATCGTTTGAAACCAATTAATGACCAAAGAAATATCACTAAATTTTAGTCGTGTTATGAGATACTTTAAATTACCTACTAATAGTCGTATATATGAAAAATTTAGTCGTGATTTGTCATCACAAATTTATCATTAACAACAGTCATTTTGTTTTTTTGGTAGTTTCATATCCATTATATAAACGACTGATTTAGTAGTTTATATTCATTTCATTTACTTTCATTAATAATCATTATAGATAACTAATTTAGTCATTGTATATTCATTTTATTTGTGCTCATCTTTAATCAATATAGACTACTAATTTAGTAGTTTTAGATTGATTTCATGTGTTCATTACTAATTAACTTAAATTAATTAGTATGATTTTGCGACTAAATTAAAAAAATTTCATACAATGTGCATGTTCATCTAATATGAAAATGCAAAGTTACATATGTTAATGAAAATACTAAATAATATCAAGTACAACTATAAATAATTTCAACCACATAAATTATATTATATGAAATGTCAAGTATTACAATATGAGTTTCCAACTTAATATTGGTTGGACTACAATTTACATGTGAAATATTGTTTCATCACTTCAAAACATTAACATTATGTTGCCAAGGCATTGCATGTGAATTCCCCAACTCTAAAGACTTGACCATCAGTCTGGATCTCATGTGGGATATTGGCTTTAAGGGTATCAGTAGACCAATTCTCTTCTCTCTCTCTCTTTCTACATTCGTCACTCCAATGTTATTGTTCTCTTCTTTCTTCAATTCCTGCTTTTCACCATCAATATTGAGTTTCTCTTCTGAAAATGAAATAAGGTACAATTCAAAGTATAAGGCTAATTATTTATTAATTCCTCTCTTGTCCACCTTCTCCAACAATAAACAATATAGGAGTGTAAACCTTTCCTCAACTCCAACCAACCAATGCTATTATGATAGCATATAAGACAAAAAGTCCAACTTGAATATATGGAAAGTAGATGTCTTTGAAAATACACTTAAGTTGATCTTCATTCCAATAATTTGACTTTAACTTGGATATATGCACCTGTCAACATTCCAAAATAGTACATTATTCATAAAAAAATAGTATATTGAAGACATATGCATAAACACCTACATATCGTTGCATTTGATTATGATATTAGTAATTACCATAAGTTGCACATTCTACTTCAATATCATCCTATATATTTATATATTATCCTTTCTAGATTAATATGCCAATTGTTAGCAATTATGACCTAAATTTGAACTTCTAAAAGCCATCACCTTGAACAAGGATTCTACTGTAATAGTTACACATCATATTTCAAACTCAAATAGCTATTTACACTCATCATTTTCCAATGACCACAATATTAAATGTGTGAAAAGGGCATTTCAAAAACCACTAATAGCATTAAACAATTCTAACATGATTTTTTTTTCTAATAATGTTCACTTAGAAGCTGTAAATTTGTACTCAAATCTTCTTCGAAGCTTGATATTTCAACAATAATATAAGCTCATGAGATTCAATTTCTTTGACAAGAATAAAATAATACCTTGATTGCGTAGAATATATCATGGTGCCTAATGAAATCACAAATTTTCTCCATAAATTACAAACAAGAATTGTCAATAAGATTTGGTAGCTAGGGTTATTAGCATGAAAAATAATTACTTTCCACATCTCGGTTTAAATCCCACTTGTGACATATTCATAATATTCATTCTTCCTGAGCTAATTGTTGAATGAGGCTTTTCATGAGCCAAGAGGAATATCTTACTCTTTCTTAGGGTGAGAGAGTGAGGAAATTGGTTACATGTTTGAGAAAAAAAAGTACACACAATAATTGTTCCCAACATCACAAGAATTTCCAACAAAATATATAATTTGGTTGCCCACTATACCACTAAAATTATTTCATTAAGTCATTGAAACTACTAATTACATTCACTAATCTCATCCATGCTCTTTTGAACATAATAAAAAACTCAATGTAAATGAATTATCATTGAACATTTAGGAAATGAATCTTAATTACATCAAATCCTCATCAAAATGTTTAAATAAACTAAAGCCGAAGCGAAATTTCCTTCAAATTTTAGATTGCTTACCACACTAAGCAAGATACACTTTATAATGATTGGATTGCAGATGCCCTCAATGTTTTACTATCTCTTGGTTGTGTTCGCATTTGATTCAATTTTTTCATAATTTTTATAGATCAATATACAATTTTGGCATCAACGACATTTCTCAAAACTATTTTTTCAGACATCATTTTTTTTATTCCAGTACTTCAGAACCTTAGAAACGATATTACGATAGATAACCACTTGGCCTATGTGAGAGTGTCTCATGGTCCATCTTGAATAAGTAAAATGCATTGCAAGTGCATTTATATATAGCAACAAATATCTTACTCTATTTTGACATTCTTAGTATATGATTGTAAACAAAATATTTTTTAAAAATATGGACAAGCATATCTAGAACTGACAATCAAGCTACAATTAAATCACTACAACAAAACTAAATAGTTGCATAATCAAGACAACAACCACTTCCATAGAATCTTACACAATAGAGCATGACTCCAAGTACATATTCCTTGTACATAATGAAACATAGAGGCCATAAAACATTAACATACAAACACTTCAAACCACATACCTTTGTAAAACTCCAATGGGAATACATTCCAAGTTCTTCATGTGAGACCTCCCTTATGTCTCATTTTGTATGTAAACAAACAATTGGTGAAAAAATAGTAATGTATACTTGAGTCACATTGATCTAGCCGACTTCAAGCCATTTTGAAAGGGACAAATTAACCCCTTTTTTGTATTATCTAAGAAAAACATGCATATATGGTTTTAAATTTTCATCCACTATTGGTAGAATGAGAGATGAGAAATACACACCCTCCAGGTCTGATTCTATTTGGATATTTGTACAAGAATGTACTTTTCCATGTTCAACATAACAACGTAATTTGAGATTTTTGTCTTCGATGATACCATAACTAGCCTGACAAACAATTTCTTAAGAAGAATGAAACAATATTGTAACTCAAATCTTGAGTCTAGAGATAATATTCATAATTTCATACAGGAAACTTTCCAATTACAACAATTATAAATGTTTTGACATACCCTCCCTGATGCATGGAAGAAGCAAGGCCTCCAAAACCATACATTCCAAAGCATGGTTGCAAGAAAAATATTTTATTAGAGGAAATCTCAAGCAACAAGCCACACATAAAAAAGCAGTAAAAATAATTTTTTGAAACCAAGTAATGTAATTATAAAAAAAATAGACTAAGAAAACCAAAATACTTCAACCTTGGCACAAATGTCTAAAAGAAAATTACATTTACAGTTTGATCCTAATATATGCTCTTCAATTAGAAGTCAGGATACTCTAATTCAAAATTCATACAAACATTCCTATGTTTGTCAATTCTTCAGTGAACTTCTACCTTGAAATGTCCAATAATGATAAGAATGCCTTACCAAGTAGCCCCACATAAGGTAATTGGCTCATTTTCATACAAGCTAAATGATTTCATATTTCCTTAGCATGCATAGTTGTATGCACATGCAACTTTTGCATGCACCTACTCAACTATTAAATATTGTGAATATAAAAATTTGGCTACCAAATTGACATGATTTTGTTAAAGGCCAACTAGTATAAGCCAAATTGGTAATCAGAGTGGAAAATAAAATGGAAAATAAAATTTAAAAGTGAGTAGCAACGTGAAAAAAATAGCCTTAAATTCTTTCTAAGTACCAGTAGACAGCGATGATGAGAAGTATCAATTAGAAATAATGTATTGGAAACTCAAACTTCATTTCAAGCTAAGTGCTATACAACAAAAAGTTACGTAAATGAGATATCGAAGAATCAAAAGAGATTAGTTTTTTAAACTATGAATGGATTCTAATCTTTTACTTCATAATTCTTTCAGCTTCTAGTTTCCCTTGATGGAGGATATCTTCCTCATTTAACCAAAAATGGAGCTGAGAAGGAAATAAAATATTCCAACAAAGACCAGATACAATTTTTAGTGATATTTTTGGTTCAACCACTAAATCATATATTTATGCTTTAGTGGTCATATAATGTCTTATACTTATTACTGAGGAGAAAAAGAGCTTAAATTTATCAACTATGAATAGATTCCAACTCTTTTACTCCATAGTTCTTTCAACTTCTAATTTTCCTCAATGCAGGACATGTTCCTTATTCAACCAAAACTAGAGCTCAGAAGGTGAGAGAATGTTCTAACACAAGCCAAATACAATTGTTTGTGATATTTCCTCTTCAACCCTTAAATGAGAGTTAATGTTTTAAAGGTCATGTTGTGTATTATACTTGGTACTTTTTTCTTTCATTAGGGGAGAAATACATCCAACACCAGATTGAAAATAAATTTGAAATCCAAAGACAACCCCAAATACCCAAGCAGTGAGAGAAAACCATGGACCCCAAGTCACCAGGAAGAGTTGCACACCAATGAAGTTGTCTTTGAAGCAACAAATAATATAAGTCCTGCACCATCTGCTAGCATGATCTAGCAAAACGACACTGATAGATACTTAGTGTGTTTGTATTATGAGCATTTAAAGAAGCAAAGTGATTTCAACATTTAATAAAGTCACATATCATTTTTTCATGGTTTCATTATGAAGTGTTTCTTCTCTACCATATATCTCTCTCTCACATATATATCATTTTGTATGGATAAATTAAACATAGTGAATAATACATCAGATGTATCTCCTCTCTCTAAAAATGTTCTGCATATGTGAAAGTGCAGGTTTGATATGGAAATGATGCCAAGCTACATAGTTAGCATCTAGGAGGTCAAAGCCCTAACTAAGAATTGAGATAAAAACAAGGATCCCAAGTCACCAAGAAGAGTTGCACACTAATGAATTTTTCCTTGAAGAAGCACATAATATAAGTCTAGTACCAACCACCAACATGACCTAGCAAAATTTCACTGGCAGATACTGAGTACTTTTGAGTTACAAGCATTTATGGAGTGATTTAAGCATTTAATTCACATTTCTTTTCTTTATGGCTGCATTTTCTAGTGGCACTGGTCTACCTTACATCTCTCTCTCATGGAGATATCATTGTGTATTGATAATTAAACATTGAATACTATATCAAATGTACCTCCTCTCATTACAAGTGTTCTGCATATGTGCATGTGAAACTTTAATATGGTATTGATGCCAAGCTATAAAATCGACATCTATCACATAGCTCCTTTCTTAAGTGTTGATCATAAATTTTTAATACAAGACTCTTTTTTCTACCACATTCGCTTAAGCGGTATTTTGTAACATTTTTTTTACAACAACATCCTTTATATATTCCAAATTTAGTTGGAGGTACACTTTTGAGTGCCAAAGGTGGCAGAGGCATAATTCCAATGATTTGAAGTAGTCAAATTTAGTATCATTTCAATTAGCTTATATTGTTTTGGGCTTCTCTATAAAGAATATTATTCTATTATACAATAAGAAAATTATTTTAGTCGTTAGTAGGAATTCCAAATTAAGTCAGTTCCGTGGATTGGGATGTTGTGGGGGCTTTTTGCATTCATTTCAAGCAGATTTCATTAGGGAGTCTTAATCTAAAATAGTCGAACAAGACTTATGTAGCGTAGCAGGACATTTATGTCCCAGTGTTAAATGTGAAGTAACCAAACAAGACTTTCTTTGTGTGGAAAGATGTTTCACTTCCAATATTAAATATTCATGTTGACTGGAAGTTTGAGTCAAAAATAAACCAAACAAATAAAGATTAGAAGGCATGTTTATGTTCAAGATATGGTTATCCTTAATAAATAGGTGTAAAATCAAATTTCAATAAAATATCACTCCACGTCTCTAACAAGAAATATGTTATTATTGCTTCATAAACAAGGATAGTTCTTCAAAATGAGATAGTTATTTTTGAAAGATATTTACACCTTCAAATTCAATACCAGCTACACAAGGACATCTAATTGTCATCTCCCATGTAGCATATACCATAAAGCCAAAGGGCATGGTTTCTCTTTCCTAAGCATGCTTGAGATGATTGTGGTTAATTTTTTAAAGCAAATCCGTTATAGCAGTTATAGTTATCAATGCCTCATATAAATAGGAAATGAGTATTCAATTTTTAGTCTTACAATCTATACCCATATTAATGGATTTGCGGAACTTACTAGTCTTTATTCATCCTTGCTAAATATTATTGAAATGGTTCTCTTATTATAACCTTATAGGAAGATATGATGTATGTATATTGAATCCATGCTTTCAAGGGATTGAAGGAAACAACAACAACCCTGTTCTAAATATGTTCTCTCAAAGGCATACACTACCCTGTTTTCCCTTATGGAAAGTAAACGTCTAACCAATCTTTATCTTGATCCTGAAAATGTCAGATGATTGTGCTGCAATGTTGGAGTGTTCTTGGGTTCTTCTACATTTATTTTCTTATATAATTTTCTATTGATAATTTGGGCTTCCCAACTATTACAGAATAACATGCAGTCTTGTATGTTTCTTCTCAACTATGCCAGAACTTCAACAATTTGGTTGACATTGATTTTTCTCAACCAAGAAGATTTCTTTGATGTTTTCCCACATCGTTTTTGAAATTTAGAATACATAGAGGTGGATTTTATGTAGACATGGGATATGGCTATGCTAATTTTCAAAATTCCAGGGATCCTCATCCAACTGAAAGGCATGAAAAATTCCTCTTCTAAACTGTGAAGTCACATCCTTACCAAGGTTTGGCTCATGTCGGTGTTTATGTGTTGCTAACTCGATGTGTAGAATTTCTAGCCATTTGGGCTTCTCGTGAATAGAGAAACACCTTTTGAATCAAGAATCTCAAAGAAATATCCTTCTCTAGCTTACTACTTTAATATTGTTTGTTTTGGTGCAGTAATGAAACAAGCTTTGCAATACACATTTAAAGAAAATTTATATTTACCCTTTGGCTAGAGTGTGCTTACGATTCATTGTACAAATGTTGTGCAATATTCTGAAATTGTCTAGAATAGACTATTAGAAAATGAATTTAGAGTGATGAAAAGTGGTTATCATTGGTCATGGCTACTCAGAGATGGGGGTATTATTGCTCAATATTGTAATATTCTCCTTATTTATCCTAGAAACATGTAGCCCTGATTTTAATTGAGGTCATATGTTCTTGTACCAAATTGAGCTACCTGTCGAGACTTAGCCTCACCTTATGTCATTGGTTTTTTTTCCTCTTGTATAAATAGAGGAACATGAGATCCCTATTATACATTGTTTTTACCATATTGTCTTAGAGACATGTAGCACATTGAACATGCCCCTTTTCTTGATACTATTCACCACCTTATCTTCCTATCCTGCGGTACTAGGTCTTAGACCAGTATAAAGTTCCACTAGAGAGAATATTTGATCCTAAAGGAGGTATTCCCATTAGAATGGTGCTCATGCTGACCCTAAAGGACATAAATGATCGAGTAGGTTTAGGATATTGACAATTGGAAAGCTTTAAAAAAAGTGCATTCAACATGATTGAATGTCATATCTAGACATTTACAAAATGGTTGTGGGAACGATAATTCTATACACATATAATAAAAATTAACGAACATTTTCTCTCATATAGAAAACTATGATATTTTTAATTCTAAAATTGTTTTGGGTTGGAAGATTATGGAAGTTTACAATACAACTAGCTACATGAGAGACACTTAGCAAGTTCTGCTACATTTTCTTTTGAAAATCCCATTCTTGAAATGTGCATTAGATAAGCTTCTTCAATTTTGTTTGTAATATTTCAATGTGCTCGAGAAGCTACATGAATGCACGTGTTTGAAAGATTTAAGTGAAGATATGGGGTATCACCTTGGTGGATTTAGAGGTGAGATAGCATAGCTAAGAGAAATGATGATGTCTTCCTCAAAGAGTTCTTTCAAGGAACAAAGAATTGCTAGTTGCAGGATTGACAAAATAAATACATCCACCAGCTTGTAATGAATCAAAACTATTGTTTGATTAGTTATAGTTCTTCCATTTCAAAATGTGCATTACATAAGCTCCTTTATTTTCATTTGTAATATTTCAATGTGCCCTCGAGGATGCATAAATGCATGTGTTTGCATATTTAAGTGAAGATATGAGGTATCACCTTGGTGGATTTAGAGGTGAGATAACATAGCCAATAGATATGATGATGTCTTGCTCAAAGAGTTCTTTCGAGCAAGAAACAATTACTAGCTCAAAGACTTATAGAAAAAAGAGATACACAAGATGAACATATCGAAGGGAATTTATATGAGATCATAGTTTCAACTTATAAATTCCAGTGAGTGGCAACTGAAGTAGTGATCATTAAGTGTCTCAAAAAACCGTAGTTGTTAGCATTATGATGCATGTGTTGTACTTGATGGAAACCCACTTGTAGCATAATAACACTCTTGTATAAGGTAACTAGATGATCTGCATATCCCGATGAATCTATAGGAGAGATATCAAATGTGACACAAAATGCATGGCAGCTGTGTTTGCAGAAGTGACAAAATGCAAGGCAGTTCAAAGGAATCATTTCAGAAGTTATATGGCAAATCTTAGTGTAAGAGGTCTATTCAGAGGTAATAGGGAATTGGGATAGAAGAATATGAATATGGAACTAAAGTCTACTAATCAGAATGAAGAAGTTGAAGGAAAAGAATGGTGTAAAGTATTTTAAGATGTATACGAGGGTCTAGTTAGTCAAAACAATGTATACACGCTGGTTCACAGAGAAAAAAGAGTGTATACGTATACACACACTTTTACAAGAAGAGAAAGCGCTTATATGTGGCAAAATCAAGGAGATTCAAGAGTATATAATACCAAGGGTAAATACCATGGTATTAGCCCACAGTATTGAGTAGAGTAAGGACTATTTCATCCCGTCCAAGAATACCGTGGGTTTGAATTGGTTTTGGTCTGTGTTATTGAGAAAGGCCTAAAAGTATATAAGTAGGAGAAGATCAAAGGGACATAGGGACAAGTAATGAATATCTTATGAAGTGTTAGATCAAAAGCAAATATGCATATTATGGGTTTCTAATGCTTTTCTTGATCTAAACTAAGTATGCACCTCAGTGTTTGATGATGGATGAGATCTAATGATGGATCAGGTTCATAGTGTGATCTGATAATGGATAGGCTAGATCTAATTGCTAACACAAGTCTTATCCTTTATATGTGATGATCTGGGTATGTCTAAAGTCTGGAATTACAATGAAGTTAGAAGTTAGTATTTGCAGATATCTACATTGGTTCTCTTTGGTGAAGGTGAGTATACACGCTGGTTCAGCTCTTCTAAGTAGCATATGCAAAATAAAATCTTGATGTTCAAGGATGACTGATCTATGAGATCAGTGTTGTTTTTTTATTGTTGTTTGTCAATGATATCTTCTTAAATATGAAAGTAGAAATGAATGTATAAGGAAATTGAGTCTGATTGATTGATTGATAGAGAAATAAGAGTGATCCTTGTTGCTATCAGTTTAGAACTCTGTAATATAACAGTAGATCTTTAGAATGTCACTGATTGGTACAGTTTGTGGTTTAGATACTTTATGATTCAGTATCTTTAGAGGTATACGTAGGTTGGTCTAAAGTAAGTAGCATATACACATAGGTTGGCTTCATTGAAGGAGCGTATACATTTTGACACATGACTTTTGAGGTTACAGTTGATTCTGGTTGTTGATGCAATGTTCTGGGTTGATATTTGTATACTGGTTACAGTGATCTGTCTGTTCTAGTTGATTGGTTTAATTTGATTAAGTTTGAATGAATGGTTGATTCATTTATGTCAGAGGCTCAGTGATTTTTTGATTCAGTATGTTTGAGGTTTCAATGATTGATTGATGCAGTTATGGTTGATTCGAATATTGATGATTGGGTTTTAGTTATGTCAGAGATTGATGATTGAGTTTCATCGATTGGTTGATGCAGATTTATTTGATGGATGTATTGCAGTGGTAATTGATTTTGAGTTTCAATGTTACTAATGGGTCTAGTATGAAAATTTGGTGAAATGTAGCCTACATAACATGTTCTTTTGTACTAGGAGTATCTAGTATTAAAAATAATCAAACATGGTCCCTAGAGGATACTGATGGTTGGAGCCTTCAATGAGGAAGTCGAAGATTCTTGCCAATAGTGGCTGGTGATTTGATCAGGGGGTTGGAGCTCCATTCCAATAGTAGTTGGAGAATCAGTGAAGGTTGTAGCCTTTTGTAGGTCGATGCCTATATACTAGTAAACATAGCGGCTAGTACAAGAGCTAGGGGATTGTAGCTCTCTTCTAGTAGAAGCTGGAGAATGAGAGAAGGTTGTAGCCTTTTGTAGGTGGGTTCCTACAAATTGGTATGAGTCTGTACAAGTACAAGATTGTAATAGGATTATTATTTATATTAAAAGAAGATGAAGACAATAGCAGCAGGTGGTTTTTCTCTCGCATTGGGTTTCCACCTAAATCTTGGTGTTCATGTGTGTTGCTTATGTGTGATGGTTTATTCTGTTATTACTGCACATGGTTACTATCTAATGTTTAATAAAATACTGATGCATTTATTAAAGATCAACATATGATGAATTAGCTGAATCATAAGTTGACTGGATATACTCTAGTTGCCTTAAGAACAGTGGCATGCACACGCGAGTTCCCTTCACTAAAGTAGTGTATATAAATATGATTATGGAAATGAGAAAAGTTATTGATTTGCAAATATGGATTCACCCCCCCCCCCCCCCACCCTGCATTATTCCCAAAAATTGGTATTAGAGTCAGTCCTTTGGCAAAAGCTTGATCGCTTGAAGGAGATCCATATAAACAATGGGAAAGAAGCTAAAGATGAAAGCACGTCAAAAGAAGAAGACATCTCAAGGGAACTGTGAGTGATAGAGACGATTGGCCATTATGTGTAAGAAACTCCTCAGATTTAGAATCAACTCAGAATTAAGATGAACAAGAAAAAGAATTGTCAAGTATAAATTTGTTGTCCTACGGTGATACATTTCTCTGTTCATTTGAAGATAATGAATGTGACAACGAAACAACTGAATTTTCTCCTATAGGTGAAAGAGAAAGAAATCAAATAGAGGCAGAATTTAAAAAGCTCATAGACACAATTAGAAATAAAAAATATCTAATTTATAAAATGGAATGTGGCTACAAAGAAGAAGTTACCAGGTTAAAAGCTCACTTGGAGGAAGGAAACAAAGTAAGGAAGCAATACAAGGAAAATGAAGATTAATGTCAAAGGTTGCAGGATGAAGTGACATCATTGAGAAATGAAGTGAATGAAAAGGAAACAACAACCAAAGAACTTATAAAAAGAACCAGCTACTGTAAAGGTCTTGAAGCTGTGGTCGTTTCTATAAAAGAATGTCTCAAAAATTCAAATAAGCAGAATGAAGAACTACTCCAAGAATTTGAAGAACAAGAAAATGAAGTACTTGAATTAAGGCAACAAGTCGAAGAAGGAAGAAAAGCTGAAGAAATCATGAAGAAGCAATAACTTGAAAAGGAAGAGCAATATCAGGTTGAGGTAAATATCCTAAAAGGTAAATTAGAAGAAAAGTGTAGGTTTTAACCCTGTAAAGAAATTACCTGCATACGAATTCTAAAACACAAAAAATAAACACTTCGAGAGCATAACACATAAAACACATATACACAAATATTTTCCCCTGGATCCAAAAACCAGGAATACTAGCTTGATTTTCATTATGTACCTTTCAATGTTACAATACATATTTATACATGTTGAAGCATCCCATACCATGGACTAAAATCCATCGCGTCCAAAACCATGGACCAAAAACCATCACGTCCAAACCCATGTGTGAAAATCATGCACAAAACCATAGGTAGGTCTGCGGAACCTAATATAGGGTCCAAAAAACAAAATTTTCTGGGGCAGGGGGTTACTTGCACTACTAAAACCCCCTATGAACCCCCCACTATGCAATCGGCACAATGAAGGGGGGCCTCCGCCCCCCCTCTAACCCCCCGCTTAACTAGGTGGGCTAGTCGTGGAAAGAATATAACACAACCCCACACTCTCCCACTTGTTGTTTTGTTTCCACAGGGGTCCACAAGAGAGATTAGTCATTTATCTAGCCCTGCAATGCCCATTGTTTCTCTACACCAAGAGAACTTCTTAGAGCTCACAGATTTTGTCAATGCATTTGCAGTATTCTTCAAAGTGTCCACCCTTACCAGCAACACCTTCTTTTCTTCTATCATATCCCTCAAAAAGTGATACTGAACATCAATGTGCTTTGTCTTTGAATGATATGCAGGGTTCTTTGCCAAGAAGAAGATTGCACTTTGGTTGTCACAGTCTATCCTTTTAGCTTCATGTACTAACCTCATACTTGAACACAATCTCTACAACCAATCTACTTCCTTGATTGCATGAGTGGCTACCATGTATTCTGCCTCTGTAGTTGATAGTGCCACACAAATTGTTTCTTACTCATCCAACTGGCTGCACCTCCAAATAGGTTAAACACATACCCACTTGGAGATCTTCTTTGATCCAAATCTCCAACCCAGTCTGCATTAACAATGCCACAAATATCCAACACTTTGTCCAATCTTGGTCTTTCTTGGTAGCACAAACCATAATCACTAGTGCCACGTAAATACCTAAAAACTCGCTTCACTGTTGTCCAGTGCTCCTTCCTTGTTTTTTACATAAAACTACTTAATACTCCCACTACATGTGTAATGTCTGGTCTAGTATAGACCATTGCATACATCAAGCTACCGACTGCACTTTCATATGGAACACAGGACATGTCCTCTTCCTCTTCTTGTGTCTTGGGACATTGTTTAGCAAATAACTTCACACCTACAGGAATAGGAACCTTCACCGGTTTACTATCCTCCATATTAAACCTCTGTAGTATTGTCTCGACATACTTCCTCTGGTTTAACCAGAGCTTCCTCCTTGTTCGATCTCTTTTAATTTCCATGCCCAAAATATAGTTTGTAGCACCAAGATCTTTCATGTCGAATTTGGAGGACAATTGGGTTTTCAAATCCTAGATAATTTGTTTGTCATTTCTAACCAACAACATATCAACCACATACAAGACCAAATAAATAAAACAGTCACCAATTAATTTAAAATACACACAGTGATCTACTTTTCTTCTGGTGAAGCTAAGTCCCCATATAAATGTATCAAATTTATGATACAACATCCATGGTGACTGTTTTAACCCATATAGAGACTTCTCTAACATGCATACCAGTTCTTTCTTACCCTTCACTGCAAATCCTTTAGGTTGCTTCATGTAGTTCTTCTTCCAGATCCCCATGAAGAAATGTTGTCTTCACATCCATCTGTTCTACCTCAAAATCAAAAGCGGCAACAATAGATAAAAGTAATCTACTAGAAGTTACCTTGGCAACAGGAGAAAAAGTATCACCAAAATCAATTCTCGGCACCTAGGAATAACCTTTTTCCACCAACCGAGCTTTGTATTTCTCCACCTTTCCTTCTACATTTTTCTTATTCTTGAACACCCATTTGTTGCCAATGGGTTTCCTTCTAGTCAAAAACTCTACCAGATCCCAAGCCTCATTTTTGTGAAAAGGTGCTATTTCATCAACCATGGCCTCTTTCCAGAGTTTTCCATCCTCTGAATCTACTAATTCCTTCACAATTATAGGATCATTGTCAGTAATAGATAAACCAAAATTTGAACAGAAAGCAAATGGACTATACCTTTTTGGTTGCCTTCTTTCTCGAACTGATCTTCTCACACCCAGAGTTTGTGGCTCTTCATCTTCTAGTTCCTCCTCTGTTGTAGAGTCTGATTCTTCCTCCTTAAGCTCAAACTCTATCTTCTCAGGTTCCTATGGTTGGAATTCATGTTTAATAACAACTTTTACCTCTCAAAATGCCACATCTCGGCTGTACACAACCTTCCTTGTTACTGGGTTCCAAAGCTTATAACCCTTTAAACCATTCTTATACACAATAAATATGCACTTTTCATATTTAGTATCCAACTTGGTTCATTTCTCCTTTTTGAACATGTACATATGCATCACATTCAAATACCCTCAGATGTGAAAGAGAGGGTTTCTTACTAGTCTATACCTCATTTGGAGTCTTATCCTCAAACACTGATGAAGGTGATCTGTTGACCAGGTAACATGCTGTCTCCACGGCCTCTGCCCAAAATTCCTATCCTGACCGAACACCAATGAGCATGCTTCTTGCCCTTTCCATCAACATCTTGTTCATTCTTTCTGCAACTCCATTTTGCTCAGGTGTGTATGGAGTATTCTTATGTCATGCTATACCACACTTCTTACATAATTCTTCAAATTCCTTACTGCAAAACTCTCCACCATTGTTTGTCCTCAACACCTTTATCTTTTTCTCTGTCTAGTTTTCCACCAGAACCTTAAATTATTTAAACTTGTCAAAGACATCATATTTATTCTTAAGGAAATATATCCATGTATTCCTTGATAAGTCAGCTACAAATGATACATAATACACAAACTTACCCAATGATGGAACCTTCACAGGTCCAAACACATCACTGTGCACAAGTTCTAATATCTGTTTCGCCCTCTTACCACCAGAGGGGAAACTCACCCGATTCTACTTCCCATATACACATTTTTCACAAAAATCAAAATCCAGAGAGCTATTACTCATACCTTCTACCATACTTTACCATGAAGTATTCAAAGGGCCTTCTCTCTAATATGTCCAAGCCTTTGATGCCACAACATGGTCTTCTCTCCATAGACCACTAGATTTTCTGCTCCACTTTCAAGAACCATATAGCTATTGCACCCATCAACAACAGTGTTATGTTTCAGCTTGTAGAGAGTTCCAATCCAAGCTCACCGCATCAATACTAGTGCTCCCCGATCCATCTTGCATGTATCATTCTCGAACACTGTTTTTGCACCTACATTATCCAACTTGCTTATAGAAATCAGATTTCTAGCCAATGCAAGAATATGTAGAACACCCGAAAGTGTTCTAACCCTTCCACCTTGCAACTTCAACTTTACTTTTCCATGACCAATGATTCTAGCCTTCCTATCATCCCCTAAGAAGATATCACCACCATCGTATTTCTCATACTCACAGAACCACTCTCTATGGGGAGTGAAGTGAAAGGATGCACCTGATTCAATCAACCATGACTCATGATCTACATGTATACTTGAAGAAGACAAGTACACATCCCCACCTTCATTTGAGGTGGTTTTTGCCTCTGTAGAAGGAGCATCATCATATCCCTTTTCTTTATTATGAGATTTAGATTTACAGTCCCTTTTGTAGTGCCCTTCCTTTCCGCATTTCCATCACACCACCTTTACAGTTTTTCCTAGAGATTTAGATCTCCCACTTGATGACTTATTTTTGTTTTTGTTCTGGGACTATCCTCGTACAGACAAGGCATCACCATTCTGGCTCTCCATATTTTTCCATCTCATCTCCTTTGTCAGCAAGGATGATAATATTTCATCAAACTGCAAGGCAGTTGTATTACTACCTATTGCAATAACCAAACTGTCCCATGAATCTGGTAGGGAACACAAAAAACTGATCCACTTATCTTCATCTGAAATTTTAATATCAACAGATAATAACTGACTTACCACAGTATTAAATGTGTTCAGATGCTCTGCCACCAAGTCTCCATCTTTCATCCCCAGGTTATACATCTTTTTTCGTAGGAACATTTTATTCAATGGAGACTTAGATTGGTAAAATGTACCTAATTTTTCCCACAAAGCCTTTGCCATAGGTTCCCTTGATACATTCAACAATACTAAATCTGAGACACACAATCGTATTATGCTCTTTGCCTTCTGATCCAACTTCTTCCATTCTTCATCAGACACTCACGTTGGTTTAGTACCCAGATCTACCACGATCCACTGATCTTTATCCACCAATAGATCCTCCATCTTGAGTTTCCACAAATCAAAAATATGACCATTAAATTTCGCGATTTATATATTTCCACTGCTTTCCATCTTCTTTCACCATCAAAATCGATCTCGTAGATCTCCCACAGAATAGGGTCTACCACAGGCCCAAGTGAAACCCCTCAGCAACAAAGGCATCCCCTTGAAGCCAAAAAAACTTTGATACCAAATGTAGGTTTTAGCCTTGTATAGAAATTACCTACATACGAATTCTAAAACACAGAAAATAAACAATGCGAGAGAATAACACATACAACACATATACACAGAGATTTTCCCCTGGATCCCAAAACCAGGACTACCAACTTGATTTTTCATTACGTTCCTTTCAATGTTACAATACATATTTATACATGCCAAAGAAATCAATACCATGGACCAAAACCCATTGCGTCCAAAACCATGGACCAAAAACCATCGTGTCCAAACCCATGTGCGAAAATCAAGCTGAAAACCATAGGTAGGTCCGCCCAACCTAATATAGGGTCCAAAAAACCAAATTTTCCAGGGCGCTACCCAAGACCCCATAGAGGGGGTTTACCTACACCCCTCAAACCCCCTTGTGACCCCCCTGCTATGCAATCAGTGTAACGAAGGTGGGGATCTGGCCCCCCTCTAACCCCCCGGTTAACTACGTGGGCTAGTCGTGGAAACAATATAACACAACCCAAGAAAAGGTATAAACTTTTACGATTTCAATATAGTACTAAGATTTTGGATGATATTCTTAGTAGTCAAAGGTCTCTTGCCATGAAATCTGGTCTTGGCTATCATGAAACTGTTAAAGGTGAATCTATCTCAAAAACTGAAGCAAGGTACTCTAGTGCAAAATTAGATATGGTCAACAATGAGATAGGAGGTCAACCCCATCAACAACAAAGGAAAGAAAGTCTTCAAAGAAAATAATTTACTCCTAACCATGGATGTGCCAGTCGATTCTTTCCTTTGATGAATAATGTTGAATGTTTTATATATCATAATTTTGGACATGTTGCAGCAAGATGCAGAAGTGGAATTGTTCAAGCTAATAACCGTCACAAAAAAAGATCATAAGATTCCAGATACTTTAAGGGATATTGTTTTTCTTGTAATAAGTTTGGTCACAAATCCATTAACTGATATAGAGGGAATATGAAACATGTAAGAGGTTATGATTGTAACAAGTTTGGTAGTATAGAAAAAGAATGCAAATTCTAGCCAACATCATCCCACTCCAAGGTATGGAAGAAGAAGGAAGTACAACCAGAAATATGTGACATAACTCAGTATGAAAAAAGAGCATACTTAGGAAGAACTAAAGGTATGAAATTTCAATGTTCTAATTCTCATACACAGTTATCATGAATACAAGTCATGTATATACATGAGTTAGAAGTTGCACAGTTGTGTATATGCTGGTTTGATGAAGAAGCAGTGGGACAAACTCAGAAAAATGATCAGATATGGTTCAGACAATTATCAATTATCTTTTCTATCTTGATGATTGATGACTAGAGTCTGTGAATGTTATTTGGAAGTGTTTTTGATCCTCATAAGTTGTTGATGACTTGATGTATAACTAGTTGATGATGATGCCTTGATGACTCTTATTGATACATGCAATGATCAGGTCTAATAGTGAACAATTGGCACAGGTTCAGGGGGAGAATATGCTATGCTTACATTGTTGGCATTATGTTTAGAAGTCGTTGGTACATAAAGCTTCTTATCAATGGTGATGCTTATGTTGTTAAGTGTTTAAATGATACATCATGCTATGCTACAGTCATGGGTTTCCTATGATGAAACCTCAGATGATAATTATATTTCTTGAGCCACATAGTTGTTATTTAGATCAGATTTATGGATGATTGTGGATGACTCTTTTGATGATGCGTATAGTACATATGTTATGTTGCTTACATGTTGATCTTCATAAAGTCAAGGAGAAGAATAAAGTTTGAGTACAAAACTTCATTATTTGACGATGATAAGTGTCACTCATTTATTTTATGTTGTTGTCATCATGCCTTCAAAGATGCATAAAGTTCATATGGTGCAGGATTCCTATAGTTCTTGGCTCTCACATGGAATAATAGTTGAGGATTGCAGTTGTTGATGGTATCAAGAAATCTTGACAAACGAATATGAGCTCATGGCTTTCTAGATACATATTTCTATCTCTTTGATGGATACACATTATGCTAGATACATGGATGATTACTTAAGTTGCATATTGATAAATATTGTTGGCTGACCAAGAGAATGATGTTATTACAGGTCTCAGGAAGACATAGCTATTTGAAGACATGGATATTCAGAGACATGGCTTACTTAGTCACATAATGATGACTTCTTAATTTATGATGATAGGTTTGATATTCACATATTTTGATTATCATGGTTGATGCTTATCATATGTGGGATGTTCCCTACTGATGATACATGGTTGATATATTGAGGGTTCCTATGGAAATATCATGAAGTTCTTGATGATGACATTATGATCATAGATGATGACTATGGTGTTTTCACATACATATGATATGATGTGAATGATTTTGTGTTACTGCTCGGAGATATGACATATGCTTATTTGATTCATGGAAGGTTATGATAAGGCTCTTTCTACTAAGGGAACGAAGTAAGTTGATCTTGATAAGATCAAGGAGATGAGTTGATGTGGCATACTTTGTCACAGGTTGATGATATTTACACTGCCATACCTTGGGAATTGATGATGGACATGTGCAGGTTGCTGGTCTGGATGTTGCTGAAAAATGCTTATGGTGTAGATCATATATGGTGTATGATAGTTGTTGATGACTATCATGGTTTTGTTTAGATCTTTGGTCTTTGCTATAAATTTCGTGTATATCTTTCGATGTAAAGGTCATATAAAGGCCCATGATGTAATAATATGTCTATCTCTGTCATTGTCTTTTTATGAGTCCTGTTTGGTCATATGATGTAATTTGTACCCCTACTATGCATGGGAAGGATGATGTAATAATTGCTATATTTCAATCATGTATAAACAATTGGTATATCCCCACTTGGTTGGGTATATGAGTCAAATTTGGTATATCCCCACTTGGTGGGGAGATTGATGTATGATTCATTAATGATAGGAGGGTCATACTCACATAGTTGAGTTATAAAGTCACGTTTGGAAAATATTTTTGCAGATTCGACATGTGATTAAGGGGAGCATGGATGGTATAGTGCAACTCAGCATGTACGAAGGGGAATTTTAATCAAATAATTCAGCATGTGCCTAGGGGGAGCATGATTGATGTTCATATTCAACTGTTCAGATATGAAAGTCTTCATTTTGGTTAGCCCTTTTCCCTTGATATCAAAGGGGGAGAATATCTTGGTCATCCATTTTCCCTTGATGTCAAAGGGGGAGAGTATTTTGGTGTTACTTGTTATCTCTAACAATTTCTACAACTTTTAGTAATGGACACCAACATGGTTGCCATCAAATCCAATGGGGGAGATTTTTGGCATTCTGATGCATGTGTTGTAATTGATGGAAACCCACTTGTAGCAGAAAAACTCTCTTGTATATGGTAACTAGATGAATCTACATATCTAGAAGAATCTACATGAGATATATTAGATGTGACACAGAATGCATGGAAGTTGTGTTTACATAAGTGAAAAAATGGAAGGCAGTTCAAAGGAATCATTTTAGAAGTTATGGCAAATATCAGTGTAACAGGTCTATTAAGAGGTAATAGGAAATTGGTACAGAAGAATAGGAAAATGGAACCGAAGTCTACGGATCATAGTGAAGAAGTTGAAGGAAAAGGATGGTGTAAAGTAGTTTAAGATGTATACGTAGGCTGACTTAGTCAAAACAACATATACACGTTGGTTCACATAACAAAAGGAGCGTATATGTATACACACACTTTTATAAGAAGAAAAGCGTGTATATGTGGGACAATTAAGGAGATTCAAGATTAAACAATACCAACGGTCAATACCATGGTATTAGCGCATGGTATTGAGTGTAGTAATGACTATTTGATATCGTCCAAGAATAGAACAGGTTCGAAGTGGTTTTCCTCCTAGGTATTGAGAAAGACCTAAAACTATATAAGTAGAAGAAGATCAAAGGGATATAGGGATAGGTAATGAATATATTATAAAGTGTTAGATCAAAACAAAATATGCATGTTATGAGTTTCTGATGCTTTTCTTGATCTCAACTAAGTATGCACTTGAGTGTTTGATGATGGATGAGATCTAATGATGGATCGGGAGCATAATGTGATTTGATAATGGATAGGCTAGATTTGATTTTGTAATGCACATCTTATCCTTTATATGTGATGATCTAGGTATGTCTGAAGTTTGAAATTACAACAAAGTTATAAGTAATTATTTGTGGATCTATATGATGGTTCTCTTTGGTGAAGGTGCATATACATGCTGGTTCGGCTCTTCCAAGTAGCGCATGCAAAAGAAGAGCTTGATGTTCAAGAATGACTGATCTATCAAATCAATGCTGATGTTTTCTATTGTTTGTCAATGATGACTTCTTAGATATGAAAGTAGAACTGAATGTATAAGGAAAATGAGTCTGATTGATTGATTGATTGAGAAAGAAGGGTGATCCTTGTTGCTATCAGTTTAGAACTCTGTAATATAGCAATAGATATTCATAATGCCACTGAATCAGATAGTTTGTTGTTTAGAGACTTTATGATTCAATATCTTTAGAGGTATACATAGTTTGGGCTAAATTAGGCAGCATATACACGCAGGTTGGCTTCATTGAAGGAGCGTATACATTCTGACACATGACTTTTGAGGTTACATTTGATTCTAGTTGTTGATGCAGTGTTTTGGGATGATATTTGTATATCGATTACAATGATTTGTCTATTCTAGTTGATTGGTTGAATTTGATTAAGTTTGAATGAATGGTTGATTTAGTTGTGTCAGAGGTTCTATCATTATTTGATTCAGTATGTGATAGGTTTCATGGATTGATTGATTCAAAGATTGATGATTGGGTTTCAATTATGTCAGAGATTGATGATTGAGTTTCAATGATTGGTTGATGCATATGTATTTGATGGATGTATTGAAGTAGTGATTGATTTTGAGCTTCAATGTTACTGATGGGTCCAATATGAAAATTTGAAGAAACGTGGCCTACATACTATGCTTTTGTGTACGGTGAGTATCCAGTTTGAAAATTAATGAAACATGGTCCTTGGAGGATATTGAGGGTTGGATCCTTCAATGAGGAAGTTGAAGCTTCCTACTAGTAGTGGTTGGTGATTTGATGAGGGTGTTGGAGCTCCCTTCTAGTAGCAGCTGGATGATAAGTGAAGGTTGTAGCCTTTTGTATGCTGTCGCCTACCTACTAGTAAACATATTGGCTAATACAAGAGCTAGGGGGTTGTAGCTCCCTTCTAGTAGAAGCTGGAGAATGAGATAAGGTTGTAGCCATATGCAGGTGGGTGCCTATGTACTGGTGTGAGTCTACACCAGTACAAGATTGTAAACAGACTATTCTTTATATTAAAAGAAGATGAAGACAATAATGGTAGGTCGTTTTTTCTCCCACATTGGGTTTCCACCTTAAATCTTGGTTTTCATGTGTCTTGCTTATGTGTGATGGTTTATTCTATTATTACTGCACATGGTTACTATGTAATTCTTAATAAAATACTTATTCACTGATTAAAGATCAACATATAATGAATTGACTGATCATAAGTTCATTGGATATGCGTTGGTTGCCTTAAGAACAGTTCTGTACACACACAAGTTCCCTTCACTAAAGTAGCGTATATAAATATTATTCTGGAAATGAAAAAAAAGTTATTGATTTGTAAATACTAATTCACACCCCTCCCCCTCCCGTCTCAGTATTATTGCCAACAGTAGTGTTAAAAAAGGACAAGAATGAATGACTGCTTTCAAAGGATAACTTGAACAAATTTTCTTGTAAGTTTCATTTTGATGGTGTAAGAGTTTGTATCAAATTGTCTTGCCCTCTTTGTTTGTATTTTATCCCATTTTTCTCAACATGTGTCAACTCAGACTCTAAATGCTAAAGATGTTAGACAACTGCATAACTAGAAACGTAGCAATCCCAAGTTGTTATATAGTGAACATTTTACGTATAGAATGCATGGTAAACAAACATGGTTGACAGTCTAATGAACTAAATATACGAATGACTAATATTTAAGCGCACCCACTATGGACAAAGGATCCAAGCTACAATTCTTGATGGTAATGCATTCTTTATGCATTGTAAACAATTTAAAATATTGATGGAACAAGCTTCAAATATTACTATACCTCCTATTTTCCAATGCTTTGGAAATCTCCCATCCATTGGAGAGTAGTTTGGAGGAGAGAAACAAAGGCATTGGGAAAGATCTTTGAAATTCCTCAAATTATCCCCAACACATACATCCTTCCATAAGATCCACTACGATATGCTTAGATTTTGTTCATAGTTTTCATCACCACCACTAGACATCCTATTACTTATTCCTCCTCACATTTCAAAAGCTACAATAGGCCCTCCATGGACATCAAGTGTGCCAAATTGCAAACCCTCCCCCTCACTTTCTCCATCCCACTCTCTCCACATCTAACCAAAAATAAATTATTCCTACAATCGATGATTACCCAACAACCCAAATGGTGTATTAAGCCATTGCAGATTGAGAAACACAAGGGCTCAGATGGAGTATTAGTTCCTACAAAATTTACTCTTGAGACAAGCTAAGGGATTTCACAAGGTAAGATTTGGGAAGCACAAGGCTACAGGGCCCCTGCTTTGCAATCAGAAATGACAAAAAACCTGTCCTTGAAGAGGATAACTCGGAAGGTAAAAGTGAGTATAACTCTCATGGATCAGAAGATGTTGGTGAATAGGTTCACCTCACAGATAGTGATTGGCGAGGCTTTCAAGAAAAACTTGTGGTAGCAGAGCAAGTTCATCAGAGTGGAAATTGTGAGTCAAGAAGTGGGAAAGAATCCTTAATAGAATTAGGTCTTAAGTGGGCTCATCCAATTCATGCCCCTGAATTGGGTTGTCTACTTTTTGCAACTAAAAGGCTCGATGGAATATGAAGTTTTGAGAGAAAAATAGTTTTTATTCTTAAAGATAGATATAATGACCCCTTAAAGGGTAAATTTGGGGTCATCCCTAATTTTCCTTTGCAAAGGCATATCGGAGACAGGAAGCCTACTAATCTAGATTTAGCTACAATATTTGCATATTGTCCACTCCATTTTGGTGGGTTTCTTGAAGCAAGTATGTTCCTATTAACTACAGGTGAAAATTGTGTTACATATTTGGATGAATTTGTTCTCAGATTGTGGTATGGTGCTACAAACAATTTACACTCTACAATAGAACTTGTGACGAATGAAGTGCTTCAACGCGAAAATTTTAGGTTCTTTCTTGGATATGCGGGCTAGGAATTCAATCAGTTGAAGGAGAGTTATCCTTGGATCACTGGTATGTAGCAAGCTTGCAACCCCAATCTAATCACTTCTACCTCTGCTTCAACTCCTGGCTTGTGGGAGGAAATTTTGCAGCTTATGGGAGGTTGATATGCTGAACTTAGTAGAAATCAAAAGGAAAACAATCTATAATTTATATTAGTTTTCACGCAAATAGTATATGGTTATGTACATTAGAAGTTTCCATTATGGGATAACTGATCCATTTCACTTTCCTTTTAAAAAAGGATTGATAGAATGTAAAATTACTTGAGTAGAATGGATGTTGAATACTTACAAATGAGCCAAGGCTATCATAAAATATCAGTCTGAGATGAATCTCATTTGTAACTATTCGATATACATTTGTAAGTTAACGCTATGGCTGACATAAGATGAAGAATCAATATGACATGGTTCAACATTTTTGAAAAAAACTTTGAAGATTACACTTTGTGCATAATATGTATGTCTCTATCAATCCTTGGAGTGAAAATATTTTTATTGAGGAACAGAAGAGACTACTTGATAGAAGAGTCTGGGTAATAATTAATGATAAGAAATAACAAAAGGAACAAGAGAAAAAACACCAAAATCTAATCATGAGATGATTGGATGTGTGACTGGATTCTCTTCTATTTCTAATTTATTCAAAATATAACATCAATGTTGATTCGTGAGTTTCTAACCATTAACAATGCCTATTTATGAAGAGATGAGCTCATCTTCTAAAATAAGTAAGCTGAAATAACCAAGTTGCAGGTATATGATACCAACCATAGGATCCATTTTCACCTCGTCATCTTCGATGCTTTGGTGCTTTTGTGTCTATGTGGCCGATGTAGATGCAACTGCAACCTGCATTTAGAATGAAATTAGTGAGAAATTAAACCCTTGAATTCATAAAGAGACTATTAAGACCCATAAAATCCAATTAAAGAAGTCTACTTCACCCTGGAAAGTTACATAAAGTACTATAGATTAATATCAACATTTTTTTAAAAGAGGGAGGTTCCATTAAACTTTAAAAACATTGCGAGTGACTAAATACCTTCTTGCCCAAAGGTTGAAAAGACAAGCCTTTCTCTCCTCTCCTTGAACTTAGAAAACACTGTAAGTTGTTCTCTATGGATAAGGCTAGCCAAAGAGGTTTTTCCAAGCCAATAATCATGGCATAAGGTCTAATAGCTTCGATTTCCGGTGACTATAGGTCTATTGACTACTTTTCCAAGTAAGTCATTGAACCCCAAGCTTGTATTAAACCCGAAGCTCCGCTTGAACACCAATAGTACCCACACCCATACTTTTCCTTTCTACATTCTCCCTTCTCCTTTCTTCCTTCCCCTTTCTTCCCTAGATGTGCCCTCCCCTTATTACGACGACTCTTCCAGTGCTAACAGGTCCCATCCTTCTTATGAATCCTCCATCTTTGACATCTCTCATATATTTTTTGACTAAAGAATATATATTCTTTATTATTTTTTCCATTAAGTTGAAGTAGGTTCCTTTTACAATCTAGGTGTGCCATCATAAAAAAATTCAAATCTGAGAATATATTGAAGTTCACATTATATACGTTATTTATCCCAATTGGCTTATCAACTTATAAAAATAGGTGATCATAAGTCAAATCATGGTTACCAAAAGATCTAAGAGGAGATCCTTTTGGAATATATCCTCTCTTGATTGGTTCTCCAAAAAAAGAAAATAAGGCGTTAATACTGGGCATTATTTCCTTAATTGATTAGCAAATGATGGGTCTGCAGAATTTGTTCCATTCTTGGGCCTTTATTCGCTTTCTTTGTCATGATTTATTTTTCATTTATAGAAGGTGCAGGTCACAGGATTGACCTAGAGGAAACACTAGTGGTAGGCGTACCCTGGCAGAATCGGTAATCAAATAATTGATCATTCGGAAAATGGAGGAAGAAGCCACAAAGGAAGGTGACATGAAAGGCATATCAGACCATAAACAAGGAAGGTTGGGAAGGTAGCAGGATCGTGAAAGGAAGGTATAGTCTAATGTTGAACGACTAGAAAGTTATGGTTATGTGTTTTATAGGGAAGGGTAAGGGAGGTTTGTAGTTAAAGAAGGTTCAATATAGGGTATGAAAACTAATTACACCATGTAAACAATCTTCCTACTTATATGAACTGATTCTAAAACTGACCTGTAAAGTAGTGAGAATAGAAAGAGAGTATATAGACTCACTTTTTGCATTTCTTCCATTCAAATGGGTCACAGTGGAAGACACCTTGAAACCACCTTCTCACGCTCTCTTTGATAGAAATTCATTCAATAAATCCCTCCCTTTTACCTATTCCTAGGGCTCTTTCTCTCTAGATGGAAGACTTGCTCGGGTGAGGAATGCTAATAGGTAGCTCTCTCTCTCTTACATGCTCATAAGACAAAGCTGGATTTATATCTGGGAATTTAAATACTAAAAGGTGGCCTATCCCATCCAACCATCCATTGATCATCCATCCAAGCATTGATTGAAGCATTGATTGAGTGATTGATGAGTCTTAACTAACTGTATAATCCCTACAGAGATCTGCACGGTGTCATTTATTACAGGCCAATTCAGAATATATAGCAGATCCCTACTTCATCCTAATTATTATTTCAAGAAGAGGCCACTATGCAGAGAAGGTCTTCAGGTAAAAATATCACCTATTACACGGGCTACAGGTATCTGCTCAGTGTCGTCCCTAGTGCCAGCGTTGGCCTAGTCAAGGGCTTGAAGGCGTGGGAAATTCCTTGAAGCTCAGGGTTAGCAGGGTCTTTAACGCCTCTAGCCACATAGGAATGAAGTTTTGCAACAGACTAGGTATCATAAGGCTCCTCTATGCCGGATTGCAGAGCGGGACTAAGATTTCCAAGGCTACCGACTATATGTTCAACAACATTTGCCTTGGGCTTGGCACTAGAGCGATTTTTAAGGTTGCCGCTGGTCCAAGGTTGGTTGCCTTCGCCGGTGCAATCAGGGGACTTGTTGTCGGAGCTCTCATCACAGGAAAGATGAATCTTGAGAGATACGTGCCCATTTCACCATGCTCTCTTTTATTTTATGGATAAATTTCATGTCTCCTTGCTCCACAACAACGAGAACCAGGAATAACACATGCTACAACTATTTTCCTTTTAAAGAATTTTTTGCTTCTTAAAAAGGAATGCAGTTTCTCCACACTACACAAGCAATATTGTTGGTATTCCAGTAAGACATTGACTATGTCAGAAGAGAGGGAAAATAAATTTGAATGAAAAAATCATTCCTAATATTATATTATTAGTTTGGTAAATTTCTAAGTCATTCTTAATATTATTTTATTAGTTTCATAATTTTTTAGATTTTTAAATTATTGGTACATATTTCAATTAAAATATCATTTTCAATATTACTTTATTAGTTTTTTAATTTTTTAAGCTTTTAATTTACTAAGAGAAATTTAGCTCCTCCACTTTTAATTGTGGCTATAGGCTCTCTATCCTTTATGGTAGAGATGTTGTCATGTATAGTTAAAAGTATAATGTCTAGTTAAACATTTTTACTCAGTTAAAATAAACAAAATGAAATATAAATATAAATAAAAGTCTAGCATAATGGAGATGTTGTAATGTTTTATTAAAGATTTTGACCCAACAAAAGTAAAATTAAATTAAATTTATAATTAATAATTAAACTACCCTATATCCATCTTAACACCAGACCTACCAAGCACCTAGAGGGATCAAATACCTTGAGATAAAAATATCTTTTAGAGTGAAAAGAAATGTGATCCCGCCAAGTGCTTGGTAGATATGTAATTGAGATGGATCTAGGCTGGTATAAAACTATGTTATGAAATGTGATCCCGCCAAGTGCTTGGTAGATATGTAATTGAGATGGATCTAGGATGGTATAAAACTATGTTTTGATTATTTGAAAGAGAGAGAGAGAGAGGTTTCATGATGTTAAACTTTTTATTTTATTTTAAAACATTCCTATATAACTATAAAAATTTAATCTTGCATAACATTGATAGACTTTGCTAGTTAGGCATAACTAACTATGCTTAACCAACATGTTTTAATTGAACCCAAGGTAAGCACCTTAACTTATAAAAAAATATTGAAATATCCATTTAGTGGTAAGTAATGCTACATCATCACCACCCAACCATCGACAACGTTCTACCACCTCCTTTAAGCCAAGCACGCTTGGACAGCTAACCACCCAGCATAGAATTATGTTATCTCCATCAAGGCCAACCCGTTGTAGTCCTCAACAATCATGTACCTAATGGAAACAAGATTCCACTTAGTCTTCACTAATCAATGATGTTGCCTTTCCATGACTAACACATTATTCAACACATTGCAAATTTACATCATCCTCACCCTAGCTTGTGAAACA
This sequence comes from Pinus tabuliformis, assembly GCA_031772625.1. Taxonomy (NCBI): domain Eukaryota; kingdom Viridiplantae; phylum Streptophyta; class Pinopsida; order Pinales; family Pinaceae; genus Pinus; species Pinus tabuliformis. The sequence continues at coordinate 685,591,084 of CM062806.1, forward strand.
ATGCTTTGTAAATGATCAACCCTTGTTAGGGGGGTCTCCTAGTCCACACCAAACTAGTACACCATCCTAATTGTCTCATGAGACAACCTAAGTCACTCACAAAGTATACTAAATAGATAAACTCATCGTCCAATCTTAGTCTTGTTTAACTGACATGCCATCGATTGTGCCATTGCTAATGCATTCTCCCCCCCACTTTAATTGTTAGCATCTTCATCAAAATGGATCCATTGGCTTCTCTAATGGATGGGGCATTGGTGGTGAAGAGACACTTTATAATTTTTGCATTTAAACATGGTGTTGATACCATTTGTCATGAGGGTAAACTTTTCAATCCAGTTAAGCATCTAATACCACTCAAGAAGCCTAATTTTTTTTATCAAAATGACATGACATTATTATTTGTGCATGACCATCAACCTCTTGTATCACTCGAACTATGCCTAGCCAACATGTCCTAACCAAACCCAATTTAAGCACCTTAAACTATAGGAAATGGTGTAGTGCCTGGTTCATTATAGGCGATGTTGTGTCATCACCACCCACACATAAAAAACCTTTCACTACCTCCCTCGGGCCAACACACTTGAATAACTAACCACCTAGTGTAAGACTAGGTTGTCTCCATCTAGACCAACTTCTTATCATTATCTAAATGTCATGTACTTAGTGGCAACAAGATTCCACTTACCTTCAATACACTCATCAATGTTGTTGTCTTGCCATGGCTAGCATACTATCAAACATATTTTTAGATTGTGTTATCCTTTGGTGAATTTCTTCTACAACACTTCATTGATCATCCATCCTTGTTAGGCTAGACATCCTTCATCCTCCTATTCCACACCAAACTATTACATCATCCTAAATGTCTCAAGGATCACTGTGATTCAGTCATGAGGGTTATGAAACATATAAACTAGGCATGCACCATTTATAATGTTTTCTTAGCATGTTATATATAATATTGTTTCTAATTGAACTTCGAGGAAGGTCCTTACATTATTTGTAACTTGAATTGTTAACATCCTCATCAATACAACCCCATCAACTTTGCCAATGAAATGGGTGTTGATAGTGAAGAACAATTCCACAATTTTGCATTCAAACATTGATTTAATACCATTTGTCATGGGGCTAGAGTTTTTATTGCACTTGAGTTTCCAATACTATTCAAGAAGCATGCTCAACAAGCATCTTCAACATGACCTTACTAGTTGAGCATGATCATCAACCACTTGTATCACATGTATTGCACTTAACTTCCATGTCCTAAACAAAACTAGGCTAGGTACCTCAAACTCTATGAAATGTTGTAGTTCTCATCTCACTCTAGGTACCTCAAACATGAAGTAATCTTAAAACAACCACATAGATACTCTTTAGGTGATATTTATATTTCAACTTGGATATGGAAGCCATGGCATGTTATTCTACATAAAGAGCCACAAGAATTGTTAGTATGTGTGGAATTCTAATAATAATGTTGCACATTCTAAGAATGTGAATGTGCTATTAGAATTTTTGCATATTTTTGTAATGCATGTATCTGTAGAATTATTCATAGAATAATATGGATTTAGATTAATCTAGATTTATATTAATTGACCAAGTTTAAATCAACATACTTTGAATTTAGGGAATGGCCTTGTTGACAAGCTAGAAAATGATGGTACAATGGGAAACCTTCATTTACTGTCACTTGCCTGGAAAGACCTAGAGAATGGTTTGCTACATCAGCAATGCAAGACCATTAATGAAAAGGAGAAACAACATAAAGAGTTCCAACTATTCTGAGATCTCCCATCTCAATCATAATGAAAGCAGTCGCTTAGCTAGAGGTGGTACAAAATGAAACATTTCTTGAGTTGTAATCCCAATCCCAGCCTCGCCGCTAGCGCAAATAGAAGTTATGTGTTCCCTCCTGGGTGCCATCTATACATCACTTCATCCATATTTGGTATATCCTCCCTCATTAACCTTTTGTACCTCCCTCGATGCATATTAATTCCCTGCCTCAGGCCATCCCTCCCCTCTATGCCCTCACATCCCTATGTATACCCCCTCCCCCTTGTTCCTCCTCGTCACCTTGCATGTTCCTGTGTCTTGTTTCTCCCACCCCGCTTTACAGTCCGGCCTATTGATTCCCTCTCCCCCCATCATGGCACCCAGGAGTGGTTATAGCCTGACTCCTTGACGTGGTAGTGGTCACGGCTATGACCCCTCCTGCTAGTGCAACCTGAGTAATCTTCCCACCACCAGAGTCAAATCATCGGCCAGGAGAGCTTATCTGACCTATATCATCGATGTTAATCTTAAGATGCAGGAAACGATCTCTAACCTAGAAGTTCATGTGAGGGTCCTAAGGTGCAGGGTGTCTTCAAAAGAGGTGGCTAAAAAATTTTAGTGGATCCCCGACACGGGTCTTACCAAGACAAGTGAAAATTTGTATAGTCATGCAATTGACCTCTCTTGGAAATTTAAAATGGTTTTTGGCCTTGCAATGTAGGAGCAGGCGAAAATGTCCAAGGTTGTGTGGGATAAAATTGATATGCTAATGGAAAAGTTTGTGGTCTATGTTGAATCTATGCACCACTTTCACTTTGTAACCAGGGACTCTCTGCATTACACCATGTTCAAGAACCATGCTGTCACGAGTGGTCGCTCACCCAGTGAAGGATCTCCCAATGTCAAGAAGTAGGTTGCCAGTGATTCATCCATTTATCTAGTGGCTCCCAGTACGCAAGCATGCAGTACTCAAGAGCTGCCCATTAGCTTGGATAAGGACCCTGTGGAGGGCAACCCTTAGCGCCCAAGGCGACCACTCTTTTTTGCAATATATTCCAGGTACCTCTCTCCGATGCTTGGTCATTGGATGGCTCTCAAAGGGTTGGAAATCATCAGAAATAAGGATTCTAGGAAAAATTTTGCCTCCATCATCATTATCCCTCCCTTCGACATCATGCGAGAAATTCTCAGCACAACTGTTTTTTATAAATTTTCTCAGAATACCTCATAAATTATCTCTCTTTTTGTTCACTTCAATGTAAAAATTGATCCATCTGAGGCTATGAAGGCCTGTGCTGTTGGCTCTGGTGTTGGAGCATTTTTCTTGCACAACCCAACCCTTTTTGTAAATACCACCTCTGTGCAGTAATATATTCTATCTTATTCACAAAAAAAACATACTTTGAATTCAAATTAATAAAATCGTTGTTTGTATGAATTTAGTGCAATAATCAACCATTCCATGTAACAGCACCACAAAAACCACACAAAAAATAGTGTGTCATCTCTCTAATATGTGAGGAACACATTCTTATTAACCCTTAAAACCCTTCTATAGTAGTTTCAAACTCTCTTCTTGTTCCTCCTTCCAAAGGGTTTATGAAATTATTGTATACTGTAAACCTATACTCTATATTGTGTAGAATTGTTATAGTTTTAACATTATAAATGGATTCATAGACCCTTTTAAGGGGGTCGTTGAATCCATCTACCTAAATTTTAACATTGTTGATGGATTTAGAGACCCGCTTAAAGGAGTCTCAAGATTTTAACATTGTAGATGGATTCTAAGAACCCTTTGTCTCTAAATTTTGACACTACAGATGGATTTAGAGACCCCTTAATGTAACACTTTAGCATCAAAATTGTAATTTTCCATTTCTGGAGTGACACAACTATAAATGACTAGCATAAATGAATAATTCATATACTTGTTGTACTTGTTTGTTGGCTATACTTTTATTCTTGGAATATAGTAGTCGTTTATGTTAATCATTTTTAATTTTGTCACTTATTATCTAGTCATATATTTTAGTGTTGGACTAAATTAGTCTTTTAAGTTAGTTTCTTTTACTTGGGTCACTTATTATCTAGTCATTTATTTTATCCCTAGACTAAATTAGTCATTTTTAGTTGTGTCACATAAAATTTCCTCAAATTTAGTAGTAATTCACATGAAATAATTGTGGTGACTAACATTTTTAGTTTCTTAGTCATTAATTTCTCATTTTGTACTAGTGTTCCCTCACCACGTCATCATCATGTCACCACTCAAGATTTTTGATTGAAATTTGATTGTGATTGCAATTATTACACTTTTGTATGTTGTTGTCATTGCGATTTAATTAAAAAGCCACATGCTTTATGCTGCTTTCCACTTCACACCCATTCCTTTGTCTCTGATCTGATAGTCGATTGTGATATAACTCCACCATATCCCTCTTCTATCTTCTCTGCCCATTTCTATATTTCAAATAAAATTAAAAGCTTAGTAATGTTTCTCCTCCATGGTGATTACGATTGCGATTGTTATGCTCCATGTTTTAAGCTATATTTTCTACAAATGTCATTTGTTTCAAATGAAACTCACTTATAAGTCTCATTTATTTTTATCTTACTAATTCTTGTTTCCCATGTTCAGATTCATGACAGAGGAGGATAGATATGTTGTTATGTACCTAGGGGGGATAATATAGGGTACCAAGGGAGGTACCCAAGGTAATAATGTAATAATGGGATGGGCGATAGTAATAAATAAGGTGGTTAACCCATGTCGTGTAAGGGACCACAAGTAGTTAATAATAATGTAAGGGACCCACGATATTAGTTGATGGTATGAGGAAACCATGGTAATGATACATGGTATTGTATGTATGAGGCCTATATAAAGGCTAGAGACTCCATATGAAGAGGAAGAGAGGTATTCTTGTATGAACAAGCATATGGCTTGTGGAGTGTTCTCCTTCCTTGAGGAGTGAATGTATGGTGTTGCCCTACCTTAAGGGTTTGATCAATAAAGTATCATTTCATATTATTTATGGGTTTCTTTGCATTAGCTTATACTTTTATATCAGATCTCTAATATTCTGGGTTAGATCTACAACAAGTGGTATCAGAGCACTTTCTTGGGCAAACCGTGGAGATTTTTTTTTTTATTTTTTGCAGGGGTTTTTGGGTAGCGAAATTGCATATCAGATCTGTACGTTTTGGTGCCAGATCTTCTGAATCTAATTCCATATCTGTATTCCTTGTGCAAAAATACCCAAATTCAAAAAAAAAATCAGTTGAATCGGAGTCCGGATGAAGGAGATATCACAGATCTAAAAATCAGTGGGGTTGCAGACAATTTTCAGGCAGCGAGTTTTGCGGCGCAAATCTAGAAGTCCTGGTGCCAGATCTGCAAGATCTAATTGTAGATCTAGAATATTTGGGAAAAGACACATGATTTAAAAAATAAAATCAGGCAAATCGGAGTCCGGATGAGGGAGATATCGCTGATTTAAAATCAGCTCTTTTTTCAGAAATTTTGGGTGACGGCGGGAAAGTAGCAGCGCAGATCGATAATTCCTGTGTCTGAATCAGTATTTCTATCACATGGGTAGATGCAGAATGGGTGCTCCATTTCCAAAAACAGGTTATAATAGAGATTCTGAGCAATATTGACGAAACTATGACAATTTCAACTTTTCGCCAAGTAAGTGAATTTTTTTCCAAACCATTTATGGCTTCTAGCAAGGTTCTATACTTTACAGGAAAAGATGATGGTCCTACTATTGAAGAATTCATACAAAGAATAAAGTCCGAACATGGGATATTTTGGAAAATTATAGTACGACTTAATTTGAAAGAAGAGGCGGACAAATGGTGGAAATCACTTGGCATCAAACAGTTGGACGACTTGTCGGATAAAGAATTTGAAAAACTCTTTATGGACAAATGGTCTTGTGCTAGAAAAAAGAATGAGACACGTCAAGGGTTATGTTCTACTGGTATATCCTTACTGCAGGTTCATGGATTGATTCAGAAAGAGACGATCATTGTTTCTATCAATCCTAGTGGTAAACATAATTTTATCAATGTTAGTTTGGAAAAAAAATTGCAAGTACCAGCAAAACAAATGGAACATACACAAGTGGATGATAAGGATGTTCAAATCTATAAGGATTTGAAGATTTCTATGGATAAGTATGTATTTCATGGTGATTTTTATGCTTCAGAGATGGATAATATCGATGTTGTTTTGGGATATCCTTGGATGGAATCTGTGGGTACTATCAATATTAATGTGCAGAAGAAATTCCTGAAGCTATGGTACAAAAAGAAGAAAATAACATTACAGGATATGTCCATCCATAAACAAGTAGAGCACATGGAGGCTGAAGCAGAAGATGTTCAAGGGACTGACATATCAGATGATGAGCAATTGAAGGTTGACAATCAAACACAAACAGAGGCTGAAGAAGAACATGTTACAGGTGCTGACACATCAGATGAGGGTTCAGTGGTTGAAGTCATATTGAAAAAGAAGCCACCACAACAGGCACCACAGTAGGGTGAAGTAAAGAACAAGCCATCGTGGGTTAAAACTTCAACATATCATCACCCACATCACCCCGCAAGGCAACCATCAAGATGGCAACCAATTAGCCACATGGACAACAAACCCCGTAGGACAGATTGAGACGAACAAAGATCCACCTACTACACTTCCACACAGAAGAGATACCGCAGTCAACTTCCATCTCAAGCGAGTGAGGCACCAGCGAGATCGATGGTCCACCTTTCTCTTGGATGGCTAGATGCACATGCATGGTATCAGTGGACTACTCTCTTGAGTAGATCTTATTATTTATGTTCTTCCCATGTTTCGGGGACGAAACATGTTTATGGGGGTGGAATGCTATGTACCTAGGGGGGATAATATGGGGTACCAAGGGAGGTACCCAAGGTAATAATGTAATAATGGGATGGGCAATAGTAATAAATAAGGCGGTTAACCCATGTCATGTAAGGGACCACAAGTAGTTAATAATAATGTAAGGGGCCCACGGTATTAGTTGATGGTATGAGGAAACCATGGTAATGATACATGGTATTGTATGTATGAGGCCTATATAAAGGCTAGAGACTCCATATGAAGAGGAAGAGAGGTATTCTTGTATGAACAAGCATATGGCTTGTGGAGTGTTCTCCTTCCTTAAGGAGTGAATGTATGGTGTTGCCCTACCTTAAGGGTTTGATCAATAAAGTATCATTTCATATTATTTATGGGTTTATTTGCATTATCTTATACTTTTATATTAGATCTCTAATATTCTGGGTTAGATCTACAACATATGCTAAGAAGTGGAAGTTCAGTTAAGAAAAACCAACAAACACCCATAAAATCTGATCAAGCAATAAGGTCGATTTGACAGAACAAAAAGATCAAGAGATTATGAGGAAAAATATGTTTTTCAGATACATGATTGAAAGGATTTTTTCAACTCATGTAATTCCTAAAAAAGAAGAAGTTGTTTTCAGTAGAGGCTATTTAAAAAGGTTGTTGGCATTGAATTAGGGACCGAAAATCTTAGAGAGAAAGATAGGGGATCTCACACTATTGTACTCTCAAGGTCTAACTTAATAGGAAGACTAAGCAGGCTCCTCTTCTCTGCAATTCATAAATTCTTGAAGGTACTATTGTATAGAGGATTTAGAGTTGTAGGTTAGAGGAGAAAACTTAGATTCGATCGATTATTGAATATTTTTCTTTTGCACTCTGAATTATGTTTTGATGGGCAGAGTTTGTACTATTGCAGCTCTAGTTTTAAAAGAAGAAGTTCAAGCATTGTAAAAGACTATTGGAGACTAGAGCCAGAGAAATGCATTCAATAAATTGGTATTTTTAATACTATTGTCTTAAATACTAGTTTCATAATATAATGGAAGGAATGTGTCATTTTATTCATATTTTTGCACTATTTTTGGTATGAGTAATTTGTCTCAATCATATGTTATTATTTATCTCTGCTTTTATGTGTTGAATTCGGATTTGTAAGTAATTATTTACTCATAAATCTGTCTTTTAATACCAATTTAACAAATAATGATATGTTGTGAACTATTTCCTCATATTCTTGTTTAATTATTCAAATCATTGATTTAATAATCAATATCATTTTGTGAAATACTTCCTAAATGTTATTGGTGGATCATTTTAGTTAATAGGTCTTTGAATAGAATGCGTTTTAGTATTCATAATGTCAATTAATTGAACTACTTTATTAGCTTGATATTTATTATAACTAGACATATTTAAATCCCAATAATTTAATATCTTGCTGTCAGTTGTATTAGATATTTATATGCCTAATTGAGATAGGATTAGGATTTAGTTCTTTTTTCTTACATTTTAGAAATAGTTTTCATTTAGATTAATTCTATATTCACAGAAGCCCTCTTTTGAGGAAAAACTTTAGGTTGGTTTGGTTGTTTCACAAAAAAAACTTAAGGATCATTCTTCTTGCCTGATCACCTTGAAGAATTGATCTGATGGCCCTGACTATTAGCAATTAAAGATATATTTAAATATGATAGTGATTGGGAGAAGATAACTAGACCTAATCGAACTGGTTGGAGCCACTATCCCAGATGGCAAAGGAGTTGTTTTTAGGTCTGGATTAGGTGGTTATCCCCAATGTTGTTGCAACGATTTTCGAGGCCTGAACATGTGTTTAGGATACATTTAGTAAGGCTATATGACAAAGTGTTATCATAATTAAGGTTCAACACTAAAGCTAAATAGCCTCAAGAAAATAGCAAATGATATAGTAATCCATGCACATGTATATATATGTTCTTTATTTTGTTGTATCTATGAATATATTGATGTTGTTTGCAAGCTAACATGAGTGTGATGCAAGAAGATAAATTATAGGATGGTATAGGCCTAATATAGATGAAGAAAATGGAATGAACATATTTTACATGCTTTTTTTTTTAAGTACTAATAGTTGTGTGATCATTTCAACACATATAAGATGTTCCAATAATAAAAGAGCAGGATATCTAGAAAAAAACACAATTGAGCAATAGAATGATCTCCTTTAACGAAAAGGGTAGAGAGGATGGAACATCTCCCGATACCCTTGAAGCAATGAAGATCATGAAGGAAGACCTTCAGAGCTATAAGGCTATTAAAGAAGAAGAAAGATAGGTGGAATTGAATGTAGAGTTTTTCCAGAGTTTGATTGAGATTAAAAAGAAGTTACAATAGGGACCATCTATTCACAATGATGGAAAAGACCCATCTAAGAAAATGGATAGCCATTCATAAAATCAGAAGCATGATTTTACCATTAGAAATTCAAGGAAGAGTATATCTAATAAAAAACATCAAAGTAAGAATGTGGTTAGTTGCAGTGAAGACTCATCCTTTGATTCCTCTAGTGATGGGATAACTAACTCAAATGGGATTAACGCAAACAACTCACATAAGAAAATTAATAAGAAGCAATCTAAAGTTACATTGCATGAATAATTCAAGAACGAAACCAACAACCTTCAATGGTAAGATAAAAAATGGTGACAAAGGTCAAGCATGGTTGTTATGATTGAAGAAATATTATATAAAAGGGTGTCAATTGTATGCCATACATGTGTTGGAATCAACATGTAATACGAAAGCAAAGATCTAACTCTTCAAAATCTTGCAAGATATTCAAGATGTATTTCTAAAACAAATACCTTGACTTCCATCCAAAATAGACATAGATTTCTCCATATATATTATTCCAAGAGTAGTACTAGTGTCTAAAATTTTGTACAAGATGACCACACTTGAGTTTAGAGAGTTGACGTTTTAGCTAAATGAAATGTTGGAGAAATGATATATAAGACCCAATGTGTCTCTTAGGGGAGCATTGGTTTTCTTTTTAAAATAAATATGGAACTATAGAATTATATTTGATTATAGAAAACTTAACAAATGACTATTAAGAATAAGCATATTCTAGCTGGGATTGATGACTTGTTTCATCAATTGAGAGGAGTTACAAAATATTCCAAGATAAATTTAATGTCTAGATATCACCAAGATTGAATCAAAGACAAACAAACCCATAGGATAGAATTTCAAACTAGATATGGGCATTATGAATTTGTGGTGTTGCCTTTTGGGTTGATTAATGCACCAACTATATTCATGTGCCTGGTTAAAATCATTCTCAGTAAATATTTGTACAAGTATGTTTTTGTTTTCGGTGTCGATGTTCTTGTTTATTCAAAGAAAAAGAAGAGCATGATAGGCATCTTTGAATCATGTTGCAAGTGCTGAGAAATCATCAGTTATATGCCAATTTTAGTAAGTGTTATTTCTATTAAAAAGAAATCCATTATTTGGGAAACATAATTTTAGAGTAAGGAGTTGTTGTAGATCCTAATAAGATAAAGGCCATTAGAGAGTGGCCAACTCCAAGAAATGTTACAGAAGTAAGGTAATTTATGGAACTTGTAGGTTTCTACAAAACATTAATCAAAGGATTCTCATAGATTAATCATCCAATTACTTCATTGTGGAGGAAGGGAGTAAGTTTTATTTGGTCGAAGGAATGTGAAGAAAGCTTTTAGAATTTGAAGTTTTTTCTTACCAATGCATATGTGCTAAGAATTGTACATCCAATTAAAGTGTTATCAGTTTGCACTAATACTTGCAATGAAGGACTCGATGCTTTTCTCATGGAACACGAATATGTGATAAATTATAATTCCCAAAAGTTAAATGAGAATGAGAGGAATTACGTGACAAATGAATTAGAGTTAGAAGCCATTGTTCATGCACTTAGTGTGGTGACATTATCATATTAGGATTTTATTTGTTCTAATTTCATATTATAGTGGGTTGAAGTATTTGTTTGGTTGACCTCGCTTGAATGTTAATAAAGCTAGGTGGCTAGTGTTGATCAATGAATTTTATTTTGAAATCAAGCATGTCAAGGGGAAGGAAAAACATGTAGAAAATGATATAAGTAGAAATTTGTAAGAGAATCAAGTTGAAACAATTAGTTTCATTAAAATTGGCTTGAAATGTATGATAAAAGATGTCTTACAACATGATGATCACTTTTATATGGGAGTACTATTTTCCATGGTTGGAGTTTTCTTATAATAATGGCTATCAAGAATCATTGAAGATGGGCTCCTTTGAGGCAATGTATGGTCACAAATGTCATAATCCTATGAGATGATATCATCCAACGATATAGTTATTCTTAGACCATATATGTTGTAAGTAATGGAACAAAAAGTTTTGTTGATCGGATAGAAGCTAGAGGCAACCAAAGACTATTAAAAAAGTTATGAAAACAAGCACAGAGCTCATAGAGTGTTTAATGTTTGGGATTATGTGTATCTCTAGGTTAAACGAAGAAAAGTTCCAGGAGAATGGGAACTTGCGTTAAGTTGGCACCTTACTATTATGGTCCATTCAAGATTTTGGACAGAGCTCGACTAGTGTCTTACATGATTTCCTTACCTCCAAATTTTAAAGCTCATGATTTATTCCTGTGTCTTTCCTAAAAAAGTATGTCTATGATTCTAATCATGTTATTGATTGGGGTTTGATCCAGGTGGAACTCGAAGGAGATTTAAAACAATAACCGCAATCCATAAAATGCAAGAAGGAGGCACTACATCAGAACCAAACTATTATTCCAATTAAATTGTAGTGGAATGATTATGGAGTAGAGGAAGCCACTTGGGAATTGGAGGATGCCATGAAAGTGGCATATACCTATTATTTTTTCTTGACATAATGGTTCTACAAGTCATAGAACACTAAGGATGGTGTTACTTTAAGGGGGAGGGGATTGTGAGAGCTCCCAATACTTTTTTTTGCTAAATTTTTATAATTAAAGACTTATAATATTTGGTTTCCAAGATTGATTCTATGAGTTGATTTTTGTTTATTTTTTTTTTTCAAAATTCCATTGTTCAACTTAGAAAATAGAGTACATCTAGATCATTTCCCATCATGGTCTACCACTAGGCAAACTAGACTAGTGGTTGAAGAATCTTAGAGCCAAAAATAGTAGCATAAGTAGGAGGACTAGCTTGAAGACCATCATAGAAATAACTAGAATTGTTTGAAGAGTTATCCCAAAACCTTGATAAAACTAACAAGTCTGCAGAATAACTAAATACCATGCAAAAACAAGAGTGTTTCATTTAGAAAAATAAGCAACAAGTAGTGCAAGCCATAACAATTAAAAAAAAAATGTAGATATCTATGGGTGCTAAGGGATCTCCCTGCAAGACAGGTCCTTCCTTGTAAGTGAGAAGATTCTTGATCCTAGAGAGATGATGAACCATCAAGTAGTACTCTGCTCGAATTATGTTAAACTACAAATAAGTTTTAGATTTGTTTTCTTGCCTTCCAAAAAAATAAAATTCCAATGAGAGTCTTTGCATGCCAGTGAATCTATATAGCATAGAGATAGAGTTTTTGGCACCCCGTGTTATGTCTAGGCTCAGGAATCCAACCCTCCATTTACACGACAACATCATCATTAGTAAAAATATTGCATTCCTCCATGGCTGCCCAAGATAAGTTTATAGAGTCATATGTACCCCTACCATCAAAACCTCAAATGACATGAGATGTGGCATGGAGTTGTTGTGTGCCAAATTAAGGGGTATATCAATGATGCAATTAAATAAAAAACAATGAGGTCCAAAGGAGAGTAGGTCAATACTAATGAGCCCCAGGAATTAGAGGTAAGAAGCCAAAGAAACCTGAGTAGACAAGGTGTCGAGTTTAAATGGATGCTTAGAACTAGAATGCAATAAAATTATCAGTTAAAGGTGAAAGAATTTGAATCCACAACCATAAATATTCCCCAAACTAGAGGCACAATCCTTAACCATCACCTGAAATTATGTAACCAATCTTTTGGAATTGAAAATGAATTTAAGGAGGATTGTTTGGGAGGACGAAGGAGCTCCCCTTGGAAATATAGGGAAATAGCCATTTCCAAAGAAAAAGGTGGGGATGAAGCTAAGGAGCTCCCACTAGAGGCACATTCCAAAATAACCACGCATCTGTGACTGGTTACCCCAGAGCATGATAATGACTACCCTTGTCACCTTGACGTGAGGTCAGATTAGGGAATGTGCCTTCTTAAAGTATACCATTAACGTACAAGTGACATCAATATTACCCTTCACCCCTCCTTGTGTGAGTGAGATGACGAAGGGGACCCAACCCCATCCCTCTTGAGTCACTTAGCTTGCCTAACCCCTTAAGCAGGGGGCTATGAGTTGAAACTTTATTATGATATATAATTTTTTATTTTATTAGTAATATATGCTAAAACTCAAGGAAGAGGAGACAACCAATAGATTATGATGCCTTGAGAGGAAAATACATACCTTGAATTCATAATGTCCTTATTGTGATTGTTGGGAAGATGAAGGGTCAAGGTGTGTTTATTAAATTTAATGAGAAAAGCCATTGATGAACTTTTCTTTTTTCCTTTTTTCTCTAATAGTTACTCAATTATTCTTTTCATCCAATCATTTTTTCTGTCTCACTCAAAAATTCAAATTGGTATGAGAATTGGTGACAACTTGTGTAACTACAATTGAATGTGATGTATTTCTTTTTCCTTGGACTGGATGGCTCCGAGGACTAGGAGTTTTCATGTTTGAATGTGGAATAGACACCACTAAAGCAGGGAGGGCCAAGGGACTACAAGTATTAGAGGAGGTCTCCCTTGTTTTTTGGTGATTTTCACTGTAATTTATGAATGTTAATGGGCTTGGTCAAGGGATGGAAATGCTAAACACTACAATTCTTTCTTCTCTATGGAGGAGAGTATCCATCCATTTTATGTTAAATTTCATCTAAAAACTGTGCTAAATCATTGAATTTATTTTTTCCCTCAAGGAATCAAGTTGTATCTTGGGGGTGTCCATCAATGAGAAAGATTGTAGTATAGTTGAACCTATGGTTGGTTGGAGAGTGGCTCACCCTTCTTTCATTTCATATTGAAGAATATTTGACACAAGATAAGTATATCTTATGCATGATTATTTAAATTCTCTTTTCAACAAGTTTATATGTACACGTGCTTACCCTTCAGCAAACTTATTTTGGTTGTAGTTGTTATACGCGTTTGCTATATCTTTTTATATGTATTAAATTTTGTAACAACATTGGTTGAGGAAGATAGGCTTCCTAAACATTTTTTTGAATAGGTCATGTTGGCATTTATTCTAGTAGCTGAAATTTAGTCCATATTGAGGGGAATTCCTACTGATCCTCTGGCCCAATTTCCAGATCTTCGGTCACGAAATTTTAGGAAATATGATCATAGGAAGCAGAGATTCCTAAATGCATATTCAAATAGGTCATGTTGGAAATTTTCCTATAAAATTTATTCTAGGAGGTTCTAAAATTTGAAACTTGGACCATAGTGAGGAAAATCCCATTTATCATTTTTTTTTTGACACCTTGGGCCACAATTAAAATCATGCATCAAATAAGTCATGTTGGAATTTCTGCTATAACTTTTCTTATGGGTTCTTCTAGAAGTTGAAACTTGGATCATAGTGTGGTGAAGTTATGGTGATCATCTAATCCATCATTCAAATTTTAGGTTACAACACTTTAGGATTTATTATCAAAGAAAGTTTATATTCCTAGATGCTCCTAAAAGCATGCATCAAACATGTCAAGTTATAATTTTTGCTATAACTTTTCATCTCAGAGGATCCAAAGGGTAAATGTAGACCATAGTGAGGGGAACTCTCACTCATCATTTCATTCAATTTTTAAAACTTGGAGACCTATAATATAGGAGATATTCCATGAGGAAGTTTATATTCGTTTGCATGCAAAGTGTTTGAAGAAAATGCCTAATGGTTTAATGATTCATTGCATACAAGCTATTTGATGGAACTCCCCAATGAAAATGTTGTTTTGTGGATAGGTATAGTATTGTTGTATGTTATAATTGTTATTCAATAGTAATATTATGGTTGAATGATGCATATTAGCATGCAAAACATGTAAATAAATGTGTTAAAGGTGTTTATTACAATTTTCATACAAATAATTTGATAAAATACTTCAAAGACAAAAATGAAAATTTGCATGATTGATTAATATATTTCAATGAGTAAGTTACAAGTGGAATCACAACAATTTTTCTTATTTGATTCCATACAAACTATTTGAAAACATGTATACAAGTCAATGACCACTTAATTGGTTGTATACAAATTATTTGAAGAAATACTTACATGTAAATTGTTTGAAAAAAATGTATTATAGATGAAAATAAATTTTTGTAATTGTGGTTAGGATAAATTTAGTAGGGTTATGTGACATTGTTCTCGATGTTTTAAGTAACTTGTTAGACCATATGTTCTCTAATTTCATTTTGTTTATTACAGTTAATCCTTCATTACCAAATTTAAGGGAAATAACATATCTTTCATCTTCTTGTGCCCTTTTCATCTTTGTTTCCTTCATTGAAACATTTTGAACTTTTTTTTTTTTTTTCGTATGGGCTTCACCTTTACTACTTCTAAGAATGGACATATATTTCTATTGTAACATTTAGATTATCTTTAAAATTCTATGTGTACATTCTTTACTTTTTTTTGAACATCTTTAAATAATTATTCACTACAAGAGTTTTCATCCCTCACTGATTCCTTAACTAAAGACATCACAATTCTTCTCTTTGTAATTTTTCGTAGAATGGAAAGTAACCTAGAACTTCCATATCATCCTTCAAAAAGTTGATAAGTAGTTTTATTTCTATTTTTTACAATTATATTTCATACATTCAAATCCTACCAAGTAATGATGACAAGTATCCATAACAAAAACATCATAAAGAAATTGGTCTTAGTGATATCTAAGTGAAATTTCAATAAAAAATAAAACAACAATTTGATGAATTTTCTATGATCGTGACTCTTTACAAGGACTATGATATCAGATACATTTCAACTTTAATTTATTTATTAACTATGTTGAAACTAAATTTTTAGAGCTTCCCTCATCAATACTCAAAGTTACAGTACTTATATTTGATTTTTCATTTTGTCTTCGATTTTTATTTTATTTTCTATTTTGATAGGTTCTCCAAAATCGTCTTCTCTAGTTTGAGTATTACTCTTGTAAACAAAAAATTCTCCTTTATAAGATGAAATATTCAATATCACAAAAAATTGAATTTTTTAATCCTTAGAGAATCTTCATGTTAATCCTAAAACCCCTTATTAAGCCCTAGATACTGGGTTATTACATTTCTATTGTTATATTGTTGTGATGTCAAAAACCTTTTATTGTATCCTTTTTCTCCTTTATATATTTTCAACGCACAAGCTCTCTATATAATTGTGATACCCTAGACGTATTTAGGTTATTTTTAAGATCATAACCTCTTGGTCATGCTTCTCTTGTTGACACCTTGATCTTTTTTCTTTCCATAATTAAGCTTGATTGAGTTCTGTTCTTAGTTGAATGCTTGTAAGTCAGCCAATTGTATGCTTACTTTTCTATTCATATTTACCAAAAATAGTGATTCTATATAGATATACTATTGGTTGTCATTTCTTGGCTTTATGCTATTTCTAGTGCCTATATATGAGTCAATCCAACATGGCAACACTTCATCAAATATGGGTAAAATACTTCTCAAAATTTTATTATTGTAAAAGGAGGTTTCCCCTCAAAATGAAATGTAATTATTGCTTTCTTATTATTTTTAAGGTGTATGGTTCATAACATAAATATCGTATACCTAATCTATAAGTTCCTCTTAGTTTCACACCTTCCAATATCATTCAAATGTCTTAAATATTCAGCCTTATTATTCCCTTGTTTACCACACTATTGTAGCGGGTACAACCACCATCCAAAATTTTTCCTTAGCTTTGTTTTGGAGCCTCCCTAGCAACATTCCTTAGCAACATGTCTTGACTTGTCAAGTACACAAGCTTCAATGATTTTCTAGCAGATTTCCAGCCTGTGCATCAGAGCTTGTTGCATCCCCCTAATAGGTTGTTTCTCCAGAATTGGTCTAGTTGCAGGCTGAGAAACTCCCTCAAGAAATTGCACAATTCTAGAGGGGAACCAGCATTCCCTCAAGAAATTGCGCAATCCTGTCTGGTAAGCCTATTGGGCTCCAGAATTACGCAAATCTGCCTTTCAAGCTTCACTTAGAAAACTACATAATTCCTCCCAGTAGGGTTGCTCAGCTCAGAAATTGCGCAATTCTTGGCAGCAGTCAGCTGCTCAGCCCATAAATTGTGCAAACCTTTTGGGCAGCCAACCCAGCTTCCTCCCATAACTGCGCATTCCCCCCTCATCTGAGTAGGTTTTTGCATGTGCCATTGAGTTGACCATTTCCACCTGGGATTGAGAAAAATTGATTTGTATGCATGGGTTTCTTTTTCCAGGAATAGAAAAATTTACATGCAAAAGGCATCCCTTGATTCAGGGAGCTATTTATGCATCATGAGCTTCATGAGCTCCAAACTTATTTATTTGATTCTTCAGAGCTCACTTATTCAAATTGATCTTGGAGCTCTAAAATCCCACAACACATCCAGGAGTTATCGACACATCTAGCTCATCTATTCACGGGTAAGTCGACTTAACTTGTCTTTTGCAACATTTCTGTCATTTTTTTTGTTTTTGCTTGTGTGAGTGTTGTTTTCTTGATTTATGTGAATTATTTTTGTTGTTTACATGCATACTAGATTGTAATGGCACCGTTTCATTTTTTGTTATCATCTCACTACTATCTTATACATGAAAGTATTTTGCATGAATGGTCGCCGATTGAGCGACTCATTTCACCCACATGCATGTTGTTCTATTTTCTGAATATTTAATTCACTATTTGCGTGATCGATCATTCACTCCTGCTTACACTCAGTATTGCCATGTATTCACATTCACATTTTCTTTCAGTTGCCCATCGACAGGTCTGGGCAGCCTTGGGTGGGACTCTGCCTCACCAAGACAACATTGTGCAATCTTGAGAAGAACATCTTTATCTTGCTCTAAGAAAATTCTCATTTCTACCCAGCGACTATACTCCAGCCTTGCATTGTGCAATTCTGAGGGATAGTGACTGCTTGCCCAGAAAATTGTGCAATGCAGTCACTGGGCATGCAACCATTTCCAACTGAAATTGCGCATTGTGGAATTCCAGCAACTAGCAGGCCAGCCTGGATTGTGTAATTCCAGTAGCTATCCAGCCACCCAGATAGCCTAGATTTCCTTTTTCATTTTTCTGGAAGCCAATCTCCCAACCTCCTAGGGAAAATTGCGCAATTCTTGCCAGTCAATTCCCAGGTATGATGTATGTCACTCCTTATGTTTCCTTTGGTTTTAACTGACATATTTCTTTCCATGCATGCCTCTTTATCTCTAGATCTGGCAAGTGTCCATCCGCCTCTTAGTATTTTAGGATCAATGGCCTCTAAGAGAGTAGGATCAAAGGACACTGATGGAAGTGCAACTGAAGCATCAATTGAGTGAGTGTCTAAAAGTATGTCGATCTATGAAGATACGAAGTTGATTGTAGAGAAGGACATCAAGCTAAAATGGCAAGAGGTCAATCATGAATTTGCAGGTACATTTGGGGAAGACCTAGAAGACCGTAAAGTTTATGTGAACATCCACAATTCTAACTTGTACCAGATTGCATGCAAGTATCTCATGCTCCCATGCACGGACATGATACATTGGATGCTCCCAGACATTAATCCTGAGACGATGGCATTCAGTAGTGTATGCGGGATGGATATTGCTACCTCCAGGTCATAGGATTATGATGAGATGTATCAAATGTCGAGCCCCGTGATCATCATGGAGATGCCTTTTAGCTTACCCAGTAGCAATGCCAACTCCAAAGATATATTGAATAATTGGGTGAAGGAGCTAGCTAAATTCAGGATGTCACCTAACTAGGTCTACAAGACCAAGATCTTGCAGAAGGTGTATCAATACTTGGTGATCTTCGCATGTCATCTGTATGTCCAAGAAAGCATGGAAACCTTCCCATATAGTTGGGTGATCACGTTGGACCAACTTTCGAGGGAAGGAAAAGCATGTAATTGCTCTGACATGTTGGCTCACCAACTAAAGGAACAGGTACAAGGGCTCGACAGCCACCCAAAGGTATGCAAGAAGGAATATACATGTACGCCTACATCTTGGATGCAATTTGTGCCCGTAAGGAGTTCTTGGGCTTGAAGTGGGCATGGACACCAACAGAGGCTTCTGTGAACACTTATTGTAAGATGTTGTCTGAATGTAGCTTTAGAGGAGTTATCATGTAGCTATCTAATCGTTTTGTCACCCCAGTTTACAAGTTGATATTCAAACATGATCTAGACTACATGTCGAAGGCAGCAATGGAGACACTAGTTGGCATAGTTGATTGGTATGCCTCACCATCCAACACCTTCATACAAATATATAGTGCGAAGAAGCATCTGAATGTTCTACCAAAGTTTTCCTTGGAAAAGATTGTCATGCAAGAAGTATCATATCACATCTTGACAGGATTGATAGCCAGGCAGCACGAGAAGAGGAAGGCACGTTGGCCTACTATTCCCTTGCGGATTGGGTTATATGAGATATGGAGTTTCAAACATGCAGATGTTGAAGCAGAGAAGATGAATAAATATCCATTCGACCTTCGAAGTTACAATCCGTATAACCCACATTCTCTTGTGAAATATCACTATGTGAGAGTACAATTTAACTAGATCCATGGGGCATTTCATTGGGTGAAGGAATACCCATTGAGATATTGCTACAGTTTCTCTGGATCTAATGAATCTATCGACCTTGATGTGGAATGGGTAGCAAAGCAACGTGAAGTAGCATTTCGGAGAGCACTAGAAGCAGCAACATCAACAATAGAGGTGAACATACTAGTTCACGACAAGGGAAATAGGAAGATTGTCGATCACATGGAGGAAGAGAAAAACTACAAGTTCCAAGCATACCCACTTGTTCTGAAAGAAGCTATGGCTATAGAGGCAAAGAGGCAACATCACGACGAGAGAAGCACACAAAGGTAGAAAGAGAAATGGAGAATGGAGGAAACAGAGTAGGAGTTGCATTAGTTGAAGGAGCAACTCCAAAGGGAATAGGAGTTACACAAGAAAGAGACAGAAGTGAAACACCAACAGGTACAGAAGGGGGAACAACATGTACAAATAGATGAAATAGCATTCGTATAGGTAGTGGACTCATCAGAATAGCTGGCATTAGGCAAACAGGGTGAACCATTGAAGGAGTAGGACTTTGCTTAGGAGATAGAGCAAGCACTTGAACACATGGATATGAATATGGAGCAGCAAGAGTTAGAGTAAGACATTCACCTCATGCCTCACCACCAAGAGGTTGACCCACTAGCTTCACCACATCCAGAAGACGAGCAATTCCCAAGCGACCAAGGAGACACTAAGATCCTTCGAGATCATTCGAAAGGAGAGATGCACAACATCACATTCGATGAGTCTCAACATAAAGTTGTGCAGTCTCTGAGAGTGTCAAATTCAGAAGATCATACATCTCCTTCATAGTGTGAGGAATGAGTGATCATGTTTGACATGCGCAAACAACCAACAACATTGGCTAGTGCTACCAAAGCATATTATGAGGCCACTAGCTTGAGTGTTCACTTTCTAATAGCTAAGAACGAGCGAATGGCTAAGGAACTACAGACATCCAAGAAAGGAGGAGATTTGGTTATAGCATCTACCCAAGAAGAACTGATGAAGGAATTACTGGATGAATTATTGTCCATTGAGACATTCATGTGGGTGTTGTTTGGTAACATGCAAAAGGAAGTTGTCCATCTCAACAGGTGGTAGTAGTGATGTGTTAGAAGAGCACATATCTTTTCAAACCTGCATTCTACTATTGATTACATGCAAACATGGACGATGAGATACAATGGAGCTCCACTTCAATTGCCTAAGATGATGAAGCACAGAGTGGTCAAGCTGAAAGCACACATTCAAAGTCAAATCCATAACTATGAAGAGCTTCTGGAACTCATCACTAGTTTACAGGCTTCCCATGCATGTGTATTTGAGAGTATGGATGTTGTTGTGCATGCACATGCAATCCCATCTATTGGGACACTCACCCAGGTGAAGAGAAAGGCACAGGTCTGACTAGAGCTTAACTCACACTTTGACGAGTTGACAGACATAGCCACCAACCGAGACTTGTCCATCAACGCAGACAAGATGCACAAGTATGTTTCTTGTCCATTTGCGCTCAAGAAAATGATGTGCATGCTATCAGACGAGTTGGATAGAGGATATTGAGCATTGTACCCAGATGCTATGGAGGGAAGAGTTAGGTTCCAGAAATATGTAAGCTTAGAGTACATGAACACCATTGCAGACTACTGAGATTGGCATCATTTCGCTAGTGTCGACCACCATGAAGATGTCAAAGAGTTGGTCTTCCAGCAGTTGTCCGAGTCATAGTGATGTCTTGCATGGCTTGCTCATGCCATTTTGTCTCACATCGGTACATGTGCATTGAGCTTTCCATCCTTCTTGTGCACAATTACTACTAGAGCAAAGAAAGAACTTTGACTAGGTTGAATTATACTAGCCTCTACCATTTCTCTAACCATACGTTCAATTTCACTCTTTTGGGCATAGGGATATCTGTAAGGCCTGATATTTGGAGGAACACTTCCTGGAATCAAATTAATAGCATTATCTTGATCACCAATAGGTGGGAGGCCTGTAAGAGACTCAAATACCTTGAAATGATTGTCTAAGACTTTTTGGAGTTCTAGAGAAATAGATGATTTTGATGTGGGAACCTCTAGCAAACATAATTGTGGAATTATCATCATTTTTCTTTCTTTAGAAGCATTTTCATTTTGTTAGAGCTGATTATCTTTCCCGGTTTCCCTATGATACCCCTTAATTCAACTTCCTTTCCTTCTGAAAAAAATTTCATGAAAATTTCTTGAAAATTAAAAGCTATTGTATCCAAGGATTGTAGCCATTAGACTCCTAATACAACATCAGCACCACCCATTGTAATGAAAATCATTGGGATTATTCAATACATATTCTCCCATGGATAGCTTGATATTATGGCACTTTCTAGAGCAATTTATGGTTCCTCCACTTGCAACCATCACTTGAATCTCTGGTGCTGGATATAGGAAGCAATTCAATTCCTTGGCTCTCTTACAATGAATAAAATTATGGGTACTACCCGAATCAATCAACACTATTACCTTTTTCTTCTTTATATGTCCTTATATCTTAATAGTTTGAGGAGTGGTAATTTCAGCCAATGCATCACAAGATATTGTCAGATTCATTTCTTCTTTCTCTATGGTTTGTTCCTATTGTATATCCTCTTCTTTTGACGTTTCTTGTTCCTTTTCTTCCTCCTCTTCAGAATATATGTAAAATAATTTATTCTCAGCACACTCATGACCTTTAGTGTATTTATTATCACAACTTTAACAAAGCCCTTTTGCTCCTTTTTATTCCAATTGTTGTGGTGTCAACCTTGTAGGTTGTGGAAGGGGAAACAACACTTGCATCTTATAGTTATGAGTGGTAGGATTCCTTGTTGCCATAATTTTTCTTTCCATTTTTCTTGCCAACCTGAATGCCTTCTCCAATGAATCAGGTTCCCAAAGATGAACCTCATGTTGGATGTTATCCTTTAAAGTACCTATGAACACATCAATCCTATGCTCCTCTGGAATACCTTTTACCCTTATATTCAATTTTTGGATCTCCTCAATGTGCTCCATCATTGAACCCTTTTGTTTGAGATTTATCAATTGGCTAAGAAAGGTTTTGATTTTTGTATCCTCATAATGTTCTATCATTTCTTCTATAAAAATTGCCCAAGTGAATTTTTTTTTACGAGAGCAAAGCCATTGATACCATACAAACTGATTTGGATCCAAATATAAATTTGCAATGCATACCTTGTAGGTTTTAACCTCGTACAGAAATTACCTGCATATGAATTCTAAAACATAGAAAATAAACAATGTGAGAGCATAACACATAAAAACACATATATACAAATATTTTCCCTGGATCCCAAAACCAAGACTACCAGCTCGATTTTTCATTATTTTCCTTTCAATGTTATAATACATACTTGTACATGCCGAAGCATCCAATACCATGGACCGAAAACCATCGCGTTCAAAAACATGTGAAAAAATCATGCACAAAACCATAGGTGGGTCCACCCAACCTAACATAGGTTCCAAAACCAAAATTTTCTGGGTCGCTGCCTCGAACTCCATAGAGTGGGGTTACATGCACCCCTCAAACCCCTGTGACGCCCCCGCTATGCAATCGACACAATAAATGGGGGGATCGGGCTCCCCTCTAACCCCCCGGTTAACTACGTGGGCTAGTCGTGGAAAGAAATATAACACAACCCAACATACCTTTTGTATGTTTTTTATGTCCTTAGATCAAAATATTGCTTGATCTATAGTACCATGTTACAGGATCCTTGCGATCAAACTTCCTCATATTGATCTTTGGAACATGGTGGGTCATCAATCCAACATTAAAATCTATGAAATCATGATTAAAAATTGTTTTTTTCTCATCAGAAGCTTCCTTTACTACCCTTTCACCATTAGTAATCATTTCAAGTAGCAACGTGGTCAAATCTGTCTTCAAATATTTTGTGTTTCCTTTATGTTTTTCTTCTATACCGTCCATCTTAGCTTCCAAATCATTCATCTTAACTTCCATGCCCTTATTTAAACCATCCATATTAGCTTCCACAACTTTCTTTAAACCATCCATCTTAACTTCCATGACTTTCTTTAAACCATCCATTTTAGCTGTTGTTACTTTTTGTGAGAGTGAATTTTGTTGCACTTGGTCTCGTAATTTTGATGCATCATATTGCATTTCTTCCTCTTCTTCATGAATTACGCTAGAGATTTAGGTTTCTTACTAGGTGTTTCTATTTTTTTTCTTTGGTACATTAATTAATGATAATTATTCTTCACTATGCCCTTTAAATTCCTTCAAACTAATTTTTCAAATCGAACTTATGAAAACTTTGAAAAAAAGTACAAACCTTTTATCACTTTGTAGGACTCGATATTGAATCTATTGTATTCTGTAATTTTTGTTCTGCAAATTATGAAATTCTATCCTGTGGTAGCCCTCCCTTCGAACCCCACAAGTTTGATCACGATTGGATTCTCCAAGAAAGAGTTATGCTGAATCTCCCACGATGACCTAATTATAGACTAGTTCAGTAGAGCGAACTTGTATGAAGTGTCATGTGTCACTATTTCGACCTTAGTACCTGCAACTGATATAAAAAATTCTACAAGCCATCCTATTTCTATAAGTTCTGACAAAATTTCAATCTAATGCTCAAAGAGAAAGTTATGACAGTTTTCCTTATGTCACCTATTTGAGATATAATTTGGGAGCCTGCAAAAACCCTAACTTCCTTGGATCCCATATCTGAAAATATAGACAAAAAAGATTTGAATATGAGACCCAAGTTTCATCGCGATTTCCACTCAAATGGGTTTTATTTTCATCTTATGAAATGTTGTAGAGAAAATGTTATACTAAAAATGCCATGATGACCTATTTGGAGTAGCGAAACACTAGAATCCAAAGCCTTGGATACCAAATGTTATGTAACCAACTCATAAAATAGAAGAAAAGAAATATCAACAACTTCAAAATCAGCCTCTTTGGGGGGCAACCTCCTTTATGTTACACAAATGAACAATTCTTGGATGAAAAAAATGACAAAACCTCCTTTCTATATATAGGAGTCTAAGGGGTCACAATATAATCAAAGCTGACATAACAATAATAATATAAGGGATCAACAATAACAATAGTGGGCTTCTATGGAGCACAATAATAACAATAAGGGCTACAATGAAAATAGTAATGGGTGAATCACCAGTATTTATCTTTTTCCTTCCAATTGTTTTAGTATCAATCTTGTAGGTTGTGGAAGGCTAGGAACAAAAATACTTCCATATTCATAGTTTTGAGTGGTAGGCTTCCTTGTTTCCATAAATTTTCATTCAATATTTCTTGCAACCTTGAATTCCTTCTCCAATGAATCAGGTTCCCAAAGGAAAACCTCATGTTGGATGTTACCCTTTAAAGTACCTATGAAGACATCAATCTTATGCTCCTTTGAAATATCATTTACCCTTATATCTAATTCTTTGAATTCCTTCATTTTCTCTTCCATTAAACCCTTTTGTTTGAGATTTATCAATTGGCTAAAGAAGGTATTACACTTTGTATCCTCATAATGTGCTATCATTGCCTCCGTAAAAATTGATTAAGTAACAATTCATTTATGAGGACAAAGTAATCGATGCCATATAAAGTGATTGGGTTCTAGATATAAAGTTCCAATGTGTAGGTTTTGTGTTTTTGCACATTATGGAGATCATAATATTGTTCCATCTGAAGTATCCATGTTACCAGATCCTTTCCATCAAACTTCGTCATATCGATACTTTGAATATGGTGGATATTCAATCTAATGTTAGAGTCTATGAAATCATGATTAACCTTTATTTTTTCTCTATTCGTTTGTGTTATATTCTTTCCACAACTAGCCCACGTAGTTAACCGGGGGATTAGAAGGGGGTTAGAGCCCCCCCTTCGTTGTTCTGATTGCGTAGCGGGGGGAGTCACAAGGGGTTTTGAGGGGTGCAGGTAACCCCATGCTATGGAGTCCAAGGCAATGCCCTAGAAAGTTTTGTTTTTGGATCCTATATTAGGTTGGGCGGACCTACCCATGGTTTTGTGCATGATTTTCGCACATGGTTTTGGACGCGATGGTTTTCAGTCCATGGTATTGGATGCTTCAACATGTATAAATATGGATTGTAACATTGAAAGGAACGTAATGAAAAATCAAGTTGGTAGTCCTGGTTTTGGGATCTGAGGAAAATCTCCATGTATATGTGTTTTATGTGTTATGCTCTCACATTGTTTATTTTTTGTGTTTTATAATTCATATGCAGGTAATTTCTGTATAGGGTTAAAACCTACCTTTGGTATTGGAGTTGTTTTGGCTTCAAGGGGAAATCTTTGTTGCTGAGGGGTTTTACTCGGGCCTGTGGTAGACCCTATTCAGTGGGATCAATTTTGGTGGTGAAAGAAGATGGAAAGTAGTGGAAAGATAGAGATCGAGAAATTTAATGGTCAGAATTTTGAGTTATGGAAACTCAAGATGGAAGATCTATGGGTGGATAAAGATCAGTGGATCATGGTAGATCCAGGTACTATACCAACAGGAGTGTCCAATGAAAAATGGAAGAAGTTGGATCGGAAGGCTAAGACCACAATATGATTGTGTGTCTCTGATTTAGTATTGTTGAATGTATCAGGGGAAGATACAGTGAAGGCTTTGTGCGACAAGTTAGGGACTTTGTAATAATCTAAGTCTCTGGTGAATAAATTGTTCCGATCAAAAAATATGTATAACCTGAGGATGAAAGATGGAGACTCAGTGATATAACATCTAAATGCATTTAATACTGTGGTAATTCAGTTATTATCTGATGATATTAAAATTTTAGATGAAGATAAGTGCATCATTTTGTTCCGTTCTCTACTAGATTCATGGGATAGTCTGGTTATTGCAATAGGTAACAATACAACTGCCTTGCAGTTTGATGAAATAGTCTCAGCCTTGCTGACGAAGGACATGAGATGGAAAAAGATGGAGAGCCAAAAAGGTGATGCCTTGTCTATACGAGGACGGTCCCAAAAAAAAAAAAAAAAGTCATCGAGTGGGAAATCTAAATCTAGAGGTAGATCTAAATCTCCAGGAAAACCTATAAAGGTGGTGTGATGGAAATGCGGAAAGGAAGGGCACTACAAAATGGACCGTAAATCTAAATCTCCTAATAAAGGAAAGTGATATGATGATGCTCCTTCTACAGAGGAAAAAACCACTTCAGATGAATGTGGGGATGTGTACTTGGCTTCTTCAAGTACACATGTAGATCATGAGGCATGGCTGATTGACTCAGGTGCATCCTTTCACTTCACTCCCCATAGAGAATGGTTCTGTGAGTATGAGAAATATGATGGTGTTGATGTATTCTTGGGAGATGACAGGAAGGCTAGATCATTCGTCATGGAAAAATAAAGTTGAAGTTGCAAGGTGGAAGGGTTATAACACTTCTGGGTGTTCTGCATATTCCTGCATTAGCCAGAAATCTGATTTTTGTAAGCAAGCTGGATGATTGATCTGAAAATGGGGCACTAAAGGCTACTTGCTAGCTTACAATAACCTCTCCCAATCCAAAGCTTAAACAATTTCCAAGATCTATTCTTATGATTGATAATTTGCGAAAATAAGCACTTGAAGTAGGTGTATGCTTGTGTTTGCTTTTAACTGTTTATGTGCTTTAAGTTGATTTTCTTAAACTGATATAAGAACATATAGTAGCAAATAATAAAAATAATAACCAACACACATAACAACAATATAATTAGGAGTTCACCCAAACCTCTTGGGCTACGTCTCAGTGAGCTCTAGCCATCTCAACTAGGCTCTTTGGAATTATGGCTTAAACTCTTTTACAAGTTCCACACTCAACTCCATAGGTTTACAAGTGAACCAATGGGCTTAGAATGCCATATTTATCTCTCGTTGTTTGGCTCTTTGGCTCTTTAGCTCTCAGCTCTAGGCTCTTGGATCTTGGCTCTGGCTCTGGCTCTCGGCTTTAGCTCTCGACTCTGGCTCTTGCTCTAGCTCTCGCTCTTGGCTCCGGCTCTTGGATCTTGGCTCTCGGATCTAGCTCTTGGATCTTGACTCTCGAGTTTGTATCTCGGCTCTAGCTCTTGGCTCTTGTCTCTCAGCTCTCGCTATCAGCTCTGGCTCGTGGCTCTGGCTCTCAGCTCTTGGCTCTCGGCTTTGGCTCTCAGCTCTGGCTCTCACGCGCTTCTGGTTTCACTTGACCTCCAAGTGACCCCCTGCTTTTAAGTCACCTCGACTCTGTAGATTGCTTCCCTTGGGCTTACACTCAACATTCAAGCATCTATGAGCCTCTTGGGCTTCTCTGCACTTCTCCTGAGAATAACTCTACCTCTTTATGTTATAAATGGTTCGATTGACCTCTGAGCGAATCTTAGCAACCTTCAACCACCCCGTCAACTGAGCTCCCTGTGACTTTTGTAATACATCAGTTACAGTCGCCTCCATCATTGAAAACCAACTGTTTCATTACAAGAATCCATTTACAAATGGATAGGAACCAGCAGGCATGGCCACCTGATCATTTTTCCTTCCTTTGGTCGAAATAGCCAAATAACAGAAATACACAAGAAATCACACGTAAAACACATCATGGGCCTTTTAGCCAGACTTCAAATACTATGCAATTACCCCTATAAGCCTTTCGGGTCCGTCTGCATATTGCAATTGCTTTGCGTAGGACAAAATCGAAATACAAGAAAAATACAAAGAAAATCTACAAATTCGGATTTCAAATATTATGAAATCATGTCCATAACCTTATCGGGTCCAGCCTTCATCACATGTCGCAATTGCACGTTGCATTAGCATGCCTCCTTTGTGCCAATTTCCGATCGCATATCGCAATCGCATGTTGCAAGTCGCAACAACCCTTGTATCAGGGATTCGTCGATCACCAATCATCGATTGCTCTATTGGTGCTATCTCTATCAACCCATCGCATCAACATATGTCTCATGTAATGGCACCCTTGGTATTTGTGCGACCCGATCACCGATCGCTGATATCGTAATCACGAATCGCACATGTAAACAGCCAGGGGTTCCGATATCGCATGAAGCCTTCGTCCAATGCGATATGTCGGAGATCGCTAATCGAATAGTCCTTCCACCTTTGCTTAAGTCCTCCCTTTGAACCTTTCTGATGCGACTTTGCTTAAGGAGCCCTTAAGTTCACTTTTATAAGAATTTTCCTCCTTTTCTAAGGATAATGCATAGATTTCGTTTTACAATAACTTCTTCATCTGGAGTCTGTTTTAGCCCATTCAAATTGTGTTAGATTCAGAATGAAGAGATCTATGAAATGAGACTATTTCCAATAGCATCCTTTGACTTTCATTTTCCTATGTGAGGAATATTTTTAGACTTAGAAGTCTATTACTAGATCCATTTTGGATCAGGCCTTCCCACTAAAAACCTTTTGCACTCCAAAAGATTGATATATTGATCTGAACAGTAGATGAGAGTACCTCACTTTCTTCTTTTAGCCTCCATACAATTGCCTTGCATAGTTCCTCTAAACCAAAGCCTGTGAACACTCCCTTCCTAGATGTGCTTGTCATCCTGGGAAGAACTCTTTTCCTCCTTAACTTCCTGCAAAACTTCTGCTGAGAAGGTCACATAAGGTATTTTGAAATTCTCTGCCTTGATCATTGATCCAAGGTGGCTCAAACCAATGTGAAGTTACATTTTCTTCACAAAATTTTCATTTTTACCTGTTTGACATACTGTCAACAACAACTGCTAACAACAACAGGATTACAGACAACCACTGGATGGCCTAAACTCCTGCTTCAACAAAAGAAACATATTTCACATCTTGTGAACACCTCCATGTCTTTACATCTGCATCCAAATGATTGACTAGATAACAAGCCAACAAAACATGCCTCTAAAACAATTGAACCTTTAAGTCAAGCATGTAGAAAAAGAATGCTAAAGTTATTTTTCAAAGATGAAACACTCCATCATCATCTCCATCTTGGAGACCAAATCAACTTTTCTCAAGTCGATATTGCATAACATGAATGTTTACAACAAAGTAATCATCTCTTCAAGTTAATCACACATACATGTTTACATACAAGGAAATCATCAACATCCCTATGTTCATGCACATCATTCTCATGCATGCATTTCATCCTTCAACTTTCTCTTAAGTACACTATACTTTCGAAGCTAAAATGAAATATAATGTTTCATCCTTCAACTTTCGCTTAAGTACACTGTACTTTCGAAGCTTAAATGAACATAATGTTGCAGCAATAAAGTGAGTCTCCTACTCAACTTTTCCATTCACCTTCTTGGTAAGAACCTGCAACTTGCATTCCATTAATAAAGTAATGCATTCTATTGATATGATGCATTTTCAAAAAGACATGCAACCTCAATTGGATAAGAACTCTAACCATTTCTTACCAATCCATTTCAAAGGTCCTCCCTTTGTCAGCACATCAACATCAACATGTGAAACATCCTAAAACACATCAATCATGGATTCTTTATTTCCATTCTTGCCATTTTCTCTTTCCACCTTCTTCAAGTTTTGTGGAAGCATTGTTGGATTTAGAGTCCAACATTTTGTAGCAATATGTCCTTGCTTATGGCAGTAAGTGCAACACATGTGCATCCTCTTGATAGCATGATTTTCCTTGTCCAATGGACCTTTGGCTTCTTGCTTTCTTTCCTTCAAAAGTTTCCTGTATGTGGCCATTCTATTCCAACATCTAGAAACATTATGGTTATCCAAACCACAAAAGGAACATGCAATTCTTTTCCAATGCTTATATGGAAATTTACCATGCTTGATATAATCAAAAGGAATATGATTAGAACCAAATTTATACCTTCCTCTTTCATCTTTATTACCCTCATGAGGAGGTGAATTGAATGAGGAAGTAGCTCCCTTTGCGACACCATTAACTTATTCAATTGTTTCATAGTTTCCACAACTCTCTGGTTCAAGTGTATGCTTATGAACACCTTCTTCCTGAAAATGATGTTTCAAGCTATTGCATTCCCCAAGAATATAATCTTTACACTTCTGAGGTAGAAGACTTGTAATTAAACTCCTTGCAACTGTTTCAACTGTCTTCATGGAAGCTTTGGAATTTTCTCCATAAGACTATCCATAGCCAAGACCCAAATACTTAGCCCTTTCCTCAACCATTATTGGCTCAACAATACCATGTGCATGTTTTCCCAATCCCTTTCCTTCATATACCATCTTGGACATTAACTTGGACCCTGTGCCTCTGGTATGTTTTTTAAAAGAACCAACATAAACATTCTTAGAAGAATTTGAAGACAAATAGGAATTGTTTACCTCTTCTTCCAGTCGATACTTGACCAAGGCATTTTTGGTAACAAGGAGCTATGTCTCCAACTCATGCATCCTTTTCAGTTTCATATTTGCAATATGAAGTTGCCTCTCCATTTCTTGTAATTTGTCAGAAAGCAGTTGCTTCTCTTCCTTCATGGAATTCAACTTCTCTCTAAGTATGATGCTCTTCCTTCTATCCTCATACATTTTTCTCACCATATCCATCATGGTGAACAAGCCTTGCTTCATATCTTCATCAAAGACTCTTGTGAAGAAAGAAGAATTTAAGGACTCACTTGTAGAAGTTGTTATTATGAAAATGAATCAAAAGAACTTCAAACAAGATTAACAAAGAGCTTATTCAAGTAAACTTTTCCAACAAACCTCTTGTGCTTCAAGGATTTCTTTGAGGTCCTTTGGGATAAGAAGAATGCCTTCAGCCCTTCTTCCTTCTTGTCCTCTCCTAGACTTAGGTATCAATATCTTTCACCTCTGCAAACTCAAACAACAGTCAGTTTACAAACAATCAAACAGTTAAATTGTTTCTACTATTTGAACACCTTTCAAGTCAAGCAAGCATTTAGATTGCTCTGTTAATCAAGCATCCTGATCTGATATCACCTAAATCATGATATAACTTGTTTCATGATACCACATGTTTTGGTATAACTTAAGCTCTGATATAACCAAATTTGATACCACCTTCTTTGAAGGTGGGGTTAATCAACCTGATGCTCTGATACCACCTGATCTGATATAGGGTGCTAAAGGCTTCTTGTCAGCTTACAATAATCTCTCCCACTCAAAATCTTAAACAATTTCTAAGATATATGCTTATGATTGATAATTTGTGGAAATAAGCACTTGAAATAGGTGTATGCTTGTGTTTTCTTTTAACTGTTTATGTGCTTTAAGTTGATTTTCTTAAACTGATATAAGAACATATAACAACAAATAATGAAAATAGTAACCAACACACATAAAAAAAATATAATTAGGATTTCACCCAAACCTCTTGGGCTACGTCTCCATGAGCTCTATCAACTCAACTAGGCTCTTTGGGATATGGTTTAAATTTTCTTACAAGTTCCACACTCGACTCCATAGGTTTGCAGCTGAACCAATGGGCTTAGAATGTCATCTTTATCCCTGGCTATTTGGCTCTCTGGCTCTCAGCTCTTGGCTCTAGGCTCTTGGATCATGGCTTTGGCTCTCACTCTCAGCTCTTGCTCTCAGGTCTGGCTCTCATTTTGGCTCTGGCTCTTGGCTCTTGGTTCTCAGCTTTGGCTCTCGGCTCTTGGCTCGCGGCTCTAGCTCTCGGCTCTGGCTCTTGGCTCTCGGCTCTAGATCTTGGCTCTAGCTCTTGGCTCTTGGCTCTCAGCTCTGGCTTTCGCCTCTTAGCTCTCGACTCTGGCTCTTGGCTCTAGCTCTCACGAGCTTCTAGTTTCACTTGACCTCCATGCGACCCTCTGCTTCTGAGTCACGCCAACTCCATTGACTGCTTCCCCTGGGCTTACACTCAGCATTCAAGCATATCTAAGCCTCTTGGGATTATTTGTGCTTCTCCTCAGAATAACTCTACCTCTCTGTGTTATTAGTGGTTCACTCAACGTCCAAGTGAATCTCAGGAGCCTTCAGCCACCCCATCAACTAAGCTCCCTGTGCTTTTTTGTAATGCATCATTACAGTCACCTCCATCATTGAAGACCGATTGTTTCATTACAAGAATCCATTTACAAATGGAAAGGAACTGGTGGGCATGGCCGAAATAGACAAATAACGGAAATACGTAGGAAAACACACACAAAACACAATATGGGCCTTTTTTCTAGACTTCAAATAATATGCAATCACCCCTATAAGCCTTTCAGGTCCATCCACATATCGCAATCACTTTGTGTAGGCCAAAACCCAAATACAAAGAAAATCGCAAATCTAGATTTCAAATATTATGAAATAACATCCATAACCTTATCGGGTATGGCCTTTATTGCATGTCGCAATCACACGTTGCATTAGCATGGCTCCTTTATGCCAATTGCCAATTGTCAATCGTCGATCGCATATCGCAATCGCATGTCGCAAGTTGCAATGGCCCTTGTATCAGGGATTCATTAATTTCCAATCGCTGATTACTCTATTGTCACTATTGCTATTGGCCCATCGCATCAGTGTATGTGACATGTAATTCCCCCCCTTGGTATTTGTGCGACCTGATTGCAATCACCGATATCACAATTGCTAATTGCACATGTAAACGGCCCGGGGTTCTGATATCGCATGAAGGCTTCCTCCGATGTGATATGTCAGAGATCACTAATCGAGGAGTCCTTCCACCTTTGCTTAAGTCCTCCCTTTTAACCTTTTCGATGTGATTTTTCTTAACGAGCCCTAAAGTCCACTTTTATAAGAGTTTTCCTCCTTTTCTAAGGATAATCGACAGATTTCGTTTTACAATAACTTCTTCATCCGAAGTCCATTTTAGCCCATTCAAATTGTGTTAGATTCAGAATGAAGAGATCTATGCAATGAGGCAATTTCCAAGAGAATCCTTTGACTTTCACTTTCCTCTATGAGGAATATTTTAGACTTAGAATTCTATTACTAGATCCATTTGGGATCAATGATGCAAGTTCAAAAACAATGTTTGAGAAGGATACCTACAAGATTATTTGTGGGGCACTGGTATTGATGCAGGGAGTTCGAATTGGAACTTTGTACAAGTTGCAAGGTAGCACTGTTGTTGATGGGTGCAACAACTTTTTGGTTCCTGAAAGTGGAGCAAAAAATCTAGTGGTAATTAGAGAGTAGAAAATGTTGTGGCATCAAAGGCTTGGACATATTGGAGAGAAGGGCCTTCAAATACTTCATGGTAAAGGTATGGTAGAAGGTATGACTAATAGCTCTCTAGATTTTGATTTATGTGAAAATTATGTATATGGGAAGCAGAATCAGGTGAGTTTCCCCTTTGGTGGTAAGAGGGTGAAACAAATATTAGATCTTGTGCACAGTGACGTGTTTGGACCTATGAAGGTTCCATCATTGGGTAAATTTTTGTACTATCTATCATTTATAGATGACTTCTCAAGGAATACGTGGATATATTTCCTTAAGAAGAAATCTGAAGTCTTTGACAGGTTTGAATAATTTAAGGCTCTGGTGGAAAACCAGAAAGAGAAGAAGATAAAGGTGTTGAGGACAGATAATGGTGGAGAGTTTTGCAGTAAGGAATTGGAAGAATTCTATAAGTAGTGTGGTATAGCATGGCTAAATACTACTCCATATACACCTCAACAAAATGGAGTTGCAGAAAGAATGAACAACACATTGATGGAAAGGGAAAGAAACATGCTCAGTGGTGCCAGGTTAGGACAAGAATTTTGAGCAAAGGCAGTGGAGACAGCATGTTACCTGGTCAATAGATCACCTTCATTAGCGTTGGAGGATAAGACTCAACAAGAGATATGGACTGGTAAGAAACCCTCTCTTCCACATTAGAGGGTATTTGGATGTAATGCATATGTGCATGTTCCAAAGGAGAAACAAACCAAGTTGGATAGTAAATCTGAAAAGTGCATCTTTATTGGGTATAACAATGGTTTAAAATCTTATAAGCTATGGAACCCAGTAACAAGGAAGGTTGTGTACAACTGAGATGTGGTGTTCAAAGAGGTGAAAGATGTTATTAAACATGAAGTCCAACCAAAGGAACCTAAGAAGATAGAGTTTGAGCTTAAGGGGGAAGAATCATACTCTATAGCAGAGGAGGAATCAGAAGATGAAGAGCCACAAACTCCTGGTGTGAGAAGATCAGTTTGAGAAGGCAGCCAGAAAGGTATAGTCCATATGATTTCTGTTCAAATTTTACTTTATCTATTACTGATGATGATCCCAGAACTTTGAAGGAAGAATTAGATTCAAAGGATGGAAAATGATGGAAAGAGGCCATGGTTGATATTATGGCATCTTTGCACAAAAATGAGGCTTTGGATCTAGTGGAGTTGCTAGCTGGAAGTAAACCCATTGTAAGCAAATCAGTGTTCAAGAAGAAGACAAATGCAAAAGGAAAGGCGGAGTAATACAAAGCTTGGTTGGTAGCAAAAGGTTGTTCCCAGGTGCTGGGAATTGATTTTGGTGATATTCTTTCCCACGTTTCCAAGGTAGCTTCTATTAGATTACTTTTATCTGTTGTTGTTGCTTTTGATTTTGAGATAGAACAGATGGATGTGAAGACAACATTTCTTCATGGGTATCTAGAAGAGGAAATCTACATGAAGCAACCTGAAGGCTTTGTAGTGAAGGGTAAGAGAGAACTTGTATGCAAGTTAAAGAAGTCTTTTTATGGGTTAAAACAATCACCAAGGATGTGGTATCAAAATTTGATACATTTATATGGGGACTTGGTTTCACTAGAAGCAAAGTAGATCACTGTGTGTATTTTAAATGAATTAGTGACCGTGTTATTTATCTAGTCTTGTATGTGAATGATATGTTGCTGGTTGGAAATGACAAAGAAATAATCCAGGATTTGAAGACCCATTTGTCCTCCAAATTCGACATTAAAGATCTTGGTGCTGCAAACTATATTTTGGCATGGAAATTAAAAGAGATCAGACAAAGAGGAAGCTCTCGTTAAACCAAAGGAAGTATGTCGAGATAATATTGCAGAGGTTTAATATGCAGGATAGTAAATCGGTGAAGTTTCCTATTCATGTAGGCGTAAATTTATCTGCTGAACAGTGTCCCAAGACATAAGAAGAGGAAGAGGAGATGTCCAATGTTCCATATGCAAGTGTAGTCAGTAGCCTAATTTATGCGATGGTCTGTACTAGACTAGACATTGCACATGCAGTGGAAGCACTGAGCAGGTTTATGTCAAAACTAGGGAAGGAGCATTGGAAAACAGTGAAGTGGGTTTTTAGATATTTGCGTTGCACTAGTGATTATGGTTTGTGCTACCAAGGAAGACCAGGATTGGACAGAGTGTTGGATATTCGTGGCTTTGTTGATGTAGACTAGGCTGGAGATTTGAATCAGAGAAGATCTACAAGTGGGTATGTGTTTAACCTATTTTGAGGTAGATTTAGTTGGATGAGTAAGAAACAATCTGTAGTGGCACTATCAACTACAGAGGCGGAATACATGGAAACCACTCATGCAAGCAAGGAAGAAGTTTGGTTGTAGACATTGTGTTTAAGTATGGGGTTAGTACAAGGAGCTATAAGGATAGACTGTGACAACCAAAGTGCAACTTTCTTGGCAAAGAACCCTTCATATCATTCAAAGACAAAGCACATCGATGTTCAGTATCACTTTGTCAGGGACATGATAGAAGACAAAAAGGTACCGCTGGTAAAGGTGGACACTTTGAAGAAGACTGTAGATGCATCGACAAAATTTGTGAGCTCTGAGAAGTTCTCTTGGTGTAGGGAAACAATGGGCATTATAGGGCTAGATAAATGACTAAGCTCTCTTGTGGCCCCATGTGGAAACAAAAAAACAAGTGGGAGAATGTTGGGTTGTGTTATATTCTTTCCATGACTAGCCCATGTAGTTAACTGAGGGGTTACAAGGGGGGTAGAGCCCCCCATTAGTTGCGTTGATTATGTAGGGGAGGGGTCATAGGGGGTTTTAGGGGTGTAGGTAACCCCACTCTATGGGGTCTGGGGCAACACCCTAGAAAATTTTGTTTTGGGAACATATATTAGGTTGGGAGGTGCTACCTATGGTTTTGTGCATGATTTTCACACATGGTTTTGGACGCGATGGTTTTTGGTCCTTGATTTTGGATGAAATGGTTTTTGGTCCATGGTATTAGATGCATCAACATGTATAAATATGTATTGTAACATTGAAAGGAACATAATGAAAAATCAAGCGGGTAGTCCTAGTTTTGGGATCCGGAGGAAAATCTCTGTGTATATGGGTTTTATGTCTTATGCTCTCGCATTGTTTGTTTTCTGTGTTTTAGAATTCGTATGCAGGTAATTTCTGTACGGGGTTAAAACCTACATTATCTTCATGAGTTTCATCTAATACCTATTCTGCATTAAAAAGCATTTCTTGTAACAATTTTTTCAAACTTTTCTTCAACCCTTCCATGTCTTCTTTTAAACCGTTCTTCAAATATTCCATGATTCCTTTCATTTTTGCTTCTATTCCATCTATCTTAGCTTCCAAACCTTCCATGTATGATTTTAAACCATTATTCAAACCATCCATCTTAGCTTTTATTTCATTTTGGTTACTCTTTGCGAGAGGAAAATTTGTTGCACTTGGTCTTCTAATTTTGATATATCATGTTGCATTTCTTCCTCTTCTTCATCTGTCATAGTAGAGAGTTCAGGTTTCTTACTAGGTGTTTCCATTTTCTTTCTTCAGGGTAGGAATTAATGATATTTATGCTTCACTATTCCCTCTAAATCACTTCAAACTATTTTTTCAAACAAAACTCATGCAAATTTTAAAAAATACCTGTTGTCTTCTTGATTTGTAGGAGCTCAAAATTGAATCTATTGTATCTCTATAATTTTAGATATCCAAGGTATAAAATTTCATCCCTTGGTAGCCTTCTGAGTCTTATTTACAACCCAACAAGTCTTATCAATATTGGAGTTTTCAACAAATTTTTATGCCAAATCTCCCATGATGACCTGATTATGGATTGGTTATAGAGAGCGAAGTTTTACAGGATGCCACATGCCACTGTTTCAACCTTCGAACCTAAAATTGCTAAAAGAAATATGGTTCGTTCAATTTCAGCCACTATTTATGGAATTCAAATCTGATGCCTGAAACAAAAGTTATGATGATTTTCCCTAGGTCACCTATTTCAGACAAAATTACGGAATCTGCATAAACCCTAACTTCCTCAGAGAATATCTCCAGAAGTATAGTGAACCAAGATCTGAAATTTTTACAAGAAGTTCTTTGTGATTTAGGATCTACGAAGTAAAATTTTCAGCTTCTGAAGCCTTGTAGAAACAAAGTTATGACGTTTTTTCTTAGGTCACCTATTTGAGACAGAATTCTAGAGCTCGCAAAAACCCTAACATCTTCATAGCACATATCAACAAATATAGCGAACCAAGATCTGAGATTTTTACATGAATTTATCTGAGACTTAGGCTCCATGTGGCAAGAATTTTATCATCTTAGCCTCGTACAAAAAATTGTATAGTGAAAATTCCAATAGGGCTTGTTTGAAGAAGAAAAACCCTAGAATCCAAACCTCTAATACCAAATTTATGTAACCAGCTCAAAAAATAGGAGAACAGATAGATCAACGAATTAAAAAATTGCCTCTTTGAGGGGGCAACCTCCTTTACATTAAACAGATGAACAATTCTTGGATGATCCAAATGAAAAAACCTCCTTTCTGTAAAGGAGTCTAAGTGGTCACAATATAATGAGAGCCGAGATAACAATAATAATGTAAGGGCACAAAAATAACAATAGTGGGCTTTTATAGGGCAGCATAATAACAATATGAGTACTACATGGGCTCAACAATAATAATAAGGGGGATATAATGATAATAAAAATGAGGGAAAACAATTTTGTTATAGGGATCTAACAAAGGGTGAGATAGAATTCAACATTAGCATGTCCACTGAAAAATTAGGTAGAAAGGTTGATTATTTCATTGTCAAAAATATTAGTGTTAGGTACTAATACTATATGGTTTTCTTATACCTTTTTTTCATTGTAATTCTTGCTCACAAAATTAAACAGTAATATAAAATAAGCAAGTTTTCAATCAGATTTGACATTCATTTCAAATGAAATTGTTTTGCATAATAAATCTGAGAGAATTAGCCCTGAGAATCCACATCAGTATTCAATTCATGCATGAAGAATTTATTACAAAATTTAGAAACATATGAACATAACCAATGGATAAATCACCGAAATAGGTCATACACTTGCAATGCACCTTCTTTCATTCCACATATTCCTCATATTGTTGAATTATTAAATAGAGGAGTCAATGAAGGCCCTATCATTAAACATGACATGTTTTGTGATTCACATTAACCCTTGTCCATAACATTATTGAACTAGACTGACATAATTATCAACATAAATTGCATATTCCAACTAAAATATCAAATAAAATGATAAATAAAACATGAAAGGTTATCTACTAGACTTTAATTGAGTGTCTGTTGAATGCTACCTAGTTAATAAATGCCAAAATTCATTTCCTTAGAATCACCTTTCATGCAAATGTTTGATCATAAAATCCCAAAAGAGTTTTTCATAAGTAATAATTAGCACCAAGGAAAATGCTTAGTCGGTCACATATAAATATGTCACCATTTCATAGTTGCTTCAGAGAGATCCATAGTGACAAACAATTTCAAAAAATATTTATATTTAGCGATTTCAGAACATACATATACTTATTCATATCATATAGTAATATATAATAAAATGCACAACTCTATATTTGCCTTGGCTACCTCAAAACTTCATTAATATTGTAAAAGGTGAAACTACCACAAAAATAATTATACCATTTATAGACAATACAGATAAAATTACACCATATATAGACATTCCTATCTAGGTTCTCTACACCATCTTGTGCTCAAATATTAAACATGACTTTGACTACATTCCCCCCACTAACACTAGTGTCGAAAGCTTCTTCCACTTTGTTGACACCTAATCCGAAACGGATGGGTGAACTGGACAGTCATCTACAAGATGAACTGATCCATTTTTATTTTTGTATATAAACATGAGTTACCTAATGAATAGATCAATCAGTTTTGTCTCTTGTTCAATGTGGAGTTACCCTGGCCTGACATGGTATCATAGCACAGGTCCCAAAATAGTGTAACTCCTGCTGAGCGCTGCATCATCCTGAGTGATTCCCTGACTGCAATACGTTTCTGATTTTTATTTAATGCCCTGCGCTCTCTGACTGCCAGAGATTGCGCATTTTTTTTTGTATAATTGTTTGCCTGAATTCGCTGCCCCTCTCTGCGCTGCCTCTGACCTGATATATCTGTCCATATTCCAACGCATCTGTCTGAAACGATTTGCCTACTCTGTCTCTGTCGCTGCCCAGAGATGCATGTAACAGTCCAACGCCTCTATCCAGCTGCGTAGATACCATAACATCCGCATGCTCACTCATTTGCCCGTTTGGCTCACTGGTTT
Organism: Pinus tabuliformis; assembly: GCA_031772625.1. Taxonomy (NCBI): domain Eukaryota; kingdom Viridiplantae; phylum Streptophyta; class Pinopsida; order Pinales; family Pinaceae; genus Pinus; species Pinus tabuliformis. Next base: position 685,631,186 of record CM062806.1, read on the forward strand.
CCGTCTGCCATGTGCTTGAGCAGATTTCCTTTGAACGACTGATCATTCCTTCATTCCAGGTCTTCGATACCCATATGCTCAAGCTCTAAACTGCTCTAACGCCTGCGCAAATATCTGCAGCAGTTGCCTCGAAGCTACCAGCGGCACATATGATCTACAATATGGAGCTCGGAAGCGTTGAACCCTGGTAACATGAAATCCAAGATCCGCTTGCTGTCATCTTCAGTCTTCTCTCTTTTGTTTGAACGCTCCGTTCCTTCGCCCTCTCGGTCGCTCAAAACCCTCGACAAGATCATTCAAAACATTTCTTATTAATTTGATCGGATAAGGAGTTGGCAGTGGCTTTCTTTTTCTGCTAAATCCATTCCGACTTTCGACCTATAGCTCCATATCCTTGCCGAAAATAACTGCGATTCTGGACCAAAAGAGAGCCATTCCGGACAAACAGAAAACAAAAAAAGGTCGAAGGGTTTTCAAAGGTTTTTCGAAGGTCGAAGAGAACGTCCCTACACATGCCGGCAGGGGGGCCAATCCGGATCGATTTCGCCGCTGGAGCGGGTGGGGAAACTTGTTTCTGAGAATAAAGTGATGCCTTCATTGTTGGAAATAATACTGAGAGGGGGGGTGAATCAGTATTATCTAGCAATTTAACAAATCTTCCTTATTTGATCTTTTGAATTATTCTTGCATATCAGTACCATAAAATAATGAGCATGAACAAAGAAAATAGACAGTCACACCAAAGAACACAAGATGTAAGGTGGAAACCCAATGTGGGAGAAATCCACCTGCTGCAATATGTCTCTATCTTCTTTCAAGAAATTCTTTTTACAATGATTTTGTACTGGTGCAGTCCTTTACCAGTACGCAGGCTGCAACCTGCAGAGAGCTACAACTCTCTCTCGTTTTCCAGTCTCTCCTGGAAGGGAGCTACAACCCCCTACTTCTTTTCATGAAGAATCAAATGATCAACAAGTATACAACAGATACAGTCCACTACAGATATCAGATCAGTAATCACAGAAACAACCCAGAACACCTTATGAACAGAAATATACAGTCAACAGATCATCTTAAGACAGGGACGCATATTTTCTTTCTGTGGCCTACGACTGGACGCAGTCTACCTTCTGCTGCTCTGCGTGCAGACGCACTGTTCCTTTAAGCTTCACTGCGTACCGGCGCACCCAGCAACACTATCGTGCCACGTCTTTCGCTTCAGAGACGCACCCAATAACACAGTCGCGCCGCGTCCTTTGCCTCAGAGACGCACCTGAGCCCGGTCTTCCCTGCGTCTCGGCGCACTTGCCCTTCACTGAACCTGCGTCCCTTCAGATATAAAAGATATGAGGACTTCTGAATTGACCCAACCACTCAGATCTACAGATCTGATCATGCGCCAAAGAGATCACAGTCCATTAGAAGATTCGCCCTCATAGATCTGGACTAGATCACACCAAAAGATATTCAACCAAGATGATGCTAAATCCAAATGAACTCCTTTGCTTTATATAGGCAACCTCCTCCCCAAAACATGGAACAATACCACGAGCCGACACCATAGAAACACAAAAACCGTCGGCTAGATACCACATGGAAACCCCCACGTGCTTTTCTCTGTCTTGAAATGTGTGCACTGGGTGGACGCACCCCCTGAACGGCTGGCCTGCGTCCCTGGACGCGGGTTCTGCATGGTATACCTGCGGGGACGCACTTGCTGAACAGATTTCCTGCGTCCTTCTTAAAAATAGAGAGCCGATCATCAAGAATAGTGATCTACCACCTGAATGGGTTACCATCAAGGACAACACCAGAATCATAATGCCAACATTCATGTGCAACAAAGATGCGGCCATTGGGAGCGGTAAAGGTTTGACATTAATATATTTTCACTGAGGTAACAAAACCGGCAGCCTAGAGTCGAAAGCCTGAGAGATACTTAACGTTAATCCGTGTTTCTGTTCACAAGTTGTTGACTTTGTGGATTGTTCTGTACAATCGTATTTACAATCTCTGCAGCTCTTGCACGAAGTGATGCATAAGGATTCTTGAGTTTTTTGCATTGATATATATTGTAGCAGTGATATATGTTGAAGAGATATCTTGAGCGCCCTCTTTTTTTCAAAACATAATATTGTAGCAGTGATATATGTTGAAGAGATACCTTGAGCGCCCTCTTTTTTTTCTCAAAACATAATATTGTGGAAGTGATATAAAGAAATGGTGATATAAGAAATGCTGATGATATGCTGATGAAATGTTAGAAGAAAAATAAAATGCATAAGGCTATGATATAAGGATTTTTTTTTCTCAACAGAAGTTTTTTGGCAGAGATGTTTTTTTACAGAATGCATTCAATCATTTCTATGGTAGGAATAGTTCTCACTGGCAAGGAGAACTATTCAGAATGGTCTCGGATGGTAAAACACACCCTCATCTACAATGAGCTGTGGAAAGGAGTGTGTGTCGGAGAAGAAGACAAAGACCCTGTGCAGCCTACATCAGATAAAGAACTTGTTATTTGGGAAAACAAGAACAGCAAAGCCTTTGCATTGATCACAGAATCTGTGAATGAGGAAGTAAGTCGTCATATTTCATCCTATTCCACTGCCTTTGAAGCTTTACAAAAGCTAAAAGAACTCTATGATACACATTCTGCACTTGAAGTTGTTTAGCTCATGATTAAACTCTTCACTCTTGAACTGAAAAATAATGATCCTCTTGCTCTTGCATCTGAAATAAAGTCTATAATGCATGATATTAAATCCACTAAGGTTGAGCTGGATATCTCTCTTATTGCCTTTCTCAAAGCACTCTATCCTACCTACTCTAATTATCTTGAGTCTTTACAAGCAAATGGAAATCTTAAAGATATAACCTTTGACACTCTTGTGAAAAATTTTGCTGAAAGAGAGAAAGACTTTGGAAAGAAAATAGTCCCTGAATCTTCTGAAGAGACTGTTTGCCTTGCTCATAAAGAAAAGCATCCTGCTCAAGATTCTACAAGAGGAAGAGGTGGACGAAGAGGAAGATGAAGATACTTCAGAGGCAGGGGGGCAGACATCCTCAAGCAAAAAAGGCAGATCTGCATTGCATTCGCTGCAAACGAAATGGATCACATGATGCTTCTACATGCAAGCTACCATGGGAAAAAGTTGAGTAGAGAAGAAATCAACAGAAAGGTAAAACTGATGACACAGACAAAGGTAAAGCACCTGAATCCGCTCACTATATTGAGGCACAATGTAACATTGGAGTAAATGAAGATTTGTTTAATGCTTCACTTGCTTCTTCGAAAAATGACTGGTTGCTTGATTCAGGAGCAACCTGTCATATGACTCATAGGAAAGATTTCTTTGAAGATTTCACTGACAATGTTGATGGAGCAGTATACTTTGCAGATCAGTAAAAAATCAAGCCATCAGGGCTTGGCACAATTAGGCTTAAATTGCCTGGTCTTCCAGACTTTCTTCTGGATCATGTTCTATATCTCCCACAGCTCAAGAGAAACTTGTTGTCCCTGGTCCACATCCGCTAGCAAGGTCACTCCATTCACATGTTTGATGGCAAGCTTGAGGTAAGAAAGGCATCTAACCACTCACTTGTCATGAGGGGTATAGAAGAAGAAAGACTTCTTAAACTGCAAGGAACCTCTGCTCATGCACAACATTTCTCATATATTTCTCATCATGAAGAAGATGCACTTCCATCAAGTTTATTATGGCATGCTAGATTTGGACATTTAAACTATGATAGTCTCTGCTTGTTGAAGAAAAATGGTGTTGCTGGTTTGCCTACAATTCCTAGAAAACATAAACAATGTGATGCTTGCATTCTAGGAAAGAATAGCAAATAGTCTTTTCATGATTCACATTCAAGAGCACATAGGAAGCTTGAACTTATTCATTCAGATTTATGTGGTCCAATGCCTGTTCCTTCTGCAAATGGAAATAAGTATATCATGACATTTATTGATGATTACACCAGAATGTGTTGGGTTTACTTATTGAAGAACAAATCAGATGCTTTTCAAACATTCAAGAATTTTCATAAATGGATTGAAAATGATGCACAATCTCATATTGGGTCTATTTTCACTGATAATGGAAAAGAATATACATCAAATGAATTTTAACACTATCTTCACCACCATGGGATTAAACATCAAACAACTGTGCCATATAATCCTCAACAGAATGGTGTAGCTGAAAGAATGAACAGAACAATTTTGAATATGGTACGATCCATGCTTTTCTTCAAAAATGTAAAGACAATGTTTTGGGCTGATGATATTCTATCTGCTACATATATAAATAATAGATGTCCATCTAGTGCTATAAGAAACAAGACTCCTTATGAATTGTGGTATGGACATGTTCCTTCGGTAAAACATCTTAGGATTTTTGGTTCCACCTGTTATGCTTTAATACCAAAGGTACATAGAAACAAACTTGGTGCTAGAAGTCGTAAGTGTATCTTCCTGGGGTATTCAAACACATCTAAAGCATACCGCCTCTATGATGAAGTAAATAAAAAGTTTGTTTTATATAGAGATGTCATTTTTCTTGAATCATCCAAATCTGACAGTGTTGTTGAGCGGCAACTTGATCGCTTGGATAGATTCACAAAAGCGAAATCATTCCAAGAGATTGATAATCAGATTCCACATCTTGAAGGGGGGATTCCTATACTAGATCAACATGTGGAATCTTCTTCTGAAGAACAATCTCCCCTGCATGACACTCCAACAACGGATGATGCTTTAAGTGATGTAATTGATAGAATTTGGAGACTCAATCTTGATTGAGACCCAAATCAATCAATAGAACAGCCTGGACCATCTCAGAAAGGTCCCCCAAAGTGGCTGACAAAGACACTTGAAAGTGTTCATCCTGATGAAATTGGAAAAACAGGAACCAGAAATACAAACCGACAAGATGGAGGTGATGTAGATAACTCTAATTCACCTGTTGATATGGATGTTACTTATGATTGTGAATTGAACTTGTCTACAGATTTTGAACCAACTTCCTTCAAAGAAGATGCTTCTCATGATGAATAGAAAGAAGCGATGCAGAAGGAGTATGATGCCCTCATAAAGAATGGCACTTGGAAGCTGGTTGATCCTCCATTTGGAACCAAACCAATTGGCTGCAAGTGCGTCTACAAGAACAAGTACAAAGCTGATGGCTCACTTGACAAGCACAAAGCTAGGCTTGTGGAAAAAGGTTTTGCACAGAAGGAAGGGGTCGATTATGAGGAAACTTTTTCTCCCACAGCAAAATGGGCCACCATCCGGACACTCTTTGCACTAGCTGCTCAGAACGGTTGGAAATTCCATCAAATGGATGTAAACACTGCATTCTTGAATGGAGATCTAAAAGAGAATGTTTTTATGTCCCAGCCTGAAGGATTTGCTGTGAAAGGACATGAACACAAAGTATGCAAACTTGTGAAGTCCTTTTATGGCCTCAAACAAGCACCACGAGCCTGGTATGAAAAACTAACTGAGCATCTTCTGAAACTCAACTTCAAACATTTTGATCTTGATGATGCAACTTTATTTGTCAAGAAAGTTGGCAAAACAGTTGTATATCTTGTGGTATATGTAGATGATCTTTTAATGACAGGGAACAATGAAAGCTATATTGCATCCATAAAGAAAGAATTAGGAAAAATTTTTGAAATGACTGATTTGGGCTATGTTCATTACTATCTTGGCATTGAAGTAACCCAACATCCAAAGTTCATATTTCTTTGTCAAAAGAAATACATTGGAGATTTGTTAAACAGATTTGGCATGACAGAGTGCAATCCCCTTTCTACTCCAATGGAACAAAACTTGAAGCTCACATCTATTGAAGGAAAGGAATTTGAGGATGCAACAAAGAATAGACAGCTTGTAGGAAGTCTCATCTACCTCACTACTACCAGACCAGACATTTCATTTGCTATTGGAATCCTCTCCAGGTTTATGCAAAAGCCTTGTGAGGGAAATTGGTCTGTTGCAAAAATAGTTCTAAGGTACTTGAAGGGAACTCAAGACCTTGGAATCAAGTATACACAGGTGGACGACTTCAACTTGATTAGATACTCTGATTCAAACTTCGATGGAGACAAAGAAACTGGGGTATCTACTTCAGGATATGCTATGAGTCTTGGATCAGGAGCTCTCTCCTGGAGATCACGCAAACAATCAGTACTAGCAGATTCCACAACAGAAGCAGAATACGTGGCAGCAGCTGAAGCAACGAAAGAAATTGTGTGGCTCAGGAAAATTCTTGAAGATTTGCAAGTAAAACAAATACAATCTACTCCACTCATGATTGATAACACATTTGCAATAAAGTTGGCAAAGAATCCAAAGTTCCATGATCGTACTAAGCACATCAATACTAAATATCATCTGATCCAACATCATGTTGAGGCCAAAACAATCCATCTCCGTCATTGTTCCACAAACGAGCAAATTGCAGACATCTTCACCAAAGCGCTTGGAAGAGAAAGGCTTGAAAGATTCAGAACGATGCCTGGACTCACCAACATCCCTTCAGATTAAGGGGGGGGGAATGTTGACACCTAATCCGAAACGGATGGGTGAACTGGACAGTCATCTAGAAGATGAACTGATCCGTTTTTATTTTTGTATATAAACATGAGTTACCTAATGAATAGATCAATCAGTTTTGTCTCTTGTTCAATGTGGAGTTACCTTGGCCTGACACACTTCCTTCTGAGAGAATCCAAACTAGTAGGTGATAAAGGGTTTGACATCCACTTTTACACTCAAAAATTCCAAGCATAGAGGCGAAGTGTTCCTGCAGCGAGAAACGCTAAAATATCAACCTCCCTACAAGCAAAATCAACATAAGCACAACTATTTCATCATGATATGATTTAGAAAATATAATCATGATATGCTTTAGAAAATAAATATTGAATGTGGAATATTGGATATGAGAAGACCATACTTGGTATCAGCTAGAGTGAGTGGCCCAATCATCTCATTATGGCCCATCCCCACAAGGAATACCTTACTTCCAACATATGTAGCCTTTAGAGACTTTGACATGGTTTTAGCAGAACTAGCACAATCAAAAGTTACATCTATGTTTCCACCCATAACATTTTGTATGTAGGTCACTACTTCATCAATATCCTGAAATATCATCATCCCAATTAGTAACAAAATGAAATTGGTAGGAAATTATCCCATTCATTATACTTCTCACCATTGAAGCAACATATAGATGTGAATATAAGTAAGGACATTATTAATATTATACTTGAGAGTCTATGGAGACTATGATACATTCATTGGAGCCAATGTTTTTATCCATTGATAGACACTCTTCATCTACATCAGCAATAACAATTCATGGAGCTCCGAATGCACATGTAGATAACATAGTGACAAGGCCGATTGGACCTTCCCCCATTACTATGAAATTTGTCTCAAAACTTACATAAGCACAATGACAAGGATGAACCCCAACATTGAGTGGTTCACACATGATGCCTTCCTCTAGACTTACATTATCTAGCAGCTTAAAACATAAATATGTAGATTAATAATCTACAAGTCAAAATCAAACCATTATCAAATTGTCATATGTATGAAATTATGAATAGTATGAACTATCAATATACATGAAGAAGTAGATAGATATCATGTTGGATTGAAATGATACCTTCAAGAAAAGAAGATGAATAGCTATATAAGTTTCCAAACTTACCCAAAGGCCAGGAGTTAATTTTTAACTACAACCTAAGCTATAACAATAATCTTAATCCTAATCCCAAATGGTAAATAAATATATTTTAACTCGTGAGCTATCATATATTTTGTATTGAGATGGATCAAGTTTCTCCAAGTGAAAACTTATTTAGATTAAGAAAAAATTTAGGAAAGGTTTGAAATAGTTAGGGATTTGATCTTTTTAGAGCATGATAGACATAAATATTTTATTGATGGCTCATGTTGAAAAAACAAAAATGTTAATATTTTTTCAAATGTAACATGTAAAGTCCATGTCAAACACAAAAGGAATTAAACATATCCTTCATATTATTGAGCATTGAAGAAATTAAACATCCTCTCCTCATAATGGACTATAGAAGGCATCTTTCTAAGAAATAATATAATCTCATATTGAAATTAATATGTGAAGAAAAATATATTTTTAACACAAATAATGGCTTCTGGATTTAGAAAAAGACTTGTTGGAAGTTTTTGAACATAATAATAGAAATATAGTTAAATATTGATTGCAGTCATGTGCGACTACTAAATATTTTAGGACTAAATATGTGAACTATTATCACTAACAAGTTAAGACCCTACGAAGTCAATGGAATGAGATGTGCAAGAAGCAAAATTGAAACTAGAAAAGTGGCAAATATTTATGATATTCCTAGTTTAATTATTTTTGTATCAGAACCAAAGGTATAACATGCACTTCAACGCTTGAGTACATTGAGTTCATAAATGTAATTTTGCCTTCAACTTTGGAAGTGGTCATAACCAAGTTTGAAGACAAATAAGGTTCACTGAAAAATGCTCTTCTTGAAGGAATGACTATTATTTATTAGGTGAATTAGGAATCAAAATAATATTCATTTTGTATTTCCATCAATATCGTATTCATTAAGATATTTTTTGATTCCAATCCTATCATTTGAAAATGGTTTAACCATAAACAAATTCTATAAAACGTTTGTGCCACATATTTGGAAGATGTGGAAAAATGTTGATCTAAATATTTGTGGACGATACCATCATCCTTATAGGACAATCTATCAGCCACCAAAAACCAATTTGTAACACCAGTGCCCACTATAGTTACTATTGAAAATCTCCATGAAATAAATCATAGGTTACTACAACTTTCTTATTTAACTAAGTCTTGCTTATCTTCTTTATAATCTTGAATTCAAGGCTTTTTAAGTTGTAGCATAAGAGGCATTGGACAAAAACTTGCTTAAGAAAAATCAAAGATATAATGAGCATGTAGGAACATTTTGTACTGTATATTTTATTTTGAATACTTGACCTGCGACTCAAATATAACTACAAATTATTCCTCAATGGGAATTCAAAGCATAAGGGATTATCGATTCTATTAATGTTTCCTCTCTTGTCTATTGATGATATTGTCTAAGAAAATATTGTTAGAGAGAGGAAGTTCTTGATCATTCTCAAATTCACGTAGAAGTAGATCATAACAATGAAGTTGAACTTACTTATCAAACAAAATTTCCATATGCAATCAAGTGATATAGATACAAAACAAACTTATTTGCTTCCTATGGTTACTCTTATGTAAGAAAAGGAAGGCCCTTATGTATGAGAGGAAAAGGGATGGAAATATAGACATGATTGGCCAAGGAACCATGCACGGGAGGTTTTGCAAAGAAATTCATCTCGAGGCACAAATTATAGGAACCTTTCTTACATTGCTCACATTACCAACACGATATTCTTAGCTCCACAAGACACAATTATAGGAACATTTCTTACATTTCTCACATTACCAACATGATATTCTTGGCTCCAAAGCTACATGGTCACAAGGATTCAGATGTTTCAATTCACCGCCAACTTCCTCAATTATTTTGGCACAATCATTTCCCCATAACAAGTTAGATACTTAGTTTGATAGTGGACCACAATCAAACCTTATTTCACAAGACATTGTCAAGAAACTAAATTTGGAAACCATTCCTCATCCTAAACCTTATCCTTTGGGTTGGGTATGTGACAATGCCAAATTTCAAGTGACAAGAAAATGCATAGTTAAATTTGCCATCACTACAAATTTTATTGATGAGGTATAACATAATGTAGTACCACTTGACATATGAAGGATTGTTTTGGGAAGCCCATACTTATATGATAGGAAAGACATCTTTCATTGCCATGAGAAAAAGTATCATTTTTTTAAAAATGGGATTAAGTATATTGTTAGAGCACATTGGAAGAAGTTGAATTTGTTGCTTGTGAATTTTGGACAAATGAAGAGGTTTGTAAATGCTAGTTAGTAATTTTCATTGTTAATGATTAAATACAAAGATGTTGAGGAATCTGAGGATTTCCAAGGATGTGACATAAAAATCAAATATGATTTAGTTAATTTGTTAACACATGTGATAATATGTTTAAAGAGTCTAAAATCACGCCTTATAAAAGTGGAAATTAACATGAAGTTCAATTGCAGCAAGATGCATCAGCTTTGAACATTGATATGAATAAGATTCTAGTGTTTGAGAATGCAGGGATAAAGAAGTATATGCAAGAGTTACTTGACAAAGGGGACATTAGTCTTAGTATATATTATTGTTGGCCTCCTAATGTTTTGGCTTTGAATAAGGATGGTGCATGGAGATGGCGATCTGATCCAGGTGGATGTTGGTGGCCACCCACCTATCCCATTTGGACCCCCACAACTGTCTCTTTCAGTCTTTTTAGTTTCCTAAATTGTAGCGCAATTTACTATTTTTAGCAGTTTTTCGGGTCCTGAACTTCCGGAGCCGTTTTGAGGCCCTAAACGACGTTTTTTTGGGATTCTGCGGCAACATGGGTCCATGGACAAATGTTGCCTCCCAAAGTGGTAGTACTCGGATAGATCTTTCTAACGAGCTATCGCGTGCGTCAAACGGAGATCGTATGCCAAAGTTACGACCTCGGGAAATTGATGTACCAATTTACCCAAACGGGGCCCACAATTTGGCGTTTCATCTTCCAGGGTTAGGTTTCGGGATGTGAAGGGTTTTTCATTGTTTCTCAACAATAAATAGGCCTTCGAGCCTCATTGTAACACAGTTTGGAACAGTTCAGAGGCATGTAGCCGCACATCTCTTCTCAGAGATAAGCTACCATCGCCCTAGCTGGTTTATTTCCATTTCTGGTTGTAAGCATATTTCAGTATTTTCCATTAATGAAATGAAGCATTATTTCCATTGCATCTCTGTGTTTATGGTTATTGCATCTCTGTATTTATGGTTATCTCTGTAATCTATTGCGTTCCAATTTAAATCCGGATCAGTGGTATCAGAGCGGTTTGCTTTTTCTCTGTTTTTCTTTGCATGTCCCCAACGAGGTCGGGATATAAGGAGTTAGGGCTTGAACTGGTCGAACCTTTGCAAGACCAGCCTCGCAAATCCCGACGGCCTCCCATGGCGCATGAGAAGAAAGACGAGGGGGCAGGAGATCCTATCAAAATCTTGCTCGAAGAAGCGCTCGAGCGGCAAAGGAACACGATGATGGATAGCTTTGCGTAGATCCTTCAACGGCTACCCAGAGGCGACGCATCGGCTTCCAACAGCGACTCTGGAAATGCCACGCCATTTAAGGTACAAGTTAATTTTGAAATCCTCATCTTCGAGGGTCAAATAGATGCAGATGCCATAGATAAATGGTTAAATCTGCTAGATGGGTATTTTTCTGTTCACGAATTTTCGAGTCGGGAAAAGATTGTTTTCGCTCTTCTCAAAGCAGCCCCCCACGTCAAGGACTGGTGGGAAACCTACTGCGAGCAGAAGGATGAAAGTACAGGCTCACTATTTTCGGCCGCACCCACTTGGAATGACTTTCGGGATGCCATCAAGGAGCAGTACTACCCTGTCGGAAGCTATGAGGACAAATACATCAAATGGACCACATTGCGGCAGGGACGAGACCAAGATGTGCCGGAGTTCACAAAAATTTTTCATACCCTTCACACACAGTTGGGTATCAAAGATTCAGAGCTGCATTTGGTACTCAAATACCGTGGCTGCCTCCACAGATACATCCAGGAAGAGATGGTGTTCTTGAAGATCTCCTCACTCGGCACAGCATATCGATACGCTGTCAAAATCGAGCAAAAGTTCAAACAGAAGAAGCGAGACTTTGGATCTTCAAATCCGAAGCCCAAAGGACAAATCCAAGGCGGGGTGACCCAAGACAACCCGTCGAAGCCGCAATAAAAGAACAACACCACGAAGCTGAATAAGGACACAGGAAAGTGGTGTGAGTTCCATAAGAGTCCCACTCATAACACAAGTGAGTGTCGGACCAAGCAGTCGCTGGTGGCTGAGTTGAAGGCTTCCGAATCAGATGCATGTTCCGACCCTGAGCCAGAACCTGACAAAGGGAATGGCAAAGGGAAGCAGATCATTGATGCGGATCCCAGCGCCACTGTTGCCACTGCCAAGATCCAGAAAGATGAGCCCAAAAATCCAGAGGAAGGGGAGCGTCTTTTCCACTCACAGATGTGGGTGAAGGGTTCGCCGCTACAATTCATTGTCGACAGTGGCAGCCAAAAGAACCTTGTTTCAGCAGAGGTCGTGAAGCGGTTGGGCCTACCGACTACACCACACCCACAACCGTACAGTATCAGGTGGCTTCACGAAGGACGAGATATCAAAGTTCGCCAGAAATGCCGCCTTCCCTACAGCATCAAGCCCTTCACCGACGAGGTATTGTGTGATGTTACACCTCTGGATGTTTGTGATGTATTATTAGGCCAACCATACTTGTGGAGGCGACATGCGGTGTATGAGTCAAGGCCTCGTGCTGTCATTATTTCTTTGAGTAATTCATTATACAGGATACCAGAGGTAGCCCCACCTACTGCCACATCTTTGATCACTACCAAAAAAGGCAGCAAGCTCATATCGCAGACCAGGAAATTCATCTGTCTGGTTCACTCCCAAAATAAGGGGAAGATCTTTGCTACATCCATGACCCCTGCAAAGGGTTCCGCCACACAGCAACAACAACAAAGGGATACGGTCATGAAAAAACACAGGAACAACTTCTCCTCACCTACATGGGTACCACACAAGTTTTAGGTGGGCCACAAAGTCTGGTTGCATCGACAGAAAGAACGCCTTACCAGAACCCATCAGAAGCTCAGACCACTCCGACATGGTCCTTATAGCAGGACCAAGGCTATGGGGAACAATGCTTTGGAGCACATCATTGCTCCATTCCTTCGCCTGCACCAAATGTTCAATGTGGACCATCGTCGACCATGCTTCCCACCATCACTGGACACATCAGAGATTGCAGGACAAGTTCAGGAGATGGAGGAACTCAACGCAATGGGGGCCATTGCTTCCTAAGGGGGGAGGAATGATCCAGGTGGATGTTGGTGGCCACCCACCTATCCCATTTGGACCCCCACACCTGTCTCTTTCAGTCTTTTTAGTTTCCTAAATTGTAGCGCAGTTTACTATTTTTAGCAGTTTTTCGGGTCCTGAACTTCCGGAGCCGTTTTGAGGCCATAAACGACGTTTTTTTGGGATTCTGGGGAAACATGGGTCCTTGGACTGATGTTGCCTCCCAAAGTGGTAGTACTCGGATAGATCTTTCTAACGAGCTATCGCGCACGTCAAACGGAGATCGTATGCCAAAGTTACGACCCCGGGAAATTGATGTACCAATTTACCCAAACGGGGCCCACAATTTGGCGTTTCATCTTCCAGGGTTAGGTTTCGGGATGTGAAGGGTTTTTCATTGTTTCTCAACAATAAATAGGCCTTCGAGCCTCATTGTAACACAGTTCGGAACAGTTCAGAGGCATGTAGCCGCACATCTCTTCTCAGAGATAAGCTACCATCGCCCTAGCTGGTTTATTTCCATTTCTGGTTGTAAGCATATTTCAGTATTTTCCATTAATGAAATGAAGCATTATTTCCGCTACATCTCTGTGTTTATGGTTATTGCATCTCTATATTTATGGTTATCTCTGTAATCTATTGCGTTCCAATTTAAATCCGGATCACGATCACATTTGGTGAAGATTCAAGCCAAGTATAAGGTTAGACACGATAAGCATCGTGTTGACCACAATTTTCAAGTTTGAGATGAAGTAAGGCTTGGAATTAGCAATGAAAAGCTTCAAGGTGAAAAGAACTTGAAATTGAATGAGCCTCATTTGATTGGATATCAAGGATAGATTGTTCATATTCTTTCAATAGAAGCTTTCTCTACTGAATTTCGTAAGTAATTGCAATGAGATACTATCCTTGATATAAGAACAAGAAATTCAAGAAGAGGGAACATGAGGTACCTTTGTTTGGTGCTCAAAGGTACAAATCCAAGAAAATCCAAATGGATTTAGATTATAACGGTGAGAGAATTGTACCCTCATCTTTTTTTGACTAAAAATAGTCTTTGGAGGTCCCAAAAGCTTCTAGTTGGGAGGAGTGGTCTAGGGGATCAATAAAATGACTAAAATTCAAATTGTTCAAAAGTGCTCAAAACACATGCCAAAGCGTAGAGCTATTTGACCTTAATCGAATGAAACTTGAATCACTCAAAGCTGATGTGGTATGATCCTGATATCACGCAATTATCGTTTTCATAAACAAGTAAAATTTTACAAGTAGGGTGCAGGACTGCTGACTGGGCAATCCATACTGTGACTCAGTAGGCTAACTGTACCTCAGAGCAATGAAAGGCTACTAATTGGCCTCACACGATTGGTTGAATTTTGGGCTTATTTTTTTGGTTGTGGCATATTTTATTTGGATTAATGATGGGTCACCACATGGCCTAGTCATGGGCTACAACACGCTATCCTAGTGATCAACTAAACTTTTGGTATGGGTTAATTGGAGGCCTGACCAGATTCAAACTCGTGACGTCAAACTTCGTAATACAACTCTCTACAAACAAACTATATGCTAGGTTTTATTACACAAAGGACCAAACATGTATATAAGGCTTCATTCAAACCATTTGGGGGAAGGCTGTAGGTTTTAACCCCGTACAGAAATTACTTGCATATGAATTCTAAAACACAAAAAATAAACAATGCGAGAGCATAACACATAAAACACATATACATGGAGATTTTTCCCTGGATCCCAAAGCTGGGGCTACTAGCTTGATTTTTCATTATGTTCCTTTCAATGTTATAATTCATATTTATACATGTCGAAGCATCCAATACCACGGAACAAAAACCATCGCATCCAATACCATGGACCGCAAGCCATCGCATCCAAAAATCATGTGCAAAAATCATGCACAAAACCATAAGTGGGTCTGCCCATCCTAAAATACGGTCCAAAACCAAAATTTTCTGGGGCACTGCCCTTGACCCCATAAAGTGGGGTTTGGAGTATGCCTCAAACCCCCTTATGACCCCCCCCCGCCCACTACGCAATCGGCGTAACGAAGGGGGGCTTCGTCCCCCTCTAACCCCCATGTTAACTATGTGGGCTAGTTGTGGAAAGAATATAACACAGCCAAACATTCTCCCACTTGTTGTTTTCTTTTCACAGGGGGCCACAAGAGAGCTTAGTCATTTTTCTAGCCCTGAAACACCCATTGTCTCTCTACACCAAGAGAACTTCTCAAAGCTCACAAATTTTTTCAATGCATCTACAGTATTTTTCAAAGTGTCCACCTTTACCAGCAACAAAGTGATACTGAACATCAATGTGCTTTGTCTTTGAATGATATGTGGGGTTCTTTGCCAAGAAGATTGCACTTTGGCTATCACAGTCTATCCTTATAGCTCCCTGTACTAACCCCATTCTTGAACACAATCTCTACAACCAAACTACTTCGTTGCTTGCATGAGTGGCTGCCATGTATTCTGCCTCTGTAGTTGATAGTGCCACTACAGATTGTTTCTTACTCATCCAACTGACTGCACCTCCAAATAGGTTAAACACATACCCACTTGTAGATCTTCTCTAATCCAGATATCCACCCCATATTCATCAACAAAGCCACAAATATCCAACATTCTATACAATCCTGATATTCCTTAGTAGGAAAAACCATAATCACTAGTGCCATGCAAATAACTCAAAACCCACTTCGCTGTTGTCTAGTGGTCCTTCCCTGGTTTTTACATAAACCTACTCAATACTTCCATTGCATGTGCAATGTCTAGTCTAGTACAAACCATTGAATACATCAAGCTATCGACTGCACTTGCATATGGAACGTGGGACATGTCCTCTTCCTCTTCTTGTGTCTTGGGACACTGTTCAGCAGATAACCTCACACCTACATGAATAGGAACCTTCACCAGTTTACTATCCTGCATATTAAACCTTTGCAGTATTGTCTCAACATACTTCCTCTGGTTTAACCAAAGATTCCCCTTTATCCGGTCTCTTTTAATTTCCATGCCCAAAATAAGTTTATAGCACCAAGAGCTTTCACGTCAAATTTGGAGGACAATTGGGTCTTTAGGTCCTGGATAATTTCTTTGTCATTTCTAACCAGCAACATATCATCCACATACAAGACCATATAAATAACATGGTCATCAATTAATTTAAAATACACACAGTGATCTGCTTTCCTTCTGGTGAAGCCAAGTCGCCGTATAAATGTATCAAATTTCTGATACCACATGCTTGGTGACTGTTTTTACCCATACAGAGACTTCTTTAACTTGCATATCAATTATTTTTTTCCCTTCACTGCAAATCCTTTAGGTTGCTTCATGTATATTTCCTCTTCCATATCCCCATGAAGAAATGTTGTTTTCACATCCATCTATTATACCTCAAAATCAAAAGCAACAGGAAGAGATAAAAGTAATCTAATAGAAATTACCTTAGCAAGAGGAGAAAAAATATCACCAAAATCAATTCCTGGCACCTGGGAATAGCCTTTTGCCATCAACTGAGCTTTGTAGTTCTCCACCTTTACTTCTACATTTGTCTTCTTCTTGAACACCCATTTGCTGCCAATGGGTTTCCTTCCAGCCGGCAACTCCACTAGATCCCAAGCCTCATTTTTGTGCAAAGATGACATTTCATCAACCATGGCCTCTTTCCAGAGTTTTCCATCCTCTGAATCTACTGCTTCCTTCACAGGTCTGGGATCATCTTCAGTAATAGATAAAGCAAAATTCGAACAGAAAGCATATGGACTATACCTTTTTGGCTACCTTCTTTCTTGAACTAGTCTTCTCACACCCGGAGTTTGTGGCTCTTCATCCTCTGATTCCTCCTCTACTATAGAGTTTGATTCTTCCTCCTTAAGCTCAAACTCTATCTTCTCATGTTCCTTTGGTTGGAATTCATGTTTAATAACATCTTTTACCTCTCTGAACACCACACCTCAATTGTAGAAAACCTTCCATGTGACTGGGTTCCAAAGCTTATAACCCTTTAAACCATCCTTATACCTAATAAAGATGCACTTTTGATATTTACTATCCAACTTGGTTCGATTCTCCTTTGGAACATGTACATATGCATCACATCCAAATACCCTCAGATGTGAAAGAGAGAGTTTCTTACCAATCCATACCTCTTGTGGAGACTTATCCTACAATGCCAATGAAGGTGACCTGTTGACTAGGTAACATGC
Source organism: Pinus tabuliformis (assembly GCA_031772625.1). Classification (NCBI taxonomy): domain Eukaryota; kingdom Viridiplantae; phylum Streptophyta; class Pinopsida; order Pinales; family Pinaceae; genus Pinus; species Pinus tabuliformis. The sequence goes on from CM062806.1 coordinate 685,648,518, forward strand.
AATATCCACCACCTCTGCCCAAAATTCCTGTCTTAACCCGGCACCATTGAGCATCCTTCTTGCCCTTTCCATCAACGTCTTATTCATTCTTTCTGAAACTCCATTTTTCTGAGGTGCATATGGAGTAGTCTTCTGTCGTGCTATACCACACTTCTTACAAAATTCTTTAAATTCCTTGCTGCAAAACTCTCGACCATTATCTGTCCTCGACACCTTTATTTTCTTTGTCTAATTTTCCACGAGAGCCTTAAATTCTTTAAATCTGTTAAAGGCTTTAAATTTCTTCTTAAGGAAATATATCCATGTATTCCTTGAAAAGTCATATATAAATGATACATAGTACACAGACTTACCCAGTGATGGAACCGTCACAGGTCCAAACATATCACTGTGCACAAGTTCTAATATCTATTTCGCCCTCTTACTACTAGAGGGGAAACTCACCTAATTTTGCTTCCCAGATACACAATTTTCAAAAAAATCAAAATCCAGAGAGCTATTACTCATACCTTCTACCATACCTTTACCATGAAGTATTCAAAGGCCCTTCTCTTTAATATGTCCAAGCCTTTGATGCCACAACATGGTCTCTTCTCCAGAGACCACTAGATTTTCTGCTCCACTTTTAGGAACGACAAAACTGTTGCACCCATCAATAACAGTGCTACTTTGCAGCTTGTACAAAGTTCCAATTCGAACTCCCCACATCAATACCAGTGCTCCCCAAACCATTTTATAGGTATCCTTCTCGAACACTGTTTTTACACGTATATCATCCAACTTACTTACATAAATCATATTTCTGGCCAATGCAGGAATATGCAGAACACTCGCAAGTGTTCTAACCCTTCCACGTTGCAACTTCAACTTTAATATACCGCGACCAATGATTCTAGCCTTCCTATCATCCCCTAAGAAGACATCACCACCATCATATTTCTCATATCGCAGAACCACTCTCTATGGGGATTGAAGTGAAAGGATGCACCTGAGTCAATCAACCATGCCTCACGATCTACATGTGTACTTGAAGAATCCAAGTACACATCCCCACCTTCATATAAGGTGGTTTTCACCTCTTGCAGCAGGAGCATCATCAGATCCCTTTCGTTTATCAAGAGATTAGATTTATAGTCCATTTTGTAGCGCCCTTCCTTTCCGCATTTCTAGCACACCACCTTTACAGGTTTTCCTGGAGATTTAGATCACCCTCTAGATTTAGATCTCCCACTTAATGACTTATTTTTGTTTCTATTTTGGGACCGTCCTCATACAGACAAGGCATCACCATTCTGGCTCTCCATATTTTTCTATCTCATGTCCTCTGTCAGCAAGGATGAGATTATTTCATCAAACTGCAAGGTAATTGCACTGCTACCTATTGCAATAACCAGACTATCCCACAAATCTAGTAGAGAACACAACAAACTGATGCACTTATCTTCATCTGAAATTTTAATGTCAACATATGCTAACTGACTTACCACGGTATTAAATGCATTCAGATGCTTTGTCACTAAGTCTCCATCTTTCATCCTCAGGTTATACAGATTTTTCTATAGGAACAGTTTATTCACTAAAGATTTAGATTGGTACAAAGTCCCTAACTTGTCCCACAAAGCCTTCATCGTAGCTTCCCCTGATACATTCAACAATACTGAATCTGAGACACACAATCATATTTTGATCTTTTCCTTCTGATCCAACTTCTTCCATTATTCATCAGACACTCTTGTTGGTTTAGTAAATGGATCTATCGTGATCGACTAATCTTTATCCACCAACAGGTCCTCCATCTTGAGTTTCCACAACTCAAAACTCTGACCATTAAATTTCTCGATCCCTAACTTTCCACTGCTCGCCATCTTCTTTCACCACCAGAATTGATCTCACAGATCTCCCACTGAACAAGGTCTACCATAGGCCCAAGCGAAACCCCTCAGCAACAAAGGTGTCCCCTTGAAGCCAAAACTGCTTCGATACCAAATGTAGGTTTTAACCTCGTACAAAAAACACCTGCATATGAATTCTAAAACAAAGAAAATAAACAATGCAAGAGAATAACACATAAAACACATATACACAGATATTTTCCTCTGGATCCCAAAACCGGGACTACCCGCTTGCTTTTTCATTATGTTCCTTTCAATGTTATAATACATATTTATACAAGCCGAAGCATCAAATACCATGGACCAAAAATCATCGCGTCCAATACCATGGACCAAAAACCATCGCGTCCAAAAAACATGTGAGAAAATCATGCACAAAGCCATAGGTGGGTCCGCCCATCCTAACATAGGGTCCAAAACCAAAATTTTCCGGGGCACTGCCCAAAACCCCATAAAGTGGGGTTACGAGTATGCCTCAAACCCACTGTGACCCCCCACCTCGCTACACAATCGGCGCAACGAAGGGGGGCTCTGCCCCCCTCTAATCCCTTGGTTAACTACATGGGCTGGTCGTGGAAAGAATATAACACAACCCAACAAAGGTGTTAGGGCTAAGTCCCTGGCCCTCAGTCACCATACACCCATGAGACGGTAGATGATGGAGAGCTGAAGGCTCAGGCTTAGCCCCGACCCAAGGTTCTAGCAAAAATACCATGTAACTCACAACGTGGAGTAAAGAATTTAAGGCCGAGTGCACAGGATAAGGTGCCAACGGCAGGTTGTATGGACCGATGGAACAACGAAAATAATTTTTGGGGGCTATGTCGATGGGGCTAGGTAGTTAGCCCCAACCCCCAAGTGCATGGCCCCATGTGGGCCTATTTTTCCACCTGAAGGGGTCAGAGGGAATTTAATGTAAGCAGCAAATTTCACCCGTAACGAAGTGGTTCTCACAAGTGCAAGGAAAATTTTTTCTTGGTAGCTCCTAAAAAAATGGAATTCATAGAACAATTTGCAGATGAGTCCAGTTTATAGAGAAATTAGTAGGAAAAAATTTCTAGAGCATAACTTCTTCAGGTTTTGGCCAAATTGAGCCCAAAAAGAGCCCAACTAAGGGTTTTTAACTATTTTAGAGCCATTATAGACAACATTTTTACATTCTTAGCACTGCAAATCCATGTAAACACAAATTTGAGGAAATAATGAAAGAGGCCCAACATTGGAAGCTGGACCAAGAGATGTAGCCTAGGAGGGGTGAACTCCTTTATCATTTTCTTGTCTTGTGTCACATGGTATATTTGTGACTGTTTTTATGTTGTTTACTTTGTTTTAAAACCATAATTTTATGTTCTTTTGCAAAGTGATCCATTACCTACAAGACATAAAAGTTTACTGGCATATTTTCTATCACCTTCAAGTTTTCATTTTAGTTCACAAAGTCCTTTATATTTTGTCACGTTGTCTTTCGAGCCCAAATAGGATACCCTTTAGGAAAAGTCTCATTAAACAAAACACAAGAGACAAAAACCAACAAGGGAACAAAACTAGGAGGACAAAAACAAAAGGAGGCTAACCAAAAAGATGATGCAAGAAAAAAGTTAGAAAATACAAGAGAAACTATAGACAATAGGTGCAAGATGAATGTGCAAAGGAAACTAACATGCAACTAAACCTACTCCCAACCCTAGAAGGTGAGGGTCAAATATAATGAAATTTCCAACGAAGCTTCTATAGGTGTTCTCGACTTGCAATAAAAAAGACACAATTGATAAAAACTGATATAAAATTTTGTGCAACAGAAAAGATAAGAGCTTGAATAATTTTCAAAACAAATTGAAGATATTTCCTATCAGCAAAAAGATATGTCATAGCCACTACCTCTAGCTAGATAGTGTTCTTAACTTTTTTCATGAAAACCATAATTATAGAAACCTCAGAATCTTCTTGCAAATGTATCTTCATCTACACTGCACTTCCTAACAAGCACGAGGTAAGATCAAAACTTGTTATTTGTGATGGAGCTTTCAAACTATGATTGCTCCAACCATTCAATGATTGGATCGTAAAAGTTGAAACTGTCCCCTTAAAAACCTTCAAGAAGTGAATTTTTAATTAAAGGCACAGTATCAAGATGAGAATATTGTGATGGGAAATGAATCTAATCATATTTAGAGTGATTTTCAAAATAGTGACTACCTAACATAACCGTAGTGAAGGTTGAAGTGCCTAAAATGCTTGAAAACTAACCAAATAACAAGATGTTAAACCGTAAGGATCAAATAATGTAGGACAACTATCAGCGGAATGGTTGATGGAAAAATGGTAAATTGAAAGACATCCATCATGATTATATGGGTTGATTAAAACATCATATTGAATCCAATTAGTAGTTAACAAAAATAAATCAATTTTAACAACTCTGCAAATGCTCTAAACAATAGAACCAACTACCTCGGGTGTCGAATCAAACCATTGTCTTGTAACTGGTCACAAATTGTACAAGCATCGTAATCATAAAAATAATTTAAAAGGAATACCAACACAACAAACATATGATACCAATCAGGACATACTGAAGAAAGAAGAATTTGATATGTGCAACAACTCACACATTCATTAGCATTAAAGAGGATTTCAGGTGTGATGAAGAAATAGATTAACCGTATAACATTCACAAGAAAAACTAGGAGTTAATACTCTGAAATGAATTTTATAGACATGATTTGTTTAGCCAAAGATGATTTCTGAAACTATTATCTTCATAGTTCCATGATTCTATGAGAGATACAAATTCTAAACCTGATATTGATGCAATAGATTTGGATGAAGATGAATCATATGAAGAGGATTCATGAATATGCTCAAAAGTAAAAATTTGAAATCTTGCAAGACTACATCCACAATACCAAACATATTTCAAGAATGAATTTACATACAGTGAAACCATGCAAAGAGAAAGATTTCATCAGAGAAACCAAATCTGACTTAGTTCAATGACCTTCCTAAAGTCGTGGTATCCTGACACAACCATCAATGGAAGTTGAAGTGCCTCGACTCCCTGATAAGTCTCCGTGTTATAAAACTATATATTATAGAGAAATGGAACACATAACATATTGCAGAAACATAAACAAAGAAAAAACATAAAATAAGAGAAACAAAGATATACATGGTTCACTTAATTTGGGCTACGTCTACAGAGAAACAACCAATCCTTCCTTTTATATTATCTAGAAAAATGAATATATACAACCTACTTTGAATCCGTTGTAATTTCCTCTTCACTCTCACCCAGTCCCCTCTTCCTTTCTCACTCAAAATAATGATACACATCCACAATACAATTCTCTCATATAAGCCGAGGGTTTCCTTCTAGGGAAAAAGGTGCTAAATTAACATAGCCTCTATCGTCAGATAATCTACCTAATGAACAACCTATATTGACTACAAATTTATAATATTTTTCAAGGAATTTTTCATCTATTTTTAGCTTTGGGTGCACTAGCCCCGATCCCCTGTGAAGGGCCGACTAGCCCTTAGACCCACTAGTTCGGGGGTATGGTCGCCCTCGAACCCCTGTGGGGGGGTGGGGGGGGTGAAGTGCACCTCATACCCCCACGAGTGGAGGGGTGTACAATCATCTTGGGGTATACACCTGGCTAAAATAATACCTCTGAATTAGGAAGATAATCATGATCCACACCTAACACTCTAAACTTTCAAGGATGGTAAAATCGCATATTTTAAGATTGAACCAAATCATGAATGATGTGAGGATAACTACTGCCATTAATTTCAACAAGACCACTATTAATCGAATGGCAGCTATCTTTGTGACTTATTTGATTGGATTTTACAACTTCAACAACCATATTACTCAAGTTGAAAAATTCTTCTGATCTCAAATTTGAACTTTGATTGTATCAGGGAAATTTCCTAAGCAAGTTGATTTGAAGAATTTTCTTTATCCAAAAAAGAGATGATGAGGGATGGAAAGGATACTCGATGTTTTTATTTTTTTCTCTTTCATCATGGATATCCTCACCACCTTGTGCTAATTGAGAAGATATCTCATTGAATGGAGAACTTGAAGAGCATGGAGTATCTTCATCGCATGTAGATGCATAAAAAATGGGAGATCACAAGGGATAGTGTGATGAAGAGGAAGTTTTTATAATAAAAAATTATTTAGCTGGCTCAGATTTGAGATCTAATTATGTCAAATCAACATCTTCTAGAGGAATTGAAAGATTAGTTTTTATGCTCGGGCATACATAATCCCATACAATAATGGATTCAGAGTCATTAGGATGATGGATGTCCAAGACTTTAGATTGATTAGGAAAATCAATTCTATATGATTAATCATTGAGATTCTTATATTCAATATCAGCCAAGAGTGAAGCAACACCATCTTCACACAGAGTACTTTGGAAAAGAGAAGAAAGAGAAGAAAGAACCCTCATATTCTTGCTCCTCTACCTATGAAATGTTATTACCTTGCACATGTTCATTGCTTATATTTGGAAGAGAGTGATTGGGAATATTGAGGGGCAAGGGGTCATGAGAAAGAGGTTGTAGATGATGATAAGTATCCAAGTTAGATTCAAGATTTAAATTATGGGCAGTAATATCATATTACGAAATGGAGAAATTACTCTTCATAGCACGATTCGTGAACCATTCTAGGACTTCCTCCATGGGATCAAAATCATGAAATATGGAAGGGGAATGAGAATATGGATTAGGAATTTGATGTGCATATTTCCTAACTTCATTATCATTGCAAGGATGCACCCTCATCAGAACTGGAAAAGGAGGAGGAAAAGGAACAAAATGAGTAGTAGGCTCCTCCTCTGAAATTCAAAGTGTCTCATGATTTACAAGAGTTGGGGAAGTAAAAACATCAAGTAGATCAGATTCACTATGCAAACGGATATGAACCAAATGCTTAATTTTTTTTTAAAGAAATCCCAATCCTTGTCTTCTCTTGAAAGTTCATAACAAAGGTGAAGGAATCGATTAGAAAAATCATCAATTGATTCATTAGGCTTCATTCTTAGTTGATTGATTCTTTTAAGAACATCCTAGTTATCATACCTATCAAATGCCGTATGAAAATCCTTGGCAAGTTGGTCGAATGAGTGAATAGAAGTGGTAGGTAATGTATGACACCATCTGTTAATATGACCTTCAAATGTGAGGGTGAGAAATATATCCATGAAATCTTTGCAATGTATTGCATTAGAAAGGAAAAAATGGACAACTTGAAACAAATGTTCATGAAGAGTTAATTCACCCTCGCCATCAAACTTAAATTGGGACAGGTTATGAGTAACTTCCACAGGGATGGTAAGATTAATATATTTAGAAGAACATATCGATATTATGATTTGGATAAGAGCCATTTTGGATAATAGATTCAAAGAATATTTAATGGGCACAACCTACCATTTGGCCCTACTTCTAGCATCATTTGTTGATAGTGTTGGAAATTCGTCAACCAAGGGGGTATCCCTGGTGTGAAGTCCCAATTAGACCTCACATCATTTGGAATAGGAGCCTCATTTGAAGTATCAGCACGGTTTCCATATATTATTATAGATTTGGATTGGCTTTAGTTGTCAACAAGAGAGATAAACATGTATGTTCCTTTTTGAAAAGCAACTAAATGTTCGTGGTAAATATTCGGTTGTAGGTGTATCAAGGTTCTTCTACTACAGAGGGAGGAAAGGTGAGTGTTTAAGAGAGAGGTAATAGTACCACATTATTATGGGCACAAATAAGAAAAACAGAAGCACCTAACATCAAGAATAATAGTCCACATAGATGTGACGATTGTTACAATCATTACAAAAAATTTTCAATAAGATAAGCACTAAAATAACCAAAATAATTCAACCACATTAGTACATGAGAAATAAAACATGAATCATAAAAATTCACAGAAAAATCTTACAAATATTCACAATCCATGCATGAAAACATCAGGCTTCATGTATTAAGTAAAAGTCCCAAGATACCTGAATACAACAAACATCAATAGCTTTAATAGTGCAACATTGGAGCCATGAATTGCTCCCCAAAAGTACTAACTTTGTCACTCTGATGTCTTAATGGAGAAGACAAGGTGAAAAGTATTTTTCTTGTACAATGAGGGTGTATATATAACAAATTGGGGGATCCTTCACCTCCCTTCTCACTCTTGGACTACCCTCATGATTGTTCGACTTATCTATCACGTTTTGAATTCCTACATGATTTTTCAAATTACATGAATGACTCTTGGAATTCCACTTTACATTATATTTCTCCATTATAAAATTTACATAATTAACAAAATGAAGTGGTACATGATGACTCATACATGACATCACATGATGTTGATGACATAGACCGCATGATGACATGGGAATGTGAAGCCACTCTTTGTTGTTTCTTCTTTTGATAAGATATGTATCTAATAATTCATATTTGTAACAAATATGTTGTTTTGCTTAACCCTCCAAAGGGTTCAGAACCAGTATGGAGTCTTCATGTGGTCTTAGTGTTCCATCTTTTTTTATAATCCAATGTTCCTTCATATTCTTTCCTGATGATCATCCTATCTCCTCATCTCCTTAGCTATCTTCTAGTATGGTATCCTTCTCCATCTCTTTCATCATCATCCTATCATGAAATAATATAGTACCTACAATTTCAATCCACTCATGAGAAGAGGACATTAGTCTGATAAACCCCTAGCTTAAGATGCTTCATGAAATCACTTGTTAGGGATGGAATTGGTGATTGGTTGAGTGGATGACCCAGGGGTTGTGTAGTTCCAGAGACTAAGGTTTGAGATTGAAGCTTGAGACAATTCAATATGACTAGGGTAAATGGATTGCACAATTCAGGGACACAAGGACTCAGGCTAGAGGCTTGAGCCTTGAGACTATGCAATGCATATTTCTAGAGGCATGGGTAGAGGGACTGTGTAGTTGATGGACTCAAGGTCTCAGCTAGAGTCTTGGGGCTTGAGACTGGACAATGCATAGTTCTAATGGCTTGGGATGAGTGGCTACGCAATTGAGGAAGCTAAGAGTTCAACCTTGAGGCTTGAATTTTCCTAATGCGCAGTTCATAAAGGAGAACAAGATGGGAGATTGCATAGTTGATGGGTTCAAGGCCTCAAATTTCACATTTGAGGCTTAATGTTTCCCAATGTGAAATTCTAGAGGGAGATAGGTAAATGGATTTTATAATTGTGCAGTTCAAGAGCTCAAGGCTAAGGCTTGATGTTTGAGACTGTGCAATGCATAGAGAAGGTTTCCTAGAGGTAATGATTGCGTAGTTCTAGAGCTTAGGGACTGGGTTCAGCAATGATATTACATAGTACATAGTTCTGGGAGGCAGAAATGCACATTTCATAGTGCCAAGAGAAAAGGGTTTTGCTTGAGGACTGAGATTTCATAGTGGGTGGTCCAAGATGGTTGAATGAGGCTCAAAGGCCTCATAGGGGAGTTTTCCGTATTTTGAATGTGTGGGATTAATGAGATGAAATTGAACAAGAAATATGCTTGGGCATGTCCACACACTTATATCAATTGAAAACACAACACATGACACATAGAACACATGATCAACATACTTTCCTCAGTGCAGAAACATTGCAAGAACTCGCTCCAACTACGACACTAAAGATACAATTTACTGCGACAATGACGACACTTGTTCAAGAATGGTTAAAACTTTGGAAATGAGTATGATACATGTTTACATGATGATAATAACTCATTAACACAAATATTACCCCTTAAAATATACTAGAACTAGCTTTTATACAATGTGTGACACTTAACATGCTAAAGGAGGACATTTGCTATATGAGCAGGAAAAGTGAAAATGACACTTGCAATATGAAAATGGAAGTGAACGCGACACATGTTAGATAGAAGATAACATGAAATCAATACTAATTAAAGAGAAATAAAGAAAAAGTGACAGTTGAAAACGTGAAAACAACACTTGCAAAAGTGAAGGTGTGAAAAGGATACAATTTGAAAAACTCACCAAAATAGAAGTACAAATGCAGTCATAAGTGAAGGACTATCAATGACAGTGCGCACTGACTCTCGATGTGGGTTGAAAATTGCACAGACACTGTTTTTATGGATTGTGCTATTATCTTTCAAGCTTATGTAAAAGAATGCACTCATGAAATTGTTGCAAACTGAGCATGTGTGAGAAAGTGAATTCAACTGATCAAGAAGTGACCACAGAGCGACCAATTGTTCGCATTATGATACAGGTGTTGTCCTTGATGGAAACTCACATAGATAATAGTTCATAGTGCAATAGGTTAACAACAAAGGATTACAGATTAGACTCCATAGATTGAAGAAAGAGAGTTGTTTAAGAAGTATACGTCGGTTCACTTAGTCAAAATAGTTTATACACATTGGTCCACAGGACGAAAAGAGTGTATATGTTTACACACACTCTCTCAAGAGGAAAAATTCGTACATGTTGGAAAATCAAGGTATTTGGTTCGAGGTATTTGGTCCAAGGTATTGGTCCTAAGTGGTTTTGGTTTGAGGTATTAAGAAAGGCCTAAAACTATATAAGGAGGAGAAGATGATTAGGCTAGGTGTGCAAGTGAATGGGTTTCTGAGGAATACTTCTATATGAATTATATGCTATGTTGCAGGTACTATGATTATGAGATGATCTGAAATATTTTGTACACCTTGGATACAATGTTAGATCAAGATCATAAGAACTGAAATAACTTATCATTACATGATTCGATGTTGATTGGGCTAGATCTAATTACATACACATGCTTTATTCTATGAATGTTATGATCTGGGTGTGACTGAAGTCTGGAATTGCTGTGATGTTTTAAGTTAGTATTTGCATATCTGTACACTGGTCGCTTTGATAAAAGCATGTGTACACACTAGTTCGACACATCTAAGTAGCTTATACATTATGAAATATGATGTTGGAAGTTGCAATTGGTTCTAGTTGTTGATGTAGAGTTTTGGGTTCTCTGTGTTCTGGTGACAGTGTTCTCAATGTTCAGATTGGTTGATTATGATTTTCTTCAGTAATGATGGGTTTTCAATGATTGGCTGTATTGCAGTGGTGATTTATTTTGAGCTTCAATTTTGCTGATGGGTCCATTATGAAAATTGGATGAAATGTGGCCTTTAGATTGTGGTGTTGTGTTCTAGGAGTATACAGTCTGAAAATTTATGAAACGTGGTCCCTCGAGGAAGAGAGAAGGTCGTAGCCTTCTGTAGGTTGACACCTACATACTGGTAAACGTATTGGCTAGTACAAGAGCTAGGGGGTTGGAGCCTTTTAGTGTGTCTATGTGTCCCTATTTGTTTTGGCAGCTATATTTTTATTGTTATGGAGGGTTCTATAAAAGAAAACACATGGCATTTGGGAAGCCTTACTGGTACACAAGCTCTCGTTATCTGATTTAGATGTCCATTGTATATGTATGAGGTTTTTGGTAATTAGTTGGGATGGTGAAAGGGAAATGAGGGGGTAAACCTTGAACAGGGTCGACGAGGCTTAAGAAGTAATCCATTGTGATTTCCCTTGCTAGTACGATCTTATGTGTTTTAATCAAATCTAATTGTTAAGCCATTTTTGGTGCTTGTTCCTTCTATTTGTATATTTGTTGTAACACCTTGTATATGGTGGGTATGGATACTTTGTGATTTTGGTGCATATCCAATCCTTTCTTTCATTTCATTGGTAGAATAATTGTTTGAGTGTGGATTAATCATGGGTAAAAGCATCTAGATGGAATGTGGTTAAGTAGGAAAAGCCTCAATTCTTAGAGTAATTACAATGAGTAGAGTGTACTTGGACATAGTCCCTTTTCTAATTTGGACGCAAAATTTAGTAAGGTAAATAAATTCAATGCATCAAGGAGGATTTAGAGGAATGAATCAGACTATACACTGGCCTGAATGAGTCATCAGAGGAGTATGTAGGAGAAAAGTTTGACTAGGGAGTGAATAAATTGAGGGCACAACATTGACATATTACACAAAGGTGAATTGGAGTGGGAAGTACTTCTTGTTAAATTAAGGAGAGGAGATCAAAGTAGTGGAATATTTGGAGAGTTTAGGGTTCGCCATTTCAAAGGGTGGAACCATAATGACAGGAGTCCGCAAGATGTTAGATTTGAGTCAAAAGACAAGGACCGTTAGATTTGGACGAGATTTGAATAAGTGAGGACCAAACCTTAGTCAGGCCTTAGGGCTATTGGACATTTAACATTTGGGTGAGAACCAAATGACCAAAATGTAAAATAGTGAGACTACCTTGAATTATATAACCATTATCTATATATGTGTGTGTGTGTGTAAATGAAATATATTACTTAATATGGACATCAAATTATTTTATTTATTCACCACATTGTCTATATTAAAATGTTTTCCTGTAAGTGATATCTTTTAAATAAACATCTATATTACTTAAGTTTGCATAGTAAAAAAAAATATTTATAACCCATATTAAATAGTGTTTTTTTGTTAATAGTAGTTTTTGAATATCGTATATGAAATCTATATTAAAATTTAATGAATTGCACATCTCTTTATTAGAGGAAGTAACTAAATTATTTTACTTTCAATTATTTCTTTCTTTTTGAACATTGAAATATATATATATATATGAGAAATATATTTGTTCATCTAGATAGTCAAATAATTTATTTAAATCTTTTCTTCAAATATTATAAAGCAAATATACATATGTTTTTTTACTTTTAATTACTTTATATTTTTTAAAATTGATATAAAAGTATGTTATCAATCTCTTCCAAACTAATATTATAGCAAACAATTTTAAGTTTGATTAAAAATAATTTATCTTTGAATTTTACAATATCCAAAATTTAACCTTAGAAATAAGAATATATGTGTGTTTCATGCACTTAAAAAGATATTTTCTTTAATAACTGATTGTTCAAATCAATTGAACATCTTATTGCCGGTTTAATGATACGTGTAAATGATAGTGGATACATTATCAGGATCCATATTTATGAGTTCGTTACATATTAGCTCACGCATGCTTCACGGAGTAGAAGCAGGCGACATGTGCGCTAAATCACTCTGCGGCCGGTGTGCTACCTCACTCACATCCTATATGCGATAGTTGTTGGACGAATTCATTCTTATACTCAATTCGAACTCTAATTTGGAATGTTTGGAATGTTTGTGAAATAGGTTCTTAGGAATTATCACAATGTCTATGAGGCTGGAATGCTTTGATCAAGATGTCTCTGCGGCCAGTGTGCTACCTCACTCGCATCCTATATGCGATAGTTATTGGATGAATTCATTCTTATACTTGATTCGAACTCTAATTTGGAATGTTTGTGAAATAGCTTCTTAGGAATTATCGCAATGTTTATGAGGCTGAAATGCTTTGATCAAGATGTTAAAATTAAGTTGGAGATGGAGGTTCCATGGCCGGTCTTTGATTTTCCTTCTGTATGGAGCAGATAAATATTTGCAGAGAAAATCTACAACCATTGTGAATCAGTCTCGAAATTTATATTCGTAGTGTTTAGGTAATCAGGAACTCTCATATTTAACATGTTCTGCATCCAATTGGCTAAGCAACATAGTTATATTTATTGTATTTTATGTAAGAGTAACGACCCAAAACTAAGTTTCTTTGTTCATGTCAGCCTCGACTGTTATTGATAAGATTCAACCAGAGCTATTAATCAACCTATCGACTCTTAAATTCATGAAAGGTCATGGAAAACCCAATTCGCCGTCAATGTCGATGATATTTAGAGGAAATGTGAATGTCAAAAAAAGGAAAAGGTATTTTAATTATTTTAAAGTAATGGAATTCCCCTATATGGTTTCTCGATAACTAGGAACAGGTGCTTCAATGATGAGGTTCAATGTGAATCGTTAGTATAGAAGAAGGTTGACAATTAATTATCACTACAGATTCATGTAGCCACGCTGCCATGTATTGCTTGCACGATAAAGATTCGCGTATGTAGCTTCCATCGAAGAAAATTGTTTCAACATATTTAACAACGTATCATTACCACAAAACTTTGTAGTGGTTTGCATCTCTACGACTAATTCTGATTGATGTTTCCATATTTTAACTCTTACTACCTGGTTGTCTCAAATCCTCATGTGTTACTGTTCATTTCAATTTTCACCAAATGTTACATAGGTGTATGTACGCACCATCCACATAGTAGCTGGTTTTTCTATTTTCTTAATGATTAATGAGGGAAGTATTACAGTTGAACATTGAACAAAAATCTTAAGAACTTCATTCCAAACGCTACAATTTATACGTGAAGGGAGTCAAAGATTCTACATTGAATATGTTGATTTTCAAGTACTTCAGCTTACTATTAAATATGGTTTTATTACTGTCGAGTAGGGAACAATTATTGTTTTTAGTCGCCTATACTTCACTGACATGTGAACAAGTGTGATTATTGTGAAACCTCTCTTGAATATTGACATATATGTTAATTTTCCTTCTCGTCTAAGTCTCGCCTAGGCCTACAACATATTTTGGACTTTCTACAACACAACTTACTTCTACAAATTTCAAATTTATCTTTTCTAAGAGGCTTGGTGAATATTTCAACCACATTTTCATTTGTATTACAATATGTTTAACTTAATTTCTTTTGATTTCACTCTTCCTCCTACCAAATGATGATGTTGTATTTCTATATGCTTTGAACTTGCATGATATGCAAGATTGCTTTCCAATTTTATAGTGCTTTGATTGTCACATCTGATTACTGTAGGTGCTTGTTGTCTTTTTCCAACATCTTCAAGTATTATTCTAAACCATATTCCTTTGCAGGGAAGTAATTCTTAATGCTTTATACTTAGTTTCAGTGGATGACAAGGAAACAATTGGTTGTTTCTTACTGCTCCATGATATTTCTTCTAAACATATAATGAACACATATTCATTAGTAGATTTATGCTTATCTTGAATTCCAGTGCATTCCAAATTAGAATAACCTACCAACTCAACATCATATTGATTAGTATATATGATACCAAAATTAAGTGTTCCTTTCAGATATCGAAGGACTTTCTTTGGTGATTTTCAGTGGCTTTCACAAGGCGTAGCCATGAATTGACTAAGTACGCTGACAAAATATTTTATTATGGCCTAGTAGTGGTGAGATAGTTCATACTTCCCACCAGTTGATGATACAAGGTTACATTCACCAGGTTACATTCACCTCTTTCGTTCCATCATCACTGTACAATTTTACATTCTATTCTAAAGGAGTAGACACTGCCTTGAATTCAATCGTATTGAACCTTTTAAAGATTTTCCTTATATATTTTCTTTGTGTCATCAGTGCCTTCGCAGATTCCCTCCAAACTTCAAGACCTAAACATTAATGCAATTCACCAAGGTCCTTCACCTCAAATACCTGTGACAATTGATTTTTAATTTCTTCAATCAACATCGATGCATTTCCTATTATGATAAGATCATCAACATATAAATATATCAAATAAACATTCCCATATCAATACTTCTTGATGTATAGATTTTTCTTCTCATAAAACCTTTCACTTAAAAGAAAGAATCAATTTTCACATACCGAGATCGTATTGCTTGTTTCAAACCATATAAATATTTCTTCAACCTACAGATGAGATGCTATTGTACATGTTTTGCAAAACCTTCAACTTGAACCAAATATAATTCTTATTCTAACTCATCATTCAAAAATGCATATTTGACATCTAACTGATGCATTTTCCAATTATGTTTTGTAACTAATGCAATCATGATTCTAATTGTGTTCAACTTAGCTACAGATGAAAAAAAATCTTCACGATCAATTCCCTTCTTTTGTGAATAACCTTTTGCAACTAATCTATCTTTATACTTATGAATACTTCCATCAACATTAAAATTGGATTTATACAACCATTTTCATCCTATGGGAACTTTATTTTTAGGCAATTCTATTAATTCCCATGTGTCATTCTTGATTTTAAAGTTATATTCTTCATTCATTTCTTATTTCCATTCTTTATATTCTTTAGCATCTTCATAGCTCAAAGATTCTACAACAATCATTACTAAGAGCCACTAATGCATAATCTATATACCTTATAGGTGCCCAAATTTGACTTGATGATCTTCTTGGAGTTTTATTGCTTTCATCTTTCTTTCTGCTTTCTGGAGTCTCTTCTCCTCTTCTTAGAGTGTCATGAATGTTTGATACCCCTTGCTCTTGAACCTATACCTGTTCTTATGCTCATTCCTATTCTTCTTCAACACTTATATCGATTTTGACATGTATCATGCCATACATCAATAGTATTCATTTTATTGCTTTCATATGTTTTCTCATGAAACACCACATCCCTACTTGCAAGAAATCTATGAGAACTAGGATCAAACAACTTGTATTGTTTTTAATCATCATAATAGCCAATAAATATGCACTTAATTGACTTTGCGTCAAGTTTTCTTCTTTCATCTTTTTGAATATGAGCAAATGCCTTGCATCAAAAAACTCTTTCATGTTTTAAGCTCTAAAATTTTGGTTGGACTCCTATTTTTCAAACAAACAAAAGTATTAACAGTTTTAGCCCAAAAACCATTAGGAATATTTTTACCTTGAAGCATACTACGTGCACATTATACTAGTTTTTTTTCTCCTCTCAACAACTCCATTTTGATGAGGTGTCTGTGGCAATATAAATTGTTATAGAATCCCATTTCATTTACAATTTTGATTAAATTCTCCTGATTTATATTCTCCCCGCCTAATCAGATATGAGAATTTTAATGCACTTTCTAGTTTGTCTTTCCACCATACTTTTGAACTCTTTAAAGTACTAAAAAACATCATTCTTTTTTCTTGTGAAATAGACCCATGTATATGTAGATCCATCATAAAAAAAAAAATACCATGCTCCACCAACAAATCTAGTTTTCATAAGTCCACGTACATCAAGATGAATTAATTCAAGTATGTCCCTCTCTCTGTTTTCTTTATGCACAGGAAATTCCTCTATATGTTTCTTGCGAAGGACACATGCTTCATATTCAACTTGATCATTCTTCATAACAGGAAGACCTTCAACCATTGTGTTCTTTTGAGGTAACATTAAATCATTGTGATTTAGATTCCCATATCGTTGATGCCATAACCGTACTGTTGACATTATTGTAGATGCCAACGCTTGATGGCTTGTCCTTATCATATCCAACTTATACAACCATCTAACTATGGTACTTGTGGCAATAAACTTGTAGTGATATTGAATGTCTTTCACAACACACTTTGATTTAACAAATTCCCACGTTCAAATCTTTGTCAAAAATATTAGAGACAAAAATTAAAAAAATTTCTGATGCCAATAACATACATCATATTATGGATTTGTTTCTCTTGTCCATTAGGAAATTCAGACCTATTACTCCATTACCTTGAACTTTAAGTGATTTGTTATCTCCTAGATAAACATATGTTCCATCAATGTTCTCATAATATTCATCAAAGCAATCCCTATGACAAGCCATATGAAATGATGCACCAAAATCAATGAACCAAGCATTCGCATCATTAGTTTGCGCAGACAATGCAACATCAGAAACAAATAATCTGAGATTTTTAAATCCATCGCTAATTAAGGTGTCTTTTTCCACAAAATTACCATTATGCCTTATGTTTCTTTGTATAGAATCATTATATTTTCTTTTATATCAATCTTTAGAGTGATGACTAGGTTTGCCACAATAATAACAATCATTACCTCTTACCATGAGTTGGAAATGTAGATTGTGCCATACCTTTCTATTTTACTTGAAACTTGCCTCATTTGTTCTTTTCCCATGACTTGCCTCTATATGGTTGTTTACCCTTGGCTACTAATGCAAAATCTGAATTACTAGAGCCCAAATTAAATATCTTCATCCTCTCCTCTTCTTGTAGAAGAATTATTGTCAATTCATCAAATGTAGGGGGACTTCTCTCTAGCTGAGAGACTTGAAATAAAATTTGATAATATTACACTAAGGCATTTAATGTGATGGTGACTAAGTCACTAATAGACACCTTTTCAACAATATCTCCTAACTTATCACTTAAATAATTGACATTAGACATGAAATTGCTTATATTTTCATTTTCTTCCATTTTTAGAGATAAAAGATTAGTCTTAAAAAGCAAGATCTGGTTTGTATTTGTTGTTTCAAATACAAACCCTTTATCACGCCCATATTTCTTTGGATGTCTTGCAATATTTGATGGGAGGAATAATGTTGTCCTTTACAGACATGTACAACACCACCTTTGCTTTCTTCTCCGGTTTTTCCCAATCTGGAACAAAGTTACAACAATGAGTTTGGGCTCATCCCCACTCACAATTTACCAGAAATTATAACCCTCTAAAATGGCTAGCAACTTGAATTTTCAATTTAGGTAATTCCCTCATCAAGTTTGATGGATTTATTCAAATAAATAGCATCCAAATGATTTGACATGATGACAAAAACTCTTTTTCCAATCAACCAAATCACCCAAATCCACACGATCTAAAATCAAATACACTCAAATTCAGATCCAAAATTATCTCACTAAACAAAATATTTAAATATAATCACCATAAAAAAAACCTCATTTATAAAATTTCCTTCTCCTAAAATTTACACCACAATCACCATAAATAAAGCCTCCTCAGGATAAACACCACAATCACCATAAATAAAGCCTCCTCGGGATAAACCTCACTTCACAAAAACTCTTTTTTTTCTTTTCATAATCCTCTCACCACTTACAAAGAAAAGAGCATTTTTTTTTTAAAGCTTCTCTCTTTTAATTCACACTCAATTTACTTTTTTCATAAAAATAATAAACTTAAATAATTCATATTCTATTAAACGATGGGAAGTTGCCAACAATACCTTCTTTGCTCCAATGTCGTTATGGCAGCTTAACAGTCATAGAAGACTTTAGAATACTCCATTAAAAAATGATGGAACGCTGCAAGCAATACCTTCAAGTGGATGCATGCACACGATTTCAGCTGCTGCAAGTAGTACTAGATGTAGGCACACGATGTCAACTGATGAATAGAAAAAAATGATAGTAGCTACTTGATTTGAAACACGACAAATACTCGAAACAACACCCAACGATTATCCACACGCAGATCCACTTACAACAACTTCACACAAGAATATACGTTGCTTTCACACAACAACATCTACGACAGATCACACAATCTTTGCACGCTGATTCACCAAACCTCCCACGCAGCTCACACTTCACAAAGGATTCACAAGGCTATGATACCATAGTAGAAAACTGAAAACAAATGCTCGAGAACTTCATTCCAAACGGTACAATTTATACATGAAAAGAGTCGAAAATTCTACAGTAAACCTGCAGACTGTCAACTACTCCTACTCCTACCGATTGTTAATTATTAATTATGATTTTTTTACTGCCAATTAGGGAGCAATCCTTGTCTTTAATAGCCTGTACTTCACTGAAATGTGAACAGGCGTGATTATTCTGGCATGCAGGTGGTCTCTCATCAACCGTGATTGTGGTGACTTTATCAACTTACCTTTAGTTAGTTTCAATATTCTAGAGATCAAAGCTTTGAATTTAACTTTTTAGTTTATTAAAGTCAATTTTTCTTAATAAAATTTTAAATTATTTTGTAATTTATTTGATATTAAGGTTATTGGAGGACTCTAGAACCATGGTTGAAGTAGATTCTGAAATTTTGTAACGTTAACTTATTTGCAATAATTTATTAATTTTTATCATATTAGTTTGTCTCAATAGTTTATTTAAATATTTGTTTTATTACGTAAAGTATGGAGATACCAAAACCAAAATTTTGATATATTTTATAGTTTTTAATAAAAATTGAATTTTACTGATTTATTTAAATATTTCCATATTTACAACATTTTTTCAAAAATAAAGTATATGGTAAGAAATTAATTAATTACTTTCAGTAATGTGTTTAAAAGCTAAATTATGATAGAATATTATTGTTAACATTATTTTAAAATGTTAATGTTTTTAGAAAAAAAAATTATATTTAGGTTTTTATATTAATGTTGTGGAAATTTTATGAGTGGGTAATAATTATGGTTTTTATAAATTTTGTTATTATTCTTTAAAATAGATTAGAACACTTTTTCAAAAATAAAGTATATTGTAAGTAATTAATTAATTACTTTTAGTAATGTGTTTAAAAGCTAAATTATGATAGCTCTTTCAATGTAGATTTGATGGAGAGTGCATGGAGGAACAACGCCCTAGGGTTTCTGCAGAACCTACAATGACAGATTCTCACAGACCTTTGTAGTCCTGTCTACCACGCCAGTAATACGTCTTTCCATTCATGACAGAAAGGTCATGCGTATCATGAATCCCCCCAGGGGGAGGACGCAGAGCCTCCCCCCAATGAAAATGAAACTCGACAGAAGAATGAGGAAGGGGCCAGACTAGAGGAACAAAATGGAGACAGCACGGATATGAATCCACAACAAGCCAAAACAGCTGACAAAGATCATCCCAAAGTCACCTCGACCACCTGCAAGCCAGTGGCTGCGGAATGTCTGAAGATAGAACTCCCAAGCCACCGAATCAATGCTCAGATACAGTACATGAGAGACCATGCTCTGATAGGAAAGTTTATAGGATTATGGCCAACAGAGAAAGCTCTGCATGGCTGGATAGCTGCCAAATGGAAGCCGAAAGGACATATCACCCTACAGCTAGGACCCAAAGGGTTCTTCACGGCCATCTTCAACTGCTTAGAGGACCGAAACAGGGTCCTAGATGGAGGGCCGTATTTCTTCAACGCAGTTGGCCTGTATCTAAGGGACTGGATCGAGCGCTTCAACCCAGATAAAGAAGACCTTAGCTGGGCCCCAGTCTGGATTCATCTCTACTCTCTCCCACTGGAATATTGGGATGAAGCTTCTCTACAAGACATTGGTAATGGTCTTGCATAATTTATCAAAGTTGCAGAGGAAACAAAGCTCCAAAGATACACCTCCTACGCTCGAATTTGTGTCTATATGCACCTCAGCAAGGCACTTCCAGATGCGGTAAGTCTCTACCATGATGATGTTGAATGGGTTCAGTTAATAGACTATGAACATGTCCCGTTTAGATGTAGAAGATGCCATGCCTTGGGCCACTTATTTAGGGATTTTCCTTTAAATCAGAAACCCTCAAATCCATCAGCACTTGATAAGCCTGATTCATAAGGCTTCACTAAAGTCACCAATCATAGGAAAAACCACAAGAAACCGGCTTCAAATCCTAAAATGCCTCAAGCCAGCTCCTCCAAGCCCTCTACGAGCAATAGCTTTGAAGCATTAGCCCAACAAGTTGACCAAAACTTTGAAAACCTCGATCCCTTAGAGAGGGAAACCGAGAAGGAAAAACAAGCTGCCCATGTAGACTCCAAGAAAACCCAAAAATATCCCCTGCCCACAGATCTATCCCCCTCTGCCCTGCACAAGATCTCTGCCTGGAATACTCAAGGAATGGAGGTAGATAACATGCAGCCTGATTCTATAATAGCAACAGAAACAACTGAAGGATTAAATGAATCTCAACACATGGAAGAGGAACCAGAAAGCATAGATATTGGGGATCTGGACATTCTTGGCCTTGAGCAGGCATGCAAAACAAAAAATTATGACAAAATCCCAGAGCGACAACTAGAGAATCTGGAAGTGATTCTCTCATGAGCACAAAGGCAGAAATCCCTAGGCATTCAGACCGGAGGCCTTTGGGATGGGAAGCATATCACCAAAGATAACAAAAAGTGTGGAAGAAAAACGGATCTCCAACGAACAATCCGCATTGGGGAAATGCTGGTGGAATCAGGTAGATACTCCAAGCTTACAAAGTACTACAACTCCCTCCCCAACATTCCTCAATGAAGCTAATATCATGGAATATCAGAGGGCTCAATAGCCCTGGGAAAGGTAGACTGATTAAAAATATGATACAACAAGAGAAGCCACAAATCCTATTCTTGCAAGAAACCAAATGCAATTCAACCTCTCTGGAACGAACTGCAGCAAAAGCATGGCCAGGATATCTCACAGCAGCAGTGGATGCCTCTGGTGCTTCGGGAGGCCTAGCAATCATTTGGGACGCTCGAACCATTATGCTCAATAACATCCACTCTAATAAGCATTTTATCCAAGCCACTTTTCACATTATAGGGACCAACATACATGGTCATTTAACCAATGTGCATTTTCCCCAGGAGGCTATGTACAAAATAGAAATTTTGAACAGACTTTCTGCAATCAATACTGAAAAAGAGCATCCACTATGGATAATAGGGGGTGACTTCAACATGATAACCAAGATAGAAGAAAAAAGGGGAGGCAGGAACAGACTGGACAAGGAAAGTTCTCATCTAAAAGAATTCATTCAAGACAACTGGCTCATCGACATGCCATTCAACAATGGACTCTATACCTAGAACAATAAAAGAGCAGGTTTGCATCAAATTGCTTCTCACCTGGACAGATTCTTACTCTTAGAAAACGCAATCCATCTCGGAGGAGACCTTTCAGCTTCAATTTTGCCGATCTCAAGATCAGATCACTTGCAAATCTCTCTCCAATGGTCTCGTCTTGGCAATACCACCCGAAGGCCATTTCGCTTTGAGGCTTTTTGGATGTCACATCTAGATTTAAACAACCTAATAAACTTAGAATGGAATAACTTTTCTCCTCCAAATGGCACAAAAATGTTCCAATTTCATTAGAAGCTTAAACACCTCAAAAGCAAGATTAAACAATGGAACCACTCTTCTTTTGGCAACATTTTCTAAGCGCAAAGTGCCCTTGATCAAGAAATGAAACAATTGCACCAGTGGATCATTACATAAGGCATATCAGATGACCTGTTAGAACATGAAAAGTATCTTGAGTCTCGGATTTCAAAGAGGGAAAATTAGGAGGAAACACTCTAGAGGCAAAAATCGAGAATAAGATGGCTTAAAGAAGGAGAAAAAAACACAAAATTTTTTCACTGGACTACGATCCAACGAAGAATGAATAACAACATCACTCATATTCAAAATGAGCAGGGGGTAAAGATGGAAACACATGAAGACATTGAGCGCGAACTTCTAAACTACTTCAAGCAGGCTCATCAAGAGCCACAGATTGACAGATCGCAAGCCATAGAAAAAATTACTAGGAATATTCCAAAAGTTATTACAGAGGAGCATAACCAACTCCTTCTCAGGCTGGTCGACTTACAAGAGGTGGAAACGGCAGTTCGTCAACTGAAAGAGGGGAAAGCGCTTGGTCCTGATGGTTTCACTTCAAATTTTTTCCACAATTTCTGGGAGCTGATAAAATTGGAAGTTTGGCAGGTAGTTGAGGAATCAAGAACATTGAGATGGATGCTTCCAGCCATGAATGCCACCTTCATTGCCCTTATTCCCAAGGAAGATCAACCCAACACCCCTGACAAATATCAGCCCATTGCCCTATGCAATGTAATCTACAAGATTGTCTCCAAAATCATCGCTTCCAGACTCAAATCGTTGCTCCCACTTCTCATCTCGCCTGAGCAATCTGGATATGTGGAAGGCAGGCAGATTACGGATGGCATCATCCTTACTCATGAAATCATCCACTCCCTGAAGACTACCAAAAAGTCAGGTATGCTCCTTAAAATAGATCTTTCAAAAGCATTTGATAGCTTAAGCTGGTTGTATATTCAAAAAACTCTAATTGCTTTTGGTTTCGCTCATCCTTGGGTAAGATGGGTCATGAGTCTCATTTCTTCCTCCTTCTTCTCTGTTTTGATCAATGGTATTCCATCCTCCCCTTTTCATCCCTCCCGAGGAATCAGACAGGGAGACCCCCTCTCCCCCTTCCTCTTTGTTATTATGGTAGAAGGTCTTGGCCGCAGCATTAAAAATGCCCAACAATCCCAACAACTAAGAGGATTGTCCTTTCAAAACACCCCTACTTTCACCCACCAGCAGTTTGTGGATGAAAACATGCTTTTTGGTCATCCTTCAGTCCAGGAAGCTCGTCAATTCAAGTCATTACTGACGAATTTTTCAGAATCCTCTGGTGCAAAAATAAATAAAGCCAAATCCCAAATTTTCTTCTTTCATACCCCTGTTATTACCCAAGCTTCCATAGGTCGCATTCTTGGATTCTCCATTGTTGTTCTCCCTTCCAAATATCTAGGTGCACCAATGATTGACTCGGCATTGAAGCACTCTTCTTGGAGGATTCTTTTAGAAAAGATGGAGGCTCACCTTGTCTCTTGGACTCATAGGACCCTCAATATGGCAAGTCGTCTTATCTTAATTAAAGCTGTCCTCCAATCATTACCGCTATACCTCTTCTTGATCCCAACAGCTCCCAAATGGGTTCTCAAAGAAATCAAACATATCCAACGATCTTTCCTGTGGGGAAATTCAGGTCAACTCCAAAAATGGGCTCTGGTCAAATGGACACAGTATGCCATCCAAAACATGCAGGTGGAACTGGACTGCGAGATCCATATCATAGTAATAAGGTCATGGGCACTCGCATCTAGTGGAAATGGCTCTCTGCGCCATTTACCCCCTGGGCAACCCTCTAGATGGTAAAATACGCCAGTAATCACCCTACAGAAGAACTAATATGACTCTCAGAAGTTATCCCAGGCTCTCTAATCTGGAATGCAGCCAAGAAACACAGAATGCTAATTCAGTAGCACAATTTTTGGGAGATTAAGGATGGCAATATAGCCAGGTTCTGGGAAGATTTTTGGTAGCAGCAACCCAAGTTGAAGGACCTAATCTTACCTCTTCATCTTCTAGAGCAAGATGTGTAGACTTATGACAAAGTCAAGCTCTTTTGGAACCCCTCTACAACATAGGGAAACAGGCAATGGCTTAATGCGGATCACATCAAAAGACATGGAATGGAACAAGCTCAACAGAATCTAGATACAGAAAAAATGAAGAGGAAAATACAACACTCAAATGAAAGGGATATTCTTAGATGGGGCTATGAAGAAAAAGGATCTTTTACTACTCGGGAGGCTTATAGCATCATTATCAAAGAACATATTGTAAAATATTCTCTCTGGAACAAAGTCTGGGACCTAACAATATGGCCAAAAGTCTCAACTTTTCTATGGCTTTTATGTCAAAAAAAAATCCTCACTTGGGACAATCTTAGGAAAAGGAACTATCACGGGCCCTCCCTATGTCTCAACTGCAAGCAAGAAGAGGAATCCACTAAACATCTTATGCATTCTTGTCAGTTAGCATGCAAGCTCTGGGAAAAAGTCAGCTTTCGATGCCAAAGGGAAGGACGGGTCCAAGGAGACATCATAGCCACTGTTCGCAATTGGGATCGGAATCCATTCAAAAGCAAGATTTTAAATTTCTTATGGAAGCTCATTCCGGGCTTTCTCATGTGGACGATATGGAAGGAGAGAAACTGGAGAATCTTCAAGGATCACTCCTTGCCCCTGGAAACTCTATGGAACATGTTCTATCAAAATATCAAGGAAACCTTACTTCTCCACACCTGGCATGAGGAGGACTTTCCTTCTCTCCCTCAGGAACAAAATATATGGGCAAACTGGAACCTTCAGTGGAATCAAGAATTGATAATCAAAGGAAAAACTCCAGTAATGAGCAAGACTACTGAAAAGTGGCTCCCTCCTCCCATTCATATGTTCCAATTAAACTTTGATGGAGCCTCGAAAGGAAATCCAGGCAAAGCAGGTTTTGGAGGAATTTTCAGAGATCATAAGGGAGCTCCACTGCTAACTTTCTTAGGTTCAAAAGGATGGGACACAAATAATTCGGCCGAACTTGAAGGACTATGGCAGGGACTCATTCTAGCTCAAAAAAATGGCTATTTCCCACTTATTATAGAAGGCGACTCTCAGATCCTCATAAATATGGTCAACAAAATTATGCAAGGAACACCTTCAAGCAAAGTGAGCAACAACTGGAGAATGGCGAATAGGCTTGAACTTATTGAAATCTGGCTCTCTTCTCACAGAGCAATCACTCTCAAGCACATACGTTGGGAAGGAAATAAAGTGGTTGATTTATTGGCTAACATAGGAGTGGAAAGTGGAATGGATCTACATACAAGTACACTCTCTATGTTTGCCTCAGAAGACCAATCAATGGAATACCAGAATCTTGTGAAGAATGAAATGAAACATGAAGGAGAAGCGCACCCAGATGCATGTGAATTTCCAAAACATTAATGCTGAGGAGATGGATTGACGGTGCTCGACCCAGCTAGCTGGTGGCCGGCGCACCATCCCAGGCTCAGTCTTGGCATCTGCAGACTCACCTCAGGCAAGAGTAGGCCAGCCTACAAAAAATCTTAAATGCTCGCTCTGACTGAGAAATGAAGGAAGATCAATTTAATATGGTGCCCATCAACCCATCTGCTTGCCCTCCGTCCTTCAACATTTTCCCACTCCAAGCAGGAATTCCCTACAAAAGAATTGTTACAGGAAAACGTTGCTGCCTACTCTGCTGTCTTGCCTTTGGCAATGGGTTTCATTTTTCCCATTTCAAGCACTGCCCTTTGAACCTTAACGAGGAGCCCTCTGCGTATTCTCTTTTTTCCTCCCAAGCCCCCAATTATCCTGAGCTTCTCATCCGCCACAGCACGATGGTTCGTCACTGCATGCAGAGTCGCAAAGGAGGTAATCGTGGAGGTAGAACCCACTCTCAGGCTACACACCATGAAGCTATGCCTCCACCACCTGTTTCTCCACCTCCTTCTCAGGCCAGCTCTCTCCCTCCCAGTCCGCCCAGCCGTCACTATCCTCACTCTAGCTTCCATTCGAATCATTTCAGGTTTCAGAGCAACCTGAACCGACCCATTATTACAGCTAATATCATTATCATCCTCTTTGAATAAGAAAACGAGCACAATGCTCCTGCGCTACATTCGCAGAATGGAAGTTTCTCTGGGCTCTGAGCAGCCTCCGTCGAATGAAGGCAGGGCATCCAGGCGTGGTGGTCAGAATGTTGAAGGTGAAACTCTAGGCGACACTCGACACCCAGGTGGCAGCGCTCATGGAGCCACAACTTCATTGGCTTTTGCTGGCAGTGCAAGCGGCACTCCTTCGGCTATGGAAATTCCAGGTGGCAATGCTCATGGTGCCACTATTCCGCGGGCCATTGCTGGCAGCTCAAGTGACATCCCTCAAGCGATGAGTCTTCCAGCTAGCAGAGCGGACAATGACGTGGTGAAGGAAGGCGAGATTTGGTATGGGAACACGTGTCTAGTTGTTGAGGAGGCTCTTGACCAGGATTTCCCAATGTAATGCCACGTGGCCTCCCAAGAGCCACCTCAGAGTTTTGCTGCTGACTGGTCAGGTCCTGTTGTCTGTGGTTTTGTTTCTAGTTTTATGGTTAGGCTTTTCTATTTTGTTTCTCAACTGTTTCGGATGGTGAAATCTCAAAACTTCATTCCGGTTTTGTCGTTGTTTTCATGGTCAATAGCTTGGTTTTTTGTAAATCTAAACTGGTTTCCCCAAATCTGGGGCAGTTATGATTCCCACAAGGAACTTAGTTGTTCTCGGCTGAGGCTGCAACCTCATTATAAATTTATTTTTCCTTCCTTTTAATAGAATGAGCTTTTACAGAGAAAAAAAGAAGCTAAATTATAATAGAATATTATTTTTAAATTAATGTTTTTAGAAATATATATATATATATATATATATATATATATAAGTTTTTATATTAATGTTATGAAAATTCTATGATTAGATAATAATTATGGTTTTTATAAATTTTGTTATTATTCTTTAAAACAGATTAGAACAATTTTATATTAATTTATTTTTCAAACCTAAACAAACACATTTAAAATTATAACAAAATAAAATAAAATTTATAAAAAAAAGTTAACAACATAGAATCCCAAAAATAAAATAAAATTTACAAAACAATATATAAAGACAATTTATGAGGAAAATATTACTCTAATATATAATTCATTCTCTCTAAGTTACAATCCAGAAGGTTGTTAGCCAGCAACACTACCTTATCTCTGCATATTGGACATGAGTTTTAAAAATGATCAACCACAGGAACATACAATTTGAATGATAAAGATGTTTTCGCGATTTTTTTTTTTTTTTTTTAAATATGTTCGAATATTTTTATTGATAGTTGAAAGTATTACATAAAATAATATAATAAAGGCTTTTTAAAATTTCAACAAGTTTGAAATGAGGTAAGTTTTCCATATTAAATCCATCGAGACAAACGAAAGTGACTCCACCATGTTTCCTATGTGAGAAAAGACACCCTTGGCTTTATAAAAATTGATTGCGAAACTAGCACATGGATAAGACTATTTTAAATAGAGAACAACTATAAATTGAAGAAACTACCCGAGTATGAACATGCACTGTGAATATGCAGTAGATTATATAGTATAGTAAAAAACAAGTAAAAACTTAAGCATGTAGTTGCTTCTTCTTTAGGGACTTAGTCAACTTTTTGAAGAACACTATTCAATAACAATGATGATCGAGAGAGCGTCGAAAGGTTTGCATGTGAATTGTTCAGAGGTATATTAGAGTTTGGATGCATAGTGTTAAGAGTTACGACATTGATAATTATAGTTAATTGTAGTTATTTTTGTTATGATTGGAATTATTATTTGAACCAGAGAATATATAAAGTTTTATTCGATTTTACTTCACTACAATATCATCCAGATGTTTTGGAGTGTGTGATTTATTTTTTTTGCCCAATAAAAAGTTTGTAGTTTTCAATTTGTTTATCCCATAACCATGTTAAGCAATGTTTCCATTTGAGGATAGTGCTTCCACTTATCTCTGAGTCATAGACGTATTTACTATCTCCAAACCTCATCCCTCTTTTCAGTTTTTTGCAAATTACAACTTGATGCGATGCATCCATTGTTGTACTAGAACTATTTAGTTCCTCTTCGCCAATATCTATAAATTCATATTTGATTTTTTGCAAATTACAACTTGATGCAATGCATCCATGGTTGTACTAGAACTATTTACTTCCTCTTCGCCAATATCTATAAGTTCATATTTGATAGGCAATGCATCCAATGTTGTAGTGAGTATTATTGATTTCTTCTTTGGCAATATATATAGGTTTATATTTGATAGTGAAGTTACACTTATATTCTTAAGGATTTAATTTATCCATTTCACATCTCAATTTATTATATCTTTCCAAATCAAAATTATAAGATTAGATTTTCCTATTGACCATTATTAATTAAGCATTGAACAATATTAGTTATAATTTTTTATGCAAAATTTTCCAATTTTTTCCAAAACATAATTTCTAACTTAAATGGCAAGGACGAAGTTATCATGCAACGCTTGTTTTACATCAACATCTAAATATTTTATTAATGGTTTAGAAAGTAAAAATGAAATATCTATATTCATTTCTTTTTTATTATAATCAACTTTTTTTATGCATGTATAAAATCACACATGATTCATACTAGGTTTTAGAATACACCTTTAGACACATTAAAAAATAAATTAAGCTTTATTTTGAATTATGAGTTCATACAAAGCTATAATTTAAATTATTACACATTTAAATTAATTTAAATAATAATACAATAAAAAGTAATATTTTAAACAATTCATGTGCATAATAAAAAGGCACATATTACAATAAATAGATGATTTGACTACCGTGAAAACAATATATAAATTTATGAACTTTGGAATAGATGTCTTCTGGATCAGGATCAATCACATAAGCATAATTGGGTTGACAAAATTCTGATTATGTAATTAATTTGAAAGACATTTATTCCACAATATAGATCACAAAAGTCTTAGATCTAAGTATATGAACCTTGTGAACGTTGAACATTGATACATATATTCTTTTTAAACTTAAACTTCTTAATTTATATTAAGATGACAATTTACTACCTTTTCTTGCATATTTTTAAGAAGTGTAATGTTCTTAGCTATTATCCCACTTTTGCAGAATAAAAATAGAGATTAATAATTATTTGATAACTTATTTATAATAAAAATAAATATATTTTTGTTGGTTGAATATTTATTAATTATTATAAATAATTTAATATTTATTTTATTTTAAAATATATATTAAATTGTTTGAGTTTTCAATGAGGAGGGTTATTACGAAAATTTAAAATGTTAAATCATTTTTTTTGTAAGTTGGGGCTGGACTCTCTGATTTACATGTCCATTATGTACCCCTCTACGGGGGAGGGGTAGCCCAAGATTTGAACCCAAGACTTCCCATTCGGTGAGACTTCATTTCCACGGCCCTTGCGGCTTG
Organism: Pinus tabuliformis; assembly: GCA_031772625.1. Lineage (NCBI taxonomy): Eukaryota > Viridiplantae > Streptophyta > Pinopsida > Pinales > Pinaceae > Pinus > Pinus tabuliformis. Next base: position 685,678,795 of record CM062806.1, read on the forward strand.
AGCTACCCGATGTGGACAAATGTTAAATCATTTATTAATTCCCTTTTATATAAGTATTATTTTTAGATATAATTATAATAATATAGTCTTACCAATATTAAAATGGAGTTGTTTTTCGTGTGATTTTTTTGAAAGTTTTTATGGTAGGTTTTCCCTGATTAATTTCTCTAAAATCTTGCAGAAATTTATTGAAATCACAATTTTCATGGGTAATCTTGTGCAATCTAAGTGCCCTAGAGTTTTCCAGTGTTGAATGCATATATACATTAAAAAACTAGTTTAAATAACACAAATCAAAGTTTCACTTCAAATTTTTCCACTAGATTTAAACACAAGAAAATTCAAAAAATTACACTAAATACAATTCCTATCAAAATAATTTCTAATAAATAAATACAAATCATAAATTAAAAAAATGTTAGCAAAGACAAGTTAAATGTTTCCCAGTTTTGTTTGAGTGGAAATATTTCAAAATAGTTTCTAATAAATAAAAGTGATAAAATAAATTATTCTGAGTCGTGACGAGTTAAAGGTTTCCAAGTTTTATCTGAGTGAAAATATTCAAAGGGATCATAGAAACCTACTGAAGCCACTGAATTTAATATTGTTCGAGTGAATATATTTCAAAGGGACAATAGACAATATTGAAGTGAATATTCTATCGCAGGGCGTTTGCCCAAAATGTGTGGAGTCTCAGCTTTCTCTGAAAATGTGCGTCGTCAGATGCCCTGCGCGCTGGCAGACGCGCTCATTTTGTGATAGGGTTGAACTGACTAAAGAGACTGCCTGCTTCCGTGCATTCATTTTTCTGAGAATGTGCGTCATCAAATTCCCTGCGCAGTGGCAGACGCGTTCATGTTGTGACAGGGTTGAACCGACTAAAGAGACTGCCTGCCTCCGTGCATTCATTTTTCTCACATGCTCGCACAGTGCACTGAATACAAGGCGTCTCCTCGTCCATGTCGGTTAAGACCATGTTCTCTCGGATAGAACGCGCGCCCTCCATTTTTGGGTTTAACCATAGTGAGCTTTTGATTTCCCCTGGATATATCTGTGACTCAGGCTCTGATTTTTTTTTGCAGTGGCTGTGCATCTGGCAGAAGCCATGTGCTGTGGGTTCTCTTGTATTTGAAGAACTGTGTCTGTGTATCCTTTATCGTTTTTAGTATTTCACTTTTCACATTTAGCTTTTCAGTTTTGTGTATGCCTTTTAGTATTTCACTTTTTAAATTTGTTGAATATTTAATCCTATTTTATTTTATTTATTTGTTAAAAGTTAATATTGTAAAATAGGTTAGTATCTTCATATATTGTTATAAATCAATTTTAATATTTAATATATAAATAAATTTAGAATAGGATTGTAACAGTTTGATTTTAGAGTTTTGTGATTTATATTGATTTTGATAAATTTTTGGGGGTTAATCATATCATGAGTGTTTGGTTGACTTAACCATCTAATATGATTCATCCTAAAGACAAAGGTGAAAAAAATGTTTAAATAGCAAGGATACATCTCTTCCACTTACCGGTTAGGATAATATTTTACAATTATTATTTAAATATTATTATATTAAAATGTTGGATAAAAAATTTAAAAAATAGTTGAATAAAATTAATATTATTTTGTTAGGTTTTATTTTAATTTATTAATATTTTAATTAAAATAATATTGAATTCAAATTAGTTAGATTAATTTAATATTAATATAATAAGAATTGAATATTTGTAAATATATAATTAAAAATAAGTTTAATATGGTTGTTATTAAAAATGAATAATATTCAACAATTATATTTAAATATTATTATATTAAAATGTTGGCTAATATTTTATTTTTGTAAGTTAGTAAGAGTATATTATTTCGCAAAGTTACATAAAATACAAAGGTCTATATAACTAGACGGAACATTCCGCTTTTCTCTTGGTCGATCAAAAGTTTGTACTGAACACTATAAGAGAACCGATCTGCAAACTGAGGAGATAGGCCTCACCAAGACACAGACAAAACACTAGTAACTAAACTTTCCATATAGTACGAAAATCTTGAAGGGGCTAACCACGCAGGGTTGCCTGAACCAAAAGACAAAACTATAGTGTGACTAGGATGACCTCAGACTTAGAACAAGATCAAAATTCAAACATGAAGTCCTCATAGGCTAGCAGGCACAAAGCAGAGTGCGCAGACATCTCTACAGCTCGAGTTCCACATAATCTTTGAAGGTGGCACTAGGGCCAACTACTGCATTAACATGTTTCGATTTTGGAGCTTTCTGGGTATTCTAGCGTTTCACCACATGAATGTTGGTATCTTCTACTGGAACATCAACAACAATGTTCATACCTTGTCGGATAGAGAATTTAAATAGCCTGTTGAAGGCCCCCAGATCTTCCGACAGTGTTTTGATTTCCTCTGTAAGCGACTTCAGGTAAATTTCTAGAGTGTCTAGTCTTGTAGAGTTTTTAGCCGATGCAAGTGTTGTGGCATAGTATGCCTCTTTGTTACACTAAAAAATGTCACCATGGCTATTTACAGTTAGTATGACTCTATCAACAGTCATGCTATCCTCTTGGGCAAGTCTTATGCCTCTGCTCTCCATGTCAAACTCCAAAAAGAGAGAAAGTCTTTGTAAATGTGTTTATCTCTGGGTACGCAGATTCTCTCGGCCTTACTTGCGTATACGCATCTAATGCTCACAAAAGCTGCGTACTTGTACGCTCTGTATGTAAAGGGGCAGGTGCGTACCCCTGTAAAGGTCAAAAGGCGCAAGTTTTACTCCAAAAAAGTTACTTGTGGTCATTTCTAGAGGCTTCTAGAAGTATGTTTGACGTGTATGAAGCGCTTCCAGATGGTTCATGTACCCCTACCAAAGAGGAACTTATCCCATCAATAAGGGAGCTATCCCATCCAAAGAGGGGATTATCCCATTGATGGTGGACCTGATTAACTTCCTCTTGAGCACTATAAATACAGCCATTGGGCCAGAAGGAGAGGAGGTTGGAAGCTAAACATTTCTAAGGGTAGATGCTGCTGGAATTAGGACTCCCATTTAGAAGCTTGTGAGGAGAGATTGCCATCTTTTCTTGTTCTATTTGGAAGTGGGTGAGCTTTGTCAAAGTAAAGGAGAATGCTTGATGGACCCTGGGAGGGACTTGCACAACACCAAGGCTCAGGTTGTAATTGTTCCTTTTATTTCCTATTAATGCAAATGAGTCCATTCTTATCAATAACTTGTTATTTATGAGTTGTTTCATGTACTGCTTGGTCTATGTGTTAAATATGCTTTATTTTATGAGATTATCAAGTGATATTTAATCGTTTGATTGTTAGTGAATGCGGGTTTCGAAGTGAAGGAGGAGCTCATCCGGATCAGCGAGGCTGGACTGCTACAACAACGTTGGACTACAGGTAGGATCTAAACACTTGATTTCTTATATAGTAAATGCATGTTTAGAGAATGATAGCTCTTGTTTGTCTTGTTTGTCACTAGAGAGTCTTAGGCTCCTAGGGAGGTTGGTTGTGTCCGCACTATCAACTCTTTCCGCCTGACAAAATGGCGACTCCACTGGGGACTCCATTGATGAGAAAGTTTTTTCCTTTGTATGCAACTTTGATCTGAGAAAAGTCATTTATTTTCTGGTTTTTGGCTCTGTGACTTTGTATTTGGGTGGGTTAGCTTAGGGTTAGATTGAATTTAGTTTTTCTTGGTTTTTTCAGTAGTACGCGCCCTCTGAGTATTGCACAGTGCGTACCTGTACGCACTGTTTCTGTGTGCACAGAGCGGGCCCGCACCTGTCTTAACAGGTTGCCTGCGTACCCTGATAAAAATTAAGAAATTTCCTTTTTTTACATTTTTCCTCTTAGATTTTGCTTTTTCTTAGTTTTTACTACCTAGATCCATTAGTCTCCTGCCAAATATCTTCACCTGAACTTGTTTCAATAGCATTGAATGTTTTAGTGGATTTCATAGAAGTTTAAGCCCTAGGGTTTGATTTTTGAGTAGGTCCTGTAGTGACTTTGGCGGTAGAAGTTGTCAAGCCTTAGATCTCTCTGGTTTTGTCAGCCTTCTTAGGAGTCAGACCTGTCATAAAGTCTACCTGTGAGAGAAACTTACCTTTCAGTTGTCTCTTTGGCAAATTTCGAAGTGCTTGTTGATTGAGTATTGAATTCCATTTTACAAAAAGATTTGAGTTTTGTTTTGACTGGTCTTTTGATTCTGCATTAGCTGGTCCTTGGCTTGATTGTGGTCAAGTAAAACAACCTAGAATCATCCTTGTAGGCTTTTGCCTCGTTAAGTTTGCTTTAGAGTAAATTTCTTTTTGATTTGCTTGTAAGTCAATTTTTCATAGATTTTATAGATTTTTAGATTGATTTTCATTAAAATAGATTTATATCCTTTATTAAATAAGAGAAAATACAAAAACATCTCCTTTGAAAAGTTTTGTTTCAAGTAGCTTTCAGGTATTTTGAAAGAAAAAGAATTTTTCGTGCACGTAAGGAGTGGTCATGTTTGTATGCTTGGAAAGATAAAGAGAATTGTTTCTTTGATTGTCTTTACTAAGAAAGTTGTTTTCTATAAAATTTGCATTTTCCAACTCTCTTAGTTAGGAGTTTCATTGAAAGAGAAAAGTAGCGTAAATAATCTTAGGTGCATCTTTGTAGTGGTTTGAGTCGAGTCTACACACCATTGGTTTCATTTCCGCTACCTTTTGTCTTTAAGAAAAACCATAAAATTAACGCTTAAAGTAAAATCAACGTAGTAACTTTTATTTACTAGGGCTCTGAAACACCAATTTAGATCAGGCTAGTGTCTTGGAGTAGGAGAGTAATTAACTCTCCAAGACAACAAAACCAAACAAGTAGCTTATCTTGTGATAGAATAAATCCAATTGTCTCATTTGTACTCTGGGAAAGCTCCTCTTAAAGGAGAAGCACGAGCTCGTGTCCGAACCAGTGAGGGGATCAATCCTCTCTCGTTGGGAATGACGCCAGACACGCACGTATTACAAATGGTAAACCTCGGATTAACCATTGTCAAGGAGCCAGGGGTCACTTGTCGGTAAACCTTGGATTATTGTCAAGGAACCGGCAAGGGGATTGAGCTTGATACTCTACCCTTGCGTGTTGTCGGAGTGTAGACTGTTCCCCCAGGTGCATTTGTTGCAGTTGGTAACCTTAGTGACCATTATCTTTAGGATTCTACCGAGGTGACGGTCGAGGGAAGATCCCACTGTACCTGGAGCAGACGTCGGCTAGACTCACTTGGATTTTCTGGGGGGTTCACTTCACTTGAGATGGTTAAAGTGGAGGAACTTGTGCCGGTCTATTCATTAAGCAGGTTGCCGGGGTAACTGTTCCACCCGCCACTTTTGTACTGAATCCGACGATGTCGGGTTTCATCTCCAACTATCGTTTTCGGTCTGAAAGGCTACTGTTTGTGCTTGGTTTGACGCCCTAGATTCTTTAGGTGTCTGATTCAAATTTGTTTGGTTCTTTAGCGACTTTAGGTGGTTTGATTTGAGATATTACTTTGTTTTCATGTATAGTAGTTAAAAGTTTTTAGCTGTGGCGGAATTACCGAGACAGTCTCGTAGACTTCGGGGCAAGTCACCTGAGATTGTTACATGAACTGATTTGTTGAGGAAACTCTGTAGATCACGGGGTGGATCTCCTGAAGACGTACCGGGTCAGTACGAAGGATTGAAGGTCCTTGTAACTCCTCCTAGTGGCAGTAGAGCAGGTTCACCTGAAGAAGAAGAATCTTCCTTGGTAGTCCATCCAGATTACCAAAGTCTAGAGACAGGTTATAATCCCGAAGCTGTTACAGTTTCTGAGCTTGCTGGTAGTTTTTCGTCTACTAGTGATATAGGTGAAGAACCTGAAATATCTGAACCTGTTACTCCAACTTCTAGTGTTCCAGATTCACCAAGAGTAGAACGAGTTATCACCGAAAATCTTCCTACTAGTTTGATTGCTATTTAAAAACTTGCTCCAGAGGAAGAAATAGGCGTCTCTAACCTTGAAGATCAACTTACTATTGAGCTCAGGGAGCGTGAATCTATCTTTTACAGTCCTCCTAGAAGTACTACTTGGTACCTTTCGTTAACCAATTATTTAGACAACTCAGGGATAGGTTTTTCTACACCTCGTACTCCTTTTCCACCTGGAGGTATTTATACTCTTGTAAATATGTCTGGTTAGTCGTCCGTGTTCACTCAAACTCCTGAATCTTTTTTACACGACGGTCCTTCTGTTCCCACTGGGTATCAGTCACTTTCTAGTACCTTTGCGGGGGAATCTCCTCAACCCGTCGAGCATGGGTTATTATCTGGAAACAATGGTAATAAACCATTGGGTATAGGGGACATTTACATGATGTCAGGTTCAGTTCCTGTTTCTCAACCTCAAGGTGGCCAATTACCGCCTGGGGGGCAGCCTTAATTAACGCCTGGGGGGCAACCTCAAGGTACAAAAATTGTGTCTGGGGGGCAACCTAAAGGTCAGTATGTACCTATGGTGCAATACATGCCTCAAGGTCAATCCCAGCCTCAATATGTACCCCAGGGTCAACCTTAGTATCAATATTTGCCTCAAGGGTATCAACCCCAAGGGTATCAACCTCAAGGGTATCAACCTCAAGGTCAAGGTCAACCCCAGTATCAGTATTTACCCCAAGGTTATCAACCTCAAGGTCAATACTCGAGTCAAGGTTATCAACCACCTCAAGGTCAGTCATATGTTCAAGGTATGGGAATTGTACCTTTCAGTTATCAATCCTATCCTCAATCCGGTTATGGATCTCAGTATTCTCAACCTGTTACGGGTCAATACCCCGGAATGATAGTGTGGGATCCATCACAGGGTCAACAAGTGTTGCAGCCAAGTATACAATTGGTACCTCAAGCTGGACAACCTGTAGTTTCTGGTCCACCCCAGTAACCGCAACCTGTCCAGCCAAATGTTCAAACTTCTGTGGCTTCGGTAGTTACTCAGCCACCAATTGCACCTAGTACTCCATCTCAAATGGTTGCTGCAACTACCACAACATCTGCCGCACTTAATTCTGGAGTATCGACAGCTTCGGTTTCTACTGTCTCTGCAACCACTCCTCAGACATATTTACCGTTGTCTGGATCTACGATTCAAACCACGGTCCGGATGCCTATAGGTCAGACTGGTATAAGTACGGTTGTCACTACTCAACCTCAATTTGTTCATCAACTGTACCAGGGACAATACCAATATGGGCAAGCTGTCCAGCAACCGGTCTACCAGTATCAACCGTATCCTGGGTACACTTATCAACAACCTCAACAACCCCAGTACGGTCCGGTTAATCCTGGTTTTCCAGGAGGATATAATATCCCTAATGCGATTCATGTTCCTAGTTATCCTGGATATCCTTCTCCTAGGACTGGTCTTGTGACCCAGAGTTTTAGAGATCCTAACCGGCAATTACCGTTTATCGCAACTTTGGATTTACCAGACTTGACGTGCCTAACGAACGATCCAATTCAATATCTTCCGTTCTGGCCGCCAATGCCAAATAAGTTGCCCATTGATATACCCAAGTTCGAAGGTAAGTCTGGAGAGGATCCGTCCAATCATGTGATGACTTACCACCTCTGGTGCACTTCAAATTCTATCTCGGATGATTCGATCCACTTACTTCTTTTCTAGCGTACACTCATTGGTCTCGCGGCCAAGTGATACATTGAGTTTCCACGGGCCTCTTTTTACAATTTTAGCTAGTTAGCTACCTCGTTCTTAACTCACTTTCAGTTGCCGGTCAGATACGATAACGGCACTGAGTTACTAACTTCACTAAAACAATCGACGTCCACGTATATTTCTGATCACATTCATGAGTGGAGACGTCAAAGAAGGTTATTGAAAGTTTTTATTCCAGACCAAATCTTAGCTGAATGGTTTGTTAAATCATTATTACCGAAGATTACTGAAGATGTAGCTAAGGCCGGAGTAGTTACTGAGGAGCAAGTCATTGCTCAGGCGTAGTACCTTGACTTAGTTTATACTCAGTCAGGTACGTTACACGAGAAGATCCCAGATCTTCCAAAATCGAATCAAATCGCTGCTGCTCCTTCGGGATCTCATGCCACTGATGGTATGATTGGTACGGTGAACACAAAGAGCAAGAAGAAATCTTCAAAGAATTCTACTACTCCTATAATCACCTTGCCTGATTCCCCGACAGGAGAGTCTTCTCCTGAACTTTCCGCCGATATTCACGTTGTAGAATCACCTACGGCCAAATCAAAAAACGGTGGAAAGAAGAAAGGAAAGAAGAAGGCTAAAACAGACAAGGCTCCGAAGGAGAAAACAGAAAAGTCGGAAACCAATGACGAAAAGCGCAAACCTCGATATCCTTGTCTTATTTGTGAAGAGGATCATTTTACAAGAGATTGCCCTCATCGGGCTGAAGTTGTGAAAATAGTCAAAGGTTCTCCCACTCCTGCTGTGTTAAAAGATCCATTTCCAAAACAGGAGAGTAAGATGATAGGTTCTTCCTCGACTGCCAGTGAAGAACCCATTTTGATGATGTCTCATGTCAGGATTGCGACTCGCTCGCAAGATTATGGTAGTAAGAATCCTGTTGATGGTAAGGAAGCAGAATCTTCTCATTCTAATCCATCAACCTCAGCTCCTGGTTCCGATCCACTGCAGATCAAAAAACCTAACCCAGACTTAGTAATCAAACCGCCCGCCAAGGGTGTACTTCGAAGGTTTGCTTTTAATCCACATGCAAGAGCGGCCTAGAATTACAACATTGTTGAGGAATTAGCTGTTTCACCCTCAGCAATGTCGGCTTTAGAAGTGCTGCAGTCATGCCTAGCACAACGAAAATTACTTTTTTCGGCTATCAGAGCTGTTGATGTTCAGGACCCAAATCTGATAATCTTCGATCTAGAAAATAGTACACTGCGTCTACCCCATCAAATGGCTTTCCAGATACCAGTGATAGTAAAAAAGAGGCCTATTCATCGGACTGTGATTGATGAGGGAGCTCCTACGTGTATTATGTCAATTCAGTGTTGGAGATCGCTTGGTTCTCCTTCGCTGAACCAATCCCCGACCATCCTTAAGACCTTTGATGGTCGTGGGTTCCGTCCGTTTGGTATTCTACAGGAATTTCTTATAGGGGTAGAAGGGAAAACCGTTAGTCTGGATGTGGAGGTGGTTGATGCCCCTCTAGACTACAACCTTCTTTTGGGTCGAAGTTGGTCATATGCTATGACAGCGGTCGTTTCATCGGTCTTCAGAGTAATAAAGTTTCCACATAATGGTAAGATCGTGACCATTGATCAGCTAACATACTTTTCATCTGACCCAGCCTCTTCAGAGAGTATCCAGCATGTCGGTAAGACGACAATCCCTTATAGGGACATTGTCGTAGGTTTACTTAAAGATTTCGGTTTACTGGGAACTTTTCCTTTCCCTCCAATCAACGCAGACCCTTCATTTGCATCAATTCATATGATTACATCAGACACCATTATTTACGACGATCCTTGGATTGTCCCATCTGAATCTGAGATAGACTCATGCGGTGATGCTATGACTTTGAGTCCATATGAAATTGCTTATGAAGCCGTCATGTCTTTTACCGACTCGCGTTCAACCCAAATCGACCAAATGAATGTGGTCAATGAAGAATCACTTTTCACATCAACCTCAGAACGGATAGCGTTTCCTGAAGTCGTGTCATCTGACGAGAAACTTCGCGAAATCCTAAGTGTAGACGATCTATCATGGGAAGATCTCCATCATAGATCTTCGTTTTTACCTGAGGATGATGCTTTTGAAAATGATTTTTCATCTATCTTTACCACTGAATATATCAAAGATGCTCAGAATCCAACGAAACATTCTAATTCAGAGTTGAATTTAGGGAATATTTCTCGCACTATTCCTATTGACATTTCAGTGAAGCCCGGAATTGAGGAAAACATTCATATAGGTGCCCCATGTACAGAAGATGAAATTCAAACTTACAAGGTCCTATTCCAATAATTCCGCGATGTGTTTGCCTGGTCTTACGAGGAAATGCCAGGAATCGATCCTGCCATTGTTTTTCATGAAATAAATACCTACCCGGATGCTAAACCCGTCCGACAATGGTTGCGTCAAATTCACCCTCGGAAAGCGGCTGCAATTAAAGCAGAAGTCGAGAAGCTGTTGAAAGTAGGTTTCATTTATCCAATCCCGTTAACGGATTGGGTATCGAATATTGCTCCGGTTAACAAGAAGCAAGGAACAATAAGAATCTGTATCGACTATAGGGATATAAATCGAGCTTGTCCAAAAGACAACTATCCAATTCCTTATATCGATCAAATCATTGATGATTGTGAGGGAAGTGAAATGTTTTCCTTTATGGATGGTTTTTCGGGCTATAATCAAATCAATATTCTACCTTCCGATCAACCGAAAACGGCATTCATTTGTCCATGGGGGACATTTTCTTATTGCAAATTACCTTTTGGGCTTAAGAATGCCGGAGCCACTTTTCAACGGGCGATGTCTTACGCATTTCATGACATCAAGCACATTGTGCAACCATACCTCGATGATTTGCCTGCTCATTCTTTACATCGAGCTGATCACCTTGTCCATTTACGAGCAATCTTTATGAGGTGTAGGCATTATCATATTCGGTTGAATCCACACAAGTGTGTATTCTATATAGAAACGGGTCAATTGCTGGGATTTGTTGTTTCAAAATCCGGCATTCGCGTCGATCCCTCGAAGGTTGAAGCTATCATCAAATTGCCTCCTCCTTCGAGTTTGCGCCAACTCCAAAGTTTGCATGGGAAAGCGAACTTTTTACGCCGATTCATTCCAAACTACGCTGAGGTCACTAAAGGTTTTACATGGTTGTTGAAACAGAACGCTCAATTATTTTGGGACGAGATTGCCCAACAATCTTTTGATGCACTTAAACATGCGTTGACCCATGCACTATTGTTGCATCCTCCCAACTACAACCAAGACTACTTCTTATACCTCGCAGCTTCGCATTCCACTATTGGAATGGTGTTAGTTCAAGAAGATGAATTCGGAGCGGAACATGTGATATACTATCTTAGTAGGACATTAAACCCCACTGAGCTAAAATATTCGCATGTGGAAAAATTTGCACTGGCAGCCGTTCAAGCTGTCCAGCGTTTTTGTCACTACATTCTTCTCCGTAAAACTACAGTTATTTCGGATTGCAACCCTATGATTTATATTTTGACAAAACAACTGCTAGGGGGCAAGTACTCTAAATGGATCGTTATCCTGCAAGAGTTTGACTTGGAGTTTGAGAAGTCCAAATCTAAGAAATCCTTAGCTTTTGCGGAATTGATGTGCTCTTTCCCGCGTGCTGACACAGAAACTGTCGCAGAGGAATCCATTGCGGACGAATCTTTGTTTCTTATGAGTACTTTATATCCGTGGTACGGGGATATAATCATCTATCTCCAAACCCAAACCTTTCGGCCTGAAGCTTCAAAGTCGGAACGTCGAAAAATTCGGTTTCAATCCCAGCAATACAAAATTATTAGAGATACACTTTATCGCCGGGGGGCAGACTTAGTTTTTCGACGTTGTTTAACTCACGAAGAGGCTGAGAGGGTTTTGAATGATTGTCACTCTGGAGCATGTGGCGGTCATATGTCTGGGTATGCCACAGCTCAGAAGGTGTTGCGCGCTGGCTATTTTTGGCCGTCCATGTTTAAAGATTGTATCATTGCGGTCCGAAAGTGCCACAACTGTCAAGTGTTTGATCACAAGATGCGCGCACCACCTGCTCCTCTCCATCCTATAATTGTCGTTGGTCCTTTCGCCAAATGGGGTATTGACTTTATTACTTGTAACCCTCACTCGGCCGGGGGGCATGCGTATATCATCCTCGCGGTTGATTATTTTACTAAATGGGTCGAGGCGATGCCTATATTCGACGCAAGAGGAAAAACAGTTGCAGTTTTTGTATTCAATCACATTATAACTAGGTTTGGTGTCCCACAAGAAATCATCACAGACCATGGGAGCCATTTTGAAAACATCATGATGACTGAGCTTACAAGCCAGCTTGGTTTGCGCCACGATAGCTCTACTCCTTATTATCCGCAAGCCAACAGTTTGGTTGAGTCTATCAACAAAGTTCTGGTTATCATGATCCGACGAATCATTGGTATTCATTGGTCGAATTGGCACAACATGTTATTTTCACCGCTATGGGCATACCGAACTTCAGTGAAAACTTCAACAGGGTTCACTCCTTTCCAGCTAGTTTATGGCTTGGAAGCTGTGTTACCCATTGAATGCGAAATCCCATCACTTCAAATGCTGTCGAATTACTCCCAGCTACTTCCGAAGAGGAGAAACGCTTATTATACTTATCTCAGTTAGATGAGACTCGACGTGACGCTGCATTGGCAATCGATACTCACGCGAAGCGAATGAAAGCTCAGTATGATAGAAATGTGACCCCTCGAAGTTTTTCGGAGGGAGACCTAGTGCTATTATATGATCAAGCTAACGATAAGCTAGGTGCTGGAAAATTCGTTCCTATGTGGCATGGACCCTACATTGTAAAGCGAAAGCTAGCAAAAGGGGCCTATGAGCTGGTAGATTTTGATGGGGACTCTTTGGGTAAACCCAGAAATGGACTTTACCTAAAGAGGTATTATGCTGAAATGGTGGGTATGGAGAATTTTAGTTAGGTTAGGTTTTCTTTCTAGCTAGTATGTTTGTTAGTTTAGATAGTGTGCTTAGCTTAGAAAGTGTGTTTTTCGTCGTTATTCTGGCTTATCTTGGTTTTGCTCTTGATATTGCAGATGTCGACGCCTCTCCAAACGTACATTGGATTTGCCGATGGTGCTTGTCGTAGTACATGGAATATCTCTTCCGCAACTTGGGTTATCTATTCGCCCTCTGACGAGTTAGTTTCTATGCATGGGGTGAGCCTCGGTCAAACGACGAACAACATTGCAGAATACAGTGCAGTGGTTGAATTATTGTCTGAATCTATTTCATTTGGAATTCGACGTTTGATAGTGAGGTTAGATTCTGAACTCGTGGTATTATAGCTTAATAGAGTATATGCCATTAGAAATCCTGTGTTATTAAGGTTTTTTTTGAGAGTGCGCCTCTTGGAACGTGAATTTGATTACATTGAATATCAACATATTCCAAGGTCTTTAAATACATTAGCATATGCAATTGCTTCTTGAATGTTGGACAGACATTTACGATAATCATGCAAGTAAATTTAAAAACATTTCATCACATATGTTAAACAAGATAAGCGGGTAATAATGATATATATACAGATAGGAGTGTGTCAAAAATATACATCGTCTTCGATCATAGGTTGAAAAACACCTTATGATCGGCAAAAATGGTAAGTACAAAAAACCAAAAATGTCATATGTCACTGGTGGTGCTCTCTATACGAGACCACTGCCCGCGCTACCCTACACAAGAACCTCGTAAAAGGTCCTGGGACTGCGACCACATAGCGCTGAAGCCAAATGGGAATATCATATATGGTGGTCTCTGGTATATCTGCCGTCAGACGGTCTAGATCCTGTTCCAACTCGACTAAGGTCTCTGCGGCCGCATCCTGTGGGGCTGGTGCTGGTACAGCTGGTACTCTCCTCTCAAAAGCCCGGAGGTTGGCTGGACGTCGTGGACCTACATTTGCATTTTGAAAATTTGTGCTGTCAATTTTGAGGCGATATATAAAAACAAAAAAATAGATAATTTAAAAACTCGTGAAAAATGAAATACCTCTGTCATCCCACTGTTCTCCCTGTGGGAGAACCATGTCCGGATCATTCTGAAAATCCATTCCGGCATAACGAAAGTCCTGAATAGCAAAGACTTGGCCCTCTAGCTAGTGAAAGTAACCATCATGAAATCGAACCATTGTCGTGCCCTCATCAGGATGTCGGGCCATCACTGTAACCCATCTCATCAACTTAGGCTCTCAAGGAGCCCCAACTGGAACAGTAAGCTGCTGAGGGATCAACATAGGAACTCTCTCTAGGGCAAAGCTCACAACCAAAGGCCCATACCCAAAGTTCTTTAGTTTCCCGATCTTTACCCTAGTTAGTTGGGCCTTCATGTTGGCCAACACAGCTTCGCACCAGTTGAAAATGGTGCCTTGGTAGCAATCTATCGCTATCCGCATTTGGGACCTGGTGGCAATGTGCAAGGCAACTGCGCCGCAGAGTCTGGTAACTGTAAAGGCAATTACCATAAGTTCAGGCAGGGATATATATTTGATTTCTATCCCTTTCTTCTGGTTCTGATTGTTGCACCACTCTAGCCGGAGACTAGCAAGGGATTGGCCAGCCGGCGTAGTCCTGGAGAGAGTCAGTTGCTCGCCCCTGTTGGGAAAACCAGTGAGAAAATATATATCAGAGGGCTCTATCTCGAGCTGGTGCTCTCCGATGTAAAAAGCATTGTTCCTGGACGTTCCACCTTTCAACCAGCCACTCTAAGAATGGCACATGTGCCCTCATGCCAGCTATGGCCCAGTATTTGTATAGTCTGCCTGACTTCAAAGCATCAACGAAGGGTTGATGATTGATTGCGGCTAAATAAATGTCCTCATGCTCTCTTTCGCGCCAATCAAGCATGATGTGCTCCCTACACATCATAAAACATCAGTTAGGATCCATAAAATTTAAAAATTTTGGTCTATTTTGGAGGTATGAGGGTTTCAATTTGCGTTTTGCGGGGTATGCACCCCGGCCTTTAGGAACAGAGCACCTGGACGCAGCTACCCTTAAGGCCGGGTGCGTACACCCCATAATTTTCCCATTGAGAAAATATCGGGGTACGCAGGTCAGTAGTGCATGACCTGCGTACCCTGAAGTGCGCATCTTGAAACCCCAAGACCCCCAAAAAATCAAATGAAAGCTTAAAAATGAATTCTAAACGGATGGAAATCAAGAGAGGGGTGTTGTAGAATACCTGGTGAAACGGCGTTCGATTCTAACGGTCGGATTCTCTGCAATCTCCACGGGAAGTTTCTTGTCAAAAGCCCTTTTCTCAACCTCAACAGTAAAATGGTAAAATGACATGGTAAAAAGTCTTTTTATAGGTTTTTTGGATGAATGAATGCTAAATTTGTTTATTTTTCACCATGAAAGGATATTTTCGATGTATTTTTGCCCATCTTAAACAGGTATGAGTAATGTGTTGTTTTTGTGCAGGACAAAGGGACTTTAGGGTAAATTATCATTTTTCACATCAGAGTCATCTTTTAAGCTCTTTTTCTGACTCCTAAAACATGAAAAGATTACCGAGCATTTATTTTACACTCGTTAAAACAGAATTAAAAGATGGTCCCCTTATAGCTCTTTTCTGACCGTAAAATCAGGAAAAGATTGTCGGGTTTTTGTCGTTTCAAACTCGATACGGAAATAAAACGACGTGTCCTTGATCGCTTTTTACTTTT
Source organism: Pinus tabuliformis (assembly GCA_031772625.1). Classification (NCBI taxonomy): domain Eukaryota; kingdom Viridiplantae; phylum Streptophyta; class Pinopsida; order Pinales; family Pinaceae; genus Pinus; species Pinus tabuliformis. Next base: position 685,694,271 of record CM062806.1, read on the forward strand.
CAGGTCAGAGACACTAATCATGAAAGTAATCCTTGGTCACAAGATCAAGCGGTTCTCCCAGGTATTCTTTTATACTTTTTTTGGGCTTAGGGGACACAAATTTACGAAAAAGTTCAACCTGGAGTCTTCTTAAGTTTTTTCAGACTCTCTAAAATTGAAAAACGCGGAGTTTCTCCTATACTGGGCTCATTAAAATTTCACAGTAAAGGACCTGTTCAATTACAAACAGGAACGAACCACTCCTTCCTAGGCTTCGAATCAAAACTAGGTTGGACTCATCCGAAGGATGAGCTTATAATCAAGCATATGTTATCCTCCTCAAGCTTGTTAAAAAAACAAAGAGGTACTTGCCAGAAATGGTGGGGGAAAAGAGAGAAGAATGAGCCTATTTGTTATCCTTTGTCTCAGAAGAAAACTTATTACCACTCTTGAACATGACACTTTTCATTCACCTGGGTTGGGAAATCCTTTACCTAACAGTTGATCAAACCACTTTGAAAGTCTTCAACCGTTTCCGGGTATTAACTTTGGGTCAAATCGTAACCAAACCATCTGTCGTGTCGTTATGTGTTCAAGAGGTCTCTGCAAATAAACTTTCATCTGCAAAATACTTGTCGTCCATTTGACCATCCCTGAGTCAGTCCTTACAGCAACATTTCTTCAACTTGAACAAAGATTTCGTGTTGTGGGCTTGCCTGCAACGGGTCGCTTTCTATCGACATCAACACATTATCTAGAGAGATAACTTAGAAATTGTCAGTACCTTGAAGTATGCATGCATCAATGGCAGGTTTCTCGCCTTTGACGTCAGTTTACATCATTGAATTTCGATCGAAGGATTCCGTGAAATGTTCGACATCAACTCATTCATTCACATCTCATGGATTGTACTGGGTACTTTGAGAACCATTGACATTACTGGTGGTTTCTCTCACACTTGCTAACAGTTTACATCATCGACTGGTAATCAAGTGGTTTCTACCATGTTCGACATCAACTCATTTATTCGCATGGCTAGAATCGTACCAATTTGGGAAGTAGAAATGAAGACCCTGGATCTAGTTTCCACCATCCAAGCTGCGAGGAATTTTTTATTCATTATCTAAGTAGACTAATCATAAACAGATGGTTGCGCCCATACTGTGTCTACAAAAGTCTATGATTATAATGTACCGCAAGATCATTCCTGTATCAGAGTAGTTAGTCTGTTAGTTAAAGTTTTGATCTGAGTATGGGAATGCCTACCTCAGCGATGATATAATCTTATACATGGATTTTGTGTTGAAAATTGCAAGTTCTGACCAGGCTCTCCACGAGATAATCCTTGAAATGATAAAGCGCTTCACCCTTCCTAGATAATACAAAACCCTAATCTACTACAGGATTTGCACTTTAGGGGGCAATCTGTTACACTAAAAAATGTCACCATGGCTATTTACAGTTAGTATGGCTCTATCAACAGTCATGCTATCCTCCTGGGCAAGTCTTATGCCTCTGCTCTCCATGTCAAACTCCAAAAAGAGAGAAAGTCTTTGTAAATGTGTTTATCTCTGGGTACGCAGATTCTCTCGGCCTTACTTGCGTATACGCACCTAATTCTCACAAAAGCTACGTACTTGTACGCTCTGTATGTAAAGGGGCAGGTGCGTACCCCTGTAAAGGTCAAAAGGCGCAAGTTTTACTCCAAAAAAGTTACTTGTGGTCATTTCTAGAGGCTTCTAGAAGTATGTTTGACGTGTATGAAGCGCCTCCAGATGGTTCATGTACCCCTACCAAAGAGGAACTTATCCCATCAATAAGGGAGCTATCCCATCCAAAGAGGGGATTATCCCATTGATGGTGGACCTGATTAACTTCCTCTTGAGAACTATAAATACAGGCATTCGGCCAGAAGGAGAGGAGCTTGGAAGCTAAACATTTCTAAGGGTAGATGCTACTGGAATTAGGACTCCCATTTAGAAGCTTGTGAGGAGAGATTGCCATCTTTGCTTGTTCTATTTGGAAGTGGGTGAGCTTTGTCAAAGTAAAGGAGAACTCTTGATGGACCCTGGGAGGGACTTGCACAACACCAAGGCTTAGGTTGTAATTGTTCCTTTTGTTTCCTATTAATGCAAATGAGTCCATTCTTCTCAATAACTTGTTATTTATGAGTTGTTTCATGTACTCCTTGGTCTATGTGTTAAATATGCTTTATTTTATGATATTATCAAGTGCTATTTAATCGTTTGATTGTTAGTGAATGCAGGTTTTGAAGTGAAGGAGGAGCTCATCCGGATCAACGAGGCTGGACTGCTACAACAGCGTTGGACTACAGGTAGGATCTAAACACTTGATTTCTTATATAGTAAATGCATGTTTAGAGAAGGATAGCTCTTGTTTGTCTTGTTTGTCACTAGAGAGTCTTAGGCTCCTAGGGAGGTTAGTTGTGTCCACACTATCGACTTTTTCCGCCTGACACTCTTTCATGGCTTCCCCCTACTTGACGAGAGCTTTGGCCAGCATGGTTTTCATTTTCCAAGCCTCACTCTATGTCCGAACAAACTGCGTGGCTCTAGTGGCCAGGGTCCCTGGATTTGAAATCCACTCTACTTCTTCCTCAATTGATTGCATGTCTAATCTCTCTTGTTCCTCATTTATTTAGGCTTCAATCTCATCAATTTTCTTCTTCCCTTTGGCACAGACTAAAGTTTCATATGCCTCCCTAGCTTTCTTTGGTTCTCTATTCGCTGATTCATTGCGACTACCCCAATCTGACATAGTGCTGTTGTTGGTGATAGCAAGTGATGAAAATACTTTAGAGAACTAGACAAAGAACAATACAGAGCACTCAGGATGAAGAGTCAGGCGAGGAGCATAAGATGAGAGAGCTCTTTGGTAAGTCATTGTAGTTATAGTGGATGGATGAGCATATAGGTTGAGCTAGGTTTGCGTGGATCTCCAAATTCTGACAGAATTAATCCTCTTTATTTTCCAGAGTGCCTTCCCTTGCTTGCGATCTGAACCAACGAATTCGTCATGCTTGATGTTTCTTATCATGGGCCACGTGTCATCCGCTGGGCCTATAGTTCTCTGACAATCATTCTTCTGCAGGATTTTCTTCATCTTCCGCTATAGGTGATGGTACCTACCCTCCCAAATCCAATTCGGGGTATAATGATCCAGGAGGTGAGCCTTAATGACTATCTTAATTCATTATTAAGGATGTGTTCCCGTCGTACTACTACACCCCTCCTCCCTGTAACGAATGTCTTTTCTCGATAGATGTAAACACTTGTCCCAAAGTTCTGTGCATGTGACATCATGCCAACAGGTGTCCAGGTAAGTAATATGGTGATTGATCCCGTAGTTGGCCAGACAATCAACCACTGCATTTTCCGTTCTTCTTACCGCTTGTAAAATGATCCCGTCGAGGCTTGAGATGTGCTATACTATGAACTCTGTAGCCTTGGCTAACCTCCAATGCTTCATTAATTTAACTGGTTTCGAACCCATCTGCAGTTTCCTTGCGACATTGATTGCCAAAAGAGAATCCCCTTCTACCACTGTGGCTCCTGTTCGCAGGTGAATTAGTATTCCAAACCCTTGCTATAAAGCCACGAATCTTGTCTCATTGTTGGTGGCCTCTCCCATAGATTGACTAAAAATATGTTGAATGTCACCTTTGTAATTATGTAGGACACCTCCTATACCTGCCGGTCCAGGATTGCCTTGAGAGGCCCCGTCAAAGTTCAGTTTGTGAAAGCCTGTTGGTGGTGGTAGCCAAGCATTCATGGAGGGGCCTTGTTGTTGTCATGGTTCAGACGAACTGGAGTCGGTACCTACCTCAATTCCAAACTTCTGCAAAATTTATAAGTCAGTCACTGATAGATCCTTGTTCTGTTCTTCTTCCCATCTGGTAAGAGCTGTTTCCCTCATGTTTTGCAGTATGATGGCTCTAATAAACTCTATGGTTTTAAATTCATTTCGAAACACTCTTCTGTTTCGTTCTTTCCATACTGACCACACTATGAAATCAGGGGTTAATTTCCATAAAGTATTAACTGTTTGAGATTTGGAAAAATTACTTCGCCAATTTGCTATGCTTTCCTGTATTGAGTTTTTGTTCCTGTCTATGCTCTTGAAGATGGTTTCCATCCAGTTCCATAGGCTTTCTGTCCAATTACATTTATTGAGGAGGTGATTCATTGATTCCTCCTCATTTTCACACAAGGGGCAGTGTGAGGGGCCGATGAACCCTCTTTTCCATAGGTTTTCCCAAGTAAGGATTTTACAGTGCATCAAGAGCCATAGAAAGGTTTTAATCTTTGGCCATAGCTCAGCATCCCATACCCTGTTATACCAATTAAATTTTTCCCCTTGTTCTCTTTCTTCTATGCAGGCTCTGGCTTCTTTGAGGGTAAAGGTGCCCCCCTCGAGCTTGCCCCAACGTAGTTGATCTACATCTTGAGCATTTCTAATTTCCTTTCAGCAAGCGCTGTTTGCAGAGCCATCATATTGTTGTCCCTCTCTTCTGGTTGCAATGTATCGTTGAAGATCCATTGTTTCCATGCTTGATTAGTTGTGTCAGGCTTCTAGTAATGATTCACGGTTATCTTTCCTTGTTCCTAGTATCTTCTCTGAATGGTGAGGAAATTTGGGCTTTCAAGTTTAGGTAATTGCTGCCAAGCATCCTCCCAAAATAGAGCAGTCTGTCCATTACGAACTTCCCAAAAACTCTGTTCCTGAATTATGCCTCGATTAGCTCTTGCTAGGTTCCAAATTGGAGACCCTTCTGGAGGTTCCTGCATCCTGATCAGATTCTGAGGGCTATAATGATCCGCATACTTGGCTTTCTAATGTTTGGCCCAGGGAATGTTCGGTTCTTTAACCCATCTCCACCATAACTTGGCTCCACAAGCTCGGTTTATGGTGTAAGGGTCCTAAAAGCTTAACCCACTCAAGTGCTTGGGTTTTCAGATTTTCTCCCATGCCATTAAGGACCAATTCTGTTTAACTGAGTTTTGTGACAACAGGAAAGCTTTTTGGATGAGTGAGATTCTCTGAAGCACACCTTTTGATGCCTGGAGAATAGAAAGCATGAATTGAGGAATGGCCTGGAGGACGGATTTGGTGAGGACTAGGCAGCCTGCAAAGTTAAGGGTTCTATGGGTCCAATGCTGACAACGCTTCTCTAGATTGGTGAGCATTTTCTCCCAATGAATTTTTTGCCAAGGTTTGTCTGTCAGCGGAATACCTAGGTATCTGGAAGGGAGGTTACACCTCTTGAACCCGAGGATATTAGATATATTTTTTTGGACTGCTAGGTGCGTGTTAAAAAATAATATGGAAGATTTAGAGAGATTGAGTTCCATACCTGAAGCAAGGCTGAAACGATTGAGAATGCTTTTGAAACCAAGAGCTTCTTTGATTGAAGGCATGCCATGCAGCATAGTATCATCGAAAAACTGCTGATGAGTGGTTACAGGGCATGAGGGCAATGGTTGGAGTCTCTGAATTAAGCTATCCTCTTTATCCTTTTTGATAAGGCTGCGTAGACCTTCCATTAGTATTAAAAACAGAAAGAGGGACAAGCGATCCCCTTCCCGTATAACTCTAGTAGGTGAAAATTGGATTGTAGGAGCTCCGTTGACCAGGATGGAGAATCTGGTAGACTTAATCAGGGCGAGGATCCATTCTATCCATCTCTTCACAAAGCCAAAGGCATCTAGAATAGCCTCCAAGTAGTTCCAGCTGACTTTATCATAAGCCTTCAAAAGGTCTAGCTGCATTAGCATGCCATCTTTTTTCTGTGTTTGGAGAGTATGAATCATCTCTTGAGCTAGCAATATGTTAACCATAATCTGTCTACCTTCTACATAGCCTGATTTTTCTTCTGAAATGACCCCCAAAAGAATTGGCTTTAATATGTTAGCTATGAATTTAGATATGATCTTGTACAGAACATTGCATAATGCAACTGGGCGAAACTTTGACGGTGTTTTTGCTTCCTCCTCCTTTGGTATAAGGGTTATGAAGGTAGAGTTGAGGGATTTTAGGATGGATGAGGAGCATGGGGAGTCTTCCACCACCTCCCAAACCTCTGTTTTGATTATTTCCCAACAGGCTTTGTAAAAGTCGATGGTGAAACCATCTGGTCCTAGTGCCTTACCATTGGGCATATCCCTCAATACTTCTTCCACTTATTCCATGGTGATCGATCGATTCAGAGACTTGTTTTGATCCTCTGTGATAAGCTTGGGAATAGAAGTCATTAAATCCCTGATAGCATCCTCTCTGTTAATGCTAGGTTCCAAAGAAATTTGGCTAAAATGGTTTATGAGGAGGGTTGATATTTCATGATGGGTTTGAAAAGAGGTCCCTTGTTCATTCTCCATTCTTACTATTTTATTAGCACTCCTGTGATCAATGGTCGAGTGATGAAATAATTTTGTATTCTTGTCACCTTCTTTAAGCCACTGAATTCTAAATTTTTGCTTCCACAGAGTTTCCTCCTATTGGCATCTGGCTTGCCAATTTTGCATAAGTATATGTTCTATGTTCATTTTTTCTTGATTGATATTCTCCTGGATCCATTCCTTGTGAATCTGTTCTAATTGATCCTCCAGCACCTTCTTTTCTTTAAATATGTTGCCGAAGACCTCTTGATTCCAGGATTTTAACTTGGTTTTGATATGTTTAAGTTTAGCTTGGAGATTGTACATCTTGGTTCCCCTTATACCAATTGGTTCACTCCACCACTGTTTTATTTTTGATGTGAAGTCTGGATTATTGAGCCAAAACATTTCAAATCTAAAGGGTTTCTTCCTTCGGGTACCAAGGATGGTCGCATTCATTATTATGGGCTAGTGGTCTGATCCTCCACTTGGTAGAATGTCCGAATCCACAGTAATCCCTTCCAGAAGGATGGTTTATGTAACTAAGAACCTATCCAGTCTAGAGGCAATTTGCCTATCACCTCCCCTTTTATTGTTCCATGTGAATGCACCACTCTTGGGGAAGATGTCTACAAGATTTGCTGATTTGATAAAGTCCTTGAAATCTTCAGCATCCCGATTGAGCATTTTGATGCATCCTTTTTTTTTCCATGAGCGAAGTGATCATATTAAAATCTCCTCTGAAAATTGTTTTTTCTAGGGGATATCTATGCTGCAAGTTGGATATACTTCTAAGCATTAGCAATTTTTCCTCTAGTTTCTGAGGGCCATAGATATTTGTGCAGAGATAGGTGTCTAGATTCCCTACCATTTGGAATTCTATTGAGATGTGAGATCTAGCAACTTCAGAAGATATAAGCTGGAGTACTTAAGGATTCCAAAGAGTGGCTAAGCCCCCTTCCATTCCACTACTTTCTATCTCTAGGAAATCCATTATTTTTCCCAATTTTTTACTGATGATTTTCATTATTTTGCTGGAACATTTAGTTTCTTGCAAAAAAATCATATCTGGTTGTTCTTTTTGGACTTTTTTCTTTAATAATTGTTGTTTCTTTAGGCTATTTAGCCCTCTAGAATTCCATGAAAGTAATTTCATAATTAACAAATTTTTAGGAAGTAAGTGTGAAGGCCTCAAGGGATTTCATCTTACCTGAGTTGAGGAGCATTTGACCAAGCTCTTGTAATGCTTCATTGTTTGTTCTTCTTCCCTGTTTTTCTAGTGCTTTGGGTTGGTTGCGGTTTGATGTAGTCCTTGAGCTCTTACCCCTAGACCCTTTGTTGTTCCCAAGCTTCTTTTCTGCATGTCCATTTCTGCTTGTTGTCTTGCTATGAATAACGTTTTGATTTTGTTCACCTCCTCTTCAGATATGTGTTCTATGCCTTTATTTTTCCATTGTTCTACCATGTTTATTAGATCCATACCTTCCTATTCTAGAATGTCTCTTAACTCCATATCCTCTGGCCCCATTTCGCTAGTTATCATTTCTGAATCTCCTTCCAATCCCTCTGTTGGTGCAGGAGCAAGTGGGATGTTGCTTGATGGATTGGAATTTGGGTCTTGTGTCCTTGGTGTCATTGTGGTCTGGCTGTCTCGTAGTGGATCTTGCTCTTGATTGGTTTCCTTTGGTACTGTCTCTGATTCCAACAACTCAAATGCATTTCCTGTGATTTTGATGGATGTACTTTCTTTATTTTGTTGTCTTTTTTTTTCTCACTATCTAGCATGAGGTTGAATAAAAGCCTCTTTACTCTTACCCCCTATATTTTCCTTGGGTTTCTTCGTCGGTCTCGTTGGACCGCACGTTTTTCATTTTTTGGGTCAGAACCTACCCTCTTCTGCGAAGCTCTGGCACCGTCCTCCTCCAAATTTGGTACTGTGATTACAACTTGATTAGGTATTCTTCAAACCCTAACATGAAAACCCTAGAGTTTTTTCTTTTCTTCCTTTAGGGTTTGCCTCCGGGATGCCTTCTTGGCTAATATTTTAATAGGGAGTTCAATTGCAATTTAAAAATAAAAATAATTAATTATTACGTATTATATTTATTTAGGAATAGAGGACGAGGATCTAACTTCTACTTAACTTCCAACCATCATTGTGTTAATATTAATATTATGCTTTTCAATTTCAATGGCTTCTCAAAGCTTCCTATGATGGAAGTGATCAATCCTAGCGATGACTCGGGAATCCTTGATGCAATGAAATCCAATCACCATGTTTGCATGGAGGATTCTCGGTCACGATTGATTACTTCCATCATAGGAAGCTTCAAGAAGCCATTGAAATTGAAAAGCGTACTATTAATCTTAACAGGAAGTTAAGTAGAAGTTAGATCCCCGTCCTCTTTTCCCATGTTTGCATCAAGGATTCGCGGTCATCGACAGGATTGATCACTTCCATCATAGGAAGCTTTGAGAAGCCATTGAAATTGAAAAGCGTGTTATTAAGCTTAACAGGGAACATGGTTGGAAGTTAACTAGAAGTTGAAAAGCCTACTATTAATCTTAATAGGATGATGGTTGGATGTGAAGTAGAAGTTGGATCCCTGTTTCTTTTCCTTTTTTTTTAATCAATAAATATAATAATTAATAATTGATTATTTTTACTTTTATATTGCAATATATATCCTCTTTGACCTCCCTATTAAAATATTATCCAATATTTCAATATAATAATATTTAAATATAATTGTTGAATATTATTCATTTTTAATAATAACCATATTAAAATTATTTTTAATTATATATTTATAGATATTCCATTATTATTATATTATTATTAAATTAATCTAATTAATTGGAATTCAATATTATTTTAACTAAAAATATTCATAAATTAAAATAAAACATAACAAAATAATATTAAATTTATTCAACTAATTTTTCAACGGCTAATTCCTAACAACTATTTCCTAATGGCTAACTTTGGAACAGATGCATCCTTGCTATTTAAACATTCTAACTCACTAGTTTTTTCACCTTTGTCTTGAGGATGAACCACATTAGATGGTTTAAAACCTCATTGAAAAACTATGATGTGATTAATCCGAAAGAATTTATCAAAATCAAAATTGTAATACATTAAATCAATGACGTTTAATATATAAATAAATTTTAAATAGAATTGTAATAAATAAAATAAGTGAGGTTTTGCTGATTGAGACTTCAATGATAATCATTATATTATAGGATATTTATAATACCAAAATTTTATGATGAATTTAAAATGTTTAGATGAGTTATAAGACTTTTTGAGCAGAGAGGCTCATTCTATAGCCTAGTATGAGAAGGATGTCTATGTGTTTCTTTTAAAGGAAAAATAAAAATAAATATAAATAAATAAATAGAAGTAAAAAAATGTATGAGTATGATTTTTAATTTTATACTTTAAAAAAATATTCAATAAGAGATTTAAATAAACTAGTTGAAGATCTATGTTAATTAATTTATGTCGATATCTACTTCATATATATCTATATATAGAAAATAAATTGTCAAAATAAAACATATTAATGTGGTATATAAAAAAATATTTAATGTAGGTTATCAATAAAATATTTGAAATAATATTGACATATACTTAAATATATATTAATAATAAAAATTCATTTTTATTAGCATGATAAAATATCTAGATTTACATGTTAATTACATTTATATTATATATCATTAAAAAAAATTATGTATATCATGGAAAAAAATAAGTTTTTATAGCTAAAATTTTTATTTGGTTTTTTTTACTCTAAAGAAATTTGATCCGTCTTGGCTCATGTTAGATCCCTGTTTAAGATGGATCTATGCTGGTTCAAAAAAGTTAGTCTCTATTTCCACTCAATGAAGTCTAGAGCTTAAAGATTGATGGATCAATGGTATGTTATATAAAACACTTGTATGTAGAATAATGAAATTGATTTTTTTTAATTATATGATTGATTTTTCTTGTTTATTTAGGGTGAAATATGATTTTCTATTTGACTTTGATAGCATTGTTGTAGTTTCTTTAGTGCTAGTAAGTTATTGATAAATCTTGGTTTTGAAAAAATAGGTATGCTACTTAAAAAACTAATCTATGGACATAAAATAATCAAATTGAAGAGTATTTTAGTCATAGCACTGATTTTTCATGTTTATATAGGTGAAAAGAGAATTTCTATTTGATTTAGAAAATTTTGTTGTAGTTTTTTTAGTGTTAGTAAGTTAGTGGTAAATCTTAGTTTTTACAAAATAGGTCTATTTATTAGTTTGATTAGAAAATGGATCTATTTCATGGTTTGATATAGAAATATTAATTGTATGATTAACATGGCTAAGATATTTTTTTAGATTCACACTTGAATTTATACACAACTAGGTTTGCCAATAGTTGTATAATTAACATGGCTAAGATGTTTTTATAGATTCACACTTGATGTCACGACCATTACCATACGTTTTCCAAATATCCATAAAATAAAAATAAAAAAGGTAACTATCACCTTCCTAAACATAACAATGTAAATCTATAATCTGATAATTGCGCTTTACCTTTTCTTTACCATCATCAAACATATACATAAGCATAAAAGTCTTTAACCTATGCACAATTGTTCACAGCATGTGTTTAAAGTCAATGCCTTTATATTATATTTGACACAACGTTAACATAGCATAAGTATGGATCCACTCTACCATCTGACATACTAGCCGAGATATTTATCAAACGACAGAGCTAATGGTGTGGACTTGATGTCCCACCGCAGTACCGGATGACAGATCATCCTTACCATAAAGGCATCAGTACTTCCAGGGCAGGTGGCGTAACCTGGTCTCACGGGCCACGTGATGCGTTGGTATTGCAGAATTTGGGCTTGCCGCCACAGTCTCCCGCCTTACTTCGATGGTTCAGATCATGTTTTGTGATCAAAGGGTTAAGAATTTGTTCCGGGTTTTGCTATGACTATTAAATGGATTCGTATTGGCATTTTGCTCATTTGCTGCTGCGGTCTTTGCGGACTTGGTGCAATGTTTCTCCTCCAGCTCGCATCTGAACACCTTTGTGTCTCCGGCCTGCAACACTCCAGGGTTCCTCTCAGCCCAGAACCAAATCCTCACAGGTGACTTCACTTGATAGTCTTCGTTTGCATTTGAAGCATTGTATTTATGAGAAATTCCCTTACAGGTTCTTATGTTTTCCCTCACAAATTTCATGCAGCTGCAACCTACTATATTGCAGCAAGATCATGGCGTTCCTTCAGCTGAGCCTACCTCCGGCACTACCCAGGTATGACTCGGCATTTGGGGTTTGGTTTTGAATTTTGAGATTTAAGTTTCGGTCTTGAGCCACCATCTGTGACTTGGTGCAGACCTTATTTTCCAACTCGATTCTCTTAAATCCGTTGCCGGGTACTCCTTGTGGGAAGCCCCTACAGCGGCCTTCACTGCAATCGACGGGGTTCCTCTGATGATGGGCTTAAGTTTATGAAACCGTCTCCAAGTTCTGTTCTATATTTTTATACTTTACTGTTTAGTTTCCGGCCGTTGTTGTAGACTTGGTGTCGTTACATGATTTCGGTCTTTGGTCCTTAAACTCAGAACTTGTATTATTATTTAGGGGCGTGACCCCCTTCGTCAAATGTATAGTTTCATTTAGGCTTATAACTTCGCTGTTGGTACTACTCGTATTTTGCAGATGTATGTAAACCCTAAGCCCTCAGGCATTTCTGTGTTTTAATAGAATATTTATTTTTTGTTCATCGCTGTTCAGTCAGAGATATGAGCGTGTATTTTGTTATTAACTTTCTTTTGGTCACATGCGGCCTCCGCCTCTGTGATTTCTTGTGTAACTTGTCCATTCTTGAATCGCGACCCAGTGGTTCTACGAGTTATAATATCTTTGCATGTTACGCCTCAGCGTCTGTTCACTGTCTAAATGCTTAGACCTTTCCCTATGGATAGGGCGGCCCTTTGGTATAGTTATTATCTTTGCGACAGATTCATTACAGTCTCTTTGTTTTTAATATAAGGGTTTTACTTCTATGTTGCATGCACAGCCTTTCGGCCTTAGCAAGTTTAGTAATTAATTTCGCATGCTCACACATGTTCCATTACGGTTAGTATATAGACATATACTACAACTCTGAGACTGATATACATATCTTTGTTGTTTACATGCATTTGTATCATATATATTCCACTACTGTTGCATTTGTTATTATAATACATCGTTCTTTCACTTGTTTAAGATACACTGTGCACAGTATAGTCTCATACTACAGATTTCTCCGTTAAAAAGATTTATGCAACGAATACAAAGATTCGATAGTGAATGCCTTGGTGAATATAGCGCATCTCTGTACTTTATATACTCTCAATGACCAGAACTCTCTGCGTAAAGTTAATGAATAGGTATACACAGATAATTGTTTACTTCTGTTATTAACTATTTCATTTCTTTCACTATGGATCTGCTTCCATCCATAGTCGGGTTTGTTTCTTAATGTTCTTAGCCAAAGATCCCTCACAGATCTACAATCAAGTATCAGTCGTACATTTCTGATATATATTGATTTAGTTTCAAGGCCTGTTCTTTCGAATGTAAAAACTTTGTTAATAGAGCTAGGACGAGACTGTTACCTGTAACCAGTTCTCGGATTCAGGCTTCCTTAATCATATGCAGACTTATTTAATGACTTTGTACCATTTCACTTGATCTGGGTACTAAACCCGACTCTGTCTATTAAATGATAGTTTCTCCTCAAGTTTGCACAGATACATTACACTAACAGTATCTAGGAACAACAGTCCTTTTCTACTTAAAACACTGTAATTTTAATGCACATTCATTTTCTAACAGGGACTACCAGTTTGGAACCGTACCTGATTACCAATGTCAGGAATGGTTTTTCAAACAAAAGGTCACCTGAGCTTTAATTCTGCTCTCCTCCCAGCCATGAGACCCATCCTTCAGACGGAGTTCTCCCCCCGAGCCATCCTGCAGGCCTCCAGCCCTCAACAGGATTTGTGCACTCACGTGCCAGGTTATCTGGTCCTAACCAGACTTAACCCTCCTCTTCTGCCTTTTTTCTCTTCTTGGAAAAAGATTTTCTATTCTCTCTGTCTGTCCTCACAACACAGAATTCCCTCAGTCAGGACTTTCTCCTGTTTTGGTGGGTAGTTCCATCAGTTATCACAACTGATCATTTTATTTTTGATTCACCTCTTAGAGGCTGCCAGCAATTTTAAGAAAGTATTTAAATTACTTTAATCAAAATAGTTTACCACAGTTTTGTTTAAAACATAACAACAACTGTATTAGTCTTTTACCATAGTAACTTTTCGAATTTACACAAATCTGGGGTCATTACATCTCCCCCTCCTAAGATTCGACATCGTCCCGATGTCTGTCTCCTTTAAACAAGTTTGGATAAGCTTTTCTACGGAGTTCTTCATCCTCCCAAGTGGCCTCCTCTGGTCCATAGTGCTGCCACTGCACTTTAGCTTGGGAAATAACTCGTTTCCGCAGCTGCACTTCTCTCCGGTCGAGAATGGTCAGTGGTTCGACCAGAACCTCGCCTTCCGTCTCGACCTGCAATCAGCAACAAATTAAATTACTTTTCAGTTTTAGAAGTAATACTTGTCTATAGTGACCAGATTAATTCTTACCCGAACATTCTGCCATTGAATCACATGTTTAGGATCGTAAACGTATTGCTTTAATACGGATACGTGAAACACATCGTGAATTCTAATATGGCTTGGTAAGGCAAGTTGATAAGCTACCGGCCCCACTTTTGTCAAAATTTGGAAAGGTCCAAAGTAGCGGGGTGCTAATTTGGCACATCCGCTCCACTGCAAGGTACTCCTCCTTGGTTGGATTCTGACAAAAACATGATCCCCAACTTGGAATTCTTTAAATCTTCTCTTGCGATCAACAAAACTTTTCTGTCTATCCTGAGCAGCTTTTAAATTGGTACGCACCCTTTTTACTGTGTCCTCCATTACCTTGAGCATATCAGGACCAATTCATAACCTGTCCTCCGGTCCATTCCAGCTTGCAGGTGTGCGGCACTTCCGCCCATACATAACCTCAAAAGGACTCATCTGTGTTGAGGAATGATATCCATTATTGTACGCGAATTCAACCAGATGAAGATAATCTTCCCATTGGGTTGGCTTCATCATAACACATGCTCTCAGCATGTCTTCCACAACCTGATTCACTCGCTCAGTTTGGCCATCTGTTTGGGGATGATAAGCTGTGCTGAAGTTCAGATGCGTCCCTAGTTCAGCAAACAGTGTCCTCCAAAAGGTTGATGTAAATTTGACATCTCGATCTGAGATAATCACCTTTGGGAGTCCATACAACTTAAACACATTTTGCATGAAAACATGAGCGATTTGCACAGCCTTATATGTCGACTGTACTGGTATAAAGTGTGCTGCCTTACTCAGCTTATCCACTACCACCATAATGGAATCATTGTTCTTCTTTGTTTTAGGCAGTCCAGCTATGAAATCCATGGAGATAGTCTCCCATTTCCATTCCGGAATGGGTAAAGGTTGTAACAGCCCTGCTGGGTGCATGTGCTCTGCCTTAATCTGCTGACATTCTAGACATCGTGCTAGATACTTAGCTACCTCTTTCTTCATTCTTGGCCAGTAATATTCCTTTCGGAGGGCAGTCACCATTTTTTGGTAGCCCGGATGCCCAGTATAATGGCTGGTGTGAAATTCATCCAAAATCAACTTCTTAATACTGTCTTCGTTGGGTACATACAACTTTTTATTAAAACAAAACATTTCAGCATCATCTAGTGTATACTCTGGTTGCATCTCCTTACCAGATTGCTGTTGTAATTGTTGTTTAATGTGCTGATAAACAGCATCTCGTTCAGCTGCTATTTTTATCTTCTCCAATAGAGTACTTTGCCATTTACTGACTGAAATCTTGCACACGCACTGCACTTTCTGACTTAATGCATCCGCTACTCAGTTCTCCTTCCCCTTTAAATGCTTAATCTCAAAGTCGAACCCGCTTAAGAAGTTAGCCCAGCGGGCTTGCCTTGTATTTAAGGTGGGCTGGCTGAAATAGTTTGTTAGGCTGTGGTGGTCTATTAACAACAGAAATTTTCTGCCCAAAAGATAGTGCCGCCACATCTTCAGGGCATGAATAACAGTAGTAAGCTCCAAATCGTAAGCAGAGTATTTTTGCTCATGCTCTTTAAGCTTCCTAGACTCATACGCAGTGACTCTTCCTTCTTGCATCAACACTCCACCCACACCTTCTTTACTTGCATCCGTGCAGACCACGTAGTCTTTATTAGGATCAGCTATACTTAACACAGGTGCGGTGGTAAGTAAATGCTTGAGCTGTTCAAAGTTCTTTTGGCATTCTGAGGTCCATTTAAATACTTTTCCTTTCTTTTGCAAGGAAGTGATAGGGTATGCTACCCTCGAAAAGCCTTCAACAAATCTTCTATAGTAACTTGCTAACCCCATAAAGGACCTAATATCAGCCACGTCCTTTGGTATAGGCCACTCCATTATAGTTTTGATCTTCTCAGGGTCTACTGCGATTCCTTCCTTGGTAATTACATGACCCAAATATTGTATCTCCTCCTTGTAAAAATCACATTTACTAAACTTTGCGTATAATTGATGTTCCTGCAAAGTTTTCAACACCAACCTAAGGTGTTCCTCATGTTCCTTTCTTGATCTACTGTAAATTAGAATGTCATCTATGAATATCAGCACAAGCTTATTCAAAAACCGATGAAACACACTGTTCATCAAACACATGAAGGTGGCAGGTGCATTGGTCAGCCCAAAAGGTAACACCACGAATTCATAACGCCCATACCGCGTTCTGAAAGCAGTCTTAGCAATATCTTCCTCTTTTATTCTGATCTGATGGTAACCAGATCGCAGATCAATTTTTGAAAATATCGTTGCTCCCTTCACCTGATAAAAAAGCTCATCGATCCTAGGCAAAGGATATTTGTTTTTTATCGTAAGCTTATTCAGCTGACGATAATCAATGCACATCCGAAAGGTTCCATCTTTCTTTTTGACGAATAGCACTGGGGCTCCCCAGGGTGATACACTGGGACGGATGTAATTTTTATCTAACAGCTCTTGCAGTTGCATTTTTAATTCTGTTAATTCTGGTACACTCATTCGGTAAGGTGCTCGCAATACAGGTGTTGCCCCTGGAATCATCTCAACAGTGAAATCCACATCCCTTTTTGGTGGTAATCCCGACACTTCCTCGGGAAAAACATCTGCAAACTCCTGCACTATCGGAATGCTACCCAACATAGCAGTTTTATCTTTTTGATTTGCGTATCCCACCTGAATAGCGTAGATTTGACATTTCTTCCTGATGCACTTAGCTAGCTGAGTTGCTGAAATGGGTCGGATCTGCACAGGATGTCTGATTCCTTGCAACTCCTGCTGCTCTCCCAGGTCATCCCTATAATAGATGGTCTTGGTTTTGCAGTTCACTAAGGACCAATGTCTTTCCAGCCAGTCCATCCCAATCAAGATATCATAGGAACCCAACGGTAATATATTCAAATCTGCCACTATTGGCTGTCCGGCTATAGTTAAGGAGCAATTATTTACTTTGGCCAGTACTCGTCTCTTGGCCCCGGTAGCTAGTTGGACCAGCCACGGATTCCTGAATTTTTCAGCTTGCAATTTACACTGTTCTACTATTTTCGGACTAATATAACTTAAAGTAGCCCCTGGGTCTATAAGAACAGCTATGGAAAGGTTGGAGATTTTACCTTCGAATTCAACCATAGATGGCTGATACTCCGCTTGACGGTCCTCTAGCGCTGCATTGATTCTGGGCACACTACGCGCCACGTCCCCAACAGTCGATGCTTCGTGAATTTGGGATATCTGATCTGTTCCTTTTCTCTGTGGGCAGTTTTTCACATAGTGAGGTCCTCCACAACCCCAGCATTGCACTGGCGGTCTGTTCATTCCCTCACCTTCTGGTCTACCAGACTGCTCATTTGCTTTAGATTCGCTCATTGGTCTGGACCGGGGTGCATTCCTTGCAACAGGTCTTCTGTTTAGTCCTTTGCCAACCCCTTTGTTTCCACTGCTGCGGCTTCCTTTGCTGCCCCCAACCATTCGACTGCTTCTTTTCTCATTCCATCTTTTGCTGGTAGTGTCCCCCTTCTTTTTACTCTGTTGGTAGCAGATTCTCGCTTTTCGGATGGCCTCATCCATGGTTCTAGGATTGTCGAATTCAATCCTCTCCCTTATATATGAAGGTAAGCTGCTCACAAACCTCTGAACCTTGTCTTTCTCCTCCTTGATGTAGGGTACGTAACGTAGCAGCGAGGTAAAACGGTTAATGAACTCATCCATGGTCTGCTGTCCCAGTCTTAAGTCATGAAATTCCCTTGCCTTTTCGTCATAGAAACGCTCAGTCAAGTATCTTTCTTTAAAGTACTTCTGAAACTTTTCCCATGTAATAGTTCGTTCGCTGACCCCCTTGACAATCTTGATTTCCTCCCACCACAAGGTTGCCTTACCTTGTAATTGGAAGATTGCCAATCTTGCCTTCAGATTATGATCGTACTCGTATAACTGGAAGTACTTATTCATATTGATCAACCAGGCTTCCGCAGCTTCCTCCTGTTCACCATCAAAATGGGGAGGCTTAATCTTTCGAAATTCTCCCTGCAGTTCCATTTTCTGACGTTTTGAAGTTTGCTGTTGAGGTGCATTATCAGAGTGGTTTTCCTTGTCGTCAGAGTGTTCAGGTTCCATTTGATAGTCTGGTTCTTCTGTTACCCTTTGCTGTTCTGCACTGGGGTTGGACAGGGGTGGGTTCTGCCTGTCTGACAGGCTCTTCAGAATCTTTTCCTGATCAACTGTTAGGCGCGCGTTGTCTTCACGCAGTCGTGCCATCTCATTTTTCAGTTCCTGGACAGTTTCCAGGATTGCAAGGTTTGTACTCCGTGATTCTACACCCAATTGCACCCACAGTTCTGCATTCTCTTGAGGGTGACTGCCAGGTTCTTGCATTTTGTCTTCTTTCTGGTTTAACTGCTGACTGTTGCAATTTTGAAAATCATTTCAAGTAAACAGAACACAGTTAAGTACATTGTTAGCTTGCATGAGTTGCTTGGTGTACCCTTATGCATATTGGATATGTGCTGCCTGAGGCCACAGTGTTGAAACTGGGCTCTGATACCATGTTGTCACGACCATTACCATACGTTTTCCAAATATCCATAAAAAAAAATTTAAAAAGGTAACTATCACCTTCCTAAACATAACAATGTAAATCTATAATCTGATAATTGCGCTTTACCTTTTCTTTACCATCATCAAACATATAGATAAGCATAAAAGTCTTTAACCTATGCACAATTGTTCACGGCATGCATGTTTTGTTTAAAGTCAATGCCTTTATATTATATTTGACACAACGTTAACATAGCATAAGTATGGATCCACTCTACCATCTGACATACTAGCTGAGATATTTATCAAACGACAGAGCTAATGGTGCGGACTTGATGTCCCACCGCAGTACCGGATGACAGATCATCCTTACCATAAAGGCATTAGTACTTCCAGGGCAGGTGGCGTAACCTGGTCTCACCAGCCACGTGATGCGTTGGTATTACAGACTTTGGGCTTACCGCCACAGTCTCCCGCCTTACTTCGACGGTTCAGATCATGTTTGGTGATCGAAGGGTTAAGAATTGTTCGGGGTTTTGCTATGACTATTAAATGGATTCGTATTGGCATTTTGCTCATTTGCTGCCGCGGTCTTTGCGGACCTGGTGCAATGTTTCTCCTCCAGCTCGCATCTGAACACCTTTGTGTCTCCGTCCTGCAACACTCCAGGGTTCCTCTCAGCCCAGAACCAAATCCTCATAGGTGACTTCGGTTGATAGTCTTCGTTTGCATTTGAAGCATTGTATTTATGAGAAATTCCCTTACAGGTTCTTATGTTTTCCCTGACAAATTTCATGCAGCTGCAACCTACTATATTGCAGCAAGATCATGGCGTTCCTTCAGCTGAGCCTACCTCCGGCACTACCCAGGTATGACTCGGCATTTGGGGTTTGGTTTTGAATTTTGAGATTTAAGTTTCGGCCTTGAGCCACCATCTGTGACTTGGTGCAGACCTTATTTTCTAGCTCGATTCTCTTAAATCCGTTGCCGGGTACTCCTTGTGGGAAGCCCCTACAGTGGCCTTCACTGCAATCGACGGGGTTCCTCTGTTGAGGGGCTTAAGTTTATGAAACCGTCTCCAAGTTCTGTTATAAATTTTTATACTTTACTGTTTAGTTTCCGGCCGTTGTTGTAGACTTGGTGTCGTTACATGATTTCGGTCTTTGGTCCTTAAACTCAGAACTTGTATTATTATTTAGGGGCGTGACCCCCTTCGTCAAATGTATAGTTTCATTTAAGCTTATCTGTTCGCTGTTGGTGCTACTCTTATTTTGCAGATGTATGTAAACCCTAAGCCCTCGGGCATTTCTATGTTTTAATAGAATATTTATTTTTTGTTCATCGCTGTTCAGTCAGAGATATGAGCGTGTATTCTGTTATTAACTGTCTTTTGGTCACATGCGGCCTCCGCCTCTGTGATTTCTTGTGTAACTTGTCCATTCTTGAATCGCGACCCAGTGGTTCTAAGAGTTATAATATCTTTGCATGTTACGCCTCGTCGTCTGTTCATTGTCTGAATGCTTAGACCTTTCCCTATGGACAGGGCGGCCCTTTGGTATAGTTATTATCTTTGCGACAGATTCATTACAGTCTCTTTGTTTTTAATATAAGGGTTTTACTTCTATGTTGCATGAACAACCTTTCGGCCTTAGCAAGTTTAGTAATTAATTTCGCATGCTCACACAGGTTCCATTACGGTTAGTATATAGACATATACTCCAACTCTGAGACTGATATACATATCTTTGTCGTTTACATGCATTTGTATCATCTATATTCCACTACTGTTGCATTTGTTATTATAATACATCGTTCTTTCACTTGTTTGCGATACACTGTGCGCAGTATAGTCTCATACCATAGATTTCTCTGTTAAAAAGGTTTATGCAACGAATACAAAGATTCGATAGCGAATGCCTTGGTGAATATAGTGCATCTCTGTACTTTATATTCTCTCAATGACCAGAACTCTCTGCGTAGAGTTAATGAATAGGTATACATAGATAATTGTTTACTTCTGTTATTAACTATTTCATTTCTTTCACTATGGATCTGCTTCCATCCATAGTCGGGTTTGTTTCTTAATGTTCTTAGCCAAAGATCCCTCACAGATCTACCATCAAGTATCAGTCGTACGTTTCTGCTATATATTGATTTAGTTTCAAGGCCTGTTCTTTCGAATGTAAAAAATATGTTAATAGAGCTAGGACGAGACTGTTACCTGTAACCAGTTCTCGGATTCAGGCTTCCTTAATCATATGCAGACTTATTTAATGACTTTGTACCATTTCACTTGATCTGGGTACTAAACCCGACTCTGTCTATTAAATGACAGTTTCTCCTCAAGTTTGCACAGATACATTACACTAACAGTATCTAGGAACAACAGTCCTTTTCTACTTAAAACACTGTAATTTTAATGCACATTCATTTTCTAACAGGGACTACCAGTTTGGAACCGTACCTGATTACCAATGTCAGGAATGGTTTTTCAAACAAAAGGTCACCTGAGCTTTAATTCTGCTCTCCTCCCAGCCATGAGACCGATCCTTCAGACGGAGTTCTCCCCCTGAGCCATCCTGCAGGCCTCCAGCCCTCAACAGGATTTGTGCACTCACGTGCCAGGTTATCTGGTCCTAACCAGACTTAACCCTCCTCTTCTGCCTTTTTTCTCTTCTTGGAAAAAGATTGTCTATTCTCTCTGTCTGTCCTCACAGCACATAATTCCCTCAGTCAAGACTTTCTCCTGTTTTGGAGGGTAGTTCCATCAGTTATCACAACTGATCATTTTCTTTTTGATTCACCTCTTAGAGGCTGCTAGAAATTTCAAGAAAGTATTTAAATTACTTTAATCAAAATAGTTTACCACAGTTTTGTTTAAAAAATAACAACAACTGTATTAGTCTTTTACCATAGTAACTTTTCGAATTTACACAAATCTGGGTCATTACACTTGAATTTATACATAACTAGGTTTGCCAATTTCTTCAAAGTAGACGCCCTATAAATTATTGTTAATTGAAATGTTACAATTTTTCGAAATTTCTATTTAAAAGTGGGTTTAAACTTTATTATTTATAAATTCTAGCTATAAACTTATTATTTATAAAGTCTTGTTTAGTGTAGAAAACCATATTGAAAATTGAAATTGATTGCTTTTGTTCAAAAACATTATGTTTGATAAGTTTAACCAAATTAGTTAAGAATTTTCCCAGAATAATTTAACATGATTTAAAAAAAATATAATTACATAAATAATAAATAATAAATGTATATAATTCCCTAAATCACTAAATAATTAATTAAAAAATATAACTTAAAAGAGTTGATTTTTTAAGTAAAATATAAAACTTGTATATATATAATATAATTTGATTGAATTCTATTTTATGATTAAATTATAATTAATATTTTTTTAAACTAAAATATAGAATTTATATCAAAAATATGTTTATATTAAAAACAAAATTAATGTAAAATATAAAACAAATATATCTATTATAATTAACAAAATTAATGTAAAATATAAAACAAATATATCTATTATAATATTATTTGATTGAATTATATTTTATGATTAAATTATAATGTAATATTCATTGGTAAAGTTGTAATTATTTTTGTTTTATCACAAATCACTAGGTAAAACTGTGGCCTTGGTAAAGGCTTAAGAGAGATGGAGAAATATAAATATTATTTTATGTATCTCAATTCATAATTTATAAATAATGCAAATTATGGTCAATCATAAAATTACGGAAAATGCTAAAAGTGAGTTTCACTTAGGAGATAGTCATAAAATTATGGGAGGAAGTTTTAAAAGTGAGTGTCACTTACCACACAGTTATAAAACAGTTATTCCTCTCCCTGGAGATAAATAATCTAAGTTGGGACAAGGAGACAATAGGGTGAGACACTCTTGAAACTAGGCAAGACATTGCCAAGAAAGCATTCTTGAGATGGTTGGCTAATGGAATCGAGGATTCTTGAGCTGGTTAGCTAATTGAGATAGTAGGGAGGACATTTCCAAGAAAAGATTCTTGAGATGGTTGGCCAGTGGAATCCAAGATTCTTGACCTGATTAGCTAATTGAGGCATGTGCTCATTTTAGCCTTGAGAATGGACCTCGTGATGGTCAGAGAATGTGTCTATAGGTGGAATTGTTGTGGTCACTCATTAATTAATTTCCTTAGAGTTAGAATTGTTATGATTGCTAATTAATTAATTGCCTAGATGGCTCTGAGGGAGAATTGGATGTAATTGTCATTCTCATTGGCTAGATAGAAGACTCTTATCTCTATAATTTTGTGGTTAGACTAGACATAATTGGCTAGGTGGAGCACTCTTATCCAATGATTTTATGGCTCAATGAGACATAAAGATAAGTATTCGACTTAATAATTATGACGAGTTATTTTTTGTCTCATTCATGTTGGTAATCTTTATTGGGATAATAATTTAATAATTATGACGAGTTATTTTCTGTCTCATTCATGTTGGTAATCTTTCTTGTGATAAGAACTCAATCATTATGACGAGTTTTTTCCTGTTCCATTCATGCTGGTAAGCATTATTGTAATAAGATCTTTTCACTTTGTGTATGTAAAATTGTATTTACTACATAAAAAAATGGGTGAAGTAGGTTAGTTCCACAATATTTAACAGTAGCCCAGAAGGGGTCGGACTTCAAATGTAAACACTGGAAACCTGAGTGTTTAATAAGAGCAAAATGTAAACAGTCATCTAAATTTAAGTGCAACGAGTGCAGACATAGTATATTGGAAACTTGAGTGTTTAATAAGGTATTTAACAGTAACCTAGAAGGGGCCGTACTTCAAATGGAAAGACGAAACCTGAGTGTTTAATGAGAGAAGAATGTAAAAATTCAAACGAGTGCAGCTTGCAAAAAATGATAAAGATACACATAATAATCTAATCGTTTCAGGTGCAAGGAGTTGAAAATAAGGACGTTTTTCACAAAACCGTATATAAAATAGAAAGATTTTAGTATCAATCGTAATGTCGAATATGGAAAATATGAGTCTCCTAGAATTCCTTGGGGAATGAGACTTTCAAATAAGCCAAGAAAGAAAATAATATCAGAACTATTGTTGTTGAAATATCATAAAACTTTCATATGATTGGACGTTATATCCATCTTCAAGGTCGGGAGAAGTGATCTCTCCCAGGGAAAATTCTAGGACGCGGATAAGATAAGTAGCCTATTGACATAACTATGCATTTGTTTACTCGTTGTTGACACACAGTATAGCTGTTTAGTATGAAATCTTGTACTGCATGATCTGAATGGTTGGAAAATTGTTCCTGTTCTTCTTATTTATTTTAAAGGAAAAGTTAGGCATTAATTCTCTTGAGTATTTCACACAAAAAAAAAAGTTGTAATAATAAATCTGATATGGAAAATATTGTTGGACTTATGCAGAAACTCTGATTGCGTAACTAACCACTGCATATGAAATTATTCAGGAATATGATTGAAGTAAATGGTTGGTTTGAGGAAAGTCCTACACGACACCAGGTTAGACCGTCAATCGAGTTGGGTTAACTAACAACCCAAAGACTGAAATACCTGGAAGAACGTCTCCACGTAACGACAACTAAAGAATAACACACAGTATGTAAATAACAACATGCTTGAAACAACTATATTTCTGGTGCCAAATAAAAAGAACATTTACATGCAACTTGAGTTAACAGTACTATATATATGTATAAATTGTAAATGTGCCATACATTTCAGCTATTATGGAAAAGAACACTGACAAAACATTGATATAGGAACAAGGATTTTAATAATTACAGTATCGTGTTGAATAGCCAAATTACACATGATTTGAAAGGGAAAAACAATGCAATAATATTAATACAAAAACCTTTCGGAGCAGACTGGAAGGGTCTAACAGAAGGAACCCTCTTCAGTCCGAACAAGAGTTGCAACAATATAAAGTAAACATTGTTCCTAATTGCAAAGAGAAAACTTTCCTAAATCACCAAATAAACATTGTTTGAATTCCACATGATACTGACTTATGCACTGGGCACCTTATAAGAAGAAAATAGGCGAGTGGGTTAGTGTTAGGCTTCTTCTTGTTCCATTGACTTGAAGTCACCAAATGCATAATAAAGCGCAGTAACAGAACCAACATGTTACATCAAAACAAGTCGTAGTAAGTTTGTTGGTATCCGACAATTCCATAAAGCTAGGGTAATTAAAACAAAAAATTGGAAATCACCCCAGCTGTAGGAAACCCCAGGTTCGTTGGAGTAATGACCTATCATGCAGCCGAGAGCCCCAAATGTTAATTCTGTTACGGAAGAGATCACCTTGGAGGTAAGAACAAAAGCACCGAGCAATGGGTACATGTACTAAAGTCGAATTGGAGCATTCGGTGGACGGTGTAAAGAAATCCTTTGCTAAGAGAGAGATTGGCCCTGCGAAACACAAGAATGAGAAACTATTAACATTTGAGCCAACGACCATGTTAGATATTAAATAGAAAATGAGAGTCAGGGGAATAATTACCTCTAAACTAAACAAAAGACCACACTGACATGGTGCAGACGCAGAGCAGTGCTTCTCATATTTTTGGCATAGGGAAAATGACTAGTTACTAGGAGGGTTAGGTCTGGATGGTTACCTCAACCAATGTCGAGCCCTAATGACATTCTCATGACCATAGTAACATATCAACGATTCACATGATAGGTCAAAAATATTCAAAGCATATATGGCGCACACAAGGGTATGACAGTTGTTTATCATAAGATTATCCAAGTGTGCCTTGGGAAGGGAGTTAACCGTAGTGTATTTCCCTGTTAATCAGTAGATGGACTAATGACTAAGTCATACTCTATATATCCTCGCATGTCACATGGACCGATTAAATAAACCATTTAATTTATATATATTAATGGGAATTGTATGTTGATGTTCAATATAGCAATGTGAATAAACCACAATACTTTATAATACTTTATAATGATAAAGGAATAATACACACATATTATTTTATATGAATTTGTTAGGTTGTGCCAATTATATGTTTTCAGTAACGAGTTATGTGTGGGCATTGTAAGGGTAAGTAAAGGTTATTTAAAAGAAATATTCTCTTCGTTAAGATGTATGTTACAAGTGGTATCAGAGCTATAGGTTCAACTCCTAGGGGCCAACCTAGAATTGAAAGAGTTTAATAAATAATTGTCAATTTTAAATGTAATTAAGAAATGACGACAATAGTAAGGGAAAAAGCACCTGCTTCAAGAGATTAGATATGGGAAAAGTTAGGGGATGAAGTAGCGTCTCCTATATAAGCACTATTTCTGGAAGAAAAACAACGATGGGGTAGCCTCTTAATGCACCTGAAAAATAAAAAAAGCCATAGAGAAAAGAAAAAAAATAATCTGATTCACTGCTATACTAACCAAAGAAAATGGTGATGGAACAAGTTATTCCCTCTTATAGACATGTGTAAATATTTGTAGAAATCTCTTGTGGACACATGGAATGTTGTAGCAACCATAGCATTAATATAGCAGATCGAAATTCTATCCTCTAGGTAAATGTGAATCCAAAACAATGAGGCTTATTAACCAAATACCAGATGCTAATTTAAGTGAAAAGCAAAAGGTTTTGTTGAGATTATGAAGGTAGTGATATTATCGTCGATTTTATATATCAATCCACATATCCACCTAATCTAAGGAAGGGACCAATTGGCTATAGGAGTACAAAGTACACCTATGTAGAGCTAATTTCATGAAAGGAATATGGATAATGGGTGGCACCCTTATTAAAAGTACAAATATAGTTTATACATACATACATAGAAGCTCTCGAAGTGTGCTATGTAGATAAATAACATGTAGATCTAATAGATAAGAAGTCGTGAGAAATCGGTAATGTATAGTTAAACTTTGGCAAGTAAAAAAAAATAATGTTGTCTCTGAATTAAAGGACAAACTTATGCTAAAAAATATTGTGAGTAGAAAATTTAACCAAACAGTTTGGCGACTAATCTTACCTCAAAATTTCACATATACATAATAGTCAGTGGTTTGACTCTCATGGTTTTGGAAGAACCAATAGATGTTATCATGATGGTTATAAGAGCATTAGAAGCGTTGAATAAACAAGGATAGATACATGGTATGTGGTATGCGAACTAATTATGCAACATACGGATTCTTGTTGGGTTGTTAAAAGAAAAAGAGAGAGAGAACCCTAGGTAATTTTGGGACAGTTTAACCAATAATTTTCTCAAATAGAAGTGAATAGAGAGAAATTCATGTGTGGGGTGCTTCGAGAAGCTACTACAACATTGGAAGGGAATTCATTCTAAGAAATTTATACCATAATGGTTCATGAATCTTTGCATGGAACATGAATGACAAAGTTTAAAAAAGAGTAATTGGAAATTGTAGCAAAATTGTCAAGTAACTAAGTATATATATATATATATATAAAAACCAACAAAACATAAGTCTGTAATCACTTTATTATTAAACTATGATGTGATTAAGTGAACACCAGAAAGTATAAACCATAATTTCATTATGCACTTATATAGTAACTTGTGAAGGGAAACGGGATTAGCTTCACAAATAAGGAAGGAGAAGAAACATATTGAGACTTCTAAGTTGAAAATGACATGAGAACAATAATGTAGATTCTCTAAGATGCCAAATAAATGAGGCAACGCCTTGAAATGATGTTGTTGATACCCGAGAGGATAGTAGATTTACACCAAATTGAGCAAGTGCAAAGGAAGTAAGGGTGGATACAATGTGAACATTTATTCGAAGGGAATGCAATGGACATGAAATATAAAGGAGTCTAAATAACTTTGAAATTTCTCATACTTAATAGATACAAAGAGCTCAAAACTACTATGAGTTATAGGTTTTAACATTAAATCATGGAATGGTTTGGTTTGTTGAATGGTGCAATTTATAATAGCTTCACAACTACGAAAAGTCAATACTTATTGAAACAACCCAACAAGGGAATTTGACTAAAATAGTTGCTAACTCTGGTATTTCAAGATATGATTCGAATTGGTGAAACAAGATGCATGATACATTCTATCTATGAGATGTTTAGTGGACTATAAAGAATTATATTTAAATATAAAAGCTAAATAGTACAATCATAAACTATGTAAGGGAAAACTCTCAATTTGGTCTTTGTAAGTCTAATGCTTTCTAGAGATATCACAATCTGTAACGACAACATAGAAACCAATGTTTATATAAGCCCATGGTTTCACTCGACGATGAGTATTTTGAGAAATTTGTTCTTTGTAAGTCTAATGCTTTCTAGAGATATCACAATCTGTAACGACAACATAGAAACCAATGTTTATATAAGCCCATGGTTTCACTCGACGATGAGTATTTTGAGAAATTTGTTATCTGAAATTTTCTTGAGAAATTGATGGTGGCTAGAATATTTCTACCAACATTACGTTTTCTTGTTCCGTGCATGGTACTAACAAGATAGTGTGGCATGCCACCAGTCACTAGTACGCAAGATGGCAATCATGGAGATGCAAGAGGAAAGATGACCACAAGGCATCTTATAGGTTGTGTAACGGAGAGAGAATCAAACCCTAACAAACAAAGGTGGGGTTGAGGAAATTTATAATGAGGCACATCGAAAAGGAATATGGTAAGATTTAGTAATATAATTTCTTGGTTATATTTACTGATTTAAGTATGACTATGCTACTCAAAATTATACCTGTGAATTCTCGTATTGAGTTCTTTTCATATTATATTATGCTTTTGACCTTAATAGGTTTACTGGTAAAGGTTTGAAGAGAAAAGATACAATAAAACAAACAAAACTAGTTGAATTATAAAACCGTGATTTTTGCATGAATCCACCATCAGGTAAGTAACACAAATAGGATTGGGTCCGATTAAACAAAGGGTGGGATAAGTGTTAGTTGGTAAGTTGAAGTAATTGCCTTAAAACCTGGTAATGTTTTGTTGAAAAGTATTATGATGCTAATAGGCAAAATTATTCGTCCCAAGACATCATGGGAACAAGGTAAGGAAAGCTTTCTTGTGATGATAACGAGTAATATTAATGTATGAGGGTGTAATAAGCTAACCAATCAATCTCGGGTTAGAATTGTTATCAATATTCCACCGAAAGTTACATGTCAAATATATTAAATCCCTTTTATTGAATGAAGCAAATGAGAAGCTATGTCCCGATATATGAGGAAACAATTATGTTATATGGCAAGTGTGAGATAGTCAATACACATATAAGCACGAGAGAAAATCCCCCATGCGAAGAAAATTTTCCTATAAATTTTATCAAGAACTTGTAATATAGCGTATAGGATGATAAGGGGATCTTTGATTGGTGCTAATAAAAGAGCCTAGTAGCGAGGATGGGCATACCTATGTTTAATTAGACATAGTAGATAACAATATGGCCATTTCAAATATGGTTACAATTAAAGAACCAATTAATAAAACAAAAAAATGATGTTATTTTTAAACACTACTCATGTATGATTAATGCATCTATGAAAAATGGATTAAAATAAAATATAGTAGTGTTATTTGGTACGAAAATGCACTAATTACAGACGGGAACAAAAGATGGTTTATATCATTACTGGTAACTAAACAATACAGAAGGAACTGATACTTTCCTGGTTTATAGTGAAACCACATGGTGGGGTATTTGGTGATTGACATAGCCATTGGGTAAGAAAAATAAATTACAACGATAAGTTTATGGTGAAATTTCTAATTAACTGTCGAATACTTGTTAATGATGATGCATGTTGACAATCCTTACAGGGTATATAAATAATAACTAATGTGTTTGTAATGAAAGACTAAAATTATATATATATATATATATATATATATATATATATATATATATATATATATATATATATGTATACACATTCTTAAATAATGATTGATGGAAACTAATGACCATGGTGATTGTGGATGTAGGTCAAACCGGATGGATAATCCTAGTCCTCTGCACATTCTTTATCCAGCAGAGAAATTATGCTACAGAAGAAAATGGTTACCCAGATTAAGTGTAGCAGAAGCACTTCAACCAGGAGAGATTACTTGGGAAAAAATGAAGATTATATGTGTAAGGCATATTTGATCCTATTTAAAGGGCTAAGAAAAAAAGCACCGAGGATAGTGTTTTGCTCGAGAAGGGGAAGACGTAACACCCCTTGGTAAAGTCGTAAATAATTTTTTTTTACCACAAATGACTTGGAAAAAATGTGGGTTAGGTAAAGATTGAGGATAGATGGGAAAACATAAATGTTATTTTATATATCTGAATTTAAAATTTGTAATTTATAAATAATGAAAACTATTGTGAGTAATAAAATTACGGGAGGAAGTGCTAAAAGTGATTTTCATTTACTAGACAGTTAGAAAGCAATTATTCCTCTCCCTAGAGATAAATAATCTTGGTTGGGACAAGGGACCCAAGAGGGTGAGAGGGAAGAAAAAGGCCTGAGGTAATGGAGGAGATCCAAGTGAAGAGAATGAAGTTACAAGCTTGTAAATCTCCAACAAAACATTGTTGAAAGTAGGTAGGACACTGCCAAAAAAGATTTCTTGAGCTGGTTGGCCACTGGAATCCAAACGCGGACCTGTGTGGTTAGTTTGACCCTGATGCTAGACCTAGTGAGGGTAAGAGAATGTATAGGGTTGGAATTGTTATAGTCATTTGATCAATTAAATTTCTAGAGGTGAAATTGGCTAAGGGAGAGAATTGGATGTAATTTCCATTCTCATTGGTTGGGTGGAGAACTATTATCCATGTGATTTTGTGGCTGGACCAGACAATGCATAAAGATAAGTATTTGATTCCAAACAATGCATAAACATAAGTATTCGACTTAATATCTATATTGAGGTAATCTTTATTGTGATAATATATTTTCACTCTGTGTATGTAAGATTTATTATATTTACTGCATAAAAGAAATCAGTGAAGTAAGTTAGTTCTGGGCCAAACTCTTTAACAGCAGCAAAAAGTGGTCCTAACTTCATATGGAAAGAATGGAATACTTGAATGTTTAATAAGAACAAAATGTAAAGATTCAATTCAATTAAAGCAAGTACAAGCAATGCAGACATAATATATATTATAACTGCCCACAAAAAATGATAAGGATACACATAGTAATCTAATCCTATGGTGTTTCAAGTGAACTAAACGAGAAATAAGGACGTTTGTTGCAAAATAGTATATATAACAGAGAGAGTTTAGTATCAATCATGATGTCGAATATGGAAAGTATGAGTCTCGTAGAATTCCTTGGGGAATGAGACATTCAAAAAAACCAAGAAAAAAATAATAGCACAACTTCAATATGACTAGACGTAATAGCCAATCTCAAGGTCACGAGGAGTGGTCTCTCTCAGGGAAAATTTCCAGGACATGGAACAGATAAGTAGCCTGTCGACATGACTATGCATTTAATTACCTGTTGTTGACTCACAATGTAGCTGTTTAGAATTAGAACTTGTACTACATCATCTGAATGGTCGGAAAATTGTTCCTGTTATTATTTTTTTTAAAGGAAAATTTAGGCATTACTTCTCTACAGGAATTCAGATGAAAATAAGATGGAATAATAAATATCACAGGGAAAATATTGTTGGAACTCATGCAGAAACTATATTTGTGTAACTAACCACTATACATGGAAGTTAACAAAGAAAAACAATTAAGAAATTATTCAAGAATATGGTTGAAGTAAATGGTTGGTTAGAGGAAGGTTCTACAGGTACACAAGTTTAGACCCTGGATCAGGCTGGGTTAACCAACAATCTAGGGGCCAATCTGGAATACCTAGAAGAACGTCTCTAGGTAACGAAAAACCAAAGAATAAAACGCTTAACAGAAGCAACAATTGACATTTAACCTTCATAACTCCATAATGTAATAAATACATAGTATGAAAAACAATAACATGATTGAAACAACTATATTTGTGGTTACAAATAAAAAGAACATTTACCTTCAACTCGAGCTAACAGTACAATATATATCTACAAAACACTGATATAGGAACACGTATTTTAATAATAACAGTACCATGCGGAAATCCAAATTACAGATGATTTGAAAGGAAAAAAACAATCCAATAATATTAATACAAAAATCGTTCGGAGCAGATTGTAAGAGTTTAACACAAAGGAGCCCTCTTCATTCCAAACAGGACTTGCGACAATATAAAATAAACATTGTTACTAATTACAAAGAGAAAACGTTCCTAAATCACTAAATAAATGTTGTTTGAATGCCACATGAGAGAAACTTATGAACTAGCACATGGTAAGAAGAAAATAGGCGAGTGGGTCCATGCTAGGCTGATGAACGTTCCATTGACTTGAAACCACCAAACGCACAAGAAATTGGAGTAACAAAACCAAACTATGACATCAAAACAAGTCGTGGTAAGGTTCCTTGTATCTAAAAATTCCACAAAGCTAGGGTAATTCACAAAAAAAAAAAAAAATCACCTCACCTTTAAGAAAACCTCGGTTTAGTTAGAGTAATGGCCTATCATGCAGCCGAGAGCCCAAAACATTAATCCTGTCAAGGGAAATATCACCTTGGAGGTAAGGAAAAAGGAATCGCGCAATGGGTAACTATAATGGATCCGAACAGAAGCATTTTGTGGATGGTGAGAAGAAACCCTTGGTAAGAGAGAGATTGCCATTCGAAAACAAAATATTGAAAAGCTATTAACATTTGAGCCAATAGCCATGGTAGAAATTAAACAGAAAAGGAGGGTCATGGGCGTAATCACCTCTGAACTAGACAAAAAAAACCCACACCGAAATGATGCAGATGCATAGAAGTGCTTCTCACATTTTTGGGAGAGGGAAAATGACTAGTTACTAGGAGGGTTAGGTCTAGGTGGTTACCTCAACCAATGCAGAGCCCTAGTGACCGCCTGATCACCATAATAACATATGAATGGTGCATATGAGAGGTCGAGAAGGTTCTAGACATATTTGGGACGCACAAGGGTATGACCATTGTTTACCATAAGCTAATCTAGGTGTGCCTCAGGAAGGGAGATAACATTGGTGTATTTCCTTGTTAATCGGTAGATGGATTAATGACTAAGTCATACTTTATATAACCTTGTATGTCACATG
Organism: Pinus tabuliformis; assembly: GCA_031772625.1. NCBI lineage: Eukaryota > Viridiplantae > Streptophyta > Pinopsida > Pinales > Pinaceae > Pinus > Pinus tabuliformis. The sequence goes on from CM062806.1 coordinate 685,727,090, forward strand.
GATCAATTGAATAAACCATGTCATTACATATATATGAATTAAATGTTGATGTTCAATATAGGAATGTGAATAAACCATAATACTTTATAAGGATAAAGGAGTAATACACACATATTGTGTTATATGCATTTGTTAGGTTGAATCAATTACATGTTTTCTGTAATGTGTTATTTGTGGGCATTGTAAGGGTAAGTAAAACTTATCTAAAAGACAATTATTGTCTTGCGTTAGGATGTATGTTACAAGGGGTATCACATGTATAGGTTCAACTCTAAGGCTTAGGGGTCAACCTAGAATTGAAAATGTTTAATAAATAATTGTCAATGTTATATGGAATTCATAAATGATGACAATAGTAAGGGAAAAAGCACCTACTTCAAGAGATTAGATATGGGAACACTTAGGCGATGAAGAATCATCTTGTATAGAAATATTTCTATAAGAAAAACAACAATGGGGTAGTCTCTTAACGAAGCCAAAAAAAAAAACCATATAGAAAAGAGAAAAAAATAATAATCTGATTGACTATTGTACTCATAGCGAAAGAAAAAGGTGATTGAACAAGTTATTCCCCCTTATATACCTGTGTACATATCAATAGAAAGCTTGTGTGGAAACTTGGATTGTTGTATCAACCGTAGCATTAATATAGCATATCAAAATTCTCTCCTCTAAGTAAATGTGAATCCAAAACAATGAGGCTTATTAACCAAATACCAAGTGCTAATTTAAGTGAAACACATAAGGTTTTGTTGAGATTATGAAGGGAGAAATATTATTGTCGATTTTATATATCAATCTATGTATCCACCTAGTCTAAGGAAGGAAACAATTGACTATAGGTGTACAAAGTACACCTACAAAGAGCTAAATTCATGAAAGGAAAATAGATAATGGGTGGCACCCTTATTAAAATTACAAAAATAATTTAGGAATCATATATATATATATATATATATATATATATATATATATATATATATATATATATATATATATATATATATATATATATATATATACACAAATCCCAAAGTGAGATATGTAGATAAATAACAGAAAAATCTAATAAATAACAAGTAGTGCTTGTAAGAGGGCTAACCAATTGTGAGAAATCTGTAGTGTACAGTTAAACTTTGGAAAGTAAAAAAAAGGACGTCTTTGAATTAAAGGACAAACTTATGTAAAAAGATATTCTGAGAAGAAAATTTAACCAAACAGGTTGGCGATTAAGCTTACCTCAAAATTTCACATATACATAATAATTTGTGGTTCCATTCTCATGGTTCTAGAAGAATCAATAGATGTTGTCATATTGGTTATAATAGCATTAGAAGCCTCGAGATAAACACAGATATATGCATGGTATGTTGTATGTGAACTAATTATGCATCATACAAATTATTGTTGGGATGTTGAAAAAATTAAAGAGAGATAGAGCCCTCTCTAATTTCTGAGAACTTTAACCAATAATTTGCTCAAATAGAAGAGAATTGAGAGAAACTCATGTGTGGGGTGTGTCGAGAAGCTACTGTAACATTGGAAGGGAATTGATCCCAAGAAATTTATACCAAAATGGGTCGAGAATCGTTGCATGGAATATGACTGGCAAAGTTTAAAAAAGAGTAATTGGAAATTGTATGAGAATTATCAGGTAAAAGGAAAAAAAATACTTGTTTAAAAACCAACAAAATGATGCAAATCTACAATCTATTTATTATTAAACTACGATCTGATTAAGTTAACACCTGAAAGTATAAACCATATTTTCAGTATGCACTTATATAGTAACTTGTGAAGGGAAAGGTGATTGGCTTCGGAAATAAGGAAGGAGAAGAAACATATTGAGACTTCTAAGTTGAAAATGACATGATAATGATAATCTGGGTGCTCTAAGGCACCAAATAAATGTGACAACACCTTGAAATTATGTTGTTGATACATGGGAGGATATTAGTTTTACACCAAATTGATCAAGTGTAAAGAAAGAAGGGGTGGATACACTGTGAACATTTATTCAAAGGGAATGCAATGGACCTGAAATATAAAGGAGTCCAAATAACTTTGAAATTTATCATACTTAATAGACACAAAGAGCTCAAGATCGTTGCGCATTATAGGTTGTAGCCTTAAATCATGGAATGGTTTGATGAATGGTCCAATTTATAATATCTTTGCAACTATGAAAGGTCAAGACCAATTGAAACAACCCAACAAGGGAATTTGACTGAAATAGTTGCTAAGTCTGGTATTTCAAGATTTGATCTGAATTGATGAAATAGGATGCATGATAGATTCTATCTATGAGCATTCTAGTGGACTGCAGTGAATTATATCTACATATAAAAGATAAATAGTACAGTCATACACTACGTAAGGGAAAACTCTTAATTTGGTCTTTGCAAGTCTAATGCTTTCTAAAGATATCACAATCTCTAAAGACAACATAGAAACCAATGTTTATATAAGCACATGGCTGCACTCGACAATGAGTATTTTAAGAAATTTTTTATTTGACCGTGGCTTGAGAAATTGATAGTGGCTAGCATATTGGTACCATCATTACTTTTTCTTGTTGTTGTGTGCGATACTAACAAGACAATGTGGTATGCCACTAGTCACTAGTACACGAGCTGAAAATCATGAAGATGAAAGAGGAAAGGTGACCACTAGACACCTTATAAATTGTGTAACAAAGAGAGATTCAACACCAACAACAAAAAAAAGGGGGTTGAGGAAATTCATAATGAAGTGTATCAAAAAGGAATATGGTAAGATTTAGTAATAAAGCTCCTGATATTTGCTGATTTAACTATGACCATGCTACTCGAAATTATACCTTTGAATTTTCATATTGAGTTATTTTTATATTATCTTTTTCTTATAACCTTAGCAAGTTTACTAGTAAAGGTCCGAAGAGAAAAGATACAATGAAACAAACAAAACCAGTTTAATTATAAAACCTTGATTTTCGCATGAAACCACCAAAAGATAAGTAATGCAAACACTATTGGGTCCACTTAAAGAAAGGATGGGATAAGTGGTAATTGGAAGTTATACCTTTGAATTTTCATATTGAGTTATTTTTATATTATCTTTTTCTTATAACCTTAGCAAGTTTACTAGTAAAGGTCCGAAGAGAAAAGATACAATGAAACAAACAAAACCAGTTGAATTATAAAACCTTGATTTTCGCATGAAACCACCAAAAGATAAGTAATGCAAACACTATTGGGTCCACTTAAAGAAAGGATGGGATAAGTGGTAATTGGTAAATTGAAGTAACTGTCTTAGAATTTGGTAATGTTTTGTTGAAAAGTATGATGATTCTCATAAGAAAAATCATTGGTCTCAAGACATCATGAGAACAAGGCAAGGAAAGCTTGATTGTGACGATAACAAGTAAGATTAGTATATGAGGGTATAATAAGCTAACCAATTAATATCGGGTTGAAATAGGACTATTGTTTATCAATATTCCACCGAACCTTACATGTCAAATAAATTAAATCCCTTTGATTGAATGAAGCGGATGAGAAGTTATGTCCTAATATATGAGGAAATAATTATGTTATATGGCAAGTGTGAGATAGTCAATATGCATATAAGCACGAGATAAAAGCCCTATGCCTATACGTGGAAGAAAATTTGTGTATAAGCTATATTAATAACTTGTAATATAGGGGATCTTTGATTGGCACTAATAACACATCCAAGCAGCCAGGATAGGCATGCCTAAGTTTAATTCGACGAAGTAGACAACAATATGGACATTAAGAATATGGTAACAATTAAAGAACCAATTAAAAAAATATATCTATTTTTAAACAATACTCATGCATGACTAATGCATCTATGACAATTGGATTAAAATAAAATATCATAGTGTTATTTGGTACGAAAATGCACTAATTACACACTAGAATAGAAGATGGTTTCTAATACATTATTACTACTAAGTAAGCATTGCATAAGGAACTAACACTTTCATGCTCTAAAATTTATAGTCGAACCACAGGGTGGGGTATTTGGCGATTGACGTAGCCATTGGGTAATAAAAAGAAATTACAATGAAAAGTTTATGGTGATATTGCTAAGCCTTATTAAGTGCAGAATACAAATGCTTGTTGAATGATGATGCGTGTTGATAATCCTTATGGTGTATATAAATAATAACTGACATGTTTGTAATGAATATTAAAAGGTCATATATATATATATATATATAAATAATGATTGATGGAAACTAATGAGCATGGTGAGTACGGATGTAGGTCATCTATATATATATTCTTAAATAATGATTGATGGAAACTAATGACCATGGTGATTACGGATGTAGGGTAAACCAGACGGATAATCCTTGCCACTTTGAAAGAGAGAAATTATGCCACAGAAGCAAATGGTTACCCAGAGTAAGTGTAGCGGATGCACTTCAAGCAGGAGAGGTTACCTGGGAAAAATAAAGATAAGGAATATTAAATACTATTTCAATGAGGGCTAAGAAAAAAAACAATGAGGATACTGTTTTTCTAGAGGGGGAAGATGTAACACTCTATAAATATTTTTGTTTTACCACAAATGAATTTGTAAAATTGTGGGCCAAGTAAAGGTTTAGGATAGCTGGAAAAACATAAATGTTATTTTATGTTTCTGAATTTATAATTTATAATTCATAAATAATGGAAATTATGGTCAGACATAAAATTACAGGAGGAAGTGCTAAAACTGAGTTTCACTTACCAGAGATTTAGAAAACAGTCATTCCTCTCCCTTGAGATAATAATCTTAGTTGAAAAAGGGAGCCAAGAGGGTGAGAGGGAAGAAAAAGGCCTGAGGAAACCTGGAAGACTTGGTACCTACTTGGAGGAGGTCCAAGTTAGGAGAATGAAGTTGCAAGCATGTAAATCTGCAACCAGACACTATTGAAAGCAGGAAGGACACTGCCAAGAAAGGATTCTTGGATAGTGGAATAAAAAATTGAGATATGTGTGCTTAGTTTAGCCCTGATACTAGACCTGGTGAGGGCTAGGGTTGGAACTATTATTGTCATTGATCAATTAATTGTTTGGAGTTGAAACTAGCTCGGGAGAGAACTAGACGTAATTTCCATTTTGATGAGCTAGGTGGAGCACTCTCATCCGTGTGATTTTGTGACTCGACCAGATAATACATAAATATAAGTATTCCACTTAATATTTATTCTTATTTATTTTCTGTCTCATTCATGCTGGTAATATTTATTGTGATAATATATTTTCACTATGTGTATGTAATATTTCTTGTATTTACTAGATAAAAGAAATGGATGAAGTAGATTAGCTCCAAGGCGAACTGTTTAACAGTACCCCTGAATACATCACATGGAAAAAGACTAGAATACCTGAGTGTTTACTAAGAGTACAATATAAACATTAAATTAAATTAAACTAAGTATAGTGAGTGCCGACATAGTCTACATTATAACTGCTCGCAAAAAATGATAAATATACACATAGTAATCTAATCCTATGGTGTTTCAAGTGAACTAAACTAAAAATAAGGATGTTTGTTGCAAAACAATATATAAAATAGATAGAGTTTAGTATCAATCATAATGTCGAATATGGAAAATATGAGTCTCGTGGAATTCCTTGGGGAATGAGACTTTAAAATCAGGCAAGAGAAAAATAATAGCAGAACTATTGTGGTATAAATGTCATAAAACTTCCGTATGACTAGAAGCAATAGCCAATCTCAATGTTGGGAGGAGTGACCTCTCTCCTAGGAAAAATTCCAGGACGTGGAACAGATAAGTAACCTGTCGACATAACTATGTATTAGCTTACCTATTGTTGACTAACATCCTAGTTGTTTAGTATGAAAACTTATACTCCATGATCTGAATGGTTCAAAATTTTTTCCTGTTGTTATTATTTTTTTAAAGGAAAAGTTAGGCATTCATTCTCTCCAGATGTTCGGATGAAAATAAGTTGTAATAATAAATATGATAGGGAAAATACTGTTATAACTGATGCAAAAATTGTGCTTATGTAACTAACCACTGTACATTGAAGTTAACAAAGAAAAACAATTAAGAAATTATTCAGGAATACGAATGAAGTAAATGGTTGGTTAGAGCAAGGTTCTATAGGGACACTAGTTTACACCCTGGATCGGGTTAGGCTAACTAGCAACCCAGTGTCCAACCTGGAATACCTAGAAGAACGTCTCTAGGTAACGGAAAACCAGAGAATAAAACTGTTAACAAAAGCAACAATTTACATTTAACCCTCATAACTCCATAATGTAACAAATACACAATATGCAAATAATAACATGATTGAAACAACTATATTTTTGGCGCCAAATAAAAAGAACATTTACCTACCACTGGAATTAACAATACTATATATATATATATGAAAAACGTGCCTTACATTTCAGCGATTATGGGACAGAACAAAGACAAAACACTGATATATGAAAATGTATTTTAATAATTACAGTATCATGTTGAATAGCCAAATTACAGATGATTTGAAAGGGAAAAAGATCCAATAATATCAATACAAAAATTGTTCGGAGTAGATTGTAAGGGTTTAACAAAAAGGAACCCTCTTCAATCCAAACAAGGTTTGCAACCATATAAACTAAACATTGTTCCTAATTACAAAGAGAAAACGTTCCTAAATCACTAAATAAACATTGTTCGAATTCTACATGTGGGCTACTTATGAACTGGGCACCTAGTAAGAAGAAAATAGGCATGTGGCTCAGCACTAGGCTGTTGCTCGTTCCATTGACTTGAAAACACCAAACGCACAAGAAATCAGAGTAACGGAATGAACCTATGACATCAAAATAAGTCGTGGTAAGTTTTCGTGTATCCCACAATTCCATAAACCTAGGGTAATTAAAAAAATAAAAAATAAAGGGAAATCACCTCACCTGTAAGAAAACCTGATTGCCTTTGAAAAGGAAATGCAAGATCCACAAAATAATATTTTTCATTTTGTGCAGCCGTCACACTATTCTGGAGAATGCCACAGGCCATTTTTTCTTGGTCACTAGGGTTTTGAAAGGGCAGCAAATGCACTTCAAAAAAGTGCCTCTAGTGGTTTCAAGATGCCATTTTTGGCAATGTCGAAAGATTTGTCTAATAACTCTTGGAGAAACCGCTCCTTCTGTCGAACAACATCAACAAGACTTTTCTCTACAAATAAGGCTTCCTCTAAATCAACTACCTTTTTTTTGCTTAACTTGGACTTCTTGCACTTTTTCTTGCAGAACTTTGGTTACGTTTTTTAATATCTCACTCATATCATGATTAAGAGTCCCAATTTTCCCCACCTCTCGAGAGTGGTATTCAAATACTCCAACGATTTGCTCACAAGCCCACTCTTTCGCTTGATTCTTGAGATCTTCTATCGATTGAGAATATGGTCTAGTTACAGTCTTACTCAACCTCACCCCATTTTCCTTGTCTTTACAAGATGTTTCACCCTGAATCTGATTATAAGCTCTTTCTTGAATTTCAAATGCCATTCCATCCTCCGTAGCAACTCGGTGAATCTGCTTATCAGTTTTTGATTCTTGAATGGTATTCTCTGTGGGCCTGATAGAGGGATATTGGCTCCTTTCAACATTTATCACGTTTTCCAGAATTCCCAAATGGTTTTCCATCTTGTTGGATACGCGCATTGATCTCAATATTTCAAAATTCTCCAAAATGGATTTGTAAACAGTGTCGAAGTCACACATTATGTCGCCATCCATTGCTATAAAACTCAACTTAGCCCAACAATGAAAGATCCTGATTAAGAACATTTAATATTTCTATGAAACCCAACAGAGTGAGGCATGATAGAGCATAGAGGAACCTAGGCGATGTTTAATCAAATAATTTTGTTAACTAAAGAGTGGAAAGAAAAGTTGGAGGTAGAGTGGATTTTGAAGAAATCAAAATTTTAGAAAACCCAGGTTGGCCTTCCTCAAATGGAATGAAATCCCACGAAAGGGATATGTACCAGAGACATTTGAGATAGTACAATATTCCCTTCAAAAATTATATTGCCTCGTGCTCTTGTTTGCCACTTTCCCTTACTATTGCTAGTGGCAAAGCCCCCACCAAGAAGAGAAGATTTCTAGAGCACAACGGCAAAATATTTAGACTCAAAACAGAGCACCTATTTCTTATATAATGTTAATAAGATGAGGAAAACATATAAATGTCCTAGGTAAAGGAGAACATATGGAGAAAAGGGTTATCGTGGAAGAGAAATGGATGAGAAATTTTGGTTGCGGAGGCAGCATTAAAGACGTGACAAATACAAGAGGGGCCTCTTTGCACAGCTATATTAAAGGAACTTTGTTGAGCGATGGAAAATGTATGCATTTTCCATTTCTTTATTTATCTGTTCCTTAGGATCGTAACTCCTTTACATTCTAAAATGGTAATATGTTAAAGAATTATGGTAGAATTAAGGATATTTGTGATTGATACAAAATAACTGATTATTGTATTTTTTCTATATGGAAAATGAAGGAAATGGAAAACCACTATTCGAAAGAAAAAGACAAAGCAGAAGCAATTGTTGTCCCTTCCCCAGGAAGCCAGACAAGGAGATCAAGATCTGAGTGCATAATCTAGGAGAAGAAAGGGAAAGCACGACATCAACGCAAGAAGACAAAACGATAAACTAGAAATTAAAGATAGACTGAATCCCTCAGGATCCTTTGATTCTGATGGATCGCTACTTCAGAGCTTGTCTGCACTCTTGATATATCCCTGGCCATTATAAAAAGGGACAACGCTTATAGCCCACGGGGCATGTATTATCATTTTGCAGAAATTACTGTTGTAATCTCAACTTTGATCATCGACTCTCTTTGAAGAGCGATAGCTGTAAACTTTGCCATACATGATTAATATATAACTCAGTTGTTGTTCCATTATCTGATCTTGGAGTAAACTCAACGGTGGTTCCCTGGTTGATTCACCTACTTCTTGTACCACTATTTTACAATTATAGGCTTGTGTGGTTTGATTTCCTTAATTTGCTTTATTTGGTAATTTCTTGTTTATGAACATTTCGCGGAATTGCTCTGTTATATCGAGATCATAATTGGATTGCATTGGTGACAAAATTATTAATTATAACTTGAAATGTTTTGTTGTTCATTTTGATCTAATATTGCGCTATGTAATTCAAATTGTTGTTCATCTAATTTGCTTCTCACTTATAATTGCGGCTGCTGTTCAATTAAGTTATTGTTCAATTATAACGGCGATTTCCATTCCTTTAATACCTACGATTAATGTTCATGCTGATAGAATAAGGTTGTTGATTCAGTTTAGCTTATAGACGTCGTGTGCTTCCAGTTGATTTTCTTTGCTGTTCCGTTGGATTAAGATTATTGTTCAATTAATTTCTATTAGGATAAACTCTGTTGTTTAATTCATTTCTGATAAGTCAACCTTTGCTATTCAGTTTTTCAATAGACTTAGTTACTGTTCCTTTTATGTCAATTGAATTGTTATTTCCAGTTATTTGCTTTAGTGTGGATTGAAGGATCTACAACTGTAAAGGACACTGACTACCACTGTCTAAGTTCTCAGATTGGAGATCTTGCCTATGATTGATTTTCATTTGCATCAGTTTACAGGGGAAAGAGTTATCATTACTGAGTCCTTGACTGATGATTGTTCGAGTGAATGATTTAGTTACAGAAAATTTTAGTTTCTTGTTGTTCCAATTAGATTTTGTTTCTAGTATTCATTTACCTTTGCATTTTAAATCACTATACTACAAAACATTACTCTTGAGCAAGTGACCACCTTAGACTGAGTACACTCTTGAGATAAAAAATTGTCCTTGTGTTGATAATTAATGTAGGATAAATAAGGGTTAAAAAGACACCTTTGATCGCTCAAAATTTTGGCGCCATTGCCAAGGAGAGTGTAGCCAATTGTTTTAAGAAGTGTAGTGTGCATTTGATAAGTACATGCTAGGAGAGAATTGGGTATTAAAAACGAAAGTTAAGAACCTTCGTACGGAGCATGTAATAGCCCTGCTCCCCCGCCCGCTTTCCTGCAGATTTGTTGATTACTTTGGGCATAAATAAGTATTTGAGTTGTGTGCATGACTAAGCAGAAAAAGCCTAAAAAGAATCCAAAACTGCTACCCAAACCTGATAAAGATAAGGGACCGGTGACCCTTGGTCGATTGACCTTTATAGATGATATCATCAAGAAAGCAAAATCTCAGCCATCAGTAGGTCCTAGCAAAGTTGCTTCTAGACAATCTACTAGCTCCCTTCGAGCCACAAAATCACCATTTGTAGCCTTTGCTGAGATGCATAGCCAAACAGAAGAAACTGAGTAAGATTTTGAGGAAATTGAGAATTCTCGCCCAATTTCTTTACAAGAAGGGAACTCTAGTAATCTCTGTGAAGGAGGAGGAGAAACAGGGGAAATAGAAGAACCAAGATCCCCTCTTGGAGTAGTTCAAACACTAAGCAACCCAGATAAGGGAAGTGCTGTCAAGATCATCCAAAACAAAGCTGAAGAACCTAAAAAGCCAAAATCCCCCTAGATAATAGTTCAGCAAGGAACATTCATCATCCCAGATCAAGGAAGTGCTATTAAGGCCATTCCTACTCCTTCTAGTCTGCCTAGGAATAACTCCCTAGAAATCCCAGAAGGATATTGGCACATATTTGATCAAATGGCCCAGAACTAGCAAACACCTCAAACCTCCACACTGCAATATCCCATTGTGGACACTGTGATAAACGCACCTATGAAAGCCAGACCTTTACAACATATCCCTACATTCCATGTGTTGGTCGCTCTAATTGTTTTCACAATTCGAGCTCCACATAAATTGTCAACCCGAGAAGGTCTTTTTATTTCAAAGGTAATAGCGCACTGGATATGCTCAATTTCAAAAGCGGGATCAATGTTGTAGTAAAAGAAAGATACACACCTGTTAAATTCATCAATCTACCAACTCACACTCTACTTAATTAAAGCCGAAGTCAATTAAATTATAGCAGAAACGATTTCTCTGTTACAGCAAAGGAAAATCAATCTATAAGAAAAGAAATCATTCAACCATAGCAGGAACAGGACCCTATTCCCTGGTGGGGAACTTCAGCACCTGCTGCCTGGCACTTAGTCACACTGTAAGAAAAGTAACCTCAAGAGATCAAGACCCTATTCCCAAGAACAGGAACCTTCAGCACTTGTTCTCTTGCTTCTAATCACACTGCAGGCAAAGGAAAGCAATCAATGGGAGCAAGACCCTATCCCTTTATGCAGAGATCTTCAGCACATGCTCTCAACATCATTCACTCATGCATTCAATACGTGTAGCGCTAAGAAACAGAGTATTGCAAACTGTGTAACTAGTGTTTCAACAACAGGATTAAGGAAAGTGCAAACACATAAAGAAATAAACAAACTACAGGAACCAAAGGGGTGAATCTTGTGAGGAAGGCGGGCCCTTTCCTTCTCACAAGATTCCCCAGGAGAAAGAATTAAATTGGAACGCTCAAAAGAAGTTTTTATTCATCTGTCAAGGAACTGATACATTACAGAAGGAGACTAGCTCCTGTTCTCACACAATACTGTTCTGTGACTTACAATTCAATCCCCCTCTAATGATGATGTCTCCTCTTTTTAAAGAGGAGACATCTTTTACAATTTACATGAGAGCGAATATCTCGATTCTGTTTCCTTCTCCAAAACAGGGCTATTCTGTTTTTTACAAAGAGATACTGTTACAACCGAGACAACATAAGTGCTATCTTCAGGATGATCCAGGTAACCGTATCTTCGGGCTGTTGCTACTATTGCCCAAAAAGTTCTTCCAGAATCGCAAATTACGCATAACGGGATTTGCGTGCTTGACGGCTGTTTCAGCAACTGAGTTAGCTATTTCAGCAACTGAGTCAGCTGTTTCAGCAACGGAGTCAGCTGTTTTAGCAACGGAGTCAGCTGTTTCAGCAACGGTCGCTCGTTCCCACCAAGGCATATACATATCTGCGATCTTTGACTTGTGTTAGCAACAATGCACTTCAATAAATGATAAAATATAAGAGTATTGTGGAATTAAATGTAAGACAGATTAACCATATAATAAAGAAGAGGTTTCTATATACCTTGGGATAAAGTGAATGAAAAAGACATTGAGGTTCATGGTTTTAAGAGTAAAGTGGTGTCAAAATATATAGCAAAAATGGTACATAGTGGAGTCCTAACATCCCCCCCAGCTAAAAATGTTGCATGTCCTCAGGAAACCCCTCGTCTGAATCAGAGTCTGAGTACTGGGACTGAGCATGCAAATTACTCAAGCAGTAGCTGGAGAAGGTGGCATCTGTAGGAGCTCGGAATCCGCTGTTGGTCTGCAACTGTTGCCATGCCGAGGCTTCCTCTCTGTCAGTCAACTGATAATGACATTGATATTTGTCTGAAGGCACCCATAAAATTGGAAAACGGAAATGATACCCAATCCAGTTTACTCCACAATGTTGAATGCAATCAATATACTTAGGGACCCTGGATAATGCAGCTTGAAGATTGAGAGGGTTAAAAGGATGATAATCCTGTCTTTCCTTACATGACTGCTGCCAAAAGATATCATTGGCCTTCAATGCAGCAGGACCCTTCATTCTAATGTGCTCTTGACACTTAAAAAGGATTGAAGCCTGTAATTGCTGTATGTGCTCGTTCATTCCTGGCTTCTGCAAGAATTCATAATACTATGCTACAAACATGGTTGGGCCTACAGGCTCTGGTCTAATCCACAGGAGTTTATTCTCCTCATTATGACTGCTTGCAGTGAACGCAGTCTGCCAAGTGAGCTGGTTAGACAGAAATGAAGCAAATGCCCTAATTTGTATATCGCCTGCAATTGGAATAATATTAACTCTCCTATCTTCAGGAATGGCCTCATTATGAAGGTAGAGTTCACACAGCAGATGCTGGTCACTTTCAGGGGCCTCCTTAAAGGTCTCAACAAATTTCTCTGAAGTCATTAATTCATGTGGTCTGCCATTTGCTATTGCTTTTAATTGAAAGTAAACTAATCGTTCAGAAAGACAAAGAGAGTAATTCACAGAGGGTTTACGTGTAACCATCAATTTCCGCACTAATGAAAACATCAAGGCTATCCGTGCCTTAGACTGTCTGGCTTCCTTCTTATATTCCCTGTGCTCTTGCAGTATTTGGTCCCAGCTATCCCAGTTAGCATATGCATGGTTCTGCCATTGCAACTTATGCTGTCGTAATATTATATCTTGTTCTTCAGCATATTGCTTCTTCCATCTGTTCATTTGTTCCAATGGGTCCCATGGCAGAGTCTGTGTCTTTTTGGCAGAAGTAGTGGGTTGGGACACTATTTCCTCTGTCTGTATGGCTGCATCAGTGGTAATGTGTTGGGGCATTGTTTCTTCTGTCGGGATGGCTTCATCAGAAGTAATATGTTGGGGCATTGTTTCTTCTGTTGGGATGGCTGCGTCAGAAGTAATGTGTTGGGGCATTTGTGGTGTGATTTCTTCTTCTTCTTGCTTTATAGAGGGTCCTACTGGTTCTTGTGGAGCAGTAGGGCATTCCTCTTTTATTCCTCCTGCCGTAGATGTTTCAGGGAGCTGAATTTTAACTATTTTGTAGCCTGCACCCTGATAAATGCTGCCACACTCCTGGCACATATATTCCATGCATGGCTCCCTATTTTGCATTGAGGCTACATGTGCTAATGTATGGAGATTGAGTTCTCTTTCAAAATCCTCTCGAGCCATGGCTAATTCAACTTTGTAAGCTTCTAATTCAGACTTCAGGAACTCATTTTCCTCCAGTAGAGATGTCATAGTATGTGAACTTTGTGTGCTGATTGGCTCCGTTGGAATATTTTGTTGATGCACAGTAGTAGCTAGTTCTTGTACCACAGTGGGTGGTTCTTGTGTTTCATCCACCGGGCTAGAAATAGATTCTTGTGCTCCAGTGGCTAGTTCTGGTACCACAGTGGGTGGTTCTTGTGTTTCATCCACCGGGCTAGAAATGGATTCTTGTGCTCCCGTGGCTGGTTCTTGTGTTTCAGTCACCGGGCTAGAAATGGATTCTTGTGCTCCCGTGGCTGGTTCTTGTGTTTCAGTCACCGGGGTAGAAATGGATTCTTGTGCTCCCGTGGCTGGTTCTTGTGTTTCAGTCACCGGGGTAGAAATGGATTCTTGTGCTCCCGTGGCTGGTTCTTGTGTTTTAGTCACTGGGCATTTCCCATTATCGTCCTGCTTGGTAAATTCCTGTGCCTCAGTGACTGGTTCTTGTGTTTCAGTCACTGGGCAAGTGACTGGTTCTTGTGGAGCAGTCATTGCGCATTTCCCACTATCGTCCTGCTTGGTGTATTCTTGTGCCTCAGTGACTAGTTCTTGTGTTTCAGTCACTGGGCAAGCGACTGGTTCTTGTGGAGCAGTCACTTCTTGACCCATAAACAATGTCATATTATCCCGAGGCACTGGTTCTTGTGTGGCAGTGCCTTCGGACGAGACAGGTTGGGAAGTTTGGAATGGGGATAAAGGTTTTAGTAGAATAGTGGCAGGGTCAGGGAAAATGGAAGTGGATTTTGTCTCAACAGTCGTTTTCCTCTTTCTTTTTGGTAGGAAGGCAGCAAAATCGCTGCCCTTCCTTTTCTTTGAAAGGGAGGGCTTTTTCCTGGGGACAGGGTTTTCCGGAGGGGTAAGAATTTGGGATGTGGACCTTGTCCGTGGTCTGGAGCCTACGACTGCTGAGGTTTTCTTCTTTTTCTTAACGGGTGAGGAAGGGGGTGTTAGAGAATCGTCACTAGGGACCGAAATAGTGGAGGCAATTGGCTCTGCTAAATGAGGCGAGCTCGGGGTTGGGTTGACTGGGGAATGCTGGATTTCTTCCTGTTGTTCTTCATGAGGAATCTCTGGAATGTCGTGAGGACTTTCAGATGGTTGAGGTGTTTGGTCCTGCTGAGGAATTTCCGGAATATCCTGAGAATTTTCAGGTGGTTGGGATATTGGGGTTTGTTGAGGGCTCTCGGGCGGCTGGGGAATTTCATGTGCTTGTTGAGGAATTTCGGGTGATTGGGGAATTTCAAGTGGGGCGTGCAGAGGGGGATTTTGCTGAGCAAAACCCCTCTGTATTAGCAACTGACATAAACGGTGATGGGTAAGGGATGACATTGGAGATTTGGCTCGTTTACAATAATAAGACATGTTTTTAATACAACCAAGCAGATAATAAGGGATATTAATCAGTCGTCCATTCCTCAAGTGATTCATCAAAACAAAATCATGATTGTACACTACCTGATAACGCCCCTCACATGTTAAGTAGTGTTTGATGAACTCTGCCACTGATGGCCATGGTTGAGGAAGTGAGTGCAGACTAACCCCGCGGCCTCTGGGTTCCACTTGCTCGTCCGGGCGCAGAAATTCTTGCTGTGCGTTTAGAACGACCTGCTTCCTGCTAAACCAGCGAGTGCCCTCGGCTGGCAACCCTGATACCTGAACTATATCATCCTCTGTCACTGAAATGCGAACCCCTTGGACCACTGAGAAATTGTCTTCAAGGTTTTGTGCAAACTCTAATACTTGTTCCTGGTTAAATTCCCCCAACCTTTCAAAATATACTGTCCATCCCGCTTGTTGGAAGATCTGATAAACTTCAGGAAACAACTAAAGAAGACTTATGGAGCCGGGCTCATGTCTAATGGCCGACCTTCCCATGGCTGTAGCTTTGAGTTTTTCGGAGAGGCACCAATACAGTAAACTCAGACCCTGATCGCGCTAGTTGTTGCAACAGAGGCTTCATAGTCTAAATGAAGGCAGAAATAGATATGATAACAGGCGGCAGCTTGGTTCATGCGAAATGATTATTCCATTTTCGGAATTCCCCCCCCTACGTATGGTGTAATAATGATTGGACGTGTAAAAATATGCAATCATTATGAAATGAAATCCTCTCTTTAATATGATTTAACCGAATTACATTAAAACCTTATACCTTATACTTTACCTTTGATTTAATAATTCGAAGTGTCAGTTGCAATAACTTTAATGTTCATGGAAGGATCTGTGGATTTTTAGAACGGAGGTGTAATTGAATCTGGTACATGCCGAATAGTTTTCACCAAAAGGATCGTGAAGAACCAGAAAGCTTATATGAGAGCAAAGAGGGATACTGTTTTGATGATAACCAGTTGCTGAGACTGATGTTTAAGCAATTGAAGAGTGAACGATACATTGCTGAAGCAGGTGTTTCAGCAACGGGGGAAATCGATAATACATTGCTGAAACAGGTGTTTCAGCAACGGGGGAAATTAATGATATGTTGCTGAAACAGGTTTTTCAGCAACGGAAAAAAACTGGCATTACGTTGCTGAAACAGGTGTTTCAGCAACAGGAAAAATCAGAGAAATGGGGTAACTGACTTAGGTCTGTGAATGGTAAGGGGTTATTTCAGTAGTAAGGGGTGGGGAATACTGACTGAAGGAGGATATTTCAGGAGTGGTGGGAGTGGGAATGATAGAAGTAATGTGGGTATGGAGGGATATTGCTTTAGGAAAGAGGGTAAAATGATGGGAAGAAACTTCTTGATTTAAAGCTTCAGATCTTCTCATGATGAATCTGTCCTCCTTATTGCTTTTCCAGAATCTGCAAAATTCAATTGTAATATGCCAATCCTTGACAGGGATTATTAGTGCTTAATCTAATCTAGTACTAAAAATATAGTGCAGAAAATTAAGTGCTGTGAGGAGCAGAAGACTCCCCTAAAAAAAGGTAATGAATATCAGTCATGCAAGCAGTCTTGAAATCCTCTTTAGAAACAGGGCGCTTATATAAACGGAGCCTATGGCCATTGACTAGTAGAGGTGTTTTAGCATCATCAATTGTTACAAGCCTTACCGTTCCGTTTGGAAAGACATCATCTACTTCATATGGTCCAAGCCAACGTGTACGTAGCTTTCCCTGAAAATTGTCAAACCGAGAGTCATACAACAAGGCCCAATTACCTTTTTGGAACTGCTTGTGTTTGATAATTTTTTCATGCCACTTCATCCTTTGTTACTGAATCATGTTTGTTTGATAAATGGCATCTAATCTCTTTTCATCCAACTCCAAAAGTTGCTGCAATCTAGCTGTCTGCACATCATTCAAATCAAGATTAACAGCTAAAGCAGTCCTTAAAGTTTTAATTTCAAATTCCACAGGAAAAACAACATTTTTACCATAAACCAATTCATAGGGAGAAAAACCTGTAGTGTTTCTCCAAGTAGTCCTGTAAGCCCATAATGCCTCAGGGAGCCTTTGGGACCAATCCTTTCGGTTGTCCTTCACTGTTTTAGTTAGGATGGCCTCTAAAACTTTGTTTGTGCTTTCCACCTGCCCATTGGCCTGGGGGTGGTATGGTGTAGTCATTCTATGTTGAATATGATATTTGTGAAGGGTAGATTTAAAACCATGAGAATTGAATGGAGGTCCTCCATCAGTAACTAGCTCTCTGGGAATTCCAAATCTAGTGAAAATCTCTTCAAACAAGAAGGCTAGAACAACCTCTTCATTGGCTCTAATAAGTGCTTTGGCCTCCACCCACTTAGTCATATAGTCTGTGCAGACTAATATATAGGTTCTTTGATTGGATGGAGGGTTGATGGGTCCTATGAAGTCCAAGGCCCATCTTTCAAATGGTTCAGAAACTACCTGGGGGTTTAATGGCATTTGGTCTCTATGATTGGGTTGACCCATTCTCTGGCAGCTGTCACAAGCCCTTACATACTTCTTTGCATCCTTAAATAATGAGGGCCAATAGTAACCCATCCTCAGAATTTTATGTGCTGTTCTTTTATCAGCAAAATGGCCTCCACAAGGGCCATCATGACAAGCTTTCAATATGTCATACACTTCATCTTCTCTAATGCATCTTCGGATCTCCTGATCAAGCCCAGTATAGAAGAGACATCCGCTTATCCAGCTATACCTGGCACTTTGTTGAACAATTCTTCTCCTTTCTCTATATGAGAGGTGTGCTAGTAGTTTTCCTGCAACCAAGTAATTAGCAATATCTGCATACCATGGAGAATGAGCAGAAACTGCAAACAAATATTCGTCAGGAAAACTATCATCTACTGGAATATCATTGTCAGTTTTTAACCGTGAAAGAAAATCAGCCACCACATTTTCTTTACCAGGCCGATCTACAATTGTAATATCAAATTCCTGCAATAATAATAGCCACCTGGTAACTCTAGCATTTGTGACAGATTTGTTCATTAAGTATTTAATAGCTGAATGATCAGTGTGTACAAAAGTAGGATAACCAGTAATATAGTGTCGGAATTTATTAATGGCATAGATTACTGCAAGGAACTCTTTCTCGGTAACTGTATAGTTAAGCTCAACAGAGGTCATATTCTTACTGCTAAAGTATATAGCATAGGGAAGATGATTTTCCTCTTGTCCCAAAACCGCTCCAATAGCAATGTCTGAAGCATCAGAAGATATGTGAAACGGAAGATTCCAGTCAGGCCCCCTCAAAATAGGAGCAGTAGACAACTGATGCTTCAGTTCTTCAAAAGATTTCTGACAAGAATTAGTCCACTTGAATTCAGCATTTTTCATAAGCAATACAAATAATGGAGAAGCTTTTTTAGAGAAATCTTTAATAAATCTCCTGTAATAACCAGCATGTCCTAGAAAACTTCTCACATCAGTTTGAGTTTTAGGAATAGAAAGATTCTGAATGACCAATATTTTAGATGGGTCTACCTGAATACCTTGAGATGAAATGAAATGTCCAAGCACTATTCCCTCACTCATCATCATATGGCATTTTTCGGTACTTAAGGAGAGGTGAGCTTGAATACATCTTTTAAGTACTTTCTCAAGGTTTTGTAATGCCTCTTCAAAAGACACACCATAGGGGGTAAAATCATCCATAAATATTTCCATACAATCATTCAGCATATCGGAAAAAATTCCTATAACAGCTCTTTGAAAAGTTGCTGGTGCATTGCACAGCCCAAATGGAAGAACTCTATAGGCGAAAGTCCCCCAGGGGCTGGTGAAAGTGGTTTTGTCTTGATCTTGGGGTGCAATTCTTATGTGATTATACCCACTGAATCCATCTAGAAAAGAAAAGAATTTCTTCCCTGCAAGACTGTCCAACACCTGATCAATGAAAGGTAAGGGAAAGTGATCCTTTTGAGTAGCTTTGTTTAAAGCTCTATAGTCGACACATACCCTCCATTTCCCGTTTTTCTTAGGAACAATTACTAACGGGGAAACCCATTCACTGTCAGATATGGGGTATATAAATCCTGCGTTAAGCAGTTTTTGAAGTTCTTCTTTAACAATTTCTCGTAAATTAGGATTCATTCGTCTTTGGGGTTGACAAACAGGTCGGCATCCCTCTTTAATGTAAATTCTGTGAGTACATAATTCAGAAGAAATACCTTTCATGTCCGTGTAATCCCAGGCAAATGCCTCCTTATATTCGTGTAATAACTTCATTAGTTGCTGTGTTTCAGCATCTGTTAGATCAGGATTTATGTTTAATGTCTTACCGGGTTCGATTTCAACTGTTATGCTCTTAGATGAGATCGTGGTTAAAGTTTGAGATGAATCTTCAGGTTCAATCTTTTCTTGTGCATCAGTTTCAAAAATTGCAGTTAATTGATTGTGTGTTTCAGCAATGACAGAAGAAGGTTCACAAATAAAATTATTGATTATCTCATCCTCTGTATTGTCTTTAAGAGTTAAAGCTTGTCCTATAGTTAAAATCGGCTGAACAACATTATCATCATAATCCATCCATATAGAATCTTCATTATTGACTGGCGTAGCGTGAGGATAAAGAGTTAATTGTTTTGTTTCATAACCATTAGAAATTGTCATTGAACCAGATCTGCAACTAATAAATGCATCAGCTGTGGCCAACCATGGCCTTCCTAGAATTAAGGGATGTCCCCCCAGCTTTGTTTTAGTTTGCAATACAACAAAATCAGCTGGATATTTCCAGGATTCAACTGAAATGAGTAGGTCTTCAACAATCCCTTCTAGCTTAATTGTGGAACGGTCAGCTAACTCTAAAATGGTGGGTGTATCTCTGATTGTGTTATTCAGGTGTAACAATTGTGAAGTTTCTAGAGTCATTATATTAATTGTTGCACCTAAGTCTACCAGAACTCGGGGAATCATTTCTTTACCAATCTGAACTGTGACAGTAGGATGGCCAGGATCACCATATTTTACAGGAGGGGCTTTTCCGGACATTAATGCAGACAAGTCTCCCATCACATGTACTGTAAGGGGATCCTTGGTTTTCCTACCAGGTTTCTTAACACAAATATCCCTTAATGTTTTGGCATAAATTGGTACATCTCTTAATTCTTGTAAAAGTGGAATTTTAATATACAAATTTTGCAATTCCCCCATAAAATTAAAAGCAGGTGTTTCAGCTGTTTTGGTTAAAACCAAACGCTTGGGGAATGGTGGTTCTGTTAATTCAACATTTTTGTTAGGAGGTGGTTGAGCTTCTTTTTGTTTCTCGGCTTCATTTTTATCTGAATCAGTTATGTCATCAATAACAGGCTCTACTATTCTTCCAGATCTCAAATGAATATCATTAGATTGCATAGTAGGAAATATAGACTGATTCTGAATATCAATGACTTGCACAACTTTATTATTGGGGTTAGGATTTGGTTGCACAGGTAGTTGGGGTCTCATTTGGTTGTTTGGTGGAGCATTTGATGGCAGAGAGAGTGATTGTTGGAATTGAGGCATTTGATTTGGGTACGGGAGTGATTGACTATTCCAATTTGGGTTCCAGGGATTGAAAGGAGGTGGCTGTTGTGGAGGCCAAGGAGTCCACATTGAAGGGTCGACAAAGGGAGGGTTTTGCATTTGCATGGGTGGGAAATTCATTTGATTGAAAAGTGGGTATTGCATTTGGTTGAAGGGGGGGTAACTTGTTTGGCCAAAAGCAGAATAATTGTTCCAACGATTAAATGGCATACCAGAGTTCGTACCTTGCCCTTTAGGTTGCCATTGTCTTCTTTGAGTTAGCAGGTAGACTGCTTCAGCTTCTTCTTCCGTTGGCTGCAACGCTGCTTTTATTCCTGGTAGAGATGGACACTGTTCCGTCTCATGATCTTTCTCACAAAGGGTGCAAACTGGTACTTTATCTCTTGGACACTCCCTTAGTGGATGTTTGTCTCTACATTTCGGGCAATAGACAGCCAGAGTTGCTTCTGCTTCGGCCTGCTTCTTCTTAACCTGCAAAGTGTCAATCTGCGAGGCAAAAGAACTTAGCATTTCGGTTTTAAATTCTTCAAGTAAATTACCTATTTCTGCTCTTGTTGCTCCTCCATTGGCTGATTTCTGCACCCTTGAATAGGTGGAATCTCTTATTCTGTTTCTTGCAGCTCCCCTAGAGCACCTTTTAGCAAGTTCACAAATCTCATCATATGATTCTTTAGATATATCTCCCTTAGCAAGCATATTTAACATATTTAAACAATCATCCCTTAATCCTCTAAGTAATATCGTTTTACGAATTTCCTTACTTATATCCGGATGATCGGATCTCTGTATGTTGTATTGCAATCTTTCTATGTAGTCCTCCAGACTTTCATCCGATTTTTGTGCCATATTGAATAGTTCATCCTTCTTCTCTCTCGTCCGGCAGTAGTCTTGATATTTAAGCAAAAAATTTTGTTTCATCTGCTCCCATGTTGTGATTACCTGACTTCCAAGGCTCATGAACCATCTTAAGGCATTCCCTTTTAAGGTGGCTGGAAACAGCTTCAACTTTTGAGCATTAGTAACATAATCATAACTTCTGCATAAGATATCAAATTCAAAAAGAAATTCGTCAGGATCTTTAGTGGATAAACCATGAAAGTTAGGTAGAGCAGACAATGGGATATTTTTCATTGTTCCTGCAGGAAGATCACTGATGGAAAATCCCAAGGTAGAAAGGGAATTTTCATCCCTTCTTTCTTCTTCAGGACCTGCACGTCCTCCAAATATGAATGCATCATTGTTATCTTCCATTGTTGGCCCTCCTACTGCACTTTCTCGATCGTCAGAATCCTC
Source organism: Pinus tabuliformis (assembly GCA_031772625.1). NCBI lineage: Eukaryota > Viridiplantae > Streptophyta > Pinopsida > Pinales > Pinaceae > Pinus > Pinus tabuliformis. The sequence continues at coordinate 685,749,200 of CM062806.1, forward strand.
TATTGGTTCTTCAATGTTTTCTACCGGTCGTCCAACGCTCTCTACTATCTCCTCAATGTGTTCTACTGATCTGCTAATACTTCCCTCTGACTCTTCAGCGCTGACTGCTGGTTCTTCTGTATTTTCAGGACCCACAACTTCCTCTGTTCTGTAATCTGACTGAGGAGAACGCTGAAATTTTGATTTCCGAGAAATTAATCTTTGTGATGATTCAGCCTTCGACACAATCTCGTCAATAAACGTTTTTCGTCCTCCCCAGCCCTTGCCACCTGTGCGGTTGTTTTTCTTCTGGTTTCCTCATCCTCTCATGCAATCTGCACATTAAAAGAAAAAAATGAATGCTTTTTGAAATCTATAATTACCTTCCCCGGCAACGGCGCCAAAATGTTGGTCACTCTAATTGTTTTCACATTTCGAGCTCCACATAAATTGTCAACCCGAGAAGGTCTTTTTATTTCAAAGGTAATAGCGCACTGGATATGCTCAATTTCAAAAGCGGGATCAATGCTGTAGTGAAAGAAAGATACACACTTGTTAAATTCATCAATCTACCAACTCACACTCTACTTAATTAAAGCCGAAGTCAATTAAATTATAGCAGAAACGATTTCTCTGTTACAGCAAAGGAAAATCAATCTATAAGAAAAGAAATCATTCAACCATAGCAGGAACAGGACCCTATTCCCTGGTGGGGAACTTCAGCACCTGCTGCCTGGCACTCAGTCACACTGTAAGAAAAGTAACCTCAAGAGATCAAGACCCTATTCCCAGGAACAGGAACCTTCAGCACTTGTTCTCTTGCTTCTAACCACACTACAGGCAAAGGAAAGCAATCAATGGGAGCAAGACCCTATCCCTTTATGCAGAGATCTTCAGCACATGCTCTCAACATCATTTACTCATGAATTCAATACGTGTAGCGCTAAGAAACAGAGTATTGCAAATTGTGTAACTAGTGTTTCAACAACAGAATTAAGGAAAGTGCAAACACATAAAGAATTAAACAAACTATAGGAACCAAAGGGGTGAATCTTGTGAGGAAGGCGGGCCCTTTCCTTCTTACAAGATTCCCCAGGAGACAGAATTAAATTTGAACGCTCAAAAGAAGTTTTTATTCATCTGTCAAGGGACTGATACATTACAGAAGGAGACTAACTCCTGTTCTCACACAATACTGTTCTGTGACTTACAATTTGATCCCCCTCTAATGATGATGTCTCCTCTTTTTAAAGAGGAGACATCTTTTACAATTTACATGAGAGCGAATATCTCGATTCTGTTTCCTTCTCCAAAACAGGGCTATTCTGTTTTTTACAAAGAGATACTGTTACAACCGAGACAACAGAAGTGCTATTTCAGGATGATCCAGGTAACCGTATCTTCGGGCTGTTGCTACTATTGCCCAAAAAGTTCTTCCAGAATCGCAAATTACGCATAACGGGATTTGTGTGCTTGACGGCTGTTTCAGCAACTGAGTTAGCTGTTTCAGCAACTGAGTCAGCTGTTTCAGCAACGGAGTCAGTTGTTTTAGCAACGGAGTCAGCTGTTTCAGCAACGGTCGCTCGTTCCCACCAAGGCATATACATATCTGCGATCTTTGACTTGTGTTAGCAACAATGCACTTCAATAAATGATAAAATATAAGAGTATTGTGGAATTAAATGTAAGACAGATTAACCATATAATAAAGAAGAGGTTTCTATATACCTTGGGATAAAGTGAATGAAAAAGACATTGAGGTTCATGGTTTTAAGAGTAAAGTGGTGTCAAAATATATAGCAAAAATGGTACATAGTGGAGTCCTAACACCATGGTATAACATCAGAAGACCCATATGCATTTCTATTCGAATTCGATGTGTTATGCCGGGGTTATGACTACACAACAGACCCCCAAAAACAAAAACTATTTCCCTCCACACTAAAAGAAGTGGCTCTACGATGGTTTATGGGGTTAGGTGGAGGAGTTATAAACAACTGGGATCAAATGAAAGCTACCTTTCTAAAAAAGTATCAGGATTACTGCAGGTCCAGAGAATTAAAGGATGAAATATTTCAAATGATAGCCAGACCTAATGAAACATTGGAGGAATATGTAGAGCGCTTTCAATACAATCTTCAAAGATCTCCTTATGCATCTTTTCCCTTACCTGACAATGTGTTAAAAACTACATTAATTGAAGAGATGAAGGAACAATGGGTTGAAACATTAAACATTATGGGAAAAGGTGACATATAGTAGGAAATTTTTGTTGACATTATTGATTTATGTATCAGGAGTTTGAGAGGCAGTACAAGGCTAAAACCGACAAAATGTGACATAATCACAAGGGACAACGAGATCTCCGGTGGAGGTGTAACCCGCGTAGAAATTGGGAATCTACTGGAAGACTTCAAAACTGATATTCTAGGGACTCTAACAACGCAACTCGACATTATGCAAGCTAAACAAAAGCAAGCAGAAGCAGAGCAAAATTTGGCAATATTATGCCCAAGATGGAGAAATAAGCACAGCCATAAAGAGTGCCCGCTAGATACAGTCCAATTTTGTGCCATCTGCACGAAATACCACTCCACAGAAAATTGTCCCTCACTCCCGGGCCTGAAAGAAGTCTACAAGGAAGCGGAAGAAGAAACAGAACCAACGTACCTACTCAATCAGTGTCGTCAATGGTAGCCATGACAAACATGTATGCATGTTGATCCATCCTCTTCTTTTCAGTCTCCTCAGTATAATGCTTAACAATATAATACAATGTGGCAAAATCAACAACCTTTCCCGAGCTGGTCACAACAACCATTTTCTACATCACCATGGCCAAATCAAACAAATCAAACCAATTGGCCAAACTTCCCTTACTGTCCACCATTCTGGTAAAATAATGCATATCTGACACAATGGTCACCCTCCATATCGAAGAGTCAAACCTGGCAGTCAAACTGGAAAAGACCTATGAATAAGCCAGTCGGAATGATTCCTCTCCCTTGACCTACACTACTAGCACCATATACATTGCAACAAAATCCTCAGACCAACTTAAGACCACAACTCCCAATCCAACCCAACCTGAACCCTAATAATAGACCGGTTCAATCTGTTCAAATAATCGAAGCTCCAGAACTAGAAACTGAGTTAAGGGAGTGCGACGACCTTCAATTAAGGTCTGGGCACATAATAGAAACTGAGGGAGATAAAAATGCTCAAGTTGAAAATTCATTTCCTTCAGAACAAGTAGTACAAGAAGAGGAATTAGTTAGACGACAACCTCATGATCAGGCAACCACCTCTTCTCCTCCATTCCCAGAAAGGCTAATCATACAGCACCTAATAGAAAATCTTGACTTTGACCTTCTCGGAGAACTAAGATATATGTGTATAAAGATCCCACTCCTCCAGGCTATCCAAGATATCCCGATCTATCCAAAAACCATCAAAGAGTTATGTATAAAAAAGCCAAAGAGGAGAATAACAACTAACCCAACTGTCCAAGTAGTCGGCACCCTATCTAACTTACTATCAGGAAGAGAGGCACCCATAAAATATGATGACCCAGGGAATCCTATAGTTACTGTGCAAATCAATGGACACTCCTTTCCAAATGCCTTAGTTGATTTGGGGGATGCAATTAATATTTTGACAACCACCACGTGTCAAAAACTTGGCGTTACATCATTAGATCCAACTACAACCCTATTAGAACTAGCTGACTAATCAATAGTCAGACTAGAGGGTACACTACATGATGTAATGGTATCTGTGGACTCCTAGGAATACCCTGTCGACTTTCTGATTATTAACCCCAAAAACCAGCTAGATGGACACCCTTTAATCTTAGGTAGACCTTGGCTAGCAACTGCTAATGCTTACATTGGCTTCCGACAAGGTAGTATGACTATAACTAGAGGAAGTAATGTCAAGAATTTAGCTCTATACCCTCCAGCATAGCCAAGCTTAACAATAATGAAAACTAACAAACAACATGTATCATATCTCACAGAAAACATTAGATCACCATTAACTATAGAAGAAGCCCTCGAATTTAAAGACCAAACAAAGAATGACATCATTAACAACTTCATTAACCAATCCGAATCTAGATCCCATGTACAATGCCATATGATAAAAGCAGCATTCGATAACGAACTAGAAGAAGATCCCTTCAAAGACACCTATGATCAATCTATACTGACTACCTTTGTTTACAATAGCAAAACTATAGAATTTGAACTGTGAAAAACTCTGAACATTAACAAAAATCTGACAGCTAAACAAGAAGAAAAACTTGTCCAACGTCTGAGAAAATATAAGGAAGCCTTTGCATGGGACTACCCAAACATGAAGGGAATTGACCCTCAGCTATGCACACAGCACATATATATTGAAAAAGATGCTAGGCCCATTCGCCAACCTCAAAGGAGATTGAATCCTCACCTGAAAGACATTGTGAAAGCTGAGTTACAAAAATTTTTAGATGTAAACTTTATTTATCCAATCTCCTATAGCAAGTGGGTCTCCCCACTAGTAGTGGTGCCAAAGAAGAATGGAAAATGGAGGATATGTGTAGACTATAGAGAATTGAACAAAGCAACACAAAAATATCACTTTCCCCTTCCATTCATTGATTAGGTATTAGATTCATTAGCAGGAAAGAAATTCTTTTCTTTCCTAGATGGCTTCAGTGGATACAATCAGATTCAGATTGCCCCTGAAGACCAAGATAAAACTACTTTTACCTATCCATGGGGAACATTCACTTACAGAGTCTTACCCTTTGGCCTATGCAATGCCCCTGCCACATTTCAAAGGGCTATCTTAAGCATTTTTTTAGACTTAATAAATGAAGGGCTCGAAGTATATATGGATGATTTCACATCATATGGAGATGATTTTGAGCCAACATTAGACACATTAGAAAAGGTGCTACAAAGATGTATTGCCACCAGGCTTTTCTTGAGCCATGAAAAGTGTCATATGATCATGACTAAGGGACTCATCTTGGGTCATTATATCTCAGCAGCTAGGATACAGGTAGATCGAGCTAAAATTCAGATAATCTTATTAATACCTGCACCTACTACACAAAGAGAGGTACACAGTTTTCTGGGATTCTCTAGTTATTATAGAAGATTCATAGAACATTTTTCTCAGATTGCTGCACCTTTATATGCACTAACATGCAATGTTGATTTTATTTGGACAGATAAGTGTGACCGTGCTTTTGAGGATCTAAAGAAGCTTGTATCAACAACCCCAGTGCTAAGGGGCCCAAATTGGGATTTTCCATTCCAAATTTCATCTAATGCTTCAGACACAGCTATTGGAGCAGTCCTTGGGTAGGAAGAAGATAAAAATCCATATGAAATTTATTATATTAGCAAAAATCTATCTCCTGTTGAACTAAACTATACTATAACTGAAAAAGAGTTTTTAGCTGTAATACATGCTGTAAATAAATTTAGGCATTATATCACTAGATATCTTGTTGTCTTATATACAGATCACTCTGCCATAAAATATTTAGCAAATAAACCTGTTACAAATGGTAGAGTAACAAGATGGTTGATTTTATTGCAGGAATTTGACATCACAATAAAAGATCGACCTGGAAAAGAGAATCCTGTAGCTGATTTTCTCTCACGAATGCCGAAGCCAGCGGATGCAGCAGCAGTCGAAGATCAATTCCCAGATGAACATTTGTTTGTTGTTACTGTCAGAACACCATGGTATGCTGATGTTGCAAATTATTTAGCAGTAGGTAAATTACCCAAGCATCTAACCCCCAATGAATGAAAATAGATAGTACAACGCAACACCCGATTCTCATGGATTGGGGGCTACCTATTTCATACAGGGGCAGATATGCACATCAGAAGATGTGTCCGTGAAGACGAAATATTTGACATTTTGAAAGCTTGTCATGATGGACTGTGTGGCAGACATTTTGCAAACCATAGAACTGGTCACAAGGTTTTACAAATAGGCTATTACTGGCCTACAATCTTTAAAGATGCTAAGAAGTTTGTACATGCCTGTGATAGTTGCCAAAGGGCAGGATGCCCTGGGAAATCTGATGAAATGCCTTTGCAGCCGCAGTTAGTAATTGAGCCATTCGAGCACTGGGCACTTGACTTTATTGGTTTGATTAACCCATCATCAAATCAGAAAACATACATATTGGTAGCAACAGAATATGTTACCAAATGGGTTGAAGCAGAGGCACTACCAAGAGCTACAGAGGACTCTGTGATTCATTTCCTGTTCCAAATATTTGTGCGATATGGCCTCCCAAGGGACATAATTACAGATGGAGGGCCACAATTTGTAGGTAATAAAATTGCTTCAACATTAAAAAATTACCACATTCGGCACAAAATTACAACCCCTTACCACCCGCAGGCAAATGGCCAAGTAGAGAGCACGAATAAGGTGATAGAGGCAATACTTACAAAAATGGTTGCATCGCACAGACGTGACTGGGCTTCAAGATTTTCGGAAGCCTTATGGGCATACCGAACAACGTGGAGAAATACCACCGGCCATTCACCATATCAGCTAGTATTTGGGAAAGAACCCATCTTTCCGATAGAATTCGAGATACAAACATTAAGAATAGCACAGGAGGTGGGTTTGAATTTAGATGAGGCCTAGACTAACAGATTACAGCAAATTAACGAGCTAGATGAAATTAGGCTCCCGGCTCTTCAACACACTGTATTAATTCAACATCAAAGAGAGAAAAATGGCATGACGCCATTATCAAAAAGAAAATCTTCCACGAAGGAGACAGGGCACTCCTATATGATTCCAGGTTTCAGGATTTTCTGGGAAAACTCCAAACTCGATGGCTTGGAACGTATGAAAAACAGAAAGTGCATGACAATAGCACCATTACTTTGATTATTATTGATGGATCTAGACATTCATTTAAAGCAAACGGTCACCGAGTGCGACTGTACCATAAACCGATCACTCGAGAATCCTTTTACCAGTAGCTACGGGAATATTCTGATATGCAGATTCTTGCTGAGGAAAATAATCCTTCCTCGGAATTAGTTCACTGAATAACTCTTTTGCTTCCAAATTCTGTATATAAGTTTTTCTTTCCTGCTTGTATAAACTACTTTCTGTACAAACTTTTTTTTTCCTATTGTTCCTTTTCAAAGGAACAACACTTTTGCATTTTTGTTGTTCCTTTTTCAAAGGAACAATGGTTTCGCATTTTTGTTGTTCCTTTTCAAAGGAACCACACTTTCACATTTTTGTTGTTCCTTTTCAAAGGAATGACATTTCCACATTTTTTCTATTCCTTTTCAAAGGAACGACATTTTCGCATTTTTTTTGTTCCTTTTCAAAGCAACGACATTTCCGCATTTTTTCTGTTTCTTTTCAAAGGAACAACACTTTCGCATTTTTGTTGTTCCTTTTCAAAGGAACAACACTTTCGCATTTTTACTATTCCTTTTCAAAGGAACAACATTTTCGCATTTTTGTTGTTCCTTTCCAAAGGGACAACATTTCCGCATTTCTGGTATTCCTTTTCATAGGAACGACACTTTCGCATTTTTGGTGTTCCTTTTCAAAGGAACAACACTTTCACATTTTTTTTGTTCCTTTTCAAAGGAACAACACTTTCGCATTTTTTGCTGCTCCTTTTCAAAGGAAAAACATTTCCGCTAGATTTCATTTTTGTTGTTCCTCTTAAAGGAACAACACCTCCGCCAGATTGAATTTTTGCCATTCCTCTTAAGGAGCAGCAACTGTTCCATCTAAGGAACAACACTTTTTGAGTGCATTTTTGTATGAACATCATTCTGAGAATTTCTTGTGAATAATGGTTCATTTGTCCTGATCCCTTCACAGCATAAATTTAAATTCATGTAAGAATGCAAAACCAGAGGATACTGAAATTAGAAAACAAAAGAAAAATCGCTATCCTTAGAGAAACTGCTTGGTACTAATAAGAAAAATGGGGGAAAGGATACAACTATTTATATCACTTTGCTATTTTTATTTCCACTCAAACTAACTGATTAATTATTTTTATCATGTTGGTTCTTCCCTAATCCTCATAACTCTCTTTGATTATTATTATCGAAATAAGAATAAGGGTATAATTTTCTCTATTGAGATGTTTAGACTTCTTCCACCATTCCTACTCTTAGGGAGTGATGAGCCATCCTCTATATATAAAGAGGAAGTGCTATATAGAAGAAAGAAAAGAAAAAATATATATCTATCTGATCACTAACAATTCTATGATTTGGCAAACAGAGGATAGGGGGTCTCATCAAGAGCCAACCTACCATGTTCATAAGGAAGCAATGAAGTGGAATTCTCATTATGGCCACCACACCAGGGAAATGATCCAAGAGGCACATAAGAACAATAAAAGCCCTTGAAACAGGAGGTCTCATCACGAGCCGGCCTGCCCATCTTTCATTCCTTCCTGGTGAATGGAATTGAGACTCATCTAGTTACCAAGCCAGCTCAATGGCCTCCATTCTCTCAAAAAGCACTTTCCTAGGCATACATAAAGGATTATGGCTCCAAGGGTGAAAAAAGCAACTTTGTCAAGGTTATGAACACCTGTGGGCAACAGAGCTCTGTTGACGGCATTGAATTCATATTACTACACATCAATAGTAATTATAAACCCTCTTCTTATATCTTTATCTTGTTCTCAAATGAGAGTATGTTCTAAAATCCTTTTGAACCTATTACACATGAAATATTGTTTAAAAATAAATCATAATGGTTAAGTGGATAATGACTGCATAAACACTTTTATTGACGTCAGCTGTCCTCTCCCCTACCTTTCGCATCATTTCATAGCATTTCTATATCTATTTGTGATTTTCATCATAAGCCTCGATCTCAGTAATTCACTACTTTTGCAATCATGCCATGGATATATATGTTGTTCCTTTTTTCTGTATGGTTACCATCCAGTATGCCGCTCCTCAATTTGCTAGTTGAGGATGACCTATAATATTTCAGGGGGGCATGGGTGATCTCCAAAATACACTGGAAGACGTGCCAATTCCTTATTTGGAGGTATTATGACTCCATCAGATCTCAGAAATATCAATTTTAATGATAATGACTTTTCCAATCATGCCATGAATATATACGTCATTCATTTTTTTCTGTACAGTTGTCATCCAATACGCCGCTCATCCATTTTCCAGTCGAGGACGACCTATAATATTTCAGGGGGGGTGCGGGTGATCTCCAAAATACACTGGCAGGCGTGTCAATTCCTTATTTGGAGGTACTACGACTCCATCAGATCTCAGAAATAGCAAGTTTAACGATATTGACATTTTCCAATATGCACAACTATGATGTTCCATTGTCATTTCTGTGTTTTGAAAAAAATTAATAGTGTGCTAAGCTTAGATGAAATAGGAGGCAGAGCAATACGCAACGAACCACAAGTGCTGATAATTTCCGATGCTGCACGAGAAATTCTGGAAAGAGCAGGATGGATCAATTACCTTACACGGCTACAACAATCCCATGAAACTGTGGCCATTGAATTTCTGTAGAATTTGCAGGAAGATTATTCCATGGTGAGGGGAAGGTGAATAATGGTAGCAGAGGCAGTAATTTCTGAAATATCTGGACTACCGGCAGTTGGACCAGTGTGGACCAAGAAAAAAGTGAGACTTCAAGACACCATAGCCATCTTCTGGGACAAAGGACAGAACCTTACCGTCAAAGGAAAAGGATTCTTGCCTGCAACCCTGGGAGAACCATGGGCAGAATTAGCCAGAATAGTGCAAAGCTACATCACATGCGATGGGAGAAAGGATGTGGTAAGACCACGCCATCTCAAATTATTAGCAGTATTAAGACAGAAATGTGCTGTAAATTTTCCTGCATATTTAATTTCTTTATTGCATGATGCCACTCGGAGCATAAGGAAATCACGTCATACATAAATGGTAGTAAGTCATCATGGTTTAATTTGATTAATAGTCAATCATAGTCTTGCTCAACAGCAGTCTAGTTGGGAAGAATTGGTATTTTCAATAGATGAGGGATTGGCCTTACCAGCCCTGAAAAGAAAAAGAACCACCAGCACATCAACTAGACCGCAGAAATGCAGACAGTCCCTTAGATCAAGTAAAAGCAGGGGAATGTTGGGAAATCTCCAAGATAACATTAGCCAACCCCTAGAAATACTGGACCCTGAGGATGAGCAACCCCCACAACTCGAAGGAGGGGAAAGGTGGAAGAAGAATGGGAAGAATAATTGGAAAAAGAATTGGAGGAAGAAACTGAGCGCTATGGTGCACATCCACTACAAATTCCATTGCAAGAAGACAATTTGGCCCAAAGTTTGGCCAATATGGGTGAGTATATTCAACCACAGAGCCCACTCAATCTCAATATTGAGGCATCACAATCACAGGAACACTCTACTCATAGTGAGAGTGCATTCGAGGAAATGAATGATGAGGAAGAAGAAGAAGCACAGTCACAGGAACACTTTGCTCATAGTAAGAGTGCATCCAAGGAAATGAATGATGAGGAAGAAGAAGAAGCATAGTCACATGAACAATCTGCTCACAGTAAGAGTGCATCCGAGGAAATGAATGATGAGGAAGAAGAAGAAGTAGAAGCCACTTAGGAATTGGCAGATCAAACCAGGGTTACCTCCCTTGAGGAACCAAATCATGATGACGAGAACACTGAAGAAGTGTTCCAAATAGAAAATATGGAAACAAGCCAGGGCGAGGGCACAGTCCCTGAAGAACAAAACCCAACTAAGCAGCCAAGTCCAGTTGAGGAAACAACTGTTCCTCCCAAGAAAAAGAAGAAGATGAATGAAATCAAGAGGCTGTGAAAGGAACAACAAAGGCTAATGAATGTAATAAAACAACTCAGACAGTAGATAAGGGCCCTAAAAATGGGGAAAATCTCAAAAAGAACCCCAAGAGCAAGAGATGTATCCACCCAAATGAAACCCCATAAAATAAAGGCCACGGGACTCAAACCAATCCCATATCCATTCATGACAACAAAGAATAGCATGCGGCTATTACAGACACAGCGGGCCAAATAGAAGATACACTAGTCTGTAATAAGGATTTCCAAATAGAGGCACTATCCTCTAGCGTCACGACTGACCAGACAATTTATGATAAAGGGACACAGATTGTAGGAACCAGATGTCGCAATAAGAAGATCCAGGCAGATCTTCAGTCCAAAAGTGTTTTGACAGACAATGATCCTAGGATAGTGAAACTCCAAGAGGATCTGGCACAGGCTCAGTAGACGATAGGAAAACCCACAAAAGGGATTGTTGCTCAGGAGAAATACTAAAAGTTACACTAGCAATTTAAGAACATCAATGCATCAGAGAGTGAGGCCTTTGATAAATGTTGGAAGGCAGAGGAAAAAGTTGAAAAGGTAACAAATAAGCTAAACTCAGTCATAAGCTGAATGGATACCCTCTATTCTCTATATACTGATGTTCTAGCCTGTAGGGCACTTGCCAAAAATTATTCTTTGTTTTTGTTAGAAAGGTATTTATAGTTAAAAATTAAGGCTGTCAAGGCAGGGGTACCTATAGAGTTAAAAACTATTGATGATTTCATAAACTGCTGTAAACATTATGGAGTGAAAGTCCAGCGATTGCTATGTGAATTTTATTTGCATAATTTTGTGTTGGAGGAGGAAATGGAAAAGAATCCCAGTCCTTTTGTGGGTGATATCCAGTTTCAGGCATTCATCTCGTTTGTTGTTAACTAGATAAAGTGGCTCAAGGTCCATAATACTTTTCAGAGACAAGAAAATAGGATGGACCTCTGGGTTAGAGGTGAACCGAAAAACCCATCACAATTGTGGGCTAAGCATAAAAGCTTAATGAAAAAGGAGGGTGTGATCCAGATCTTGGGACCCATCCATAAAGAAATTGTCCAAAGAGGAGTAGAATACTTCCTTTCAATCAAAGACCCTACCATAGCAGTAGCTAAACTCCGATGGAAGACTTCCAATCGAAATATCCAGGACAGAGAACCCTTCAATTATAAAAATTTTAAATTAGTTGTTGATCGCCTGGTTACCTATAGTAACCTCATCTTGAGAGAAGGTCCACTTTGGCTAGGTTGTAGATTTTAAAGCCCCATTATTTGGTATCCTATAGCAGGATATAAGGTTATATACGAATTGCTTGAGGGGCAAACAGGAGCCATTTTTGAAGTTTTAGTTGAAAATCATGGTTTTAGACCACTTCATGAAAATCCCTTTCCAACCTATTCCCTAACTGCCTTGCATGTAAATTACATGGTTTTCATGAGGACATGAAAAAGGGTAAGCAGGGGGGTGTGTTGAGTGATGGAAACGGTATGCATTTGCCATTTATTTCTTTATCTTTTCCTTTGGATCATAACTCCTTTACATTCTAAAATGGTAATATGTTAAAGAATCATGGTATAATTAAGCAGATTTGTGATTGATACAAAATAATTGATTATTGTCTTTTTTCTATACGGAAAATGAAATAAATAGAAAACCACTATTTGGAAGAAAAAGACAAAGCAGAAGCAATTGTTGTCCCTTTACTAGGAAGCTGTATCCCGACAAGGAGATCAAGATTGGAGTGCATAATCCAGGAGAAGAAAGAGAAAGCGCGACATCAATTCAAGAAGACAAAATGATAAACTGGAAATCAAAGATAGAGAGGATCGCTGCTTCAGAGCTTATCTACACTCTTGATATATCCGCCTGGCCATTATAAAAAGCAACAGTCTTGTAGCCCAGGGGGCATGTATTATCATTTTGCAGAAATTACTTTTGTAATCTCAACTTTGATCATCAACTCTCTATGAAGAGCGATGGCTATAAACATTGCCATACATGATTAATATATAACTCAGTTGTTGTTCGATTATCTGATCCTGGAGTAAACTCAGCGGTGCTTCCCTAGTGGCTAAGAGCCTGGCCTTGGTGGATTCACCTGCTTCTTATACCACTATTTTACAATTACAGTCTTGAGTGATTTGATTTCCTTTGCATTTCCTTAATTCACTTTATTTGGTAATCTCTTGTTTATGAACATTTTGTGGAATTGCTCTGTTATATCGAAATCATAATTGGATTGTGTTGGTGACAAAATTATTAATTATAACTTGAAATGTCCTATTGTTCATTCTGATCTAATACTGCGCTATCTAATTCAGATTGTTTTTCATCTAATTGCTGCTCACTTATAATTGTGGTTGCTGTTCAATTAAGTTACTGTTCAATTATAACTGCGATTGTCGTTCCTTTAATACCTACAATTAATGTTCACGCTGATAGAATAAGGTTGTTGATTTAGTTTAACTTATAGTTGCCGTGTGTTTCTGGTTGATTTTCTTTGTTGTTCCATTGGATTAAGATTGTTGTTCAATTCATTTCTGTTAGGATAAACTCTGCTGTTTAATGCTTTTTTGATAAGTCAAGCTTTGCTATTCAGTTTTTAAATAGACTTAGTTGTTGTTCCTTTTATGTCAATTGAATTGCTATTTCCAGTTATTTGCTTTAGTTTGGATTGAAGGATCTACAATTGTAAAGGAAACTGACTACCACTGTCTAAGTTCTCAGATTGGAGATCTTGCCTGTGATTGATTTTCATTTGCATCAGTTTACAGGGGAGAGAGTTATCATTACTGAGTCCTTGACTGATGATTGTTTGAGTGAATGATTTAGTTACAGAACATTTTAGTTTCTTGTTGTTCCAATTAGATTTTGTTTCCAGCATTCATTTACCTTTGCATTTTAAAGCACTATACTGCAAAACATTACTCTTGAGTAAGTGACCGCCTCAGACTGAGTACACTCTTGAGATAAAAAATCGTCCATGGGTTGATAATTAATATAGGATAAATAGGGGTTAAAAAGAAACCTTTTATCCCTCAACATACTTAACGAGGGAAAGTCATGTGTATGATGTTTTACCATGATTTGTACTTTTTATTTCAAAAAACAAGGGTTTTGTTTGGTGGGAAGGTGATATTGACAAGTTATTGCAGTTTCATTACAAAGGAGAACCCAAACAGAGATGTGCCACCATCCTCGAACCCATGGGATCGAATACAAATATACTTAAAGTGAGAACGCGTATTCGAATTGTATTCAAATTGATAAGCTCGCAGTGCTTCAAGAAAAGTGGAGACCCAAGCAACACCAATTCCACTGCATCAAGATTGATTTAATGACAGAAGGAAACAAATTTGATCAATCAACTCAAGGTAAGTCTACTGCCAAACGTATTGCTTGTAACCCAAGTCAATAGGGTGTGGGCTATTATAAATGTGTTCTAACGTCTTTAGTGGGTAGTTACAGAAATGCCCAAATCTTTAGAATGCAGCCAACACCCAGTTTCAAATCCTCCATGGCACTACAAGGTAGCATACAACCTCAAAATAGAGCTGGAAACCTAGGAACAACATTGTGGGCTCTTAGCATTTCATTTCAAACCAAATTTGAAAACAAATCCTATAGTTTAGGGGGATAGCAAGACTATCCAATTCTTCAAACCCAACCCATGAGTAAACAACTTGATCAAGATTGCAACAGACCATTAGAATGAATAGGACTTATTTTTTTAAATTATGGGAGATCTGTATTTTATTAAGTATCCACTTTTGGTTTTTATTTTCTCTTTCACCAAAAAAATAAATTTACAACTTATTAAGGGAGAGCATAGCTAGGATATTAGTCATAATAAATTATTGTGCATGGAAGACATATTGGTGTTCTCTTGACTACTTCTGTTGTACAACTATTGGATTTTGCATTTAATAATGAGCTAAGATCCTTGAAAGGTCACCATACACAATATCAGGGTAGAGTGTAGTAGATATTTAACAAACTAGTCATGCATGCATGGGCCCATAGGTCTCAACGGTCCAGCTAAGCTCTGATACCAAGTGTAGGGACTAACCCTATATATATATATATATATATATATATATATATATATATATATATATATATATATATATATATATATATATATATATATATATATATATATATATATATATATATTAAATACTAAAATACAACCAGAAGAAAATAACAATGGGAACTCAAAATTATTAAGCATTATATGAAACTTTCTTGAATTTCACTTCATTGAACATATCATCTAATTTATTAACTAAAACCATAATGAAGTCATACAAAAGAATATTATAAAATCATAGGTACCGTTCACGAGGAGACGAGATTCGAACTTGACTTGTCGCTATTTTCCCTCCTTTGTTTTTGGTCGCCTCCAAGTGTGAATATTGACATGCTTAATCTGAATGCAATGAACTATCGGTTGACCTCCCAGCCTACTCCTTTGGTACTCTCCTTCCCCGTGGACCCCCGAGTTGCAATGGGGTTGTACAACGACAGAATGTATTAGCTGGTAGAGGGGAGCACCCTTTGGCTCAAGAGTACCCTCTCTAAAATCCTCTACCACACCAAACTCACTATAGCTCATAGTCACTACTCTAGCATAGTCTCATCCATTCAATAATCGGGTAAAAAAAGTCCCTTCTCCCATGGTCTGCCCCTTTTTTTATAGGAGTCCTCATAGGTGACACTTGGAATTTCATGCATAATATAGTAGGTTTCAAAATTGACTTAGAATTTCAAAGATAAAATAATATAAATTTTCATCAAAACAAGTGTCGTCAACTCATCATATGTGAGTGCCTATGGTGGTTTCCTACAATACTCAATAATCATTAGTAACAAGGTTTCTCAGTGTTAGTCATTGTCCTAATACCACCATCAACATCACCTAGTCATTCACATCATTGTTCATTGTGAACTAGAGCTAATGCAAGTAGTTAACATAGGGGACACATCCATCATGGATATCATCATCATAACATCAATCGAAACATACATATCCATCAGAGCTATCAACATCATAACATCAATAGAAAACATACTTGTCCATCAAATATATCATCATCATGATATTAATAGAGAGCATACATATCCTTTACTGCTATCATCATCATAAATTCAATTGAGACCAAACATAACCATTTATGCTACAATCATCATAATATCAATAGAGAACATGCATAATCATTAATGCTAAAATCATCATAATACCAATAGATAACATGCCTAACCATTAATGCTACAATAATCATAATACCAATATATAACATACATAACCATTAATGCTATCTTTAGCATAATAGCAATGGAGAACATACATAAACATCACAACCACTAATAATAGATTCATGTGTCTGGATCCCTAATCTGAGGTCCTCAAAGAATAAAGTGTAAGCCTTAGGGCTAAATAAATTTTAACATCATATCACTGTCAGTCAACTAGAGCGGGGCACTACAGTTGCTTTAACCTATGTTAAGACAATTGAACTATTTCGGTTGTTCTAATACATATGCTTACGAAAATCTATTGTATAAGTTGTTAACATTGTCTCGGCTGTCTGGGCTATCTTTCTGGACACTCGAAAAATTAATTCATGTAAACTTGTTATAATGCCCGCCGCACTCATGTGGACTACTCTGCTGGGTGTTGTAAGTGCTATATGTTCACCTTATGTTTGTGACTGTTGCATCCGTGTGGAGTACTCCACCGGAAGATGTGCATGTCCTTTTGTGTTGTGTGTATCTAGTATAGTTGGGACTATTCCCTTTCAACCTGAGACTCACTTCCACCCTCTCCCTTAGTAGTGAAAGAACTTTGACACAAGTAACACCAAGCACTCACCAGGGACTTCAACCTCATTGTTCGAAGATAAAGCATACCATTCTCACGTGTTGACAAGCAAGAGATAAGGCATATATTTAATATAATGGAAACTGAGACATCATACCGAATGGCACTTCTACACCAAACGGTGTGAGGCCTAGTTGGGACTTCATATTAGGGAGATCCCCTGAATGTTGGTGGGTCCAACACTGTCAACAGAGCCTCAGGAATTTGTGGAGCAACCACAAGTAGAGGAGTAGAGAGTAGAGACATCCACTCAAGCATAAAAATATAAAGAAGGTAGAAAAATAACCAAAGAAGTCAATATACTTGTGCAGGATTCGAGGGCGAATGTGGGAGCTCCTTCAAATTTGCGTAGACAGAGGAGGTCAGTTGATCGGTACACTGGCTACATGGCTCTAATGAGTAAGCTTGTAGAGACTAAGCCATCCTATTTCTAGGAAGCAATAGAGAAACTTGTATGGGTTTATGAAATGGTGGAGGAATACGAATCCATTGTAAAAAAAAGCGTTTGGGAAGTGGTTCAAAGCCTGACAGATAAATCAATTGTGGGTTCAATATGGTCTTCAAAGTTAAGCATGTAGTAAATTGAAGCATAGAGAATTATAAGGAAATATTTGTGGCCAAGGGATACTATTAAGTTGAGGGAATTGAATATGAGGAGACCTTTTCTCCTGTAGAAGGGTACTCATCCATTAGATCAATTCTTGCATTGGTTGTGCAGATGGGGTTGAATATCCATGAGATGGATGTAAAAACAACATTTATTAATGGGGTTATTAAGGAGGTGTACATCAAACAACCATAAGGTTTTGATACATTTGATCAAGTGTATCATGTGTGCATATTCAAGCAAGCGCTCTATGGTCTCAAATAAGCACCCCGTGCTTGGTACACCAAGATCGACAACTATCTCACTGGTTTGGGCTTCACAAAAAGTGAAGTAGATGGAAACCTTTATCATATTTTGTTAGAAGGTAAATTTCTTATTATTGTCTTATATGTTAATGATTTTATTTTAACTGGTGAGGAGTAGTCGATCAAATCTTGCAAGGAGGACCTTGCAAGGAATTTGAGATGAAATACATGGGTCTCATGCACTACTTCCTTAGGTTGGAAGTATGGCAAGGTGATGGAGAATTATTTATGTCTAAAGGAAAGTATGCAAATGAGATACTACAGTGGTTCTGCATGGATAGTTGTAAATCCATGAAGACACCTCTAGAGACCAACTAGAGGAAGGGGGATGCCAGTTTAGATGAGGAAGTGGATGCTACCATTTATCGACAACTAGTGGGTTCACTAATGTATCTTGTGAACACCTGACCATATATGTTATATGCAGTCAACCAACTGAGCCAAGCTGTATTTACACTGACCAAATTACTTTGGAAGGCAACAAAACATGTTTTATAATACCTCAAAGGCACTACCCAGTTTGGACTATGGTACATACAGATATAGGGAGTGAAGTTGTGTGGATTCACAGATGTAGAATGGGAAGGTATTCCATTAAACTGAAAGAGTACATTAGGTGTAATTTTTAGTGTTGGGTCTGCAGTTATTTCCTTCTATAGCAGGAAGCAAAGATATGTGGCACTTATGTTGGCAGAAGCAGAATGAATCACTGCAAGTTAAGCAACATGTGAGGCAATATGGATGAGAAATATACTTGTGGAGATATTTGGTTAGATGGTGGATCCAACTGTGATCTATTGTGATAATCATATTTTCATCAAGCTCTCTGAGAATCATATATTTCATGATCGATCCAAGCATATAGATATCTGGTATCACCATTTACGGGACTACAGAAGTGGATAATGTTGCTAGAATACATTATGATAGAGAAACAAGATGTTGACATTTTGACAAAGGCGTTGTCAAGAGGGAAGTTCAATTTCCACACGTATAGGATAGGGGTGGTTGATAGTCCATTTCTTGTTGAGAGAGAGTGTTGAAAAATGCAACCAGAAAGTATGAATTTGATTTTTCCTTGGTCAAATTTAGAAAAGTTGAATTTCCACATCAGCATACAACTTGGATGCAGTTAACTTGTGTGACAAGGCTTGTGTCACTAAGTTTACTTAGTAAATTTGAGTTGGAGGAGTCAGAGTTCAGTAAAGCATGTGTGATTGCAAATTTGTAGCAATTAAGGTCAATTATTTCAAGTTGTTTTTAGCTAAGCTAGTTCTAACTATTGCAGGAACTAGTGGAAGGTCAATTGTGCAGTGGGACTTTAGTCTAACTCTGTGATCATCTAGTTAACTGACCAGTCAACCAAAAATAGCTAGTGCACGCATAGAATTTGAGTTTTCCATCAATGGTGGAGATTCCAAGACATCATATCATTAGTTGTAGACTAGTATTGAGTGTACAAGTGTTGCATATAGTCAAATGATCAACCTTGGGAATTGCGCAATCATTTTGGAGGAAATTCCTAAATAATAGGGGCCTAATTTCCTTAGGAATTGCATGAGGAAATAAGGGCTCAAGAAGAGGAATAAATTGACTCATTTTGGGTCAGAGCTTCTTAGTGAGCATACAGTAGGTTATTCACTTGTAGGCTGAGATCAGATTGAGCTAGAAATTGTAATATATCTCTACTCATCAGATTAATGCAAGTAGGCATAGGAGTTTTTAGTAGATTTCTTTAACCTTGAAAAAAATTTGGTGCATGTGTGTTATTTCTAATTGCATGTTTGTGATTGATGTTCTAAATTATGAATTGAATTCCGCAAAGTAGCATATTAGGTTTGTGTCTTGTGATTTTGATTAAAATTTCATGAGAAGTTGCAAATATAAACCATAATTTCTACACTCTAAAACGTGGAATGTTCCCCTTTAGGATTTGTCCCATTTTAAAACCAAGTATATACTTATATATTTTTATCAGAAAATTATATGTTATCAGACTAAAGTTTAATAATCTTCTAGTGTTGATGCAATTTATGTTTTGTTTTTTCTCTTTCTTCTTCTAATTTTAGTAAGTAATCAATCTTGTCCTACATGGAAGAAGACTTGACTTCCTTGACTTGTTGGAAAAATTGCAGAGAAGGAAAATATTAGGGATTAATATAGCTTCTCTGCCATAAATAAGGAAAAAGGTAGAATTACCAATGGAAACTTTAGGGGTGACCCTATCAGCCCTGAGTGCATTGAAAATGAAAGTATGCCAATTCTTATGGTCATCAGAAACAATTATTTTCAATATTTTAATTAATTTTTTATTTGATGAATCAACAAGATCGTTCCCTTGAGTGTAATGGTTTGTCGAGTATTTAATTTTAATTTCTTTATCTATAGCATAAAAATTGAGTTCCTAAGAAGCATTATGAAACACAAATGATTTGAAAACCCCAAAATGAGTAACAATATTAGAATAAAAAAATGCAATCACCTATTTGGTATTAACTACTCATAAAGGTATCAACTCTACCCATCTCATAGTATGTAGTTGTCAAAATGTATTTATGTTGTCGATGATGAAAAGTTCAAAGGTTAACCTATGCGAAGGCCCCATTTCTGAGAGGGAGCTTCAACAATAATAGTATGAAGGGAAGAAACCATTTTTCTAGTCCTACTAGCAATTTTTTAGCAACTTTCACATTTACGAACTAGGGCATGAGCACCCTTAAATAATTTGGGCCAATAATATCAATTCATTAACACTTTTTGAGTAGTGTTATCTCTACCAAAATGACCAATGTAAATATCTAAATAGAGTAAGTGGAGTACTTGTTAGGCATCACCTTGTTCTAGACAACGAAGCAATACATCATAAATTTGTTTTCAAAACAGAATGTTATTAATCAATTGATAAGAGGCATATTTCAACCTTAACACTCTTTTCTCTTTAGACTCAATATGTGATAGTGTTGTACCATTGTGTAAATAAAACCTGATGTCAGTATAGTACCAAGAATTAAGATCATCTGGAAGATAAAAAACTTCAATTTGTAGCATAAATATTTCATTATCAGAACAAGGATTTTAATTAGGAAGGTTGACAAACTCAAAAAAAAGTTTACAGAGACCTTAACCTTTCACTATTTGAGCGAGTTTAATCTCTAGGTTATATCCCTAGAAATTTGTCATCTCGTGGGCCCTTTTCTCTCCCAATTCTTTCTACATGAGTAAATGTATTATTTTTGTATAGTGGATTATTACCTTAGTTTTGGATTTAATAAAGTAAGGTCTAAAATGTTTTACAACCTTAAATATTGCAAAGGATTATTTATCCACTGCTTGGTAATTTAATTCATCTCCCTAAAAAAAACTCATAAATGTAATAGGAATTCCAGTATCAGGTTCTATTTTTTGTGCAAGGATATTAGCATAAACGAAATCAGAAGCAAAGATGTACAATATAAAATCCTTAGAAAAATTAGGGCTCATCAAGACACTAACTTAATAAGTAACCAATTTTATGGTATCAAAAACCTGTTTTTCTAGGTTAGTCCACTTGTAAACAACATTATTATTTACAATATATTGAAGTGTTTTAACTATTTTGGGAAATCTTGGCTTGAATCATTTAAGAAAGCTTATTATACAAAGAAAACACTACATGGCCTTTTTAGAGTTAAGAGGCAACAAACTATTAATGGTCTACCTTCTTTTTGGGTCAATAATAATACCCTCTTTTGATATGATACAACCTAGTATTTTTCCTTCCATCCATAAAAATGGACTCTTTCAGGTTTAATGAATTGCTAAATTTTATACAATTCTCAAACACTATTCTAATATGGGAAATATGATCAGATCTATGTTTTGAATAAATAGTGACATCATCTAAGTAAAGGACTATAAATTCATTAATTAATCCATGAAAAGAAATATCCATTTCTCGTTGAAGATATTCCCCACTAGTAATCGGGCCAAAGTGCATCTTTATGTAGGTGAATGTTCTTGACAGAGTTCTAAAGTTTATTTTTAACTAGTAAAAGGGAGCCACCATAACTTGGTTATAGACCAAGAAAATGTCCAAGAGAGACAACATCTTAGAGCCTCAAAACTTGTTGTAGGATTTACTCCATGGGGGGTACTATGTAGTTATCTTTATCAAAGGATTTATTTAGGTTATGAAGTAAACACAAAGATGAATTTATCTATTTTTATTTCTCATCGAAACTAAATTTGAAACCCATTCGATATGCCAGATAGGGAATATTATCTTAGCTTCTAAGATTTTGTTCAATTCACTCTTGACAACTAGCTCCAAGTTGGGATGGATTTTCCTCAACTTTTGTTGAAAAGGACTGTTATGAGGTTTAATGAGAATTATATGTTGTATAGTGTTGGGATCAAAAGTTTTAAGGTCCTCATATTCTTAGGCGAATGTATTTAAATTTTCTAAATAGGCGTATAAAATCTTCCTTTTCCAGAGGGGTGCAATTAATTCCCAAATTTATGTTTTGAGGTTAATCTTTAGTTAGCAAATTAAAGACCTTGTATTCCATGGTTGAACTTTTGGTTTACAATTAACAATTTTCTTAAATCTATCCCATAAATCATAAAACTTTTCAAGCCTAATAACAGGTTGAGGGATAAAGTTTACCAAATGAGTTGAATCATCCAGTTACCATTGAATTGGAATTTGAGAAAAGTCATGAAGGTTCTCCTCATGATTCAACTAGTTGATCAAGATATCATGAAAATTATCTTTCAAATGTAAGAACTCAAGTATCTATTGATCATGATTAAAGACCCACTAGTTAGGTACATTATCTGGTATTGATGGTCTAAACATCCATTAAAAGAAATTTCAGCCTAAAGTGCCCATGAAATTTTCATGTAATTTCCATGTCATAATATGTAAACCAATCAAAATCCTTTAAATTAAAAAAGAGCTACATGCAAATATTTTGGAGGGAAAAGAAGAAAAAATTATTTTTATAATTGTATTTTTTGCTTATCTCCTTATAGGTCTACTCAAATTTCAAGTGTAGAGACTCGCTGGTTAAGGAATTAAATTCCACATCCAATGAGTACCTATTATGCATACTTTTGAGAAGACACACGTTGATAGAAATTGAAGATACATTAAAGAAACGTGTTCAATACATTTTTTTAATATATCTTTATTTCCTTTTTATCAATGTGGGTTTTCTCAAAACTATGCATAATGGGTACTTATTGGATTTGGAATTTAATTCTACATCCAACGAGGGTCTACACTTCAAATTTGAGTACACCTACAAGGAGATAAGCCAAAACTAAAATTAGAAAAAATATTTTCTTCTTTTCCCTCCAAAATTCATAGCTATATTTTATTATTTTAACTATTAGAGGCCACTTTTAGTTGAAATTTCCTCTAATGAGCTCGATAAAAAAATAATTAGGTTCAAACCCCTAAGCTAGAATTAATATAGATGCCACATTAGCTAACATATCAACTTTCCGATTTAGATATCTAGGTATAGAAACAATATTAAATGCATAAAATTTTGAAATCAAGTGTCATACCCATGCTTGGTAATTGTTCAAAAGAGCTAAAAGGAAATGAATGGAATTTCTTTCCTGTTTGATGATTATTTCAAAATCACATATACTTTTAGACACTGAATTCCGAGATCTAAGTCCTTCATCAGTCCTTGTATGAGTGCTTCATACTCTACAACATTTTTAGTGTATTAAAAATATAATGTACAACGGTAGAAATGTAAAGTTGGGTTACACTTTTATGAGAATTGTCCACGAAAAATTCATGATTTCTCATTTTCCGCCGAATTATTAATTTTTTCGACTGAATAATTCAAAAAAATTCGACTGAACTATTTTTTTCAGCCGAAAAGTTAAAAATAAACTTTGTCCAAAAAAATTAGCGTTAAAGTTAAAGGCAGTCTCGAATACCATGGAACAAATTTTTGGCCAGTGCAGTGAAAATCAGGCCAATGGTTTTGTCGACTAATTTTTTTTTTGGCTAAAGAATATTTTCAGGCAAAAAAGCTTTTTCAGCTGAAAAAATATTTCGTACGAAAATTCTTTTATATATATGCGCATCGTGAGCGTGTATCAAATTTTTGGCTTTGTGTTGTCGTTTGTTCTGTTGAATGTTGCAACTGTTTGTTTCACATGAGAGGGCATTGTTGCAGGTTGGATGTTGTTGTTGAAATTAAAGTTTTCAAGTTTTTGGTATTTCCTTTATTGCAGTTTTGTTATTTTTTATTTTATTTTTGTTTGTGTAGGTCTATTTCACTAGAGGAGTTCGTGTTGGTCTGTTTAGCATTGTTTTGTTTGGTCCTGGAGGAGTTCTGTGTTGGAGGAATTGTCAAGCCCTATATGTTATTCGACATTTTATGTGATAATGTATTGTAGATATTTCATATGCGTTGCTTTTGAGTTTTGGTAATAGTTAGAGATTAAACTGGCTCATTTACTGGAGCATCTTGGATTTGGGACTAAAATATGTATATAATAAAGAACATGGTCAAATTCTCTCACTTGGGGAAAATTAGCATGGGATAAATCTCAACCTGTTTGTGGTTTATCTGGTTTTTTACTCATTTTAACCACACATTCAATGATCTTCACTAACATGTGCTCCTCATCACTAGAAAAACCAAAATAAAATACATAAACCATTGAAACTAGAGGGAAAATCATCAATATAAATTAAATAAAAAATTAAATGCACTGTCTAGGCCAAACCCACTTCTGTTTGCAACAATGGAAAGAACTTATCTCCAATTTTGGATACTAGTGGAAACCATTACTCAAATGAAGCATCACAGGGCATTCCATCTCTAGGAGGAATAGGTGGTATCATATTCATTACTAGCTTAAATTCAAATTAGCTTCAAGGCAGGAATAGGCTACAAATCCAATAATGTGGTTGAGTTGTGGGCCGTGAAATAAATTGATTTTGATTTCTTTAAATTGTAATATGTGTCAAACCCTCTAGAATTCTCCAAGTTTCCTCAAAGAGAGGTTTTAGGGTGAAATTCCTTAGCTCAAAATCATTGTTAAACTAGTTTATTACTAGTCCACAACTAGTTCAACAATGATTTTGAGTTGAGGAATTTTACCCTACAACCTCTCTTTGAGGAAACTTGGAGAATTCTGGAGGGTTTCATAGGTTACTTTCTCCCACATATTTTGAGAAAGGAATCCAAAAGCTGATACTTCATCAAAATAAGGTATTCTCTTGGTTCCTAGGATGTGCATGAAGACAAACGTGGAAAACTTTCAGACTATTCTCATAACACTTTTCTCTAATATGTCTATTGTTGTGTATGGTTTCCTGTTTTTACTACCAAATATCTATTCTACTTATGTTTTCTATAAAGCACATCTCAATAATTGTAAAAGGGGATTGTTATGTTGGTTTTATGACTAAGGTCAATAGGTCATGATCACATGTTATAAAGATGAAAATAGTCTTCTAAATATTTTGATGTTGAAACCATGGTCATTATCATGTCTTTTTATTGAACCTATGAAAGCTTGTAAGAATGCTAGAGAAACATTTTCTCAATTTATTTTTTCTCTTTTATAAGTTATAATTTTTTTGGGTAGATAAAATACCTCTCAAGATATGGTGAAAATGTGTGCCTAATAGGCTAGGGGTTATGTTTGGACCTTGAAGTTTTCTAACCCAAAATCAAAATTAAAATCACTTATGCTTATATTAGAAGAGTTAAATTACAAACAATTATCGAGAACCCTATTTTGAATTTAGTTGTAATGAGAAATTATGGTTAGTAGAGAGAGAGAGAGAGAGAGAGAGAGAGAGAGAGAGAGAGAGAGAGAGAGAGAGAGAGAGAGAGAGAGAGAGAGAGAGAGAGAAATTATGGTTAGTAGAGAGAGAGAGAGAGAGAGAGAGAGAGAGAGAAATTATGGTTAGTAGAGAGAGAGAGAGAGAGAGAGAGAGAGAGAGAGAGAGAGAGAGAGAGAGAGAGAGAGAGAGAGAGAGAGAGAGAGAGAGAGAGAGAGTGAACCCTATTTTGAATTTAGTTGTAATGAGAAATTATGGTTAGTAGAGAGAGAGAGAGAGAGAGAGAGAGAGAATTATCGAGAACCCTATTTTGAATTTAGTTGTAATGAGAAATTATGGTTATGGTTAGTAGAGAGAGAGAGAGAGAGAGAGAGAGAGAGAGAGAGAGAGAGAGAGAGAGAGAGAGAGTCAAGATATGGTGAAAATGTGTGCCTAATAGGCTAGGGGTTATGTTTGGACCTTGAAGTTTTCTAACCCAAAATCAAAATTAAAATCACTTATGCTTATATTAGAAGAGTTAAATTACAAACAATTATCGAGAACCCTATTTTGAATTTAGTTTTAATGAGAAATTATGGTTAGTAGAGAGAGAGAGAGAGAGAGAGAGAGAGAGAGAGAGAGAGAGAGAGAGAGAGAGTCAAGATATGGTGAAAATGTGTGCCTAATAGGCTAGGGGTTATGTTTGGACCTTGAAGTTTTCTAACCCAAAATCAAAATTAAAATCACTTATGCTTATATTAGAAGAGTTAAATTACAAACAATTATCGAGAACCCTATTTTGAATTTAGTTGTAATGAGAAATTATGGTTAGTAGAGAGAGAGAGAGAGAGAGAGAGAGAGAGAGAGAGAGAGAGTCAAGATATGGTGAAAATGTGTGCCTAATAGGCTAGTTTTCTAACCCAAAATCAAAATTAAAATCACTTATGCTTATATTAGAAGAGTTAAATTACAAACAATTATCGAGAACCCTATTTTGAATTTAGTTGTAATGAGAAATTATGGTTAGTAGAGAGAGAGAGAGAGAGAGAGAGAGAGAGAGAGAGAGAGAGAGAGAGAGAGAGAGAGAGATAGTAGTAATAAACTCCATACATCTTTCTCAAGGTTTAATATTCTTTCCCAGCTTGAAGACCTTCTAGAGAGAGTGTTCTCTATTGATGGTCTTTAATTGTCTTTGGATTCCCTTTAGAAAGAAAAACACCACCAGCCATTGAGTTAGTCAAGGATGGATTGATTTCTGTTGGATATAGTCTAAGCTTTAATTTGAATAAAGGAATAATAGAGAAACTAGCTTATAATTATTCCTCGACATGTTTTATAACCGAGAGAAGGTATTGCTCCAGGAACTATCAGATTCCTTCTCCCCACCATGAAATGATAATTTGGAAGTATCACAAAACACAAGAATAATCAACTATTCACATAAATACAACATACCATTGTTTCCTATGGATGCGTAAAATTAAATTTATATCTTTTAAGTACCTAGGAAAAACTTGGCTAGGTGTTGCCAATCCATCACTAAATGGCTTCAAAACTATGGTTTCTCACACCTTGATTTACAACAATCCAACTTCACGCTTTTTGGGTATCCAATATAAATTTTTTACATAGGCACGCCATTTGTTTTTGGGATTCACTATTGTTCTTAATACTTTGCTGTAGGAGAAACCCATTAGAGGGGATAAAACATATCAACCAATGAAAATTGAAACACTAACAACGCAATAATTGAAAATATGTCTCCAACCTTCCATAAATCCTACTTTTATAATAGTGGAATTTATATCTAAGGTAAGATTGATGGTTTTTTCCAACTCACATGCAGTTCAGTTCTACCCATACTAAATTACAACCCAATTCAAGCTTTGGGAGGATTTAACCTTCATAGTAAAAAATATTGATCCTAATATAAACTTCACACTTTAATCATAAATTCTCCCTCAACCTTGTTGGAAACAATGTTTAATACTGACGGGTGTGGAATCAATATTAAGGCTAATTTTAACAATTAATGCCAATTTATATTTTTCATTCAAGAACAACATTGATTATGTGAGAAACCACTATCATAACATGTGAATAAAATGAAAAAATCAACACATGAACACATACACCATGAGAACTGTACACATGAGATACGAAGGTTTAATGTGGAAACCCTTCTAGGAGAAAAACTATCAAAGCTTGTTTGCATTATGATGTAAAATATGAGCTCCTATTCTATTTACATTACCAACTGCCTTCATTTGTTTGCTATCACCCACTAGAAAGGAGCACCAACTCTCTTCTTTGGTACACACTTGATAAAATTACCAAAAGCACCAACTGAAGGATCAATTCATGGATTTGTTGCAAGATCCAACTTGCAACTTCTTAGATTTATCAAAGCACTAACTTGCAGGAGGCACCAAATCCTAATCTCTCTTTAGATATCCACTAAGATGGAAGCTCCAACTTCCTTTTTGTAGGCCCCAACCCACACTAAAAAAGGAACTTAATAACTCTTTATAATTGGAAGCCAGTCGACCTGATTCCATCTCTTTTTTCTCCTTAACAAGATTCACTTATTCAACCCACATAACACTATATCCTTTGCTTATTTTTCTCACCCTATAGTAGCTCACAATAATTCAACTCTCAACCCTCTTCACATAGCAAGCATATCAACTCGTAGCATTTTCTGTTCCACATTATCTCTTGACCTCTCATAGAATCTTAGATACACTCACAAAGCTCTCAAAAATGTTGCATTCCCCCACTCTGCACAACATCCATCCATGTTTGTGTTCCTCTATTGCACATGGAGTGATGTTGTCTCTATCAATTCATCATTCATCCCAAGAGCATAATCAAACATGACTTCCAATTCTAACGTTACCTCCAATTACTCAGTCTCTACAATAAAATTAAATCAAACTATGTATGGGCAACATTACCATTCTAAACTGTCATACTTATCCACCACTACACCTTTATTAATTCATGGAATGGGCTCTGGAATGCCTTACCACGTTGAGGATTGAATATCATTCCTCCTACATTCTCAAAGAGCTTTTGCATTAAATTCTTCTTGTACTAACAATATGGCTCTCTAATGCTTGAGATGTAATTTTACATGGACATCTTGATCTGTGATCAAATCTTCCACACCTCGCAATATTTTCCATTCAATTCTTCATGGCATGTAAGGAAGCTCATGTATGGCTCATTCCAGTAAAGCCAAGTACCATAATTTTAGCTCTGCAAGTCATGGTCCTTGTTTCGTTGATCCAATGATCTGTATAGTTTCCATTGCCTCCTCTAGCCTAGCTTGCGCATTCAAACTATGCATGCAAAACAATTGTCGACCCATTGGTTTTTCAAATGTCTGCCTGACCTAATTAAGGAAAATATCCAGTTTTGGTGTATCTTCCAAATATGACACAAATAGTTTCCGACCCTTTTTTTCCTTTTAAACATATTCCAACTATGTTTTGTATTGTAAATATCCCTTAGGCACCTAGTTGCATTAACACGTGAGACCACCACAACATTAGATTTTTGGCACCCATTTACACTATAGACCTAAGGGCTTAATCACCATGTATTAAACCATCCACACCGACGGTCACAAAATGCACACATAACCAAGTCTTTGGCTTAAGCTTAGCTCTTGATCTTCTTTTCAATATTATGTGTTTAGGTGGGACCACCACTTTCTTTGTGAGCCATTCTCATTGGGTCTTTGTTACTTCTCTGTCTATCACTATGTCCCGAAGCCTCGTCATCCCAAAGCTACCTCCCATGCTCCTTTTTATTTCCTTTCACGGCGATGCCTCCATGGTGGGATGTCCTGACCTAATTCTTATTAGTTATTGGATCTACCATAACCACCACTGCATCATGACACTTGGTTAGCCTAGAGGGATATATTTTCACTCTTTTGAAACCTTCAAGGGTCATAGTTCTAGGATGATGCGTCCTGGTGGGAACCACCACTCCTCTCATGAACCAATCACTGAATCGTCAAGTTGAGTTGTGCTCCATATATGCTCGATGCTTAGTCATCCCATATGTGTTTTCGTGTCCACCTTTCAAAACCTTCCAGGGAAGCCCTTATAGCATGATGTCAAGCTTATGTCAACATTCCCACATGACACCTCTGAAGTGGTAACATGTGTCACCCTGTTTCGGTACCTTCAACCACTGGAAAGCACCAAAAATGCATGCCATGTGTCGATGTCATGTTGATGTCACCCTATGTCAATCAAATAAAGCCACATGTTTGCTAACGAGGAGAGAGAAAGTGGTTCCCGGGCCTTGGTTTTGTGTTAATTTCTTCATTAAATTTAAAGGGTATTGGGCGATATTACCATTATTTCCACTTCCACCACTACCCCATTGCCTATCTATTGATCTTATGCTACCACTCATCCATGTCTTCATGAACTTACATCATCGCGAGCCTTCCAAACTCTGTGTTCACCGTTGGTCTTCCAAGGAAGACCTCCTTGGATGAGCTATCTTGTGGGGGCCTCTAGTGTTGATCTCTCCTTTTGTTGTGTGGATTGTCCACCTCCGCCTGAGCTTACATCATCCCAGATGTTCAATTTTCACGCAAATTTAAAACGATCTATGGAATTTTTGTTGGGATGAGCTGTATAGTGGGACCTCCCGCTAGCCAATCAAAACTCATTCGTCATCCCCACTCGGCCCTCTGCCCACCATTCCTAGGGTCCCTATGCGAGACAACTATTGACGTGCTAGACCTGCGACATGTAAGGGGATATCCTCGATAAGAAGTCACAATTTGACCTCAGATTGTTTGGTGTAGGAGTCCTAACAATGGGTCAAATGGTAATGCCTTGAATGTGATTTCGTACAAAGGCAAGTAAGATGTCTCTGTTGGTAGCAAGGGTGTGATAGTTGCAGCAAGCTAAGGAAGGCACATGAGAGGTCCTAACACACTGAGAGTGAGGTGAGTGCACCCCTTGGAAACCTGTAATAGTATGCGGCCTGGAAGGGAACACATGAGCGAAGATCCATCTCAAGCTGGAAAGAAAGTTAGCGAGAAATCCAAAGTGATGGTTAAACCAACAACACATTTTAGAAAGATTCATACATACTTATACAAAATAGTCCATACATGCATGCATAAGCAAAGAAATAAATATATCATTTAGAGTAAACCAGATAGCATAGAATACAATACAACATATGCATGAAACATGATGGCTCTGTTATATTAAGTGTAAGTTCTCGTCATACAATACATCCATGTCAAACCACTAGTTCCAATAGTGGAACGTTATAGCCACAACTGCATGCTCCTCCAAAGAGATGTACTAGCTCTGCGCAGTGGAGAAGCCAAGGCTCCTTACAATACTATCCAAGATTTCTCTAAGATACACCTATCGAAGCTTGTTTTACCAAAAGACTCTACAATGAGTTATGAGGGACTATTTATAGAAAAGGTTGGTGTGACCCTTGACATTCCCCTTTGTGACAGTTCAACTACCCTCATTACTCTTCATCTACTCTATGACTATTACATCCAACTATCGACACTTGACATGACGTTAAATTACAATGCACATGTGCTCATGTGAGACAAAATAGCTTGAGCAAGCCATCCAAGACATCACTGTCACTTGGTCCATTGTGGTGAGACCAACTCTTTGACATGCTTATGATGGTGAAGGTAGTGAGCTGATGCCAAGCTTGATCGTCTGTGATGGTGTACATGCACCCCATTGTCACATCCTGCAGAAGCGAACTCTTGCCTCTGTTGCATCCGGGTGCATTGGTGTGGCTCCTTCATCCACCTCATCTACTAGCATGTGCATGGTCTTCTCAGTACAATCAAACTGGCAACACAATGATGCATAGTGTCCATTCTGATCTTCCAATGTGTGTCAGTCATCATGCGCATCAATTGTCAACTACATGTTCAGATCCAGTTGGACTTCCTTCTTGTCTTTGCCTTGGTGAGTGTGTTGAATGGGTTGGATCACATGCGTGCGCAAAATGACATGCATGTTGTTGCATCCCTTGCATGCGATCAACAACATTGTTCACCATGTTTTCTCTGTGTCAACTACTGGGATGGATCTATAAATTGTACGAGCGCAGTTTAATCCATGAGTGCATGTGCACTCCCTGCTATTCCTGTTCCTGTTGCAACTCATTCTCTTGTCTATGCAGCTCTTGTTCTTCCTTGAGTTGCTACTTCAGCACATGCAACTCCTTATTTGTTCAATTATTTGTATTCATGCGATCTTCATGTTGCATCATCACCTCATAGCCTGAGTCTCCAAAGTTGCTTTCATCATCAGTGGATCCGCTTGAGCTTGCAACTTTGTTCCACCTATGCGTTGTCAACAACCTTCCTCTTGCATTCGTTGCGTCCGATATGCTACTTTCAACTATCGTTCATGATGCTACTCGCTGTGATGCTGCGACCATCACACCTTGATGTCCTTGCCTATGAACAACTTGATATCTTCGTGATTTGGCAAGCTCATAGACACTTGATTGATTACATCCCCAAGTGTGCTCTGAACGGTGTCTTAAAATCAACTCTCCTGGAAACCATTGTACCTATACTACTGAGAGGAAGATGTACACCTATGATACCTAAAGACATGGCAACACCCATGGTAGGAAATCTGTTAGTCGAAAACAAAAATGAACTTGAGAACTGACCTGCAACATACCAATGTGACTGATCATGAAGGTCACGCAATTTCGGCTGGGAGGTTGGGAGACTGAGTGCCAAAACTGTGCAAGGCATAGTCTGGGCTGCTGCGAGGCTGAATGACTACTGGAGCTATGCAATGCATAGTCCAGTGTGGCTACTGACTGTTGGAATTGCGTAATGCAAAATCTAATATTGAAATGGTTGCAGACTCAGTGATTGCATTGTGCAATTCTCTGGGCTATCAGTTACTATCCCTCATATTTGCGCAAAGAAAGCTTGTAGAACAGCTCTTGGGTAGAATTGTACATTTCTGGAGAGGAAGATAGAGCCTTCCCTCCTAGGATTGCGCAATGTTGTCTTGGTGAGGCAGAGTCTGGGATGAGGCTGCCCAGACTCGTCGACGGGCAACTGAAAGTGAAGGAGAATGTGGATGCATGGCAATGCTGAGTGTAAGCATAAGTGAATGATCATGCATGCAAACGGAGAATGAAAAATTCCAAAAAATGGACAACATGCATGTGAGTGAGGCGAGTCGCCGAATCCGACCATTTGTGAAAAATGGTTTCATGCATGCGACAGTAGTGAGATATTAATAAAAACTGAAATGTTGCTAGTACAAGCTAGTATGTATCAAAAAAACAAAAAGCTCTCATTGAAATCAAGCAAACAACATTCATATGAAGTGAAACACAAAAAGCACCAGAAATGCAACATAAGACATTCAAAGTGGGCTTACCCCAAAATAGTTGAGTTGAATGTGTTGTCAGCTCCTAGATGCAATGTGGGATGTTAGAGCTGCAAGGTTGATGTGAGGAATGAGCTTTGCAACGTCCCATTGATGAGTTTTGATAAAATCAAGGTTGTGACGCGCATGCCACAAATCTAGGGAAAACGACACTTGGTGGGATGTTTATGAAATGATCCTTGCATGTAACCTCCAATTGCCAAAAATAGATCCCTAAAACAAGGGATGCCTTTGCATGATGCCTTGCGAGAAGCATCCCATGCATGCAAGTCTATTTTGCTCGGTCCCAGAAGGAATCAGTTAACTCAGCTACACATGCAAGAGGTTGCTTAACTGCTGGGAGAAAATGCACATTTCTCGCTGGGAGCTGGGATGGCTGCTAAGAAGATTTGTGCAATTTTTGGGTAGAGCAGCTGATTACTACACAGATTTGCACAAATTCTGGGTTGAGCAACCTAGCTGGGAAGGATTGTGCAATTTTCTGGTTGAAGATTGCTTAGCAGAATTTTGCAATTCTGGGACCCAACAGGCTGCCAGTCAGGATTGTGCAATTTCTAGAGGGAAGGTTGGTTTCACTCTAGATTTGCACATATTCTTAAAGGAGCTACTCAGCCTACTATTGGACCAAGTCCGGATGAACAACCTGTGAGGGGAATGCATCAAGGTTTGATCGATAGGCTGTCTTTCTGCATGAAAATCATTGGAGCTTGTGTACTTGATGAAGCAAGACAGGTATTATGAAAAGTTGGTAGGGAGGCTCCAAAACAAAGCTAAGGAAAAATTTGTGAGGGTGGTTGTAGCCGCTACAACAACAAAAAAATTCCAAAACAAAGGGAAATTGAAACAATACCTAGCGGATGTGGAATACAGATGCAAGACCAAGAAAGCACTACTAGTCACCACCTGTAATTCCCCCATCTCTTCTCAACTTCACAATTTTCACCCATAATTCTCCCCTGCTCCCTCTAGAAAAACCAAAACAGGTCAACGTTGCAAGGGATGAGAGATACCAGAGTACATACACGCGAACTCTTGCAGGGCATTGAAATGCTTGGAACTGAGGATGGATCGCAAAGCCCGTCTGGAGCACTAGCCTCCCAGTCCATGATTAAAGCCAGCTACAACACCCAACTATCTATCCGCTCTCCTATTTATGCCTTCACCACCATAACCCTTGCTGCCACCTTTCCCACCTTCTTTGCATGAAATCATGCAAAGGGCCAACGTACCCATCACCTCGAGCATGTGGGGGGCAGTGGTGTAGTACTCCGAGGTACCCTGCATTAACCCCTATTTGATTTTCCGATGACCGGCTCACACCTCGATTGGGGTTAGGCATAATCAAATTTTAAACTTAGTATTTCACCCAAGATGAAAACATTTCATTCCCTAAGAAATTACCCCTTCTTGAGGCTAACAATTATTTCCTATTATTGCTAATAAAGAAACTCCCCCTGAGTAAATTCTCTCCTTCATTCTTCTGATCTTTATGCAATTTCCTTATTGCTTCTACACGAGGATTGATCATGTGGACTTGAGTCCACTCTAGGCCTCTTCTACACTTCTGCTTGAGCTCCTCTTCTTCTCACAATACAAAATGTTGTTGAGCCGGTTGCACTCTTCTCTCTCCTATATTACTCCAATCATTTACATGTACCATGTATTTTTCTTTGATGCCCACGTTTGACTTATTTTGGATTCACTTGAAGCCATTATTTTCCTTTTAATGGAGAGAAGCTAAGGATATACTCCCCTAAGTAGATTACCCTTTTTTCCTTCCACGTATTCATTAGCTAATTCCTATCAGGAGCATTTATTTCCAGCTTCTTCTTTGCTCTTGTTTGGGCTTTTTCTTGATTGCACAAGGCCCATGCGCTTCTCCTTTCTTTCTCCTTTATTTACCCAAATATTCTTGTTGCATCTTTTCTTTTTTTGCAATAGAGTATTGATTGGGTGACTTCTTCCTTTTCTTGCCTGAGATGTATGTTTTTTTCTATTGCTATTAATAGAGAATTTCAAAATAGATGTAAGGTCATTCTTCTCAACACTATTCTAATTTATCATGAAGTAAGAGTTAGATATCCATTTATTTCCTTCTCCATTCTTAGAGCTACAAACAATATAAACTTTGAAACGGGAACTATAAACTCAAAACGGAAATCTGGCCAAAAAACCCAGAAAAAACATCAAAAACAGTGCTAAAAACGAAAAGTGTGTATACTGGAACGATCGTCTTTTTTTAGGGTCAATTTTGAACATGTTTTAAAAATGGCAGTGAAAACAAAATTTTCGTGCAAAAAACACCTTGAAAACGAAAAAGTGATGATATTGGAATGGTGATTTTTTTTAGGGTCAATTTTCAACATTTTTAAAAGTTGCTAGTAAAACCGAATTTTTATGTGCCAAAAAAAGTTGTTTATGAGGAAAAAAACACACGAATGTTTTACATAGAATAACATTTTTCTTTCCCAAGTATAAATTCAACATATTTTCAGCCATAACATGCTAGATACAAAAGAAAAAGGAATTTTTTCAACCATAAAATTTAAAAACCATGACATTATGAACAAATTACATGACTAAATGAATTCAAATGTCATTATTTGTATATTGAATGAAACATACATTATACCTCTAATTTAATGTTGCATTGTAGATATTCGAAACAATAAAAATGATCATAATTAAGACATATAATCCAACAACATAAAAATGACTCATAACTTCTCATTTAACACCATATGGAGATCAAAAATTTTATTTCAAGATATGATGCAAACATAAGTTATATAAACTGTCTTAAACAATTATTCAAAATCACTCATATTTTCTTGCACACCATCAGAATTCACATCTTCAGATTTGTGACTGGATGCTGACGAACATGTTCCATACTCTTCTCCTTCATCAACTAATGCCCCATCTGAGTCCACATGCATGCCCACCATTTTAGGTTTCAAAATTCTTCTAGATCTACGACTGGTTTCAGCAGACTCCCAAGTCAACACTATTTCTTTTGGTAACAACCTTTTCAGAATCTCTATCGTCTTGAAGCGAAGATTTCCTCTCTTTGTTAAATTGACGTCATAAACAAGTATGTCAACATCCTCCAATTTTAATATGTCTGTGTGGCGGCGATTCATATTTGTACCCTTTCTTTTTCTCTTTCTGCAATTTTTTTTGTCAACTACCATCTCTTACTTATACACACCATTGAATGGGTGTGTATTTGTGGCATACCAATGTACTTCAACACCTATAACATCCTCATTTTTTGTAAAGACCTTTATAACTTTAGCAACCCAGAATGGATAGCCATTGGGATCTCCATCTACTAGCACTGCGATCATGCAACCCTCCTTAATATCATGTACCAAACCCATGTAAAGGTCTTCCATGGCTTCACATTGTGCATGAGATCTTCTATAACAAATATACATCTATCATTCCTCTGCCTGTGAAGAATTAATAATACGTTGAGATTGTTGTTGTTCAACAACGTTTATTTCCTCATGTTCATTCGACACATTTTGTGGCCAAATAAATGGATTTTTCAAAGGTATATCTTCATTTGTTGTTGTTGAAATGATATCACTTTGATTATTGAATATCTAATATGTATGTCTAATACATTTTTTATTTTCTTCTAGGTAATCAGAATAATTTATATCTCTACTCTGTTTGCATGCATTATGAACTTCACCAACTGATTGTAATAACAATATTTTTTATGCAAAGATTGGATGATCTGGAATGAAATACAAAAATTCCAAACTTGATGATGGTGCCCATTCTGCAGTAGTTGAATAATTCTTGCCCCATATTAGTGTTTTCCCATCAATTTTTTTGATACGAAATTGATGTTGGAAGCTAATTTCATTAAGTTGTTCAATGCATTTCCCACCACCATGCGATCCCAGAATAAACCTTCGCATGTCAATAGTTTCTTCCAACACATCAAAAGTAGGCTCTGGCATGTATGATTTCTTAATACATTCAATTAATGATGGCAAGCTCCCAACTTCCTTCCTCCTCAATGTGACTGAAAATGACTGAACATCTGATCAATATGGTCATGAGTGTGCCCAACAAGAAGGAAACCAACCTTTACCTTTTCAAAAATTCTCAATTCAACAAGCATGCTTAGATATCCAAAAACAGCCTGATTTTTGTTTTCATGGCAAGTGTTGTCCAATTGTAGATACAAAACTTGAGGAATATTACTAGACCAATGAGAAATCACATCATGAATTATGGTTATGGTCAGATTTACATCATTATGAATATCTGGAGATGTGAAGTACACCCTTGGCAACATTTTCCCATTGAAGACCATACAATTGACCAAATGATACTGAATAATTTTTTCCTCCTGTAAATTTTTGGGTGTGCGAACAAAATGTCGCAAAAGTGTTTTCTTCTGGTCCATACCAACAATTATCAAACCCAAATATTTATTCGGATTATCAGAACACTTCTTTCAATGCTTGTACAACTTTTTCCTTTCACTTGTTTGTTGTTCGCGATGCTCCTGAAGTTCTTTGACAATTGAATCTACACAACATAAAAGAAATCCATTAAGAAGTATGTTTTCATAGTTGATGACTATACAATTTTAAAAGTTAAAGTTATGAATGCTTACCTCTTTCTGACCCTTCACATTTTCCCTTTTTGATTTAAGAGAAGCACATGTACTACAAATCCCCATCCTTGTCTTCCTAGGAATACAGACATTGTTGAATTGTTTCTTCCATACCTTCAAAAAATATTGATATCTAATAAACTAGCCATGTCCCTCAGCACCTTCTGCATATTCTTTGTATAAGTTGTAGATTTCTCATCTTGAAAAATTATCTAGAATATGTATTGTCTCTCTATTTGGCATACACTCTCCATGCTTTGAAAAGAAATCTTTCATCCATGACATTGCAGTATTTGATAATGGCCCAAAATTTCTTTTACGACGTACTTCTAAATATAATGTGGGATCCTTTTCCAAATTTTCTTGAATTCTCGAGAGATGAAAATTCCCAATCGAATGAAACATTTTGAAAGCCTTTCTACAGATAAATAAAGACCCAATATGATAATCATAACCTGACAATGTAGATTGCACGCACCCAACTAAATATGAATCTTGCATGCTTTTATTCATTGACAAATATCTCTTCCTGCTCTCTAATGAAAATTTGAAATCCATATGTTTCAAGCAATCTTTCTGACAACATTCACTTGAAGTGAGAGTGCTGATAGAACTTCTTCTCATCAGATATTCTTCTCTACCCATTGTATAACTAGAACATCTTGCATTGATACGAAAAGGTCTTCTACTCCTCGATACGATATTTCTTGGAAACATCTCCATCATTGGATCATCATTTGTATAAGGATTTTCATCATCATTAAGAGGAATGTTATCTACACTATGATCAACTGTGCTTTTCAAATACTCACTTGGATGATATTCTTCATCTTCCCCTTCTTTAGTGCTACTATCATAGTCGTTAGAATTCAAACTAAATGGAAAATTTGACTCGATGTTTATTGGATATTCTTCCTCATGTGCATTGTCAGTGCTACTCTCATAGTCCATAGAATTAGGACTACGTCGAAAATGTGACTGTTTACTTACTAAAAATGCTACATCATGTCCTTTTTCAATGCTACCTTTATATTCATTGGAATTAGCACTAAGTGCATCATCCTGTCCTTCATCACTGCTACTCTCATAGTCCTTAGTAGGACTAAGAGAACACCGCACGACACTCCATTCTTTTGAAATTCATCAGCATGCTCTTCATCACTGCTGCTCTCATAGTCCTTAGAATTAGGACTAAGAGGACACCATGACACTCCATTCTTTTTAAATTCATCATCACGATCTTCATCACTGCTACTCTCATAGTCCTTAGAATTAGGACTAAGTGGACACCGTGACACTCCAGTCTTTTGAAATTTGTCATCATGCTCTTTAGCACTGTTGGTCTCATAGTCCATTGGATTAGGACTAAGAGGACACCATGACACTCCATTCTTTTGAAATTTTTCATCCCGCTCTTCATCACTGCTACTTTCATAGTCCTTAGAATTAGGATTAATAGGACATCATGACACACCATTATTTTGAAATAAATCATCACGCTCTTCATCAGTGCTGATTTCATAGTCCTTAGAATTAGGACTAAGTGGACACCATGACACTCCATTCTTTTGAACTTCATCATCATGCTCTTCATCACTACTGCTTTCATAGTCCTTAGAATTAGGACTATGTGGACACTGTGACACTCCATTGTTTTGAAATACATCATCACTCTCTTCATCACTGCTGCTCTCATAGTCCTTAAAATTAGGACTAAGTGGACACCGTGACACTCCATTCTTTTGAACTTCATCATCACTGTTGCTCTCATAGTCCTTAGGATTAGGACTAAGTGGACACCGTGACACTCCATTGTTTTGAAATTCGTCATCACGCTTTTCATCATTGCTACTCTCATAGTCCTTAGAATTAGGACTAAGTGGACACCGTGACACACCATTCTTTTGAACTTCATCATCATGCTCTTCATCACTACTGCTCTCATAGTCCTTAAAATTAGGACTAAGTGGAAGAATTGACTTTTTATTCATAGTGGAAGAATTCCCGTTATATTCATCAATATGAATAGAGTTGTTACGCGATGAAGATGTTGATGTTGTACAAAGAGAAACTTCACTATCAGGAGAATCCATCCCTTTCAAATAGAAGAGGTTGAATGATACAAATGGAGAGTCTCCTAAAGATATTATATAGTTTAGAGAATGAATTTTTCCCTCCAAATAGTTTCGCCAAAATATTTCCCTCCAAAAATTTTGTTAGATTTATTTCCCTTCATTATTTTATTCTACAATTTATTGACAAATGTAAACTAATTTTTTTTATGAAATAAATCTTTAAAGTTAAAATTGTAAACTATAACTTTTACCTAAATTATTTTAATAGTTAAAGTATATAATATTTACCAAACAATTGATTTTTTTTTGAAATTTTATAATACATTCTAAAACAAATTAATCCCACATTAACCGTACGGTAAAACATCTCCGTAATTTCACCTATATAATAAATTCTTTTATCATTATTACTCACATCGCATCAAGTTTTTCTGAGGTTCGTTGAAAGAATTGGAGCGAATTTGTGGAGCAGCTACATTGCTATTAATAACATATTCAACAGAGAATTCTCGCAATTGAAAGGTTAGTTAATTTTTTCTCCTTGCAAATTTTAATATTAAATAAGTTTAATGAAGTAGAATTTTTTTTTTTTAGAATAAAATTTT
This sequence comes from Pinus tabuliformis, assembly GCA_031772625.1. Taxonomy (NCBI): domain Eukaryota; kingdom Viridiplantae; phylum Streptophyta; class Pinopsida; order Pinales; family Pinaceae; genus Pinus; species Pinus tabuliformis. The sequence continues at coordinate 685,789,415 of CM062806.1, forward strand.
TTGTTGGGAAATTTTACCCACTACATACACTATGAGCATGGTGGGCCCAGTAAAGTTCACGATGACCAAACAGGCCCAGTAATGTTCACGACGGCTAAACAAGCATGTAGATTAGGGGCGATAAGTATGGCTAGCCCACCCGCCCGCAAAGTGGTAGGCCTATTCTCGGAATCGCCAAGCCACCCTGCAGGCAGGCGAGCTGCCGAGGTGGAACAGGCGGGGTCACTGCAACCTCCCCCCGCGCCACCCTGGTGGCCCTTGCGTCTGCAGGATGGTCGGGCGACTGTTGAGTCGTCGGCCACCCCGTGAGCGAGCGGGCTACCAGGGTTGTGTGAGGGGAGGCTACCACAGCCCCCCCGCCCCCGTGCCACCCCGACGGCCCTCCCGCTTGCACGGTGGCCGCCGAGGTGGTGTGGGGGGAGGCTGCCGAGAATCGCTCAGCCACCCCGCGGGCGGGCGGGCCATTGGGGTGGCATGCGGGTGGTTTTGTGGAGGGCAGTGATTGGGCCGCTATGCTGGGCTAGGGGGCTAGATCCAACGGTATGCTCGGTTGCCCGACCAATTTTTACGGTGTGGTGGCAGGGCGATGTATTTTTTAATTTTTTTTCGAAATTGTTATGATTTATAAAATTAATTATTATTTATTGTTTTCATTGTTAATTTAAGTTAATATGTTTTCGTCATTTACTGATTTATGTGTTTCTTTTTTCAGGAAAATGGCATCAAAGAAGAATTTTGTGAATCTTTCTGGACCAAAGACTCTTAAAGGTGGATCTTGAAAAACATCGGTGAATGAACTCCACCTGATCTGATGGCTACAAATCTTTCAAGTGCCTTAAATGATAAGAAGATGATTTCATACTAGAAGAAATCAAAATAAGTGAAACTTCCATCAAGAATCTGGTATGTGAAAGAAATAGAAAGCCAAAACGTTAATATATATCTATATATTGATATACCGAATGATAATGGAATTTATGACGTGATGGGAAGAGTCATAGACATGTGTTCGGTACCAGACAGTGAAGTTGTTTACATACTTACAAAACCTCCCAAGTCACATGAAAGGATTAAGTACCAGTTATCATATTCATTATATGACACGAGAGAGGTATCTACAAAGTTGTGTAAACAAATTGTAAATGAGATGAAACAAAATATCGCAAGTATTGTTATTTATATTTGTGTTTTGTGTTTTTGTAACTGTCTCACTATATTTTCTTAACTTTGTTTTTATTGACATGTGATATTTTGTTTGGCAAAATTTTGTTGAAAGTTGTTCAATTAGGTTTGGAGGCCTTCATTTCATAGAGCATGATATTATGAAAGTTGTTAGCAGTTTCTACTCAGTGTCAAAAGATGATATGGAAAACAAGAAAAATGTAGTAATTGATGATGCTACAAAACTATATCCAAGGGATGTTACTTTTGAAGACAATGAAGTTGAAACTGACAGTGAAGAATATGTTGTCATTACTGAAAATGACATTGGAGCTGAGAAGATCCATAAAAGACCAAAAGTAACAATGCCCAAGAATAAATCTGTTACAGTTAATGATGACAATGTTATGAAGAAGAAATGTAAAGTTGAAGATTTTGAAGTAGTCATTACCAATAGTCAAGAACCTAGTGAAACTTAAAAAGAAAGCAAAGAAATCATTACACCAAGAGCTGATTTAGAGGATGGAATTATCAAAACAAAACAAAATGCCATTCGAAAGAATTTGACAAAGAGAAACTTAATTGAGGGTGGTCATACATTTCAGGTTAATGTCAGACAAATCTATAAGACAAGTGAAGGACAATGTCCATATCAAGTCAGAAAGCCGCATCATCTACATGTTCACAACTTGAAGACATTGGTGAGGTACAATCCATATGCTCATGTGGTTAGTTATGTGCTTCTTGTTGATCCAGTTCAATTTCCCAACAAAGAATAATTTGATAAGTCAAAATGTTTTGAATAAATTATTATGTGCTTGGGGGGGAACCATTCTGTTGAAGCTCAAAGACAATTGATGGAGGAATATCCCAATAACCTACATTTTGAAACAATGAAATGTATCATTTATGTTGGTTTATCAGATACATAAGCAAAGTTAGTGGCATGGGATCATAATTCAGATAATGAATATCGGATGTCTATGACTTTCATCCAAAGGGTTAGATTTATTCATAGTGAATTTGAAGAAAAATGTGGTGGGGATAGGATAAATGTTACTGTAGATTTACGAAAGGAATGTTGTATGGAAATAGGCTATCCAATTGAAGAGAAAATCAATTCAAAAGGTGGCGAAGGCGGAAAATTTAGTTATTTATTCAGAGGTGTTGATAACATTTTCCAGTTCGCATTTAGAACTAGAGAGATATGGCAGCTAATTAATGATATTTTTAGCATGTGGGAAAACGTTGGCATTAAAAACTAGAAGGTCAAAAAGTCTAAACCATTGATATGTAGCAACAGTAAATCAGGTCCTGAAATGAAGCAACTTCCAGAAGATATGACTATCACACATTGGAGAGCATTACAAGGAGTGAAAGATGAAAAAATTGTCAAAGCAATATTATCTCATGTGAGGTCATGGGAATTATCAGTGGAGGAAATGTCTGAGGAATTTCAAAAATAAGTTTGTTGAATTATTATTATTATTATTATTATTTTCTAGATTATAATTTTCTTTTAAATATAACATATTGTTCTTGGTAGTATTTGTTATACATATCATTATATTAACTTTTTTTACTTTATCTATGCAGTCACAAAGTTTACATGAAAATTCAAGAACAAATGGTTAAATTGTTGAATGAAGATAGTTGGGATGATGTTGTACACAACTATCGAGATTCAAGTTCTACATCAACATTAAAAGCTTTTTATCTTGCATTTAAAAAGGTATGTTGATTTATACATTCATTTTTATTCATCTATGTACTATTTTTAATTTATAACTTACCCAGATATTTGTTTATTTTATAAAATATGAAGAAGGATGATAATGGAGCACCATATAGTTTCAGAATCTTTACTGAAAAAATAAAGATGGAAAGACTAAAGAATCAATGTATTATGAATGTTAACTTGATCCAACTCTTACTCATTTCATTTGGAATGGACTAGACACTATTCAATATCAAGTAATAGAAGGCGACTGTGAAGACATTGCTAAAATCATACCTAAAAGGGATTATGCCCTAGTTATTGTAGATATTCCCCATGGTTTCAATATTCCAAACATTGACTATGAAAGTGACCCTTATACTTATTAAGCTCTTAGTAAAGTGGTTTCGAGATTTCTAGAAGTCACATCATCACCATTATGGAGATTTGTGACATTTCATTCAAACACACAATTGGCATTGTTATTGTCAAGCTTCAAGGGGACAACAAATTCAAGGATGCAGCTTACATGGTAAGACGTTTAAAATGTATATTTGATTAATGTTGAAAAATTCATTTATGTGCAAGTTAATTGAAATTTTACTATTTCATGTTACAGGGAAAATTCAAATGATCTAACCGTGAAGATCAACTATTTATAAATGATTGTGAGTTCATCCATATTGATAGTTTGGAAAAAGATGATAGAAATATGTCTATTATTTTTAATCAAGTAGATGGAAAGAGTCATAGCTAAATATTGACTTATGATGCTGTTGTGAGAAAACTAACATATGAAGACAAAGAAGCAAAAGGAGAGATAGTTAACATTTATCAAAAACCACAATTATTGATTAACTATCTTATAGACATATGTTCAAATGAAGGTGATTGGGTTCTGGATTTATTTTCTGGCTCAGGTAAGTTTTAATATAAGGAATTGAATTTCAATATGTTATTTCTTAATTAATATGTCATTGTACTAATTTACTTCATTATTTCTTTTGTGCTTGATAATTAGGTACAACACTAGCATATTTCCTTCAAAAAGGAAGAAATTGCATTGCAATTGAAAAAGATCCAATACAGTGCAATTTAATTCAGCAAAGAATTAATGCTCTTCAATTTCTTCCAGATGCAATGCAAGAAATTGGGTTGAAGAAAGGGGACTTTAGTGAAACATGTGTGGAAAAAAGGCAAAGGAACCCCAACCACCATTACATGGAATGATTCGAAAGGCATACATTGGGAGATTTGCAGACATCAAAGATCCATTAGAAGAGGAAAATGAGGAAAATGGAGCAGAAAATATTGTGGAAGAAGACAATGATGAAACTCTAGAGGACGAAGAGTTTGGATTACGTGACATTGTTGATTAAATTTACGTAAATCTTGGAAATCAAGCTCATTTTTTGTAACTATTAATTAGTTATACTTGTAATGTTTTGACTTTGACATTTTATGACAAGAATGTACACTCAATTAAGGTTGTTATGCGTTCAATATTTGTATTATGTGATTTTCACATTAATTTTTAAGTTAATCATTATTTTTTGAAAAAAAAAAAGTGATTATTATTAATTTTTGACATGAAATTCATAAAAAAAACTATTATTTAACCATTTTTAGTTAAAAATTTCCTATAAAAATTGTGATTTTGACATGTCATTTCTAGCAAAAAATTATCAAAACACGTAGTTTTTTAGTTATATTTATGTGAAAAATGGTTATTTTTATGTCAGTTGTTAATAAATATTGTTTTTTAGAGACAATTATTTTGTGTAGATTGAAAAATTAAACGATGTATAAATATGTAGACAAAATATCGACCTTCTTCTTTAAATATGCAAAACAATAAAAACCTCACTACAAGAAAAATAAATAAATAAATAAATATGAAGAAGAAGACCACTTCAAAAATTATTAAATTTACCAAATAATTATTTACATTTCATACATTAGAAAATTAAAAGTAAAAAAAAAAAACCCTTTTAAAATAAGGGCATGCTGTAGAATTACCACTTTTTTAAATCAGCATCAAAATCACTACCATTCTAAAATTCAATGTAGACAAAAAAATTTATAGTGCCAAAAAGTATACTCTAAAAAAAACATGTGTGTTCTGCATCACCCCTTTTCAACATCAGATCACTTTTTTGCAATCTCTCAAAACAGGTAACAGTATCAGTTCCCGTTTCAAAGTTTACATTGTTTACATTTACTTAGAGCACTAATAGTAACCTCACAATGCTCTAATCTATTATCTATGTTCACCCTCAAGGACTGAGCTGCTACATTTGCATGCATATGGTGAGAAGAATGCTTCATCTTTTCATATCTGAAGCTTGCTTCCTCGTGCCAAAAATTGCCACATTTGTAGCATTCAACATCACTCAATAACAGGGCAAAGGAATTTCTATATCTAATAACATTCTTATTAAATGTCACTACTTCTCCCACCATGATTGTCCTTGCTGCTACTTCACAAACTATGTTTTCTGTAAGACATCTATGTTCTATGGCTTATGCCCTAATTATTGCAAGGAAAACAATAAACATGAAAAGGCTCTTGATAAGTAAAAATACCTTTTCTTTGAGATCTTTGTACTAAAGTGGGAACCGACCTTTATTGATTCTTCGTTTGCTCTCTATGGCCATTTGAATTGTTACCTTGCACTCTTCTTTATTGTTGCTTAACTTTCTTTTGTTGCTTTCCTTACTGTTTTTGCAGCACGACAACTTTTCCTTTATTGATGTTGGAATCTCTAACTGCACCAACATGACCAACTGATTCTTTGACTTTTTCTTTCTTGGGACTCGATTATTCTTTGAATCACAAACCATTGTTAATGAGGGAGTACCTCTGGCTTCTTAGTATATCATCAAGTATCTTAGAGCCCCAGTTTTGCTTGTGATATTGAGACAACTAATTGTTTTCCCTTTCTAGGTCATGTCTCAAGGAGACTACTTCAGCTTGTAGTCTCTCAAGATAGACTTCTCTTTTATTTAGCTAATTGTTTAACATTCTATTCAATATACTAGCTTCCACTTGTTGAGAATCAAGATAAACTATTGTTTTTCTCAACTTCTCATTCTCAAGCCCATATTCATGCAAATGTTACTTTTACTTGAGATTTTCTTCTAATAGCTCCTTTAACTGTTTTAGATAATATTTTAGATTCCTTATAAAATAGATCCTTTCATCTAGATCCTTATCTTTGCTATCAGAGTTTCTAGTTGAGCCACCACAAATACCTATATTCATCTTTGTGTCTAGGGAATATTCCATAGGTCTAAGGAGTATCCCTTCTTCATCACTACCAAGGATTCCCTTATTATATTCTTGTAAAGTTCCTTTGTCTTCTTCATAGGTACCCTCATTCGCTATTTATACAATTGTAGGTCTATCTTCATCACTACTAATAGATGAATATTTATCCTTTTCTTCTGATAATTCATATGAAATACTAAAGACAAATGACCACTTCCTTTGCATTTATCACATTTCAATAACATACCTCCTGAGCATCCTGATCTCTCATCAAAGTATTATTCTTCACCTTTGGAGTGGAGATCAACAACTTTCCCATTTGGAATAAGATATTCATTATTCTAAGCATCTTTCCTCTAGGATGGAATCTTCCTCTTTCTCCTTCTTTTCTTGTCTCTATCACCAGCAACATCTTCTATAGAGTCTACTTCACTATATGAACAACAAGGTTCATCAACCCTTTCACAGGCCTCGTGATTGTCTCCTCGATATAGATATTACAATTTGTCTAGAATTTCTTTAGTTATCTCATAGTGATTAATTTTAATTAGCACCTAAACTTGAAAACCCTTTCATGATCATTCTTTTGGCTTCTATACTAAATTCATTCTTCTCTCCATATTCTACTAAAAACCAAACATCTTCAACGTTGACCATTAAATGGGCTCCCTTTCTAATCTTCGAGAGCTCATAATCTAATCCATTAAAAAATGTAATTCCTTTTGGTGTAAGCCAAGTTTGATTAGCCGTGTTTCCTTTTGATCTACCTTCAAATAGAGACTTCCTAATGGAATCAAATCTGATGCCATTTGTTGGAAATAATGTTTAATACTAATAAGGGGAGGTGTATCATAATTAAGGTTAAATTTAACAATTAATTCCAATTTATATTTTTCATTCAAGCTTGGAATTCATTATGTGAGAAACCACTATCATAACATGTAGAACAAATGAAAAAATCAACACATGAACACATACACCATGAGTAACATACACATGGGACATCGACGTTTAATGTGGAAACCATTCCATGAGAAAAAACAACAAAGCCGATTTATATTATGATGTAAAATATGAGCTCCTACTCTATTTACATCAATCTTTGTGAGCACCCACTCATAGGAAGAAGAAACTCCATTAGTTTTTTTGCTAACACCCATTAGTAGGGAGCACCAAATATCTTCTTTTGTAGATACCTAATCAGCTTACCAAGAGCACCAACTGAAGCACCGAATTCATGGATTGTTGCAAGCACCAACTTGCAGCTTCTTGGATTTATGCAAGCACCCACTTGCTGGAGGCACCAACCCCAAGCTCTCTTAATATATCCACTAATATGGATGCTCAAACTCCCTATTTTCTAGGCTCCAACCCACACTTAGTAAAGAAATTGATTTCTCTCTATAAATGGAAACCACTCTACCTAATTCCACCACTCTTTTCACCTTACCATCCTACACTTTATTCAGCCCATGCAACACTTTGTCTTCTCCTTACTTTTCTCACCATGTAGCAACACACAACATCTCATCTCTCGACCCTCTTCACACAGCCTACATATCAACTCGTAGCCTTTTCTATTCCATAGGTCCTCTTAGCCTCTCACAATAGCTCACTTACACTCACAAATCTCCCACCTCATCTCTCAACATTGTTTCATTCCCCCATTGTAGACAATATCCATCCATGGGTTTTTCACTCTCTTACACAAATAATGATGTTTTCTTTGTCAACTCATCATTCTGCACAAGAGCATACTCCAACATGGATTCCAATTATGATTTTACCTTCAATTACTCAGCCTCTGCAATAGAATTAAATTAATTTGTGTATGGGAAACATTACCATTATGTATTGTATTGCTTCTAGGCCATTGCAACTGTATTAATTCAAGGAATGGGCTATGGAATTCCTCACCATGCTAAGGATTGAATACCATTCCTCCTACACACTAAAATAGATCCTACATTAAATTTTCTTTGTACTAACAACATAGCTCTCTAATTCTTCAAATATATTTTGACATTGCACTCTTGGTCTGTGATCATATCTTCTACACCATGCAACCGTTTCCATGGATTCTTTGTGGTATGCAAGGAAGTGTAGGCATCACTCATTCTAGTAAAGCCAAGTACCATAATTTTAGCTCTACAAGTTGTGGTCCTTGTCTCCTTCATCCAACAATATCTACAATCATCATTGACTCCATTATCCTAGCTTGTGCATTCAAACCATGCATGCAAAAAACTATCGATCCCTTCATTTTCCAAATGTGTTCCTATCCCAATTAAGGTGAATAGATACTTTTGGCATATCTACCAAATATGGAAAAAATAACTTACTATCTATTTTGGAATTTTAAACATATGCCTATTGTGTTTTTATTGTAAATAACCCTTAGGCATCTGGTTACATTAACACGCAAAACCGATGCAACACTGTATTTTGGATGCCCTTTTACACTATATCTCTGAGGTCTTAATCACCATGTATTAAACCTTTCACACCCATGGTCATAGAAAACACACAAAATGAAGTCCTAGGCTTAACCTTAACTCTTGATCTTCCTTCTGATAGTACAAGTTTATGTGGGACCACTTATTTCTTCGTGTACCATTCTCATTGGTCCTTTGGTACCTCTCTATATACCACCATACCTTGGAGCCTCATTAATAGGAGCTACCTCCCATGCTCCCTTTTATTATGTTATGGGGCGATGCCCCTACGATGACATGTCCTGAGCCTCAATATTATTGGTTCTCGGCTCTAATATAGCTGCCACTACTTCCTAATGCTTAGTCATCCCAAAGGGAATTGTTTGCACTCTTTCAAAACCTTTTGAGGTCGAAGGTTCGAGATGATGTGTCCTATTGGGAATCACCACTATTTGCATGAACAAGTCAATCAACAACTAGGTTGAGTTATGCTCCACATATTCCTAGTGCCTAGTCAACCCAGATGTCTTTGCCTGTGCACCTTTCAAAACCTTCTAGGGAAGCCCTTCTCAGATGACATCATGATTACATCAAAATTTCCATGCGGCACCTCCTAAGTGGTGACATGTGTCACCCATATTCCCCCCCCCCCCTCTTTACCACCTAAAAACATTGAAAATGCATGCCATGTGTCCCCTATACTGACTCCATTTTAATGTCATCCCGTGCCAATAAAATAATGCCATGCATCTACTAGTGAGGAGAGATAAATGGTTTCCTGGGCCTTGGTTTTGCATTAATTGATTCATTAAATTTAAAGGGTTCTAGGCCATATTACCACTGATTTAAATTCTACGACTGCCTGACATCTTTTCTATTGGTCCTATGTTATCACTCTATCATGTGTGTCTGACTTTACATCATCTTAGGCCTTTCAAAATATGTTCACACCTTAATTTTCTCTTCCAGGGAAGTCCTCCAAGGATGATTTGTTCTATGGGGATCTCCTTTGTTGAGCCCTCTTCCAATTAAATCATTCCCACTATTATGTGGACTATATGCCTCCTTTCAAGGTTACATCATACCAGATGTTCCCTTTGCACACAACTTTAAAACCATATGGGGAACTTCCATCGAGATGCGTTGTATAGTGGGATCTCTCATTGGACAATCAAAACTCATTCCACTGCTGAAGTATTCCCAATATTACATCATCCTGGGCACTTCCCTTTGATCCTTCCAGGGAAGACTCTGTCGGGATGAGCTGTCATATGGGCTCCACTACAGGAAAATAAAAACACTTTTCACCGCAATGTTTTCAACCACATTTTCCTTGCTCATTGTTTAGCCACTCTACTAAAAGGGTTCGCCACATCGAAATCAATGCTAAACTAACTTTATCCAAATTGGTCTTTTACCAATATAGCTCTACTACATTGACTTTTGGGGGTACTGATATTTAACTGGCAATAGCTTATGATCTAGAAGGCCATTTCCAGACTTCAACATACCATTGGAAAGCTCTTTTCGAGCACTATCTAACTATACCATTTCCAAGATCATCTAAGTTTATCTCCTAAGGAAGAAAATTATTCAAATCTTGGGACTCCCCCTGATCTTGACACACCATTCACATCAATGCTAGACCAGTTGCCATCAATGCTAGCCTAGTTGACATAAATGCCAACACACTTGTTGCCACCAACCAACCTAGTAACACTAACTACTCAACAAGCCTATTTCATTCTATTTATAATGGGAATAAGTAGTACATAACCCATGAATACAAAATCTCTTTCAAAGGTTATATTGTTTCGCGCATGCCTATAGAACCCAAAAAAAACACAAAAATTATGTTGAGCATAAAGCATCAATAAGCAAGTAATCAAATATCAATAGAAAACACTAAAATGTCAACATGGTTGAAATTTAGGTTACTCAATCAAACATCCTAATTCCAAATTATCTATACCTCTTTCCATATTTTCAATTACTTTCGAGACAGTTTCTTTCCGCAAAATTTTGGAATTGTTTCAATTTCTCAGCTAAATGTAGCAGATAGTGGATTGTTATCTCTTAACATTGAAGTCAATTACATTTCTGAGATAGATTATTCTAATTATTACTATCTGATGATATTATTATCATTAAAGTATGATGTAATAAAAAAAATATGATCAAATGGGGTTGGGTAGATTTCCTCCCATACCAACATAGCATAGAAAGCCATATAACATTAAGATATTGATTTGGGAATAATGCTGATTAGTTTTAGTGGAAAAAAAATTCAAATTGAATTTTGCAACAGTTTAAGCCTAAATTCAGTCAATAATATGATTTTCAGCAATAGTTTCTTTCAAACAAGTTGTTGGCTTAGTGGGTCCTGACTTAGGTTCAGAGTTAGTTTTGCCAAAGAAATCCCTACAATACTAGCCCTTTTGGCATTAATCCACAGAGCGTGGACTGAAGTCTCACCTGAAGCAGTATAGGGGGATGTTAGAACCATGTTTCCACACCCAGAGATGAGTGTGATGTCATTTTATGCCCTAATTCTGCCTTTGCACAGATTGATAAGCCTTCAGGGCTTATCGATATAACTATCCTTGATCAACTTCTATACCTCCACGAACATTTATGATTATCTTTCGTGGACCTTGAATAGGTGAATCCACTACTTATGCACATCAAATATTACGTATAACCCAGTGATTACTTAGATTAGCTTAAGTGTTCAATAACTTCATCATACAACAAGATAATCTTCATGTAAACAGTTAGCAGTAATTGTGTTCATATAATAGTATAAGTCATGTAAAGTCATGCATGAAAACATAATTATTTAGTAAACCCATTATAACATAAGGTGAATTCATATAAACAAAAGTAAAGAGATAAACACAAGTATTATGCAGTAATATTTTTTATTAGTACTTAGTTTTTCTTACAGACTTAAGACTTCCCTGCACACTCAGCTGCAAATTCTACTCTAGGCCTCGGCACACACTGCTGCAGAGCCTTCCTTCTACTATATTACTTCTACATTCTTCCTCTTACTAACCTGTTACATTCATCTTTGTCTCTATTTCTTGCCTTAGACATCCTAAGAAACACCTCTTTATACAATCCCATGGTCCGTGGACCATGGGTAGATCTTCAAAAGCCGACTCAACTTACATAAAAGAAGGGTAAAACCCTTTATGAAACTTTAGCTATCTATGTGCTCCACGACCAAAAATTGCAGATAATTTACATCTTTATACAACAAAACTTGGGCTTTTGCCCCAAAATTGACCCTAGGGGGCCCCATCCCAATAGGCCCAACACAAAGCTCGTGACTCACCCTTGAGTCACTCTACTAGTGTGGATATAATACTGTGAATATCCCCCAGCTCCACTCGTGCTACTGCTACCTCTGTTGCGGTTTGTGTGGTTTCCTACTTGATATTCTCCACCAGCTGATCGGTTGCCAATCCTACACTGGCCTCATTGATTGTCTGCTGCGTACTATGTAAATTGGCCAATTTCTGTTGAATGTTGGTGGAGACGAGGTAGGCCTCATCCAACCAAGGTCCCTATCTGCCCTTGAGGATTGCCTCTCGCTTCTGCATTGCTTCCACCTATGTAAACAATTGTCTTGCCTCTTGCAGCTTAGCAAGGAATTGTATGGCAGTAAGGGTGCGCGTTGTTGCCCTTACTTCATGATAATGTTGCTAGAGTTCATGAGCTTCTGTATTCAAGGACTGTAGGGTGGGATCGTCCTAAAACGTTGTGACTACCTCCATTGCTTGATCAAAAAGTGTAGTGCAGTCTACCGTCGCGGCATCCACTGTCGCAACTCCATCCTTCACAGTGGCTTCCCATTGTTCCCTAACCTCTGGTGGGGTTGAAGGCTATGACTTCAAATATAATTCTATGATCTTCAAGTTCATCTCAAACTGAACTCTGCCACTTTTGTCTTGGCGTCGCGCATGCCCGCAACTAGCTTTCTGATGTTCGCATCCAATGACGCTTCCTCTGGTATATGCAATTCGGGCACTTTTCTATAGGCTTCTGCCACCGCGACTACAAGTTGGTCATTCTGCGCCTGGATTTTCTTCTACGCCTCTAGCGCTTCTGACTTTTCAATGAACATGTATTTGTTTTTTACTCTGTATTCACTTATAAGGCTTAGTGCGCTCTACTCTGAGCTGTGAATTCTTCTATCACTCCTACCTCTAGCATGTGCAGGTAGTCATTTGGGAGCATAACTAGGTTGACACCAATTTTCCTCAAAGAGTTGATAATAGCCTTCTCAGCAGCCACTTCTACACTCAAGGCTCCATCTAGCAATGCGACTATCTGGAGATCCAGTGATCGAACCAACTCTACTGCCTGAGTGGTCCCCTGTGCCAAAATTGTTTATGTAGTGCTGATCTACCCTGCGCCCACCTGGATCCTAGTATTTTGAATCTACAGCTCACACAAATCCTTCTAAATGGTGCTTAGTGCTTGCTTTTACCATTGCAGTAGATTTGTTGTAGTAGCCCACACCTTTTTTCCTATTTCTTCTATGTCGTTATCCGTTAAAGTGATCAGATTTAGAGACGGCTTCGTCGCCTTCGACTTCTTTCGTGATCCTTCCTTGCCCTATTCTCTGTATCTTTTGACTTGAAGGGATTTCTCCCCTACTCCTCCTGACCACCGCCACCCTTCTCGGACTGCTCCTCCTCCATTTGGTGTGAAGGGGACTTTTCTCTATGCTTAAAGTCACTCTCCTTCTATTCAGCCTACTTCTTCGTGGCACACTTTGCTTCCACCCGGGCCTTCTCCTAAGCCTCTTTCTTCCATTTCTCAGCCAACTTCTAAACCTTCTGCTTGGCTGCTTCCTTATTCTTTTTCTCCGCAGACTTGCTAGTCCTTGCGGCCAGATCGGATGGAGAATTCCAATGCGTTGGCCAGTGATTGATGACCTCCTCAATAGCGTCATCTATTGCGAGGTAAGGTAAGTCAATCCATTTTTTTCTCTAGATCCTTCTGCGCCCGGATGTATATGTGATGGAAGTCAGCTTTGAACTTCCCGTATCCTAAAATTTGTTCAAAAACGATTGGAGATAACCATAGCTTCTGGTTGATGGCCATGTGAATGCTCACTTCCATCAGCACCCAAAGATTTTGGTCTCTATGACCCGCGCAACATATTTTGTAGCCAAAAAAAAAGCAAACTTTGTAGACTTCGTCAAATCCTTTTCCACGTGAGGAAACTGGATGACTTCTGACAGATCCCATGCGACGCGCATAATGGAGAGCAATAACCATGCATAGTGGAATGTTTTTCTCTTGTCCTACGCCTCTGGGTAGTTCGTGAGGAACTCAATACATAGGTAGCATGCCCTGTTGAACTGAACATCCTTCGTGCACTATGCAACCAAAGAAACCACTGGGGTTGGCACCTCTTCTGCACAACACTTTCTCATAACCTTTCCAACCAGGATCTACATGGAAACCTTTATTGTTGGGTCAATGATTGAGGTAATATAATACCCACGTGGCTTTTCCACAAGCTTGACCTTGTCCTTCATCTTCTCTGTGAGGTCACGATCGATTGTCTTGCCGCCAAAATCCTTGGCTGGATTCAATCCTAAGTGCGGCAACAACATGATCCGATTGATCATAATTTCAGTGATAGGGATCGTCACACTCAACCTCAAGCATTTGTCCAGGCACAACAACTTCTTAATGACAATCAAGTTAATATTGGAGCGATGGTAGGGGGTCACCCACAACAGGTTCAACAACCCTAACTAGTTTACTCGGCGAATCCATTCCACAGGCTCCAATGTGGTGACACCAAATTCTTTGTAGAAGATCCTCTTCATGTAGGTGTCTATAGCAAGGTGAGGGAATCGCTCATGGTTTTCCAAATCCCAATATTCTAGCCTCAAATGTCGGATCTGTTCCAAGTGCAGACCTTCAAAGGTTAGGTTCTCTGGTAACATGAGTGTCTTGAGGAGGAATTGTCCTACATCTGGGTCCTTAGGGACCTTTACTTTTCCCTTGCATGAAGGTATGCAATCTGGAAATTTTGATATAGGATCCACTCCCTCGGTGTCAATGTCCTCCGTGCCCTCGTCTGCCTCTAAATCCACCACTTTCCATTTCTCTTTTGCGCTCGATTTTTCCTTCCTCTAGGCCTAGGTAGTTGCATGCTTCCTTGGTGATTCATGCACCGGTATGGACATCTTATGTTTTTCCTTCTTAGGTTTGGGTACCTCCCTCACCGGTGTAGGCTTTGGCCTAGGTGACCTTGGCACCATAGGCACTACAGCTGGAACTTCCATTCTCATTACCTCCGGGGCATCTCCCTCAGAGGCAATAGTTCCTCCAGTGCTAGCAGTTTCAGCAGGACCTAGTCCTAACATGATGTTAGTAATGAGTTTTCGATCTAACTCAGGCAACTTGTTGAACATAGGGCTTGCAATCAGATCTTCGAAATACTTGCAATTCATGAGCACCAAACAACACTACATAGAAATTCTAAGGATGCAAAGTGTTTTTCGTTGGATGGACATGCATAATTTATAGGCAAATTCGAATTCAAATTTGACTGTTCCCCCCAAAATGGGTCCATAAATACTGATTTGGCGGTAGATCTCCAAACATTTCAGTGTTAAATGCCTTAAATTCCACCCCCCTCTCTTCTTAACTGTCTCCTGGAAGTCAAATCATGAACAATGACTATAATAGTTACTTTCTGGCTACACCGCATGGTCTCTTCCCTTATAGTGCAACTCCCTTCGCACTTCTTCTAGTATGGTGACAACATTCCTTTTCACACGGAACCCTTTTCGCGCAGCTCTGTCAATTGGGCAATGTAGTTTACAGTCCCACACCTCCTTGCATCTGACTGGAGCACTAAGTCTATGCTATTATCGTGTAGTCATTGGGCTGGATCCCCAGTGTATGGCTTTAATCAGATTCCATTTACCCTTCCCGGAAATGGATCTTCATTCAACTTTGTGAGCTGAACTGCTCCACCATGTGTAATCTCTTTGATAACATATGGCCCCGGCAAACACATCTAAAATTGTCCTGGAAACTTATCAAACTTACTGTCATATAATAAAACTAAATCGTTTACCTTGAAGGTGCGTAGTTTAATGTGTTGATCATGCCAAGATTTTGCATGTCCCTTCTGAACCTATTGATGGAATCCAGCCAAAAAACTATCTTCCTTGAGCTCTATCAGTTGCGCAAGCCTTTCTTCTAAGGCTCCACAGTCTGCCATTCCTGTGAAATTCATTATGCATAGACTAGGCACAATGTATTCCATAGGAATTACAACGTCTACACCACAGACCAACTCAAAAGGTGTCTGACCTATAAGCTTTTTACAAGTAGTTCTGTAAGCCCATAGCACTGCTAGTACACGCACATCCTAATCATTCTATTGTGCATTGCACACCTTTTTCAACACATTCTCCTATATGTTATTAAAAGTCTCGACCGTTCCAATGGCCTGAGAATGGTATGGCATACTCTACTGATGGTAAGCCTGGAACTCCTCTATCAGTGTGTTGATTTTTTCATTGAGAAAATGCGTAACGTGGTCACTCATCAAAACCTTTGGGTAACCAAACCTGGTAAACACATATTCCAATAGAAATTTCATTGTTGTTTCCCCTATATAGTCTTTCACAGGTTGTGCCTCCTCCCATCTGGTCAAATATTCATTCGCGGTGATGATGTATCGTGCATCCATCTTCTTGCCTAGAGGTTGAATTGGTCCTACAAAATTAGTCGATGGCTTCTCAAATAGCTGCAATGCCACTTGTAGATTCAAAGGTAGCTAATCTCTTCACGATGGTGTACTCGTCCTCTAACATGCCTCACATGCCCTGCAATATGCTTTAGAATCCTTATGCAGCGTTACCAACCACAATCCACTGCACAAAATCTTCTATGTTGTTGCTTTTCCTGCATAATGTCCTCCCATAGCTCCTCACAAGGAGACTGTTTCCTTGAAGGCTGAGAACATAGTGTCAAAGTATTTCATCCGAGCCCATCTTATACAAATTACCTGCAATAGCTGAAAAGCCTGTTGCGCACACCACCAATTCTTTCTTTTGTTGACTAGTATATCCCTCTAGAGCCGTCCTTGTGGTCAGAAAGTGGATAATGTCTGCAAAGTGATTATCCTCTATGCGCACAGCGAAGAGCTACGCATTGGGTACCGCCCTCCAAATTGGTAGGCTCCTCTCCTATTTCAAGGTGTGACAGATGGTATGGCCCTGCATTCAAGCTTCCTAGCTTCACAATTACTTTGAAATCATACTCCTGAAATAACAGCAACCATATACATATTTCCCCTCCAACATTGGCTTATTGACTAAATATTTCAATGCAGAATGGTCTATGTAAATCTTAAAATGTCTACCTAGTAGGTAATGTCTGAACTTATCGAGGACGTACACCGTAGCCAAGCCTTCGCGCTCTGTCGTCGAATAATTCTTTTCAACCTTAGACAACTTCCTGCTCCCAAATGCTATAGGGTGATCAAATACTCCTTCACCATCCTATGTCGGCACTGCTCCTAGCACGATACATGAGATATCTACATGCACATGGAACTCCTTCTTCTAGTCCAAGAAGACTAGGATCGATGCGGTGACCGTTTTCTCGTTTAGTACATCCAAGTTGTGCTGACATTCTTCATCCCAACAGAATGTAGCATCCTTTTTCAGCAAGTTTTCCATAGGCACAGTAATCTGAGCATAACTTTTGATGAATTTTTGATAATATCCAGTATGGACCAGCGTAGCGCGCAACTACTTAACACTCCTTGGCACCACTAAGTTAATTATTACCGTGATCTTAGTAGGATCCACCATGAGTCCTTGCATGCATACCACATGACCGAGCAAGATCCCAAAAGGGACACAAAACAAACATTTCTTTATGTTTAGCGTAATTTGATACCTTCGGCATGTATCCAACATTAAGCACAGACTGTCTACATGGTGCTTAACTAGCCCAAAAAATATACAGTCATCGAAATAAACTTCCAAGAACTTATGAATGAACTCTTTGAATGCCACAATGACCACACGCAAAAAGATTACCGACGCATTCTTGAGTCCGAAAAGCATCATTGTATACTAGAAACATCCCCATTCTATCGCGAAAGTGGTCTTACTCTTGTCTTTTCGCACGTTCATTATAGGAGGGTATCCAGAGATCCCATCAGTGAATGAATATGCCTCCTTCCCCCCAACATTATTCATTATTTCATCTGTGAATGGAGTTGGAAAAGGATCATGAACACAAGCATCGTTTAGCTTCCTAAGATCTATGAAAATCCTTATTTCATCCTTCTGCTTCTTTTCCTGAATGACCATTAGACTCACCCAATTAGATTCCTTCATTGGTTCAATAATACTCGCTACAAGCATCTTGTCCAACTCCAAGCAGACCTTTTCCTTGTACTTGGGATTAAGGCGAAGTGGCCTCTATTTAACTGGCTTGGTGTCCAGTTTCAAAGTTATTTTTATCAGTCCCAAATCGCCTATGACGACTTTTAAGTTCAAAAATTTTGTGGGGAATAAATATTGATATTCACGGAGCAACTTAGTGACTTAATACACCGTAGCATCATCCCAATAGTCCCCTATCTTCGCAAAATTCGATTCCGCTTCTGTACCAATGTCTACCTACTTTGTTTTCAGTGGCGCGGTGATGTCGGGGTTCTCTATCTGTGGTACCTCTACTTTTTGGTGGCCTTCTTCTTCAAGGATGTTAATATTCCTTTGATCCTCATCCTCTCCTTCAGTAGTCATATTAAAGCATTCCAGTTCATGGAGCAGTTGGGTGCTCTAATCCGGTTGAATCAACTCTAAGGGATCCTGCGGAATTCTAAAGATTGCTTCGTTAACCTCTTGTAACACTTCGTCAATACTTTCAAATCCATCTTCAAACCTGAATTTCCTCACAAACCCCTCTCTTATAATATCCCATTTCATGGTGTCATGGCAGAGCTACGTCTCTAAATACTAGTTCATGGGGATGATGTCCAAAGTGTGACAAAAAATATGCACCCACTCTGGCTACAACTTCGTTCCATAAAACTTAGCCCATTTTGCCAAATGATCATGCAGATCACTTATCCCATCATACTTCTTAGTCAACCATACCTTGGGGTGACCAAATCACATCCTCATCATCCTTCTACAGTCATTCCATTCGTCAAAACTGTCTTTATACATACCCCACCATTGTGTAGGCGTAGCGCGCAATGCCAAATCTAGTGCTTGGAAGCGATGCTTCTCAGGCACTTCCCTTTCAAATGCATTTAGAAATTTATCTACATCAGTTATACCATCATAATAAGGAAAAATTATTACCTCATATGATACACGACATAACAATTTAGTCATCATATTACATCAGAGTGTAGGTACTTCCTGTAACCTATTCTGCTAGTGCTCCAATTATTTTTCTTAATCTAATGTATAGGAACTTTCACGGTCCCATGCAATTCATCCATTGGTTGTCAGATTAACGTAATCTTGGTCTCATGTTGTTATCATATATATCTGGTCCAAATCATCGTCGCTTTCCTCATAGTCGCAGACCGGTTCAGTATAGCGCGGTCCTTCTGAAGGGTCCAATGGTACTACCACATAGAGTGTTTGCCTTTTGAATGACATTGTCCACTTCTTCAAATTGATGACCCCATTCATGTCGATAGTCCAATCAATTCCAAGGAGCATGGGATATGGATTATTGTTATCAACAATCTCTATTACTTCAAAGTCATCCAATGTTCTTTCACCTTTTATATCTACAGTTACCCCATGAAATCTCCCCATAAGGATAATCTTTTGTTCATTTTTCATTCTTAATTGAATTAGAGACCATTGCAGTGCAGGCCTCCCCATATTTTCCCAAGTCTGTTTAGGAAAAACATTCACATCCAACCCTAGATCTAAAAAAAATTGATCCATCTCGTATTCTCCTATTTTCTCGGTCAGCCTCATCTCGTGTCCTGTTCTTGTCTTATGTCTGCCGATATTTTTGACCGCACAATTCCCTTCAGAAAGATTATCCCTCCCAACACATTTATTTATCAACTCTTGTAATCCTTTCACAACCTTGTTGTCGCGCAATAGTTTCACGCAAGTCTCCAAGAAAGTAGTAAGCATGGAGGTGTCAAATTCTTCAGATAACCTATCCTGACTTCCTGAGGTAGAGGCTTCAACGAAGCTTTTCTTTGCTTCCATGAACGTCTTCTTTGCGCACTCTAGATCAAACCCAACTCTCTTTTCTGGAGCCTTATGGACCCATACACCTTCTTCAGGCTATTTTCCCTTATCATCATGAGTTGTCACACCACTTCGCAGCATGATATTGACAATGGGATCCTCCTCACGAGGCTCTACCCTCATCATCTACAGCTTTTGGGTAGGTTGCTGAGGCTGCGCCTTCTTCTCCTGCATTTTAGCTATCAATATAGGGAACTCTTCTATCATGTGGTCAAATTGAGTACAATACCAACTTGATGGGCGTGTCTAGCTCATGCCCTTGTCCTCTAGTAGGTCCTCCTTCTCCTCAGCCTCTTCCACATCCCTAATATGCTCCACGCGCCCCCCCATCACCTTGATCCAGAGGCCTAATTTCTGTTTGCATCCGATACATGGGTGTTCTTTCCATCATTAATTCATAGGTACGAAAGTTACACTCATCATGGCCTACCGAATTACAGAAGTTGCAGAATAACTTTTGCAATGTCTATACAATTTTTTGCAGTAAGTGTAAATTGTCTATTACATGTTTTCCTGCTACTTGACAGATAACGCACCACAGCACAGGCCCTGTACTTGGTCCTACTGGGGCTTACAGCCTCAGACGCATGGGCCCTCCTCCTACCACATAATTCCCAAAAATGGGGCAATGATCCTTGTCATGCCCTTTGGTTCTTACACTTGAGGCACCAAAATTCTTCGTGCACCTCTAATTGAGTTGCTTTTTCCTTCTTCAAGCTCTAAAACTCCAAGCAGAGGTTATGCAACTCCGCATGAATTTCTTGAACTCCCAAAATGGCATCTTGGATAGGTGTGTCATGTAATCTCATTGAGATCTCTAGTGCTTTCGCCTGTATTCCTATCTTTTGTTGTGACAGAGAAATCCTTAAGTGAGGCAGAAGCGCGACTATAAACCAGTTGTGGTGTGGACTGTCTGTGAGATTCATATTGGCTTCGTAGATTCTACACTTCAGTCTCTGGTCCAGTTCCTAGGGTGTTTCACCGATCCTCATCGTGATTTCCTTGAACCCCACTATTGACTGTGTTTCAGACTTAGGCTTATCGAATTCCTTGCTTAGAGTTGTCTAAGTGTCCCCTAATGACTCCATCAGGTTATCAGTGTAGTACTTAATGTACCATGTTAAAGCATGATCTTGTAGAGAAGTAACTACTTGAATTTTCTTCATATGATCATCTGTAATATTCTATGTTGTCCACACGGCCTTTGCAACAAACCAAAACTGGTCTGGGTCCTCATTTCCCAAGCCCTTGAAAATAGGTAATTTCATCGTATTCAACATATTGAACGATAGCAGGGGTGGTGGTGGTGTGGGTGGATGAGGTATTCGTGGAAACCCTCACCTTATTAACTAGACAACACTTTGCAGTGAAGCATGTGCTACTCCCTCGTCATCACACAGAGGAGGCTTGATCAACGGGCTATATTCAAGCCTTGTTCTCCCTCTATCCCTGAAGAACTTTCCACTTCATGTAGCTCCAAACATCAAGATAATGGCCTAACCCACTATTCACACAAGAGAATCTTAATCCAAGTATTCAAAGATCTCAAATACTTACCTCATGGTTCCTTAAAAAAGAGTCACTCTGCTTTGTTGTAGCTGACTAAGGTATCAACCGTGAATTCTATCACGAATTCTCCTATGACTCGATCAAGACAGTGATTGACACTACGCACAAGCTTATCTTCAGAAGCATCCAACCTCCATACTAACTCCGAGGTCCACACTATTGGACAATGAAGCCTCCACCTTCCTTGGTCGTCTGCCAATTTAGCGATCCATGTATAGCTCAATAGGGAAGGTGCAAAAGAAGATCTCGTGTATTTTTCTGTGCAGATATTTGTCCAAGCACTGTTCTTTCATCAGACATGCGTTTCTGTTTTCTTGCGCCGTGAATTCGTGGATATTTCTATCCAACCACAACTCAATTTCTTTCTTGGTCAGATTCCAATGATGCGACATGACACATCTCTTTATGCAGATCTCGGTCTTGGAAACAGAACCATTTTTTGGCTTAGTGGGTCCTAACCCAGGTTCAAAGTTAGTTTCTTAAAACAAATCCCTACACTACTAGCCCTTTTAGCATCAATCTGCGAAGCACAGACTAAAGTCTCACCCGAAATAGTATGGTGGGGTGCTGGAACCAAGTTTTTGCACCTAGAGATGAGCGTGATGTCATTTTATGCCCTAATTCTGTCTTCACACAAATCGATAAGCCTTAAGGGCTGATCAATATAACTATCCTTGATCATCTTCTATAACTCCTTGAATGTTTATGACTGTCTTTCACAGACCCTGAATAGGTGAATCCACTACTTATGCACATCAAAGATTACATATAACCCAATGATTAATTAGATTAGCTTAAGTGTTTGATAAATTCATCATACAACATGATAATTTTCATGTAAACAGTTAGCAATAATTGAGTTTATATAACAGTATAAGTCATGTAAAGTCGTGCATCAATACATCATTGTTTCATAAACCCATTATAACATAAGGCACATTCATATAAACAAAAGTAAAGAGATAAACACAAGTATTTATGAAATAATCTTCTTTATTAATACTTAGTTCTACTTACAGACTTAAGACTTCCCTGCGCACTTAGCTGTAGAAGTCCACGCACTCAGCTGCGGATTCTAGTCTATGCCTCTGCGCACACAGCTGTATATCCTTCCTTATACTCTAAGGCTTATACATTATTCCTTTTACTGACCCATTGGATTCATCTTCGTCTCTATCGCTTGCCTTGGAAATCCTAAGACACACCCATTTCTACAATCCCATGGTTCACGAACCATTGGTAGATCTTCAAAAGCTGACTCAACCTACATAAAAGAAGGGTAAAACCCTTGATGACACTTTAGCTATCTACGTGGTCCACGACCACAACTTGTGGAGACTTTACATCTTTATACAACAAAACTTGGGATTTTTCCCCAAAACTTGGGCTTTTTCCCCAAAATTGACCCTAGGGGACCCCATCCCAACACAAGCCACAAAGAATTTCTAACTCGATATCATGTACATTGTTTGCTATTTTTTTTTATAAAAACATTGAATCCTTATTAAGTATTATAGAGAATTATGCATGGTGTTTCTTAAATGTTTAATACCCCTAATATTTATGGTTGTTGTTTCTTTATTTCTATCTTTGATCACCCAAATGCTTCAATATTTCATCCCATAGGTTGTGAGAGGTGGAAAATAACTTCATGTAGAGATAAGGATGTATTAAGAGTGGAGATGAGTGTTGGCTTGTTGTTCATAGCATATCAAAGTTGACATTCCAACTAACCATTTGTGTAACAAGCCTAGAAATAGTTTTGAGGTGTGTAGCAAATCACAAGTGTCACTATTTTAGCACCTTAAGAAGTCTAATTTAAGGCTAAATTCAAAATCATGCACATGTTTTTCAAACATTGACTGCTGATCTGTTTTGATAGATCATGAGGATGAAAAGTAGTGAAGAATGTTTTCTCACATGCATGAGAGGGAAGTGCAAATTATGGGTAAAGGGGTTTTTCTTGATCTTAGGAGATATGATGATGCATCCACTTTGGAAGAATACTTCTATTCTAAATTTTCATGCATAGTACATGAGTGGGTAGGTTTGATAATGGTAGCACAAATTTTAGGAGGTTCAATAAATATGTAACAATATTTTGAACATGATGTGAGGTTGTTGGGTTCATTGAATAATTTACTTGTAACTACTCATTTGGACAATATCTTTCCTAATATGTTTCCACATTTTTCGCAGAGATTGATATAAAATGGAAAATAAATGGAAGACTACCATGGGCCTTGAGGTGCAAGACCATAAAGAGAAAGTCATATTTTCTAGTAAAGATTTAATCTGGTCTTAAGTATACACGATGAACATGAATATAGATTAGGTAGCGAAAAACCCTTCACATATAGTTCCTAACTTCATTAAACGAGAGGAAATGAATCTAGTTGCTCCATTGGCCTTCACGCGTCGAAAAATCAAATATTCAAGCTCAAGGACTAGTGTTGCATTGCGATGGGAACTGTATGTATTTTAGAAATGCCTTTTATAAGTGTTGTCATTAATATTACTTTATCGATTTTCATATGTGTTGGAATTTCAAAATAATTTATGTAGTTTTTCTTGCTCATATGGCCTAGAGGAAAATAGAGAAGAATGTGAAACAAAACCAAGTCCCTCATTTGCCAAAAAGAGGGGTTCCCAATGACATTTTATTGTGAAGGTTATGGTTCAAATCCTTGACACAAAAACAATAACATCAAACATGTATGATCATGAAGATGGGAATGTATGGCCCTATCATGGAAAACATGACACCTCATCTCATGCTAGTCCTCTGGATAAGCCAATACTTTCAAGGGACATGATTTCTTATGTAGAAAGCTGTTTTTTTCTACAAGTTCCAATTAACGTAGTTTGTAAACTAAATATTAAGAAATATGTTGACAGATATGCCACAATTCATGATAAGGATTTTTTCTCATAGAAAAGAGGTTGTAAACATCTAAATCATATGATGAAAGGATACCATCAACTGCATAAAAAAAGATCAAATGAGTGTGAATCTCTAGTATGAAAAACACCAAGATGATTTCTTCTTTTACCAAAAGCCCAATGGTGGAGAGATCCCTCTTATAGTTGGAATACAAACAAAATGGATGTTGAAAACTATGGTCAAGATATCTCATAATAGCTTAACAATCATGCATTCAACATTCAATACAAATAAACACGGGGTATTATTTTTCCAATGATTGATTTAGTAAAATAATTTTAGTTTTAATGACTAAACATGACTAATGACCTAAAATTAACTTCATTTTTTTAATATGATGGTATCAATTGTACACATTCGTGGTTTTTGATGAAAAATAAAGTGGGATGTTAGTTGCATGGGTGGTGATGTCACATAGTACGTCATAAGATGTAACACTATGGTTGTAGTACCTCATGCATAGGTATAATCATCTTTATCATGATTGGAAGGTTAATGCCTTTATGTTTGATGATGCATGGGATGAAATCATTTATTTGAGGTAACTTGAATATTCTTATTTGACATTGAAACTTCTATTCATTGTTAATATTTCTGACTTAAAATGAATTAAATATGGTAGGAGAATCACTAGATCTAAATTGATCTTGTGTGTTTGGGACGTAAGAAGGCAATGAATAATAAATGTTAATCGCTAAGGTAGTAGTTTAGAAAATACAAACCAGATGTTCAATGAACTAGGTTATACCATGAAAAATATTTCCAATGATGAAATGGCTATTGCAATCAATGGATTTTTTACCAAACTTGCAACTGAGGAGAAGTTCTTGGACTATTTCCACAAGAATTAGGTTATCAGTGACAAGATTCATAAGTTCACATAATATTTCTTGTGTTTATACTTTTGTTTGTTTCGTAAAGGAAATATTTATTTACTAATTGAGATTTTAAATTTAAGGATGTGGTTTAAAGGATGACAAGATTTTCCTAATGAAAATCATGAGACAAATAATTTTGTGGGGTCCTACCACAGTTATCTCAAGATAGACTTTCTATATTATAGAAGAAAGAAAATTTCTTGTAGATGGATTGGATATTATATACTCTCACAAAGTTTTGGTCATGCTATCGATTCAAGGAAATTTTGAAAGTTTTGAAAGAATAATGATATTTGAAAAACCACAAGAAAGAGAAGCAACTTGAATCATCAATGGAAAAAGTTAGAAGAACTATAGATACTAATTGTAATCATCATGAGAGCATATCTCACACTTATTGGGTGAGGAGTCAAAGTAAATCTGATAAGTAATATCTTATCACCTCTCATTGCACAAATTTGATCACTTGCGATTTCCCATGGTCTATTTATGGCAACATTTTCAAGAATACCATAAAGGTAGATTGGTTGCATTCCCCCTCAATGGATTTAAACTATTTATTGGATCATGATACCAAACCCAATACATTCTTCTCTAATGAAAATTGCATTGTTATATTACATATACAATATCTTCTTGAATGGATCACCCTCCATTGGAATATGATTAGGTGATTGAAAACTTTCAGATTGGTGATTTTTTCTGGGTTGGTTGCTATATATTTTCTCTTAACTGTGTACATTGGTCATTTTTGATGTTGTTAATGTAGTGTGTGAATGTTTGGAAAGGTGAAAAATCCCACTAACGTGCCTTCAATTCAAGAACATAGACAAATGCAACATTGTTCTAGTTATCTTATCATTCAAGGTGCATTTGATGGGACTCCTAATTGATGTGGTCCATATTTTGATGTGCGTATTGCTTTATATGTCATTATTTTCTCTGATGAAAAGTGCATTTTTATCTTTTAGATACAAGAACTTATTCAATGGATCGTCCTCCATTGGAACATGCTTGGCTAATTTAACAACTCTCAATTTGGTTATTTTCTAGGTTTATTTCTATATATTTTCTCTTAAGTTTCTCTTAAATGTGTGCACTGGTTATTATTGATTTTCTTAATGTAGTGTATGAATGTTTGGAGAGGTGAAAAATCCTACGAATGTTCCTTCAATTTAAGCACATAAACTAATGCACCATCATTATAGTTATTTTATCATTCAAGGTGGATTTGATGGGACTCCTAATTGATGTAGCCCATATTTTGATGTGTATATTATTTTACATGTCTTTATTTTCTCTGATGAAAATTACATTGTTATCTTATAGATACAATAGCTTCTTGAATGGATCATCCTCCATTGGAATATGCTTAGATGATTGACAACTTTCTAATTGGTGATTTGCAATATTTTTTTCTTTATATTTTCTCTTAATTTTCTATTAAATGTGTGCACTATTTTTTTTATGTTGTTAATGCAGTGTATGGATGTTTTCATATTGAACCAAAACATAAAATAAATTAGCAGGGTTGAGGAAAAGACATAAAGGTTAAATAACTTGTTGGTTTATGAAACAAGATGTGAGAGAA
Source organism: Pinus tabuliformis (assembly GCA_031772625.1). Taxonomy (NCBI): domain Eukaryota; kingdom Viridiplantae; phylum Streptophyta; class Pinopsida; order Pinales; family Pinaceae; genus Pinus; species Pinus tabuliformis. The sequence goes on from CM062806.1 coordinate 685,816,278, forward strand.
AGTATTGCAACTTCTGAACTCTTTGTTAAATCTAATGGCCTCTCCTCCAAGAGTTTTCAACAACATATATGTGTGCATGGATGTCGCCTGAGTAAGATAGATGCCTAACACATAGGTATCAAGTATAGCCCTCAATGTATAACACGTATGTTTTCATATAGCTTGGATGTCTTTCTCGGGGTAAATTATAATATTTGTATAAAATAAACTTCTTCATCCATGCCTTGCACCAATGCTTCTTTCCTTAACTTTCTAGTTGAACTCTTGACCCAAATTCTTCATTATTTCATCCCTTAGTTTTATTCACAAAACTACTGTTGGATATAGGCCTTGCCTAATCATCTCATGCTAATGGTTGATAGGTGTCTTCTCCTAACAAAGCTTTCATGTTCTTCATCTGAAACGTAGTTGACATCATCCAGTTGTTATTTATGTTTCCCATTACTTGTATCCTTGAAGGAAGATTCTCTAAATTCTCATGTACTTCCTTTTTTTCTCATTTTGTAGGGATCCAAAATCCGGATTCTTTCCAGGTAAGTTGACTCAAGTCTTACATTTCCTTAATAACTTAAACAGTTGCATTGAGCTTTGGAGTTAGTGATCTCAATACCCCTTTTCAATAATAGTAGAATCCTCTATATTATCCCCAAGCCCGTTCATAGTGTTAGCAACTTCGTCTACTCTAAGGAAACATTTTGCATTGCTTTCATAATCATGCATTTTAAGAGACTCACATTGAATTGTATATTATTGAAGTTTGGCATTCTTTACCTTAGCATCACCTTCATAGCTATGGACAAACTTATCCAATATTTCTTTTACACTGTTGAGCTACATGACTTTCACGAATTCAGATTCTGTAAGTCCTCCCAAGATAGCATTACTGCCTTTGCATTGTACTCATAATGCTTCTATCATGCATCATCTATGGGAATGGAGGTTGGATATTGGTATCCACCTTCAATAGCTTTCCATACATCAACCCCTAGAGAATGTAAATATGATCTCATTCTGACCTTCAGAAACATGAATTTATTTCTATTAAACAAGGGTGGCTTGGAGGAGAAAATTCCATCCCAACTGCACATCATGTTGGATCTCCCTTCAAGTGATTAATCTTCTTGTGAAGGTCCTACTGTGATACCAATTGTTAGAAATACTTGGTGTTGGGTGGGGGTGGTGTTTGTTGAATCAATATTTCATTCAATAATCAAATTTTACTTGTTCTTTTGTCTTATTGAACCATTGATGCATTAACAACACATTATTTTGTAGATATATGTATATTTAGAAAATCATAAGAATCGGTTGTAGTTGCTGCAACACCCTCGAAAATTTTCGCTTACACTCAAATTTTGGATCCTTCCTTGGTATTTTACATTGTTGTTGCAAACACTATAGCTCATTTCATGATAATTATCACAGTTCTTTGGCCCCTTTCACATGTTGGGTTAACCATCTACTTTCGGCATGTTTGACTACAGTACAATGTTTGTGAGCCTTTTCTGATGGTTTTGAAGGCTGTTGTTTGTGTATATGAGTTGTCTCAACCACGTAAACATATGTTTCATCCATACATAAAGTCTTTAGCACTATCGCACAAGTGTTGTCACGGTCATTCTAAAGACTATCTCAAGTGTCACACTTGTCATATCAAGTCATTAGGCACATACACAAAGGGAAATGCTTTTTTTCCATGTTTCGATGATATATGTTCTCGTGTCACCAAAGTATGCTAAGTGTGTGACCACATTCAAGGTTCATCTCGGTTCATCGCCTATCCCACACTTGGCCATTTCAGGAAGTATTCCTGACTAAGCAACTTAGCTTCACCGGGCCCCGATTGAACTACGCACTGTGCAGTATCAACCCTCTAAGTTGTGACCTTGCTGCTTGGAGTTGTGTATTATGTAGTCTCTATCCTCTAGGGTTGTTTCTTTGTGCAATTCTTGAGCCCAAGTCCTAATCTTGACCTCCATAATTCCGCGGTTGTGTCTCCAAGTCTACCTTGAACTGTGCACTCCACATCTTCAACCCTTAATCTTTTCCCTCGTCTACTGGAACTATGTAATGCGCATAATCCCAGCCTCCATTGGCACCCAAAACTGTGTAGATGCTTCTCCCAATGTCCTTTCCCTCAACCAGACCTCATTACCTCCATAAATTGCTCAGTTTTGTCCTACAAACCTCCCTGAGTTGTGCATTACGTAGTATTAGTTTCCCAATCCCCCTTGCCTCCTGAAACTATACATTCTATCCTCCCAGGGCCCTATCATGCAACCTCCACTTCCTGCTTGAACTATACATTTTTTTCCCTTAGTGGGAAATGTGTAATCTTATCCCTCAATCCATCTTGTTATCACTCAAATTTTCCTCAGAAGTTATGGGAAGAACGAAAGAGGTCTGAGGTAACCACAAACCAATCTTTTAAGTAAAAAATCTAGCCAATCTGTACTCAGAGAAGGCTCTCTCTTTATGATTTAGCTATGTTTGGAAAGATTTTAGGCTAGTTATAAATGTTCAGGGTTGTTTTGTTTGAGAGTGCTGGAATTCTCAAACAAATGGGCAAGATAGACTTCACGCCATTGGGCTATGGAGTCAATCAAGGATAATTCACTGGTTCAAGTCAAATTGTTGAGGTATGAGTCCAACAGGCAGGATAACAGAGTAAAAACAAATTCAGGGCTTGAATGGGTGATTTTTACTTTCAAAACAAGAGCGCAATTAAGAATCCTAAAGTTATGATTAGAAAGAGGAAAGGAAGATAGGTCAATCAACATAAGGAAATTAAGAATCCTATACCAGGGACTTATTAGAGAAAACTATAGGGATAAAGGAGAAATTAATAATTCCTTTACCGAAATAGACTAGAAGAAAACATATAAATGGTAGACTATTGATAACAGAGATCAATAAAGCTAATTTTGATATACTTTGACTACCTTACCATTTAGATTTAAGATGCACGAAACATTGAAAACATGTAGAAAACACATAAATCACAAGGATAGAATACTTATTTGCAATTAGATTGCACAAGAATCTGATGTAATGTCCTCAACTTTTATTCCTTTTCCAACAGAAATCCAAACTTGAGTACAAAGCATTCTCCACTTGATAGTATAGAGTTACAAAAATTTTATAGAATCCACCTCTAATACTTCAAATGGAGAAGTATTTATACAAAAATTATATCAAAATAACTCATAAGTTCTAAATGATATTTATTCTAGGAAATACAAATATCTTTACAACAATATAGAGATAGATGGTTTAGAATATAGAGACAGATGGTAAACAGATTGTTGTTGTCCCTTTATTTGTTGAAGGAGCTAGAAGTTAAAACTCGATTTTGGCTCTCGTTGTTGCTATGGTAATTGTGTGTTGGATCTTGATTGACTTTTCCCTACTGATACTCTTTCACCTGTTTCTGATACACTTTATCTATCCACCAACTTTCCTCCTTTTTACCAAAATTTACTGTGGCAAATATTTCTATTTACCTTGTCGTTACCATAGTAATTTAAAGGATGTCTATCATGTGAGTCCACCATTCTTCCTTTGGTATTTTCATTCTTATCAACATCCTGTAAATTTTATCAGCCTCAGTATATTTCACAAAATTAGGCTAGACTGTGAATAAGTTCTTTACTTCATGTTCAATGAAGAAGAGGTTCTCTAAACCTTTGTAAAGCACTTTTCTTGTGGGTAGTGCCTTTGCTGAGGATGAACTAGCTTGACTTTCAGCTTGCTGATGTAGTTTGTTGATGTAGTCTATCTGAACCATTAGCTTATCATTGATGACTAAAGGACTTGGGAGTCCTTTACTCCTTAAGATTTCAAAATTTCTCATGAACTCATCTATGTCTTCTTACATACCTTGACACATTCACTCCAGGCCTTGCATTAAGTTCCTTTTTGTCAGAAATTTCCTTAGTTCAAGGATAGTAGCAGTCCTATCCTCAATGTCTAGTTGCTCCAACTGTTGCCTATTTTTACTGTTTAGAAAATTTATTAACTGGATTGCCTCTTCAGGCTTCCCACCCAGTTCTTCTCTGGTCTTCTGAATTTCCTCAAGAGCAAGCTTAACCAAATCAATTTGTTCAAAAATAATTTGAATGGATGAACAAATATCATTGATGGAATCAATGATATTGGTCCACAATATTTTACTAATTTCTATTAAAGGCCTGTCAAATGTCAGGTCCTTCTCTAAGGTCTTGATTTGTTCAGCCATGCCTTTGTTTTCTCTTTTCTCCTCTGCATAATTGATCTTTGAAAGGTCATACTTTTTCTCCAAGGTAGTAAATTTCTCTTTTACCTTCTGTAGCTTCATTACTTGGAGCTTCATTTCTTCCATTGACTTAATTAACTCCTATGTGCTCTGTGTTGATGTACTTGCCTGTGTTGTACCTATTGTTTCCATTAGTGTGGCCATTGCCAAAGGAATGCTTGGTGCTAAAGCAGTTTCCATAGTGGAAGGGACTGTTATGGAAACTATTGGCACTACTCTTTGAAGTTGGGAGGTTGATTCACTTTGCCCAGACTGCAATGCTTTCTCTAATTCTTGCTTAGTTTCTTTTAATTGCTCATTTAACTTAAGGACCAAGTCCATAAGTTCTTCCTCATTTTGTTTCTCAATAACTTCAGCAGTTTGTGGATGTATGAGGGGAGGGAGTTTGAGTTGTTTTCTAAGTGCTGCAATATCTTCATTTTTGTTCTTTATCAAACTTTCAAATGCTTTAACATCCTTTGGGTCATGACCCAGCTCAATTACTAATTCTTCCAATGATTTTATTCTATTATCTTTAGCTTGTGATGAGGCTTTTCTAGCTGCAATTGAGTTGTAGTGTTGCTCAATGGATCTTGCAACTTATGAGCCATCATTGCTTTGTTGGTCAGTGTTGAGTAGACCATCTCACCCATTTTCTTATGAAGCTCAATTTGGTCGATTGGGTGGATGTCCTTTGCTAAAACTTCAAAATCAGTTTTAAGATAATCAGCCAAAGATTTTGGCTGCTACATTGTGGGCTTCAGGAAACTCATCTGCTTTTTACCCTCTTTGATGTCAAAGGCTGACATCAGTCTGGTCTGGTTTGTGGGATCCATTTTTAAGTATTGAGCATAGGCTTGGGCCTTCAGTTGCTCATTCTTTGTATTGATTTCCTTGTATTTCCCCTTTACATCTATGATCTTCTCTGAAGAATACTTGAAAGATGATACTTCTGTGCTAGGTTTCCTTTCCAGTACTTGCTTGTGTGAACTAGGGGGTGTCCCATTTGTTGGGAAAGTCTGTAAGATGCCTATTTCTTCCATCCTTATGCTTTCTGCAGTCTCTCCAATGAATTCTTCCTCTGAATAAGGATTCAACCTCTGCCTCTTAGCAAAGGTTTGATCTGTGGGTCTATTAAAGGGGTAGCTACTTCCCTTTCTATTTTTAAGTTTCTTTCCTCATTTAGAGGATTTTGTAGCACTGGAGGATTACCCATGTTCGTTGAGCTAGTAGTGGCTGCGGTGGAGCTAATTCTATAGATATTTTAGGATGCTTTGAGTTCTCTGGCTGTTCTGTTATTTCTGGTTGTTATGATGTAGAGGAAATTGGTTCTTGAGTTTGCCTCTGTGAAGAATAATGTAAACTTTGAAACAAGAACTTTGGCCAAAAAACACCCAAAAAACATCAAAAATAGTGCTAAAAACAAAAAGTGTGTATACTAGAATGATGGTTTTTTTTTAGGGACAATTTTTAACATGTTTTAAAAATGGCAGTGAAAACAAAATTTTCGTGCAAAATACAGCTTGAAAATGAAAAAGTGATTATATTGGAACGATGATTTCATTTTAGCGTCAATCTTCAAAATTTAAAAAAAAAATCTAGTAAAATGATCAGACAACAAAAATGACTCATAACTTCTCATTTAACACCATATGGAAATCAAAAATTTTATTTCAAGATACGATGCATACATCAGTTAGATAAACTGTCTTAAACAATTATTCAAAATCACTCATATTTTCTTTCAGACCATCAGAATTCACATCTTCAGATGAGTGATTGGATGCTGACCAAGATGTTCCATATTCATCTCTTTCCTCAACTAGAGCCCCATCTGAGTCCACATGCATGCCATCATTTCTGGTTTCAAAATTCTTCTAGATCTACGACTGGTTTCAGCAGACTCCCATCTCAACACTGCTCCTTCTGGTAACAAAATTTTCAGAATCTCTATCGTCTTGAAGCAAAGACTTGCTCTCTTTGTTAAATTAAAGTCATAAACACGTATGTCAACATCCTCCAATTTCAATATGTCTATGCGGCGACGATTTATATTCGTACCCTTTCTTTTTCTCTTTCTGCCATTTTTTTTGTCAACTACCATCTCTAGCTTATAAACACCATTGAATGGGTGTGTATTTGTGTCATACCAATGTACTTCAACACTTGTAACATCCTCATTTTCTGTAAAGACCTTTATAACTTTAGCAACCCAACAATGGATAGCCATTGACATCTCCATCTGCTAGCACTGCGATCATGCAACCCTCCTTAATATCTTGTACTGAACCCCTATAAAGGTCTTCCATGGCTTCACGTTGTGCACAAGATCTTCTAGAACCAATATGCATCTCTCTTTCCTCTGCCTGTGAAGAATTAATAATACCTTGAGATTATTGTTGTTCAACAATGTTTATTTCCTCATGTGCATTCGACACATTTTGTGTCCAAATAAATGGATTTTTCAAAGGTATATCTTCATCTGTTGTTTTGAAATGATATCACTTTGATTATTGAAAAATGACTCCCACCAAACTGAATCAGCAATGTCGAAGTAGTCATATGTACATCTAATACATTCTTTAATTTCTTCTAGGCAATCAAAATAGTTTATATCTCTATTTTGTCTACATGCATTATGAACTTCACCAACTGATTGTAATAACAATATTTTTTATTCAAATATTGGATGATTTGGAATGAACTTCAAAAATTCCAAACCTGATGACGATGCCCATTCTGCAGTAGTTGAATACTTCTTTCCCCATAGTAGTGTTTTCCCATCAATTTTTTGATACGAAATTGATGTTGAAAGCTAATGTCATTATGTTGTTCAATGCATTTCCCTCATCATATGATCCCATAATAAACCTTCGCATGTAAACAATTTCTTCCAACACATCAAAAGTAGGCTCTGGCATCAGCATGGATGATTTCTCAATACATTCAATTAATGATGGCAAGCTCCCAACTTCCTTCCTCCTCAATGTGACTGAAAAACGACTGAACATCTGATCAATATGGTCATGAGTGTGCCCAACAAGAAGGAAACCAACCTTTACCTTCTGAAAAATTCTCAATTCAACAAGCATATTTAGATATCCAAAAACAACCTGATTTTTGTTTTCACGGAAAGTGTTGTCCAATTGTAGATACAAAACTTCAGGAAGATTACCAGACCAATGAGAAAGCACATAATGAATTATGGTTATGGTTGGATTAGCATCATTATGAATATTTGGAGCTTTGAAGTACACCTTTGGCAAAATTTTCCCATTGAAGACCATACAACTGACCAAATGATACTGAATAAAATTTTCCTCCTGTAAATTTTTGGGTGTGCGAACAAAATGTGGTAAAAGTGTTTTCTTCTGGTCCATACCATCAATTATCAAACCCAAATATTTATTTGAATTATCATAACACTTCTTTCGATGCTTGTAGAACTTTTTCCTTTCATTTGTTTGTTGTTCGCGATGATCCTAAAGTTCTTTGACAATTGAATCTACACAACATAAAAGAAAGCCATTAAGAAATATGTTTTCATACTTGACGAATATACAATTTCAAAAGTTAAAGTTATGAATTCTTACCTCTTTCTGACCCTTCACATTTGTCCCTTTTTTATTTAAGAGAAGCACATGTACTGCAAATCCCCATCCTTTTCTTCCTAGGAATATGGACATTGTTGAATTCTTTCTTCCATACCTTCACAAAATATTGATATGTAATAAACCAGCCATGTCCCTTGGCACCTTCTGCATATTCTTTGTATAACTTGTAGATTTATCGTCTTGAAAAATTATCTAGAATATGTATTGTCTCTCTATTTGGCATACACTCTCCATGCTTTGAAAATAAATATTTCATCCATGACAATGCAGTATTTGATAATGGCCCAAACTGTCTTTTATGATGTACTTCAGAATAAAATGTCGGATCCTTTTCCAAATTTTCTTGATTTCTCGAGAGACAAAAATTCCCAATCGAATGAAACATTTTGAAAGCTTTTCTACAGATAAATAAAGTCCTAATATGATAATCATAACCTGACAATGTAGATTGCATGCACCCAAATAAATATGAATTTTGCATGCTTTTATTCATTGACAAATGTCTCTTCCTGCTCTCTAATGAAAATTTGAAATCCATATGTTTCAAGCAATTTTTTTGGCAACATTCACTTGAAATGAGTGCACTAATAGAACTTCTTCTCGTCAGATATTTTTCTCTACCCCTTATATAACTAGAACATCTTGCATTGATACGGAAAGGTCTGCTCATACTCCTCGATACAGTATTTCTTGGCAACATCTCCATCATTGGATCATCATTTCTATAAGGATTTTCATCATCGTTAAGAGGAATGTTATCCACACTATGATCGGTTGTGCTTTTCAAATACTGACTTGGAGGATATTATTCATCTTCCCCTTCTTCCTCGTGCATTTTCAGCGCTGCGCTCATAGTCCATAGAATTAGGACTAAGTGCATCATCCTATCCTTCATCACTGCTACCTTTATACTCATTAGAATTAGGACTAAGTTCATCATCCTATCCTTCATCATTTCTGTTCTCATAGTCCTTAGAATTAAGACTAAGAGGACATTGTGACACTCCATTCTTTTGAAATTCATCATCACGCTCTTCATCACTGTTGCTCTCATAGTCCTTAGAATTAGGACTAAGTTGACACCGTGACACTCCATTCTTTTGAAATTCATCATCCTGCTCTTCATCACTGCTGCTATCATAGTCCTTAGAATTAGGACTAACTGGACACCATGACAATCCATACTTTTGAAATTCATCATCCCACTCTTCATCAAAGTTGCTCTCATAGTCCTTAGAATTAGGACTAGCTGGACACTGTGACACTCCATTCTTTTGAAATTCATCATCATGCTCTTCATCACTGCTGCTCTCATAGTCCTTAGAATTAGGACTAAGTGGAAACTTTGAAACTCCATTATTTTCAAATTCATTATCACACTCTTCATCACTGCTACTCTCAAAGTCCTTAGAATTAGGACTAAGTGGATATCGTGACAATCCATTCTTTTGAAATTCGTCATCATGCTCTTCAGCACTATTGTTCTCATAGTCCTTGTAATTAGGACTAAGTGGACACTGTGACACTCCATTTTTTTGAACTTCACCATCATGCTCTTCATCACTATTACTTTCATAATCCTTAGAATTAGGACTAAGTGGACACCGTGACACTCCATTCTTTTGAAATTTGTCATCAAACTCATCATCGCTGTTGCTTTCATAGTCCTTCAAATTTGGACTAAGTGGAATTTGTGACTCTTTATTTATTTGAAATTCTCCATCCCCTCTTTCATAAGTGTTGCTCTCATGGTCCTTAGGATCAGGACTAAGTGGAAGAATTGACTTTCTATTCATAGTGGAAGAATTCCCGCTATATTCATACATATGAATAGAGTTGTTACGCGATGAAGATGTTAATGTGGTATAAATCGAAACTTCACTATCAAGACAATCCATCCCTTTCAAATAGAAGATGTTGAATGATACAAATGGAGAGTCTCTAAAGATATTATATAGCTTAGAGAATGAAATTTTCCCTCCAAAAATTTCCCCCCCAAAAATTATCACGAAAATATTCCCCTCCTAAAAGTTTGTGAGATTTATTTCTCTTCATTATTTTATTCTACAATTTAATGAAAAATGTAAACTAATTTTTTTTATTAAATAAATCATTAAAGTTAAAATTGTAAACTACAACTTCTACCTAAATTATTTTAATAGTCAAAGTATATAATATTTACTAAGAAATTGAATGTTTTTTTTTAATTTTTATAATACATTCCGAAACAAATTAATCCCACATTCACCCCGCTGTAAAACAATTCCATAATATTTGCTTTATCATATTCTCCTTCATTCCCATAAAAAAATTAACATGTTAAAAATGTTTAAAACTAATTAATCCCGCATTCACTGTACGGTAAAATATCTTCGTAATTTCACCTATATACTAAATTCCATTATCACTATTACTCACATTACATCAAGGTTTTCTGAGGTTCGTTGAAAGAAATGGAGCGAATTTTTGGAGAAGCTACATTGCTATCAACAACATATTCAACAAAGAATTCTCGCAATTGAAAGGTTAGTTAAATTTTTTTCCTTGAAAATTCTGATATTAAATTAGTTTAATGAAGTAGATTTTTTTTTTAAGCTTAATACTTTTTGTCAGCCAAATTAACCAATATTTCTATCATGAGCATGGTGGGCCTAGCAAAGCTAGGCGCCGCCATCCTACAATTGGTCGGCTACCCGCCCCCTCCGCACACCCTACCGGCCCGCTTCCCCCGCCCCCCCCCCCCCCCCACGCCCCTCCAACCCTTCGCACCCCACCCTGCAATCAGTCGGCCACCCCATCACACCCTTACACATCCGACCCTACCCTACCCCCCTTCCCCCCATGCCCCTCCCCCTACCCCTAACCCCCCAACCCCCATCCGACCCCACTCCACCCCTTACACTTCTACCCCCATCCCACTCCACCCTTCTCCCCCTACCCCCACCCCCCACACCTCCCCCCTATCCCCATCCAACCTGCCTCGTTCCCCCCAACCCCCTACCCACCAATACCCACCCCACTACCCCCATTCCACCCCACTCCTTACCCCACTACCCCCCACGCCCCCCCCCCGTACCCTTCCCCCCTAACCCCTACCCTCCACACCCTCCAACCCCCATCCTAGCCCCCCCTTCCCCCTCCCCTCAACCCCCACCTCCCCTACCAGCTACTCCCATGCCCCCCCCCCACCTCGTGACCTCCAAACCCCATCCCTCCTCACCCTACCCCCCTACCCTGCCCTCCCCCCAACCGCACCCGGCCCCACACCCCCTACCCCCATAGCCCCCCCACCTCGCGCCCCCAACCCCGCCCTCCCGCCAACACAAACCCCCTTCCTTGCCCTCCCTTCCACCTCACCCGCCCCCCCCCTTCTTCCTTGGTCACCCCTCCCCCCTCGCTCCCCCGCACCCTCCCCCTCCCCACACTACGTTCCCCCTTCCTCCACCCCCACCCCTCCCCCACCCACCACTAGCCCCCGCCCTCTGCCCTTCGTCCTCTGCCCCCTCGGTCGACCACCCAGGCGGGTGGGTGGGCACGGGGTGGAGCAGGGTGGGGCGCTGCCGCCCACCCGCTTGGGTGGCCGGCCGATTCCGGGAATCTGCTGGCCACCCAAGCAAGCACGTAGGCCGCTGGGGTGGCATGGGGTGGGCGGCGCCGCCCCACCCCACACCACCCTGGCGGCCCGCCCACCCGTTCGAATGGCCATCCGATTCCCGGAATCAGACGACCACCCGGGCAGGCAGGCGGGCCATCTGGGTGGCACGGGGTGGGCGGTCGCGCCCCACCACGTGCCACCCCAATAACCCACCCACCTGCCCGCTTGCCCTACCCTGCCCGCCCGGGTGGACCCTCTGCCCTTCCGGAGTGGCCGGCCGCCCACCCCGCGCCACCCCGGTGGCTCGCTTGCCTGCCTGGGGTGGCCGACCGATTTCGGGGGGTGGAGGGCGGGGGCGGTGGTAAGGGTGGCGGGTGGGGGAGAGGGGGAGGCGGGTGGGCAAAGGGGGGGTAGGTGAGTGAGTGGGGCGGGGGGGGGGTAGGGGGTATGGCAAGGATAGGAGTGGCAGAGGGTGCGGTTGGGTGGTGTGGGCGAGGGAGAGGGCGTGAGGGAGGGGAGGGCAAAGGGCAGGCGTAGGGGTGGCTAAGGCAGTGGGGTAGGGTAAGGTGGGCTAGGGGGGAGCGGGCGGGGGGTGGCAGAAGGGGGGGCATGGGTCGGGGGTAGGGGTGGTCGAGGGTGGGGTTCGGTCGGGGGGATGGGGAAGGCAGGGTGGGGTGGGGTGGGGTGGGGTGGGTGAGGGGGATGCGGTGGATTGGGGTGGGATGGGTGAGGGAGGAGGTGTGAGGGAGGGGAGCGCAGAGGGCAGGGGTAGGGGTGGCCAAGGGAGGGGGGGTGTAGGCAGTGGGGTGGGAGAAGGTGGGGTGAGTGTTGGGTGGGGCGAGTGGTTGGGGGAAGGGGGTGGGGTGGAATGGGAGGGGGGCGCAGGGGTAGGGGTGGCCAAGGGTGTGGTGGGGTGGAGTGAGCGAGGGGGATGCTGGGGCAGTGTAGGCGAGGGAGGTGGGGTGGAGGGGGTGGGTGAGGGATGGGGGGGTAAAGGTGTGGGGGGGGGGGGGGGGGGGGGGCGCGGCATGGGGGATAGGGGTGAGGGGTAGGGGGGTAAGGGGGGAGGCACGGGGGGTAGAGGGTAGGCATAGGGTGGGATTGGGGTGCGGGGTAAGTGGGGGTTAGGGGGAAGGGGGGTAAAGGAGGGGTGGGGTGGCTCGGTTGGGGGGAAGGGGGGTGGGGAGGGAGGCGTAGGGGTAGGGTAGGGTGGGATGGGGGTTGGGGAGTGGGGGTAGGGGGGTGAGGGGGAAGGGGGGGGCATGGGGGATGGGGGGTAGGGAGAAGGGGTGGATGGGGGGTAGGGGTGGGGTAGGGGGGCTGTCCGATTGTGGGGTGGGGTGGGCTAGGGTGGCTCGGTTTGGGGGGGGGAAGAGGGGGGATGGGGGGAAGGTGGGTAGGGGGTTGGGGGGTGGAGGGTAAGGGGGGGGGGCATGGGGGGTAGGGGGAAGGGGTGGAATGGGGGTAAAGGTGGGGTGGGGTGGCCATCTAATTTCGGGGTGAGGTGGATCGGTTAGGGGGTGGAGGGAGGGGGGCGTGGGGGGTAGGGTGGAAGGGGGGTAAGGGTGGGGTGGGGTGGCTTGGTTGGGAGGGAAGGGGGAAGCGAGGGGGCATGGGGGTTAGTCAGGTAGGGGTGGGGTGGTATGGGGATTGAGGGGCCGAAGATAGGGGGGTGTGGGGGGAAGGAGGGTAAGGGTGGGGTTGGATAGCCATCTGATTGCAGGGTGGGTGGATGCGGTGGGCTGGGATGGGTTGGTTGGTGGGGAGAGGGGGTGGAGGGGTGTGGGGGGAAGGAAGGTATGGGATGGGGTAATCGCCAACCACTCCGTGGATGGACGGGGTTGTGTCAGTGGGCTTCTACCATTTCTTAGTGCTAATATTTTTTTAATTTCAATTATCGGATTATAAAAATTAAAAATTTATAATATATTTTCGTTATGGATTTAAGTTAATATGTTTTCGTTATTAACTGATTTATGTGTTTCTATTTTTCAGGAAAATGGCATCAAAGAGGATTTCTGTGAATCTTTCTAGACCAAAGACTCTTAAAGGTGCATCTTCAAAAAACATTGTTGAACAAACTCCACCTCAGCTCATGGCTACAAATCTTTCAAGTGCCTCAAATGATAAGAAATGATTTCAGACTGGAAGAATTCAAAAAAGGTGAAATTCCCATCAAGAATCTAGTATGTGAAAGAATGAGAAAACCAAAATGTGAATATATATCTATATATTGATATACCGAATGATAATAGAATTTTTGAGGTGATGGGAAGAGTCATAGATATGTGTTTGGTACCAGACACTGAAGTTGTTTACATACTTACAAAAGCTCCCAAGTCACATGAAAGGACTAAATATCAACTAACATATTCAGTGTATGACACGAGAGAGATATCTACAAAGTTGTGTAAACAAATCGTAAATGAGATGAAACAAAACATCGTAAGTATTGTTATTTATATTTGTATTTTGCTTTCTTGAAATTGTCTTGCTATATTTTTTTAATTTTGTTTTTATGAACATATGATATTTTGTTTGGCAGAATTTTGTTGAAAGTTGTTCAATTAGGTTGGGAGGCATTCATTTCATAGAGCATGATGTCATGAAATTTGTCAGTAGTTTTTACTTAGTGTTAGAAGAAGATATGGAAAACAATCAAAATGTAGTAATTGATGATGCTACAAAACTACATCCAAAGGATAAAAAAAAAGGCCTCTAATGGATAAATCTAGCAAGGGTAAACAAGCTACTTTTGAGGTCGATAAAGTTGAAACTGACAGTGAAGCATATGTTGCCGTTACTGAAGATGACATTGGAACTGAGAAGAGCCGTAAAAGACCAAAAGTAACAATGCCCAAGAATAAATCTGTTGAGAATGTTATGACGAAGAAAAATAAAGTTCAAGATTTTGAAGTAATCATTACTAGCAGTCAAGAACCTAGTGAAACTTCAAAAGAAAGTAGAGAAATCGTTACACCAAGAGCTGATTTAGAGGATGGCATTATCAAAACAAAACAAAATGCCATTTGACAGAATTTGACAAAGAGAAACTTAATTAATGGTGGTCGTACCTTTCAGCTTAATGTCAGACAAACCTATAAGGCAAGTGAAAGACAATGTCAATATCAAGTTAGAAAGCCACACCATTTGCATGTTCACAACTTGATGACATTGATGAGGTATAATCCATATGCTCATGTGGTTAATTATGTTCTTCTTGTTGATCCAGTTCAAGTTCCCAACAAAGAAGCATTTGATAAGTCAAAATGTTTTGAATACAATTATTATGTGCTTGGGGGGAACCATTCTGTAGAAGCTCAAAGACAATTGATGGAGGAATATCCCAATAACCCACATTATGAAACAATGAAATGTATCATTTATGCTGGTTTATTGGATATAGAAGAAAAGTTAGTGTCATGGAATCATAATTCAGATAATGAATACAGGATGTCTATGACTTTCATCCGAAGGGTCAGATTTATTCATGGTGAATTTCAAGAAAAATGTGGTGGGAATAGGATAAATGTTACTACAAATTTCCAAAGGGAATGTTGTATGGAAATAGGCTATCAAATTGAAGAGAAACTCAATTCAAAAGGTGGAAAACGCAACCTTCCTAGTGATATATTCAGAGGTGTTGATAACATTTTCCAATTGGCATTTAGAACTGGAGATGTTTGGAAGTTGATTTATGAGATTTTTAGCATGTGGGAAAACATTGGCATTAAAAACCAGAAGGTCAAAAAGTCAGAGCCATTGATATGTGGTGGCAGTAAATCAGCTCCTGAATTGAAGTAGCTTCCAGAAAATATGACTATCACACCTTGGAGAGAAATGCAAGGAGTGAAAGATGAAAAAATTGTCAAAGCAATATTATCTCGTGCGAAGTCAGGGGAATTACCATTGGAGGAAATGTCTGAGGAATTTCAAAAGTAAGTTTGTTGAATTATTTTTATTTATTTCTAGATTATAATTTTATTTTAAATAAAACATGTTGTTCTTGATAGTATTTGTTATACATATCATTATATTAACTTTTTGTTACTTTATCTATGCAGTCACAAAGTTTATATGAAAATTCAAGAACAAATGGTTAAATTGTTGAATGAAGATAGTTGGGATGATGTTGTGTGCAATTATCCAGATTCAAGTTCTACATCAACATTAAAAGCTTTTTATCTTGCATTTAAAAGGGTATCTTGATTTACACATTCATTTTTATTCATCTATGTGCTATTTTTAATTTATAACTTACACATATATTTGTTTATTTTATAAAAGATGAAGAAGGATGATAATGGAGCGCCAACTAGCTTCAGAACTTTTATTGGAAAAATAAAGATCGAAAGACTGAGGAAGCAATGTATTAAGAATGTTGAACTTGATCCAACTCTTACTCATTTCATTTGGAATGGGCTAGACACTGTTCAATATCAAGTAATACAAGGCGGCTGTGAAGACATTGCTAAACTCATACCTAAAAGGGAGTATGCCCTAGTTATTGCAGATATTCCCCATGGTTTCAATATTCCAAACATTGACTATGATAGTGACCCTTATACTTATCAAGCTCTTAGTAAATTGGTTGTGGGATTTGTAGAAGTCACGTCATCACCATTATGGAGATTTGTGACATTTCATTCAGACACAGAATTGGAAATGATATTGTCAAGCTTCAAGGGGAAAACAAATTCAACGATGCAGCTTACATGGTAAGACGTTTAAAATGTATATTTGATTAATGTTGAAAAATTCATTTATATACAAGTTGATTGAACTTTTACTATTTCATGTTACAGGAAAAGGTCAAATCTTCTTAATCGTGAAGATCAAGTATTTATAAATGATTGTGAGTTCATTCATATTGATAGTTGGGCAAAAGATGATAGCCATATGTCTATGATTTTTAATCGGGTAGACGGAAAGAGTCATAGCCAAATATTGATTTATGATGCTGTTGTGAGAAAAATAGCATATGAAGACAAAGAAGCAAAAGGAGAGATAGTTAACATTTATCAAAAACCACAATTATTGGTTAACTATCTTATAGACATATGTTCAATGAAAGAGATTGGTTCTGGATTTATTTTCTGGCTTAGGTAAGTTTTATTATATAGAATTGAATTTCAATATGTTTATTTTTAATTAATATGTCATTGTACTAATTTACTTCATTATTTCTTTTGTGCTTGATAATTAGTTACAACACTAGCATGCTACCTTCAAAAAGGATGAAATTGCATTGCAATTGAAAAAGATCCATTACAGTGCAATTTCATTCAGCAAAGAATTAATGCTCTTCAATTTCTTCCAGATGCAATGCAAGAAATTGGGTTGAAGAAAGGGGACTTTAGTGAATCACGTGTGGCAAAAAAGGCAAAGGAACCTCAACCACCATTACATGGGATGTTTGGAAAGCAATACATTGGGAGATTCACAGACATCAAAGATCCATTAGAAGACGAAAATGAGCAAAATGAAGCAAAAAATATTGTGGAAGAAGACAATGATGAAACTTTAGAGGACGAAGAGTTCGGATTACGTGACATTGCTTATTAAACTTAAGTTTTGCTTGGAAATCAAGCTCATTTTTTGTAACTATTAAGTAGTTATACTTGCAATGTTTTGACTTTGACATTTTATGAGAAGAATATACAATCAGTTAATGTTGTCATGCATTCAATATTTGTAATATGTGATTTTCACATTAATTTTTAAGTTAATCATTATTTTTTGAAAAAAAAAGTGATTATTATTATTTTTTTGACACGAAATTCATAAAAAAACTATTATTTAACTATTTTTAGTTAAAATTTTCATATAAAAATTATGATTTTTGCATGTCAATTGTAGCAAAAAATTATTAAAACGTGTAGTTTTTTAGTTATATTTATGTTAAAATTGGCTATTTTTATGTCCATTGTTAAAAAATATTGTTTTTTAGAAACAATTATTTCTTGTGGATTGAAAAACTAATTAACGATGTATAAATATGAAGAATATCAAAAAAAAATATCGACCTTCTTCTTTAAATATGAAAAACAATAAAAAAACTCACTACAAAAAAAAATAAAATAAAAATAAAAACAAGAAAATATGAAGAAAAAGACCACTTCAAAAATTATTAAATTTACAAAATAATTATTTACATTTCATACATTAGAAAATAAAAAAAATAAAAAAGGCCTTTTAAAAAAAGGGCCTGGTGTAGAATTACCACGTTTTTAAATCAACATAAAAAACACTACCATTATAAAACGCAATGTACATACAAAAATTTATGGTGCCAAAAACTAAGCTCTAAAAAACACGTGTGTTTTTCATCACCCCGTTCCAAAATCGAGTCACTTTTTTGCTATCTCTACAAAACGGGTAAGAGTATGAGTTCCCGTTTCAAAGTTTACATTGTTGAAGGCTCTGCTGTGGGAGCTCTGGGTTCCTGTCCTGGCCTTTGGGAAGATTTTGTAGGCACTTGTACAAAGGAGTCCAAGTCAAGTCTTTTCTCCAAATCTTTCATCATATTCTCACCTTCAACTTTATCACTATCTTGTTCTACCAATGTCCCTTCCCTCCATTCATTTAAATTGGCATATTGTTCTATTTCAGGGATCCTATGATGGATGTAAGGTGACAACTTGTGTTTTATCCTTCTATCATAGATGAAACTGTGAGGTTCATATGCCCAAACAAAACTTTTCTTTAAATGCATCTTCGTTTCTATGATTTCTTTTGCTTCTTTCCTTGCTTTTTTGTTGTTTCACACAAATGGACCTAAGTGGTCTTTGATTCTCAGCTGGGCTTTCTTCTTTGCTTTCATGAAGAGGATTTGACCAGAGTTGATTATTTTCCTGTAGTACTCGAGGGAAAATAATCTCATGGGGACATACTTGGGAAATTGGTAGGGAGGTAGTTCACACCCATAGACTCTGATCTCAATATGATTCTGGTATAAGTATCAGTCACCTATCCTATAATGCTTTGACAACTGAAGGATTCTTTTGATATCATCACTAATTTTGGGGGGGGGAATTCTTGTCAACATGGTAGTTATAGGATGGACAAACTAATCAATGAAATCTATACATGAATAGGGAGAAGAGGGTGAGTTGTGAAAAATAGAGGTCCAGAAAATGACTGACCAAGGGTTCCCTTTGGTATCAAGATTATGCACAGAGAAAGGGAATTTATCAGACTAGTAGTAAAGAAAAAGATGATACTGGACTATGGAATATTTGAACACTCTCCCATTCTCTAGCCTCATAAATTGGTCATGCATCTTGTCAGCTATGAATGCAGCATAGTCATATTTGGCAGGAGGAGCCTAGCCAGGGATGGAGATAGTCATGAAAGCTAGGGTCAATTTATCAACAAACTCACTAGTATTGAAACCCATAATGCCAGCAACCATATTATCAACATCTTTGCCCATATCCGTGAAGAAACATGTTAGGTAGAGAGGGGGATATTTGGGAATATGATTCTTATCCATGAAAGTATGGCAAATACGGCTGAGTTTAGAACCAAACATTTTGGTGGACTTTTCTACTAATTTTGCAATGGAAATGGGTGTGAGGTTCTGGCTAGGTTGAAGCTGCAACATTTCATTAATTGAATGAGCAGTAATTATAAACAGGACTGACTGGTCTGGGGACATTACGGCTCTAAGGTTAGGATTATAATTGGCATGACATTGATGGATAATGTCTGGGAAAATGTGCATAGAAAGCAATAGGTACTTTGGGAGATTTGATTCCCAAAATCCTATGGTATCAGAATTGTTCAGGTAATCATCTCGACATCGACAATATACTTTCAGGGGGCATTTATCTGGTTGAAGGTATTTTATTTCGAAGTCTTTATATACTAAGGGAAGGTAGTCCAAGTCACTATGAGGAGTAGTGATTGGAGCTACATTAAGGGCCATGGGGGTTTCCATCCCTGGTTCTTGTGTTTTCAGGGATGAAAGTTGGATTTTCAATGAAATTGTTTAAAACAAAGGTGGCTGGGATGTTCTGAACTAAGCTTAGCAACTCAATTATACTGAAAACTCTGGGTTTCAAAGCAATTTCAGAGGAATTTCAGTGTACAACAGGGTTTCCGAAAGAAGATCTGGTGAATACCTGTTCCTGTGCAACTGGCTATGATGTCCACATTTGTAGGATGCACACAGTGGACTGGAGTGGCGTTGAAAGGCAGCGTTTCAAGGTAGTTGACAATTTGGGGACGAACTGGTTGATTTTGGACGCACTGCATGCATGCATGGAATTGCTCTGGATAAAGGACGAAGAATAGATTACACTTGTTTTTTATGCAAAGTCAATATTTTGGCAGGTTTGCAACAAAGATTTATGGAATCAACTTGATGATGTGATATTTTGTCATTTATGGGAGTCAGTAAGTGGGTTTCATCGCATCGCTTATGAGAGATTGGTGGTATTGAAAGAGGGCCGTGCAATTCCATTCATGAATTGACATGTAGTATCAACGTTTTTTTGAAAACCGCTCATATCGCACATTTAACATCCGACCGAAGGGACCGCGCGAAATGAACAAGAGCCATCGGATCTGAGAGATCTGATTAGATGGTGGTCAGGGATTGGAAGTGATTGATGGTTAATGGAGGGGGCCCGATGTTAATAAAAGGCTTCTAATTACATCGGGGGTGATGTGATTGGTCAAAAAGTTATTAATTAATCCTGACGATTAATTAATCCTTTATTTTAGCGTGGCAGGGGTCGAGTTCCTTAATTAGTTAGGGGTTGACTAATTAATCCCATTTATCAAATTTTATTAAGGTTATTTCACAACCGCGGGGTGGGATATATATTTATTGTGATTTTAATAATATTACGGGTAATGGGTGATCCTTCAGAAGTTAAATAATAATACAAGTTAAAGTTAATATGACCTTGTAGGATATGAAATGTGCTAAGTTAAATGTTTCTGAAAGCATTTTCATCATATAACATTTATGACTTAGGCTAAATGAATATGAGGCTTTTTTATATACAAAATGTTTTAATTTTCCTAAGTAAAATAGGGATTTTACTTAGGAAAAGCTTTATCAAGAGAATGAATGATTTTATGGAGGGGTAAATGTTGATGAAGGGGACTTAGGTACTTCACGTATTTCAAAGTATTGGGTCGAGGGTCCGGTCCCTCCAAGAGTCATAGAAATTCTCTGAGCCCCTCTAACTTGTTATAGATACCTTTAGCACTTAGGGGAAATTAGTGAATTTTAAGGAAAAATGGAGTGAGGAAGTTAATTAATTTGACTTTGGTTCCTTGATGTGTTGTCTTCAATGTGAGTTATGCTTTGTCCAAGTGATGAAAGCAAAATATTTAAGCATTAAACTTAACCATTCACCACACATTTATTCTGCAACAAATCATCTACTTACCCTACCTATTTAACCTAGCATTTTTACTTCTTTATTAGGGTGCACTTAAACTGGCAAACCATTATCACGCTTTATTTTCTTTTACATATAGATATCCATCCAATTCTACATGTATTACGTCCAAGGACTCAAATTAATCTGTTGAGCTCCTTTTATTCAGTCTACCTATTTACTTATCTGCCAAGATTAAACAGTTTGGTCAAATTTTATTCTCTATCTCTATAAACATGAAATTGAAAGCATGGAATAACCAAGATTAAACTATTTGGTTACCATGGATTGTGGCATAAGTAACAAGCTGCAAACAATCATTTATTGTACAAAAATTAAAATAGTAGTGGCATTTGGTCTTGCACACTTTCCTAATTTTTTCCTTTCTCCTTTTCTTTGGGGTTCACCTTTTCATTTTTTCTTACCTTTTTCATTCTTTTTGCCCTTGGATTTTTCTTTTAGGGCATACCCTCTTTACATTTTGTAATTTTTTTTTTCACAAATATGGAAAACATTTGCAACAAGCAAAGGTTTGAACATATTTTAGAGTTAAACCAAGTCAATCATGATATATGACACATATTGGTTTAGGAACATAACAATGGCTCCACTTGGGGATGGCATTTCCTTGTGAAATGTCAAGAACGGTAGATCAATGGCCTTCTAAAAGACTGTGATTTTACTCTGCAATTTCCCTTTCCCTGCTGCATTATTTATATGTATGACAGTGATATTTCTGAAGCTTAGGGCCTTCTCTCCGGGCTTCAACTTCATAATTTTACTATCCGATCAACACTGAACATTATAAGGGATATAATATGTATAGTTAGAAATGTGGTATGTTTAGTAACTAGGATCAAAGTAGTTCTTTAACATCCGACCATTGATTCGTCCTCCTTCAGTTTCTGCACCATCTAATTCTTTCAGAAAATATGCATTATTTCCTCTGAGGGCATATATTATATAAGGTCATTTCCACAAGAAGTCAAAATTCCCATGCTTTCCTTTGTCCTCTCTTCTGGAATCCCACCTTCAGATAGAAGTCTTCTGCTTTGGTCCTTTTGTCAAAAATCTTCTTGATTTTTTCTTGTAGTACTTGGGATCTTTGGTACACTTCCTCCCTGGTTTGCTATAAATGGATGGCCTGGTTTATTCTTCTCTATATATCATTTAGTTCCACTTGAGCTTCTTCAAGTAGTTTCATGACAGGAACCCCTACAAATGAGGGAAAAACTGCCTCTATGCCATATAATAGTTCATAAGGACTGGTTCCAATGGATTTCTTAGTTGTAAGCCTGTATGCCCACAAAGCATTGGTTAATTTCTTGTTCCAAGTTTTCTTATTATCTTCCAATATCTTTTTGATAATATTTATTAGAATTTTCTTGGAAGATTCTGCTAGACCATTCCCTTGAGGATAGTAAGCTGTGGAATGACCAAGTATTATATGATACTTGTGATAGAAATCAATCATTTTCTTTTACTTGAATGCTGCAGCATTATCTGTGATGATTTTGTCAAAACAACCAAACCTGGACAGAATATTGGCCTCTAGAAATCCTATGATGACAGTGTTTGTGGCTTGTCTAGAAGGAATGGCTTCTATCGATTTAGTAAAGTAATCAGTTGCAGTGAGTATCCATTTATGTTGACCAGAAGAGGATGGATGAATTTCCCTAATGAAGTCAAGAGCCCATTGTTGAAAAGGTTTCTTGATGGAAATAGGCTTCAATGGTAAAGGTAACGATTTTCTTTTGCCTTCAAAGGTTTGGCGTTTATGGTAGGAAGTTACAAATTTCTTCACATCTACAAACAAGGTTGGCCAATAAAATCCAGCCCTTAGAATTTTGTCAGTAGTTAACTTCCAATAGAAATGTCCACCACAATCCCCTACATGAAATTCTTGGAGTACTTTGTCAGATTCTCCTTTCAGATGCAAAATTTTGATGCTTTCATTTTCAAAAGCCTACTTTTAGTTCTAGATAACCCTGGAGGAGTCTGTAGGTTTTGTAGAACATATATTAATCAGCATACCAGGGGCAATATAAAAAGGACTGGCTGATCTATGGAGTCACCATCTCCTGTTCATTATCCAGCTCTGTAATAAGACTGATGTCTAAGACTTGGAAATTTGTTTCTGCCATGAATTTGGCCAACGCCTGACCTTTAATTAACTTGGTAGGTCTTATCTCTATATCGTACTCTTAAATAGTAGCTATCCATTTACCCCTCTTGCCATCAACTCCATCCTAGGTTAGGATATCTTTGACTACAACGTTTGGAACATAAGCTACTACATGAGAATACAAAATATATACTCTGAAATCTTTAATAGCCTTTACCAAAGCAAAAGCTTGTTTCTCCATTATTTTATATTTTAATGAGGCATCTCTAAGAGCTTTACTAAAAAATGCTATTGGTTTTTCACATCCTTGATCATCCTTTTGTAGTAAAACTGCAGCTATGGTGTGTTCTGATGCAAAAGAGAAAATAATGAAGTCTCTGTCAAATTTTGGACTCGTGAGGACTAGTGTTTTAGTTAAGGCTAGTTTTACTTCTTCGAATGATTGTTTAGCCTCTACTGTCCACTTTCTAGTCGAATCCTTTTTTAACATGTTATTCAATAATCTAATTAATTCAGCTATGTTAGAGATGAATCTTCTTAAAAAAACTTATTTTTCCTAAAAATGCCTGAAGTTCTTTAATGTTTCTTGGGTGAGATATTTGCAAAATAGCTTCAATCCTGAAAGGGATGCCATGTTTAGAAATGATGTGGCCTAACATCTTTCCTTCTTATAAACCAAATAAGGATTTCTTTGGATTTAAGGAAACACCATATTTTCTGCATTTTAGAAAAACTTGCCTGAGATGCTCGAAGTGCTATTGATCTGACTTGGAAAAAACAGTGAGATCATCAAGATATATAACAAGAAAATCATGAATCTCTTTTGCAAAGGCAATATCCATTGCTCTTTGGAAAATTTCTCCTGCATTTTTCAGTCCAAAGGGCATTTTAATGTACATGAAGGTACCCCATGGTGTAGTGGATGCAGTTTTCTCTTAGTCATCATGATGAACTAAGATTTGGTTATAACCTGAAAACCCATCTAAAAGTGAAATTCTAGAAGAACCCACTACCCTCTGCAATATATGCTCCATTTTGGGTAAAGGATAGTTACCTTTGAGCGAAACCTTGTTTACATTTCTCAGGCCAACACATAATATTGTTTCCCTCATTTCTTCCTGGTAGGTCCCACGTTAGATACGCATTCTGAAAACCTAATAGGGGCAATAATTCCTGCTTCATACATGTGTTTGATTTCTTTCTCAATTGATGGTAATAACACAGGCTTAATTCTTACGAGTTTTTTCTTAAAGGGCTTTTGATTTTATTTCAAAGGGATAGTGTGTTGAATGATACTGGTATCATAGGATTTTAAGTCTTCATAACTCCAGGCAAAGATATCATGGAATTCCCTCATAAGTTCAACATACTTCAGCTTCTGATCAGGAGGCAAATATTTTGACATTTCTATTAATTTAGGATTATTTTGCGTCCCTATGTTATACTCTTCAATGTCTGCTTTTAAAGGCTCCATTTTAGGTTTCTTTGGAATGTCATTAGAGTCAAACAAATCCTCCAAAGGAGTCAATCCTTTGGGTAAATGATTATCCTTCAGATTTGTAACCTTTGTTTCTTCTTCAATTATCTCATCTAGATCCATTTGTTTAAGGTCTTTGATGTTTTCTTGTGAGAATTTAGTAGAGTGAAGCATGTTTATTGAATTATCTTCTAGATTGTTAATATCTAACTCATTTGTCTGATTAAAACTTGTAACTGTATCAACATCTATATTTTAAGGTTAGAAAATTCCTCATTTAAAGTTAGAAAACTATTAATCTTCTTATCACTATCAAAGACTTTCCAGTTCGTAAGAGTATCTGGTATGGCCGGCCTATTCCTAATCTCAGCAGTATACTGGTGATTGGGCTAGAAAGGAAATTTGCAGGTGCTGGCAAACATAGCTAGGCTATGAGCTTGCATACTATGTTTTCTAGGAATAGTTGCAAGTTGGGTTTCTAAAAAATTGTTAAGGATTTCTATGACTGTCCCTATGTAATATCCCAATCTAGGATCTATGGTTATGCAAGTTCCTTTGATCTGTTTAACTATCATTTCAGAATCTCCCATGATTGATACTCTTATGGCTGCTAATATTTTACCTAACTTGAGGCCTAGAAAGATTGCTTCATATTCTGCCATATTGTTTGTACATTTGAAATTCAACCTATAGGCATGTCCTTCTGCATGATCATTCTCTAAGTTTTAGACCCATACACCTACCCCTGCACCTAATTTGTTTACTGAACCATCAAAT
This sequence comes from Pinus tabuliformis, assembly GCA_031772625.1. Lineage (NCBI taxonomy): Eukaryota > Viridiplantae > Streptophyta > Pinopsida > Pinales > Pinaceae > Pinus > Pinus tabuliformis. The sequence continues at coordinate 685,841,537 of CM062806.1, forward strand.
TCTAAATGCCATAAAATTTCATGTTCATAATTTGTATCTCGGGTAGTGTAGTCTTTCTTAGCTAAGGTATTTGGATTTTCTTCATCATCTGATTTTTCTTTGTTATCTGATATCTCTTGAATTTGAACAATTGACCTTTCTTCTTTTTCAATTTCTTTTGGTTCTGCTACTGAATGTTTAGGATTATCAATTTCTGGATTTATTTTAGCATTATAGAGAATAAAGGAATCCATATCAGAGTGTACCGAGTAAATGGGAAATTTTTGAGGCTTCTCCTGACTACCGACAACATATTTCATTAATGTTTCTCTATATAATTTCTTGGGTTGTCCAAAAATGGATATAGTGGCATATGACATTTCTAATTGCAGAGGCCCCTAAAGTTTGACACCCCTAGATCTGGACAACGGGATGCCATACTTGGGTGGAATGTCAGCTACCACTATGTACATAAGTATAGTTTTAGTAGGGTATTGGAATAATGAAACACATAAATCCTTTATAAGACCCAAACATCTCACTTGACTGGAATCAAAGGAAAATAAATCCTTATAGGGTCTCGTGATGTCTAGGTTGAGTCTCTCCATAACAGATTTGGGCATGAGATTGTGAGAAGCACTAGAGTCAAACATGGCATTATGAAAAATCTTTTCATGGATATTGAGACTGACATAGAAAGGTGGTATCCCTCCTTCCAGTGGTTTTCCATTTAATTCAGGGCCAAAAATCAAATCGGGCTAATCATCAAAGAGATTTACAGAATCTGCATTTTCAATGATATTTAATGATTTGTTTATTTGAGATCTGTAAACATCATGTTTTGCCAATTCTGTCAAAGGAACCACAATTTTAAGCTTGGCTACCTCTGCTCCTAAATTAAAGGACAGGGATTTTTTGTCAGTTTGAACCTTTGGGTTTCTGGCAGAGATGTTTTCTAAGTTTTATTCTATTTCAAGAATTAGAACTTCCTTTGTTGATTTCTCTGATGCAATCATTTGAGGTTCTTCCACTGTTTCCTTGGAGGGAAGTGAAGTGGAATATTTCTCATTATTGGGTTGGTTATATGGTGGGGTTGGAAGGATTTTGATTGGTTCTTGAAATAATTTGAAGTGTCTTTGTTACTTGACTTGTTTTACCCTTCATAGGTTGATTAGGAGTTGTTTTTGGTTTGTTTCAGGATTATTAGTACTTTTTCTACTTCTTAAATTATACTGCTTATGTACTTCGAAAATAGAAGAGTCATATCCCTATCTGAAATCAAATGACTCTCCTATTTGGGTTTTAAATTGTTGTAGCACATGGGATTCTTGGTCATCCTGAGTTACAAATACCTCTTCCTCCCCCTCTAGACCCATTAAATCTATCTGAGTGTCTTTCTGAGGGTCTACTGATTGAGAGACTTCTGCATAGTTTTCCTGGAATGGTGGTCTGATATTCTGGTCAGGAATATTCTTACCAGTGTTTCGATTATGATTTTTCCTAAACTTATGATTTCTCCCTGAATTGGCCTGCTAACCATCCCAAGGAGATTTCCTTTCAATTGTATCAGCTCTATTAAACAATTTATCCATTCCTTTAACAATAGCATCAAACTTTTGTTCAAAGGGTGAACTTTCATCTTTTGTAGGTATTCTTCTCTCATTTCTAGCTTTAGCTCCTTTAGAAAGTAGATTAGCCTTAACACTTACAACTACGCTTTGCATTTCTTCCAAAGAGGGAAGGTTCCTTTCTCTTAACTAGCAAGCCATATCTAAATCAAATCCATCAGGAAATTTGATCAGGGCTAAACCAGGACGGGGTCTAAGGTCGAGTGGAATGACACTATAAACACTGTTAAATCTAGTCCAATAGTCATGGACGGTTTCATGGGGTCCCCTTTTAAGGTTCTCATATTCAGATAAAATCTGAAGAGGGCCTTTTCTTTTTTCTCACCTATTCAAGAATTGTTGGTAGAGAGTTCTTCGGTTATCTATACTATTGGGTTTTAAGGCCCTAAACTAGGTTCTAACATCTCCAGATAAACTTTGAACAAAAATTCTCATTTGAACATCAGAAGCGTCTATCTCATATATTTCAAAGTAATCAGTTACTTTCTTAGTGTGCTGTTGAGCAGTGTAGGTTCTAGTGCCATCAAAGGCGGTAACCTTACTCTAGTAGTCTTGAGCCATTGCACCTAGGTTAGCAGGTAGCACCAGGGGAACATATCTGTTGGCCATGATTCTAGGTTGGGTAGTAGTTTTAACTAGAGTTGGAGTGATGGGAGGTGTTTGTGTTGTGGACGAGGAACTAGAGGTGCTGGTGGGGTGTTGAGTGTTTGAAGAGGGAGTGAAGGGAGAAGCGAGGAGTGGACTGGATTTTAGATGAGTGAAGGAATAATGATGAACTGGTAGAAAGAGAAGTAGAATCAGAAAGTTCAGGTGTTCTATTGGTGGTAAGATATGACTTAGTGGAATCCTATAGATATTGATCAATTGACAAATTGGCTCTTTGGATTTCAAGTTCTTTGAGGAATTCTGGATCTTGGACTAGGTCTAATAATTCACTTTCAGATGAGGTTCTAAACAGAGAGAGTTCAAAGTGTTCATTAAAAGGAATATCTTCTAGGGAAATCTGCTTAACAAGACAAGAATGTGATCTGAACAAAGGTCTGGGACTTACTGAACTTTCCTGTCTTCTAAGGATTCTTGGAATCAGGTTGGGATTTTCAAACACAGGTGGTGGATTGGGATCAAGATTAGCCCTAGCGTAATGAGTCCTTTCTGAAGCCATATTTCAAATATTTATGAATTTCCTTATATAATTTTTTTTCAAAATAACTTCTAAAATCCTCTAAGATGCTTTAAATCAAACTTTGTGTTTTCTTAAAGGTTTATTTCACTGAAGAATTGTTCTTCCCCAGTGGAGTCGCCACTATGTTATCTCTCATATTTTCCTTAGAAGTTATGGGAGGAAGGAAAGAGGTCCGACGTAACCACAAACCAATCTTTTAAGTACAAAATCTAGCCAATCTGTACTCAGAGAGGGATCTCTCTTTATGATTTAGCTATGTTTGGAAAGATTTTAGGCTAGTTATAAATGTTCAGGGTTGTTTTTTTTTAGAGTGGTGTAATTCTGAAACAAATGGGCAAACTAGACTTCACGCCATTGGGCTATGGAGTCAATCAGGGATAATTCACTGGTTCAAGTCAAATTGTTGAGGTATGAGTCCAACAGGAAAGATAACAGAGTAAAAACAAATTCAGGGCTTGAATGGGTGATTTTTATTTTCAAAACAATAGGCAATTAAGAATCCTCAAGTTATGATTAGAAAGAGGAAAGGAAAATAGGTCAACCAGCATAAGGCAATTAAGAATCCTATACCAGGGACTTATTAGAGAAAACTATAGGGATAAAGGAGAAATTAAGAATTCGTTTACCGAAATAGCATAGAAGAAAACATATAAATGGCAGATTGTTGATAATAGAGAGAAATAAAGCTAATTCTGATATACTTTGCCTACTTTACCCTTTAGTTTTAAGATGCATGAAACATTGAAAACATGTAGAAAACACATAAATCACAAAGATAGAATACTTATTTGCAATTAGACTGCACATGAATCTGATGTAATGTCCTCAACTTTTATTCCTTTTCTAGCAAAAATCTAGACTCAAGTACAAAGCTTTCTCCACTTGATAGTATAGAGTTATATAAATGTTATAGAATCCACCTCTAATACTTCGAATGGAGAAGTATTTATACAAAAATTATATCAAAATATCTCATAAATAAATGAGATTTATTCTAAGAAATACAAATATCTTTACAACAATATAGAGACAGATGGTCTAGAATATAGAGATAGATGGTAAATAGATTGTTGCTGTCACTTTATTTGTTGAAGGAGATGGAGGTTGAAACTCGATTTTGGCTCTTGTTATTGCTCTGGTAATTGTGTGTTGGATCTTGATTTACTTTTCCCTATTGATACTCTTTCACTTGTTTCTGATACACTTTACCTGTCCACCATCTTTCCTCCTTCTTACCAAACTTTACTGTGGTAAATATTTCTATTTACCTTGTTGTTACCATAGTAATTTAAAGGATGTCTATCATGTCAGTCCACCATTCTTCCTTTTGGTATTTTCATTCTTATCAACTTCTTGTGGATTTCATCGGCCTCAGTATATTTCAAAAAATTAGGCTGGAATGTGAATAATTGCTTTACTTCATGTTCAATGAAGAAGAGGTTCTCTAAACCATCGTAAAGCAATTTTCTTGTGGGTAGTGCCTTTGTTGAGGATGAACTAGCTTGACTTTTAGCTTGTTAATGTAGTTTGTTGATGTAGTCTATCTGAACCATTAGCCTATCATTGATGACTAAAGGACTTGGGAGTCCTCTACCCCTTAAGATGTCAAACTTTCTCATGAACTCATCTATGTCTTCTACATACCTTAACACCTTCACTCCAGGCCTTGCACTAAGTTCCTTTTTGTCAGAACTTTCTTCTGTTCGAGGATAGTAGCAATTGTATCCTCAATGTCCAGTTGCTCCAACTATTGCCCGTTTTTACTGTTTAGGAAATTTATTAACTGGACTTCCTCTTTAGGTTTCCCACCCAGTTCTTCTCTGGTCTTATGAATTTCCTTAAGAGCAAACTTAACCAAATGAATTTGTTAAAAAATAATTTGAATGGATGACCAAATATCATTGATGGAATCAATGATATTGGTCCACAATATTTTTCTGATTTCTGTTAGAGGCTTTTCAAATGTTAGGTCCTTCTCTAAGGTCTTGATTTGTTTAGCCATGCCTTTGTTTTTTCTTTTCAACTCTGCATAATTGATTTCTGAAAGATCATACTTTTTCTCCAAGGTAGTAAATTTCTCTTTTACCTTTTGTAGCTTTGTTACTTGGAGCTTCATTTCTTCAATTGACTTAATTAAGTCCTCTTTGCTCTGTGTTGATGTACCTGCTTTGTTGTACCTGTTGTTTCCACTAGTGTGGCCATTGCCAAAGGAATGCTTGGTGCTAAAACAGTTTCCATAGTGGAAGGGACTACTGTGGAAACTATTGGCACTACTGTTTGAGGCTGGGAGGTTGATTCACTTTGCCCAGACTGCAACGCTTTATCTAATTCTTGCTCAGTTTCTTTTAATTTCTCATTCAACTTAAGGACCAAGTCCATAAGTTTTTCCTCATTTTGTTTCCCGAGAACTTCAGCAGTCTGTGGATGTATGAGGGGAGGGAGTTCGAGCTGTTTTCTAAGTGTTGGAATATCTTCATTTTTGTTCTTTATCAAACTTTCAGCTACTTTAACATCCTTTGCATCATGACCCAACTCAATTACTAATTCTTCCAATGATTTTATTCTATTATCTTTAGCTTGTGATGAGGCCTTTTCTAGCTGCAATTGAGTTGTAGTGTTGCTCAATGAATTTTGCAACCTATGAGCCATCATTGCTTTGCTGGTCAATGTTGAGTAGACCATATCACCCATTTGCTTATGAAGCTCAATTTGGTCGATTAGGTGGATGTCCTTAGCTAAAGCTTCAAAATCAGTTTTAAGATAACCAGCCGATGATTTTGGCTACTACACTGTGGGCTTCAGTAAACTCATCTGCATTTTACCCTCTTTGATGTCAAAGGCTAACATCAGTCTGGTCTGGTTTGTGGGAGCCATTTTTAAGTATTGAGCATAGGCTTGGGCCTTCAGTTGCTCATTCTTTGTTTTGATTTTCTTGTATTTCCCCTTTACATCTATGATCTTCTCTGAAGAAGACTTGAAATATGATACTTTTGTGCTGGGTTTCCTTTCCAGTACTTGCTTGTGTGAACTAGGGGGTGTCCAATCTATTGGGAAAGTCTGTAAGATGTTTGTTTCTTCCCTTCTTATGCTTTTTGTAGTCTCTCCAGTGAATTCTTCCTCTGAATAAGGATTCAACCTTTGCCTCTTAGCAAAGGTTTGATCTCTGGGTCTGCTAGAAGGGGTAGCTACTTCCCTTTCTCTTTTTAAGTTTCTTTCCTCATTTAGAGGAGTCTGCAGCACTGGAGGATTATCCATTTTTGTTTGAGCTGGTAGTGGCTGTGGTGGAGCCAATTCTATAGAGATTTCAGGCTACTCTGATTTCTCTGGTTGTTCTACTATTTCTGGTTGTTTTGATGTAGAGTAACTTCGTTCCTGAGTTTGCCTCTATGAAGGCTTTGCTGTGGGAGCACTGGGTTCTTGTGCTGGCCTTCGGGAAGATTCTGCAGGCACCTGTACAAAGGAGTCCATGTCAAGTCTTTTCTCCAAATCTTTCATCACATTCTCACCTTCAACTTTATCACTATCTTGTTCTACCAATGTCCCTTCCCTCCATTCATTTAAATTGGCATATTGTACTATTTCATGGATCCTGTGATGGATGTAAGGTGACAAATTGTGTTTTATCCTTCTATCACAGATGAAACTGTGAGGTTCATTGTCCAAACAAAAATTTTCTTTAAATGCGTCTTCGTTTCTATGATTTCTTCTGCTTCTTTCCCTGCTTTTCTGTTGTTGCATAAAAATGGGCCTAAGTGGTCTTTGATTCTCAGTTGGGCTTTCTTCTTTGCTTTCATGAAGTGGATTTGATCAGAGTTGATTATTTTCCTGTAGTACTCTAGGGAAAATAATCTCATGGGGACATACTTGGGAAATTTGTAGGGAGGTAGTTCACACCCATAGACTCTGATCTCAGTATGATTCTGGTATAAGTACCAGTCACCTATCCTATACTACTTTGACAACTGAAGGATTCTTTTGATATCATCACTGATTCTAGGGGGGAAAATTCCTGTCAGCATGGTAGTTATAGGATGGACAAACTGATCAATGAAATTTATATATGAATAGGGAGAAGAGGGTGAGTTGTGAAAAATAGAGGTCTAGAAAATGACTAACCTAAGGTTCCCTTTGGTATTAAGATTATGCATAGAGAAAGGGAATTTATCAGACTAGTAGTAAAGAAAAATATGATACTAGACTGTGGAATATTTGGACACTCTCTCATTCTCTAGCCTCATGAATTGGTCATGCATCTTGTCAGCTATGAATGCAGCATAGTCATATTTGGCAACAGGAGGCTGACCAGGGGTGAAGATAGTCATGAAAGCTATGGTCAATTCATCAACAAACTCACTAGTATTGAAACCCATAATGCCAACAACCATATTAACAACATCTTTGCCCATATCAGTGAAGAAACATGTTAGGTAAGGAGGGGGATCTTTGGGTATATGATTATTATCCATGAAAGTATGGAAAATACGGCTGAGTTCAGAACCAAACATTTTTGTGGATTTTTCTAGTAATTCTGCAATGGAAATGGGTGTGAGGTTCTAGCCGGGCTGAAGCTGCAACATTTCATTAATTGAATCAGCAGTGTTTATAAACAGGACTGACTGGTCGAGGGACATTACAGCTCGGAGGTTAGGATTATAATTGGCATGACATTGATGGATAATGTCCACTAAAATGTGCACAAAAAGGAATAGATACTTTGGGAGATTTGATTCCCAAAGTCCTATGGTATCAGAATTGTTTAGGTAATCATCTCGGCATCAACAATATACTTTCAGGGGGAATTTATCGGGTTGAAGGTCTTTTATTTGGAAGTCTTTATCTACTAAGGGAAGGTAGTCCAAGTCTTTGTGAGGAGTAGTGATTGGAGCTATATTAAGGGCCATGGGGGTTTCCATCCTTGGCTCTTGTGTTTTCAGGGATGAAATTGGGATTTTCGATGAAATTGTTTAAAACAAAGGTGGCTAGGAAGTTTTGAACTAATCTTAGCAACTCAATTATACTGAAAACTTTGGGTTTTAAAGAAATTTCAGAGGAATTTCAGTGTACAACAAGGTTTCCAGGAGAAGATCTGGTAAATACCTGTTCCTGGTCAACTCACTATGATGTCCACATTCACAGGATGCACACAGTGGACTGGAGCAGCGTTGAAAGGTAGTTTTTCAAGGTAGTTGACAGTTTGGGGATGAACTGGTTGATTTTGGACATACTGCGTGCATTCATGGAATTGTTTTGGATAAAGGACGAAGAATAGATTACACTTGTTTTTTATGCAAAGTCAATATTTTGGCGGGTAAGCGACAAAGATTGATGGCGTCAGCTTGATGATGTAATATTTTGTTGTTTATGGGAGTCGGTAAGCGGGTTTCATCGCACCACTTATGGGAGATTGGTGGTATTGAGGGAGGGCCATGCGATTCCATTCATTAATTGACATGTAGTATCAGTGATTTTTTAAAAACTGTTCATATCACATGTTTAACGTCTGAGCAAAGGGCCCACGCGATATGAGCTAGAGCCGTCGGATCTGAGAGATCTGATCTGACAGTGGTCGGGGATGGGAAGTGATTGATGGTAAGTGGAGGGGACCCGACATTAATAAAAGGCTTTTAATTACATCAGGGGCGATGTGATTGGTCAAAAATTTATTAATTAATCCTGATGATTAATTAATCCTTTATTTTAGCATGGCAGGGGTTGGGGTCCTTAATTAATCATGGGTTGACTAATTAATCCCATTTATCAAACGTTATTAAGGATATTTCACAACCGTAGGGCAGGATATATATTTATTGCGATTTTAATAATAATACGGGTAATGGGTGATCCTTCAGAAGTTAAATAATAATACAAGTTAAAGTTAATATGACCTTGTAGGATATGAAATGCTCTAAGTTAAATGTTTCCGAAAGCATTTTCATCATATAACATTTATGACTTAGGCTAAATGAATATGAGGGTTTTTATTTTCCTAAGTAAAATAGGGATTTTACTTAGGAAAAGCTTTATCAAGAGAATGAATGATTTTATGGAGGGGTAAATGTTGATGAAGGGGGCTTAGGTACTTCAGGTATTTCAAATTATTGGGTTGAGGGTCTGATCCCTCCAAAAGTCAAAGAAATGCTCTGAGCCCCTCTAACTTGTTATAGATACCTTTAGCACTTAGGGGAAATTAGTGACTTTTAAGGAAAAATCAAGTGAGGAAGTTAATTAATTTGACTTTGGTTCCTTGATGTGTTGTCTTCAATGTGAGTTATGATTTGTCCAAGTGATGAAAGAAAAATATTTAAGCATTAAACTTAACCATTCACCACACATTTATTCTGCAACCAATCATCTACTTACTATACCTACTTAACCTATCATTTTTACTTCTTTATTAGGGTGCACCTAAACTAGCAAACCCTTATCACACTTTATTTTCTTTTACATATAGATATCTATCTAAGTCTACACTTATTACATCCAAGGACTCAGATTAAACTTTTGAGCTCCTTTTATTCAATCTACCTATTTACTTATCTGCCAAGATTAAATATTTTGGTTAGATTTTATTCTCTATCTCTATAAACATCAAATTGAAAACATGGAATAACCAAGATTAAACTATTTGGTTACCATGGATTATGGCATAAGTAACAAGCTGCACACAATCATTTATTGTACAAAAAGTAAAATAGTAGTGGCCTTTGGTCTTGCACACTTTCCTAGTCTTTTCCTTTTTCCTTTTCTTTGGTGTTCAATTTTTCATTTTTCTGACATTTTTCATTGTTTTTTCCCTTTGATTTTTCTTTTAGGGAATACCCTCTTTACATTTTTAAATTTTTTGTTTTTCGCAAATATGGAAAACATTTGCAACAAGCAAATGTATGAACATATTTCAGAGTTAAACCAAGTCAATCATGATATATGACACCTATTGGCATAGGAACATAACACATCCCAATCACTAAGCCTCCCCCCTTGACCTACTACTAGTTCCATCTCAGTCAATGGATTATCATGCAACATCTTAGACTATGGGTTTATCAAACTGAAGTCGTCTTTTCATCAATGGATTGCATATATAGGAATTCTACCATGCTATGGAAAGATGATGAAGAAGGAGATGAAGAAGGAGGACATGCTAGATGACACTTAAGGAGCTCAGGATAAAATATAATAATCACATAAGAAGACCATGTAACCCTAGGGTATGATAGAATATTAGAGATCAGGACCGCATGAAGACTCCATCTAATTCACAACCCTTTGGAGGGTAGATATGAAGAACAAAGCACATCTTTCATGAAGTTGAAATGCACCTCTTAGTGTAATATGAAGGGAAAATTATCACTATCATATAATTATGTCTTCAATGACATGTATGGTCACAAACACTAAAAGTAATTACATGTGTTTTCTCTAAGTGTTTTGCTCCCTTTCGCAAGATAGGAAAGATGTCATATTTTCACATGCTTCCTGTCACACTTTACTCATAAGATCACTCTAGTACTTTTAAGGGCCCATATTTGTGTTTATGAGTTTTCCTAACCATATAAACACCTCCCACACTCATTTCCAATGTTTTGAGCAGTGTTGCACAAGTGTCATCACGTTTGTCGCAAAGAGTATCTTAAATGTTGCACTTTTCATAACTAGTCATGGAGTCGTTACACATAGGCAATTGTATTATTTGTATTCCATGGGTGATCTTTTTTTTTGAGTCATCAAGTATTCTAAGTGTTAGATCAATGTATAAGACTGATCACTTCACACATCAGTCCCACTAATTAAACACTTAATCATTTCAGAAGAGGCTTCCCAACCCTTCAACCTAACTTAACCTGGCATGTCTGGACTACGCACTATGTAGTCCTAGTCCTCTAGCAGCGACCTTTGCCCTTGAATCTGCATAGTATGCAGTTCCTGCCTCCGAAGGATATTTCACTACTCAATTCCTGAGCCCAAGTCCCAGCCTTCACCTCCAAAATTGTGCAATCTTCTTAGACATCCTGGCCTAAACTGCGCATTATGAAAGCACAAGAACCAAGATGCCTCCCTGTGCTCCAGAAGTACATAATACCATAGAAGATAAACCTCCCTTGACCTCAAGAACTGTTCAGAAGCTTCTCCAAGGGGTCATCCCCCTCAGCCTGACCCATTGTCTCTCAAAATTGCATAGAGATAATCCTTCAACCCAACATGAGCCATGCGTTGCATAGTTCCAGGCCTCAAGCCTCAGCCCTGATTGATAGGAATTCAAAATGCGTAAAAATTGAGCCTCCCTTTCCAACTTGTAACTCAATTCTCGCTCAGAGCATGGATCAAAATGCACCATCTTAGGCTAGGATATTTTTGGGCTAATGTCATCTCGGCATGAGTGAATTTCAGATACATGAACCTGGAAGGATGATGAAGAAGGAGATGAAGGAGGAAGACATGAAAATGACATTCTTGTAGATGAGCATGAATGTTGATCTATCAAGGCAATAAGACACCAAACCATGACCACAACCCAAGACTTGAGATCATTGAAGAATCTGCATCACCAGCCCATACAAAGGAGAAGAGAAAGCATATCCAAGAAGACATCTAACACTCAAAAACAACAATCACTTGACATTTCCACATCACCAAGAAGTCCATGTCAACAGTGTCATGTTATGTCATGTCATGAGTGGTCATATGCCACATCACTATTGTGGACCATGTATATTATATTCAAATGTATTGTAAAGTAGAATTCAAGAGGACACACATGAATATGGAGAGTCATGTAAGTTGAAAAGTCATAAGAAGTTGAACAATCATGAGGGTAATCAAAGAGTCATAAAGGGGAAAAATCACCCCTTGGTTATATATACCCCCTCATTTTATGAGCAAAGGACTTTTCACCTTGGCTCCTCCCGCAAGGCATTAGAGAGATCAACTAGTTCTTTGAGGAGCAAAGAGTGGCTCCAATGTCCCACTATTAGGGCTAGTGATTTACATTGTAAACATGTGTCATGGAATTTTTTCTTAATAACATAATCCTATTAAGGCAAACACATTCTTCATGCATGGACTATGAATGTTTGTAAGACTATTCTGTGGACATTTGTATTTCATGTTTTCTTTCAAGTGTATTAAGATAGTTGAACTATTATAGTTATTTTAAAGCTTATATTATTTAGAATGTGATGTAATGGTTGTTATTGTTTTCCCATCCTTGTGGACTATTCCGTGGGATACTAGACATATGTTTGTTGGTTGTAACGACTATCACACCCATTGTGGACTATTTCGCTGGATGTTAGACGGATCATTCTAGTTCATGTATGTCTCTTCCTAGGTGGTACTATTACCTCTCACTTAGAGGCTCACTTTTCTTCCCCCCCTTTGCAGTAGAAGAACCTTGACAAAGTTGCAACTACACACTCACCAAGCATACCACCCTTGCTTTTCGAAGACACCATTCCATCCCTCTCCCATGCTGAAAGTTAGATCCAAGGAATATCTTTGAGATATAGGGAAACCGGGATGATATTCCAAATGGGGCTCCTACATCAAATGGTGTGAGTTATAGTTGGGACTTCACATTGGGGATACCCCCTTGGTTGACAGATTTCCAACACCATCAACAAAATCATAAGAGTAGATAAACAACACACCATCACCATATCAACACATAGGGACACCGATATGTTTTTAGGTGGAAACCCAAAATGGGAAAAAACCACCGTTGTTGTGTATGTTTTATATTCTTATTATTAAAGAAAGATCCTTTATAATTTGTACTGGTGCATGATTTCTAGTGCATAGGCTCCTACCTTTACTGAGATTTCTAGTTGCAACTAGAAGGAAGCAATACTTCCTCAAACTTATTATGATCCACATTTCACAATGTTTCAAATTAGGAATACCTATAATAAAATTGAGCTAGTAGGTCATTAAACCCACAATACATCTAAGAAATATATGCCTTCAAACTCGTTCCAATATATCATTACATTAGCTCATAAATCACTTTTTCATATAGATATGAAAAGATACATCAACAAGATTCAAAAACAAATCATCAGTCAAACGTTTAAGTAAGAAAACACCAACATATCATGAGGAATGCATGTCTTATCTAATATTTCCAATTCTTTACACAACCTCTGCAAAATTGGGATTTGTCCCTGTAACCGTCACCATTAGTTTATCGCCTCTTACTTCTAATTTATGAATTCCTATACCTCTAATTTGTTCAGTAAATATATATTATTCAACAATATATACACATCAATCCAAGAGAATTTTGATATTCACAAAAGCCTCTCCTAACACCAAGATCCCAAGCAGATAACATGAGCCCTTGTCAACCAAGCACTAATATTCTTTTTGCAACACAAACAAGTGAGATATAATCAGATATTCTACAAAAAATTCAACAAAAATTTCATTTTTCTGTATGTCGCATCCCACAGACCTCACTATTTATGCAAAAACCCTTCAATAGTTATAGCCTCAAAACCTTACAACGTTCAGTGACACACACACACACACACACACACACACACACACACACACACACACACATATATATATATATATATATACATATATATATATATATATATATATATTGTAACAACCCCATTCATCTTGAAAAATATGTTGGTGGTTTCGATCAAGGTTATCTTGGTCACCCTGCACTTGCATGTTTACTATAAATATTTCATTAGTTATCATCTATATGTATAGTGAAAATAATAAATGCACTTATGCCTAAACTTGTATGGTTTTTGTAAATATTCTTGAGTTGTTCTTGTATACATTGAATATAATAGATATACTCTTCTTTATTGTCATGCCATTAAATAATATCATAAGTGAAACCTTTCATCCATCATTATGATTCATCTTGAATGAGCATATGTTATAGCTCAGAATATTATAGATGTGTTGTTAAAGATATGTGAATAATTAATGATGTGTTTATAACTTCTTTATGAGGTTTATGGCAGATCGATAGGTTTATGAGATTGAATATAGCGCTAGAACTAGACCAACCTTTAAAAAAAGCTAGCATAAGGCCATTTCTCTCATATTAGTGGATGACTAGTGAAGGCCTTGTGAAAAGAATGGACCTTTCACTAACACTTTCCTAATCACTCCAATGGTGGATTACATTAACCTTTTATTTAGATTGAGATGATACCTTAGGGTATGTTTCCAAGGGCTGCACTAACTTTCTCTTTAGATTGATGTGTTACCTTAGGGAAATATTTCGAGGACTGTGCTAAAAAATAATTAATTCAAACAAGATTTGAGGAGGGAGAGCGAAGGTGGTCATGAATTAAGGGCACACATAGATGTTGTAGAAAAATTGACACATGGTGTAGAAGGTCTTTGTTTGACCCTTCGGTGGTTCTAGAACTATATATGGAAAGAAGACAAATGGTGGGTAGTGAAGGAGGAAGGAGGGAAAATGGTATAACCCTGATTGAGATACAAGGTTGTTTGACCATGATTGGGCTAGGAGAGATAGGTGCCACATCTCTATTGATCTAGAGAGGCCAAAATTTAACTTTCGACTCCAACACTTGGGCAACAAAAAAAAAAAGGGAGGATGTCAAGCTAGGGGGGTGACAAAGATAAGAAGGGAAGGAGAAGACAAGGAGAGTGTGGGTGGAGGAATATGAGTGTAAACAATAAAAAAGGGAGTATAGTTAGTGGCAAGGGAATTAGCTATAGAAGAGAGGAAAAACAAGTGTTAGCATCTTAGGATCAATGCCATGAGGACAGTAGGGTAATACTGCATAGAATATCAATCACAAAATCAAAAGTGTGTCTATGTAGCACTACTGATCGTATTCGAAATGTATCATTTCTCACCAATTGTGCATCCAATCAAAACCTAGGGCACAACTCAGTGGTGGTAAGGTGCTTATGGAAATTGGACCTGTATAAAATCCCTTTTTTTCTATCATACTTACATCTAGGTGAAATGGGTGATGGGGAGGGGAAGCTCTTACACCTTGTAGAGGGACTATTCAGTAATGCTACTGTTAGAATTTTCCTTACCCTTCAAAGGGTAATAACCTTGATACTATATCTCCTTAACACACATAATGGTTAGGCAAATATTCCAACTAACGATAGTGTGGTTAAACTTACTATACAGAGGGTAGGACATTTGCACCCATGTTGTTGAACATTTACCAACATGGGTAATGTGGGGTTACTTTGGATAACCCTTGTGTATTTTAACACTATACATTAAAATTGAAATACTTGTCTTACATTGAACATGGCCATTGTTAGAAATCTGGGGTCTTTCAGTTAACCGAGGGTGGAGGCTTACACCTTTGGAATCCCTCAAAGAATAAAGGGTTGAAGGCACTGGCTACCCTAGATTAACCCTCATGTTAGTTGACTCTAGATTCCCTGTTCAAGGTGTGTTGAAAATAACAACAAGAAATGTTAAAAATAACATCAAGGAAAATCTTAATTTAATTTTTCCTTGAATTGAATTAGGAATTAAATTGTAATTCTAATTCCCATAGCAACTCGTAACAGTTAACTAAGTTAAGTTGACTTAGTTGGCTCAGTAAATTTGGGTTTAGAGTCTATCTAGAGTCATGTGAAGTGATCCCGAAATTTTAGGGGCCCAGGTTGAGTTGTTATTGAGTTGTAATTATTTAATTCAGTTAAACTAGTTCTAAATGATGAAGGAACTAGTGAGAGGTCAAGTGAATTAAATTGGATTTAATTCACATGTAGTGATCAATCAAATAACTAATAATTCACTCATAAATAACTCATGCATGTCAGTTTTGAGAAAGATTGAGTTCAGATTAGGGTTTAGGGACAGTGTACTATTAGTTGTAAAATCATCTAAATTAAACCGATGGTGGATAGAATTAAAGGAAGGCATATGGATGGATCACATAGTTATGGATGAGAAATTTCCCAATTAAATATGCACTAATTCCATAGGAGACAACGCAAGGAAGTAGGACCTTGGTAGACAACAAATTTGGCTAATTATTGGCTTGAGCTGGTTTGTGAAGCAGTGAGATAGATTGTACTTATGCAGAGATTGTTCGAGTTGAACAAACATTGTATTTTCTTCTCAGATCTTCTTATGAATGCAATATATAGATAGCGAGGGTTTTTAGCTATGGATTTCTCTATAAAATTATTGTGTTATCTATGATTGAAATTATTCCTTTTCCTCTTTGTGATTTCATCGATCAATTTTTGTTTTTAGCTATGGATTTCTCTATAAAATTATTGTGCTACCTATGATTGAAATTATTCCTTTTCCTCTTTGTGATTTCATTGACCAATTTTTGTTTCCGCTGAAGAGTAGAGTAGATTCAAGTCAATTGTTTTAGCATATTACAATCTGCAGTTCGAATCTACAAGAAAATTCTACATGGTATCATAGTTAGATTTGTAGAAATCTCTACATGGTATCAGAGCTAGATTTGTATAAATTTCTACATGGTATGAAATCTATATTTGTACAAGTTTCTACATGGTTTCAGAGCTAAAATCAAAATAAAAGAGAAAAATTCGAAGTTTTCCTTGCAGATTGATGGAGCTCTAGTTTAGGGCAGATCTAGAAGACCCTATGTGCAGACTTCTTAATGGAGCAAGAAGGTTTCTAGTGGGTAGATCAATGAGCTAGTGTTTAGTGACACGAAAAGGAGTTTTGATCATTGATATTGGAAGAATGAGGAGTGGACAGATTTCCCACAGGGAGATCGAAACTCAGAGGAAGTCTAGTTTTGGAGGAAGCATCCCTATGGAAGATAGTACTTCAAGATCTAGGGAGATCAAACTCATTATTGCAGTGATTGTAGTAGAAGTGTGGAAGCAACAACAAAGCAGTAGAAACAATAGTATGAGTAGATCAGATTTAGCTCATGCATTCAGAGCCTTGAGGAGCAAGGTAGAGACTAGAGATTTGGTCGTTGAGAGGGAGCATGTTAGACCTCTCAACATGCATCCCCATAAGAAGCCTCAGAAAGTTGTGGAGCAGCCAAAAATGGAGAAGTAGAGAGGAGACCGAGTGGAGGCATCCACTCAAGTAGAGAACTCTAGTAGGGGGAAATTTCGAGCCAAGTGGGAAGAAGGAGCACATGCATTCATACCTCCAGGTGAGAGGTGTTGTGATGTCAAGAAATAGTCCCAAGAGTTGCAGAAATTGGGTAGGCTCCATTGAGGTGTTATTTTTATCTCATGGATCATTATCTTGATACGACGTCCCACAGTATTCAGTAGCAGGAGTATCTGTGTTAGTTACATACTAAGGAGTGCAGAGCAGATTTGACAGCTGAGCAGAAGGCTTAGTAGCAGAGTCAACATCAATTATATTTTCTCAGTAGATAGTTGCAAACACAGTTCTTCCAATTTATTTTGTTTGGATGCTTTTTGGTTTCATATGTTGTAGTATCAACAACAACAGTGACTAGAGTTCCATGCAAAAAATTTCGAAGGTACTCAATCATAATAAAGTTAAATTCCTTTCTTGCTGAGAGGGAATGTTGAAAATAGAAACAATAAATGTTAAAAATAACGTCAAGAAAAATCCTAATTTAATTTCTCCTTGAATTAAATTAGGAGTTAAATTGTGATTCTAATTCTCATAACAACTTGTAACAGCTAACTAAGTTAATTTGACTTAGTTGGCCCAGTATATTTGAGTTGGGAGTATATCTAGAGCCATGTAGAGTGATCCCTAATTTTAGTGGCCCAAGTTGAGTTAATATTGAGTTGTACTTATTTAATTCAGCCCAACTAAGTTGAATTCAGTTAAACTAGTTCTTACTAATGGAAGAACTAGTGAAAGGTCAAGTGAATAAATTTTGATTTAATTCACACGCAGTTTGCAATTAGATAAATTATAATTGACTCATAAATAAGTCATGCATGTCATTTATGAGAAAGACCCAGTTGAGATTAGAGTTCAGGGACAATGTATTATCAGTTGTAAAATCATCTAAATTAAACTAATGGTGCATGAAATCAGAGAAATGCCTATGGATGGATGGCATAGTTATGGATGAGGAATTTCCCAATTAAATATGGGCTAATTACCTAGAAAACTATGCAAGGAAATAGGACCTTGGGAGGAAGCCTATTTGGCTAAGTATTGATTTGAGCTAGTTTGTGAAGCAGTGAGATAGATTATACTCGTGCAAAGATTTTTTAGGTTGAATAAGCATTGTATTTTCTTCTCAGATCTCCTGATTAATGAAATACACAGATAGTAGTGGTTTTTAGCTGTGGTTGTCCCCATAAAATTATTGTGTTATGTGTGATTAAAATTTACCCTTTTTTTGTTTTGTGATTTGATTGAACAATTTTTGTTTCCCCTGATGTGTATAGTAGATTAAAGTCAATTGTTTTAGCATATTACAATCTGTAGTTTGAATCTACAAGAAAATTCTACGTTGTATGAGAGCTAAAGTCACTATCGATGAGGAGAATACGACTTTATTTTGCAGGAGAAATCAAATTTGTAGTATCATACTTCAAAGCTAGAAGGATGTCGTTCTATAGATTAAGACTTCTGTATGCCCTTGAGGGTAGATTGAATTTCATAGCTTAGAAGGACAAGATCGAGGCAATGTTGGAATACAATGGGATTAAGAAATTCCTAGACAATGATATCTATAAGCCTCCAACAATTTAAGCACAAGATCTAGAAAAATGGAGAAAGTGTGTGGCAAAGGCTAGAAGAATTATCCTAGAAGGAGTTTGAGATAAAATTGTCTCTAATATCCATGGTAAGGAAACTCCATTTGCAATGTGGAAGGCTTTGACAGACCTATTTAAAAACAACAATAACCACAGGAAGATGGCACTAAAGGACAAACTCAGAAACATCAAGATGGAGAAGGGAGATACAATATCGAAGTACTTGACCAAGTTCACCCAAAGTCGACATGAGCTTGGAAGTGTCAGTGTTACTATTGTTGAAGATGATCTGGTGAGAATAAAACTTCTATGCCTTCCCAAGAGTTGGCACAATTACTAGGACTCAGCTAATGGGATGGAGAATCTACCAAAGTGGGAGCATTTTTGTTCTGACATGGCATGCGAAAAAAATCTACAGAACACTAGACAAGGGAGCTCATCAAAAGAAGTGGAAGAGGAATTTTCATTTGTTGACAAAGAAAATAAATCAAAGGGAAAGAATTCTCAAGGAGAGGAGGGTAGAAAGAAGAAGGACTTTTTGAACATCAATTGCTTTCACTATCACGAGTTCGGGCACTATGCCAAGAAATGGCCACATAAGAAAGCAAGCAAGAAGGGGCATGGAGTAGTAGAAGTAGGTGAAGCTCTACCTTCACATTTAATACTTGATTTCACTCTTATTTCATGCGTGGCAAGCACTATAACGCGAATCATGTGGTATCGCGACAAAGGTGCCTCATTCCATATGACGGGGAATAGAGGTTTTTTTCGTTACTTGGAGGAGAAATACCTCAAGAATAACATAAAGTTTGGAGATGATGGGAGGTATAGCATGACCAACATAGGTAATGTTAATTTTCAGAGGGAGTCTGGCTCCCCTCTTAGACACATCCCCATGGGACAGGTGAAACAAATTATTGTGTGAGTCAAAAACATGTATGTTATTGAGGTACAAGATGCATGCAAAGCCTTGAGGAGAAAGGAAAAGTTAAGAGACTTGGTGGATGAGAGGGAGCATGAATTACCTCACAACATGCAACCTCAGAAGAAGCAACCTCAACAAGTTGTGGAGCATCCAAAATTGGAGAAGAAGAGAGAAGACCAAGTGGAGACTTCCATTCAAGCAAACTCCTCTAGTAGGGGTAAATTTCGATCCAAGTGGGTAGAGGGAGCACATGTAGTTGTACCTCCAGGTGAGAGGTGGGGCGATATGAAGAAGTAATCCCAAGAGTGCAGAAAATTAGGCAGGATCCATTGAGGTGTTTTTGTCTCATGGATCATTACCCTTGCTATGGGGGGCCCACAATATTCAGTAGAAATATGATCATTTTCAGTCAGATATTGAGGAGTGAAAAGCAAGTTTGACAGCAGAGTAGGAGGCTTAGGAGCAGAGTGAGGTGCAACATAGTTTTCCCAATAGATAGTTGTAGACATAATTGATTTAGTTTATTTTGTTCGTATTCTTTTTGGTTGCAGATTTTGCAATAGGAACAATAACAGTGACAAGTGTTTCATGTAGAACATTCCAAAGATACTAGATCAGGATAGAGTTGAATTCATTTCTTGTTGATAGTGAGTGTTGAAAATAACAAGAAGAAATGTTAAAAATAACATAAAGAAAAATCCTAATTTAATTTGTCCTTGAATTAGATTAGGCATTAAGTTGTAATTATAATTCTCAAAGAAAATTGTAACAATTAACTAATTTTAGTTAACTTAGTTGGCTCAATAAATTCGAGTTGGGAGTCTATCTAGAGTCATGTAGAGTGATCCCTAAATTTTAGAGGCCCGGGTTCAGTTGTTATTGAGTTGTGATTATTTAATTCAATTTAATTGAGTTGAATTGGATTTAATTCAGATGCAGTGATCAATTAGATAACTCATAAATAACTCATGCATGTCAGTTCTGAGAAAGATCCAGTTGATATTAGAGTTCAGGGACAATGTACTATTAGTTGTAAAATCATCTAAATTAAATCGATGGTGCATCGAATCAAAGGAAGGCCTATGAATGGATTACACAGTTATGGATGAGGAATTTCCCAATTAAATATGGGTTAATTCCATAGGAAACTACAAAAGGAAGTAAGAGCTTGGCAGGTAGCAGATTTGGCTAAGTATTGGCTTAATCTAGCTTGTGAAGCAGTGAGATAGATTGTCCCTGTGGAGAGATTGTTCGGGTTGAATAAGCATTGTATTTTCTTCTCAGATCTTCCGATTAGCACAATATATAGATAGAGAGGGTTTTTAGCTGTGGCTTTCCTCAGAATATTATTGTGTTATGTGTCATTGAAATTCTTCCTTTTCAACTTTGTGATTTCATTGACCAATTTTTGTTTCCATTGAAGAGTAGAGTAGATTCAAGTGATTTTTTTTAGCATATCAATATCTACAGTTTGAATCTACAAGAAAATTATATAGGGTGAAGTTTCTATGGCAAAAATAACCAAGGGTGGGGGCTTATACCTCTCGAATCCCTCAAAGAATACCTCAAAGAATAAAGGGTGGAAGCTAATGGCTACCCTAGACTGACTCTCATGTTAGTAGACTCTAGATTCCCTACTTAGGGTGGAGTTTCTATGGAAAACATAACCAAGGCTAGAGGATTACACATGTGGAATCCCTCAATGAATAATGGGTGGAAGCCTTTGGCTGCCATAGACTGACCTTCATGTTGGTATACTTTGGATTCGCTGCTCAGGGTGGAGTTTTATGGAAATAGTAACATGGTGGAGGAACTCTTTGGAATCCCTTATCTAATGGTGGTGGGTATCCTCATCTTTGGATTCCTGCATTGGCTGATGTGTGGAAAAATGCTACCTTTGTAACCCCTGGATAAGTTTTCAACTAAATTGCTTAAGCGAGAAGGGTGGAGGTGAGGAATACCTCTGGAATCCCTAGTAAATATGGTGGTCTAGACATTGGGACAAGCTTCTTTTGTTTGGGGGTGGAAGTTGCATAGTTTGTAGTCTGTCAATGGTTTGGAGGAGAGTTTGGAACCTGATCCCAATACCCAATCTAATTCATGCCTTGTTAAAATGTTTCAATGATTACCTCTGCGAATGTATATAACTTCAATGTTGGGAAATGGAATAACGGATGAAAAATTATAGTGTCTTGTCTTCTCAGACATGATAAGGTTAATTATTTCTAAATTAAGAAAATGCAAACTTCTTGGACATTGATATCCCATGCCTCCAAAGTTTGATGCCACCAGGTATCAAGATAGAGAACTAATGCTTCGAGAGGCTTCATGGATAACCTTTACCAAATGTCATTACTTAGGTTAATAACTTGGTGCTTGTTTCTTATGAACTCTTAAGCGTTCACAATCAATTCATTCTATTGACAATTATATAATTTTTAATGCATGTGAATCATGGCATTGTTGTCATGTAATTGTATTTTTTGTGTTATGGTATTGTCCATCTGGAATAAATTGCTAACCACTTAGTTGGTTAAAGTAATTCCTATGTGATTTGTTTTATGATTAGTTCTAACACTTTCCTTACACTAGATCTTATGTATGCTCTGATCACTGCATAAAAAGTTACTGGCATGGTAACAGTGGTATAGAATTGTTTGTGGTTGATTGGTTTCCATTTTCTAGTCCAATGTTGTGCCATTCTATCACATAACGTATTAATGCAACATATGACCTTTTTTCAAAACTTAGCATAGGCTAAGACATATGATGTCTTAGGTAACTATCTCCCACAAGTAATTCAACACCATACCAATGCATAAATATGAAATAGTGTTGCAACCAACGACCATATGCCAAAATTAAATGCATCACAGGTTGAATAATTTAACTCTCTCATAAATTTACATTTACA
This sequence comes from Pinus tabuliformis, assembly GCA_031772625.1. NCBI lineage: Eukaryota > Viridiplantae > Streptophyta > Pinopsida > Pinales > Pinaceae > Pinus > Pinus tabuliformis. Next base: position 685,863,841 of record CM062806.1, read on the forward strand.
AGACTTTAGGTCCCTTACTTTAAATTCCCTGTTGAATGATTTCTCTTACGATGTTAGTTGGAATGATATTATCTACTTGAGGCAATAATACTTTTAGCACACAACTTTGGAATTCTTACGTTTACAATAATAAGAAGTTTGCTGAAAACACATGGAAATTGATTGGATGGCCAAGTTCTTGTAAATAATCCTATTTAATACTCTCATATCTCATTTTGGTTTACTTTGGAAGGGACTGAAACCTAGTCTGTGGTAGTAATTTTTTCACTTTGATTTCTTAGATACTTCGACATGATTTTACCTATAACATATTGAAAAAAATATGCTTTCTCCTTTAGAATTCTCCGCGGGATCCCATGTTATTCCATTTTCCACAAATTTATTCATTTTCAATATTAACTCTAGAAAATTATATACAAACATGGTTTTCATGATATTCTATCCTCTTAAGGCATGGAATTGGTTGAATTTCCTAACCATTTCTAAGAAACTAGAGAGCATAATTCCTGGTGAATTTCTTGAGTCTAAACCTAGCTGCAATAATTTGTTGTACACTTATATTTGTAAAGATGTAATTCCTTGATTATAGTACTTCTGTTTGTTGTAATAATGCAGGCATAGTACAACGTACCTCTAAGGAAAATATCACAAATTTCCAAGACTTGACACTTGCACATGTAAATCATTCAGCGTCAAACAACATATCTTTGGTGTATGAGACATAAAGGAAGTGGACATATTTTCGATCAGAGTAATCTACAACTCTATAGGACTTGGGAAAAGGATTCTTATCTATATGTAAACATGAAGACTAAACAATGGGTCACACAGGTTTAAGGAGAAGCCCTTACGAAATCATAGGTAATTTAATTATGTGTACAATGACAAGGAAGGATTTGCGATACAAGTCAATTTCCTAGCCTTGAAGAACTATCTAGTTTATAGGCATACATTGAAGGAGAAATGTTGGCAATCATCACCATCAAACATGCATTGCCAGATGTATCATATAGGATCATCCATATTAGCCACCATAAGCTACACGCAACTAGAGGTTTCTTGATTATAGGTATTGTTGAACCTTGAACCATTCCAGACTATGGTCCAATAGTTGGGTGGCGAGGTTTGGTCCCCATAGGTTTTGTGGTCCAATCCAAGGAAGGACATTGTGTGCTTGAGAACTGCTCCAAGTGCAATCTCTTCAAGTAAATAATAAGAATAGTAACATGATAATGAGAGAGTATGTCACACACACACACATATACTGTTAAAACAATTTCGCTAATCTTCTATCACTCTGAAGCATAATTCTATGAATACAAATCCTGCAACCATCAGAATTATATATATATATATATATATATATATATATATATATATATATATATATATATGTGTGTATATATACATATATATACATACATATATATATATATACATACATATATATATATATATACATATCTATATATATACATATATATGTATATATATATATATATATATGTATGTATATTAATATGTATATATATGTATATATATGTATATATATATATACATATGTATACATATATATATATATATGTATATACATATATACATATATATATATATACATATTAATATACATATATACATATATATATATATAAATATATATATATATATATATATACATATACATATACATATATATGCATATGCATATGCATATACATATACATGCATATGCATATGCATATACATATACATATACATATACATATATATGCATATGCATATGCATATGCATATACATATACATATACATATACATATACATATACATATACATATACATATACATATATATATGCGATCAAAAAAAATTCACTTATCTTATGCCATTGTGAAGCATAATTCTGTGAATATAAGTCTTGCAACCATCACAATTAGTCAAAAGACCTACACGTAAAACCTCTAGATAATAGATTTTTGAACTACGAATTGAATACAATACTTAGACCTTTGTTCTATGTAGTGAATACCACGTCTGAAGAAACCATTATATAACCAATCTCTACATATTCTTATCTCAATTTACCATTAGAGTTATAATCATATAAGCAAGGCATTCAATCTCTACAAGTGTCATAAACGAACCATGACAATCTCACTGTTCAAATTTAAATAGATCTTTACAAATATTTATGACACTCCTAAGTGAAGTAGAGGCTACATAAATCAAATTATACCATACAGGAGTCTATATCTTCACGATTATATCAACCATAAGTTCTGCATATACATCATAGCCTCCAACCATTAAGAAATAAAGGACAAGTCATTTGAGCCACACACACTGATACTTGTATACATACACTATCATAGAATAAAAATAGTCTATGAATATCACAAACCAATCAAATATTACAAACTTTTTTGAGATCTAAACAACTCAATCACTATTTTGTATGTCGATCCTCTTTTGTCCCTACAAAACCCTTCCTATAGTTGCAATGATTTCTACATACATATGATTTTAAAACCTCTCACTGATCTTTGTCTATCCATTGATCTTTGTAACCAATTTAAATAGAGAAGAAAATAAAAAAGATTTAGAGTCATATGTGCATTGTTGGTAATAATTCATTCATTCCTTTCTTCATCGAATACTAGACAAAGCACAATATATATATGCTCTAATTTCCCTCCATTACACCTCTAACAAATAGATTATAGAATAGATATCAATGTTGGATCACCTCCATGTGCCCTTGTGCAGAACTCTATAAGACAAGACAAGAGAAACTCAAGAAATGCACACCCAATTTCTTCAAATATATTCTCTTTTATAGTTTCCTTATCTCATCAATACCACAAGAAAAAGTAAAGGTATTTATTGTTGGTAATATTGACCATGTCAATTCAAACTTGCACACATAAATACCATGGGAGAAACTTTGGTTTTTGTCGTGGTTTTTAATTTTCATCACCTACAAGCACAACCACTAGGACGATAACCAACTCCCAAAGACTATAGTCACTATGTTCCTATTGGCTTCCTAGTGACTGAGAACCTGTAGTCACATTGTGTGTTGAAATACGTAACTAGGTTCGGTCTTCATAGTGGCATATGTAATTGTGATTTTATGTATTTAATGAAAAGAGAAAAATAAATTTATTATTTGTGTTCTTGTGGTATGGGTTTCATGCTCAAGGGGAATTTATTTTTAGGTCAAGCACCCATTGACAGTTTCTAGTTTTTTCGTAAAGTCGAGTCATTTTCATGTATTGAAGACCCATTTGGGCATGTTACATATTCTAATGAAAAATTTATTGAGTCAAAATACCCTCCAAGACCTCGCCATGGCACAAAGATCAAGTTAGCATACATGAAGGGACAAATTAGCCTCAAGATAGAATTTTATACCCCTCACAAGCCTATAAATAATAAGGAATTTGACCTCATTTGGATACTCACTCAAGAAAGTTTGATCTCCTCAAGATAAAATTTGGAAAAGGATGAAGAAGAAAAAGAAGATCAAGATTGAAGTTTTTGGGCCTCTCTTTCTCTCTCTTTCATTAGGGTTTCTATAGTTTCTAGTCTAGATGAAATTTTGAAGCTGCAAGGTCAAAGTTGTGAAGCTACAAGGTCAATGTTGTGAAGATGCAAGGTCAGAGCTATGAAGCTACAAGGTCGAGGTTGTGAGGTTTCTAGTATATATCTCATCATAAATCAATCAAAAGGAGAATTTTCAGGACGAGGATGATCAAGATCCTTCGTTGGAATCTTCATTGGAAGGTTCACCTACTGGAAGAAGCAAGTGTCTCATCAAGAATTCTAACTTGTATGGGATATATGGGATGATGGTATGATGTCAAAAGAAGTGAATAAGGTCAAGGGATTGAATTTATTTCAATCAAGGAAGCTTCTGAAGGAAGTCTAGATGACCAAAAGAAATATATGAGGTATGTATGCTTGTAATTGATCAAATAAATTCATGTCATATGGTTTCAGATATCATGAATGAGTGCTCTACCTCAGGATCATGATCAAAAGAAAGGATATCCTCTTGTGAAAGGATACATGAAGGCATGGTTCACACATTGACTAAATGAAATCAACATAATATCTCCTCATATGAGATGGTTGAAAAATTTGAAAGGAACTATGGAAGCTCCTGGGAGGAAATGTGTGAATAAAGAAAGGAAGATATAATGAAAAATGAAACTATGGAGAAGGAAATCAAGATTGAAGGAATAGAATATTTGACTATGATATATCCATGGGAAATATATGAAGATATTAATAAGGTATGATAAAGAAAGAGACCCTTGATGTTGTATATCGTTTTGGAGATGTGCCAATATATATGAAGGATGCTAATGCAAACAAGGACATGTCATGATGAAAGACCATCACAAAGTTATTTTTGATTTAATGTTCATTTTCTATTTTTGAATAATATATGGATGGACTAATCTAGGGCTACCAAAGGAAGAGTTGTAGATCATCTAGAACTGACACTCATGTGGTTGGATGAATGATCTTGAAGGAAACATGATGCAAATGAGGTAGCAAGGCCTGAAGGAAAGGACAAATATGGATTAATGGATCACTTTCCAATGAAATAAAGGATGACATGACTGACATGATTCATGAATGAATGTGATGGATGGTCGATGCCCTATGAATAAGTCCAAAAAATATGAAGACTCCTAAATAAATAAAAATAAGTTCATGGCATTGAAAGGAGGAGCGATTGAAGCAACTAGTTGTCCCATGATCTTCAACTAAAGATTTGCGAGAAGAAAGTCCCTAGTCAAGATGGAGCTTGGCCAAGTCCTTGATTAAGAGGGAGATGGGTACATTCCTTATCTGGAATGGGAATATCCTCCCTAATTGAGAGGGAGAGATAGAGACATCACTCTTGTCTTCACCTGGGAAGATATAATGGAGGATTGGGTAAGAATCTAGCATCTGATACTCTTTGAGGATGTGGTAGGGCATCTATGATAAGAGTAGTCGTAGAGGACCAACACTATTTTAGGATTAGGAATCTAATATAAGAATAGTCCTGGCGGAACATACTATGAGAGAACCCAGGTGGTTTATGTTCCAAGAGAGACAATGATGAGTATGTCCATAAATCAATGGTCTCACCAACATTGTGCTATCATATTGTGGAGAGATAGAGTTGTTAGTCAAGGCCTTGCTATGTGAAAATGTTGGATGATATGATGCTATACATATGGGTTACCAATTCGACGCTTCTTATGAGAATTATTTAGACTCAGAATGTCCTGTCACACGGAATAATTCGATCTTGCAGACAAGATAGACCTTCCTAGAATCTAAAGAAGACCTAATGACAAGCAAACCAACCAGACACTATCTTTCTCTAAATATGCTTTGATAAACAATGGCAAACAAGTGTTTTTAGGGCCTACCTTAGGTCCAATGCAAGCTTGTGGATGCCCTCGCTCCTTTGATCCAAATGAGCTCCTTTGTCGCGAATCTGCAAACACAAACAAGGCAAACAAATTAAATAGCACCTGAAAAGCCAATTGCATAAAACATATTTAACATAAAAGTCAAGGAGTCCATGAAACAAATAACATGAGATACTTGTTGAGAAAAATGAGTTTGATTGTATTAATTCAAAAGAAGAAGAACTTTACAACCTTTGCCTTGACGCTGTACAAGCTCCTCCCAGGGTCAAGCAAGAAGTCTCCTCTACTTTGACAAGTTTCACTGACTCCCCAATGAAGCCAAAAAGGTATGTGATCTCTCCTCTTAAGCTCAACTAGGAAGTCTTGATTTCACTAGCATTTACCCTCAAAAATGTTCAGCTTCTAACCTCCTTAGCAACGAGCCCAATGCCTCTATTTATAGTGCAATGGAGGGAGGTTACTAGGTCCTCCTTCAAAGGGATAAAGCACTCCTTCAAAGGGATAGCTCCTCTCATCAAGGGATTAGATCCTTCTCTTTTGGGATGCATGAACCACCTAAGAGCGAACAATCCACATCAAAATTCCTTCTAGAAACCTCTAGAATTAACCCAAAGTGAGTTTTTTAAGATAAAACTTGTGCCTTTTGACTTTCACAGGGGTCCGCACCTACACCGTTAGGGACAGAGCAGGCAGGTCCGTAGCTTTTGTACACAGACGGTGCGGGACTGCAGGTGACAGTGAGAGAAAGTGCGGAACCAGAGTTACATTGATTTTTAATGTCTTTCTCTCATTTCCAAAGCTTGACTTGAAGAGCTGAGGTCTGATACTTGCTTAGGAGGATAGTACAAGTGATGATAGACCTATACTGACTGCAAATAATCATGGTGATGATATTTTTGTGTAACAGATTGCCCCTTAAAGTGCGAAGTCTGTAGTAGATGAGGATTTCATTGATCATTTAGGAAGAGTGAAGTACTTTATCATTTCGAGGATCATCGTGTGGAGATCCCGGTTGGAACCTGTAAAAACATTCAATGCAAGATATATATATGAGATCATATCATCGCTGAGGTAGGCATTCCCATACTCAGATCAAAACTGATTAGAAAAACTAACTACTGCTCTGATATAGGAATGATCTTGCAAAAAATCACAAGTATAGACTCATGTGGACACAGTATGGACGCAACCATCTATTTATGAATCGTCCATTATATAATGAATACAAAATTCCTCGCAGCCTGGATTGTGGGAACTATATCTAAGGTCTTCATTTCTACTTCCTGGAACAGTACGATTCTATCCATGCGAATGAATGTGTTGATTTCAAACATGGTAGAAACCACTTGATTACCAGTCAATGATGTAAACTTTTAACAAGTGTGAGAGAAACCACCAGTGATGTCAATGGCTCTCAAATTACCCAGTACAATCCATGAGATGCGAATAAATGTGTTGATGTCGAACATGTCACAGAATCCTTTGATCGAAAGTCAATGATGTAAACTGTCATCAAAGGCGAGAAACTTGCCATTGAGGCATGCAGATCTCAAGGTACTGACGATTTCTAGATCATCTTTCTAGATAATGAGCTGATGTCAATAGAAAGCGATCCGTCGTAGGCAAGCCCACAACACGAAATCATAGATTAAGTTAAAGAAATTTAGTTGCAAGGACTAACTCAGGAATGGTCAAGATGGATGACAGATATTATGCAGATGAATGGCTTATTGGCAGTGACCTCTTAAACACATAACGACATGACAAATGGCTTGGTGATGATTGACCCAAAGTTAATACCCAGAAACTGGCTGAAGACTTTCAATGTGGTTTGATCAACTGTCAGGCAAAGGTTTTCCCAAACCAGGTGAATGAAAGTGTCGTGTTCAAGAGTGGTTAAAAAGTATGACAAACAGACTCATTTTTCTCTCTTTTCCCCCACCATTTTTGGCAATTACCTCTTTATTTTTGACAAGCTTGAGGAGGATAACATTTGCTTGATTATAAGCTCATCCTTCGGATGAGTCCAACTTAGTTTAAATTCGAACCCTAAGAAGGAGTGGTTTGTTCCTGTTTGTAATTGAACAGGTCCTTTACTGTGAAATTTTAACGAGTCCAGTATAGGAGAAACGCGACGTTTTTCAATTTTAGAGAGTCTGAAAAAACTTAAGGAGACTCCAGGGTTGACCTTTGTCGTAAGTTTGTGTCTCCCAAGCCCGAAAAAGTATAAAATAATACTTGAGAGAACCGCTTGATCTTTTACGACCAAGGAGTACTTTTCGTCATTAGTGCCCTTGATCCAAAAAAGTAAAAAAGCGATCAATGACACGTCGTTTTATAACCAATATCGAATTTGAAATGACAAAAATCCGGCAATCTTTTCATGTTTTTACGGTCGGAAAAGAGCTATAAGTGGACCGTCTTTTAATTCCGTTTTAACGAGTTTAAAAGAAACACTCGGCAACCTTTTCATGTTTCAGGAGTCAGAAAAGAGCTTAAAGGTGACTCTAAATGTTTTTTCGTCGAAAATGATAGATTTCGCCTGAATAATTTGTTATCCTGCACAAAAACACAAACATTACTCATACCTGTTTGAAATAGATAAAAATGTCGCAAAAATACCTTTTCAAAGTGAAACATAAACAAATTTGCAATTTATTTACTCAAAAAACTTATAAAAACTTATTTACCGTTTGAGTTTGGGTGAGAAAATAGTGCTTTTGCTCAGAAAAATTCCCATGAAGATTGCGGAAAATCCAACCGTCGAAATCGAACGTAGTCTTCTCCAGGTAATCCACATCATCCCACTCTTCATTTTTAACCGTTTGATTTTTTATTTTAGTCATTTATTTCATTTTTGGGAGGGTTTTTAGGCATAAAACCCGCGCGCGGGGGCCCGCAGGTTTACCACTGCTGGCCTGTGGACCCCGACTTTTTCTCCATTGGGAAAAAGCTCGGGGTCCGCACCTTCCATGTAGACAAAGTGCGGTCCCACGCACTGTGTCTAACCTGGAGGGTGTGGTCCCTGTCGCAAGGGTTTTTAACCCAAAAATTCTCAAAAATGGACCAATCAAAATAATTTCTAACAATTTAATTTATCCTTATACTTGATGCAGAGAGTACATCATGCTAGATTTGCGTGAACGAGAGCATGAGGACGTGGATGCTACCGCATGGAATCATCAGCCTTCACTTGATGCTTTGAGGGCGTGTGGCTTGTACAAATTCTGGGCCATTCTTGGCATGAGGGCTCAGGTGGATTTCTTACAGTGGATGGTTGACAGATGGAGCGTACAGGACCAGTGCTTTTTCATTGGCGGCCACCAGCTCGAAATCGAGCTGGCGAATATATATTTCTTGACTGGTTTGCCTAAGAGAGGCGAAGACTTGACTCTGTTTGGGGCTAGGGCAGGTGGCCAGTCTGTCGATAGCCTCAGGCTAGAGTACTGCAACAGCCAGGCTAGAGACAAAGGGATAGACATAAAGACCATAGCCCGTCCTGAGCTCATGGTGATTGCGTTCACTGTCACCAGACTTTGCGGTGCTGCCGCATTACATATTGCCACCGGATCCCAGATGCGTATGGCAGTTGATTGCTTTCGAGGCACCATATTCAACTGGTGCGATGCCGTGTTGGCCAATGTGAAAGGCCAACTGACCAGGGCCAAGAATGGACGACTAAAGACCTTTGGTTATGGGGCTTTGGTCGTGAGTTTTGGCCTGGAGAGGGTTCCTATGCTGATCCCATAGCACCTTACTATTGGAGCTGGGCTTCCTCGAGATCCCAAACTGATGCGATGGGTCACAGTTATGGCCCGTCACCCGGACGAGAGGACAGAGGTTGCTCGATTCAAACCTGAGTATTTCCAATGACTAGAAAACCAGGTCTTTTCTATTCAGGACTTCCCTTATGCTGGGATAGATTTTCACGGTGACCCAGACACGGTTCTTCCACCATGAGAGCAGTGGGATGAGTCAGGTAAAATCCTTTTCAACATTTTCCTATTTTAATTTTTTGTTATTTTTCCATCGTCTCAAAACTGATAGTAAAAATTTCAAATGCAGATGTGGGTCCACAGCGACTAGCCGCTCTCCGGCCTTACGAGAGGAAGCAACCAGTTGCACCCGCGCTAGCCCCACAGGATGAATCAACAGAGGTTTTGGCCGAGTTGGAGGGTCATCTCGAGTGCTTGATAGGAGATATTCCTGAGACCACTATAGATGACATTCCTCGTCGACTTCAGCGCTATGTGATTGGGGTCCCAGGACCTTTTAGGAGGTTCCTTTACAAGGTGGCCCGTGCAGTGGTTTCTTATAGAGATCATCACCAGTCTTAGGATGATCGCCTATTGTGGGCACATGTGACATTTTTGTTTTTTGTACTTATCATTTTTGCCGATCATAAGCTGTTTTTCAACCTATGATCGAGGACGATGTATTTTTGACACACTCCTATATATATATATATATATATATATATATATATATCACTATTACCGGCTTATCTTGTAAATCATGTTATGGAATGGTTTTAAATTTACATGTATGATTGTTGCAAATGTCTATTTAACATTCGAGAAGCAATTGCATCTGCTAATGTATTTAAAGATCTTGGAATATGCTGATATTCAATATAATCAAATTCACGTTCCAAGAGACGCACTCTCAAAAATAATCTTAATAACACTGGATTTCTAATGGCATACACTTTATTAAGATGTAATACAACGAGTTTAGAATCTAACCTCACTATCAAACTCCGAATCCCAAATGATATAGATTCAGATAATAACTCAATCACCGCACTATACTCGGCAATGTTGTTGGTTGTTTGACTGAGGCTTACCCCATGCATAGATACTAACTCGTCAGAGGGCGAATAGATAACCCAACCTACGGAAGAGATGTTCCGTGTATTACAACAAGCACCATCAGCAAAACCAATGTATGTTTGGAGAGGCATCGACATCTGCAATATCAAGAGTAAAACCAAGATAAGCAGGAATAATGACGAAAAACACTCTCTAAGCTAAGCAGACTATTTAAGCTAAACCACACCAGCTAGAAAGAAAAAACTATCCTAACTAAAAATCTCCATATCCATTCTTTTAAGCATAATACCTCTTCAAGTAAAGGCCATTTCTGGGTTTACCCAAAGAGTCCCCGTCAAAGTCTACCAATTCATAGGCCCCTTTGGCCAGCTTTCGCTTGACAACATAGGGACCATGCCACATAGGAACAAATTTTCCAGCGCCTAATTTATCATTAGCTTGATCATAAACTAAGACTAGATCTCATTCCAAAAAATTTTGAGGGGTCACCTTTCGATCATACTGAGCTTTCATTCGTTTTGTGTGAGTCTCGATCACCAATGCAGCATCACGTCGATTCTCATCTAATTGAGCCAAGTATAACAAACGCTTTTCCTCTTCGGAAGTGGTTGGAAGTAACTCGATGGCCATTTGCAGTGATGAGTAACACAGCTTCCAAACCATAGACTAGTTGGAAAGGAGTGAACACTGTTGATGTTTTTACTGAACTTCGGTACGCCCAAAGCGCTGAAAATAGCATTTTGTGCCATTTCGACCAATGAATCCCAATGATTCGTCGGATCATGATAACTAAAAATTGGTTGATGGATTCAACCAGACCATTTGCTTGTGGATAATAAGGGGTTGAACTATCATGACATAAACCAAGCTGGCCTGTAAGTTCGGTCATCATAACATTTCGAAAATGATGCCCATGATCAGTGATTATTGGTTGCGGGACACCAAACCTAGCAATTATATGATTGAACACGAAAATTGCAGTTGTCTTGCCGTCTGCCTCAAATATAGGCATCGCCTCGGCCCACTTGGTAAAATAATCTATCGCAAGGATGATATACGCATGCCCCCCGACCGAGTGAGGGTTACATGTAATAAAATCGATACCCCATTTGGCGAAAGGACCAACGGCAATTATAGGGTGGAGAGGAGCAGGTGGAGCGCGCATCTTACGATAAAAAATTTGGCAGTTGTGGAATTTTTGGACCGCCGTAATACAATCTTTAAATAAAGACGGCCAAAAGTAGCCAGCGCGTAATATATTTTGGGCTATGGCAAACCCAGACATATGACCGCCACATGCTCCAGAGTGACAGTCATTTAGAACACTTTCAGCTTCCTTGTGAGTTAAGCAACGTCGAAAAACAGAGTCCACCCCACGGCGATAAAGAGTATCTCCAATAATCCTGAATTGTTGGGACTGGAATCAGATTCTTTGACATTCTGACCTTGAAATTTCTGGCCGAAAGGATTGGGTCTAGAGATAAACGATGATATCCCCATACCACGGATCTAAAGTGCTGATTAGAAACAAGGATTCATCCGCAATGGGCTCGTCCGCCACGGTTTCCGTGTCAGCACGCGGGAAGTCACACATTAACTTCGCAAAAACTAAAGATTTCTTAGACTTAGATTTCTCAAATTCCAAGTCGAACTCCTGTAGGATAACGATCCATTTAGAGTACTTGCCCCCTAGAAATTTCTTGGTCAAAATGTAGATCATAGGGTTGCAACCCGAAATTACCGTAGTTTTACGCAGTAAAATGTAGTGACGAAAACGTTGGATAGCTTGAACAGCTGCCAATGCCAATTTCTCCACATGTGAATATTTTAGCTCAGTTGGATTTAAAGTTCGACTAAGGTAATATATCACATGTTCAGTTCCAAATTCATCTTCCTGAACTAAGACCATTCCAATGGTGGAATAAGAGGTGGCGAGATACAAGAAGTAATCCTGGTTGTAGTTGGGAGGATGCAACAACGGTGCATGGGTCAACGCGTGTTTGAGTGCATCAAAAGATTTCTGAGCTATCTCATCCCAATAGAATGGAGTATTTTGCTTCAACAATCGGGTGAAACCCTTTGTAACCTCGGCGTAGTTAGGAATGAATCATCGTAAAAAGTTTTCTTTCCCTTGCAAACTTTGGAGTTGGGGAAGACTCGAAGCAGGAGGCAATTTGATGATAGCTTCGACCTTCGAGGGATCAACGTGAATGCCGGTTTTCGAAACTACAAACCCCAGCAATCGACCCGTTTCTATACAGAAGACACATTTGTGTGGGTTCAACCGAATCCGATAATGTCTACACCTCATAAAAATTGCTCGTAAATGGACGAGGTGATCAGCTCGATGTAATGAATGAGCAGGCAAGTCATCGAGATAGGGTTGCACAATGTGCTTGATGTCATGAAATGCATAAGACATCGCCCTTTGAAAAGTTGCTCCGGCATTCTTAAGCCCAAAAGGTAACTTGCAATAAGAAAATGTCCCCCATGGACAAATGAAAGCCGTTTTTGGTTGATCGGCAGGTAGAATGTTGATTTGATTGTATCTGGAAAAACCGTCCATGAAGGAGAATATTTCGCTGCCAACACAATCATCAATGATTTGATCGATATAGGGAGTTGGGTAGTTGTCCTTTGGACAGGCTCGATTAATTTCCCTATAGTCGATGCATATTCTTATTGTTCCCTGCTTTTTGTTAACCAGAACAATATTCGATACCCAATCCGTTAATGGGATCGGATAAATCAAACTCGCTTTCAATAATTTTTCAACTTCTGCTTTAATTGCAACAACTTTTCATGGGTGAATCTGACGCAAACGTTGCCGGATGGGTTTAGCGTCCGGGTAAGTCTTGATCTCATGAACAACAATCGCGGGATCAATTCCTGGCATTTCCTCATAGGACTAGGCAAACACGTCGCGAAATTCTTGAAATAGGGCCTTATATAGCTGAATTTCGTCATCTGTACACGAGGCACCTATATGAATGTTCTCAACAATTCCGAGCTTAACTGAAATGTCAATAGGAATAGTTCGAGATATGTTATTTAACTCTAAATCGGGATGTTTCATTGGATTTTGAGGTTCCTTGACATATTCAGTTGTAAAAATTGATGAGAAATCATTTTCAAAATGATCATCCTCAGGTGAAAACGAAGATCTGTGATGGAGATCTTCCCATGGTAAATCATCTACACATAGGGTTTCACGAATTTTCTCATCAGAGTGAACAAGTTCAGAAAATGTGGTTAAATCCGAGGTTGATGTGAAAAGTGATTCCTCACGGACCACATTCATTAAGTCATTTTCGGTTGAACATGGGTCGGCAAACGACTGCACAGCTTCATAGGCAATTTCATATGGACTCAAAGTCATGACATTACCAAATGAGTCTATCTCAGATTTAGAAGGAACGATCCAAGGATCATCATAAATAATGGTGTCTGATGTAATCATATGAATGGTTGCAAATGAAGATGATGCGTTGATCGGAGGAAAAGGAAAAGTTCCGAGTAAATCGGCATCTTTACTAGCCCTACTCCAACATCCTTATATGGGATAGTCGTTTTACCGACATGCTGAATACTCTTCGAAGAGGCTGGGTCGGATGAAAAGTAAGCCAGCTGGTCTATTGTTACGATCTTTCCATTGTGTGGAAACTTTATTACTCGAAAGACTGATGAAACGACCGTTGTCATGGCGTAAGACCAACTTCGACCCAAGAGAAGGTTGTAATCTAGAGGGGCATCAACCACCTCCACATCTAGACTAACGGCTTTTCCTTCAACCCCTATAGGAAAATCCTGCAGAATGCCAAAAGGATGAAACCCACGGCCATCAAAGGCCTTTATAATCATCGGGGATTGATTTAGTGAAGGAGAACCAAGCGATATCCAACACTGTATCGACATAATACACGTTGAGGCTCCCTCATCAATTACAGTCCGATGAATAGGCCTGTTTTTTACTATCACTGGAATCTGGAAAGCCATTTGATGAGGCAAACGTGGTGTACTATTTTCTAGATCGAAAATCATTAGGTTCAAGTCCTGAACGTCAACAGATCCTATAGCCGACAAATGTAATTTACGTTGTGCTGGACATGATTGCAGCACTTCCAAAGCCGACATTGCTGAGGGTAAAACAGCTAAATCCTCAACAATGTTATAATTTTGAGCTGCTCTCGCATGTGGATTGAAAGCTAACTGTCAAAGTATACCCTTGGCAGGTGATTTGATTACCAAGTCTGAATTAGGTTTCTCGATCTATAGTGGATCGGAACCAGGAGCTGAGGTTGATGGATTAGAGTGAGAAGATTCTGCTTCTTTACCATCAACAAGACTTTTACTACCATAATCTTGCGATCGAGTCGCAATCCTAACATGGGACATCATCAGTATGGGTTCTTCATTGGCATTCGAGGATGAACCTATCATCTTACTGTCTTGAGCCAGAAAAGGATCCTTCAAAACAGCAGGAGTTTAGGAACCCTTGACAATCTTCGCAACCTCTGCACGATGAGGGTAGTCTCTTGTAAAATGTTCATCATCACAAATGAGACAAGGATAACAAGGTTTGTGCTTTTCATCATTGGATTCTGCCTTTTCAGGTTTCTCCTTTGAACTTTTGTCTGTTTTATTCTTCTTCTTTCCTTTCTTCTTCCCACCGGATTTTGATTTGGCTGTAGATGACTCTACAACGTGAATATCAGCAGAAATCTCTACAGAAGAATCTCTTGTTGGGGAATCAGTCAAGGTTATGATAGGGGAAGAATTCTTGGAAGACTTCTTCTTACTTTTAGTGTTAACCGTGCCAATCATACCATCGGCGGCATGAGATCCCGAAGGAGCTACAGTGATTTGATTTTGCTTGGGAATATCGGGGATTTTTTCATGTAACGTACCTGACTGAGTATAAACCAAGTCAAGGTACTGTGCTTGAGCAATTACTTGCTCCTCAGTAACAACTTCGGCTTTAGCAACATCTTCAGTGATCTTTGGCAACAAAGATTTTACAAACCACTCAGCCAAGATCTGATCCGGAATAAATACCTTCACTAAACGCCGTCGACGTCTCCACTCATGAATATGATCTGAAATGTAAGTGGATTTCGATTGTTTTAACAAAGTTAACAATTCCGTGCCATTGTCATATCAGACTGGCAACTGAAAATGAGTTAAAAACCAGGTAGCTGACTAACTAAAATTATAAAAAGTGCCTCGCGGTAACTCAATGTACCACTTGGCCGCGAGACCAATTAGAGTGCATTGGAAAAGTCTAAGACGGATTGAATCATCTGTAATGGATTTAGACGCACACCAGAGGTGGTAAGTCATCACATGGTTCCACGGGTCCTATCCTGATTTACCTTCGAACTTGGGAATATCACTGGGCAACTTATTCGGTATTGGTGGCCAAAACGGAAGATAATTAATGGGATCGTTCGTTAGGCGCGACAAGTCAGGTAAGTCCAAAGTTGCAATAAACAGTAACTGTCGATTAGGATCCCTAAAACTCTGGGTCATAAGACTAGCCCCAGGAGGAGGATATCCAGGATAGCTAGGAATAGGAATCGCGTTCGGGATATTGTATCCTCCCAGAAGACCAGGATTAACCGGACCGTACTGGGGTTGTTGAGGTTGTTGATAAGTGTACCCAGGGTACGGTTGATACTGAATGACTGGCTGGTGCACAGCAGGACCGAATTGGTACTATCCCTGGTACGGTTGATAAGTAAATTGTGGTTGACTTGTGACAACTGTACTTAAACTAGGTTGTCCTACAGGCATCTGTACCGAAGTTTGAATCGTAGATCCAGACGGTGGTAAAGATTTCTAAGGAGTAGATACAAGAATAGTAGAAACCGGAGCTATCGATACTCCAAAAGTAGGTGGGGTAGATTGAACAAATGTTGCGGCAGTTGTAGCAGTCGTTTGAGGCGGAGTACGAGGTGTACTAGGCCCAGGTTGAGAAACTACCGAAGGTACAAAAGTTTGAATGTTAGACTGGACTGGTTGCTGGGGTGAACCAGAAACTAAGTGTTGTCCAGTTTGAGATGACAATTGTACACTTGGCTGCAATACCTGTTAAGCTTGCGATGGATCCCACACTATATTCATTCCGGGGTACTGACCCATAACTGGTTGAGAATATTGAGGACCATAATCGGGTTAAGGGTAGGATTGATAATTGAAAGGTACATTTCCCGTTCCTTCAACATACGTTTGACCGTAGGGTGGTTGGAAACCTTGGTTCGAGTATTGACCTTGGGGTTGATACCCTTGAGGCACATACTGATACTGGGGTTGACCTTGAGGTAGAAATTGATATTGGGGTTGACCTTGGGGTACATATTGAGTCTGGGGTTGACCTTGAGGAATGCACTATCCCATAGGTATGTACTGTCCTTGAGGTTGCCCCCCAGATGCAAACTGTGTACCTTGAGGTTTCCCCCCAGGCGTTAATTGAGGCTGCCCCCCAGGCGGTAACTAGCCACCTTGAGGTTGAGGATAGGGAATAGAACCTGACATCATGAGAATGTCTTCTACGCTCAACAGCTTAGTACCATTGCTTCCAGTTAATAACCCTTGCTCAATGGGTTGAGGAGATGCTCCCGAAAAAGTACCAGAAAATGACTGATACCCGGAGGGAACAGAAGGACCGCAGTTCAAAAAGGATTCAGGCGATTGAGTAAACATGGATGACTGTCCTGACATATTTACGGGAGTATAAAAACCTCTAGGTGTTGGTTGGTAAGGAGCACGAGGTGGTGAAAAACCTAACCCTGAGTTTTCTAAGAAATTAGTCAAAGAAAGATACCAAGAACTGCTCCTAGGTGGACTGTAAAAAATTGATTCAAGCTTCCTTAGCTCAATCACAGGTTGATTTTCAGGGATAGGGATGTCTACTTCTTCTTCCGGAGCAAGTTCTTCAATAGCAATAATTCCAGAAGGACGATCTTGGGTGATTACTCTTTCTACCCTAGGTGAACCAGGACCACTAGAAGTTGGAGAAACAAACCCCGATGTCGGAGTAGCAGCAAATTCACTTTCAGGCTCGGATATTTCAGGTTCCTCACCTATATTACTAGTAGATGAAAAGCTACCAGCGATTTTGGAAACAGACACTGACTGTGGATTATAATCTGCTACTAACGGTTGAAAATCAGGATGTACTATCAAAGAAAATTCTCCTTCCTCAGGTGACCCAACTCTACTGTCTCTAGGAGTTACGAGGACTTTCAAGCCTTCAAGCTGGATCGGTACTTCCTCAGGAGGTTGGCCCCGAAGTCTACAGGACTTCCTCAATAACTCAGCCACGTTTACAAACTCAGGAGACTGGCCCCAGAGTCTACAGGACTGCCTTGGTAATTCAGCCACAGTTGAAAACTTTTAACTACTTCACACGCAAACAAAGTAAAATCTCAATGAAAAGCACCTAAAGTTTCTAAAGAACCAAACAAATTTGAATCACACGCCTAAAGAATCTAGGAGATCAAACACACACAAACAATAACTTTCCGTACTGAAAACACTAGTTGGTGATGAAATCCAACGTCGCAGAGTTCAATACAGAAATGGCGGTTAGAACAGTTACCCCGGCAACCTGGTTAATGAATAGACTGGCACAAGTTCCTCCACTTAACCGTCTTGAGTGAAGAGAGCCCCCCAGAAAATCCAAGTGAGTCTAGCCGACGTCTGCTCCAGGTACAGTGGGATCTTCCCACCACTGTCACCTCAGGAAGAGTCCTAAAGAATATGGCCACTAAGGTTACCAACTGAGACAAATATACCTGGGGGAACAGTCTACGATCCGATACGCACGCAAGGGCAGAGTATCAAGCTCAATCCCCTTGAAGGCTCCTTGACATAATCCAAGGTTTACCAACAAGTGACCCCAGGCTCCTCGACAATGGTTAATCCAAGGTTTACCGTTTTTAATACGTGAATATATGGCGTCGTTCCCAATGAGGAAGGATTGATTCCCACACTGGTTCGGACACGATCGCGTGCTTCTCCTTTAAGAGGAGCTTTCCCAGAGCATAAATGCAACAATTGGATTTCTTCCCTACCACAAGATACAACTACTTGTTTGTTTTTAAAGTCTTTGAGAGTTAATTACTCTCCTACTCCAAGACACTAGCCTAAGCTAAGTTGGTGTATCAGAGCCCTAGAAATAAAATGTTACTAGGTGAATTTTACTTTAAGCATTAATTTTTTATTGGTTTTTGTTTAAGTCAAAATGCGCGGAGATGAAACTCGTGGTATGAAGACTCGACTCAAAATCACTAAAAATGCACCTAAGATGATTTAAACAATCTTTTTCTCTTCGATGAACTTCTAAACTAAGAAAGAGTTTGAGAATGCAAATACTTTGTAAACACAAATCTTTCTAAATCAAACAAATTAAAAGAAGAGTTTTTGTCCTTTTCCAATGCACTCAAAACGAGACAACTAGTTATTTCACAAAAATTTCCTTTTTCGTTTCAAAGCACTCAATCACTACAAAACAAACTTTTTCCAAAAGAGATTTTTATATTTTTTAATAAAACACTCAAAACTATGAAAATGACTAGCTTTGAGATCTAAAAATTATAAAAACCTATTTGAAGTCAAAGCCTACTAAAAGTCTTTTTTAAGGATGTTTTACTTAGCTAGATGTAAGCTAAGGACCAATTTATGCAGAATCACAAATAAGTCAAGAACAACCAATTTTGTTTTCTTTTTGAAGATGAAAATCCAAACTCTCAAACACAAGCTTTTCGAAGTTTTGTAAAGAGAAAACTCAAAGCGGATTCCTCAACAAGGGGAGATTTCATAAATGGTCAGACTCATAAGAAGGCTGGTAGACACTAAGGTGATCTGAAGTCCCTACGGCTTCTAAGCTCAGAGCCACTACACAACCAAAATGAAAAACAAACCCAACAAGAAAAACTCCTAGGAATTTCACTTTAAACCCTAACACTAACGAAATCAACCTAAGGAAAGCTTCTGACAAGTTATATGCAGGTCTGGGCAGTGGATAACAATTTCTAAACAAACACTAAGATGACTAACAGAGGAAATCTTAGGGTTTTTCAAAATTTTGACAGGGTCCGCAGGCTCACAGTTGACACAGGTGCGGTCCCGCTCTGTGCTAAAAGCCAAGCTGCAGGTAGGTACGCACTGTGTCAAACGGCTAGGGTGCGGTCCTCTCCCAAAGCTATGAAAAACAAAAAATAACCCTAGATCTACAAACTCTACCCAATTTTACACACAACAAGCCAAAAACAGAAACAAAAACACAGTTTCTCAGGTCAAAGTAAAAACAAGGAAAACAATCAAGTCCCCAGTGGAGTCGTCATTTTGTCACATGGAATAAGTCGATCTCGCGGACAAGATAGACCTTCCTAGAATCTAAAGAAGACCTAATGACAAGCAAACCAACTAGACATTATCTTTCTCTAAATATGCTTTGATAAACAATGGCAAACAAGTGTTTTTAGGGCCTACCTTAGGTCCAACGCAAGCTTGTGGATGCCCTCGCTCCTTCGATCCAAATGAGCTCCTTTGTCACGAATCTGCAAACACAAACAAGGCAAGCAAATTAAATAGCACTTGAAAAGCCAATTGCATAAAACATATTTAACATGAAAGTCAAGGAGTCCATGAAACAAATAACATGAGATACTTGTTCAGAAAAATGAGTTTGATTGTATTAATTCAAAAGAAGAACTTTACAACCTTTGCCTTGACGTTGTACAAGCTCCTCCCAGGGTCCAGCAAGAAGTCTCCTCTACTTTGACAAGTTTCACTCACTCCCCAATGAAGCCAAAAGGGTATGTGATCTCTCCTCTTAAGCTCAACTAGGAAGTCTTGATTTCACCAGCATTTACCCTCAAAAATGTTCAACTTCTAACCTCCTTAGCAACCAGCCCAATGCCTGTATTTATAGTGCAATGGAGGGAGGTTACTGGGTCCTCCTTCAAAGGGATAAATCCCTCCTTCAAAGGGATAACTCCTCTCATCAAGGGATTAGCTCCTTCTCTTTTGGGATGCATGAACCACCTCAGAGCGAACAATCCACGTCAAAATTCCTTCTAGAAACCTCTAGAATTAACCCAAAGTGAGTTTTTTAAGATAAATCTTGCGCCTTTTGTCTTTCACAGGGGTCCGCACCTACACCGTTAGGGACAGAGCGGGCAGGTCTGCAGATTTTGTACACAGACGGTGCGGGACCGCAGGTGACAGTGAAAGAAAGTGCGGAACCAGAGTTACATTGATTTTTAATGTCTTTCTCTCATTTCCAAAGCTTGACTTGAAGAGCTGAGGTCTGAGACTTGCTTAGGAGGATAGTACAAGTGATGATAGACCTATACTGACTACAAATAATCATGGTGACGATATTTTTGTGTAACATGTCCAAATACCTTGTATGGATTATGAATACCTCCCTAGTTAAGAAGGAGTGTTGAAATCTGTAATGAGGTTTAGTTTTCATAATGGAATATGTAATCATAATTTTATGCATTTAATGAAAAGATAAAAATAAATTTATTATTTGTGTTCTTGAGGCATGGGTTTCATGCTAAAGGGAAATTTATTTTTAGGTCAAGCACTCATTGAGTGCTTTTAGTTTTATCATGAAGTCAATTGAGTCACTGTCATGTATTGAAGACCCATTTTAGCATGTTACATATCGTAAAGAAATTTTTTTTGAGTCAAAATAGAGTCAAAAGACCCTCCAAGGCCTTGTCATGGCACAAAGATCAAGTTGACCTACATGAAGGGACAGGTTAGCCTCAAGATAACAATTCATACCCCTCACATGCCTATAAATAAGAAGGCGTTTAGCCTCATTTTGACACTCACTAAAGCAAGTTCAATATCCTCAAGATACAATATGGAAAAGGATGAAGAAGAAGAAGATAAAGATCGAAGTTTTTGGTGTAGAAAATCTCAGATAGGTTAACCTGATAATGCAATATAAATCAAAGAAAAATAGTATTACCTACTTCTACTATCAATTTGTGGAAGCTTAAAGGTTGAACTAAAAATAAAACCAGAAGAAGAAGAATCAATGGCACAATACACATGAAAATACTTTGGGGAAAGCCTCAACTAAAAACCCCACACTATTGTATTATCATACATGGTGGAAATACATAGGAATTATACAAAGCCTTAGCTCTCACAGCTAGCCAGCTCTTAGTACAATCCTCACAGATGCTCACAAGAAATCTTGGCTTCTCTCTAGCCTTCTTCTCTACCCTCCAATTTCCTATTTCCTTGTGATGTTCCTTGTGGATGATTTTCCTATTACCAAGTGGAAAAACTCCTTCAAAACTACACAATCCTCAAGGATGAATCCTTGACTGAATGCATGGGTTTTCTCTAGGAGGAAACACATGAAACTAATAGTACACTATCCCTAAACTTTAATCTCAACTGTGTCTTTCTTAGAATAGACATGCATGAGTTTCTGATGAGGGAATCTTCAGTTAATTGGAGTAGCACTAGTTGAGTGCATTAATGCATCAACTGATTGTCAACTCACTATTAGTTCCTCAAACAGTTTGGAACTAATTTAATCGGACTTAACTCAGTAAACTGAGTTAGCTAATTACAACTCAAATATAACTCAATCTTATCTCCTTAATTTAAGGGATAACTCTTGCATGACTTCAGAAAGACTTCTAACTTGAATTTCTCCAACTAATTAATTTAAAATAAATTAATTAGTTATTTCCAAGTAGCTGTTAAGACTAAATTCGATTTTAATTCACAATTTAATTCAAGGATAAATTAAATTGGAATATTCTTGTTGCCATATTTCAACAATCCCTCTCAACAAGAAAGGGATTATCTACCACCCCGATCCTACCTCTATGGAACTCGAATTTACACTTTGACAATGCCTTTCTCAAAATTTCAACATCTTGCTCCTCTATCGAAATATACTGCAGCAACATGATCCTCTCAACCTGTGAAAATCCACAGGCAAGAAATCTTGCCTTATGCTTCTCCACACTACCATCAACAACTTTCTTTACCTTGCAAATCCAACGGGAACTCACAACTGACTTGTTCTCCTGTCTTGGAACCACGTCCCAAACACTATTATGAACTATGGATTCATACTCCTCCGTCATAGCATCAACCCAGATCAGCTGCTACACTGCTTCCTCAAAAGAGGATGGCTCGGTCTCAACACATTCCCCAACAAGGGCCATGTATCCAGTGTACCTCTCAGGTGACCTCCTTTGTCTACGCTAAGAAGATGGTGCTCCCACATTCTATCTTGCATCCCCCAACAATCTATCAGCTTCTCTTGTGCGCTTTTGTCCATCTCTGGAAGAATCTACTTGAGTGGATGTCTCCACTCCTAGAACCTCAACATGCAGCTGCTCCACATCAATATGAGGCTCCTCCTCCTTAGTAACCAACAGTTCCTCCACAACCTATAGTTGGAGCTCCCTCTCAAGGGAAACTCACATGGCCTTCTTCTCATCAAACTTGAGATATCTGCGAACCACTCTCCTTTGACTAGTAGGCAAGTACACCTAATAGTTGTGAGGTGTATCAGTGTACCCCAAAAATATCCCCAACTCTATTGTTGGCTCAATTTTTGTCTTCTTGTGCTTGCTGAAGATGGGCTTGACATGTCACTTGGTGTTGGGCTTTGCAGTGTACTTGGAGAAACACTTGCTTGGTTGTGCGAAGTTGTCCTATTATTTGTTGATGGTGTTGCTTGCTGCCTATTTTGTTGTGCTTGAATAGGAGTAGAGGGAGTCACTATTGAGGAATTACTTGTTGTTGTTAATTCCTCTTTGTCCCCATGTGGTATACATGCTTTGACATTGACTATTTTTTCTAAACTTCCATCCCATGCTTTCTCTTCTATAAATTGCACATTTCTGTTGATTATGACCTTCTTGATTAATGGATTGTAGAGTTTATATGCCTTGGATTCATCACTGTATCCAACAAATATACATTTGTCACCCTTATTGTCCAACTTCTTCCTCAACTCATCCGAGACATGTGCATATGCCACACATCCAAAAACTCTCATGTGGGTGACACTATGCTTTCTTCCACTCCATGCCTCTTCAGAAACCATGTTTTGGACGTTTTTGGTTGGACATCTATTCAAGATATATTCCTTACCTTCATCATACTCCTTGCCATTTCCATAATGGTTTTATTCTTCCTTTCTGCCACACCATTTTTCTTAGTTGTATACCTTGTTGTAAATTGCTTGTGAATTCCATGATCCCTGCAAAATCGAAGGAAGTCATTTGAGATGTATTCTCCACCTCTGTCAGTCCTGAGGACTTTGATGTAGTGTCCATTTTGCTTCTCAACAAGAGATTTGTATTGGTGAAAGCGCTCAAACACTTCACTTTTCTGTTTTAAGAAATAGACCCATGTCTTCCTTGTGTAGCTATCTATGAAGGTCAACAAATAGTGGCTACCACCAATTGATGGTGTCTACATTGGTCCACATAAATCTGAATGGACAATCTCCAAAGGTGCCTTTTCCCTTACTGACTTTCCTACTGGAAATGTCCCTCTATGCTGCCTGCCCAAGATAAATCCGTCACATAGGTTGTCCAGTTTTTCTATGAGTGGTAGTCCCTTCACCATACCTTTATTATGCAGCAAATTCAAACCTCCAAAGTTGAGATTACCAAATCTTAAATGCCATAACCAATTTTCATCTTTGGCCTCTACTTGAAAGTTTACTTGTATGACAACTGCATATTTTCTTCCATTCTCTTGTGAGTTCATTGAAAGTTGTGCTTGTGCACCTTGTTTTTGCAAATACGATCTTATTTTTAGGGGAAACATTCTATTGTTTGTCATCTGAACCTTTGCAATCAGCGGTCTGTTTGGAGGTGTATCCAAAATTGTGCACACATCATTTTTGGAAAAGACATTATAGCCCTTTTGTATGAGTTGTCCAATGCTCATGAGGTTATGCTTCAGATAGGGGACAAAGTAAACATTAGAGATATACTTATTCTGCCCCTTCTTTGCTAGGATATTAACTCTTCCTTTGCCCATGACAAAGACTTTGCTAACAGTCCCTAATGTCACTTTAGATTTCACACTTTCATCTAGATTGGAAAACATTTCTATGTTTCCTCACATGTGGTTGCTACACCCTGAATCTAGATACCATATATCACTTTGTTTTTCTTGTACTACTTTACAAGCTAAAAACATGTTATCATGGTTTTTTTTTTTGTGAAATTTACACTTGGTTTATTACTAATGTCATATCGCTTCTTTATACATTCATTTGCATAATGACCATACTTCTTACAGTAATGACATTGAACTTGAGATTTATCATACCTCTGACCGTTGCTTGATTTTGGCTTGGACTTTTACTTGGATTTTGATTGCTGTCTCTTCCATTTGAGATTGAAGGGTTGCTTCTTCCACCTCTTTGTGGGCTTCTTCCTCTTCCTCTAGCATATGATCTTCCTCTACCTCGACCTTGACCAAATGATACTTGTGTCTTGAAGGCAAGATCCAATGAGGACCTTGTTGCTCTATTCAGTCTATGTTCATGAGAAATCAATGATGCATTAAGATCATCCACTGAGAACTGTGAGAGATCCTTCGTCTCTTCTATGGCCACAACAATGGCATCAAACCTTGCTGGGAAACTTCTCAAAACTTTCTCAACTATTCTTCTTTCCTCAAGTGTCTCACCATGAGACCTCATTTGAGTAACTTGCCCACTTACATGTGTAAAACGAGTCTACATTCTTAGACTCTTTCATACAAATTATTTCAAAGTCTCTTCTCAACAATTGCAGCTTTGTTGTCTTAACTTTTGCCATGCCTTGGTAGGATCTCTCGGGGCTGTCCCATGCTTGCTTGGACTTTGTTGCTGTTGCAACTCTTGGGAAAATACTTTCATGAACTTCTTTAAAAATATAAAACAAGGCTTTTGAATCCTTCTTCCTGTTGTCCTTTAACAATCCCTTAATAAATTTCTTTCTGCTGGAGATAAGGCATTGTATCCTCCTGCATTTGTTGGTTCTTGAAAACCATTCTCCACCAAATCCCAATTGTCTTGAGAAGAAAATAGGGTTTTCATTGTAATAGCCCAATAATCATAATTTTTTCCATTGAACTGAGGTATTTGAGGATTATTGAAGCTTGTGATTGATGTTGCCATTTGTGAGCGTAAGAAAAAAAACTTTCTACCTGCTTGAAAATATGTTAAAAACAATCTGCCCTCAAAACAATTTTAGCTGCTAGTAAAAACACACTTGTTTTTACACTAACATAATTTAACCCGCTCCGATACCATGTTGAAAAAATTTATGCTGAGAGGCAGAGAGGAGAGTTTCCAGGATTAGTCAAGCTTGTGATTGATGTTACCATTTCCAAGCGTAAGAAAAAAAACTTTCTACGTGCTCGTAAATATGCTAAAAACAATCTTCCCTCAAAAAAAATTTAGCTGCTAGTAAAAACACAGAAGGGAGAGTTTCGCTAAGCTAATTTCGCGTAGCTATAGGAGGCTTAAAAAACATAGTGTTCACTCATGACAATAAAAAATCTTAGAGTAAAACAGAGTAATCTTGGAGTAAAGATAACAACTTAAGATTAATTTCTAATTCATGAAAATACATTCATATGAGATTGTTGCTCATTCACCAAGTAAAACAAGGTTTACAGTGATTTACACTTCACGCAAAATAACACACAGTAAAACAAAGTTTCATAGGCCCACCAAAAATTTCTCGACGATTTCCTCCTCACAGAGTCTACCTCTCTTTCTCTCTAACTTGCAAAATGACTTTTACATACACATTTATTTCAACATACAACTTTACATTAAAACATGACAGAGCAAATAATTAATATGTTGTTGTTGTTGAGTGTGTACAGTGATTGCGCAGGTGTTTGTGGAGTGTGGGCAATAATCTCGTAATGAATGTTTGTACATATCTATTTACCAAAATACATTAAATTCCTTAAATTCTTTGTTGTGTTGCGGAATGCACTTACTTCTGTTCTTGCTTTCGTCCTTCCATCTTCAAACAAAAAGGAAACCTACAAAAATACTTCTAACAAATATCGCTGCTATCAAAGTGTTTATTGTAGTGTTTGAGATTATTATTTCCAACATGATAAGCCTTGAAATTCTTTATCTAAAGAGTTGCGTCGTGCAAAGTTGGATCATTGGGCTTCAGAACCTCATGGATCTGGAGTTACATGGGGATAATAGCCAGACAAAGGAATATAAAGGCTTCAAACTATCCCTAATTTGAGAAAGCTAAAGTTGTCAAGCAATGAAAAGTGCGTTGTCTTTCCAAAGGAGGTTGGTGCAGATGGGTCATTTTCCAAGCTTGAGAACTTGGTCATCAAACATTTTGACAGTTTGAAAAACCTTCCTCCCTTGCGCTATGGTGCATTGCCAAATTTGAAGTGTTTGCAGATGAAACACTGCAATCAGTTGAATGATATCACGAAACCATTACAGAGGCAGACTAGAATTCTTGAAGAAATAAGGGTGAAAGGGTGCCCAGGCTTGGAAGACAGCATATGGAAGTGCGGTCGTACCTGGCAACTTCTGAAAGACGGTGTTATCAAATAGATAATAACCGGTTACACCATATGCTGGGAAAATGGTCGATTTAAGAATTCGATAGTTTATGGAAATTATTTCCAGGAAAGAGAGAAAACCGGATTCTCCCTGCGGGTGTACTGCTCAGCGTTAGCCTTTATTGAGGCTGGTGCCTCATCAGTGGAGACTGTGGCAGAATAGAGTACCTACAAGCTACTAACCTCTCCATTTGATGCCACAGAGGAACCTTCTTCATACATCCGGGTAAGTGTTAGTTTCTAATCCCCTTCCAAGAATCGTGGAGATTGTAGAATGGTTGTTTTAGACAAATATTTGATGGTCGCATTCTAGTCAGTAGGTGAGACTACCTGCTTGCGTTATATACGGAATGAATTATCTCAAATATGGGAGTTTAGTTTTTAATTTTGTTTAATAATTGGCATAGATTTATGTTCAGTACAATTTAATATGAGTTTAGAGGTAAGTTTAAATATAATGTGTTATTTTTCATTATTTAAATTTATTTTTGATTTTTAAATAAAATAAATATAAAATTAAATAAAAGTTTTAACTATAAAATAGTTTTTATTAATTTTTATTAAAATATTTTATTGATAACTCACATTGAACATTAAAATATTTTATTGATAATTTACATATATAAATTAGTTAATATAGATCTTCATATATTTTTTAAAATATTTAAAAGAATATATAATATTTAAACATTTTATTGTTACATTTTTTTTATTTCTATTCATTTTTGTTATTATTGGGGATATTATTTTTCTATTTAGAACATAATTTTTAGTTTTTAATTTTATTTTAAAGAGAGACTAAACATACAAATTTACATATCCCCTCATATTGGATTGTAGAATGAACCTCTTGATTCAATTACATAATTAGTAATTTTATTTAACATTTATATAAGTCCAATTCAAAAACTAAAATGGCCCACTAAATGAATACTCAACTCAATTACATAATCAATAATTTTATTTAACATTTATATAAATCCAAGCCATTTGAACGCTGAAACAATGTACTAGATGTACACTGAAATGAAACAGTGCACTAGATGAGCGAGTAAACCCTGCACTAAAGAATTGCGTTCAAGAAATATGTCTTTTTCAATAGCAGTTGACGAAAATTTTCGACAAAATTGTGTACTCTTTTATTTATATATATTTTTTGTTTTGATGAGTTGAATAGTATAAAAATAAATAAAATATTTTAAAAATTATTTGAATAATTATGAATAATATAAAATGTGTTAGAGTATTCACTTAGTATTAATTATTAAGATTTATTTTTATTTTAAGTATGTGGTATTTATAAGCTATAGCATATTAAATGTTTTTATAATTAATAATAAATTAATTTAAAATAAAATTACAATTTTGTAAATTTTTATTATTTTTTAAAATATAATGAGATACAATAAAAATAAACATTTTAATGTTTTATAGTGATTGTTTATTAATAAGTATTTTAATATTTTATCGTGATTATTTATTAAATTTACTAGTCATCTAATTTATATTACTACAAAAATTTTAAAATCAACTAAACTTTCAATACTCTTTAGATTAAATTTCAGTGGATCAATATATGGTTGATAGTTTTACATGGTATGTAAAATAGAAAATTCGAATTTGTAGAAATGTTTAATTACGACCTACCATAACCGTTAGTATGAGGTTTTCAGAGAACTGTCTAGAATTCGAGAGTGATTGAGCTTTATTCAAAATTTACAAATGGGCTAGGTTCTTGGGAAAGTTGTCATAGGTTTTGACCTGTCATTCATAATTATAAACTGTTTCCCCAACAATATTTAGCACAGATCCTTCAATAACACATAGATTTCCCATAAATTTTGGTATACCTGAATATCTAATACGATTCTAACATTTATAGAAAGCCTATTATCAGCGAAGGGAAGCCACTGGCCAGTAACTGGGAAAGGATGCAGCCAATGGCAGTGGTTGCTGCATCTTCCAAGTTGTCATAACTTCTTGGCGTCCCCAAAACATTAAATGCACCCCTCGACTCTAGCAGCAAACTCAACCTCTATCTCCATTGGTTATTTGGGCTTCATTTAAATTGATTTAGCTTCATTGCATAAGTATTTGGAGCTTAGATGTCTGATGTTCTATCTGTTGAGCAACCTAATCAAGAGGTAATCAGAATTTGACGATTTAAGAGTTTCAAAGTTTAGATTTATTCAAAATGTTATTTTTCGAATATGTAAATCAATTTCAAATGAGGTAAGATTCTTCCCACTAATTTTTTTTTTTTGTAAACTTAGGCATTCGTCTTTCTATATTATGATAACAGAAATTTACAGCAAACTAATGATCAGGTGGAAAATCTGCCTGCAGGAAACCAGACCGCCACCTATCAGCGTTATAACCAGACCAAAATTTAAATATGTTTTTCTCCTTCATACTGTCATAACCATGTTTTTGAGTACTTCTATCTAAAATAACTACGCAACCATAACATAGTAACCAGGCATAGTTCATTTTTAACATCATTTTAAACAAAAACTAGACACTCATCTCTGTCATTCCTCATTTTATGAGTTGACTGGGACGGGCGCCATGGCACTGCACCCAGGTTTCACCTACTTCTGTTCCATTGCCGATTTCATTTCCTGCAACATTTTTTCCATCTTCCAAAGAAACACGTGGTTTCTCACTTTTTGGACTTGGACGGCCACAATCTCTTTCAGGAGGGTTACCTTTAGCTTATCTGCTTCCTCCCTTTTCTGTCTTTTTTCCTTTTCCTCTCTCTTCTTCCTGTCTTCCTCCTCCTCTTCTCTAACAACCTGGTTCATTTCCATAGCCCAGGTGACCACATGTTTCATTATCCAATACTGTTGTAACGTCTTATTAAACAAAGAAGTTCTGATCCTAGTAGTTCCGAGGTTGGGAATCAGCTCCTCCCATTCCCCTCTGGGAATTTCCTTATTCTCACTACTGGTCCTCAGCTCCCGTTCCCACCGATGGATTTGAGCGCGTTTTTCCGGGGAGTTCCCAACCATATACTCGTTTATCAGGAACGTGCTTTTCTTTGCGTCTGGCTGCCTTCCTCTCCACTTCGGATTGCTGCTGGTTCCTTCTTCACTGGTTCGAGCTTGTTTTGCCTTCTTCGGAGCCATCTTATTGTGGTCCTGAAACCTTGTATTTATTGAGGCTTGTCTACCAAGCAAGACAGCAAACCACAAGTCAGTGCCTTTGAATTGAGGTTCTGCGAACATCCAGTCACTTACCTTCCCAGCCTTGGCCTGAAGGTCCTGCCATTGCTTCTGTCTAGCAGTCCTGAGCCACCTCACAACTTTGCCTACTATGCGGCCCGATACCCTTCCCCCCCTCTCTACTTCCCAGAAATCCTCGCGCTGACCAGCATGGCTGGTCTCGGCAAACAGAGAAATCCTCCCTCGGCTTCCCATCTGATGGGGAAGGCTTACTACCCCCCAATGACCCAAAGAGCTTCTGCACATAGCTTGCCGGGGGTTATCCAGGCAGCCGACACAATTAGGGTACCAGAGCCCATCATGGAGCTCAGTGAGATAAGGCAAAGTCACCCTCCCCTCCCATCTCTCCTTTCTTATCATGAAATGAACCCGGCTTCGGGGGCCGTGGTTTTCTCCACCAGAACTCTCCTCCGCTTTGATGGGCTGGAGGTTATTCGTCTCGTGGCCAGGATAACCACCTCATATTCGTCTACTGGTTAAAGGCTCCCTTTTTCTAAACATTTTCGTGAACAAACAAGCAATTCTACCTTTATCTAACACAAGGTCTGAAAGACGGGGGCTCAAGGAAACATACCACCTTTCTTCGCCACGGCCTGAGATGAGGGCTAGACGCTGAGCCTTGCTGCCACCTTTCGCGAATTCTTCATTCTTCGTGCTATGTTGCATGAACATTCTAATGGCCACCTCAGGCGTTTGCTTATACACTCTCCTTTATCTTTTCATCCTAACCTCCACTTGGCCACTTGATTGCCCTGCTCTCATCCCCGCATCCCTTCCTCGGGATTTGGTGATACATGTCTATCCTCCTTTATTCTTCACTACTCCTGCATTCTCCCGGATGCTCCTACCGTACCCTTTCTGTACCCCTGATGCCGCCTGCCGTCCTTCCTCTTCCATTTATCCCGACTTCCCACACTCCCTCCAGATCTTTCCTTAATAATGCCTCGGTTCTCTCTACTTCCCCGTTAAGTGGCCCTTGCCCCATCATCTGCCCTGCTTCATCACTTATGTCTCTCCTGTCCTTTCTTACAGATATGCTTTTCGTTCATGCCCGCTGCAATCTTTCCCCGCAACTATTACGCCCTATTTGATTCTAGTCGTTTGCGTCGATATTTCCATTGCCACCCTTATCGTCGTCCAGTAATTGCTGTAATCTATCGCGCTCCTCCTGTAGCAGAATATCCATTCCTTCATTGTCAATCGACTTTCCTCTATTCCGACTGCCCCAATTCACCAACCAGTCAGCTGGTTTGTTGCCCAAGTGTCTCACATGGGAAGGGATGAGATAGTCTATTTTGGTCAGGAGTTTCCCTATTTCGCCAATGAGCCACGCCGTGCGCCAGCTCTTACTGATTTTTTCCACTGGTTTTTTCTGTTGTAATTGCCTTACCATGTCTACCACCAATTTAGAGTCTCCCTCAATTTGGAGACTCTTAATTTTTACATGTACCGCAATTTCCAAGCCCCGCTTTAGAGCATGCAGTTCCGCTCCATTATTTTTCGCCTCCCTGCAGTCCATTGCAAATATTCTCAGGGTGTTACCACAGTAATTTCTAAAGACTCCCCCAATACCTGCTTCTCCCGGGTTGTGTTTGGAAGCCCCGTCGAAATTTAGTTTTGTGAATCCCTGTGGGGGCTCTATGAACTTTATTATTTCTGCCACCTCTCTGACTTGGGCTTTTCTTTGGACACTCTTGCTTACCATACTCTGGTTTACCTCTAATCTCTTCAGGATTTTCTCCTCTAGTGGCAACACCTGCCAGTCCTCGTCTTTCCAACTCTCCATTAAAATTGTTTCTCTCATATTTCTGAGGGTTTGCTCCCATATGTCTGCTGGAGCTCGGTTTTCTTCCTTGAAAATGACACTATTCTGTGCCTTCCATATGTTCCAAATCAAGAACCCAGCGGAGAGCAGCCATGCACGATTAACCACCAGAGTTTGGTAGGGTTTCCTTGGCCAGTTTTATATGGAATTAATGATGTTTTGATCATTTATATGACATCGCTCAAACAATTTTCCATGCCTTTCCCATAGGATGTTGCTGACTATGCACCGGTTCATCAGGTGCTCCATAGTCTCCTCCTGTGAATTACAGAGCGCGCAACAATATGGTCCTTGCCGCCCCTTCCTCTGTATCTTGTCCCAGGTAAGTTCCCTTCCATGTAGCATAGTCCAGACAAAGAAAGACACTTTCGGCCAATGTTTAATTTTCTATATATTTTCCCATTTTTTTGTCTCTGCCTGTTGATTCTGTTTAGCTGTGCGATAATATCCTTCTGTTATTGAGAAAGTGCCTTGAATTTGGGTGGCCCATCTTAGAATATCCTTACCAGTTTTCGAGATGCCATCTCTTTGTAATAATCTTGCCAACTGTCTTTGTCAGGGGCCCTTTCCTAGTCTTCTTTCTGCTTCCAGTTACACCAATATCCTCCTACCCCTGGTTTCCAGAATTTACCTACAACCTTCCCCTCTGTCTAGGACGTGAAATCATGGATGGCTTGGAGGTTTTCTTTGAGGCTAAGCCTTTCACGTTGCTGCCATGATTCCTCCAAAAACTTGGCTTTATCAACAGCTCTTATCTCCCAAAAACTATAATCTCTTATCAATTCTTTGTTACCCTTTGCCAGGTTCTAAATTGCGGAGCCTCTAACCTCTATCTGGCTTCTCATTTTGTCTTCGGGATCCCATGTTCCCTCATATTTCCTGTCCCATATCACTTTCCACAAATCTTGGCTACCCTGGGACCACCTCCACCAAAGCTTCGCCCCCATCACTTGGTTAAGAACGAAGGGGTCCCTTAATCCTAAACATCTGTCTTTGGTTAGTCTGCTAAGCCATGCCCACGAAATTAGGGCCCATTTCCTAGCCTTGTTGATTCCCTGCCAAAGAAATTTCTTAAACATGGTGACCATAGTTTGACTGATGGACTTTGGGATAGCTTGGCACGAAATCTGGTAGATTGGGATAGCTTGCAGAACAGCTTTTAATAAAATTAGCCAGCTAGGGGCATTCAGCGAGCGAAAGGTCCAATTTTCCATCTTGTTCCTGATTTTTTTAATTAAGGGTTCCCAGTTAGCGGCCCTGTATTGATGATCATTCAACATAATGCCCAGGTATTTTGTCGGGAAGGTTCCAATTCTGAACCCCATGGTGCACGCCAAGAATCTTTGGATCGCAAGCGGGGTGTTAAAGAAGAAAACCTCAGTTTTCTCCTTATTAATCTTTGTCCCGGAAGCTTGATTAAATTCAGATAATGTTTTAGCAATCTTCTAGGCCTCCTTGAGCGTGGCCTGGCCATATAACATGACATCGTCCATGAATTGCTAGTGCGAAATAGGGAGATCATTCCCACATATTCGTAGCCCCTTTATCTAATCCCTGGCGACTTGGGCTTTGACCAACCTACCCAGGCCTTCCGCAGCCAAGATAAAAAGGAAAGGAGATAGGGGATCTCCCTGCCTTAATCTGTGCGATGGGTTGAAGGCTTCGGAGGGGGTACCATTCAACAAGATTGACATTACGGGGGTACTTACCATTGATAGGATCCAATTTACCCATCTTTGATCAAATCTGTGGGCCTTGAGAATGCTTTCCAAGAATCTCTAGCTAATGTGGTCGTACGGCTTCGCCAAGTCTAATTTGATAAGCATACCTAGATTTCTAGAATTTTTCAGGGAGTAAATCACTTCCTAGGCCACTATGATTCCGTCTGTCATCTGCCTCCCTTTGATGAACCCTGTTTATTCTTGCGCTATGAGCTCCGGCAGAATCGGCTTGAGTCTATTTACCATAATTGAAGCTAAGATTTTATATACCACATTACATAGGGATATGGGCCTAAATCCTTGCGGTTCATTTGAACTACCATTCTTAGGGATCAGTGCCAAGAGAGTGGCATTCAGTCCCTGATGCATTCTTTTAGAACGCCTTGATTCCTCCACCAAGTCCAGGAATTTGTTTCCTATCAAACTCCAGGCTGCTTGGTAAAACTCTATGGTAAGGCCATTGGGGCTCGACGCTTTATTCTTTGCCATTTTGTTAACCACTTCCTCTAATTCATCCTTGGAGATTACCCTTAGCAGAGCCATGTTTTGTTCTCTGGTAACTTTCTTAGGGATATGTTGGCAGACCCTTTCTATGTCCTCTGTTCTATTTATGTTTGGTTCTGTTAGGACTCCTTTGAAATGCTCCACCAGGAGCCATTCCATATCTTTTTGCTTCATCACTTTGTTTCTTTGACTGTCTTTCAAGGAGAAGATTATGTTGTGATGCCGGTGATTCAGCATCGCTTTGTGGAAGAATTTGGAATTCTTTTCTCCCTCTCTTAGCCATTGGACATGGGATTTTTGTTTCCACATAATTTCTTCCTGTTTTCGTCTTTCCTCTAGTTGATTGATTACCCTGCCTTCCTCCTCTGCTACCTCCTCATTCCTTCCATCTATAATGATTTGTTGTTGGATTTCTTCCAGTCTAGTCCAGAGTTTACCTTTCTCCTTCTGTATATTGCTGAATTCTTCCTTATTCCATTTCTTGATTTTGTTCTTTATTTCCTTAAGTCTGAGCTGGAACGAATGCATTTTGTTCCGGCCTTTCGTTCCCATCTTACTCTCCTACCACCAGTTCTTTACTTTGTCCAAGAAATCTAGGGCTCTAAGCCAAAAGGATTCAAAACGAAAGGGTCTCTTTTTATTCTGATCATTCAAAGTTATTTCTAGCTTGATTGGCCAATGATCGGACCCTAGAGAGGGTAGGATAGAGGCTTCATAGAAGATATCCAACCCTATTATGTACTCTGAGACTAGGAATCTATCTAGTCTTGACGCGATTTGTTTGGCCCCCCCTCTTCTATTGTTCCAGGTGAATTTCCCATTTATAGTGGGAATATCTACCAACCTTAATTCTATTTGGACATCTCTGAATCTTTCCATCTCTGGATCTTCTCTTCTTATTCCTCCTTTTTCCTCTTCTCTTGACATTATCAGGTTAAAGTCCCCTGCGATAATCCATCTCTGTTCCTAGTGCATGTTTTTAATTTTTTCTAGATGGATCAGGAATAGGCCTCTATTAGCCTAAGTATGGGGCCCATAGACAGCCGACACCGCCACCCATTCACTTTGCCCAATGAGTCTGAATCTTCCAGTCAGGATTCTTGGCACTCCTGTCCACCAATCTAATAGGACTTCTGCTGGATTCCAAATAACTGCTATCCCACCTGCACTTCCTTTGGCGTCAATGGTAACTTGTTCATATCTGGTGTTATTTTGTTAAGAATTTCCTCCATCTTCTGACTTGTTGACACCTAATCTTCATGATTGGGTGAATTTATGTAAATAATTAAATTAGGAAAGTGAACAGTCATCGGGAGATGAACTGAACAGTCACTCCCTATTGTATATAACAAAGACCTACCTAATGGAATAATACGAATCAATTTTTCTGCCTAATGGAGTTACTGCCTGGCTTGACATGGTATCAGAGCCAGCTCCTTTATTTAGCCTTTGTGTCCTTGTAACTCCTGGTCTGCTCCACTGCTCCCCATATAATTCAGCCACTGATTACCTGCGTTCTGTCTGCCATCCCTGCGCTCTCTGTACCTGTGCTCTCTATCTGACATTCATCTAACATTCACCTGACATACGTTTGAACGCTGGACGTTTCATACGTTTGAACGCTGGACGCTTGTGTTACAGTGTGTGGGGTCTGGGAATTGGATGCCTGTACTGATGCATGTACATGCAGCGTGTGTTCCAACCAGCACCATTTGCCTAATTGGAATGATATTTGCCTTAGGAGGTGTCAAAAGCAGTGCCTTAGGTTTTTGTTGGTATAACAATCTTCTGTATTAATTTGATTGATTGCCATGTTGACAATGTTTGAATAGCTTGAGGAGTCGTATTGGTATCAGCGTGATATATTTCCGTTTCTGTTTCAACGGATTCTCCTTAGAACTTGCTAGCCCGAATGAATATTGCGTAGTTCACTTCGATGGCTTGATAGTTCACTTTGTTGGCTTGACGTGTGAAGGATTGGGCATTGTCTGATGAGTTGCTGGCGACCTAGAGCGCTGGGCTTTGGGCTGTCATCGTAAAGAGAGTTTTGTTCCAGTCAGAGGAGACAACCACCATAACTGGAGACCATCACTAGAGGAAGGCGGTTTGAGGAGCCTCGCCCTTCCTTTGCCGCATGCAGACATCTCTTGGCTGCTACCATACACATGAACAACAAGCGGACTTGTTTCTGATTGTTCTAATATTCTTTCATATATTTGAACGCTGGCCTGTTGTTGTATTTAAACACTGGTCATGGTATATTTGAACGTTGACTATTGTATTTAAACGCTGACTGTTGTATTTAAACGCTGGTCATGGTATATCCTGACATGGTATTAAGGCGATGCACATTATTGCTATTTTCTTCAATAGCCCGAGACTCTATTCTTGATACATAGCACTGATGGAAGCGATCAATGATTGAATGAGGGGACCGCTCCCTCGTCTTGGCGTTTTCTGTGTATGTTCGTGTTGTGTATGTCGGTGTTAGTATTGTGTTAATGTGTGGCCTAATATCCTTTCAATAGTTGAAAGCCATACATTTGAACGATGACAACAAATTTGTAGCAGAATATTTGGTGGAGGCAGAACGTCCATGATGCGTTGAGCCCTTTTAAAAGAGGCCGTATACTGAGTATGCATTGAATGTTTTCATTGGTAGCCGTGTACATTTTCTCTCTGTGTATTGAAGTTGTGATGGCAGTGATTCAATGGGTACATGAAAATCTTATGTTAGAAGTTTTAATGGATGATAATACCCTTTGAGAATGCCCTTTTGAGTACATTTTTACTGTATATTAGCAGAAGTATTCTTTTCTATCAGCAAAAGTTTTTTTTTACATAATGCATTCAATCATATCCATGGTAGGAATAGTTCTCACTGGCAAGGAGAACTATCTTGAATGGTCCCAGATGATAAAACACACCCTCATCTTCAATGAGTTGTGGAAAGGAGTGTGTGTCGGAGAAGGAGACAATGACCCAGTACAGCCTACCTCAGACAAAGAGCTTGTCATTTGGGAAAACAAGAATAGAAAAGCCTATGCATTAATCATAGCATCTGTAAATGAAGAGGTGAGTTGCCATATTTTGTCATATTCAACTGCCTTTGAAGCCTTACAAAAGCTGAAAGAACTCTATGACTCACATTCTGCACTTGAAGTTGTTCAACTCATGATTAAACTCTTCACTCTTGAACTGCAAAATAATGATCCTCTTGCTCTTGCATCCGAAGTAAAGTCTATAATGCATGATATCAATTCCACTAAGGTTGAGCTGGATATCCCTCTTATTGCTTTTCTCAAGGCACTTTATCCTACTTACTCCAATTATCTTGAGTCTTTACAAGCAAATGGAAATCTCAAAGATATAACCTTTGACTCTCTTGTGAAAAAGTTTGCTGAAAGAGAGAAAGCTTTTGGAAAGAAGATAGCCCTTGAATCTTCTGAAGAGACTGTGTGCCTTGCTCATAAAGAAAAGCATCCTGCTCAAGATTCTACAAGAGGAAGAGGTGGACGCAAAGAAAGAGGAAGATATTTCAAAGGCAGGGGGGGAAGACATTCTCAAGGAGAAAAGGAAGATTTGCACTACATTTGCTGCAAAATAAATGGATCACATGATGCCTCTACATGCAAGCTACCATGGGACAAAATTGAGCAGAAAAGAAATCAACAGAAAGGTAAAACTGATGATACAGACAAAGGTAAAGCACCTGAATCCGCTCACTATGTTCAGGCACAATGTAACATTGGAGTAAAAGAAGATTTGTTTAATGCTTCACTTGCTTCATGGAAAAATGATTGGTTGCTTGATTCAGGAGCAACCTGTCACATGACTCATAGAAATTATTTTTTTGAAGATTTTCCTGACAATTTTGATGGAGCAGTATACTTTGCAGATCAATCAAAAATCAAGCCATCAAGGCTTGGCACAATTAGGCTTTAACTACCCGGTCTTCCAGACTTTCTTCTAGATCATGTTCTATATCTCCCATAGCTCAAGAGAAACTTGTTGTCCTTGGTACACATATGCCAGCAAGGTCACTCCATTCATATGTTTGATGGCAAGCTTGAGGTAATAAAATCATCTGACCACTCACTTGTCATGAGGGGAATAGAAGAAGAAAGGCTTCTCAAACTGCAAGGAACATCTGCTCATGCACAACATTTCTCATATATTTCTCATCATGAAGAAGGTACACTTCCATCAAGTTTGTTATGGCATGCTAGATTTGGACATTTAAACTATGACAGTCTCCACTTATTGAAGAAAAATGGTGTTGTTGGTTTGCCTAAAATTCCTAGGAAACTTAAGCAATGTGATGCTTGCATTCTAGGAAATCATAGCAAACAGTGTTTTCATGATTCACATTCAAGGGCACATAGGAAGCTTGAACTCATTCATTCAGATTTATGTGGTCCAATGCTTGTTCCTTCTGCAAATGGAAATAAATATATCATGACATTTATTGATGACTACAATAGAATGTGTTGGGTTTACTTATTGAAGAACAAATCTGATGCTTTTCAAACATTCAAGAATTTTCATAAATGGATTGAAAATGATGCCCAATCTCATATTGGGTCTATTCACACTGATAATGGAAAAGAATACACATCAAATGAATTTGAAAACTATCTTCACCAACATGGGATCAAACATCAAACAATTGTGCCTTATAATCCCCAACAGAATGGTGTAGCTGAAAGAATGAATAGAACAATCTTGAATATGGTACGATCCATGCTTTTCTTCAAAAATGTAAAGATAATGTTTTGGGCTGATGCTGTTCTATGTGCTGCATATATAAAGAATAGATGTCCATCTAATGCTATAAGAAACAAGACTCCTTATGAATTGTGGTATGGACATGTTCCTTCGGTAAAACATCTCAAGGTCTTTGGTTCCACCTGTTATGCTTTGATACCAAAGGTACATAGAAACAAACTTGGTGCTAGAAGTCGTAAGTGTATCTTCCTGGGGTATTCAAACACCTCCAAAGCATACCGCCTCTATGATGAAGTAAATAAAAAGTTTGTTGTATCTAGAGATGTAATTTTTCTTGAATCATCCAAAACTGACAATGTTGTTGAGCGGCAACTTGATCGCTTCGATAGATTCGCAAAAACAAAATCATTTCAAGAATTTGATAATCAGATTCCACATCATGAAGGGGGAATTCCTATACTATATCAACATGTGGAATCTTCTTCTGAAGAACACTCTCCCTCGCATGAAACTCCAACAACGGATGATGCTTTAAGTGATGTAATTGATAGAATTGGGAGACTCAATCTTGATTCAGTCGCAACTCAATCAACAGAGTAGCCTGGACCATCTCAGAAAGGTCCCCCAAAGTGGCTGACGAAGACACTTGAAAGTGTTCATCCTGATGAAATTGGAAAAACAGGAACCAGAAATTCAAACCGACAAAATGGAGGTGATGTAGATGACTCTAATTCACCTGTTGATATGGATGTTTCTTATGATTGTGAATTGAACTTGTCTACAGATTTTGAAACAACTTCCTTCAAAGAAGCTGCTTCTCATTATGAATGGAAAGAATCAATGCAAAAGGAGTATGATTCCCTCATAAAGAACAACACTTGGAAGCTGGTTGATCCTCCATTTGGAACCAAACCAATTGGTTGCAAGTGGGTCTACAAGAACAAGTATAAAGCTGATGGCTCACTTGACAAGCACAAAGCTAGGCTTGTGGCAAAATGTTTTGCACAGAAGGAAGGGGTCAATTATGAGGATACTTTTGCCCCCACAGCAAAATGGGCCACCATCCGGACACTCTTTGCACTAGCAGCTCAGAATGGTTGGAAAGTCCATCAAATGGATGTAAAAACTGCTTTCTTGAATCGATATCTAAAAGAGAATGTTTTTTATGCCCCAGCCTGAAGGATTTGCTGTGAAAGGACATGAACATAAAGTATGCAAACTTTTGAAGTCCTTGTATGGCCTCAAACAAGCACCGCGAGCCTGGTATGAAAAACTAACTAAGCATCTTTTGAAACTCAATTTCAATCATTTTGATCTTGATGATGCAACTTTATTTGTCAAGAAAGTTGGAAAAATAGTTTTATATCTTGTGGTATATGTAGATGATCTTTTAATGACAGGGAAGAATGAAAGTTACATTGCATCCATAAAGAAGGAATTGGGAAAAAGTTTTGAAATGACTGATTTGGGCTATGTTCATTACTATCTTGGCATTGAAGTAACCCAACATCCAAAGTCCATATTTCTTTCTCAAAACAAATACACTGGAGATTTGTTGAACAGGTTTGGCATGACAGAGTGCAATCCTCTTACTACTCTAATGGAACAAAACTTGAAGCTCACATCTATTGAAGGAAAGAAATTTGAGGATGCAACAAAGTATAGACAACTTGTAGGAAGTCTCAACTACCTAACTACCACCAGACCAGACATTTCATTTGCTGTTGGAATCCTCTCCAGGTTTATGCAAAAGCCTTGTGAGGGACATTGGTCTGCTGCAAAAAGAGTTCTAAAGTACTTGAAGGGAACTCAAGACTTTGGAATCAAGTGCACACAGGGGGATGACTTCAGCTTGATCAGATGCTCTGATTCAGACTTCGATGGAGACAAAGAAACTGGGGTATCTACTTCAAGATATGCTATGAGTCTTGGATCAGGAGCTGTCTCCTGGAGATCGCGCAAACAATCAGTTCTAGCATATTCCACAACAGAAGCAGAATACGTGGCAGCAGCTGAAGCAACAAAAGAAATTGTGTGGCTCAGGAAAATTCTTGAAGATTTGCAGGTAAAACAAGTACAATCAACTCCACTCATGATTGACAACACCTCTTCAATAAAGTTGGCCAAGAACCCAAAGTTCCATGATCGAACAAAGCACATCAATACTAAATATCATCTGATTCGACATCATGTTGAGGCCAAAACAATCCATCTCCGTCATTATTCAACAAATGA
Source organism: Pinus tabuliformis (assembly GCA_031772625.1). Lineage (NCBI taxonomy): Eukaryota > Viridiplantae > Streptophyta > Pinopsida > Pinales > Pinaceae > Pinus > Pinus tabuliformis. The sequence goes on from CM062806.1 coordinate 685,904,960, forward strand.
GCAAATTGCAGACATCTTCACCAAAGCGCTTGGAAGGGAAAAGCTTGAACGATTCAGAATGATGCTTGGACTCACCAACATCCCTTCAGATTAAGGTGGGGAATGTTGACACCTAATCTTCATGATTGGGTGAATTTATGTAAATAATTAAATTAGGAATGTGAACAGTCATCGGGAGATGAACTGAACAGCCACTCCCTATTGTATATAACAAAGACCTACCTAATGGAATAATATGAATAATTTTTTTTGCCTAATGGAGTTACTGCCTAGCCTGACATGACCTGAAATTTTAGTTTCTCAAATAAGCATGATTTGGGGTTTTTCCTTCCTCAATATTGCCACTAGATGTCTCTGTTTCCCTCTAATGTTTAGGCCTCTAATATTCCATGATGTCAAAATCATTGATTAATTTGGGATTGGGTTTGGGACACCGCTGACAGTGGTACCACACTCCCTGCATTCACCAGCTTTTCTCCCATTAATTGGATGGAATCCTTAAGATTTTTCCTTTCTCTTTTCCCCCCCTTTCCTTGGCCTGGCTGATCTGTTCTACTCTCCTTCTGGCTCTCTTGATATTCTTCTGGCTTAACTTTACCTTTTTCCAGTTTAGCCTTATACTATTGAAAGGTTTCTGCGTACAGCCTCTTCTAATCTTCCGGGATAAACCTCTCATCCAAGTTCCTCCACTCATTCAATAGTTTTCTCAGGACTTCTTCCTCTTGGCTTAAATCTTCCCTGTTTGTTTCCAAGTCCATCTCCATCAGTTCTGTTGGTTCTTCCTGTTCCTTACCTTTGTCCATGGTCTCACTTGGGGCTTTCCTTTTTGCGTGGATTCTTTCACTACTCGCGCTATTGTTTGACTCCTTATCCTCTTGATTTTCCATAGTTTGGTCCTCCTCTTCACCCTCCTCCTGTAATATTTCAAAGCTATTTGATTTCTCGGGGGCTGATTCTTTTTCCTTCCTATCCTCCCTGGGAATTTCTTTGTTCATTTTCTGTTTACTTTTCACCTCCTGGAATCCTTCTTGGTCAACTAGCCCTCCCTTTTGCAGGTTACTTCTCCTTTCTTCTTCTTCCCGCGTAATCGGACATTCCTTAGCCAAATGGCCATGTTCATGGCACCTAAGGCATATAAATGGTATGTGCTCGTAGTCTAAGTTTTGCTGCCATACTTCTTCATGATACTCTATTTCCACAGAGTCTGGGATGGGGTTTGCTAAGTTCATATAGACACATATCCTAGCGAACGAGGTGTACCTTCCCTTCTTCGTGGATTCTACTATTTTCAAAAAAAATCCTATTGAGTTTCCTATCCCCTCCAATATTTTTGGATCCCAGAAATCTATAGGTAGCCCAAATAATCGAACCCAGACTGGCATTGCTAGAATTTTTTCCCTATCAGGGTTATAGCATTCCTCCCAATAACACATAAACAGACCATCATTATAAAAGAAATAGGGGCCATTTTCAAAAACCTTTTCCTTATCTTTTAGGTTTGAGAAGATTACCGTGAAAAAGCCCTTCGCTCCCAGCTTGAGCTCAATGTGGCCTTGGGGCTGCCATTTTTGCTGAATCCACTTGGTAAGTTCTTTCTCTGATGGCCAGAATCCCACGAATTTGCAGATAAGGGCATGATCCTTCATATAACTTTTGTACCCTTCGAGTTTATTCGACGGAATCACGAACCTGGGTCTCTCCTCTTCACATGGCAGGCATCTGCCCCTTCGGCCGGCCTGCCAGGTTGCTCCCAGCATCGGTCCAGCACTCTGTTTCTCCTTTGTCGCCTGACTATTCTGACCATCTCCTGTCACAGTATCCCTATAGGAGGGGATCTCTCCCCTCCTGACATCTTTTTTCATGCCGTTTGTCTCTTAGATGTCATCCTTTTCTTCTGTTATATCCCTCTGGTGTCTGCACCTTGGTCAATCCTTCTCTCCTCTCGAGGGTTTTACCGCCTTGCTGCCATTGGTTGCAGAGCGATTTCCCAACCAAAGTTATCAACTAGTAAAAAATTTAAACAATTTTATTCGGGACGATGAAAACCAATTAAGCCATTCTTGGAAACACATCATCCATTTTTATCCTTCTTCCAACTAAATTCTAAATTAAATGGAATTTTAATTATGCTTAAACTTTGACCATGCCTTACAAATTTGGTGTAAAAATTATTTGAAAATGACATGCATTTGTTACGAAATTAATTTCCTCTATTCTTATTTTGCAGCGTTGATTGTTAGGACTTCACTGTAGGCATCACTGGCAGGAAGAAAAGAGGCTAAGATTCATATTTTGATTGCCATAAGTAATCTAACAATGCCAACTTTTAAGCACAAACAAAGAGAGGCACAATTGCATGATGAACGAACGGGCTTCATTTTTCCATTTCAGCCATTTTTTCTCTAGGAAATTAGCAGAGGACTGAGTGCTCTAATTAGTTGAGGAATGGTTATTTATTTTTAAAAATACTACTACAACCAGGTGCGCATATGGTGGAATTATTATGTTACATTAGAAGTAAGTTAGTTATCTGGCAGAAATTGGAAATCTTATATATATATCTATATATCTATATATATATATATATAATAACTTTGGGTGGCATGTATTTATTAGTAAATTTTTGGGTTTATAGGGGAGAGATGTCTAATGTTGTGCAGGGACCAATGATTGATATAGTACTCGTCTCACCAAACCACCAGAAATTGAGACTTTTGCAATCAATATTTAAACAAAGATAAATAACATTAAGTGCAAATAAGTATTAATTTATGTCTAAAATTTCCCAAAACATTGACTGGGCCCACAACTGTCCATAAATAGTATCTTAATACTTAAGAGTGCAAACCATATTGACCCAACTAGGAAACAGATAAAACCATAAATGCTTCCAAAATGGTCTATTCCAGAAGTACAAAGTCGCAGTCACTTCAACTCCCACTCATCAGAACTGAAGCTTTGTATCCCAAATAAATATCCATACCTGGACATAATAAAAGTGAATGTATGTCAGCCATAATTGTTGTGTTGTTCAATATTTAAACCCCCTATGTTCAATAAATGACACCCAACCCAATAACATTTAAACCCATACCTGCACATAATAAAATTGAATGTATGTCAGTCATAATTGTTGTGTTATTCAACATTTAAACCCCCTATGTTCAATAAATGACACCCAACCCAATAACATGAATGTTGTGTTATTCAACATTTAAACCCCCTATGTTCAATAAATGACACCCAACCCAACAACATTTAAACCCACTTTGTTCAATAATTGACAGCCAACCCATTCTATGTCTCATTAAAACAAATCAAAGCACATGGATCAACAAACAACAAATTCCCAACCATTGGATCACACCAAATTAAATCTAGATCACACATTCAAAATGAAGCCATTTCAATTGATGTCCACCTTTACCACCAATTAAACTCAAGTGCCAAAAACTATAAAAGAAGTTCAACCACTTTTCAAGTTGCATGTTATGCTTTAAAAATATTCACCAACCTTGAAGACAAAACATCACAGAACAGTTGGCAGTATATCCAAGTTAGTTATATCAATTACAACACATTTTTCTTACAATTCTATTTTCATTTCTCACGGTTCTTACAGTTTCAGTTCTTACAGATTTAGTTTTAGTTACAGTTTCAGTTCTTATAGTTTCAGTTTCATGAAAATCAACACACAGCTTAGGGTATTCTCTCTTAGGTCCATAATTATTATTTTAAGGGATGGATAAAGACTAACAGTATAGAAAGCTAATGGGACGATATTAATAGTATCAAGTTGATAAATTAAAAAAAAAAATGGTAGATGAGACAAACTAATGAAGAAAACGACTCTAGTCAGTACATGAAGGGAAACATAGTGTCGATTGGTGGCTTTAGCACATCAATAATCTCATGTTTAAATACAGAAGCAACATGCAACAATAAAAAGTTGAGTGAAAAGAGAGGAACATGTTGAATGAGGATTTGGACAAAGAAAGCCTCAAGAACCACTTAGGTAACATAACACATTGAAGGGATCAAGACAAGATGGGAGTCTGACAAGGAATGATGTAGGGATTCAAACAAAATGCGGCAAAATGTAAGAAGTATTCCTGCAAAATATTCACCCACATTAACGTGAAGATGGAACTGCAATTCATGTACATGGATTTCAACTAAGCCCACCTTTGAAGTAAAGATATTCCACAAGATAGATGGTTGAAGATACATGCATATAGAGCTTGTTTTTCCTGTTTTAAACCTTTAATGTCATTGAGAGGTTTGGACCCATTACCCAGGTAAAGCCTTCTCATTCATATATGAACAATTTAGATATCCTATCCACAATGAACAAACAAACCTAGAGACAAAGTTTCAAATACATTTCTATCTCTGCTGAATGTAGAAAATGCATTTATAGGATACCACTCCAAATATCAGAGTACATAGCATAAATAAGGTTAGAAATGCCATGCATCTTTGTGAAATTAACATTATAAATTTAGAATTTTTTATATGATTTATGAATTAACACACCAGTCTAGGTTATTCTGAGTTCTCTCTTAGGTCCATAATCCTTATATTAAAGGATAGATAAATATTAAAGACTAACACTATAGAAAGCTAATGGGACTATATTAATAGTTTAAAGTTGGTAGATAAGAACAAAGAGCTCGTAGATGAGACGCATTAATAAAAGGAACAACTCTAGTCAGTAGATGAAGAGAAACAGGGTGTCGCTTGATGTCTTGAGCACATCAAGAATCTCATGTTTAAATTACAGAAGCAACATGCAACAATAAAAAGTTGAGTGAAAAAAGAGGAACATGTTAAATGGGGATTTGGACAAAGAACCCTGAAGAACCACATAGGTAGCATAACATATTGAAGGGATTAATAAAAAATGAGAGTCTGACAAAGAATGATCATAGGGATTCAAACAAAATGCAGCAAAATATAAGTATGCTGGCAAAATATTCACCAATATCAACATGAATATTGGACTAAGAGCTATCATCCTTCCTGGAGTCAATGTAAGCACAAAAATGTACATGCAAGATCCATTAAGAAAAGATGAGCATGTGGTTCACCTCATTTACATATACAGAGGAAGTTGAAAATCACCATAACTTGAAAAGCCCCCAACTTTTAATGGTAGCACCTTAGGTATTGCAGCAGATGTTTGATTGCCTGGACATTTCTCTAGTGACATGAAGGCTAAAATAACAACTTATCACAAGACAACATGCAAAAATATGTAGGAACATGATGATCAACTCAATTGAAATTTGTTTACCCATAATTTCTTAAGGCAATTTCTTTCTGAGAATCATTTTTAACAAAAGCTTAATGAAATTTTATAATAAGAAATAAAAACTATGACCCAATTGGAAGATAAGCATAGATTTATTGTCCTTGTGTTGGCTGTAAAATAGATCAGAAGCTTCAGATGAGTTGCTTAATTAGTGGTCAACTATTGCAATACAACTTCGGTTGTTGGAACCAAAAACCTTGTATGAGGCCACCAATAAACATTATCAAGACTAATGGTAGCATAAACAAGACCTGCAAAATAAAGTGAAGAAAAAGGTTAAAGGAGAAAAGGAAAAGGGGTTTAGATCATTCTTGAAATATGATCAGAAAGAAAAAAAAACAATGTAAAAGGAAGAAAATATCATAAACAAATGAACAAGAAGCAGTGGAAGGGACCTATTGGAATGTTGTTGTACACAAGGGGAAAACTATCAGAATGAAGGACCACAAAGAAGGCAAAACCATCCTCAAACTATTGCAAATGTGGCAAAACCTACATGTGGCAAGGAAGATTTTTGAAGAATTGAAGAAAAGCAAACATAGAACCAAAAAAGTTGATGCTTTGTAAACTCGTTGACCAATCACTTTCTATACCCCAAAACCACCTGCTATAGATAGCTTTCTTTCCTATTATGCTAAAGTCTAAATGTATTCTTAAACAAGAAAAGGATGATCAACATTGAAAAGAAGAAATGGAAATAGGTAATGAGGCTAGTTATCCATGTAATGAAAATTTGTCAGCTAGATTGAATGGGTTGAATACATGTCCATATTTTGCATGTTATTCAACAAGGATCTTATGATGCAAGTTCTGATGAACTAGAACTATAACTAGTGGGAGGAACTAGAGCTGAATTGAACTTAGAACTTAACTAGATGTTTAATTGAATGGGAGGCCGATCCGAAGACCTACAAAAGCAATAGTCTAGTTCACTGAAGATGACACTTGCATGCACCCTCTACCAAACAACAGCCTATATTTCTATCCAACTACACCCTCATTACTCCTCTTCACTTTATCTAATTTGATATATGAGGTCAATAATTACTCAAAACTTTACAAATTGATAATATGCTTTCCTGATTTAAGAAAAAGGCATGGCCTCTCTTATATATGTAGATAAGATACAAATAAGAGTTGTAGTTGAAATGAATGTTTACATGACTAGAAACTTCAACTGTAAGTGACATGAGGAAAAAAATTGTTATGGTGCCAAGTTGTGATCAAGAGTGCTTCAGGGGGTCTCAAGTTGGAGCCTTGGTCAAATTAAATACCATGCTTGGTTTGGCCAATGATAACTCCTTGATAGCCATAGATCCATTTCTGGAGAAGTGCATCCTTACAAAAAAAAAAAAAACTAGATAATGAATGTTAAGAGGGATAGGTTGCAGTGGGAGGAACTAGAATTGAATTGAACTTAGAACTTAACTAGATGTTTAACTGAATAGGAGGCTAATCTGAAGACTTACAAAAGAAACGCTCTAGTTCACTGAAGGTGACACATGCATGCACCCTCTACCAAACAGCAGCCTATATTTCTATCCAACTACACCCTCATTACTCCTATTCACTTTATCTAATTTGATATATGAGGTCAATAATTACTCAAAACTTTACAAATTGATAATATGCTTTCCCGATCTAAGAAAAATGCATGGCCTCTCTTATATATGTAGACAAGATACAAATAAGAGTTGTAGTTGAAATGAATGTTTACATGACTAAAAACTTCAACTGTAAGTAACATGAGGAAAAAAATTGTTATGGTGCCAAGTTGCGATCAAAAGTGCTTTAGGGGGTCTCAAGTTGGAGCCTTGGTCAAATTAAATACCATGCTTGGTTTGGCCAATGATAACTCCTTGATAGCCAGAGATCCATTTCTGGAGAAGTGCATCCTTACAAGAAAAAAATTAGATAATGTATGTTAAGAGGGATAGGTTGTAGTGTGAGGAACTAGAACTGAATTGAACTTAGAACTTAACTAGATGTTTAGCTGAATGGGAGGCTGATCTAAAGACCTACAAAAGAAACAATCTAGTTCACTGAAGGTGACACATGCATGCACCCTCTACCAAACAACAACTTATATTTCTATCTAACTTCACCCTCATTACCGAAGAATAGATCTAGAACATACCTAGAAGGCATTATGCAAGTCCACCTGGTGAGACAGTGGGGGCCATGAATGAATTCAATTGCAATAACAAGCAGGAGTCTAAACAAATTAATTCAAGCAATAGTAACTACCAAATCTTCTTGTGGTATGTTAATTGTAAAGACAAGTTATCAAAACAACAAAACAATATTTTAAGTAGTCAAACCGAACAAGAGGCACTGTTGGGAAATGCATAACAAAACCAATCAATACAGTCATGGTATTTTAAGTATAAATAAAAGTTATCAAAACAATAATCACTGATAATTTTGAAGACATACAACAAAATGATTCTGTATATTTGATTTTTCAAGGATACTAACATACCCGTTGATAATTTCTTGTAATAAAGCAGAAGTATTTTTGCCTTATATGAAAGCATAATTTACAAATATTCTTATTTAAATGCATGCAATAATTTTATAGGTTGTTGCATCTATGGCAAAAAGTATTTATGTTTCTCGTACAAGGAGAAGTGGCAAGAGAGTGACAAGGGGTGCACAACTACGATGCACATCGTCTGATGAGGACATGACAGGTGATGCCAATGTCAACAATGCCCCAAGGAACATTGTTGAGGATGACCATGTGACTGAAGCTGATGTTATCACAACATCATCCACAGAACCACCATCAACAACGATCCAAGGGGAAAGCTCAACTAAAAATATTAGTGCTATAAGAGGATGGAAAAAAGAAGAAATGTTAGTTGCAATTGATGACATAGAGTTTAATGGACACTCAGTTCAGACATCTCCAAAGAAATATGGTATTCCTCCCTCATCAATACATTATTGGATAAATGGACTGACTCATACAAAACGTATAGGGCCTCTTATAGTTATCACTGAGGAGGAGGAGGCCGACGTGGTTGAGTGGTGTAAAGAGATGGCCCAATTGGGACATGGGCTAGAGTTGATACAACTCAAATCCACAGTTGCTCAAATCTGTCAAGGGAGGCCAAACTCATTCAAAGATGGATTTCCTAGTAAATCATGGTGGTTTGGGTTTAAAAAAAGGCATCCAGAACTTGTATTGCATATTGTTGAGGTCCTTGATAGAGATAGAGCATTAAATTTGCGCCTTGCAGTTGTGCAGAATTTCTATGACACACTTTCTAGTGCTTACAATAAAAATTCTTATGGAGCAGGCCATATATGGAAATGTGATGAAACAGGTTTACAGGTAGGGAGGAATTGTGGCATGCAAGTAATTTCCAATAGAGGAAGCCGAAATGTGCCAAATATTTTGCCTAAGAGTAGGGAGTGGATAACTATTTTATGTTGTGTCAATGAAATTGGTACTTCAATCCCAGGATTTTATCTATTCAAAGGTAAAAATCAACTAAAAAACTATATACAACACTGTGAACCAGGTGCATGCATGGCTACACATCCCCATGCATGGATGACTAAAGAACTATTTTTAAGTTGGCTTTTTCACTTTTCTACATTGGTACCAAGTGGCGTATCACCTAGTAATAGACACCCATTGATATTATATGGCCATGGGAGCCACATGGTTGTACAAAAAATTGAGGAAGCAAACAATTTAGGCATCGACCTCTTGACATTTCCCTCTCATGCCACTCACAGATTGCAACACCTTGATGTTAGTGTGTTTGGCCCTTTCAAGAACTATTTCAAGTTGGAGTGTGCTACATGGATGGCAAAGAATCCAGGGGTTGAGGTGAAAAGGTTCGAGCTAGAAGAGCTTGCAAGTAAAGCTTTTAAAATGGCTCTAACACCATCAAATATCAAGGTTGGCTTTAGGAGGATAGGAATCTAGCCACTGAACTATGATGCTCTTATGCATGATACTGGTTGTAGCCAAGCATTTCATGTGGATGGTCCGGAAGAAGGGAATGCCCAAACAGGTGTTGTAGTGCACGAAGTAGATGACCAAGATGATGTGGTTGCAACTGGTAATATGATTTCCCTCTCTCAAGGACACTTATATGATGAATATGATGAAACTATATGTGAAACACGGTATAACCATGAAAAAATTCACAGTAACATGGAGATCGTTCCACCAACTCAAGAACATGAAACTCCTGCTGTTGATATTTTTAATGACATCGTTGAACATGTAGTTGATAATGACCAATTGACATTGCCAAGACAAGTGACCCCACCGCCATGGCTAGAAGAAACAATGATTAATATGAATGCACATAGTGTCTCAACAACCAATGAACATAGAATGAACATGCCCTCACAACCAGTAGGATTGAACAGTGAAATTGTTCATTTTTTGTGGAAAATAGATCAATGGAAGAAGATGAAGTACATAATGAGGCATCCAATGAAGATAATGATATAGTTCAATCAATTCGATCAGATACTGAAAGGAAAGTACCAAGAAATGACATGAAGGTGGGAGGGGTAGAGAAGATACTTGGTCGGTTCGTAAAGCTACCAGTAGAGAGAGTATCAATGAAAAAAAGCAAGGTACACTGGGTAGCCTTCGTTTGGGCTAAAGCTCACAGTTACTCACCTCAGAGGACTATATAAACCCATTAGTTGAGTCTAAAAAAAAAGAAATTTGAAATGCAAGAATTAAAATAGAAAAATAAGGATCTAGTCAAGGAGAAGAAGGCAGCAATGATTATTGCAGCACAATGTCGAGCAGATGAAAGGCTTGAAAGAGATAAAGCAAGGAAAGTTAAGGACCACCAAAAACAAATGGCAGGACATGAAAAGGAATCAAGAAAGATAGAACAAATGCTTGAAAAGGAACAAGGGATGATCAATATGGTTGACAATGATGCAAGCATCGCTGATGAAACCATGATTATTTCAAACTCATTGGACTCCATTGCAGATAATACACCATTATCCCAATATCTCATAAACATTCAAGTGCCTCACTATCAAACTAAGGGTTTAGCCACTTGCCTTTTTCCTACCAGAGGAGGTGTCAATTCTATGTATGCTCATTACACGCCTCCACTTAATGCAGGGGTCAGTAGTGCAAATGTGAGGTATGGGTACTCAATACGTCCATGGTTGGAAGCTGCAAATTGGACTCAATCATATGGCAGCAATCAACCATTTTCTAATGAACCCTTTTTAGGAAGGCCAACCTACCTAGCTCAAGAAGGTAACTCAGGGAGTTTTGGCACTCAAGATTCTCAGGGCCATAAAGAATAGGGGTGCCATATGTTTTTGGTTGTAACCACATTATGATGTGGATTTTGGATGGATTCTATCTTTTTCTTGTCACAGAAACATTTTGGCTTACAACCTAGGTTGTTTTATTTCATATTGTGTGCGGCATTGTAACCAAAATCCATTTTAGAAGGAACATATATAGTATATTATAATGTAGAAATCTTACATGAGAATGCAAATGGGATTTTTTGTTATGCATCTACACACCAAATGGTTTACGCAAGTGAAACAATTATTGGCATTATGATTCAGGTTTGTTGCTATGGCACAGAATTTGTACTTGATGGCAACTCACTCAAGTGGCAAATCTCTATTCAGGCTCTCAAAATGATGGAAAATAAGAGGTTCGTAGGTACACCGTTCAAAAGGTGCGGGCCCGCAGGCACGTTCACAAAGTGCGGTCATGTCCGCAGGTTATCCGAACAGAAGGTGCGGACCCCAGTTCACTCACTCCAATGTAGAGAAGCGCGCACATGTAGGAATTCTTATGTTTGGCCCATGGTATTTAGCTCGACGTTCATGATCCTATGGCTTTGGTCCGTGGTATAGGATCTGAATTATTGAACCCCGGTTTGGATCCCTTGTATTGGTTTTAGATGGTTTTGTCCCATGGTTTGAATAAGGGCTTGCCTATAAAAAGGAAAGGAGATCACTTGGCTGGTCACTTGAAAAATTTGAATATCTTAAGATCTGAAATTTTGGGTGATTGGTTTGAAAAGCTAGATCTAAATCAAGGTGAAATTTAAGGCGAATCTATTGATAGGTTGTGATCTCTCGGGCGCATGATTAGATCTGTGGGTCTGACTACCTGTGGCACATTGGAGGACTGTTAATTTGGCTCTGTTCAGAGGTCCGTAGGTGATCCACAATGCAGGTGCAGGGGTCCGCAACGCAGCAAAAGGTGCAGGTGCGGGGGTCCGTAGCGCAACAGAAGACGAAGGTGCGAGGTTCCACAGCAAAGCAGAAGGCGCTAGTGCGGAGGTACACAGAGGAACAGAAGGACCAGGTGCAGTGGTAAACTGTCAGGCAGACAGTGCAGGTGCGAATCTGCGTAGAAGTACGCAGTGCAGTAGAAGGAATAGGTGCGGAGGTACGCAGAGCAGAAGAAGGACCAGGTGCGGATCTGCGCAGTTTAGACACAGAAGAGCTGTAAATATTCGTAGGTTTCTATTGGTGAAGTTGCGAACTTTTCTTGAAATATTTGTTGGCAGCCTTTTATCTATTGTTGAAGAGTTCTGGGTTTAGATTACTGGTATTGCTGTTCTGGTTACTGCATTCTAAGACGTTATTGGTTGATTCATTGGTTGATTGAAAAAGGAGATTGCTTGATTCACATGTACTTGATGATTATTTGCTGTTTATGGATCCAGTTTGAAAATTTATGAAAAGTGGTCCTTGGAAGAAAAGAAGTAGGTCAGCACCCACATACTAGTAGATTAGCTAGTACAAGAGCTAAGGGGGTTGTAGCTCCCTTCCAGGAGAGACTGGAAAATGAGAGAGGGTTGTATCTCTCAGCAGGTTGCAGCCTGCGCACTGGTAAAGGACTGCACCAGTACAAAATCATTGTAAAAGAAGTTTCTAATTGAAAGAAGATAGAGACATATTGCAGCAGGTGGTTTTCACCCACATTGGGTTTCCACCTTATATCTGGTGTTCTTTGGTGTGATTATCTGTTTTTCCTGTTCTTGCTCATTATTATATGGTACTGACATACAAACTAATGATCAATATCTGAAGAATAAATTAAATTATAAATCTGGAAGATATATTGAAAAGAATTTGATAATACTGATTCACCCCCCCTTTCAGTATTATTTCCAACAATTGGGATCAGAGCAGGTCCTTCTAAAGAAGCTTGATTGCTTGAAGGAAGATCCATCATCATGAGAAACTACGAGAGAGAAGCATCTATCAGGACACCAATTTTTGACAGGACAAACTTCGTATATTGGAAGGTAAGAGTTACTGCCTATCTTCAATCTCTTGGTACAGAAGTCTAGGATATCATAGATATAGGGTACAATTTTTCATTAGCAACTCCTACAGATCTGACTGAGAAGAAGAAATATGAAACAAATGAAAAGGCTGTCAATACTCTACTAGGATGTCTATCTCAATCAGAATTCATGAAGATTATGCAGTATAAATCCGCAAAAGAAATATGGGACAAGATTGTTCTGAGCTATGAAGGAGATGATCAGGTAAAACGAGCAAAACTTCAAACCCTCAGAATTCAGTATGAAAATCTCAGAATGCACAACGATGAAAGTGTGGCTAGCTAGTTTATTCATGTAGATGAGATTGTTAATTGTATGAAAAATTTGGGTGAAGAAATGAAAGAGGTTGTTGTGGTTGAAAAGGTTCTAAGATCTTTGTCCCCTAGGTTTGAATCTTATGTTTTTGCAATAGAAGAAAAGGAGAATCTATGAAACCTTACCATGTCACAGCTGCACGAAATTTTGACTGCTTATGAAATGAGGAAAGGAGGACCATCAGATAGGAGAGAAGCTGCCTTCAAGGCTTCCGGCAAAGGAGATTACTATGAGTCAGGACACGTGTCAGAAGAAGAAGAAGAATCAAATTTTGTCAAAAACCTTCAACGGGGTGCTGGATGATTCCGAGGTAAGTTACCTTTCAAATGCTTTGCTTGTGGAAGAGTCGGTCACTATGCTACCAAATTTCCTCATAAGGATAAGATTGACAAGGGGAAGGAACCTGTTAGATGGAACAAGAAACAGAATGCAAATAAGAAAAGCTATTACACTCATGAAGATAGTGATGGACTTTCAAATAGTGACGAAGATGAACAAGGTAATAATTATAAAATTTTAATGGCTTTTGAAGATGATGATTATATGGATGTTGTAGATGAAGAAGGTCTTTATGAAGAGATTTCTAATCTCAAAATTTGTTTAGAAGAGAAAAATGTGATTATTGATTCTTTGCAATGTCAACTGGCTGAAAGGGAAAAACATCATGAAAAATTGGAATGTGAAATTGTTAGTCTTAGAAAAGAGATTGAGAAAACAAAAGCTCTTAATCTTAAATTTGTTAAAAGGTCTGAAACTCTGGATGAGATTATCAATGTGCAGCATTCTCCACTAATTAAGACAGGTCTGGGATATAATGGAGAAGCATCTCAAGCATCCACCTCCAAAAGTTATCTTGATGTAGCAAGGAGGAGCGAGCAAAGGCCTAATAGAAACCATCAGGTAAATCAGGGACAGTTTACCTCAAGAACGAACAAAGACTATCAAGAAAATTAGGGGCAAGCTACCTTAAGGACAAACAGAAGCTACAACCAGCCACAGGTAAAATCATCCCAACTTGCCTCAAGAATGGATGTCAGTAGAAACTACAATCGGTTGGTTGATAGATTTGATAATCGCAGGAGTTTCTTCAATGGCCAATGTTTCTCTTGCCATAACTTTGGTCACAAAGTAGCTCAATGTGTTGCCTATAAGACAATCATGACTAGAGAAGATCAAAAACAAATAAGTATGACTAGAATCACAAAAGGGACCTATAACAACTTTTCCGCCCTTGAAAGTGAAATTGAATGTTCTATTTGTAATAACTTCGGTCATGAAGAATCTGAATGCAGGAGCAGGTTTCGGAAGAAAACTCAGAAGGAACAAACCTCAAATGCCAGAACATGGAGAATGAAGGAACCGCAACCAGAAAGATGTGGGATAGCTTTATATGCAGAAGGATAGGAAAATCAATGGTACATCGACAGTGGATGTTCGAAGCATATGATAGGTGATAAAGAAAAACTTCAATCATATAGTGCTTTAGAAAAAGGAAAGAAAGTTTCTTTTGGAAATGATACCCCTGCAGTCATAAAAGGAAAAGGCACTGTTCATTTGAAAGAGAAAGTCAAGGCTGGAAATGTTTTGTATGTTGATGGCTTGAAGCATAATCTACTGAGTGTCAGTAAGATGTGTGATCAAGGAACTGAGGTAATATTTCGATCAAATGGATGTAGTGTTCGTGATCTTGATACAAGAAAAGTAGTGATCAAAGGCATAAGAACTCCAAATAATTTATACATATTTGAAGAAGGACAACAACAATGCTATTTGAGCAAGAATCATGAACATTGGTTATGGCACCGGAGGTTGGGGCATATAAGCTTTTCATAGATAAGGAAAGCATTCAAATACCAGGCAGTTCATGGTCTTCCAGAAATTAGAATTCCAAACAATACAATATGCAAATCATGTCAGTTTGGTAAGCAAACCAGAACTAACTTCCTTGAGAAAAAAGGATCAGCTAGCAGGCCTCTTGAACTAGTCCATACAGATGTATGTGGACCATCTAGGAAAAGGTCACCTCGAGGAGAAGAATACTTTATATTATTCATTGACGACTTCTCCAGGATGGTTTGGATAGGACTTATGAAGCACAAAGACGAAGCCTTCGAAAAATTCAAATCTTTCAAAGCCTTGGTTGAAAACGAATTAGATCACAAAAATAAGTGCCTTGGGTCTGATAGAGGTGGGGAGTTTACCTCAAATGAATTTTTCGATTTTTGTGAAGAACATGGAATAAGAAGGGAATTCTCTACAGCTAGGACTCGTCAGCAAAATGGAGTAGTGGAAAGGATGAACAGAACGGTTCAAAAAATGGCTCGTGCAATGCTTGATGAATCTGGAACTCCCGCAACCTTCTAGGGTGAAGCTGCATTTGCTGCAGTCATTATTCTCAACAAAACAAATGTTTTGGTGAACAGCACTCAAACTCATCATGAGCTCTGGTATGGTGAGACTCCTTCGGTAAAACATTTCAAAATCTTTGGAAGAAAATGTTATATTAAGAATAATGATGAACATCTTGGCAAGTTTGAATCTAGAGCAGATGAAGGGATTCTCCTTGGTTATTCTCCTCACAGCAAAGCATATAAGTGTTACAACAAAAGACTTGGAAGAATAGTTGACAGAATTGATGTAGTGGTTGATGAAGAAGGAAACATTCCTAGGCAAGTAAATTATGAAAATATCGAAGAGGATGAAGATCATCCTTAAAATCAGACTGATGATGAAGAAGAACCTCAAGAGGCACCAAAGGAAGAAATAAGGATAGAAGAGAAGACTCCATCCAGGTATGTTCAAAAGAATCACCCAGAATCTCAAATCTTGGGGCAAAAGGAGATAGGCGTACAAACAAGAAGAACAATTGCAGAAGCTTCAAGCTATTTGGCATTACTCTGCCCCACTGAACCATAAAATGTAAGAGAGGCATGCAAAGATGAATTATGGGTCAGGGCAATGGATGAAGAACTTGAGCAGATTGAAAAGAACAACACTTGGGAGTTGGTTCCTAGACCAAAAGATAAGAATGTCATAGGGACAAAATGGATCTTCAAAAATAAGTTGAATGAAAATGGGGAAGTAATTAGAAACAAGGCCAGACTTGTTTGTAAAGGATATGCTCAACAAGAAGGAATAGACTTTGAAGAAACTTTTGCTCCCGTTGCTAGACTTGAGCCCATCCAAATGTTCCTTGCTCTCTCAAGCTTTCAGAAGTTCAAAGTATTTCAAATGGACGTGAAATCAGCCTTTCTGAATGGAGACTTAGAAGAAGAGGTGTACATTGAGCAACCAGATGGTTTCATTCTTTGGAATGATCCAAATCTTGTATGCATACTAAAAAAGGCTCTTTATGGTCTTAAACAGGCTCTAAGGGCTTGGTACTATCGTTTGGACAAATATCTTCATCAACAAGGCTTTTCAAAGGGATCAACAGATAGCAATCTTTATATAAAAATTGAAAATGACAAATTGCTAATACTTGTTGTGTATGTAGATGATATTATCTTTGGCAGCAATGAAGAAACTATGAGTCAAAACTTCACCTTGGTGATGCAGAAAGAATTCGAAATGTCATTACCTGGAGAGATGATATATTTTCTTGGTCTACAAATCCAACAAAATGAAGGCGGTATCTTTTTGTCTCAAACCAAGTACCTCAAGCAGATTTTGAAGAAGTATGGCATGGAAGATTCAAAACCAGTATGTACTCCTATGGTTACAGGATGCAACCTCAGTACAAATGATGAATCAACAATAGTACATCAACCAACCTATAGATCCATGATTGGAAGTCTACTTTCTTTAACAGGTACCCGACCAGACATCATGCATGCAGTGGGAATAGTTGGAAGATTTCAATAAAATCCCAAGGAAACTCATCTTCAGGCAGTTAAGAGAATCTTCAAGTACCTTCAAGAAACTCAAAACTATGGCGTATGGTATCCCAGAGATACAGATCTCACACTTCATGCTTATATAGATGCAGATTGGGTCGGAGGCATGGATGACAGGAAGAGCACAAGTGGTGGTGCATTCTTTATGGGTTCCAGATTAGTATCTTGGATCAGCAAGAAACAGAGTTCGATTGCTTTATCTATAGTTGAAGCGGAATATGTGGTTGTTGCATCTTGTTGCACTCAACTCCTTTGGATGATGCAGACCTTGCAGGATTTTCAAATCACTTGTACACCACCTATCTCCATCTTATGTGATAATACAAGTGCTATTAGCATTTCAAAGAACCCAGTCATGCATTCAAAGACCAAGCGTATACCGATCAAATATCATTTTCTTCGGGAACAAGTGCTTGAAAAAAAGGTCAAGTTAGAGTATGTTCCTTCTAAGGAACAAGTTGCTGATATACTCACCAAACCACTGCCCACGGAGACCTTTGAATACCTCATGCAAAAGCTGGGGGTAGTTGATGCATCATCTTGTTCTTGAATCTCATCTGTTTTAGATATTGTTGGTTGTACGCGAGTTTCATATGGGGTATACACGTACATTTGTTGGGTTATGGATTGGTCGAAGATCGAATGGCACGGGTTCAGGGGGAGCATATATTCTTCTAATAATGCATTGTTGGAATTATGGTATAAGATCTTGGAGGAGAAAGTATAGAAGGAGAACATGGATGCTGATCTGAATCTCTTTTGTCAAGGTCATGTATGGTGTATGGTAGATTATGGTTCTTCTTGAAGAATTTTTCTTTTGCAGATCTGGTCTATAGTTAGGGGGAACGTGATCAACAGAGCGGAGACTTCAACATGTTCTCAGGGGGAGCATAACCCTTTTCCCTTGATGTCAAAGGGGGAGAATGACTTTGAGGATCTTGGGGTTGCCATTATGATTCAGGTTTGGTGCTATGGCACAGGTGTTGTACTTGATGACAACTCACTCAAGTGGCAAATCTCTATTTAGGCTCTCAAAATGATGGAAAATAAGAGGTTCGCAGGTACATCGTTCAAAAGGTGCGGGCCCGCAGGCAAGCCGTTCACAAAGTGCGGTCATGTCCGCAGGTTATCTGAACAGAAGGTGCGGAGCCCAGTTCACTCACTCCAATGCATAGAAGCGTGCACATGTGGGAATTCTTATGTTTGGCCCATGGTATTTAGCCCGACATTCATGATCCTATGGTTTTGGTCTGTGGTATAGGATCTAAATTATTGAACCCCAGTTTGAATCCCTTGTATTGGTTTTCGATGGTTTTGTCCCATGGTTTGAATAAGGGCTTGCCTATAAAAAGGAAAGGAGATCACTTGGCTAGTCACTTGAAAAATTTGAATATCTTAAGATCTGAAATTTTAGGTGATCGGTTTGAAAAGCTAGATCTAAATCAAGATGAAATTTAAGGCGAATCTATTGATAGGTCGTGATCTCTCAGGCGCATGATCATATCTGTGGATTTGACTGTCTGTGGCACATTGGAGGACTGTTAATTTGGCTCTATTCAGAGGTTCGCAGGCGATCCACAGCGCAGGTGCGGGGGTTCGCAACACAGCAGAAGGCGCAGGTGCGAGGGTCCGCAGCGCAGCAGAAGGCGTAGGTGCGGGGGTCCACAACAAAGCAGAAGGCGCCAATGCGGAGGTACGTAGAGGAACAAAAGGACTAGGTGCGGAGGTACGCTGTCAGGTAGACAGTGTAGGTGCGGATCTGTGCAGAGGTACGAAGTGCAATAGAAGGAGTAGGTGTGGAGGTACGCAAAGCAGAAGAAGGACCAGGTGCGGATCTACACAGTTTAGACACAGAAGAGCTGTGGATATTCGCAGGTTTCTATTGGTGAAGTTGCGGACTTTTCTTGAAATATTTGTTGGCAGCCTTTTATCTATTGTTGAAGAGTTCTGGGTTTAGATTACTGGTATTGTTGTTCTGGTTACTGCATTCTAAGAAGTTATTGGTTGATTCATTGGTTGATTGAAAAAGGAGATTGCTTGATTCACATGTACTTGATGATTATTTGATGTTTATGGATCCAGTTTGAAAATTTATGAAAAGTGGTCCTTGGAAGAAAAGAAGTAGGTCAGCACCCACATACTAGTAGATTAGCTAGCACAAGAGCTAAGGGGGTTGTAGCTCCATTCCAAGAGAGACTCGAAAATGAGAGAGGGTTGTAGCTCTCAACAGGTTGCAGCGTGCATACTGGTAAAGGACTACACCAGTACAAAATCATTGTAAAAGAAGTTTCTAATTGAAAGAAGATAGAGACATATTGCAACAGGTGGTTTTCACCCACATTGGGTTTCCACCTTATATCTGGTGTTCTTTGGTGTGATTATCTATTTTTCCTGTTCCTGCTCATTATTATATGGTACTGACATAGAAACTAATGATCAATATCTGAAGAACAAATTAAAGTATAAATCTGGAAGATATATTGAAAAGAATTTGATAATACTTATTCACCCCCCTCTCAGTATTATTTCCAACAACAATGACAACATTTTTAGTTTACATTTCATGAGATTGTAGCAATACTTCATGATGAAACAACAGATAATGCACATAATACCTATAATTAAAACATAAAACATTATAGGGATTTCCTTGCATGGGAAGGAAGATAATTGACTACTTGCATCCCTTTCATTTTCTACTATACATTTTGAACTCTCCAGATGCAGTCTGGTTGCACACAGCATTATGAAAGGAGTCTATTCACTCGTCTTTTTTGGTTGAACAATGTATAAAAATCCTCTCTGGAAGCTATGAAAAAATATCACTGAACTGATAATAATAAACATCAAGAAAACACAACAGAAATGTGTCTACAAAAAGTAACTTCGAACCATTACAAATGAATGAAAATTACAGTTTTTTCCTCTGGAAAAATCTTGCATCTTTCCAAATAGTACACACAAAAAAACCCTGGTTTTTGTTGAGAAAAGATCTGAAACAAGTCAGTCAGCTTCATTATTTACAATATAGTAAAATCACTGAAAAATTAACCAATACCGGAAGTACCAGTAAAAGAAATCAAAATATTTGAATGCAAAATTGCCACAGAAAATATACATATCATCTGAAAACCCAAATCTACTACAAAAAATTAAAACTATCAGACCTAACAAAACACAACAAGTGTAAAGGCCTGAATGGACTACCTCCTTGATGAAAATTCAACTCAAAATTTCAATTAAATTGGTAATTTGTTATTGAGAGCATAGACCAAAAGTGTAAAAGAACAAAGATTCAGAGCCACTGAAATAGCAATACACAGGAAATGGTCAGCATTCATCCCCTATAGACAAAAACGCAGGGCCATAGGAAATGGCTCCAATAGTGAACATGGAAAAAATGAACAAGTTTTCATTATAATATTGTTCATAAGAGGGGCCAAAATGGCCCTCTATACATCCATGCATACATTGTCATTGGAAATAATTTGCACCATAAACCTTGCATACCCCAACATTTCTAACCATAAAAAGAAATCAGATCCACACCAATCTATTTAATGGCATCTAAGATGGCCAGAGATCACCATAATGTTCTATGGCTAAAGGTAGTTTGTTGAAAGAAAGTTCTCTACCAAATCATGTAACAACGATCTGATTGAGATGCATAAACACAATTGTGTAAGCATAATCAATCTGATGAGTGTGTTGCTTGCAAGTTCAAATCCATTAAAAAGTTCACAATGCTTTATTTGTGAGAACTGTTGGTTTTGCCTTGGCTTGGAGGACATATTCTACTTCACCATAGCTACTCCTCCTACTCCTTTTGGAACCACTGAAGAAATCATTTACATGTTTAGTTATTGTGGATCTGAAATATTCTATGGGGCTATGGATCAACTTCAGTCTATGTGACAACTAGTGCTTAGTTACAATGTACTTAGCCACCTTTTTACTGTCAATCATATTGATCCCTTCAATGGTACCCTATATTTTGTGGAAGGACAAAGGTTTGCTAGCTTGTTAGTTTACTTTCAAGAGCATGCCTTGTTATTAAACCAGCTCACACAAAGATAGAAAAGATAGATCAACGCCTTAGAAATAAGCCTCTTCAAGGGGGCAACCTCCTTTACATTACAAAAATGAACAATTCTTAGATGATACAAATGACAATACCTCCATTCTATATATAGGAGTCTAAGGGGTCATAATATAATCAAAGCTGACATAACAATAATAATGTAAGGGTACAATAATGACAATAGTGGGCTTCTATGGGGCACAATAATAACAATATGGGGACTAACTGGGCACAAAAATATAATAAGGGGGTTGTACTAATAACAATAAGGGGCTACACTAGTAGTATAGGGACCTAACATGCCCCTCTCCTTCAAAAAGTGTTGTCCTCAACGCTTGAGTATTTCTTGATGCTTCTATATAAAATTCTTGTCCTCCCAGGTGGAATCTTCAGCGGGTAAGTTCCTCCACTTGATGAGATACTCTGAAATGATTGATTTCGTAGTTGTCAGTTTCTTGTTTCAGTGACTACTCCAGGATCCAATATGATTTTTCCTTCCTCTTCAAGTTCTGGCAATATTGTTTGAACTCAGATCTTCTGCAACTTTCGAATGAGTGGCCATAATTCTTTTTCCTTCTTCCATTCATCCCTTGCTTCGTTTATCCAATCTGGTTGGATAATAGAAATAGCACAAAACAATTCTTTCACATCCTCATCCTTTCTTGACAGTGCATTTGCAACAACATTTTCCTTCCCTTTTTTGTAGATGATTTCAAAGTCATAACCCAACATATTTGTGACCCATTTTTCTGTTCTTCTAAAGATAATCTTTGTTCCAAAAAGTATTTAAGACTATCATGATCCATTTTTACCTTTTAGTGTCTTCCCATCAGGTAAGGTCACCATTTCTTAAGTTCATATAATATTTCCAACATTTCCTTCTCATAAATAACTTTCTTGACATGTAGCTGTAAAAATACCCAATCACCTACATCAAAACTTCTTTCACTGCGATGTTGATCTTCCCATTGTTTCATTCGATTCTGCACCAAAGTGGCATTATCCTTTAAAATTTGGAGAACTTGTTGTTCATGCTCGATGTGACCTTTCACTGCTTGAATATTTTTCTTCTTGATATGTCCTTCTATCTTGAGAGTTTGAGGAGTCGTAATTTATTCCAATGCATTACAAGATATGGTTGGATTCATTTCTTAATGCTCGATGTGATCTTTCACTTCTTGAACATTTTTCTTCTTGATATGTCCTTCTATCTTGATAGTTTTAGGAGTGGTAATTCCATCCAATGATTTACAAGATATGGTCAGATTCATTTCTTCTTTCTCGATTTGATCTTTCACTTATTGAACCTTTTTCTTTTTGATATGTCCTTCTATCTTGCGAGTTTGAGGAGTGTTAATTCTTGCCAATGCTTTACAATATATGGTCGGATTCATTTCTTCTTTCTCTGGGGTTGGTTCCTGGTGTATATCCTCTTCTTTTGATGTTTCTTGATCCTTTTCTTCCTCCTCTTTACAATCGATGTAAAATAATTTCTTCTCGGCACACTTATGACCTTTAGTGTATTTGCTATCACAATTGTAACAAAGCCCTTTTTCTCTTTTTTCTTCCAATTGTTGTCGTGTAAACCTTGTAGGTTGTGGTAGGCTAGGAGGAAAAATACTTCCATAATTATAGTTGTGAGTGGTGGGATTCCTTGTTTCCATAATTTCTCTTTTAATATTTCTTTCCAACCTGAATGCCTGCTCTAATGAATTAGGGTCCCAATGACAAACCTCATGTTGAATGTTATCCTTTAAAGTCCCTATGAAGACCTCAATCCTTTGCTTCTTTGGAATATCATTTACCCTTATATTCAATTTTTGAAAGTCCTCAACACGCTCTACCATTGAACCCTTTTGTTCGCAATTTATCAATTGGCTAAAGAAGGTGTTACTCTTTGTATCCTCATAATGTGTTGTCATTTCTTCCATGAAAATTGACCAAGTGACAATTGTTTTACGAGAAAAAAGCCCTTGATACCATAAAAATTGATTTGGTTCTAAATATAAAGATGCAATATGTACCTTTTGTAACAGTTGAACCTCATGTAGATCAAAATATTGCTCCATCTGTACCGGATCGTTGCCATCAAACTTCCTCAGGTCGCCTTTTCTTGATTTTAAGAGCTTGATCTTGAAACGACTGTAACTTGCTAATTTTAGATCTCCAAGTTTTGAAATTGTGTCATGCAGTAGCCCTACGAGTCCTCTTTCTAATCCCACAAGTCTGATCAGAATATGATTCTCCAAGAAAACGTTATGCCCAATCTCCTAAGATGATTTGATTATATAATGTTTCAGTAGAGAAAACTTGTATGACATGCCACGTGTCATTGTTTCGACCTTCAGATCTGAAAAATATAAACAGAAAACTACAGTCTGTCTTCTTTCTATAATTTCTTACGAAATTTCAATTTTTTTCTCAGAGAAAACGTTATGATGATTTTCCCAAGGTCACCTATTTAGAATGTAATCCGGGAGTCTACACAAACCCTAACTTCCTCAGATTATATCTCTGAAAATATAGCGAGAAAAGATCTGAGATTCAGACCTGAGCTTCACAAACCTTTCGGCTCAAAAGGGTTTTAATTTTAGAGTCTGAAACTTTGTAGAAACAATACTATAGAAAAAATTCCATGATGACCTGTTTGAGATGAAATTCTGGAGCTTGTAAATACCCTAACTTCCTCAGATCATATCTCTGAAAATATAGCGAGACAACAACTGAAATTTGGACGTGAGGTTTAGACCGATATCTTCTCAAATGGGTTTTCCTTTTAGCTTTTGAAACTTTGTAGCGCAAAAGTTATAGAGAAAATGTCACGATGACCTATTTGGAGTAGTGAAACCCTAGAATCCAAAGCTCTGATACCAAATGTTATGAAACCAGCTCACAAAAAGATATGAAAGATAGATCAAAACCTTAGAAATAAGCCTCTTCAAGGGGGAAACCTCCTTTACATTACACAAATGAACAATTCTTAGATGATACAAATGACAAGACCTCCTTTCTATATATAGGAGTCTAAGGGGTCATAATATAATCAGAGCTAACATAACAATAATAATGTAAGGGCACAATAATAACAACAGTGGGCGTCTACGGGGCACAATAATAACAATATGGGGACTACAAGGGCACAACAATATAATAAGGGGGATGTATTAATAACAATAAGGGGTTACACTAGTAGTATAGGGACCTAACATGCCTCCAACACATGGTTTCCTCTGTTATAAGTTTATTGACAATTTATTTTGCTAAATTTCAACCTCTATACTTCACACTTCCAACTGTCCAATTTCAAGTTTTGGAATTGAGTTCACTGCTACTCTTTAACATGCTCAAATATCCACCTTTAAATATTAGATTTTAATGCCTTAAGAAAATATTCTTACTTGTTACAATTGTTAACAATAACTTTGTGGTTCATTAAAATATACCAAATACAAATTAAATTATAACTGAATCAAGCAACACATGATGGCCTAAAGAAAACTATAAACGATGTAACCATACCAGAACTCAATTAACAATCTTCCACCAACACAACTTATAAATCAATCTATATGGGAACACAATACCAGTTAAATCCAATGTATAGCATAAACATCAAAACTCATACATTCACATTAGGCATAAGAAGCAAAAGTATCCAACAAAATATGAATCAGTGTAAAACCTAATTCATCCAAACATGATAAAGTTGCATTTGAACAAATTCCATCCAAAATGAATAAATTAACACACCCTATTGTTTAAGCTAGGATAGGATAAATACAAAGGCCATGCTTCCATATAACTTTGTGGTTCATTAAAATATACCAAATACAAATTAAGTTATAATTGACTCAGGCAACACATGATGGCCTAAAGAAAACTGTAAACGATGTAACCATACCAGAACTCAATTAACAATCTTCCACCAACACAACTTATAAATCAATCTATCTGGGAACACACTACCAGTTAAATCCATTGTATAGCATAAACATCAAAATTCATACATTCACGTTAGGCATAAGAAACAAAAATATCCAACAGAATATGAATCAGTGCAAAACCTAATTCACCCAAACATGATAAAGTTGCATCTGAACAAATTCCATCCGAAATGAATAAATTAACACACCCTATTGTTTAAGCTAATATAGGATAAATACACAGGCCATGCTTCCATATACGTTGATGGCATGGACCACCCTTTTCTTAAATAAATGTCCTCTGAGAATGAATCAATTGCAGAGCAGAATGATAGTTACAATAAGAAAATAGTTTATGAAATTTGGAGTAAAGACTAAGGACTTAAGAAGCGGGAAAGCCAATGCACACAAAACCATAATGAAAATAAAAAAGTAAGCAAAACTGTGAAGAACTTTGAAAGTTAAGAAAACACCTAAAGACACACAAAACCCTAAACCTGCAAAACCCTAAACCTGCAAAACCTTAAACCTAAAAAACCCTTTGAAATGCAACAGGAGACTCGCCAAACGCAAAGCGATTGAAACTCCAAGAGAAAAAATAACAAAAATTCCAATAGGAAGGTTAGGTGTTGAAAAACACAGAAGGTGAGGTGTTGAAAAACATAGTGGCAATGGTTGTTAGAATGTTTCCTACCGGATAGGCATAGAAGCCATGTCCAATCATCTTCCATGTCCAAACCTTCTCGAGAGCTCACCAAACCTGCAACCAACTTGGAAAACATGAAGAAAGTAGGAAATTAGCCAATGTCATAAATATTCAAAGACAATTCAAAACAAAAACGATAAAAACTTTTAAATTACCTGTAAATTTACCTTCGACCTGTAAAAGTGACTTTCACTTATTTATAAAAGTGAGACACATATTTTATTTTTTTTAAAGTGAGATAATTAGATTAAGTTTGGAAGGGGGGGCGGGGGGGGGGGGGTGTGTTTAAATATAACGTTATCATTCATTTCCACACATTCACGCACTTCGTCGGCATCTTCAACAAATTTTCTTCAAAAAGCCATAACTTCTTCATTCGGAAGCCGTTTTTAGAGCTTTTTTCTTTAATCATCCTAATTTTTCGAGACCTTTCCATTGGAACACTTAGTTTCAACATCTACAGCTTTAGTTTCTATTAAAA
Organism: Pinus tabuliformis; assembly: GCA_031772625.1. Classification (NCBI taxonomy): domain Eukaryota; kingdom Viridiplantae; phylum Streptophyta; class Pinopsida; order Pinales; family Pinaceae; genus Pinus; species Pinus tabuliformis. Next base: position 685,931,004 of record CM062806.1, read on the forward strand.
TGGAAATTCCATGGTTATTCTTGACAACACCAACTACTTCCAATGGTGGTCCTACATTGTGGATTTACTTGGAAGTAAAGGTCTTTATAGAATATCCTCAGGCCAAGAAACCAAACCTCAAGATGAAGATAAGGCAACCAAATGGGAAAATAGGCAAGATCAAGCACATGGGTTGATAGGGATGTCTATTTCTCCATACCTTAGATTCCATATCGCAGAACTTGATACTCCTAATGAAGTAATGAAATGACTCACTAAAGTTTTTGGAATTAAAAATGAAATTAGAGCCCATCAACTCAAAAATGAGTTTCTTACATTGGACCCCAATAATTTTTCTTCCATTGAAGATCTTTTGTCCAAGTTCAAGACCCTTAGACTTCTCTTAGAAGGTGTTAAGGTTAAGAAAGAAGATGGTAGCCTTTTCTATTCCATTCTTACTAAGTTGGGACCAACCTACTCTGTGTTTGTTTCCACCTTCCATTCTACTAGAGAAGCCTTTATTTATCAAGGACAAGACTACAAGTCCCCCTCTTTTGATGCCTTTTGTGATCATTTAATAAGAGAAGAAGAAAATCTCTTATATATTAGTCTTATTAATCTTAGAAACTCTTCTAATAAATCCTTAGCCGTCGAGCAGCAACCAAATTCAAAGAATTCTAAAAAGCAATATCCTAAAAAGAATATTCCTAAAACAAACAAGGGTCCTAAGCAATTTCAGTCTCAAAATGAAAAATCATTTCAATTAAATGATAAGGCAAATAAAAACAAAGGGAAGAAGAATGATAGACATTGCCACTTTTGTAATCAAAGTGGCCACATAGAATCCAAATGCTTTAAGAATATGGAAGCCTTGGAAGCAACAATGAAGAAGCATAACATCCATTTGGAGAACTCTTCAACTTCAACTTCATCTTGAGGAATAACAATTTCTGCATGTGGTTTTCAATCATCTCAGCTTGGTTATGCACTAAATGTATCTTATTCTTCTCATTCTAATGAGTGGCTCATTGATTCTGGAGCTTCTTATCACATGGCAAACTACAAAGCCATGTTTTCTTCTTTAAATGATTGTAACACCAAAAATATATATGTTGGTGATGATAGATCTCTTAGTTTTGTAGGGACTGGAACTGTTCATCTAGACAATGGTCAATTTAATGATGTATTATGTGTTCCAACCTTATCCTACAACCTTCTATCTGTATATCATATAACTCTTTCAAGTGAAGGTAAAATCGTTGAATTTTCACCTCACGATGTTGTAATTAAGGACCTAAGAGATCCTAGAGATATTTTAGCTATTGGCATTACTGATGATTATACAAGGTTGTATAAGTTTAACACCTTTGGGTCATCAAATATTCCCTCGGTATTTGTTTCTCATAATGATGGAGTGAGCAAACTTTGGCATGAGCGATTTGGTCACTTAAAATATCGCTCCCTTCAAAATATGGTGATAGGTCTTCCAATGGTGTCTTGTAGAGATGGTCTTTGTTCCGGATGTGTACTCAGAAAACATCATCATGATAGTTTTTAAAAACGTGCCTCTTGGCACGACTCAGCCCCTTTACAGCTTGTGCATAGTGATTTATGTGGTTCACTTCCACTTGTTTCATTCTCTGGCTACAAGTGTTTCTTAACTTTCATTGATGATTTCTCTAGACGCACTTGGGTATACTTCTTAAAACTCAAGAGTGAATTATTTAGCATGTTCTTGGCCTTTAAGGCCTTTGTTGAAAAGAAATCTAGACATCAAATTCTTAAGCTAAGATCTGATAATGATGGAGAATATGTTAACAACAAATTCATCAACTTTTACACTAAGAATGGAATTCAAATGCAACATACTGTTCCATATACTCCACAACAAAATGGTGTAGCTGAAAGGAAGAATTGCACCTTAAAGGAAATGGCTAATTGTATGCTTCAATCTAAAGGACTTAGTCTTAATTTTTGGGCAGAAGAAATTAACTGTGAAAATTACATAGTAAATCGTGCTCCTACTAAGGTTTTAAATAATATCTCTCCAGAAGAAGCATGGAGCTCAATTAAACCAGATGTAAGTCACTTTCATGTTTTTGGAAGTGAATCATGGGCCCATAATCCAGATGAGAAACATAAATCTTTAGAACCTAAGAGTCAAAAATGTATTTTTGTTAGATATTATGAAGATGTCAAAGGATATAGACTTATTCCACTTATTTCCAAAACTATCATCATTAGAAGATATGTGAATTTTTCTGAAAATATATCGGCCTACAAGCCTAGTTCGGCGAATGTGCCACCTCTCTCTATCCCTTCTACATCTAAAAACATTTCTTCTTCAGATGATGACAGTGAGGATGACAATCCTCCCCCACCTTCTAAGGATCCTCCTTCAGCTCCTCAGCTTCCAAAATGGGTTTGTGCTACTCGGGATGTAGCAAGTGCTCTTGTCGGTGATCCTACAAATCAACGACGTACACGTTATTAGTTCGATAGAGCCTCTTCATTACTAGATCAAGCTTCAACGAATTATGATCCTGACACCTTTGTAGAAGCTTTAGGCCATCTAGATTGGGATGTAGATATGAATGAAGAAAATCATTCATTATTGGAAAATGATACATGGGATCTTGTTCCTCTTCTAAAGGGACGAAAACTTGTTAGATGCAAATGGATTTATAGAACCAAGTATGGACCAGATGGAAAAGTTGATAAACATAAACCTCGTCTAGTTGCTAAGGGTTTTTCACAAGTTGAAGGCATTGACTATATGCAAACCTTCTCCCCTGTTGCCAAAATGAACTTTATCTGCCTTGTTCTTTCCCTTGCTACCTCTTTCAAATGGGAAGTCCATCAGGTGGATGTTAAATATGCCTTCTTGCATGGGGACTTGCATGAAGAAAACTATATGGAACAATCTACTAGCTTTATACAAACAAAATCCAACCTTGTATGTCAGCTTAAGAAATCCCTTTATGGTCTCAAGAAAGCCCCTTGGGCTTGGTATGCCAAAATGGATACCTTTCTTTTAGAAATTGGCTTTTCTAGGTGTCATTCTGACAATAATGTCTACACCAAGAAAGTGGGCAAGTCTCTTATCATTCTTGTTATTTATGTTGATGATCTTATCCTTACTCGTAGTGATCCCAACCTTATAAACCATGTGAACTCCAGCCTTAAAAATAAGTTTGAAGTGGCAGACTTAGGACACTTGCATTATTTTCTTGGTCTTCAAATCTTGCAATCCAAGGAATATGTTTCCCTTTCCCAGTCCAAGTATGCCTGTGATATTCTACGCCATTTTCATATGGAAGACTGTAAGCCAACCCCTTCTCCCTTTTATTCTGGAGCCAAAATTTTAGTCACTTGTACTTCCCCTGAAGTTGATGCTACCTTATACCGTCAACTTGTAGGAAAACGTTTGTACCTAACCCATACTCGTCCTGACCTTTCCTTTGCGGTTGTCCTTATTACTTGGTTTATGAAAAACCCACATGAAAGTCACTGGAAAGAAACTAAAATAATACTTCGTTATGTTCGAGGTACAGTTCAGTTTGGGATTCATTACAGTGCAGAAGCATCTCCTCTATTGGTTGGTTTCATTGATTCTAATTGGGTTGGTGACCCTAATGATCAGAAGTCTACTACAGGTGATGTGTTCACTCTTGGTTTAGGACCTATTACATGGGCTTGCAAGAAATAAAGTGCCATTTCTCTTCCTTCAGCAGAGGTAGAGTATCTTGGTGCTGTAGAAGCTAGTAAGGAAGCCTTGTGGCTTCATCAGATCCTGTCAGAGTTTTTCTTTCAGTAACAGCATTCGAGTACACTTTGGTATGATAAACAAAGTGATATTTAACTATGCAAAGATCCAGTCCAACATCAACGCAGAAAACACATTGAACTTCACATGCACTGTTAAGCCCCTATACTACTAGTGTAAACCCTTATTGTTATTAGTACAACCCCCTTATTATATTTATGTACCCATGTAGTGCCCATATTGTTACTATTGTGCCCCATAGAAGCCCACTATTGTTATTATTGTGCCCTTACATTATTATTGTTATGTCGGCTCTAATATATTATGACCCCTTAGACTCCTATATATAGAAAGGAGGTCTTTTCATTTGTATCATCCAAGAATTGTTCATTCGTGTAATGTAAAGGAGGCTGCCCCCTCGAAGAGGCTGAATTCTAAGGCTTTCAACTATCTTTTCTATCTTTTTGTGAGCTAGTTTCATAACATTTGGTATCAGAGCTTTGGATTTTAGGGTTTCACTACTCCAAATAGGTCATTGTGGAATTTTTTCTATGACTCTTTTCGTGCAATGTTTCAGAAGCGAACAAAAAAACCCATTTGAGACGAAATCATGTTCAACCTCGGGTTCGAATTTTATAGCTTTTCGTGCTATATTTGCGGAGATATGATCTAAGGAAGTTGGTCTTTTTGCAGACTCCTGAATTACATTCCAAACAGGTGACCTTGGGAAAATCGTCATAGCTTTCGTTTTGAGCATCAGATTGCAATTTCGTAAGAAGTTACAAAAATAGGATAGACTGTAGTTTGCTATGTATATTTTTTAGACTCGAAGGTCAAAACAGTGACACGTGGCACTTCATACAAGTTCACTCTTATAAAAAGGTATATAATCAGGTTATCTTGGGAGATTGTGCATAACTCTTTCTTGGAAAATGTAAATTTGACCAGACTTGTGGCATTGGAAAGAGGACACAGAGGGCTACTGCAGGTCGCAATTTCAGAATTGGAAGAACCGAAATTACAGAATTATAGTCATTTCAAGATCAAGCTCCTAAAATCAAGAAAAGGCGATATGAGGAAGTTTGATTGCAAGGATCCGGTAAATTGGATACTTCAGATGGAGCAATATTTTGATCTACATGGTGTAACACTATTACAAAAGGTATGTATTGCATCTTCACATTTATAACCGGATCAATTTTTATGGTATAAAGGGCTTTGTTCTCGTAAACAACTTGTTAAGTGGTCAATTCTCATGGAGGAAATGATAGCACATTATGATGATACAAAGAGAAACACCTTCTTTAGAGCAACACCACAACAATTGGAAATAGTAAAAGGGATTTGTGACATAGTGGAAAGTAAAATTATGGAAACGAGGAAGTCTACCCCTCACAACTATAAATATTGAAGTGTTGTTTCTCCTAGCCTTCCACAACCTACAAGGGTTACACCACAACAATTGGAAGAAAAAGGAGAAAAAGGGCTTTGTTACAGTTGTGATAGAAAATGCACTAAAGGTCATAAGTGTGTGGAGAAGAAATTATTTTACATAGAGTATGAATAGGAGGAAGAAAAGGATCAAGAAACATCAAAAGAAGAGGATATACGTTAGGACCCAACCCCAGAGAAAGAAGAAATGAATCATACCATATCTTGTAAAGCATTGGCAAGAATTACCACTCCTCAAACTCTCAAGATAGAAGGACATATCAAGAAGAAAAGGTGCAAGAAGTGAAATATCACATCGAGAAAGAAGAAATGAATCCAACCATATCTTATAATTCATTGATCGTAATTACCACTCCTCAAACTATCAAGATAGAAGGACATATCAAGAAGAAAAATGTTCAAGAAGTGAAAGATCACATCGAGCATCAAGAAATGAATCTGACCATATCTTGTAAAGGATTGGAAGAAATTGCCACTCCTCAAACTCTAAAGATAGAAGGACATATCAAGAAGAAAAAGGTTCAAGCAGTGAAAGATCACATCGAGCATCAACAACAAGTTCTCCAACTTTTAAAGGATAACTCCACTTTGGTGAAAAATCGAATGAAACAACAGGTAGATCAACATTGTAGTGAAAAATGTTTTGATGTACGTGATTGGGTATTTTTACTGCTACATCTCAAGTAAGCTATTTATGAGAAGGAAATGTTGTCAATACTACATGCACTTAAAAAATGGCGACCTTACCGAATGGGAAGACACTTCAAGGTATAAATGGATCATGATAGTCTTAAATACTCTTTAGAACAACTATTATCTTTAGAAGAACAGAAAAAAAAATGTGTCACAAATATGTTGGGTTATGACTTTGACATCATCTATAGAAAATGGAAGCAAAAATTTGTTGCAGATGCACTCTCAAGAAAGGATGAGGATGTGGAAGCATTGTTTTGTGCTATTTCTATTATCCAACCAGATTGGATAAAAAAAGCAAGGGATGAATGGAAGAAGGACAAAGAAGTATGGCCACTTATTCAAAAGTTGTAAAAGATCCCAATTCAAACAATATTGCCAAAAATTGAAGAGGAAGGAAAATTCATATTCGAACCTGGAGCAGTCACAGAAACAAGAACCCGACAGCTACAAAATTGATCAATTTCAGAGTATCTCATCAAGTGGAAGAACTTACCCAATGAAGATTCCACATGGGAGGACAAGAATTTTATACAGAAGCATCAAGAACTACTCAAGCATTGAGGACAACACTTTTTGAGGGAGAGGGGCATGTTAGGCCCCTATACTACTAGTGTAAACCCTTATTGGTATTAGTACAACCCCCTTATTATATTGATTTACCCATGTAGCGCCCATATTGTTACTATTGTGCCCCATAGAAGCCCACTATTGTTATTATTGTGCCCTTACATTATTATTGTTATGTCGGCTCTGATTATATTATGACTCGTTAGACTCCTATATATAGAAAGGAGGTCTTTTCATTTGTATCATCCAAGAATTGTTCATTTGTGTAATGTAAAGGAGGTTGCCCCCTCGAAGAGGCTGAATTCTAATGCATTCAACTATCTTTTCTATATTTTTGTGAGATGGTTTCACAACATGCACTTCATCAGAAAGCTCATTCATGACCATGTTCTTGAAGTGCAATATTGTTCAACAAATGATCAAGTTGTAGACATCTTTACAAAGGCTCTCACAGAGACAAATTTTACTAAAATTCAATTTATGGTAGGAGTTTAGGAAGTTGTCACTAAGGGGGGATAGGCTCTAATTCCTCCTTCCTTCCCCTATTGTGTCATATTTGTACATCTTTCAATCCTATCACAAGTTGTTCTTAAGGGGGGATGTTAGGATATTCCGACACATACGAAATAGTTAAGTATAACTTGGTCTAGTGTAGAGTTAGGTAAAATGTGTTTATTTACTATGTACTTTTGTAACTTACAATCCAACAGTCATGATATGTTCTAGACATGAATTGATCTGATGGTTCATTCTCTCCTCGGTATTACGGACACTTGATCCATGGCTTAGCACCCAATTGGTCCATGATCTCTATTTAAAGAGCATGGAGGGTGATTTGTAGGGTAACCGTTCATGAGAGAAGCTTATGTAAATTTCCATTCTTTTATTAATAAATTGTCTGAAGTGGCCGTGTTGGCTCAGGCCGTGGATTCTTCCCTCTTTGAGGGTTTTAACCACATCAAGAATACTAGTGTATTGATCTATGATTTGTTTGTGAGCGGTGTCCTTTGTTGTTCTCTATGAGGAACTTACCCTGTAAATTCCTACATGATTTTTGTATTGAGACAATATTTTTCACAATGTGATGTTGGACCAAGGTTGAGGATGATTGTCCATTGATTAATTTTTATATTTAACATGATTGATCATGATTGATTTTCATTTTGAGACTATCTTGATCACAATGTGACATTTGAATATGGTTGACCATGATTGAATATTGTTGACCATGGTTTATTTTCATATTGAGACACTATTTGTTACAATTTCATGTTGGACCATTTTTTACCATGTTTGATGACGGTTGAACATGGTATATTTTCACATTGAGACAATTGTTGTCACAATTTGACATTGGACCCTTTTTTACCATAATTGACCTTCATATAAACTGAAGGGATTTATATTAAACCCTATGATTAATATTATAAACCCTATGAATAATATTCTACCCTAGGAATATGAACCCTTAGATTAATAAACACAAGGGATCGATATTATAAACCAAAAGGACTAATAAAATCAAGGGATTAACACAAAAAACCCAAGGGAATAAAATTAAACCTGAGGATTTAATATTATAAACAAAATGTATATAAAACCTAAGATAAATATTAAAACCCCTAAAATAAACATGGTTGGCCATTATCAACCATGGTTGATTTTCATAGTGACACAATATTATAAAGCCAATGGATTATAACCCAAGAGATTTGAATTGAACCCTAAGATTAATATTATAAATCTTGTCAATAATATTATATCCTAGGAATATGAACCCTTATATTAATGAACCCAAGGGATTGCTATCATAAACGCAAGGGACTGATAAACCCAACAAATTATAAACCCATGCGAATAATATTAAACACAAGGTATTAATATTATAAACCGAAGGGATATAAACACTAAAATAAATGGTAAACCCTAATATTAATATTATAAATCTTAATATTAACATTATAAACATATGTGATTAATAAACCTAAGGGATTAATTTTAAAAACCCAAGGGAATAACATTAAACCTTAGGATTAATATTAAATCCTAGGAACATAAATCCTAAGATTGATAAACCCAAAGGATTAATACGATAAACCCAAGAGATCATAAACTTAAGGGACTAACATTAAACCATAACATTAATATTATAAACAATAAGCTTAACATTAAACCCTATGATTAATATTAGAAACCCTAGGATCAATATTATAAACCCAAGGGATGGAGGGAAGGGAGGATGAGGAAGCACCGAGCGAGGATAGGTGAGCTAGGGTTTTGAAAACTTAGGGTTTGCGGAGATAGAGGTGGAAGAGAAACAGAGTCGGAGACAAGGGCAGAAGGGTAAATCCTCGGTACACAATCAAACCTACGAAGACACAACTCGAAGAGGAGAGATAACAACGCCAAACAGGGCTGACAGAAGCAATGGAAGGAGAGCAGGGGAGGGGAGAGATCCCCTCCTACAAAAATATGACGGCGGGCGAATCAAGCGGGAGTGGGATACAGAGAAATCCAAAGGAGAATAGCAGAGATGCGCCAGTAATGGGGAATCGGTGGCAAACAAAGCTTGGGGGCAGATGTCTGCCCAGGGCATAGAAGAAACCAAGGTATGTAATACCCAACAACAAACTTGAAGAATACAGATGTTATATGAGAGACCATGCTTTGATATGCAAGTTTATGGGTTTTTGGCCATCAGAAAGGGACCTAGCAAAGTGGATACAACAAAGATGGAGGCCGAAAGGGCATATAGACCTAAAATTAGGAGCAAAGGGTTTCTTTACAGTGATTTTTGCAAACTTGGAAGATAAAGAAAGAACCTTCGAAGGAGGGCCATATTTCATGAATAATGTCGGACTGTTTATGAGGAACTGGGAGGACAGATATAACCCAGACCACAAAAAGATGTTAGCGGCACCCATCTGGGTCAGACTATTTGGTCTACCAATGGAGTTCTAGGACCCCGATATCTTGGAAGGCATAGGTAATACAATTGGGACTTTTGTCAAGGTAGCTAAGTTAACAAAAAGAGGAAAGTATACATCCTATGCAAGGATATGCGTCTATATGAATATAGCAGAGCCACTGCCAGAGTATATAGAGCTAGAATACCATGATGAAATATGGCAGCAACCAATGGACTATGAGCATATACCCTTCAGGTGTAGAAGGTGTCACGAATATGGACACCTCTTCAAACAATGCCCACTGAATAAAGAAGAGGAAACACCACGGAAACAGGAGGAAGAACAGAGGATGACAGAGAGGACAGAGGAAGGGGGAACGGGATTCCAGGAAGTCCATAGGAAAAAAAGGATAGGTAAGGAAGTAGCAAGGATACAATGACCTGCAAAACCAATAACAATAGAAAACCAAAATAAATTTCAGGCTTTACAGGAGGAAGAGGAGGAAAACAAAGAAGAAGACAACGAGGAGGAGCCAATGGAAATTATAAAAGAGAAAAAAGAATCAGATCTAAACCAAAAGAATAAGGCAGAAGGAGGAACTGGGGAGAGCATGGAAATGACAACAGAGCAAACCTAGATGGGGACAGATACCCAGAAGGACAGTGCGAATGAGGAGGAAAGAATCATGAGAAGATTGTTACAAGACTGGAAAACCTTGATGAAAGATTCATCCCGGAAGCCCAAAAACAATTGTATAAAGAAACATTCCATAAATACAAGGAGAAAAAAGGTACCACTTTAGAAAATCAGACAGATCAAACAGAAACCCAAGAAACCAAAGCCTGGGAATGGACAGTACTGGCAAAGGAGGCAGAAAAAGAGGGAGACAGACATTAAATGAAACCATACAAGCAGTTGGAGAAATATTGATCAATTCAGGCAGGGTTATACCTCTTTCAGAGGTATTTCAACAACCATCCAAAAAGTTATAAAATGATCGTCACAAGTTGGAACATCAGGGGACTCAACAATAAAGGAAAGCAGAGGTATCTAAAGGAGAGGATAAAGAAAGATAAGCCTAGCATAATGATAATCCAAGAGACGAAAATTAGTTTCCAATAATTAGAAGTAATAGTCAAAAAACAAAAAATACAATATGAGGTAATGGGCCAGGATGCAAATGGAACAACAGGGGGTCTTGCAATCCTTTGGAACCCTGAGGAGGTATTGTTTGAAAACTGGATAAGTTCTCCCAGAATCCTTACAGGCTTATTCAGAATGACAGGATCAGCAGAGTGGATCCTCATCTCAGGAGTCTATGGACCACACATACCAAGGGATTGGAAAAATTTCCTCAAGGACCTGCAAGCAACTAGAAGGATCTTTCCTAGAATACCGTGGATAGTAGGGGGCGAATTTAATATGATCAGAACGACAGAAGAAAAGAAAGGCAGCATAAGAAGACCAGATCAAAGTATGGAGGAGTTTAATGAAATGATTACAGAACAACGACTGGTAGATATCCCAACAATCAACGGCATCCATACTTGGAATAACCGAAGGGGAGGAAAAAATCAAATAGCTTCTCGATTAGATCGATTCCTTATATCAGAATAGATAATGAACCGGAATGTATTTGTTGAAGCTAAAATTATGCCGGCGATGGGTTCGGACCATTGGCCAATCAGGCTGGAAATAGATATTAAGAAAAACTCCTTCAAAAAACCCTTCAGGTTTGAGGCCTTCTGGCTCAAGAACCCTCAGTTCTTATCTAAAGTAGAGGAATGGTGGACTCAAAGTACACAAAAAGGAAGAGGGAAGATGCATACTTTTCAGTTAAAACTCAAAGAACTCAAAGGGAAAATCAGAAAATGGAATAAGGACGAGTTTGGGAATATAATGGAGGAGAAACATAAGCTAGAGAAAGAAATGGAAGAGATACAAAAAAAAATCATTACAGAGGGCAGACATGAGGAAAGCAGTAAAGAAGAAGGAATTATAATAAGCCAATTGGAAGAGCAGAGGAAATAGGAGGAGATCCTATGGAGACAAAAATCCAGGATTAACTGGCTATGCGAGGGAGAAAGAAACACCAATTTTTTCCACCAAGCTATGATTCAACATAGGCAAAGGAACAAGATCTTTTCCATTAAAAACGAAGAAGGAGAAAGGATAATTGATCAAGAAAGAATTGAGCAAGTATTGGTAGGATACCATAAAGACATCCTAACAGAACCTCAAGTAGATAGAGAAGCAGCTACAGACCTCATCTGCAAAGAGATTCCTAGAATAATAACAGAAGAACAGAACAAGGCATTGATGAGGGCAACCACATTAGAGGAAGTGGAGGAAATTGTGAAGGGTATGAAAAAAAACAAAGCACCAGGACCAGATGGATACACCGTGGAGTTTTATCAAGCAGGATGGCATTTTCTCGGACAGGAGATCCTGGAGGCAGTAGAGGAATCTCGCATGAAGCAAAAGGTATGGCCGGGTCTGAATTCGACTTTCCTTACTTTGATCCCTAAAAATGCTAATTCTGAAACTGCCCAGGGTTTTCGACCAATCGCCCTGTGCAATGTAATATACAAAATAATTGCCACTCTGATAGCAAAAAGATTAAAACCCATTCTCCCTAGCATAATTTCACCTGAGCAAACAGGATTTGTGGAGGGAAGGCAAATTCTTGATGGACTAGTAGTAACCCAGGAAACGATCCACTCTCTAAAACAGAAAAAACAGAAAGGAATGATGATAAAGCTTGATCTGTCAAAAGCCTACGATCGCTTAAACTGGAAGTACCTCAAGGCAATCCTTGGAGTCTTTGGATTTAGTAGTAGATGGATAGATTGGGTTTATAGTATGATATCAACGCCTATTTTTTCAGTCATGCTAAATGGGGTTCCATCGTCAACTTTCAGTGCTACTAGAGGAATAAGACAGGGGGATCCTATATCTCCCTTCTTGTTCATAATGGCTGCGGAGGGTTTGGGAAGGTATTTTAAAAAAGAGTTGAGGGAAAGGAAAATTAAAGGCTTAAGGCTATGGGGTAACAATCTGCCCATTACACATCAGCAGTTTGTAGACGATGTCATGCTCTTCTGTGAAGTCTCAATAAAGGAGGTAAGGGGCGTTAAAAGAATCCTGGATCTGTTTATGGAGGCATCTGGTATGGAGATAAATAAAGAGAAATCATGTACCTTCATCTTTAACACTCCGGACACTATTAAGGCTCATCTAACCAGAACGTTAGGGTTCAGACATGGAGAACTTCCAACAAAGTACCTGGGGAATCAACTAGATACAAACCCCACAAGAATGGCAAACTGGCAACAAATTATAGAGAAACTCAAGAATAGGCTTGCAAGTTGGTCTTTTAGATCGCTGAACATAGCAGGCAGACTGGTGTTATTGAAATCAATCTTGCATGCGATACCTATTTACCCTCTATCTATAATGGCTGCCCCCAAAGGGGCATGCATGAGAATGAAAGAAATATTTAGGAAATTCATAGGGGGAGGGCCAAAGCAGCAGAGGAAATGGGCACTGGTTTCATGGAAAAGCTTGACTAAAAGAAAAGAAGAAGGGGGTCTAGGTCTTAGAGACCCAGAAATGCTGAACAAAGCGTTAGGAGAAAAATTGTGGTGGAGGTGGATGAAGGGAGGAAATGACTTATGGAAGAGAACATGGACCCAGAAATATAACATGCCTGCAACAACGGAAGGAATCCTTAGAGCTGAAGAAACTCCCAAAGGCTCCGCAATCTGGGAATTAGCAAGCCAGAGTAGATATATCATAAACAATTATGCCTTTTGGGAAATAAGAGGAGGAGGTACTGCTAGATTTTGGGACGAGGAGTGGCAACAAAGAAACAAATTGGCCAGTATACAAGCCTTGCAAAGTACACAACAAAAAGTGATAGGGGAAGGGGGAGAATACGTGAGAGACTATTGGAAAGAAGGGGAGCCAAATGGGATATGGAGAACATGGAGAAGGCCAGAAGAATGGGATGAAAACATAGACCAAGAGCAGAAAGGAATATATATAAAAGAACTAGAATCAAGGAAAATTAAAGCCAGACCAGGACTGGATATTCTCAGATGGGGAAAATCTGCGAAAGGGACCTTTACAGTCAAGGAACCATATTATCTGACAAATAATCAGGAGAGGGAGGAAGAAAATGTAGAATCGAAAATTATTTGGAATAGTAAGTGGTGGTCGAAGATAACCATATTTGCCTGGCTAGTTGGAAGAGAACGAATCTTAACATGGGATAAGATCCAAAAGAGAGGATTCTCCGGGCCCTCGAGATGCAGCCTTTGCAAAACAGGGACCAAAACCCAGGAACACATTCTAAACGCCTGCCCATTCGCCCAGCATCAATGGGAGGAGGTCAGAAGTCTCTTTGGAAAAGCAAATAGAGACCCTAATGACATAAAAAAGACTATCTTTCAATGGGGTGAGGGACAATTTTCATGCAAGGTGGTAAGGAGAAGTTGGAATTTAACGGTAGGATTCGTGATATGGTTTCTGTGGAAGGAACGAAATCAAAGAATTTTTTTAGATAAGCCCAATAATCCAGAAAGGATATGGAAAGGAATTCAAAAGGCGATTAGAGAAACTGTTCTGGCCGAAATCTGGGAAGAGGAAGATTGGAAGGCGAACCCGGAAGAAGGAAGAATCTTAACAAAACTAAACATGGATTTTGGCATGGTATATCCTAGAAAGGAAACGCAGCAACGAGCTCAAACTCAGAGTCCAGATCAGTTCAGATACCCCGGGAAAAATTTCATTAAGTTGAATTTTGACGGGGCTTCCAAAGGGAACCCAGGACCGGCAGGCTTTGGGGGCATCTTTAGGGACAGTGAGAAACACACAAGATGGGTGTACGTGGAAGGGGGAGGAGAAATGACCAACAATGAAGCAGAACTGTGGGCTGTCTATCAAGGTCTAAGGATAGCAGTAAGGAATGGCTACACAAATCTGGAAATAGAAGGTGATTCTCAGATAGTTGTAGAAATGTTACGAAAACTCAACAATGGGAAAGAATGGGAGCAAGTAGCTAGAAGCTGGAGGACGGCTGGGATCGTCCAAGACTTGGTGGAATTATTAAAGAGAATAGACTATAAAATTATCAATCACGTCAGGAGGAAAGGAAACAAGGCTGTAGACTACCTTGCAAACTGGGGGAGTAAAGAGCGGGAGGATAAGATCGACAACAGTTGGCCAACAATAAGGAATAAACTGGGATGGGATGAACTCACCACTATAATCACTCAAGACCATAATGAATCCACAACTCAATAAAAGAGACACCCAGAGACCCTCGATCGGGGTGATAATGACGGCGATCAAGGCAATTAATACAGATCAGGTAAGAGAGGATGACAAGGCAGAAGACGGTCAGGTAATGATGAAGGAGGACAAAGAGATTATCAGCAAAGGTATCATATCGAGAAGGGACGGCGATGAGGCAATGAAGGAAGGAGTCGGTGGAGGTAATGCGGCAGAGCTCGGACGTACAGAAGAAGGATGAAAGGAGGTGGGTGGTGATGAAATCGGCAGGTGGCAGGTGAAGCGAGCGACGAGAGACGAGGAGAATCGACGGAGGAGACATCATAAAGGAAGGCGAGATAAACAGAGGAGAACATTAAACAAGTGTGTCGAGGATTTGCGAAGAGACAAAGCAGTGAAAGCTCTGGGCAGGTTAATAGTAAGGCAGAGAAGGCAGAGAAGACAAGCGAACAAAGCCGGAAGGAAGTATCGAATGGCAACAAGGAGGAGAATGAGGAACGATGAGGGTGAAGACAACAGGGAACGGAGAAGCCAGGGAAAGAAGGGGAAAGGAATTGAAGAGGGATAAGCGGCAGAGGAGGATCAGACGATCCAAGATGACACGGAAGAAGAAGTAGAAATGTTTGACTCAGACCATGATGAAGAGGAACAACCGCGCAAGAAGATATGGAAGCATGTGGGGTCAGCAAAGGATAAAATACAGGAGGACAGGGAGTAGGTAGATAAGAGTAACAAATGGCAAGAGGAGAGAGGTGACTTTGGAAGCACCTCAGGCATGAAGAGTCGGGGAGGTAGGGGAAATTACAGGAACATAGGAAGAGCAGGACGGGGATGAGGACAACGAAGCAGAGGAAGAGGAGGATCGGAAGGGAGACGGGTAGAGAATGAACCAGCACCAGCAAGAAAATACAGGAAAACATTAAAGAAGAGGATTCAGTTTGCGAAGGAAGCCTACTGTGAGAACACCAATAAAGACATCAGAAGGATAATCCAACATTTGGAGGAAGAAGCGACCCAGGGGAAGTCAGGGTCAGAAATGGAAGACTGGGAATACCTCCTCCCGGATCCAGGGAACACGAGAGGCCGCATGACTCTGTATAAACAGGCCTTGCATGTTTACTGGGTCATGAAAAGGTTGCTGGCGAAGGCGATGGAGCAAGTGGCCATGGAGATGGCAGAACTGTCACAGGGAATCCCAAACTTGAAGAAAGAATTGCAAAACATTCAGGTCACTCTGATAACGCAGGATAAAAAACTGGAGGAGATTCAGCAGCTGATCAAGGAAACTAACCCGGGTATAAAGAAAGAAGAGGAGCAGCAGGAAGTCATGGCAGACTAATACTGGAAGATATGTATATACTGTTTGTAGTTTTTGTGAAAACGGTTGAATAGTTTATTTTCTATTTTCAGTTAAGAATGCAAACAAGAAGCAATAGTAATCTTTTCGAATGTATAGTTTACATAGCATGGACAAGAAGAATCAATACTTTTTTTTTTGGATGGCTGTCAAAAACTTAAGGTGGCCAACAGACCCGGTTTCCCCTCGGGGCGGGTTGAGGCCACCATGAAAACGTAATGGTTTCAATTCGAAGTAACGGAAAAGGAATGGTCCCTTCTTAGTTTACAAAAAAAAAATATTATAAACCCAAGGGATTAAACTCATGGTATTAATATTACCATGATTGATTTTCATATTGAGACAATCTTTGTCACAATGTGACATTGGCCGCTCATTAACCATGGTTGACCAAGATTATAAACCGAAGGTATTTATATTAAACAGTGGGATTAATATTATAAACCCTATGAATAATATTATAGCCTATGAATATATGAACCCTTAGATTAATAAACCCAAGGGATTGATATTATAAACCAAAGGGATTAATAAATACAAGGGATTAATACTAAAAACCCAAGGGATTATAAACTCGAGGGAATAATATTAAACCCAAGGATTTAATATTATAAACCCAATGTATATAAACCCCAAGATAAATATTATAATCCCTAAAATAAACAAGGTTGACCATTATTAGACATGGTTAATTTTCATATTGACACAATATTTGTCACAATGTGACGTTGGACCATGGTTGACCATGGTTGATTTTCATATTGAGATAATATTTGTCACAATGTGATTTCACACCACAGTTGACCAAGGTTGATTATGATATTGAAACAAACTTTGTCACCATAGTTGGACCGTAGTTGACTATGGATGACCATGCTTGTGATAATGTGATGTTGGACTAAGAGATGATATTCATCACAATATGACCATGGTTGACCATGATTGACCATGATTATTTAATGTTATTAATATTAGTAATTCATGTTAAAATTAATATTTGTAAATATTAATAATATTAAAAGTAATATTAATATTTGTATTCATCTTAATTAATATTAATATTAATATTAGTTTTAAAGTTAATATTAATAAATAATATTAAAACGTTATTTATATTTTTTTGGTAAGTCAACGCCCATAGGGGGATTAGAACCAATGACATATCGCATGAAGTGCCTTAATAGTGCACCCTTTACAGTCAAACAAAGGCCCGTCATCATTAATTAATATTCATATTAAAAATATTAAAAATTTAAAATAATACTAAAAAATAATATTAATAAATTAAAATTTATTAATATTATTATTAATACTAAATGTTATTAATATTATTTATAGTAATAATGTTAATGATATTAATAATATTAATTAAATGTTGTTAAATGTAATATTATAACTTAAATGTTATTAATAATATTAATGCTATTATGTTAACAATTTCAAAAAATTATTATGATTAATAATATTATTAATATTAATTTTCTAAACATAATTCACATTGTATATTAATACTTTTATTAATAATCATCACTATTAATATCATTTAATGTTATTAGCATTAATAATTAACATTAAGATTGATATTTATAAATATTATTAATAATCAAAATAATATCAATATTCATATTTATATTAATTGATATTAATATTAATAATTAATATTTAAATTAATATTAATTTTAAGATGATGATGATGATGGCGGTTAACGTTCATTAAGACCAAATTAAAATAATATATTAAATTAAAATTAAAATTAATAATAATATTAAAATTAATATCAATAAATAACATTAAATATTAAAATAAAACTAATATTAATAATCATTACGTATTAAATATAATGTTAAAATAATAATATTTATAATGGTAATAATCATTACTTAATATCAATATTGAATCTAATACAAAGTATATTAAGTCTAATATTATTATTATTAACTCTAGTATAAATATTAATATAAATATATTATAATCATTAACTCAATAAAAAAATTACTATAAATCTACTATTAATAATAAACTTATTAATAAATCTAATATTAAAAAAACGAAAAAACAAATATTAAAAATAAAACCAAACCTTAAAACCTAAAGTAATTTAAATCCTGAAATCTTAAAACCTAAAGTGATATAAAAACCTACATTAAGACCTTTATAGCACACCCAAAGCGTGGATGAACTAAACACTCATATTAAATCTAATATTATTAATCAATAAATGCTAATTATTCAGGATTCATTTTTCAAGTGAGATTTCAACGTTTTTTAAGATTTTTCAAGTACAAATTGTAATTTTAATTTTACATTGTGAAAAAAAAAAAAAAATTGTAATTATAAAATTAAATTAAATATTTTAATGTATTGTAATTTTAATTTTACAATTGTAATTATAAAATTAAATTAAATATTTTAATGTATAAATTTACAATTGTTAATCAAATTAATCTATTTTTAATTATAATTAATAAAATAAATTAAATATTTAATGTATGAATTTAAAATTTTTATCAAAATAATCTATTTTTTCTTTATATTTGTGTGAAGATACTTTTTTATTAACAACATTAAATTTTTTAAAGTTGATTGCTAAAATATATTAAATATAATAATGTGAAGGTACTTTTTTATTAACAACATTACATTTTTTTAAAGTTGATTGCTAAAATATATTAAATTAAATTATTATATTTAATAGCTAAAAATTATTATATTAAATTATTAAAATTATATTA
The DNA here is from genome assembly GCA_031772625.1 of Pinus tabuliformis. Classification (NCBI taxonomy): domain Eukaryota; kingdom Viridiplantae; phylum Streptophyta; class Pinopsida; order Pinales; family Pinaceae; genus Pinus; species Pinus tabuliformis. The sequence continues at coordinate 685,949,758 of CM062806.1, forward strand.
TTATTATTAACCTAAAATTTAATAAACATAACATAATATATTAGTTAATCTAATACTAAATCCAATATTAAAAAATAAAACCTTATATTAAAAAATAAACTTTGTAAATTATTTAGATGCATACAAGTATATGTCAAATATTAGAGTGGAATTCTAAATTTTGAAATATCTGATTTGTTTTAATGGTGTAACTTATTAACTTTTTTTAAAATCAATTGCTAAAATATATTAAATTTAAATTATTACATATATTAGTAAGAGAATTTTTATACTAAATTCTTACAAAATATTATTATTATTAACTTAAATTTTAATAAACATAAAATAATATATTAGTAAACTTAATACTAAATCCTATATTAAAAAATAAAACCTCATATTAAAAAATAAACTTTGTAAATTGTTTATGAGCATGGTATATCAAAATATTAGTGTGGCATTCTAAATTTTGCAATATCTCATTTGTTTCAACGGTGGAGCCTTATTTTGAATTTAATTTATTGGGTTTGATATATTGCTAACAGAAATAATTATTTCATTCAACTTATATTTTTGTTGGTCCATCCTCCTCCATAAAATTGAAAAATGATAGAGTCAATAGATACATTTCATTTACAATACCAAGAACTTCAGTATTTTTATCCCTTCCTCTCAAAGTGATCAAAGATTTCGTTCCTGTAACCATTTAGTTGACCTATCACTTATTTGACAATTATTTTATTAGGAAATAATTAAATTCTATATCATTAAAATTACAAGGGGCTATTCTCTTGAATGCATTTGTAAATTTCCATTTCTTCTTAGCCACTGGAGTGGGTTATGAGTGGGTTATAATATTAGGTTTTATTTTGTTATATAATACTAATATTATTTATATTAATATCACTCTATTCAATAGTTAACTAAAATGCAAAAGCAATCTTTGTTTTCATCAACCATAAAACCAATATCTATTTTCATCAACATGTTTTTTGACACGGTATGTTTGATAATTACAATATTGATTTTTAGTTTGACGAAAAATTAGTTTTATAACAAATTTTATGTTTATATTAATCTAATGTTTAATAATTATTAATATATATTTTTTTAATATTAAAAATAACGAAAAATAATCTTATATCATTAAAATTAGAAGGGTTGTGTTTTGGAAAGAATTTTAATTTTCTATTTGTCCATAGTTAATTGAGTGGGTTATAATATTATGTTTTAGTTTTCTATGTAATATATTAGTTTTTACCCAAAACCAATCCCTATTTTCATCAGCAATACAGTATGTTTGATAATTACAATATTGAGTTTTAGTTTGACATCACAACCAATAATTATATTTTGTCCATATTAAATTTTTGCGAAGTTTTTAATAAACCAAAACTTCTTAAATGTTGAGCAATTAATACTGTTGAAGAGAGAGATACCAATCAAAGCCATTTGGAAAACCAAACTATGGTAGGAGGTAGTAAAATATAATTGCATGGTAAAATATAAATATACCAAACTAAAAATTGTGTTACCTATGGGATTGAATTCAAATATTAACAATATTATGAACCATATAGTTTAACATGACCACCATAAATGGTTTGAATATTAAAAAAAAATAACCAAACTTCAATTAATATGACAAAACATAAATGGTTGGCTTTAACTTTTCAACAATGAAATAATATGAAAACATTGTAAAGAAAAGGACTGTATTTTGAGTCAAGAGAGAAACTGCTTTTACTCAACCAAAGAATTACAAATGCTTTACAATCGCAACAAATACAAGCAAGACATATGTAGAATGCTTGCATTGATCACCAAACAAAAGCACATTGTTTGCATTGGGATGAAATACAAATCTCTTCTAGCCAAAGAGTCCCACATGACTATAACAAATGCCTCTCTTCAAACCTAATACTTCTACAAAAACTTATAACAAAAAAAATTAATAAATGAAAAGAATTAAAACCAAATGCATATTTATTAATTAATTTATTAAACTAACAAGAAAGTTATAATTTTTGGTATAGAAATTGCATGTTCTTATAAATATATTGCTTTAGTTAATTCAAGATTTTAATCATTTTAACAAAAACTAAGTTTGAATGTATCAATGCAATGACTATGAATGAGTAGGTTTAACTTTTCAACGATCAAATAATTAAAACTAATAATCCTTATAAACAACCTCAAAATATTATTATCAAAACAACTGAAAATATTATTAGGAAAACTATTCACACATCATCAATCTTTAATTTCATAAATAATTCTATACATTAAGGAGAATATTATAAGGAAAAACCACCATATTATTTTTGAGCCAAGAGAGAGAGGGATAATACTGAACCAAACAATTGCAGATCTCTTACCATGACAGTAAATGGGAGCCAAATAGTTGCAGAGTGCTTCCACTTACCAAAAAATAATGGCACACTATTTACACTGCAAGAAAAAATCTGGCAAGAAAGTCATAGAAAAGTACGCCTCTTAACATCCACGGCTTACATGAAATGTTTTAACGATAAAAATCTAAAAACAAATATTCATAAATGAAAAGGAATAAATAGTTGCAGAGTGCTTCCACTTGTTATCTCAAAATCAGACCCTGATAGGTTGTTGGTCAGGTTCACTCTAAGTAACTATTTCAAACCTACTTTAGGTTGAGGCTTAGACTCCTCAACCTGAGAGGGTTCTCTCTGGATATATTAATGATTTTGATTAAAATAAGATGGCTAACTCTTGTAGAACAACTGTGACAAATATGACTGCTGGAAATACATTAAAGAAGTATCCATTGGGCTTATGGAGTCAACAGTACCTCAATAATAACAAATATCTTGACCTTACATGGAAGTCAGGGCATTCAGCATTTGAATATTCAGAACATACACTCATATGAAACCAAACAGTTTATAGATGCATACAGGAAATCAGAGCACATTCAGTGAATTCTGAGTGATTATACATCCATACCACTGTAAAAAAAACTAAGAAAAGGACAACATCACACATTCTGAATATAGGAAATCCTTCATGAATCCTGAGAAGTAAAATCAAAGTTATATTACTGAAAGTGAGTCTTAACATAAGCCAAATACAATGCTCTGTCATAAAATTTTCCAACCACCATTACATTCCTGTTTCAGCCATATATAGAGCTCTTATTCTAACTAATCGAGATTCCTCCTCCAGCATGAGGGGAATTCGAAAACTACTTCTAATGACACCTATTAACCCTTTAACAAACTAATAAATACAACTGACTACTAATTGACAGCTCTAGAAACCTAAAACAATTAGGATTCTAATTCTCCATCATGCTGAACATAGCATTTATTACAATCAAGATTTATTCCCTGACAAGTGGTATCTTTTAGTTTGGATGTGATAGGTGTTTGTAGCTGCTTGCTGGAATTTGATGTCGCACTTTCTCCATTTCCCCTGAAAATAGAAAATTGTCCCTGTTTATCGGCCTTTGGTTTTCGTCAAAGATGTTCGAATCCAATTAACTATGCCCTTCATATTTGATTATACAAAACATATCAGAATGCCACGTCCTTGATCTGTTGTCCACCTTTGCCATGTGTGAAGATAAAAACCTCCTCCAAGCTGTCTGACATACCATGGACTAGTAAATGTGACCACTTTATAACAAAAAGTTCAGAATTGGGTTAAAATATATGTTTCCTCTACCTGTCTTGCCCTTGTTGAAAGTTGATACCTTTAAATCACCCTTTGAGGATATTCCTTTTTCAAAACTTTTCCCTCGGTCTCACAAAATCGGTTGACTGAGTTTAAATTATGTAGCTTCAACAGTTTCGTAGCGCGCCACGAAACTGCTGAGCGTTAGTCATCCTCTTCAGCAGTTTCGTAGCACGCTACGAAACTGCTGGGTAATTCCAAAAACACAGTTTCAACCCAAAATCTGACTGTCTTGAGCTTCATTATCTTGAAATGTCTCTTTTTATGTGTCCTGAAGCTTTTCAAACTGAATATATATATATATATATATATATATATATATATATATATATATATATATATATATAAAGTGTTCATTTCTTGAGAGATTAAGAATCCTTGGAGCTTCAATAGATGCCTGAAAGAGGCTAAAACGAAGTTCATTGTCTTGCTAGTCCACCCCAGTATGTCAGATTTTTTAGCATTAAAGAAAAATACATCAGGGCCTTTTTCAGTATAATGTTTCAGTTCTGCTTTAACTCCTTACAATCCTCTCCTTTTGCACTTGCAGTAGAGGTCTGTTTCCCTTCACACTTGGTTATTGAAGTTACGGGTGAACATGATGAGCTGGAACTATGCCCTGCTGATTTTTTATTTATGAATTTTCCACAAAGATCCACCTCTGACTTATCCTTCAAACTATTCTGAAGCATCATCTTGCCCATATTTTCATCATTTCTAACACCAATGTCTGAAGCAAATTTCTCTGTCAACTGTCCAATTCGAAAATCCTTCCCCTCAGGCTTTTCTGCATCATTAAATTGCCTTCCCTTTTCATTTTCTATCAATAATTCCTCTGGCCCAATAACGTTAATGCTACTCACTGGACTTTGATCATATACTGGAGGACCAGTGGAGTTTAGGTTATTGCTTCTTGGATGTGAAGAAGATAACGCAGATGATAAGACTTGAAGTGATGTTGAAAGAGTAAGGCTATCGGGTAAGAAGAGCCTTGATGTGGTTCTAGGATGAGAACAAGCATTGTTAGACATAGTCTCATTCTTTTCCAAATTAACAAATGGATCAGGAGCCTGTTCCGTAAGGATTCTGGACTGCCTAGGCATCTGATGATGAGATGGAACAGTGATGTTTGAGCTCAAATCTTGATTAAATTCTTTCTAAACGCCTTGTCTTTTCCAAAGATGAGTGAAAGCGGTGCTCCCTAAAATGTATAAACCCGTGTTGACCGAAGTCCAAACCACATGGGACAACTTTTACATCACGCTTGCTAAGTGCATAGTTCACAACTGCCTCATTCTCTGCAACCGTAATTGAGCAAGTTGAGTATACTACATAACCTCCTGATTTTGAGCCTGCATCCGCCATGTCAATTGCTGCAAGAAGTAATTTCTTTTGCGGAAAAGCACATTTTGGCACCAGATCGAAAGCATACACCAGTTCCATAGAAACTTCAGCGGAGCCATTAGATTGAAATCACACCACTCCTGAAAGAAGCCGCAGCACAAGTTGCCCTCCTACAACACTTTGAACATAGTAGTAGCAAAAGTCTGCCAAAATAAAAGTCTGAACAATCTCTGACAAAAGTACCATGAACGGCCACAAGCCATGGCCCAATGCAAAACAAGTAGCCATGGCTATCCAAAACCTAGAGTACCCAATGTGCACAGCTGAAAAACCTTGCAATACCCAATGCAAACACATAATGGGCTGTGAATGGTTCAACTATCTTTGTATTTTGCATCACGTGAAGCTGGGGTAAAACTGCAACAGCTTCAAGGTAAACACAAAAGGCCCAAAGTATCCTGTTTACAATATTATGGGATGTTGATGGATGGATAAAAAGGGCAAGTACTGCACATGGAATCACCACATAATATATCGGAAAATTATCCAAATCTTCGTCAAGTGTTGCCTTCAACTTGAAACGTATCCTGTAAATCACCCAAAAAGTGGTGACTAATGTTGCACAATCAAGCACTGTGTGTATATCATATTTTATAATAAAACTGCAGTACACCCTCACTGCTAAGAATATAACAGTAAGCTCCTGAGATTTAAGTGATAAGCCTGCACAGTTTCGTTCCTTGAAGAGCTTGTAGATCAAGACAGAGATGCCCACAGCATGTGTTGCTTCGGCAACAACGAAGAGATTATCACGGTTGTGAACCACGAATCTGAGAGCGACAAGAGCTGTAATGTCACTTACTACCGCTAGAAACGCCTTCACCTTTGGGGGTTGCCTTGCTACCCAGGATGATATCACATGCACTTGATTCCTCCTTGATTTCCTTCATTATATCCTCCGCACTCTTTTTACTTTTCACATTTTCATCTTTCCAAATGATACCAGTGCCAGAAATGAGAAATGCCAGAACCAGCATTGCTACAACCACCACAATTAAGGTAAATCACATATTCTCCAGTACATCCCTTATTGCCCGAGAATTGTCTTTGGTTTTGGACTCCAGACCATTTGCTGCCCTCAATGAGCTGCTCTCACTGGCTGTGCGTTGATGTCCACTGCTCATTGGATTACAAGGCAGCTTCTGCTCTGGTATTTGAGAACACAGAAGTGAAACAATTACTCCTGTTATTTTCTCAATCCAATCCATATGATCTATTTCACTCTCTGCTTGGCGGTGATCAATTTTATTTGCCAGTTGTCATCTGTAAGGGGTGCCATTTGACCCAAACATACCAATTTTGTCCATATCTTGAGAAATATAAGCCTAGACACCAAACCTTTATAATTAAAAAATTGATGTTCAGATTTTAAAATATTTTTTCTTGAGTGATAACAGGTGGCTCCACTTGGGATAGTGTGCCCCTGTGGTACACTAAGAACATGCAAGTCCAGTGCTTTGTCCTCTTTATGAAAAACATAGATTTGCTTGACAAACATCCCTTTCCAGCTTCTTGGGCCTTCACCTCGGGCTTAAACTTGATGATCACTGTGGGAGAAAGAAATCTACATCTACTGAAAAATGCTCAGTCAACCTTGAGCTTATTTGCATTGTCCTACCTACCTACCCTATCAATTTCAAACTTCTTTCAGCTCAATCAATGTGAAATTTCCAATGTAGCCAATCATTTGTCTTATCTGATATTTGAGTTCTTTGACTACATCGGAGTTCAGAGCCACTATGATATTGCGATGACCACTGCCACTGAAATTGCCTCTGATCTTCATAGAAAAACTGAAACACTGGAGAGTAAAACTCTTCCATATATTTGGCTATAGGATCCCAGAATACATGATCAGCTTGATGATTCTTGTAACTTTCTGGTTGTGCAAACTTATTTTCAACAACAGTGTACACTTCCTCAATCGTGAAAGAGAAAGGAACCAACACTCTCTCCTTCTGTTCTGCCATAGAAAGCTTCTGAAAATAATGATCATGATTATGAAGACTATAAGCCTGAATTTGACCTTGTAAAACTTCAATGTCTTTCTCAATGTCTTTAGCAACTTCATCCAAAAATTTCATCTTATCCTCTGCCTTGCACTCAAATGATTTTAGATATGAAGACAAGGACAAAGAAAAACTTTCATCTATTTTTTCATTAATACGATCATCATTCCATTGTTTGAAACCTTGAATTGAAGGAGAGTTTGCCACCACATCTGATCTATCTATCCATTCTTCCAAAAACATAAACCAAAAATCTTCAAATGACTTAATAGACTTGGCAGGAAAGCTTTCAATCCACTATTTACATTTCCCTTGAAATGAATCATAGAACAACATAATGCAAACATCCTCATGTTTAACTCTAAGAAGCTCGGTAAAATCACAGAAATCTGATATATGCTTCAAAGTTAAACTCAAATCTTCTCCATTGAATTTTGGACCATTCCTTAGAAAATATGCATCCTTGGGAAAATGATTTGGGAAACCATGAATTCCTGAAAAATTTATGCATGCATACCTTGAAATAAGAATGGTAGCATTTGGGTCCTTCATAACTCCAGTGGAATCACCATGAATCTATGAATTTCGAATTCTTCAACAATGGAGTCGCCAAGGTAGATTGCAGCCTCGAAAATTCTTCTGAGCTCCTGCTACCTTCAGAAGTTCAGTCTCTTGATTTCGGGAAAGAATAATCTTCAGACTCCCGGCAGACGCACCAAAATGTTATCTCAAAATCAGACCCTGATAGGCTGCTGGTCAGGTTGACTCTAAGTAACTATTTCAAACCTACTTTAGGCTGAGGCTTAGCCTCCTCAACCTGAGAGGGTTCTCTCTGGATATATTAATGATTTTTATTAAAATAAGATGGCTAACTCTTGTAGAACAACTATGACAAATATGACTGCTGGAAATACATTAAACAAGTATCCATTGGGCTTATGGAGTCAACAATACCTCAATAATAACAAATATCTTGACCTTACATGGATGTTAGGGCATTCAGCATTTGAATATTCAGAACATACACTCATATGAAACCACACAATTTATAGATGCATACAGGAAATCAGAGCACATTCAGTGGATTCTGAGTGATTATACATCCATACCACTGTAAACAAAACTAAGAAAATGACAACATCACACATTCTGAATATAGGAAATCCTTCATGAATCCTGAGAAGTAAAATCAAAGTTATATTACTGAAAGTGAGTCTTTACATAAGCCAAATACAATGCTCTGTCATAAAATTTTCCAACCACCATTACATTCCTGTTTCAGCCATATATAGAGCTCTTATTCTAACTAATCGAGATTCCTCCTCCAGCATGAGGGGAATTCGAAAACTACTTCTAATGACACCTATTAACCCTTTAACAAACTAATAAATACAACTGACTACTAATTGACAGCTCTAGAAACCTAAAACAATTAGGATTCTAATTCTACATCATGCTGAACATAGCATTTATTACAATCAAGATTTATTCCCTGACAAGTGGTATCTTTTAGTTTGGATATGGTAGGTGTTTGTAGCTGCTTGCTGGACTTTGATGTCGCACTTTCTCCATTTCCCCTGAAAAATATAAAATTGTCCCTTTTTATCGGCCTTTGGTTTTCCTCAAAGATGTTCGAATCCAATGAACTATGCCCTTCATCTTTGATTATACAAAACATATCAGAATGCCATGTCCTTGATCTGTTGTCCACCATTGCCATGTGTGAAGATAAAAACCTCCTCCAAGCTGTCTGACATACCATGGACTAGTAAATGTGACCACTTTATAACAAAAAGTTCAGAATTGGGTTAAAATATATGTTTCCTCTACCTGTCTTGCCCTTGTTGAAAGTTGATACCTTTAAATCACCCTTTGAGGATATTCCTTTTTCAAAACTTTTCCCTCGGTCTCACAAAATCGGTTGACTGAGTTTAAATTATGAAGCTTCAACAGTTTCGTAGCGCGCCACGAAACTGTTGAGCGTTAGTCATCCTCTTCAACAAATCTGACTGTCTTGAGCTTCATTATCTTGAAATGTCTCTTTTTATGTGTCCTGAAGCTTTTCAAACTGAATATATATATAAAGTGTTCATTTCTTGAGAGATTAAGAATCCTTGGAGCTTCAATAGCTGCCTGAAAGAGGCTAAAACGAAGTTCATTGTCTTGCTAGTCCACCCCAGTATGTCAGATTTTTTAGCATTAAAGAAAAATACATCAGGGCCTTTTTCAGTATAATGTTTCAGTTCTGCTTTAACTCCTTACAATCCTCTCCTTTTGCACTTGCAGTAGAGGCATGTTTCCCTTCACACTTGGTTATTGAAGTTATGGGTGAACATGATGAGCTGGAACTATGCCCTGCTGATTTTTTATTTATGAATTTTCCACAAAGATCCACCTCTGACTTATCCTTCAAACTATTCTGAAGCATCATCTTGCCCATATTTTCATCATTTCTAACACCAATGTCTGAAGAAAATTTCTCTGTCAACTGTCCAATTCGAAAATCCATCCCCTCAGGCTTTTCTGCATCATTAAATTGCCTTCCCTTTTCATTTTCTATCAATAATTCCTCTGGACCAATAACGTTAATGCTACTCACTGGACTTTGATCATATACTGGAGGACCAGTGGAGTTTAGGTTATTGCTTCTTGGATGTGAAGAAGATAACGCAGATGATAAGACTTGAAGTGATGTTGAAAGAGTAAGGTTATCGGGTAAGAAGAGCTTTGATGTGGTTCTAGGATGAGAACAAGCATTGTTAGACATAGTCTCATTCTTTTCCAAATTAACAAATGGATCAGTAGCCTGTTCCGTAAGGATTCTGGACTGCCTAAGCATCTGATGATGAGATTGAACAGTGATGTTTGAGCTCAAATCTTGATTAAATTCTTTCTAAATGCCTTGTCTTTTCCAAACATGAGTGAAAGCGGTGCTCCCTAAAATGTATAAACCCGTGTTGACCGAAGTCCAAACCACATGGGACAACTTTTACCTCACGCTTGCTAAGTGCATAGTTCACAACTGCCTCATTCTCTGCAACCGTAATTGAGCAAGTTGAGTATACTACATAACCTCTTGATTTTGAGCCTGCATCCGCCATGTCAATTGCTGCAAGAAGTAATTGCTTTTGCGGAAAAGCACATTTTGGCACCAGATCCAAAGCATACACCAGTTCCATAGAAACTTCAGCGGAGCCATTAGATTGAAATCACACCACTCCTGAAGGAAGCCGCAGCACAAGTTGCCCTCCTACAACACTTTGAACATATTAGTAGCAAAAGTCTGCCAAAATAAAAGTCTGAACAATCTCTGACAAAGTACCATGAACGGCCACAAGCCATGGCCCAATGCAAAACAAGTAGCCACGGCTATCCAAAACCTAGAGTACCCAATGTGCACAGCTGAAAAACCTTGCAATACCCAATGCAAACACATAATGGGCTGTGAATGGTTCAACTATCTTTGTATTTTGCATCACGCGAAGCTGGGGTAAAACTGCAACAGCTTCAAGGTAAACACAAAAGGCCCAAAGTATCCTGTTTACAATATTATGGGATGTTGATGGATGGATAAAAAGGGCAAGTACTGCACATGGAATCACCACATAATATATCGGAAAATTATCCAAATCTTCATCATGTGTTGCCTTCAACTTGAAACGTATCCTGTAAATCACCCACAAAGTGGTGACTAATGTTGCACAATCAAGCACTGTGTGTATATCATATTCTATAACAAAACTGCAGTACACCCTCACTGCTAAGAATATAACAGTAAGCTCCTGAGATTTAAGTGATAAGCCTGCACAGTTCCGTTCCTTGAAGAGCTTGTAGATCAAGACAGAGATGCCCACAGCATGTGTTGCTTCGGCAGCAACGAAGAGATTATCATGGTTGTGAACCACGAATCTGAGAGCGACAAGAGCTGTAATGTCACTTACTACCACTAGAAATGCCTTCACCTTTGGGGGTTGCCTTGCTACCCAGGATGATATCACATGCACTTGATTCCTCCTTGATTTCCTTCGTTATATCCTCCGCACTCTTTTTACTTTTCACATTTTCATCTTTCCAAATGATACCAGTGCCAGAAATGAGAAATGCCAGAACGAGCATTGCTACAACCACCACAATTTAGGTAAATCACATATTCTCCAGTACATCCCTTATTGCCCGAGAATTGTCTTTGGTTTTGGACTGCAGACCATTTGCTGCCCTCAATGAGCTGCTCTCACTGGCTGTGGATTGATGTCCACTGCTCATTGGATTACAAGGCAGCTTCTGCTCTGGTATTTGAGAACACAAAAGTGAAACAATTACTCCTGTTATTTTATCAATCCAATCCATACGATCTATTTCACTCTCTGCTTGGCGGTGATCAATTTTATTTGCCAGTTGTCATATGTAAGGGGTGCCATTTGACCCAGTGATACCAATTTTGTCCATATCTTGAGAAATATAAGCCTAGACACCAAACCTTTATAATTAAAAAATTGATGTTCAGATTTTAAAATATTTTTTCTTGAGTGATAACACCACTTCCCAAAAAATAATGGCACACTATTTACACCGCAAGAAAAGATCTAGCAAGATAGTCATAGAAAAGTATGCCTCTTAACATCCACGGCTTACATGAAATGTTTTAAGGATAAAAATCTAAAAACAAATATTCATAAATGAAAAGGAATAAAAAGATTAAAACCAAATAGATATTTGCCACTTAATTATGAACCTAGGGAACTTATAATTTTGACAAGCTTTTTTATGAAACAAAAATTATTAAATATGTAAAAGCTTTTCATGAAACCAATTGAAAACTAAGATAAATAAATTAATAAATAAAACGCACATAAAAACAATCATGCTACAAGAAGATGAAATGGTAATCGCATGATATTATCAAAATAGTTCATTGAATGCAGAACTCAGTAATTAAAAATCTTGATCTAAGAAATACCAGTCAAAGCCATTTATTTCACAATGAAAGCTATTTAAAACGCGTTGCAATGGAGCAACTCATGGAGATGACACGATTGTAATCACAACTCACACATTTTCTCATGTAACGCACACAATTTAACACACATGATTGTAAACACAACTCACACATTTTCTAATGTAACACACACAATTTAACACACGAAACCACGTGTTCAAATTTTATTTTTAATTTCATTTTTCTTTAATTTTTATAATTGTTTTTATTTTTGTCTAATCCTAATAAGTGGATTGTTTTTATTTTTGTCTAATCCTAATAAGTGGAAATATATATAAGTAGCAAATTTTAAATCATATTTTAGTAAGAAATTAAGTTAAAGATTAGATATGTAAGGAAATTGTTATTTTCAATTTCATTTATGGATAGAGTAACCACTAAAAAATTTATTGACATTTTTTAATTTAAATCATTTCAAAGTATCAATTAACAAAATGATTAAAATGACCGAGATAAAAAAAACCTATTAATTTAATGAAAAAGAGTGATAGTCATAATAAGGAGTCCTAATGACAAAGAGTCTGTCTTTGAGGATGACCAGTTATGTTATCTCAACCTTTTCTGTTTATCTATCTAAACCTTTCATTTGTTGATATTGAGTTATATTCAACTAATTCCTTATACTTTATTTCTAGCTTGTTGGGCTACATTTCTGAAGATTCATTATCTTGTATTCGTAGCTTCTCGAAAGATTTGTGGCAACCTCGACAACTATTGTGTGACATACGAGTAAGTCCGAGGAAGCACGCAATGGAAGGTTATATTTAAAAAAAAAAATTTGTTCGCAAACAGGCCCAACAGACTTTTCTCACATATTGCTACTGGCTAGTAAACGACATTTACTAACTCACGTTAGGGGAGAGATTCCTAAGGTTGTGCAGGGACCAGTAATTGATATAGTACTGGTCCCACCAAACTACCATAAATTGAGACTTTTGAAACCAATATTTAAACAAAATAAATAACATTAAGTATAAATAAGTATTAATTTATGTCCAAAATTTCCCCATACATTGACTGGGCCCACAACTGTCCATAAATAGTATTTTACTAATTAAGGCTGCAAACCATATTGACCCAACTAGAAAACAGCTAAAACCATAAAGGCTTCCAAAATGGTCTATTCGAGAAGTACAAAGCAGCAGTCACTTCAACCCCTACTCATCAGAACTGCAGCTTTGCATCCCAAATAAATATGCCTACCTACACATAACAAAAGGGAATGTATGTCAGCCATAATTGTTGTGTTGTTCAACAACTAAACACCCTATGTTCAATAAATGACACCCAACCCATTAACATTTAAACCCACTTTGTGCAATAAATGACACCCAGACCCAATAACTGCAATAAATGACACCCAACTCACTCTATTTCTCATTAAAACATATCAAAGCACATGGATTAACAAATAACCAATTCCCAACCACTAGATCACATCAAATTAAATCAAGACCACACATTCAAAATGAAGCCATTGCAATCCATGTGCATCCATGTTCACTAATTAAATTCAAGTGCCCAAAGCTATAAAAGAATTCCACCCACTATTGAAGTTGCATCTTATGCTTTCAAACTATTCAGCAAACTTGAAGACAACATCACAAAACAGTTGCCAATATATCCCGGTTAGTTATATGAATTACAACTCATTCTTCTTACAGTTCTGTTTTCATTGTTTTCATTTACCAGATTTCTTACATGATCTGTCTGGCCATAACTACTAGAAGGATACCTGGATGGTTTCACAAACAACCATTGAAAGTCATTGTTCTTACAGTTCTGTTTTCATTGTTTTCATTTATCAGAGTTCTTACATGATCTGTCTAGCAATACTAAATATTCAGAGTAACTAAATATTACGAGGGAGGTTTTTCTTGGTTTTCTTGAAGATAATAGGGACGCGGTTCAAAAGAGTTCCATGCTACTGTAGCAAAAATAAATTCAAAATTTTATTTAATAACCATATGGGAACAATGATGAGAACAAGAGAAAACAATCTTGATTATAATTTATCATAAACTAGAGACACATCAACAGGGCTCTTTAGTGCCTTCATTACATAGGTAAGCCTATGTTTTTGGTAATCATTGCTTGATGCTAGAATACAATACAGTTTAGTTTCAAGAGAGACTTCACTAATTTGAATGAGTATGATATCAAAAATCATTGTGGTATTGGCATGGACCATTATCTTTGTTGTGTTTTATAGTGAGATATGGGCTCAAAGGAATCATGCATTGAGATGGTCAAAGGAGGAAAAAAAAACATTAATAAACTATTTGACAGTTACCCTGGTTTTCATCACTTCTGAGATTTTGGCATTGCTTCTTTTTATTCTTCCTTGAGATTGTTGCTTGCAAATTTCCTCTTCAACTACTATTTCCAAATCAAACCTATGGTCTCTCCAATGAACGCAAAATTGAAGATTAAAAATATTCCATGCAAGTGGCATGTTTTACTTAATCAATGTAACAAAATTTATGTGGTGTGATCATGGGTCCTAGTTATTCATGTATTTCATGGACACCTTGATATGGTATTCCATTCTCACATCCTTCATTTTTTGTGGGAATATTCTCCCATCTTGGTGAGATAAGGAATATTAGACATTTGAGGTTGTGAGTGCTATCCAAAACCTAGAGAAAATATTAAAATGTAAATCCCTCAATGTGAAAACTAATTTTTGCAGGTGGCCCTAGGAGGTGAATTTTGACTGCTTATTTCAGGAAAAGGAAGCCAAATTTTGAAAATCCATGAGAAGTTGCAGTACTGAGACATTTTTAGCAATGCCAAACAGCAAAAAATGGAAAATGATATTTGAAACAACTATCATAGAATCCTACTTGAATCCATATAAAAGTTGCTAAATTGATGAACTATGGATTTACTTGGAATGACATTTGCAAGTTGTTCCCAGCATAGAATTTATGCCTGGAATGATGGCCATGGACTGCAATGGAGAAGTTGCAGTACCGAGACATTTTTGGCAATGCCAAACAGCAAAAAAAATGGAAAATGATATTTGAAACAACTATCATAGAATCCTACTTGAAGACATATAAAAGTTGCTAAACTAATGAAAAAGCAGGCAATGGAGAGACTACGAAGTAATGCAATTCGATTTCCTGTAACATATGTAATGCAATTCGATTTCCTGTAACATACATGTTGATAATTTCCTGTAATAAAGGAAAAGTATTTTTGCAAAAGTAATGAAGCATAATTTACAAATATTCTAATGTCTAAATGCATGCAATAATTTTACAGGTTGTTGCATCTATGGCAAAAGGAAGTTACTCTGCTCATACAAGAAGTGGCAGGAGAGTGACAAGGGATGCGCAGCTGTGATGCACATCGTCTGATGAGGGCAGACCCGCTGATGTCAATGCCAAAAATGCACCAGGGAACATTGTTGAGGATGACCATGGGACAGCAGCTGATGTTAACACGCCATCAGCCACAGAACCACCATCAACGACAATCCAAGGGGAAAGCTCAACTAAAAAGATCAATGCTATAAGGGGATGGACAAAAGAACAAATGTTAGTTGCAATTGATGACATAGAGTTTAATGGATACTCAGTTCAGGCATCTGCAAAAAACCATGGTATTCCTCCCTCATCAATACATTATTGGATAAATGGACTAACTCATAAAAAATGTAGAGGGACTCTTACAGTTATGACTTGATGAGGAGGAGGCCGAGGTGGTTGAGTGGTGTAAAGAGATGGCCCAACTGGGACATGGGCTAGATTTGATGCAACTTAAATCAACAGTTGCTCAAATCTGTCAAGGGAGGCCAAACCCATTCAAAGATGGGTTTCCTGGTAAATCATGGTGGTTTGGGTTTAAAAAAAGGCATCCACAACTTGTATTACGTATTGTTGAGGGACTTGACAGAGACAGAGCATTAAATTTGCACCCTGCAGTTGTGCAAAAGTTCTATGACACACCTTCTAGTGCTTACGATAAACATTCTTATGGAGCAGACCATATATGGAACTATGATGAAACAAGTTTACAAGCCAAGAGGAATTGTGGCATGCGGTTAATTAGCAAGAGAGGGAGCCGAAATGTGCCAAAGATTTTGCCCAAGAGCAGGGAGTGGATAACTATTTTATGTTGTGTCAATGCAATTGGTACTTCAATCCCAGGATTTTATCTATTCAAAGGTAAAAATCAACTGAAAATCTATATACAGAACTGTGAACCAGGTGCAGGCATGGCTGCACATCCCCATGCATGGATGAATAAAGAACTATTTCTAAGTTGACTTTTTCACTTTGCTACATGGGTACCAAGTGGCGTCTCGCCTAATAACAGACACCTTTTGATATTAGATGGCCATGGGAGCCACATGGCTGTACAAACAATTGAGTAAGCAAATAATTTAGGCATCAACCTGTTGACATTGCCCGCTCATACCACTCACAGACTACAACACCTTGATGTTAGTGTGTTTGGCCCTTTCAAGAACTATTTCAAGTCGTAGCGCGCTGCATGGATGGCAAAGAATCCAGGGGTTGAGGTGAAAATGTTTGAGCTAGCAGAGCTTGCAAGTAAAGCTTTTAAAAGGGCTTTGACACCATCAAATATCAAGGTTGGCTTTAGGAGGATAGGAATTTGGCCACTGAACTATGATGCTCTTATGCATGATACTGGTTATAGCCAAGCGTTTCATGTGGATGGTCAGGAAGAAGGGAATGCCCAAATAGGTGTAGAAGTGCAAGAAGTAGATGACCAAGATGATGTTGTTGCAGCTAGTAATATGATTTCCCTATCTCAAGGACACTTATATGCTGAAGATGATGAAACTATGTGTGAAACACAATATAACAATGAACAAATTCGCAGTAACATGGAGATTATTCAACCAACTCAAGAACATGAAATTCATGTTCTGATATTGTTAATGATATTGTTGAACATGCAGTTGACAATGACCAATTGGCATTGCCAAGCCAAGTAACCCCACCTTCATGGCTAGCAGAAGCAATAATCAATATGAATGCACATAGTGTCTCAGCAACCAATGAAGAAAGCATGAACATGCCATCACAACCAGCAGAATTGAATAGTGAAATTGTTCATTTTTTTGTGGACAATAGATCAATGGAAGAAGATGAAGGACATAATGAGGCATCAAATGAAGATAATGATATAGTTCAATCAGTTCCAACAGATACTAAAAGGGAAGTACCAAGCAATGACATGCAGGTGGGAGGGGTGGAGAAGACACGTGAACGGTTCTTAAAGCTACTAGTAGAGAGAGTATCAATGAAAAAAAGCAAGGTGCACCGGGTAGTCTTCATCTGGGCTGAAGATCACAATTACTCACCTCAGAGGACTATATAAACCTATTAGTTGAGTCTGAGAAAAAAGAAATTGGAAATGCAAGAATTAAAACAGAAAAAGAAGGATCTAGTCAAGGAGAAGAACGCAGCAAGGATTATTGCAGCACAACGTCGAGCAGATGGAAGGATTGAAAGAGATAAAGCAAGGCAAGTTAAGGACCAACAAAAGAAAGTGGAAAGACAGGAAAAGGAAAAATGAAAGGCACAAAAAATGCTTGAAAAGGAACAAGGGATGATCAACGATACAAGAATAGCTGATGAAACCAGGATTATTTCAAACTCATTGGACTCCATTGCAGATAATACACCATTATTCCAAGATCTCATAAACATTCAAATGCCACACTATCAAATTGAGGGTTTACCCACTCGCCTTGTTCCTACAAGAGTTGGTGTCAATTCTCTCTATGCTCATTACACACCTCCACTTAATGCAGGGGTCAGTAGTGCAAATGTTAGGTATGGGTACTCAGTACCTCCATGTTTGGAAGCTGCAAATTGGAATCAATCATATGGCAGCAATCAACCATTTCCTAATCAGCCTTTGACTAGTAGGCCAACCTACCTGGCTCAAGAAGGTAACTTCGGAGTTTTGGCTCTCAAGATTCTCAAGGCCATAAACAATAGGGGTGTCATATGTTTTTGGTTCTAACCACATTATGATGTGGATTTTGGATGGATTGTATCTTTTTCTTGGCACAGAAACATTTTGGCTTACAACACTAGATTGTATCTTTTTCTTGTCACAAAAACATATTGGCTTACAACACTAGATTGTATCTTTTTCTTGTCACAAGAAACATTTTGGCTTACAACCTACTAGTGATTTCTTGTGGCAACCTAACTATGTGTTGATAAGAAATTTTCAATGGAATATGTCTTTCTGTAAAATATTAATTATGATAAAACTATTTCTATAAGTTATTCTGTGCGCCCTCCCCGCCACATCGCAAAACCACATGTCAAAGCGCATGGATCTGGTATGACACCTGTCCATCGTGGAGGTCCACGTGTTGGGCATCGTGTCATCACATAAAATTCTCTGTCCGCGCCATTTCCTCCATTTGTTTGGCATCATTGCTGCGATGTTTGGGAATTCAATAATAACATTCCATTCCAACTCTGGACAAGAGATAATGGCTAAATACAAAAATCAAATGACCAAACAGTCTCAAATGAGGAGGCAATCTACCTCATGGGACTATAAAAATGTAAAGTAATGGAAAAGTGTTGTATAAATGAGAATCCACTCAAAGCAGTTTGGAGAAATTTGTCTTCTAAATTGAATGTCCAATAAATCAAGTGTTATAGATCAAAACTGCACTGTGTAAATTGAGAATCCACTCAAAGATGTTGGAGAATTTACCTTTGTAAATTGAAACAAATTGAATGTTTCAATTGTATATTTTTCATTCTATTTGGTGCACTGATTTTCATTGGTTCAGGGCATGTAAGTTTTGTTAGATAATTAAGGGTTAACAACAGATAAATAATTTGTTCATAGATATAAATGCAGGGAAGCTATATATGCTCATAGTTAAATAACTACAATCACAGACTTGTACAGCCCCATACATATGGCCATTAAAGAATTTGTTATTTTCAGCCCAACCAAAATAACCCCAAATTTCCTTAACTGTAAATATACTCAAATTAGTCAATCTAATGACTTTCTACAAAAGTGCAATGGATTAATAATGATATCCATTGATCTCAAACTTTAAAGAGAAGTGGATTGCGGTCATTCAGAGTGGTTGGAACCCGAAAATTATTTTTAAAGTGAATTTAAGAAAATTGCAAGATGAAACTAGTGGATTGGTGAGCAGTGAAATAGCAAGAGAGGCTTCATTTGAAATACAAAGAGTGAAGTTCCTGACAAAATCTTTCACGGACGAGGTGAAGACATGTGATGGATGCCATGAGAGGATCAGCTTTTAAAAGGGAAGCCTAAGGGAAATGTTATGAAAGTCAATTGAGAGCAGCGACAATAGTATTAAATTCATGGGACTATCAAAATGTAAACTAGTGGAAAAGTGTTGTATAAATGAGAATCCACTCAAAGCAGTTTGGAGAAATTTGTCTTCTCAATTGAATGTCCAATAAATCAAGTGTTATAGATCAAAACTGCACTGTGTAAATTGAGAATCCACTCAAAGCTGTTGGAGAATTTTCCTTTGTAAATTGAAACAAATTGAATGTTTCAATTGTATATTTTTCATTCTATTTGGTGCACTGATCTTCATTGGTTCAGGGCATGTAAGTTTTGTTAGATAATTAAGGGTTAACAATAGATAACTAATTTGTTCATAGATATAAATGCAGGGAAGCTATATATGCTCATAGTTAAATAACTGCAATGGCAGACTTATACAACCCCATACATATGGCCATTAAAGAATTTGTTATTTTCAGCCCAACCAAAATAACCCCAAATTTGCTTAACTGTAAATATACTCAAATTAGTCAATATAACGACTTTATACAAAAGTGCAATGGCTTAATAATGATATCCATTGATATCAGACTTTAAAGAGAATCTGATTGAGGTCATTCAGAGTGGTTGGAACCTGAAAATTATTTTTAAAGTGAATTTAAGAAAACTGCAAGATGAAACTATTGGATAGGTGAGAAGTGAAATAGTGAGAGAGGCTTCATTTCAAATACAAAGAGTGAAGTTCCTGACAAAATCTTTCATGGATGAGGCGAAGACAGGTGATGGATGCCATGAGAGGATCATTGTTTAAAAGGGAAGCCTAAGGGAAACGTTATGCAAGTCAATTGAGAGCAGCAACAATAGTATTAAATTCAGGGGTCTATCAAAATGTAAAGTAATGGAAAAGTGTTGTATAAATGAGAATCCACTCAAAGCAATTTGGAAAAAAATTTCTTCTAAATTGAATGTCCAATAAATCAAGTGTTATAGATCAAAACTGCACTATGTAAATTGAGAATCCACTCAAAGCTGTTGGAGAATTTGCCTTTGTAAATTGAAACAAATTGAATGTTTCAATTGTATATTTTTCATTCTATTTGGTGCACTGATTTTCATTGGTTCAGGGCATGTAAGTTTTGTTAGATAATTAAGGGTTAACAACAGCTAACTAATTTGTTCATAGATATAAATGCAGGAAAGCTATATATTCTCATTTTTAAATAACTACAATGGCAGACTTATACAGCCCCATACATATGGCCATTAAAAAAATTTGTTGTTTTCAGCCCAACCAAAATAACCCCAAATTTGCTTAACTGTAAATATACTCAAATTAGTCAATCTAACAACTTTCTACAAAAGTGTAATGGCTTAATAATGATATCCATTGATCTCAAACTTTAAAGAGAAGTGGATTGCGTTCATTCAGAGTGGTTGGAACCCGAAAATTATTTTTAAAGTGAATTTAAGAAAATTGCAAGATGAAACTATTGGATAGGTGAGCAGTGAAATAGCGAGAGAGGCTTCATTTCAAATACAAAGAGTGAAGTTCTTGACAAAATCTTTCATGGACGAGGTGAAGACAGTTGATGGATGCCATGAGAGGATCAGCTTTTAAAAGGGAAGCCTAAGGGAAACGTTATGCAAGTCAATTGAGAGCAGCAACTTCTAGTACCGATTCAGAATATTAACTCTTCTTGCGATTAGCTAATGGATTTGGATCGCAATTCACGAGTAAAACAATTGAATGATTTTTTTGACGTATTTGACCAATCAAACATTTTATAGTTAGGAAACCTAATTGATCATTGGAACTTAAATGTTCCATCGGTCTGGAGGAACTTGATACATCCAAATAATGATCATGAGAAATTGCGTAAAGATATTCCTGAAAAAAAGAGTGGATATAAAAAGCATTGTTGCCAAAAGCTATCTTCCTTTCCGCATCTATGGAACTCATCCATTTTCAACCCTCAGCTATGGCCCTCGTTCATGAGAATAACCTCTTCATTTCTGAGAAAATACATGGTGCGATCTAGTCGGAACAAGATAGGAAAAAAGAGATATATCCAGATATCAATATTCTATCTTCTATAGATTTACTACTCAAGGATCTCATTCGTCATGAGGAACAACGAAAAGCTTTTATCCTAGCAACCAATCACTCTCCTGACACATGGAATTAATAAACCTGGTCAGTACACTATTTATCTTACACATCTGTACTCGAGTATTTAGGACTCATTGTGAGTGTATAAATCCCTAATCTACTCAGGGAAAACCTCCCGATATTGGGTACTAAAGTGCTCTTAACTTCTGATCAGTAAAGGGAATTCCTCGCTCGCTTAATTGGAACGAGGAACAGAAGCTCGTTTCTCTGGGTCTACTTATGATTCAAGTCATATAGCTTTCTCCATTGACTCATTCGACTTAACCGCAAATTGATTCAATCCTATTCAAAATAGACATTTCCCACCCATTTGATTCCTTAAATCAGATCTGGTCCTGATCGAATACAATCAGGTATCCAAGAAATAATATCAGGTATCATAAAGATCATATGTTGGAACAACATGCTTTTTTTCCGTTTATTATACTTCGAGGATCAGTTGTAGTCTTCCGAACTTTACCGATGGTATCGACGAGTTTCTACTTCATTCAAATGTGTAAAAGATCTTAGTCGCACTTAAAAGCCGAGTACTCTACCATTGAGTTAGCAACCCATATTGCGAATAGATATTGAGGAAATATATGATCGAAGTGGAATGCAAGGTTACTCAATATGAACCGGTAAATCCTACCAATCTAATTGACGAACGTGAGGGATAAAAAACCTACGTGAATAACCAAATAATTCACTCGTCAGTTCATATCGAAATATGTAGAGTTTCAATCCACCATTCCAGAATAAATTAATCTAGGTTATGAATAAATGATCCATCGACAGAATTATCATGATTGGATAGAATCATTGATAAACGATGAACCTAAGATATCTATTTCTATTGTGAATGGACGAATTATATCGACACAATACACTATTTTCAATCCAGAATAAGAGATAAATTAATTGTTGGATTGGCGCTATATTGGGACGAGATGTTAGACGCATCGATAGAAAATCCTACGCTTATTTGTAACAATAGAACAATTCAAATATTTGTCATCTTTGTATGGAATCACGTGGAAACAAGATTTACTTGGAGAGTATATAATAAAATAAGAATAATGTTGAGCCAAGGGAATTTGATCCGAATATGAAATGATGTCATAATCCATATCCACGAAACCCATTATGTAAACTACCGCATCATTTCAGACGATGTTTTGAAGATTCCTCCCTGATCTTGAATCATGATCGAGATCAGTGATCTCGAATCATGATTCGAGACGTGATTATGAATAGTCATTAACTCAAATGATATGATAGGAATAGGTATCAAATCGGATCCACTCTTTTTGTATATAATACACTCAATATAATCAATTAATTTATATTTATTAGGTACTTAACTTAATGCTTGTTTAGCTGCGTGCATTACCTCGACAGTAACGTTCAAAATGCCCTTTCGTCATGCAATTTTTTCTATATTTCTTTTTACTTCGTCCCTTACAAAATGGGGGATTTTACCCAATTCTTGCCAACTTTCAGGATCCCAAATTGGACTAATATCCGTGGATAAGGATTTAGTCATTATTTCCTTCGTATCACGACCACAAAAAATATCTAGAAGATGATCCTCCATACCCAGAGCGAATGAGTTATAAACTAGATCAGCTATTTGATTAGTACCTTCGTAACCCAGGAAGGGTCGATATCCCAAGCAAAAATTTTGGATATGAGCTGGTGCAGAAATAACTCCACAGGGAATTTCAAGATGTTTACCAATATGACGTTCCATTTGAGTACCAAATATTGCAAAGGGTTCCACGCGAGAGATAATATCTCCTACTTCAGCATGATCTTCTGTGATGATTATCTCATCACAAAAATCTTTAATTTTCTCTTTGAACCATTCTGCATCATGTTTACAATAAGTACTTGTACAAGTCACACGAATTCCCATCTCTCTAGCAAGTATCTTAGTGATTGAAGCAGCATGAGTTGCATCACCAAAAACGACTGTTTCTTTCCCCGTAAAATTCTGACAATCGATAGATCTTGAGAACCAAGCAGCTTGGGAAAAGAATCGAGTTTGTCCATAGATATAGGATTCGTAATCAACCCTTTTGCTCGATAAAATAGGAGCCACCAAGGTCTCAAGAGATTCCTTTATCTGTCGGATGCACTCGGCCATATCTACAGCTCCCATGGGAGTTGTAGATACATAAGGCATTCCAAATTCCTTATTCAAATACATCGTTGTCATTAAGCCCACTTCACGATAAGGAATTAAATTGAACCGAGCTTTCGGTAAAATTTTCAAATCCTCTACAAATCCTCCTTTAGGAATTATTTGATTAATTCTGATGTCCAGATCTTTTAATAAACGTCTCAACTCATGACAATCATGTGGATTATGAAAACCTAGAGTAAGAATCCCAATTATATTTACAGAAGGTGCATCTGTTATGAATTGATCCAATGTATTGGATTTCTCCAAATAATATCGAACTACCTGTTCCAAAGTTCTATCCGCTGCCTAAATTTCATTCACTTGATAATGATTCACATCCACAAAAATGACGTTGCAATCGGAGATTATGGATGCTCTATCCACAAAGTTTTTTAAATCCTCTTGCAAGATGCTAGAGGTACATGTAGGTGTTAATATTATCAGAGCGGGACCTTCCTCCTTATCTTTTCGAATAATATGATCCACAACTCTTTTTCGAGATCCACGTGCTAGGACGTGACGATCTACTATACTAGCAGTTGTAGGAGTAAAATTTCTTTCCCGTTCTAACATAGAACGCATTACATTAAAATAGTCATCTCTTAGAGGAGCATGCATAATGGCATGGACATTTTTTAATGAACTAGCTACTCGTAGAGTTCCAATATGAGCAGGACCAGCATACATCCAATGAGCTGATTTCATAAATTGAACCTTATCTCAAATTGATCCGTATTCCCATCTTGCACCACATATATATCCCTTTATCTCTTCCCTATTGTAATCACATTCCCTTCTGATAAGTATGGTTAAATTATGATAAAAAGGAAAAAAAAGTTGGATCTTTTACGAAAGAAAAAAGGGAAGAGTGAAGGAAGGGAAAACAGGAACCAATGAAATAAGTCTGGGACGGAAGGATACGAACCTCCGAATAACAGGATCAAAAACTGCTGCCTTACCACTTAGCCACGCCCCATTCCCATCCTATTTCCCTATTCATATGCTAATGAATACTTATACCAAATTTTTTTTCAACCCATTAGTATCCAAGATTCATTAGATCAGATCTCAATTGGGAAAAAAAATTTGTGGATATTTCAACAAAATAGGTTATTGATGGAATTGGACATAATAGGAGAAACAGAAAAAGGGACAAGAATATCCATTCATTGATCATTTTCTATTAGATTGGGTAAAATGTTGTATGTATGAAAGAATCATCCCTTCCAACCCCAAGTCTGGTCAAGCTTGCCGAAGAGCTTCGATTGATTCGATCAATCAAATACTTTTCTAGCTTTACCCCCCCAATTTTTATTGGAGAATAAAAATTCCAGTTATGTTCAATATTTTTCTAGATGATGCCTTTATTCATTCAAATAATCCCTTTTTTGGAAAATTACCTGAGGCTTATGCATTTTCTGATCCAATTGTCGATGTAATGCCAATTATTCATGTTCTCTCTTTTCTCTTAGCCTTTGTTTGGCAAGCTGCTGTAAGTTTTCGATAAAAAGTATCCCCTTTTTTCTTTTTCAAGTTTTTGGGTCGCTGCCATTGATCCAATTTTTGTATAACTCTTTCCATTTTTTTGTGACAGAAGTTCTATCCTTGCTCCACCCGATGATACCAGATTCAGATACCTTATCTGCTCCCAGATAAATACTTTTCCACTCACCTTCATCAATTCCTTCCGATCCCACCGCTCACTTCGGATCGGGCTATTGGGTCACGTATTGATACGATCACCAATGACTTATTTTCATAAATATTCAATAAATATCTAGTTGATCCAAAAAAATAAGAGGGAAAAAAGACCATTTTGAAAACAAAGAGAAAAATTATATCCTTCTTTCAAATTGATTTCCACACATGATTCAGAGAAATAATTTCGTGATTTGTAACAATAATACTATTGTTTGGTATTCAAGTATCCATATATGGTACAAAGATTGATGATCTATTCTATTGTACTTATAATCATGATTCCGGAGATTACGTAATGCTTACTCTTAAGCTATTCGTTTACACAATAGTGGTATTTTTCATTTCTCTTTTTATCATTGGATTTCTATCGAACGATCCAGGACATAATCCCGGACGTAAAGAATAGTGAAAAAAGTCTCTAGGTTCATGGGTCTTTTCCGTTCCGTAGAAAGATTCAGGGTTATTCGTTTTCAAGATCAATAGTGGATGAACGGAGAGAGAGGGATTCGAACCCTCGGTACGAATGATCCGTACTACGGATTAGCAATCCACCGCTTTGGTCCGCTCAACCATCTCTCCAAGATGGAAGAGTTCATGTGTAACAAAATGAATGGTGAAGTAAAGGTGTATACCATAGTATGTACAGATTGGCATTTGCGGACTGATTCTCAGTAGTTTCCCTGATCAAACTGGAAGTTACCAAAGAATTATGCATAGCACTGAATAGAGAGCCGCCGAATACGCCAGCTACACCCAACATGTGGAATGGATGCATAAGGATATTGTGCTTAGCCTGGAATACAATCATGAAATTGAAAGTACTAGAGATTCCTAGAGGCATACCGTCAGATAAGCTTCCTTGACCAATAGGGTAGATCAAGAAAATGGCAGTAGTAGCTGCAACAGGAGCTGAGTATGCAACAGCAATCCAACGACGCATACCTAGATGGAAGCTAAGCTCCCACTCACGACCCATATAGCAAGCTACACCAAATACGAAGTGTAGAATGATTAGCTCGTAAGGACCCCCATTGTATAGCCATTCATCGACGAAAGCTGCTTCCCAGATGGGATAGAAGTGCAAACGGATAGCTGCAGAGGTAGGAATAATGGCACCGGAGATAATATTGTTTCCATAAAGAAGAGAACCAGAAACAGGTTCACGAATACCATCAATATCTACTGCAGGAGCTGCAATGAATGCAATAATGAATACAGAGGTTGCGGTCAATAGGGTGGGGATCATCAATACGCCGAACCATCCAATTTAAAGACGGCTTTTAGTGCTAGTGATCCAGTCGCAGAAGCGACTCCATAAATTTGCGCTTTCGCGTCTTTCTATAATAAAGTAATGGAAAAGTGTTGTATAAATGAGAATGCACTCAAAGCAGTTTGGAGAAATTTGTCTTCTAAATTGAATGTCCAATAAATCAAGTGCTATGGATCAAAACTGCACTGTGTAAATTGAGAATCCACTCAAAGCTGTTGGAGAATTTGCCTTTGTAAATTGAAACAAATTGAATGTTTCAATTGTATATTTTTCATTCTATTTGGTGCACTGATTTTCATTGGTTCAGGGCATGTAAGTTTTGTTAGATAATTAAGGGTTAACAATAGATAACTAATTTGTTCATAGATATAAATGCAGGGAAGCTATATATGCTCATAGTTAAATAACTGCAATGGAAGACTTATACAGCCCCATACATATGGCCATTAAAGAATTTGTTTTTTTCAGCCCAACCAAAATAACCCCAAATTTGCTTAACTGTAAATATACTCAAATTAGTCAATCTAACGACTTTATACAAAAGTGCAATGGCTTAATAATGATATCCATTGATCTCAGACTTTGAAGAGAAGTGGATTGAGGTCATTCAAAGTGGTTGGAACCCGAAAATTATTTTTAAAGTGAATTTCAGAAAATTGCAAGATGAAACTATTGGATAGGTGAGCAGTGAAATAGCGAGAGAGACTTCATTTAAAATACAAAGAGTGAAGTTCCTAACAAAAGCTTTCCTGGACAAAGAGAAGACAGGTGATGGATGCCATGAGAGGATCAACTTTTAAAAGGGAAGCCTAAGGGAAACGTTATGCAAGTCAATTGAGAGCAGCGACAGAGAGTCTACTTAAACACCATTTCATAGAAGTAATGGATGCATTGTTCTAGAAAAGCCACCTCCAGAATTTGGTTAACAACCTACAAAATTTGATTAATATTTAAAAGCCAGTTCTAAACCCAAATCTCTTCTCAACCCCACAAAATACAGGACACAAAAATTTCTATAAAAGGACTGAAACTTTGTCTAGTTACGACAACCTGCAGAATTTTATTAATATTTAAAAGCTAGTTCTAAACCCAAATCTCTTCTCAACCCCACAAAAAACAGGACACAAAAATTTCTATAAAAGGACTGAAACTTTGTCTAGTTACGACAACCTGCAGAATTTGATTAATATTTAAAAGCCAGTTCTAAACCCAAATCTCTTCTCAACCCCACAAAAAACAGGACACAAAAATTTCTATAAAAGGACTGAAACTTTGTCTAGTTACGACAACCTGCAGAATTTGATTAATATTTAAAAGCTAGTTCTAAACCCAAATCTCTTCTCAACCCCACAAAAAACAGGACACAAAAATTTCAATTGAGGTGGCTACAAACTGCAACAGCTGGAACACATTTTATCTGTTGACAGACAGAGCCTGTGCTCTATCCTTAATGCCAAGAGGAGAGTGAAATTGCGGGCCAAGAGGAGAGGGAATTGTTGTCCTGGCCAGTTGTTGGGTGAAGCCCTCCGCCGAGGATGGCACGGGGTGAAAATAACAACGAAAAGAAGGAGAGGGTTTGTTTGGGGTCATTACTGCGATGTTCCATTTTCCCTTTGTCGTTCTGCTTGGGGCTGGTTGTTGGGCGAAGCCCTCCGCCGAGGATGGCACGGGACGGCCGAGGGCACGGGACGGCCGAGGGCACAGGACAAGACCGCACGGGACGGCTGAGGGCACGAGACGGGACCGCACGGCACAAGAGGTGTTGGTAATGCAGTAAGTTCGATTCCAGGTGATTCCATTGGCATCTTAATCTCCAAGGATGGCACGAGGCGGCAAAAATAACAACGAAAACAGCGAAATTTCCACAAAAGCCCTAAACCCTCAACAAAAAACAACATTAAAATATCAACAAAAACCCTAAACCATCAAAAAATGGCATAGAAAGTTTATAAAATATCCAAATAGAGTTGTTTGTATTGAAAAACACAGAGAAATTGCTGGTAGGATTAAAATCCTACCAGATACAGGCCATGGATGGTCGCCGACCTTCCCCGGAGCTTGCTAGACCTTCTCCACGCCTACAACGACCTTTTCCACACCTGCAACGAGAAGAAAAAGCCATTAGACAACAGAAAACAACCAAAAACACCAGCACAAAACAACAAATTCAGCAATTACCTCGAGCTCAGTAAAACTGCAACCGGCTCCTCCCCAAACAACAAAATCGTCGAATTAGACCACCACCAGAGAAACCCTAAACTACCAGCAATCCAGAACGACCAAGAAATCCAGGCGAAAAACCACAAGAAAAGCAGAAGCGATGTTCCAACCACAAACCCTAAACCTCCAGCAAACATTTGCACCAGCACCTGCATACCAGATGAAGCGCGCAGGTCCACAAACCCTATCAATTGAACAAACGCTTGCAATAGCACATGAATACAGGATGAAGCGTGCATGTTCTGGGGCCGTCCCATGCCATCTTCGGCGGGGGGCTTCGCCCAACAACCGGCCCTCAGCAAAAAGACAAAGGGAAAATGGAACATCGCAGCAATGACCCTAAACAAACGGTGGAAATGGCGCAGAGTGAATGTTTTATGGGATGACATGATGCCCAACACGCGGAGCTCCATGGTGGACAGGTGTCGTACCAGCTCCATGCGCTTTAACACGTGGTTTTGCGACGTGGCGGGGAGGGTGCACAGGTAATGGCGAACCTCCCCTACAAGGTTGTTGACGATGTCTTATTATGAACTTTAAAAGTCGTCGTGCTGGTCGACTCAAACATCTGCCACATGCAAAGTCATGAGTAACATTAATTAGTTGTCTTGACTTTCACTCGCTTCTTGAGAGCGACAGGTTGTCTTCAGTGAACTTTCAAAGTTGTCATGCCTTTTCTTCGAACTCATGTCCTATGGGACGTCATGAGTAACACTAATTAGTTGTCTTGACTTGACTCTCTTCTGCACTGATTAGATGACTTGACTTCTCTTCTTCATTTTCGCTTCTCTACATTAAAAATAAAAATAAAAATTGGTCGCAAACAGGCCCAGCGGACTTTTCTCACATATTGCTACTGGCTAGTAAATGACATTTACTAACTCACGCTACAAGGTTGTTGACGATGTCTTATATGAACTTTAAAAGTCGTTGTTCTGGTCGACTTGAACCTATGTCACATGCGAAGTCATGAGTAACATTAATTAGTTGTCTTGACTTTCACTCCCTTCTTCAGAGCGACAGGGTTGTCTTCAGTGAACTTTCAAAGTTGTCCTGCCTGTTCTTCGAACTCATGTCCTATGGGACATCATGTCAATGAGTAACACTAATTAGTTGTCTTGACTTGACTCTCTTCTGGACTGATTAGTTGACTTGACTTCTCTTCTTCATTTTCGCTTCTTTATATTTAAAAAAAAAATTGTTCGCAAATAGGCCCAGCGGACTTGACTTTGCTACTGGCTAGAAAAATGATGTTTACTAACTCACACTACAAGGTTGTTGACGATGTCTTAGTGCTGGTCGACTCGAACCTCTGTCACATGCGAAGTCATGAGTAACATTAACTAGTTGTCTTGACTTTCACGGCAAGCAATATTTCCTATGCTATTTGAGTATTTATTGTAGATTAAGTAAGTACATGTAACAGACCAGACCTCCCTTCTTTGTATGCAGCGTGACCATCACCATCTTATGGGGATCACCATCATGGGGCTCGCCGTGAGGCTTAGTGCATGGTAATATACATCGTATGGTCATGGGATGTCGGGTGACGAATTTCCGGCAACTTCGGACGACCGTAGGAACGAGCCCCGACTAAGTAAGTACCAATGGACCATTAAATTAAATATTCCATGCGATGCTCATTTTGAATTTGCAAACCCGCCCAAACCATAGAAATTTGAATTTCAAATTCTCCACCCTGATGTCGCACACAGAACCTCTACTCTGCGGGCCAGGGAGTTGATTCGCAGGGAGCTCTATTATCTTTTTCCTGCTCAGGTTAAAGATGGCTCTCGCTTTAAAGAGCGTCCATTTTCCATCCCGAGGATGACTTCAGATCAGAATACGCTCCACAGCTCGGGAGAACAAATGTTGCTTCAGCTCTCAAGGATAAGGAAGGCGGCGCAGTGAGATTGAAAGTTGTAATAACAAAACAGCAACTGGCAGCCCTATTAGCCAAAGAGCCCACCGACAAGAATTCTGAGTTGGAGAATCTGAGCGAGAGCCTACTTCTACTGCTAGAATTTGTTGTTGGAGACCTCCACTGAGAGGATTGTCGCAAGATGTGATGCTATGGAAATTGATTAGTTACAATGGAGAAGGAAATTGACGGCATCATACTACGACCCCTGTATTGGTAACTATACAATCAATTATTAGATGCAGAAGCCGGTATGTTTTGAGTTATTTTTATTTCTAAAATAGTAATTATATAAATTTTACACATATTTTGGTGCACAACTTGTGTAACCCACATGTTCACATCCTTAAAATCCATCATTTTACCCACATGTAGACGACTCCGTTGTTTTTTAGACTAACCTTTCAAATGAGTCATGTAATAGATGAAAAGAAGGGACTGGAATCCCATGAAAATAAATCAAAAGCCATTTCTACGGAAGGAACCCTTCTCAGCGAGTTATGCTATGTAAATTTATCTCAATGTCACAAGAAAGACCAGTGAATTACCAATTCGTACCAAAAACCTCAATTGTTTTTGCTGAATGTATTGATATACTCTGCGTGATATAAATCATTTAGTTATGGTCTCTACATAATATAAATCATATACTGCTTTTTCTTCTGAAATTGGATCAATTATCAGGTTTGATGCTCGGGAAATCTGTTGATTCGAAGGTCCAACGTGGTACAGGGTGCCTTGGTTATCTTACCTCTTCGGGAATACACTCTGTCAGCCGTTCAAAACACAGTTATCCATATTAACTATTTATGTCCAAGGTTTATAAAAAGTGCAACGCGATTTTATATGTATTTAATCCAAAAGACATTTATTTAAGTTTGGAATAATTTATTTAAGTCTTTTATTGATTTTTTATATAATTATTAATATTTTATAAATTTTATATTAAAAATTTCATAAATTATATATTTTTTCAAAACAATAATTAATTTTTATATTGATTTTTTTAACAAATTTTGTTTTGGGCATTGAAATATTTTGCTATGTTCTACATTAAAATATTATTTTTTACATATATATAAAGTTTATATTGAAATCAATTAATTAACATGGATATTCAAATACTTTATTTAAGTCTTGTATTAAAATATTTTAAAAATATATAAAGATTATACATTTTTCTCATCATAAAAAATAAAAGGGTTTAAAATTGACAAGATTAATTAAATTCTGAAAAAAAATAACTAAAAAATACACGAAAAAAAAAAATGTAAGTGCACATGTATACAAAGAACTATTTTCTATATTTCACTCTCAATTATAATATATTTATATAGTGGAAGAGCGATCCAACGAGAATATCTCAGCAACATCCAATAAATCCCAACCAAATATGTTAATGTTATCTTACTTTATTTTATGATTGGTTTTTCATCATATGAATTTATGAAATAAAATAATGCAATACCTCCAAAAAAAAATAAAAAAAAAAATTCCTAATAAAAGTAATAGGAGGGATGTATCATTTATTTAATTCTTAATATAAAATTAATATGTGGCATTTAAAAAATATTGATAATAAAAATATTTTAACATGAATAGTGTGATTTATAAATAGAAGTTTTGTGATTCATGAATAAAATATTTCAAAGCCTAATGTCTACATGATTGAATATATATATATATATATATATATATATATATATATATATATATATATATATATATATATATATATATATATATATATATATATATATATATATATATATATATATATAGATATATATCTGTGTGTGTGAGAGATCAACCATGGTCAACCAAGATTAACATGGCTAGAATGATCAATGATCATACATGGTAAACCATAATCAACTATGATGGTTAATTAACATCGCTATGATTAGAATGGTTGAACATGGTCATCCAAGATCAATTATTTTCAACCATAGTTAACCATGGCACCCATCCTCAACTAAGATCAACATGATTAGAATGGTTGAACATGGTCAACCAAGGTCAACCATGGTATACCATGGTCTACAATAATCAACCATGATCAACCATAGCCATGATCAACCACAGTCAAGCATAATCAACCATGATCAACTATAATGGTCAATCGAGGTCAACCATGATCAACCAAGATGAACATGGTTACAATGGTCAAACAAGGTCAACCAAGGTCAATAACATATTCAACCATTCAATGCTAATCAGCCAAGATCAACAATGATGGTCGATGAAGATCGCTATGGCTATAATGGTCGAACATAGTAAATTAAGGTCTCTATGGTTGAATATGGTCAATCAAGATCTTTATGGAGGGTTAAATAATATTAACATGTATTTAAAAATATATTAATATCAGAGAAATATTTTATTGTGTAAAATGTAGTTTAGAAGTAAAAACTATGCCTTTTTTGTCTTAAGAAAAAGATTTCAATGTCAACTATGCATATATTATATATACTCTGAAAAATAATATTTTATATTACATAAAACAATTGAGCAAAAAAAAAATCTGATATAGTTATAACATTTTGGTCAATTTGTCTAAAATCTAGATTTGTTGGGATTGTAGGTTTAAGTTGTGTAGATTACACAATGAAAAAGTGGATGAAGGGAATTTTCAAGACATTTAATCCATTTTTAATGAAAGATTTGATCCTCTCAATGTTTGCTAGATCTATAGTAAAGATGGATATATAATAGTCCTATTTCATATGGATATTAAAAAAAATTGTTTATGTTGAATGAGATACTGAAGGATTTTTACATCTCCTTCATACTGTTGTAATATCAACTAACTGAGAAAGAACATTGAAATAATTAAAACTAACCAATTAATGCATATTTATTATTATTTTTTACTATATCCTACTTTGTATTTTCATTGAGAAAATATTTTATTTTTTATTAAAAAAAGGACACTTTTGAGGCTGAGAACAAATGAAATCACCCAACCCCCTCATATTGGGTTGTAGAATGAGCCTATCCACACAATAATATTTTTACTTCTAATACTTTTTCTCTTTGTGGATTGAAATAATCTCTAATTTCATGACACAACTTCAATCTCTCCATAAATATATTCATTTAACTACCAGAAATCAAACATTTTACGATTTAGAGATTCAAATCTTTGTGTTACAAACCACTTTTATAGTGCAAAAATTGAAAAAGTGTTTGCATCACTTTTTGGTTTGGGTGCATTTAGACTTGCAGACCCTGCTTTACAATTTTTCTTTTGACTGCCCTCCTATCTAAATCTACACTTATTTCTGCCAAGGGCTTAGATTAAGCAGTTGGGCTCCTTTGATTCTCTACCTATCTACAAATCTACCAAGATTAAGATGTTTGGACAGATATTCATTCTCTATTTCTAAAGCAAGAAATTGAAACCTAGGGAGGCCAAGATTAAGCTGTTTGGCCTTCCCTTTTATAGAACATTCTTCAAAAATGGTTAAGTCATCAAAATTGGAATACAGCAATGGCATTTAGACTGGCACACTCTCATGGCCTCTTCTTTGGCCTCTTTAGGAAATATGGAGCATTGCAGCATGCAAAGTATGACATATTTGGCATGTAAAACTATCAATCATGAAATATGAATACCTGTTGCAACAGGAGGCTAACAATGGCTCCACTTGGGGATGGCTTTTGCTTGTGAAAAGCCAAGAACAGCAGGTCAGACTGCCTTGATCTTCTATGGTTATTGTAGACTGAAAATTTTCTTTGTACTGGTTGCTAGAAGTGTGAAATTTTGAAATATGAGCAACCCTCTACTCAACTGAATTGTTATGAAAAATGAAGCACTGCCTGCTTTCTTCTGCGTGCTTGATATTATATACAATGTTGCTTGAGCATTATCTTTGAAAATAGATCCAAAATATGGATCAAAACTGATGTATTTCTCTTAGCCTCTGATCTGGAAACAGTTGCTGATGTGAAACCAAAAAATTGCTCCTCTTTTATTGATACTGTTTGACTGAAGACTGCAAGCTGCAAACAATTTCTTTTTACCATAAATTGCTATGATATGACAGTGCTACTCTTGCAGTTTTGTTGAGATTAATGCAGAGACAGAGCCTCAAAAATGGAACACTGGCATTGGTTTTGTCTTCACAAACATTGCTGCTGCTTCTCTAACCCTCAGACTGCTTATACAAAAAATAAAAACAAAGTGCTGATATATACACATATCAATGTACAAAGAAATATGTACATAGCTGCATTGTATCCCTTTAAAAGGGATCATGGTAATGTTTTAACATTCAGCCATTAACAGGGCCTTCTTCAGCAATGCTGCCCTCTACAGATTTGAGAAAATATGTGTTATTCCCCTAAACAGCAGAAATAACGAATGGCCCTTTCCATAAAAAATCGAATTTTGCATGCTTTCCCTTGCCTTCTCTTCGTGAATCCCACCTTAGAACTTTGTCGCCAATGTAGAAATCCTCAGCCTTAGCTCTCTTATCAAACATCTTTTTGAGCTTTTCTTGCAATATTTGAGCTCTGTCATAGACTTGCTCTCTAGTTTGCTGAAGATGAATGGTCTGATTGATTCTTCGTTGAATGTCATTTGGTTCAGCCTGAATCTCCTGTAACAGTTTGATAGTAGGGTTTCCCAAGGATGAAGGAAACCTGGCCTCCATGCCATATACTATCTCATAAGGGCTCATCCCAATGGATTTCTTTGTTGAAAGTCTGTCTGCCCATAGGGCATTTGTGAGCTTTTTATGCCAGTTCTTCTTGTTTTCTTCTAAGATCTTCTTGATAATATTAATGAGACTTTTATTTGAGGATTCGGCCAAGCCATTACCTTGAGGGTAATAGGCCATAGAGTGACCCAAGGTAATGTGAAATTTATGGAAACAGTTGATCATATTTTTGGATTTGAAAGCAGCGGCGTTGTCAGTAATGATCTTCTCAGGGCAGCCAAATCTAGAAAGGATATTGCACTCAAGGAATTGGATAATGATGGTGTCATTGGCTTGCCTGCATGGAATGGCTTCAACCCACTTAGTGAAATAGTCAGTGGCTGTTAGGATCCACTTGTGCTGGCCTGAGGAAGAGGGATGGATTTCTCCAATGAAGTCAAGACCCCATTGTTGAAAAGGCTTTTCAGTTGAGATGGGTTTAAGAGGCAGGGGCAACAACTTTCTTTTGCCCTCAAATATTTGGCATTTGTGACATGACATGGCAAACTTCTTTACATCTGCAAAAAGAGAGGTCCAATAGAAACCAACCCTTAAAATTTTATCGGCAGTGGACTTCTAATATAGATGTCCTCCACAGTCACCTGCATGGAATTCTTTCATGATGTTGTTAGTTTCATTCATGGTTAAACAATTAAGCAATATACCTTTATGATTTTTCCAAAATAAAGCACCATCTATGACCCAAAACTTTGAAGCCTTCATTCTTAAAAATCTTTTCTTAGTTCTCGACAATCCTGGGGGAGCAAACAGGTTTAACAATACAAAGCATATATCAGCATACCATGGGGATTGCAAAAAGGTTTCACTGATCTGTGGAGTCGCCAGCTCCTGTTCATTGTCCAATTGGTTAATGTCTAAGGCTTGAAAGTTTGTTTCGGACATCAGTTTGGCTAAACCTTGTCCCTTTATGAGCTTGGTTGGTTTTATTTCTATGTCATACTCAAGGATGTTTGCAATCCATTTGCCTCTTTTGCCTTCTAATCCCTCTTGGGTTAATATGTCTTTTACAACAGCATTTGGGACATAGGCAATCACATGTGAATATAAAC
This sequence comes from Pinus tabuliformis, assembly GCA_031772625.1. Taxonomy (NCBI): domain Eukaryota; kingdom Viridiplantae; phylum Streptophyta; class Pinopsida; order Pinales; family Pinaceae; genus Pinus; species Pinus tabuliformis. The sequence continues at coordinate 685,986,369 of CM062806.1, forward strand.
TGTAGACTCTGAAATCCTTGATGGCTTTAACAAGGGCATAGGCCTGCTTTTCCATGATTTGGTAGTTCAAAGGGGCATCTCTTAAGCCTCAGCTGAAAAATGCAATTGGCTTTTCATTTCCCTGCTCATCCTTTTGCAAAAGCACAGCAGCTATGGTGTGATCAGATGCAAAAGAAAATATGATAAAGTCCCTATCAAATTATGGACTTGTGAGGACAGGGGCTTGGGTTAAGGTAGATTTTATGCCCTCAAAGGCTTGTTTGCTTTCAAGAGACCATCTTACCTTGGCATCCTTTTTTAACATGTTGCTTAACAGTCTTATCAACTCAGCTAGATTTGGGATAAATCTCCTTAGGAAGTTGATCTTCCCAAGGAATTCTTGTAACTCTTTTATGTTTCTTGGATATGGGATTTGGAGGATGGCTTGGATTCTTTCAGGATCAATTCTAATTCCGTCCTTTGATATGATATGGCCAAGAAGTTTTCCTTCTTCAAGGCCGAAGAGGGACATTTTGGGGTTCAAGGAAATGCCATATTTCCTACATGTCATGAATATTTGCCTCAAATGTTTTAGGTGCTCTTGATTAGATTTGGAGAAAGGGGTTAAGTCATCGAGGTAGACAACTAGGAAATCATGTATTTCTTTGGAAAATGCAATGTCCATTGCTCTTTGAAAGGTAGCACCAGCGTTTTTAAGTCCGAAAGGCATCTTCACATACTTAAATGTTCCCCACGGTGTGGTAAAGGCTGTCTTGTCTTGGTCATCAGGGTGAACGAGTATTTGATTGAAACCTGAAAATCCATCTAGCAAAGAAATTCTAGATGACCCCACTACTCTCTGCAGAATATGATCCATTTTGGGCAAGGGGTAGTGGTCTTTTAGGGAGACTTGGTTTAAATTTCTTAGGTCTACACATAGCCTAATCTCACCTGTCTTTTTTCTTGTGGGAACAAGATTGGATACCCATTCAGAAAATCTGATGGGTGCTATAATACATGCTTCAAACATTCTTCTCACTTCCTTTTCAATCAAAGGGAGAAGCATAGGATTGATTCTCCTCAGTTTCTGTTTGAAGGGCTTTTGGTTTGGTTTTAAAGGAATGGTGTGTTGGATAACTGAGGTGTCATAGGACTTCAATTCCTCATAACTCCAAGCAAATACATCTTGGAATTCTTTTAACAAATCAGCATATTTGGGCTTCTGATCAGGTGGCAGATTTTTGGATAATTTGATCATTTTGGGCTGCTCTGCAATTCCGATGTTATGTTCCTCTACAGCAGCGTTTAGGGGTTTCATTTTTGGTTTTTTGGGAACATCATTAGCATCAAACATGTCTTCTAAGGGAGTGATGCCAACAAGGAGAAGGTTATCTTTCAGATCAACGATTTCGGCCTCTGTTTCGGCTATTTCCTCCCAATGCATCTGTTTCAGCTCTTCTATGTTTGTATTATCAAAGAGAGTTGGGCTTAACACTTTTTTGGCTGTTACAGCAGTTACATCCTGTTGACTTTCATTTGTTTGCTGTTTTTTATCCGTCATAGCATCCATGTCAATGTTGATATTTGAAAACTCATGCTCAAGAGTGAGGAAATTGTTAATCTGGGCATCATTTTCGAACACTTGCCAATCTTTAACATTATTTAGGACAGCAGACCTATGTTTTATCTCAGCAGTGAAGTGGTGATTTGGCTCAAAGGGAAACTTGCATGTACTAGCAAAAGTGGCTAGGTTGTGTGCATGAATGTTATGCTCTCTTGAAATCTTGGCAAGCTTGGATTCAGTGAATGCATTGAGTATACTAGTGGCAGCAGTCCTATAGGCCCTCATTCTATTGTCATTGGTAACAAAGTTACCTTTCATTTGTTGTATGATTAAATCGGAGTCACCTAAAATGGACACTTTTGCAGCTCCTAGAACTTTGAGCAGTTTAAGGCCTAGGAGGAGAGCCTCATACTCTGCCATGTTATTGGTGCATTTGAAATTTAGTCTGTAGGCATGGCCTTCTGCATGATTGTTATGTGTATTGTGAATCCAGACACCTGCCCCTGCTCCTAACTTGTTGACAGAGCCATCAAACTCTAAATACCATGTGATTTCTTGCTTGTGGTTAGTGTCAAAAGTTTCAGTCATTCTTGCAGTGGACAGGTTTGAATTTTCTGTTTGTGTAGGTTCTTCTTGTATGCTGGTTGCATCTGTTGTTTTAGCAGTTTCATAAGTATGGGCAACCGAATCTTCATTGATGTGTGCGTTCAGTTCTAAATCCAACTGCTTATCATCCATAAGAGGATTTGTTTCATTATTAAATAAAATAAAAGAATCCATATCAGAATGGATTGAGTAAATGGGAAAATTTTCAGGCCTGCTCTCACTAGTTACCACATACTTCATCAGTGTTTCTCTATACAGTTTCTTTGGTTGCCCAAAGACATATATAGTGGCATAAGAGAGATCTAATTGGAGGGACCCTTGGAGTTTTGCTCCCCAAGATCTTGACAATAGCATGCCGTACTTTGGTGGAATGTCAGCAACCACCACATTCATGAGGATTGTCTTGTTAGGAAATTGGACTAAGGAGACACACAAGTCTTCGATGAGGCCTAAACACTTGAATTGACTTGAGTCAAAGGAGAATAGATCTTTGTAGGGTCTTGTAACATCAAGGTTCAACTTTTCCATTACAGCTTTGGGCATAAGGTTGTGTGAGGCACCTAAGTCAAACATGGAATTGTGCAGGACTTTGTCACGTATATGTAAACTGACATAAAAAGGTAGAACAGATCCATATCTTGATTTTCCATTAACTTCTTGACCGAACAGCAGCTCAGGCTGATCATCAAGAACATTGACATCATCCTTGACTTCTGGCATTTGAAGTGATCTTTGAATTTGTTGCCTATCATTGAAGTGATTCGGATAAGGGGATGGATATCTTCAATTTTCCTATTTCGGCCTCTAAGTCAAATGATTTTTCAGATTGGGTTTTAGTATTGTGAGAGGCAGGTTTACCTTTTTCCATTGGAGTATCAGCAATTTGGTCTTGTTTATCTGCATTAAGGGAAGTAATTGCTTGCAGTTTTTCAGTTTTAGGAGGGCTTTTCGGAACGTTGTTCGAGTTCTTTTCCGAGGAAGGAGGTGGTAGAGGCTGATCAATAGAAGACTGCACTTCTGTTATGTCCTCTACAGTCACTTGATGCGGGTTTGGGACAGGTATATCAGCTGGTTCTGTTATGACGGCCTTGCCTTTAGTCTTCTTGGGTTGTTTGCCATCCTTTGGTTTGCTAGGTTCAGAAATATCAATGGTCCTAGTTCTCAGTTTATACTGTTTGTGGACCTCATACACAGCAGTATCATAGCCTTGTTTAAAATCAAAAGACTCACCAGACTTAGTCTGAAATTGATTAAAGTCATGCTCATCTTGGTCTTGTTGAGTTAGGAAATTTTGTTGCTCAGCCCTTGAATCCACCAAGTTTATGTGAGTGTCCTCTGTGGGCTCACCAGATGTAGATGCTTCCGCATAATTTTCATGAAAAGGGGGTCTTATATCATCGTCTGGGCTAGACCTGCCAGCATTTGTGTTTTGAGTTTTCCTGAAATTTGGGTTCCTTATGGCATTAGGTTGTTGTGCTTCCCATGATGATTTCCTCTCAACACTTTCTACTCTGTCTCCCAGCCTTTGCATGCCACTGATAATAGCATCAAGTTTCTGATCTAAGGCTGAGGGTTCTTCTTTGAAGGTGGTTCTTCTCTCCATTCTAGCTCTGTTTCTTTTGGCAATTAGACTGGCCTCTACACTGACAACAACATTTTTCATGTCTGCAAGGGTTTGAGGAGCTCTTTCTTTTAACTGGTATGCCATATCCGGGTGGAATCCATCAGGGAATTTATACAAAGCAAGGTTAGGTGGAGGTCTTAGGTTCTGTGGTATTGCATTATAGACATTGTTGAATCTTGCACAGTAATCTAGGACAGACTCTTGAGGGCCTCTTTTTATTGTATCATATTCAGCTAGTATGTGCAAGGGGTCTTTCTTTTTCTCCCATCTGTTGGTAAAGGATTGATAAAGCTCATCCGGAGTGGTTATAGAATTTGCAGCAAGTGATCTGAACCAAGTTCTTACATCACCTGTTAAACTTTGAACAAAGATTTTCATTCTCACACTATCATCATCTATCTCGTAGTTCTCAAAATAGTCTTGCATCTTTTTGGTATGCTGAAGGGCTGTGAAAGTACCAGTTCCATCAAAATATGTGATTTTAGTTTGATAATCCTGAGGCATAGCCCCAGGATTTGCAGGGGTGCATATCTATTGGGCATGTTTACAGGGACGACCGGAACAACAGGAACAATAGGAACAACTGGAACAGCTGTAACAATAGTAGTGGTAATGGGAGTATATGCAGTGAATGGAGGTGTGGAAGGAGTGCTTTGGGAAGTAGAAGATGAACAAGGGGAAGCAGGGGTTGAACGAAATAAAACTTTGACAGGGGTCAGAACACTGCTTGGGTGAACTGCTTCAGGACTATTATCAGCAAAATATTCTCTTTATTCTTTCCTCCTAAGGATCTTTGGGATTAAGTTTGGATTTTCAAAAGCAGCTGGGGGATTTGGGTTTGGATTTGACCTAGTATAACGAGAATTCTTTTTGGGAGCCAGATTCTGAATTTGTTTTGGTATTTTCTGGGAATGTTTTTAGAATTAGCAAGGAACTGATCAAATTTTTGGGACAGCTATCTGCAGCTTAAAACTAACATGAAGGTTGGCTGAGGCAGCATTTATTTACTCTATAAATGCAAAGCAAGAAAAATTTCAAAGGCTTCCTGGCCGACATTCAGACTTCATCTATAGTTTTAAGGAATAGACAGCACTGATTTTTGTTCCTATGGAGTTTTCCAACTTGATTTGTGAAAATAACTGAGGATTTCCCCAGTTGAGTCGCCATTATGTTATCACTCAGGTTGTCCTTCTGGTCGGCTCAAAAGGATACGACCGAGGTAACCACAGACCAATCTTTGGACTGCAGGTTCTAGCCCACCTGCAGTTAGAGAGGGCTCTCTCTTTCTGATTTAGCTTTGTTGATAAGGTTTTTAGGCTAGTTATTAAGTTCAAGGGGTTTTGTTTGTGTTTTGGTGGGAAGAATGATGCTTTCAAGTAAAGACGCAGGGATAGCATGAAAGTTTTAGAACCATTGGACGTGGAGTCAAGGAGTAGGACTGCTGATGCGTTTTCTTGGTCACAAGAGGGAATTATGGAGCAAGACAGCTACATATGAAACAATCATTCAAGGTAAAAGATATGGATTAAAGGCTAAGGAATGAGGGGCAATTAAGAATCTCTCATTCAGGTTAGCAGAAAGAAGATAAATGAGCCCTATCTGGGAGCAGTTAAGAATTCCTAGATAACAGTGATTTATATGTGAAATAGATCAAACATGAGCCATAACATAATTCATATTTATGCCTAAATCAAGAGGAAAACATTAAGAAGCCATAGAAACTGAGCATAGAGTGCAACTAAGAAAATTCTAAAACAATCCTTTGTCCAGTGACTTGAGTATATGTGAAATTGAAATAACAGAGGTAAGGAACACTTATTGATTCATACTGCAGCACAAGAATTCCACATTTAATTCTTCAAACCATTAGACACAGAGCAGACAGTCTTTCCTCCAAAGCTTTTTAGCAATCTTTGATTAAGTAAAACATCTCAGATATCCAGTGCGAGTCTCTAATGAAGATTATCAACCAACCAACCCTTTAAACAATACAGAGGGTTGGTATAAATAGGGAAAATTATCCAAAAATTAATCTTTTACAGCCGACCTAAACAGGTCTGAAAGGAAGTGATTACTTTAACCTAATCTTATCCAAAAATAAATGCATGAAAATATCTTTGAGCTGCGCTGAGGGCAGCTGTATCAAACTGAGTTAATGTCTGCCCTGGGTGGCTCGGTGCAGTTCTTCTATAATAACTGTGATTTTTCTTTTACCTCCACCTCTAACTTTATTCTGCTGCTACTCGGTGCCATTAATGTGCACTAATCCCAAACAGATAAGCTTTTAAATGGCCTTAATTGCTTTGCTGACTTCGATGAAAGTTTTTAATTTTCACCTGCTTTGATGTTGTTGAACTGATACTCTTTGCCGTTTCTTGATACTCTTTGGCGCTGAACCTGGCCTATTTAATTTCTTCTGAGTGGCTTAGACTATCCCATCGACCTTTCATGGCAGCTGCTCAGCCCTCTGTTGCTTTAAAAACTGTGTTCGCCCCTTTCTGAATGCTTCACGAAGAAAATCTGGTCATTTTGTGCCTTTCGGGCCTGCTGGAAGTTGAGCGGTGAGGGGCTTTCCATTTCGGCCTATTTCCCATAGCCATGCGTGATTAGTGCTAATCGCGCATTAAAAACTTCCTCAGATTCTGATTCTAAGCTTCCTAGGCTGCGATTTGCGCCTTTCGCACTTTTTGACGGTGACATCAGCAGGCGGGTCCCAGTACGGCGGTGACATGGCAGGGTGACATCAGCAATACGGTCGGATGACGTGGCGGTACAGCGGAGGAGGTGACGTGGCAGTACGGTGACAGCTACATGGCAAGGACATGGTGGCAGGAGGCCGACGCGAGATGGTGACGTCAGCAGTGACGTGGTGCTGACGCAGGAGGGGGGAAAGCGGTTTACGGTTTCGGGCGCACCACCTTAGAGCAGAAGTGGTTTCGGAGGAGGGGGCTCCGCCACAGCCGAGGAGGTGACGCGTGGCGGGAGTACGACGGCAAAACCGCCCATCTCCCGGGCGCTAACCATCGGCAGATCGGCGGATGGAAAGACCCGCCCACCGTTGATCTGCGGCGCGGGCAATCGGACGGCTGGCGGAACAAACAAGGCGGCAGAGGAATAAGGGACTGGGCCCGCGACAAATATCCGAACTTTTATACAGTGTTGCGGGGGGTTTAAAACTTAGGAAATGTGGTTTTTATGGATTTATGAGTGAGCGGGTTAAATATTTTACATTTGAGACTTTGGAATAAGGGCGAAACATGGGTTTTGTAGGGCTAGGGTTAGGGGAAAAGGTTGTTAGTCTGACCGGATATCAGACTAACTCCAGCTAGGACACGGATGGGCTAAAAACAGCCCTAGATGGACTGTTATTTCCCAGACATAGGAAAATATGACTATAATGTCGGGAAGGGGGTATTTATTATTAATTTTTTTTGGGAATTTTTTATATATTTTTACATATTAGGGGATAGGGAAATGATTTAGGGAACTAAATAATAGAGTTAGGAGTTAATGTGAAAATGACAAGAAAGCCCTAAGGTGAGGGACCTTAGGCTATTTGAAGGGGAACAGGACTCACAGAGTGAAACAACAGTGCTACTAAGCAAAGAGGACCTTTACTTAGGCAAATACAATGGGAGATGATGAACTCAAGAGTTATCAAGCAGATCTTGACCTCTTCAGGGAAGTTAGTAAGTGATTTGGGGGAAGAGGAAGAAGGGGAGGTTAGAGAAGTCCAGTTTGAGCTCCTCCAAATGAAAAATTGCCTCCAACTTGTGATCTGAAGTACAATATCACTTTAAAACACAAAATTGATCACATATCAACATTCTGTAACCTCAAAAACTACCTACCCAGCCTACTTACCTAGCATTTTTTCTTTTTTTTGGTTTGGATGCATTTAGACTTGCAGACCCTGCTTTACAATTTTTCTTTTGACTGCCCTCCTATCTAAATCTACACTTATTTCTGCCAAGCGCCCAGATTAAGCAGTTGGGCTCCTTTGATTCTCTACCTATCTACAAATCTGCCAAGATTAAGCTGTTTGGACAGATATTCATTCTCTATTTCTAAAGCAAGAAATTGAAACCTAGGGAGGCCAAGATTAAGTTGTTTGGCCTTCCCTTTTACAGAACATTCTTCAAAAATGGTTAAGTCATTAAAATTGGAATACAGCAGAGGCATTTAGACTGGCACTCTCTCATGGAATTTTCTTTGGCCTCTTTAGGAAATATGGAGCACTGCAGCTTGCAAAGTATGACATATTTGGCATGTAAAACTGTCAATCATGAAATATGAACACATGTTGCAACAGGAGGCTAATAGTGGCTCCACTTGGGGACGGCTTTTGCTTGTGAAAAGCCAAGAATAGCAGGTTAGACTGCCTTGATCTTCTATGGTTGTTGTAGACTGAAACTTTTCTTTGTACTGGCTGCTAGAAGTGTGAAATTTTGAAATATGAGCAGCCCTCTACTCAACTGAATTGTTATGAAAAATGAAGCAGTGCCTGCTTTCTTCTGCGTGCATGATATTATATACAATGTTGCTTGAGCATTATCTTTGAAAATAGATCCAAAATATGGATCAAAACTAATGTATTTCTCTTAGCCTCTGATCTGGAAACACTTGCTGAGGTGAAACCAAAAAATTGCTCCTCTTTTATTGATACTGTTTGACTGAAGACTGCAAGCTGCAAACAGTTTCTTTTTACCATAAATTGCTATGATATGATAGTGCTACTCTTGTTGTTTTGCTGAGATTAATGCAGAGACAGAGCCTCAAAAATGGAACACTGGCATTGGCTGTGTCTTCACAAACATTGTTGCTGCTTCTCTAAACCTCAGACTGCTTATACAAAAAATAAAGACAAAGTGTTGATATATACACATATCAATGTACAAAGAAATATGTACAGAGCTGCATTGTATCCCTTTAAAAGGTATCATGGTAATGTTTTAACATTCGGCCATTAACAGGGCCTTCTTCAGCAGTGCTGCCCTCTATAGATTTGAGAAAATATGTGTTATTCCCCTGAACAACAGAAATAACGAATGGCCCTTTCCATAAAAAATCAAATTTTGCATGCTTTCCCTTGTCTTCTCTTCGTGAATCCCACCTTAGAACTTTGTCTCCAATGTAGAAATCCTCAGCCTTAGCTCTCTTATCAAACATCTTTTTGAGCTTTTCTTGCAATATTTGAGCTCTGTCATAGACTTGCTCTCTGGTTTGCTGAATATGAATGGTCTGATTGATTCTTCGTTGAATGTCATTTGGTTCAGCCTGAATCTCTTGTAACAGTTTGATAGTAGGGAAGCCCAAGGATGAAGGAAACCTGGCCTCCATGCCATATACTAGCTCATAAGGGCTCATCCGAATGGATTTCTTTGTTGAAAGTATGTCTACCCATAGGGCATTTGTGAGCTTTTTATGCCAGTTCTTCTTGTTTTCTTCTAAGATCTTCTTGATAATATTAATGAGACTTTTATTTGAGGATTCGGCCAAGCCATTACCTTGAGGGTAATAGGTCGTAGAGTGACCCAAGGTAACGTGAAATTCATGGCAAAAGTTGATCATCTTTTTGGATTTGAAAGCAGCGGCGTTGTCAGTAATGATCTTCTCAGGGCAGCCAAATCTAGAAAGGATATTGCACTCAAGGAATTGGATAATGATGGTGTCATTGGCTTGCCTGCATGGAATGGCTTCAACCCACTTAGTGAAATAGTCAGTGGCTATTAGGATCCACTTGTGCTGGCCTGAGGAAGAGGGATGGATTTCTCCAATGAAGTCAAGACCCCATTGTTGAAAAGGTTTTCAGTTGAGATGGGTTTAAGAGGCAGGGGAAACAGCTTTCTTTTGCCCTCAAAGATTTGGCATTTGTGACATGACATGGAAAACTTATTTACATCTGTAAAAAGAGAGGGCCAATAGAAACCAGCCCTTAAAATTTTATCAGCAGTGGACTTCCAATATAGATGTCCTCCACAGTCACCTGCATGGAATTCTTTCATGACGTTGTTAGTTTCATTCATGGTTAAACAATTAAGCAATATACCTTCATGACTTTTCCAAGATAAAGCACCATCTATGACACAAAACTTTGAAGCCTTCATTCTTAAAAATCTTTTCTTAGTTCTGGACAATCCTAGGGGAGAAAATAGGTTTAACAATACAAATAATATATCGGCATACCATGGGGATTGCAAAAAGGTTTCACTGATCTATGGAGTCGCCAGCTCCTGTTCATTGTCCAATTGGTTAATGTCTAAGGCTTGAAAGTTTGTTTCGGACATCAGTTTGGCTAAACCTTGTCCCTTTATGAGCTTGGTCGGTTTTATTTCTATGTCATACTCAAGGATGTTTGCAATCCATTTGCCTCTTTTGCCTTCTAATCCCTCTTGGGTTAATATGTCTTTTACAACAGCATTTGGGACAGAGGCAATCACATGTGAATATAAAATGTAGACTCTGAAATCCTTGATGGCTTTAACAAGGGCATAGGCTTGCTTTTCCATGATTTTGTAGTTCAAAGGGGCATCTATTAAGCCTCGGCTGAAAAATGCAATTGGCTTTTCATTTCCCTGATCATCCTTTTGCAAAAGGACAACAGCTATGGTGTGATCAAATGCAAAAGAAAATATGATAAATTCCCTATCAAATTGTGGACTTGTGAGGACAGGGGCTTGGGTTAAGGTAGATTTTATGCCCTCAAAGGCTTGTTTGCTTTCAAGAGACCATCTTACCTTGGCATCCTTTTTTAACATGTTGCTTAACAGTCTTATCAGCTCAGCTAGATTTGGGATAAATCTCCTTAGGAAGTTGATCTTCCCAAGGAATTCTTGCAACTCTTTTATGTTTCTTGGATATGGGATTTGGAGGATGGCTTGGATTCTTTCAGGATCAATTCTAATTCTGTCCTTTGATATGATATGGCCAAGAAGTTTTCCTGCCGAAGAGGGACTTTTTGGGGTTCAAGGAAATGCCATATTTCCTACATGTCATGAATATTTGCCTCAAATGTTTTAGGTGCTCTTGATCATATTTGGAGAAAGGGGTTAATTCATCGAGGTAGACAACTAGGAAATCATGTATTTCTTTGGCAAATGCAATGTCCATTGCTCTTTGAAAGGTAGCACCAGCGTTTTTAAGTTCGAAAGGCATCTTCACATACTTAAATGTTCCCCACGGTGTGGTAAAGGTTGTCTTGTCTTGGTCATCTGGGTGAACCAGTATTTGATTGAAACCTGAAAAGCCATCTAGCAAAAAAATTCTAGATGACCCCACTACTCTCTGCAGAATATGATCCATTTTGGGCAAGGGGTAGTGGTCTTTTAGGGAGACTTGGTTTAAATTTCTTAGGTCTACACATAGCCTAATCTCACCTGTCTTTTTTCTTGTGGGAACAAGATTGGATACCCATTCAGAAAATATGATGGGTGCTATAATACCTGCTTCAAACATTCTTTTCACTTCCTTTTCAATCAAAGGGAGAAGCATAGGATTGATTCTCCTCAGTTTCTATTTGAAGGGATTTTGGTTTGGTTTTAAAGGAATGGTGTGTTGGATCACTGAGGTGTCATAGGACTTCAAGTCCTCATAACTCCAAGCAAATACATCTTGGAGTTCTTTGAACAAATCAACATATTTGGGCTTCTGATCAGGTGGCATATTTTTGGATAATTTGATCATTTTGGGCTGCTCTGCTGTTCCAATGTTGTGCTCTTCTATATTAGTGTTTAAGGCCGGCATTTTTGGCTTTTTGGTAACATCATTAGCATCAAACATGTCTTCTAAGGGAGTGAGGCCGGCCGGGTGAAAGTTATCTTTCAGATGAACGATCTCGGCCTCTGTTTCTGCTATTTCCTCCAAATGCATCTGTTTCAGCTTTTCTATGTTTGTATTATCAAAAACAGTTGGGTTTAGCATTTGTTTAGCTGTTACAACAGTTACAGCCTATTGACTTTCATTTGTTTGCTGTTGTTTATCCGTCATAGCATCCATGTCAATGTTAATATTTGAAAATTCATGCTCAAGAGTGAGGAAATTGTTAATTTGGGCATCATTTTCGAACACTTGCCAATCTTTAACATTATTTGGGACAGCAAGCCTATGTTTTATCTTAGTAGTAAAGTGGTGATTTGGCTCAAAGGGAAGCTTGCATGTACTAGCAAAAGTGGCTAGGCTGTGTGCATGAATGTTATGCTCTCTTGAAACCTTGGCAAGCTTGGAATCAGTGAATGCATTGAGTATACTAGTGGTAGCAGTCCTATAGGCCCTCATTCTTTTGTCATTGGTAACAAAGTTACCTTTCATCTGTTGTATGATTAAATCGGAGTCACCTAAAATGGACACTTTTGCAGCTCCTAGAGCTTTGAGCAGTTTAAGGCCTAGGAGGAGAGCCTCATACTCTGCCATGTTATTGGTGCATTTGAAATTTAGTCTGTAGGCATGGCCTTCTGCATTATTGTTATGTGTATTGTGAATCCAGATACCTAACCCTGCTCCTAACTTGTTGACAGAGCCATCAAACTCTAAATACCATGTGATTTCTTGCTTGTGGTTAGTGTCAAAAGTTTCAGTCATTCTTGCAGTGGACAGGTTTGAATTTTCTGTTTGGGTAGGTTCTTCTTGTATGTTGGTTGCATCTGTTGTTTTAACAGTTTCATCAGTATGGGCAACCGATTCTTCATTGATGTGTGCGTTCAGTTCTAAAGCCAACGGCTTATCATCCATAAGAGGATTTGTTTCATTATTAAATAAAATAAAAGAATCCATACCAGAATGGATTGAGTAAATGGGAAAATTTTCAGGACTGCTCTCACTAGTTACCACATACTTCATCAATGTTTCTCTATACAGTCTCTTTGATTGCCCAAAGGCAGATATAGTGGCATAAGAGAGGTCTAATTGGAGGGACCCTTGGAGTTTTGCTCCCCAAGATCTTGATAATAGCATGTCGTACTTTGGTGGAATGTCAGCAACCACCACATCCATGAGGATTGTCTTGTTAGGAAATTGGACTAACAAGACACACAAGTATTTGATGAGGCCTAAACACTTGGCTTGACTTGAGTCAAAGGAGAATAGATCTTTGTAGGGTCTTGTAACATCAAGGTTCAGCTTTTCCATTACAGCTTTGGGCATAAGGTTGTGTGAGGCACCTGAGTCAAACATGGCATTGGGTAGGACTTTGTCATGTATATGTAAACTGACATAAAAAGGTAGAACAGATCCATATGTTGATTTTCCATTAACTTCTGGACCGAACAGCAACTCAGGTTGATCATCAAGAACATTGACATCATCCTTGACTTCTGGCATTTGAAGTGATCTTTGAATTTGTTGCCTATACACATCATGTTTGGCCAGTTCGGATAAGGGGATGGATATCTTCAACTTACCTATTTCTGCATCTAAGTCAAATGATTTTTCAGATTGGGTTTTAGTATTGTGAGAGGCAGGTTTCCCTTTTTCCATTGGAGTATCAGCAATTTGGTCTTGTTTATCAGTGTTATGGGAAGTGACTGCTTGCAATTTTTTAGCTTTAGGAGGGCTTTTTGGAACACTGCTCGAGTTCTTTTCCGAGGAAAGAGGTGGCAGAGGCTGGGCAATGGAATGTTGCATTTCTATTATGTCCTCTACACTCACTTGATGCGGGTTTGGGACAGGTATATCAGCTGGTTCTGTTATGACGGCCTTGCCTTTAGTCTTCTTGGGTTGTTTGCCATCCTTTGGTTTGATAGGTTCAAAAATATCAATGGTCCTAGTTCTCAGTTTATACTGTTTGTGGACCTCATACACAGCAGTATCATAGCCTTGTTTAAAATCAAAAGGCTCACCAGAATTAGTCTGAAATTGATTAAATTCATGCTCATCTTGGTCTTGTTGAGTTAGGAAAATTTGTTGCTCAGCCCTTGAATCCACCAAGTTTATGTGAGTGTCCTCTGGGGGTTCACTAGATGTAGAGGCTTCCGCATAATTTTCATGAAAAGGGGGCCTTATGTCATGGTCTGGGCTAGACCTGCCAGCATTTTCGTTTTGGGTTTTCCTGAAATTTGGATTCCTTATGGTATTAGGTTGTTGTGCTTCCCATGAAGACTTCCTCTCAACACTTTCTACTATGTCTCCCAGCCTTTGCATGCCACTGATAATAGCATCAAGTTTCTGATCTAAGGCTGAGGGTTCTTCTTTGAAGGTGGTTCTTCTCTCCATTCTAGCTCTGTTTCTTTTGGCAATTAGATTGGCCTCTACGCTGACAGCAACATTTTGCATGTCTGCAAGGGTTTGAGGAGCTCTTTATTTTAACTGGTATGCCATATTCGGGTGGAATCCATCAGCGCATTTATACAAGGCAAGGTCAGGTGGAGGTCTTAGGTCCTGTGGTATTGCATTATAGACATTGTTGAATCTTGCACAGTAATCTAGGACAGACTCTTGAGGGCCTCTTTTTATTGTATCATATTCAACTAGTATGTGCAAGGGGTCTTTCTTTTTCTCCCATCTGTTGGTAAAGGACTGATAAAGCTCATCTGGAGTGGTTATGGAATTTGCAGCAAGTGATCTGAACCAAGTTCCTACGTCACCTGTTAGACTTTGGACAAAAATTTTCATTCTCACGCTATCATCATCTATTTCGTAGTTCTCAAAATAGTCTTGCATCTTCTTTGTATGCTGAAGGGCTATGCAAGTACCAGTTCCATCAAAATATGTGATTTTAGTTTGATAGTCCTGAGGCATAGCCCCAGGATTTGCAGGTAATTGCAGGGGTGCATATCTATTGGCCATGTTTACAGGGACGACCGGAACAACAGGAACAACAAGAACAACTGAAACAGCTGTAACAACAGTAGTGGCAATGGGAGTATATGCAGTGAATGGAGGTGTGGAAGGAGTGCTTTGGGAATTAGAAGATGAACAAGGGGAAGCAAGGGTTGAACGAAATAAAACTTTGACAGGGGTCGGAACACTGCTTGGGTGAACTGCTTCAGGACTATTATCAGCAAAATCTTCTCTTTGTTCTTGCCTCTTAAGGATCTTTGGGATTAAGTTCGGATTTTCAAAAGCAGCTGGGGGATTTGGGTCTGGATTTGACCTAGTATAACGAGAATTCTTTTTGGGAGCCAGATTCTGAATTTGTTTTGGTATTTTCTAAGAATGTTTTTAGAATTAGCAAGGAACTAATCAAATTTTTCGGACAGCTATCTGCAGCTTAAAACTAACATGAAGATTGACTGAGGCAGCATTTATTTGCTCCTGTAAATGCAAAGCAAGAACAGTTTCAAAGGCTTCATGGCCGACATTCAGACTTCATATGTAGTTTTAAGGAATAGACAACACTGATTTTTGTTCCTATGGAGTTTTCCAACTTGATTTGTGAAAATAACTAAGGATTTACCGAGTGGAGTCGCCATTATGTTATCACTCAGGTTGTCCTTCTGGTCGGCTCAAAAGGATACGGCTGAGGTAACCACAGACCAATCTTTGGACTGCAGGTTCTAGACCACCTGCAATCAGAGAGGGCTCTCTCTTTCTGATTTAGCTTTGTTGATAAGGTTTTTAGGCTAGTTATTAAGTTCAAGGGGTTTTGTTTTTGTTTTGGTGGGAAGGATGATGCTTTCAAGTAAAGAGGCAGGGATAGCATGAAATTTTTAGAACCATTGGGCGTGGAGTCAAGGATTAGTACTGCTGGTGCGTTTCTTGGTCATAAGAAGGAATATGGAGCAAGCTAGTTTCCTATGAAACAATCATTCAAGGTAAAAGAGATGGATTAAAGGCTAAGGAATGAGGGGAAATTAAGAATCTCTCATTCATGTTAGCAAAAAGAAGATAAATGAGCCCTATCTGGGAGCAGTTAAGAATTCCTAGATAACTGTGATTCAGATGTGAAATCGATCAAACATGAGCCATAACAGAATTCATATTTATGCCTAAATCAAGAGGAAAACATGAAGAAGCCATAGAAACTGAGCACAGAGTGCAGCTAAGCAAATTCTAAACCAATCCTTTGTCCAGTGACTTGAGTATATGTGAAATTGAAATAACAGAGGTAAGGAACACTTATTGATTCATACTGCAACACAAGAATTCCAGATTCAATTCTTCAAACCATTAGACACAAAGCAGACAGTCTTTCCTCCAAAGCGTTTTAGCAATCTTTGATTAAGTAAAACATCTCAGATATCCAGTGTGAGTCTCTAATGAAGATTATCAACCAACCAACCATTTAAACAATACAGAGGGTTGGTATAAATAGGGAAAATTATCCAAAAATTAATCTATTACAGCCGACCTAAACAGGTCTGAAAGGAAATTATTACTTTAACCTAATCTTATCCAGAAATAAATGCATGAAAATATCTTTGAGCTGCGTTGAGGGCAGCTATATCAAACTGAGTTAATGTCTGCCCTAGGTGGCTCGGTGCAGTTCTTCTATAATAACTGTGATTTGTCTTTTACCTCCACCTCTAACTTGATTCTGCTGCTGCTCGGTGCCATTAATGTGCACTAATCCCGACCAGATAAGCTTTTAAATGGCCTTAATTGCTTTGCTGACTTCGATGAAGGTTTTTAATTTTCACCTGCTTTGATGTTGCTGAACTGATACTCTTTGCCGCTTCCTGATACTCTTTGGCGCTGAACCTGGCCTCTTTAATGTCTTCTGAGTGGCTTAGACTGTCCCATCGACCTTTCATGGTAGCTGCTCGGCCCTCTGTTGCTTTAAAAACTGTGTTCGCCCCTTTCTGAATGCTTCGCGAAGAAAATCTGGTCATTTTGCGTCTTTCGAGCCTGCTGGAAGCTGAGCAGTGAGGGGCTTTCCATTTCGGCCTATTTCCCATAGCCCTGTGTGATTACGCTAATCGCGCATGAAAAACTGCCTCAGATTCTGATTCTGGGCTTCCTAGGCTACGATTTGTGCCTTTCGCACTTTTTGATGGTGACGTCAGCAGGCAGGTCCTAGTACGGTGGTGACGTTGTAGGGTGATGTCATCAGGGTGACGTCAGTAGTACAGCCGGATGACGTGGCGGTACGGCGGAGGAGGTGACGTGGCAATGGCATGGCAGGGACATGGCAGTAGGGAGGCCGATGCGGGATGGTGACATCAGCATGACGTGGCACTGACGCAAGAGGGGGAAGGCAGTATCTGGTTTTGGGCGTACCGCCTTTGAGCAAAGTGGTATCGGCAGAGGGGGCTCCACCACAGCTGGGAGGGCGACGTGTGGCGGGAGTATGACGGCAAAACCGCCCATCTCCCGGGCGCTAACCATTGGCAGATCGGCGGATGGAAAGACCCGCCCACCGTTGATCTGCGGGGCGGGCAATCAGACGGCTGGCGGAACAAACAAGGCAGCGGAGGAATACGGGACCGGGCCCGCGGCGAATATCCAAACTTTTATACAGTGCTGCGGGGGGTTTAAAACTTAGGAAATGTGGGTTTTATGGATTTATGAGCGAGCGGGTTAAATATTTTACACTTGAAACTTTGGAATAAGAGCGAAACATGGGTTTTGTAGGGCTAGGGTTAGGGGAAAAGGTTGTTAGTCTGACCGGATATCAGACTAACTCCAGCTAGGACACGGATGGGCTAAAAACAGCCCCAGATGGACTGTTATTTCCCGACTTAGGAAAATATGTCTATAATGCCAGGAAGGGGGTATTTATTATTATTTTTTTTTTCTTTTGGGATTTTTTTATATATTTTTTCATATTAGGGGATAGGGAAATGATTTAGGGAGCTAAATAATAGAGTTAGGAGTTAATGTGAAAATGACAAGAAAGCGCTAAGGTGAGGGACCTTAGGCTATTTGAAGGGGAACAGGACTCACAGAGTGAAACAACAGTGCTCCTAAGCAAAGAGGACCTTTACTTAGGCAAATACAATGGGAGATGATGAACTCAAGAGTTATCAAGCAGATCTTGACCTCTTCAGGGAAGTTAGTAAGTGATTTGGGGGAAGAGGAAGAAGGGGAGGTTAGAGATTTCCAGTTTCAGCTCCTCCAAATGGAAAACTGCCTCCAACTTGTGATCTAAAGTACAATATCACTTTAAAACACAAAATTGTTCACATATCAACATTTTGCAACCTCAAAAACTACCTACCCAGCCTACTTACCTAGCATTTTTTCTTCTTTTTGGTTTGGGTGCATTTAGACTTGCAGACCCTGCTTTACAATTTTTCTTTTGACTGCCCTCCTATCTAAATCTACACTTATTTCTGCCAAGGGCCCAGATTAAGCAGTTGGGCTCCTTTGATTCTCTACCTATCTACAAATCTGCCAAGATTAAGCTGTTTGGACAGATATTCATTCTCTATTTCTAAAGCAAGAAATTGAAACCTAGGGAGGCCAAGATTAAGCTGTTTGGCCTTCCCTTTTACAGAACATTCTTCAAAAATGTTTAAGTCATCAAAACAACAGTGGCATTTAGACTGGCACACTCTCATGGCCTCTTCTTTGGCCTCTTTAGGAAATATGGAGCATTGCAACATGCAAAGTATGACATATTTGGCATGTAAAATTGTCAATAATGAAATATGAACACCTGTTGCAATAGGAGGCTAACAGGTGAGTGTGAGAGTTAAGGATTTTTACATCTCCTTCTTGTTGGGTTATAATATCAAGTACTTGAGGGAGCAGAGTGAGATAACTAAAACTAGCCAAACATGTATATTCATTATTATATTTTATTATAACTAACGTCACATTTTTATTATTATTTTTTAAGAAACAAATATGGAGGTTTATGTTAAAAAAGAAGATTTGGTATCCAACCCAAAACTATTAAATTTCTTTAGTGTTTCCAATATCCCTTCTATATTTAAAATTGAGCACAATGGCTCAATCCAAACTCTCAAGGGGGAACACTGTATTACAAAAAAATTATTCCTTTTCCAAATAAAGACTTTCCAAAATACTCCCAAAATCCAAATAAATTTATCTTCCATTTATCATTTTTTGGTGGTTTTATTTTGAGTAACTGAACACCATATTACAAAATAATTATTCCTTTTCCAATAAAGACTTTCCAAAATACTCCCAAAATCCAAATAAATTTATCTTCCGTTTACAATTTCTTGGTGGTTTTATTTAAATATATTTTTGGCCTTTTCCCAACATCGATATAGCTTGTATTTTTATCTAAATGTGAGGGGTCACCCATTTGTGAGTGGTATTTGTTATCTTTGTCTCTTTAAGTATATATTTTCCTCATCTTTGTGATCACCCAAGAAGATGTTTTTCCCACCTTATTTTCTAAGAATTCAAAGGAGGAGCCATCATTCACAAGGGTTTGTTGAATATGGGCTTCCTTTGTCACTAGGCCTGAATGATACTCATTGAGAGTCACTTCTTCATAACTGATATTTGTTTCCTTTGGTGAATACTTTTCAAAAAGAACTTCCTGGTTATTTTTTCCTTCTTCCATTGGGTATCTTCTTCTTTGAATATCATAATATTTAGTCTGAGCTCCTTTTCACCTTTTGGGCCTCTAACTACTTTTCCAAACTATATTTTTCTGCAATTACTTAGGGAAAAATTTTATTACATGCCCTATCTCATAACATAATTGAAATCGAAATGAAACATTTCCATAATCAAGTTTCTAAACCCATACATAGTCTGTTGGTGTTAGATTTATCTTGGTAGGAAAACCCTTATTAAAATCTATCTCTATGCACATTAAAGCATACATGGTCTTAAAAATTATCATTTCTAAAATCCGAGAGTAAAATTTCGCTTTTTCATTTCCAATATGAGTTGATCATGGGAGATTCCAAAGATGTAGGAGAAGATTCAAGAGCCTTGCCTAAACTCGAGTAATAGATATTGACAAGGTAACTAAATAAAAAATAAGAGTCTAGGGCTATATGAAGAGACCAACACTACCTCGAAACCAAGGCCCATAATCAGACATAAGATTCTTATCCTCAAGGGAATAAAAAATAACAATAAAAAAAACCCTAAGCCAATTGGTAGATATTCAGTTCTTGAAACAATAGAGGTTGCCAAGTATTAGAGATCCACTTATGGATATCAATCAACCATGACAAAATCCCATTAAATATGTTCACCAAACCAAGCTCAAAAAAAGAAAAAAAATCACATCTAAAGGTTTCATCCTCCAAGGGGGCATTGCAAGTAGAAGATTCTTTAACAATTGGAAGAACAGATTCAGATTTCAACATGACATTATAAGAAACCTTGGCTTGATCTAGATAAGAAATAGGACGCGTTGAGCTAGCTACCATTCCATTAAGGGAGAAAATACTCTCCACTGAAACTTGGGAGTTATATATTAATTAGAGTGTTTGCAGGAGTTATGCAACAGGAGGTGGTTGGTGGATCCACACATTAGATGGAAGAACGACTAGCTAGGGTGAAGCCATAGCTACCATTGGAGTTTGAAAATATCTCAGTACCATCATTCAAGTGAGCCCTAAATACTATGAGGGGTTATTGTTATAAGTTAATTCCTTTATTTGACTGCAACAAAGGGTGAGATTTGGTGGAGGATAATTCATATTTTTATTTAGATAATATTTTATCTTTATTTTAAAAAGGACCCATTTCAACTCAAGGTTAAGGAGAGGACAAAATAAAACATTTTCCTCACACTAGGCTATATAATGAGCCTCTCGATGCAATGATAAATAAAATATTTCAATATTAAAATAATTTTATATCAATTCTGTTTAAAGAAAGACAAAGTAATTGAAAATTAAAAATAATTTGTTGAGATGTTTGTATAGATGGTTATACTTGGGATTGCATTTGAAATTCTGATGAGCGATCTCGAAACCCTAGCAATGGAGGACTAGTTTAGCAAGGATTGAGATGGTGACAGGTGAAATTCGGAGGCCGTATGACCCACACATGGCGCGGCATTGGAAAGGCTGTGAAGGTAGGGAGGGCATCTGGAGGGAGACCTGACCGCGGACAACTGCCTTGGGAACAATGTGAAATAGGGCTTTAGGGTGATGAGAGGATGGATTCCATGCTTTGTTGTATTGTGCTGCATTATCATTTTGCTGCCAACGTTAACAACCTAAACACGTCCGCTGAAGGAGAACTGGCTTTCGGGTTCTGGGGGTGCCTAAAAACTGAAAATAGTGGAAAGGGAAATGGTGAAAGAATGTAACGTCATCAATCTGGGCCCCGAGCCTGAGGATATACTGTCATTTTGGGGGTTTGAGGTCACGGAACAGAATATCGAGTGGTATATTCGTCTAGCTGGACTGCTAGGAGGGAAGAGAGGCGATTCGAGAGTGGGATGGAAACAGGGGAAATCGTTAGGGCTTCTGGAGGACACTTTAGGTCTAACTAAACTGGAAAGCTGGGGAGTAGGGAAGGAGCTAGGAGGGAGGCTGGGGGATTTACTACCTAAACCTGATTGCGCTGCCAGAAATTCAGAGGTCCTCCTAGTAAGTAATCGTTTTCATAGCCCGCTTAACGATTTTTATGTGGGGGGTTTAGAAGATATTGTCATCAGTTGTGGCTTCAAGGGCTAAGAGGGCCTGAAATATTTTCTTGTGGAAGATCTAAGCACGACAAAAGCTGGGAGAGGGTTAAGGTTGGACAACATAGTTGCATGCAAGAGCCCTTTTGCATGTCAGAAGAAGAGAAACCCCCAATCATGATTTGAGCTCATTGGTGGGCTTACCAGACTTAATAGGACATGGGAGGAATCTGAATGGTGGCTAGAAAGTGTAGGACCCAGGGAGGGGAGAAAATCATGAACAAGGGGTTTGTTGTAACCCACCCTATTTTGTAGATCGGGAGGGCTTTATAGAGGCAGTGGGGTTTTCGAAAGGAAGAGAGCCACCATTCTTGGTAGGGGAGGTAGCACAAGCCGAAGTATGAGGTATAGACAACCTCAGAAACAATTGGAAGGAGTGGCGTTTAGATCCACTCTAGGAAGCTGTAATCAATGTGGAGGAGACCACACTGTGGAGTGGGGAAGGGGGGCGGCACCGAACAACAGGGGAAAAACGGAAGAAAAACAAGTTAATTAGGAAGAAAGAGGAAGTTGCAAATATGGTTTTAGGATTCGATCTCCAGACCAACGAAGCCATGGAGGTATCAAAGCTAACGTTGGTGGGTAGGCAAAAAGGAAAAAAGCATACTGCAAACTACATCCATGAATGGACAGCTAATGATTGGCCAGAAGCGCGAGACAAATTGTTTGAAGGGTTGGTTCATGATCAAATTTAATAGGAAAGAAGCATTGGAATGGGCGTTGGGAAGGAATTGGCAATTTGGGAGACATCCTATACTATTTAAAAAGTGGAACCTACTTTTCGACGCTCAGAGAGAGAAGGTGGATGAAATCTTGATCTGGGTAAGACTCCTCGATCTCCCTCCTTTTCTTTGGGTTGATTCTATATTTAGGACAATTGGGAATAATTTGGGACGTTTTTGGGAAGTTGATATGACCTTTGTGCACACTGGAGAAAAAGGGTTGGCTAGAATTCTGGTTAGTCTAAACCACAGGGAAGGATTGGCAGAGGAAATCAACCATAAATATAGGGATTTCTCTTACACACAAATAATTGACTACGAACAACTCCCTTTTTGCTACCATAGATGTCACAAGTATGGAAATATGGCAAGGGAATATCCTTTGGGGCTCATACGAAGGAGGCAGAGGAAGGAGGGGGGAGTGGAAGAGGTACAAGAGGAGAAGTACCTGAACAAGGAAATCCAGGTCATAGGGGGGGACAAATGGAAGAAGACAAGATGTAGGAGGATGCAGTGGAAAGAGTGGAAGTAAAGGAGGAGGAGAAAACAAACAGAGTACAAGAGCAATAGAGGGAGTCGGCCCGGTCAGAGACAAAGGAGGGAGATGGTAGGGGCTCAACTCTTCAGCCATAGGGTATCGCTCTGGATCCTATCCCCTCTCTGAATACTTCCTGGTTGCCTTTTCTCAATTCATTGTCCAAGCCTGGTCCCTCCAAGCTTATGAATTCAGATAAATTACATGTTCATAATGTAAATGAATAATTGGACAATATCATTACCTCCATTTCCGATATACATCTGAATAGAAGCCCAGTGTCTAGTGTAGAGGCAGTTTCCTATTATGTGAAATCCTACACTGTAACCTCTGAAACCTCATGAAAAGAAACTCGTTCCTTGGGAGGTGGTGGGGAGGTTGGTGCTACACCCTATTCCGTTTGGTACTCGTAAATCTAGAGGCAGAAAGACAAACATATCAAAGGCGTAGCTAAGAGCCAAGATCGACATTGCTGATGGGAAACAACTATCCAACTTAGGGGTGCTTAGAGTAGCGCAAAAACCCTCCCTTGGTTCTAAATGATATTTTTTTCTTTTAATTATAGAGGGTTAGCCAATACCCCTTAGAAACTAGCATTGAAGCCCCTTATTAAATCCTACAACCCTAATGTGCTTTTGCTACAAGAAACATTGGGTATTGGAGAGGAGATTAGTAAAGCATTACTTAAAATATTGCCTGGATGGACTTTCCAGGCTCTGGATGCCAAAGCCAGATACGAGGGATTGGCCACTAGAGTGAAAGAGGGAAGGTTGAAGATCCTTTCCTCCTGGGAAGTTTACTAGGCTCTAGGAGTAGAGGTATACTCTCTGGAGATGTGCACAAACCTTTTAATCCTAAACATCCATGGTTCCTGTCAAGATATGGCAACATACTGGAACAATTTGTTTTCAAATTCTTACATGGAGAACCCGAATTTGGTGATTAGGGGGGATTTGAATTTTTCCCTGGGCCTCTCAGAAACATGGGGACCCTCAGCACGTGCTGACCCAATATTTGGTTTCTTCTTAAATAAGATAACTAAGAGGAAACTCATGGACATTAATTTGATCAAGTCTAGACCTACATGGAGGAATAGGAGAACAGGGGAATCCAGGGTGGCTAAGAGGCTAGATCGTTTTCTCCCAAGAGAAGAAGTGATGGCCAAGATCCTGGTTTTTAGGCACTGGGTGGGAGAAGGAGGAGACTCAGGCCATCTCCCCATACTTCTTGAAATGAAAGGGCCAAACAAAAAGTTGGTTGCCCCTTTTAAATTCAACCATCCTAGCTCAAGGAGGAATCATATAACAATTTATTTAAAACTACTTGGAGGTTGGTCGCAACAAATGAGGATAGGGGAAAAGCTTATTTGTTCATGGAAAATATGAAGCGATTAAAGAAGACAACTATTGAATGGGCTAGAGTTAAGAAAGTCAAAGAAGAAGAAGAAGAACTAAAGCATATAGGAGTGGAACTAGATCAACTAGAAATATCGGAAGAAGATGGATATGAGATTGAAGGCAAGAGGGATAGAATCAAACAGTTGGATTCCAGCCAAAGAAATATTTTAGCAATTAAAGAAGAACAGTGGAGACTAAAAAGTAGGGCAATATGGATGGAAGAAGGTGATGAAAATTCAAAAATTTTCCAAAATTATGCAAAAGGCCCAAAAAATTAAAATACTATATGGTCGTTAAAATCGAAGGATGGAATTCAGGCCAAATATTTTGAGGCATTGTCCCTGCAGGGAAGGAAATACTTCAGAAATATTTTCAAAGCCCCTTCAGAAGTGTCAATTGCCAAGGTGGTCAAGACAACTCAGAACTTCCCAAGGTATCTGGAGGAGGAGGAGAATGAAACTATCATGGGGGAAGTGACTAAAGGGGAAGTTGAAGGAATATTAAGGTCAATTCAAAGGGATAAGAGCTGAGGTCTGGGAGAGTGGAAAGAGGAGTTCTTTGAAAATTTCTTTGAGTCCTTGGGGAATGAACTGACTGAAGTTGTTGAAGAATCCAAGGTAAAAGGGTCGATCTATGAACCTTTCAATGCCACGTTCATATCCCTAATCCTGAAAAAAGAGGACCCATCATCCTTTGAGGACTTCGGGCCAATATCACTATGTAACTGCATTTACAAAATAATTGAAAACGTAATTGCAGTTAGATTGAAACCAATCATCTCAAGGAACATATCAAAATAGTAGTTTGAGTTCCTTGATGGCAGACAGATTCATGAAGGAGTAGGTGTGGCTCACGAGACCATTCATAGCATAAAAAAAAATCCGTAGAAAAGGTTCTATATTGAAAATAGACCTATCTAAAGCATACAACCGTATCAGCTGGTTGTACATCTGAATATTGTTGACTCACTTGGGGTTCAACATCAGGTTCATAAATTGGGTTATGGGATGTATGGCTAATATTAGTTTTTCTATTCTAATCAATGGGGCAGACACGCCTTTCTTTTAGATTCAAAGGGGACTCTGGCAATGATGCCCTCTCTACCCCTACTATTCCAACTAGGAGGAGAGGGACTCATTCAAATGATACTTGAAGCAAGGAGAAGAGGTGATATTAAGGGCATTGAAGTGGTTGTCAATTTACATATAACCCATTTGTTTTTTTTATATGACATCCTTCTCTTCAGTAATGGTAGCATGAGTGAAACTAGGGTTTTAAAATCTATCCTTGAGTTGTTTCTTAAAGCTACGGGAATGTGTATCAACAAAGATAAATCATCCCTTATTTTGGAAGGTTTCACTAGGATGGAGACTAGGAATGTATAAGAGGACCTTCCTTTTGAGGAAAAGAAGATGACTGTCAACTTCAAATACCTAGGGTTCCTTTTAAAGCCTGAAAAATATAGGAACCAGGACTGGTTTTGGCTGACGGCTAAAATTGAAAACAGGATTAGACACTGGAGATACAAATGGTTATCAAGAGTTGGCAGGCTAGTTTTGATCAAACATATAATCATGGAAATCCCTATCTATTGGGCAGAACTTACATGGGTGCCCAAGAGAATCCTGACAAGAGTAAGAAAAGTATGCAGCAAATTTCTATGGGCTGGTTCAAAAGAGGACTCGGTCCTCGCTTGGGTAGCATGGGAAAATGTGGCTAGACCGAAGGAGTTGGGAAGGTGTGGTTTAAAAGATATCATAGCTTTTAGCCCATCTCTGGCAGCAAAACTGGGATGGAGGCTATTAACAAAGGAAAATATGTGTACAATGGTGGTAAAAAGAAAGTATGTTGATCCAACCCCTTTGGATGAGAGGATCAAAAAGCCGGAAAATAAAAATCATCAACCATCTGTGGTTTGGAAGGAAAATATGGACTCAATCAAAATAATTGAGCAACGACTCTCCTCACAGGTGGGAAATGGAGAGCAAGTAAGAGTAGGGGAGGATCCATGGGTGGGTTGCAACGAAGGTTTTTCCCTATCCCCGGGCATCGTCGACCAATTGGAAACAAGAGGAATTTATCACAAAGAGCCACAAAGAAGGTGAACAATCACCTCATTGGTTATATAAATATATATCTTCATTGTATGAGCAAATGACGTTTCACCTTGTCTCCTCCCACAAGGCATTAGAGAGACAAGTTATTTCTTTTGGGGAGCAAGGAGTGGATCCAACGCTCCATTATTGGAGCTAGGGGTGTTCATTGTGTACATGTGTCTTGTAACTTTCACTTAATATCAGAGGCCTCATGGCCAACACGTTCTTCAACATGGATTATGAATATTTGTAAGAGTATTTTGTGGATGTTTGCAATTCATGTTTTCTTTCATCTGTGCTAAAGTAGTTGAGCTATTTTGGTTAATTTAGTACTTATCATATTGAGAATGTGCTGTAATGGTTACTATTTCTCTCACATCCTTGTGGACTATTCTACTGGATATTAGACAAATCTCTCTTGTTGATTGGTTGATATTGACTGTCACATCTTTGTGGACTATTCCCCTAGATGTTAGAGTGATCCTTCTTGGTTATGTGTGTCTCTACTAGGGTGGTACTATTACCTCTCTCCTAGAGGATCACTTTATTTTCTCCCTCTGCACTAAAAGAACCTTGACACACTTACAATCGAACACTCACCAGGAACACTCACATTCTTTCAAAGGCACATTTGCATTCTTCTCTTTTGCTGACAGTTAGAGTCAAGGAAATTCTTTAAGAAACTGACAATGGGGCCATATTTTGAATGGGGCTCCTATCCCAAATGGTGTGAGGTCTAATTGGGACCACATATCGAGGAGACCCCTTGAATGTTGGCGAGTCCAACAACGTCAACATATTCTTACAAAATAGAGGCATGATTTTAATGGAGAGTGGTTTGTCGTGGTGGTAGATTTTATGGAAACAAAATGGGCTTAGGAAGGCCAAGATTACCTTATATCTTTTTTTGAATGAAAAATATTAACATGGGAAAATGGATTGTAAATAGTTTGGTCGAACCCGAGAATATGTGTGCTATGTGAATCTCAAGAGGAGACTACTTTACACCCTTTTGTTCATAGAAATTTTTCTCTACAGGTTTGGAAGTTGATCAATACCCTTTTCAAATCATCCTCTACATCCTGGAATAAGCCCTCCTTAGCCAACCTATGTGTTTGGTTGGTTTAATGATTCATTAGTTAGAGAGCTACAAGTCTTTCCGATAGCATTTGTTAACACTATATGGTGGGCTGGAACTCAAGCTATATTTCAGGACTATTGTATTTTGGCTTAAGTAGCTATTGGAACTATTGAATCTATCTATAAGAATTTTAAGAACATATCGAAAATTAAGAAGAAAAAAATTCGAATCATGCCTCCATTGCTCCCCTATACTCCTTGGGAATTTTTTTATGGAGCAAGTCAGGGACATCTCATGTGCTACAATGTTGGTGGTGTTATTTTCTTTCATCAGAATCATCATATTCTTATTCGATATTGCCATGGTTTTGGTATAAACATGAATGTGGAATTTACATCTTTGTGGACCTTATTATATGCCACCAATTTTAAGAACATTTGTAAGATGCAAATCATGGGAGATTCAAAGTTTGCCATTGATCAGTTGGATAACAAGGTTTTCATTGAAGCCCTTGTTTGGAACATATCATATGGAATGCCTATAATGAAATACATAATATGGAATTGTTTTCTGCCAAGCACATCTGCATGCGAAACGAACTCAAAATTAGATTATCTTTCTAAAGAATCTCTACAATTGGCATGTGGTTCCTTTGCAATCTATGCAATCCTAAATGGATAGGAAATTCAAGTGATGGAGTTCCATATTTAAAGAAAAGAAATTTTGAGATGAACAATTATCTTCATAAAGATGTCTATAGTTTATCTTTTTAGTCACTTTCTTCTTAAATCACTAGATCAAATTACAAACATGATTAAAAATGTATATTTCACTTCACTATAAAAATAAATATTTTCGTTTTTCACAAAAATAGATATCTATACCATTTAATTAGCATTTTTTTTTAAATAAATCATAATATGAATTAAAATAAAAAAAATTATGATTATGATTGCTTCAATTTAATATAATTTATAATTAGTATATTCATATAAGTTAAAGGGCTAGAAAATTAAGAAAAATATTTCAATAGAGAAAATTAAGAAAAGCCTTTATGTAGAAATCACATAAGAGAAATTTTTGGCCAACCCGTTTTGAACCAAACATTGTGGTTCATCATGACAATGAAGAGGCACCATGACAAAAGCTTAAATAGAGAGCAATGTAGAGAAAATTCATTATAAATATGAAACACTTACTCCATCATACATTTCAAATTGTTAAAAAATAAAAAAAATTAGAAAAGTTAACTAAATTGTAATTTTATCTAAAATTAAAATAATAATAATAATATATACATTTAAAAAAAACATGTAACAAGATTCTTAACCATGGAAATTCACTCTCAATTTGTTATGAAGATTTTATAAATAGGCTCTGTTACAATACTATGGTTGATCAATACAACATGCGCAAAAAAAACATAACTCAATTTATATGCCATTTTTTTCAAATGAGATTTCTTTTTAATTAATGAATTAAATTAAAAGGAAAAAAAAAACATAACTATTTTGAAAATAAATCTCAACTTTTGATTTGTATACATTGCTAAAAGTCTGTGATAATATTCTATGGAAATTAAATCCCTACCATCAATCTAATAATTATTAATAACTAATTAAAATTTTGAAAATCATATTCTAAAATAAATATACCTATCAACAAAATTAATAACGATTAATTGCCTTTTAAAAATACACTCATCAAAAACTATCTCTAAAAATTAACATATTATAAATTTATAATTTCAAATAATTTCAAATAATAATAATAAGCTAAGCAAAAATACTTCTTAATATCAACATTTCGTTTTATTTTTTTATTAATTTATATTTCGTTTTCTTTATTATTAATTTATATTTTCTTTCTTTACTCTGATTATTTTACTTCAGTTTTTACAAAGGCCAAATAAAGAACAGTCTGATATCCTCACAACATGCCAAAACTAAATGAAGAAACCGAATAGTGAACAACGTGATATCCTTATAACATGCAACACTTATTGCACTACTAGGGACCAACCTTCCATTAAGTACATAATAATTGTGATTGTTACAAACTTATCAGAGTATCTCTAAGAGTTCAAACTGATTGTTCCTTTTTTTTACCATATTTTGAGGAGCGTAGTCTAAACAAATCAGGTTTTTCCCTACAACAATAAAAATTCTAGTATGTTTTTGAAAATCCATGTTATAACAACCACGCTTTTCCCAAACAATAGAAATTCCAGTGTGTTTTTGAAAATCCTGGTTAAAGTTACTATAAGAACCACCCAAAGTGATGCAAACATTCCCCTATACAATTTCTTGAAATTTGTTTTGGTAGATTTAGAAAAAAACAAAAAATTCACCATTCACACTAAAGTGTGGCCTCGTAAGACAAAGCCTTTTTCAGGAATTCATCCAATAGAAACTCCTCTAGTATGCATGACAAATGGAATACTAGTCACAAATATGAAAATATGTATAACAATGGAATACGTGTGGCAAATATAAAACAATATTGTTTTGTTGTATCAAAAGCTATGAAACATATCAGAAAAAATGATTTAAAAAATATAACCCAATAGTAATTAAATATATATATAATCCATATCGCTTCTGAATTTGAAGTGTCATTAACCATTTTTATTATTCAAAACTAATATATCAATCTCTGAGTTTAAGTAATTCCTACTTGACTGGAACCCATTTTGTAAGATTATCTGAGCATAAACACCCCAACAACAAACAAGATAGAGACCTGCGAAATTTGGTTTTGACCGTTTTCAGGAGAAATAATTCAACTTGTGTAGCCACAGAGTTTTGAATGATTCATGGAAAGCCCCTAGTCTTAATGAACAATATACAGTAATTTAACCATCATTTGATTAATCTAGTACTGTGCAGCCTATCCACTTTATCCACTTCCTCAGCGAATTTTGGAGGATAACAAACGTTTTGAGGGTGGGTAAAATGATGGATTTTAAGGATGTGAACATGTGGGTTACGAAAGTTGTGCACCAAAATATGTGTGTAAAATTATATAATTATTATTTTATAAATAAAAATAATTGAAAACATATCGGCTTCTGCATCTAATAACTGATTGCATAGTTACCAATACAGGGATCATAGTATCATGCCATCTATTTCCTTCTCCATCGTAACAAATCAATTTCCTTAGCATCACATCCTGCAGCAATCCTCTCACTGGAGGTCTCCAACAACAAATTCTAGCAACAGAAGTAGGCTCTCGGTCAGATTCTCCAACTGAGAATTCTTGTTGGTGGGATCTTTGGCTAACAGGGCTGCCAGTTGTTGTTTTTGTTATAACAACTTTCAATCTCACTGCTTCGTCTTTCTTATCCTTGAGAGATGAAGCAACATTTGTTCTGCTGAGTTGTGGAGCATATTCTGATCTGGAGTCATCTTTTGGATGGAAAATGGATGCTCTTTAAAGCGAGATCCATCTTTAACTTGAGCACGAAAAAGATAATAGAGCTCCCTCCGAATCAACTCCCTAGCGCGAAGAGCAGAGGTTCTGTGTACGGCATCAGGGTGGAGAATTTGAAATTCAAATTTCTATGGTTTGGGTGGGTTTTCAAAATTCAAAATGAGCATCGCATTGAATATTTAATTTAATGGTCCATTGGTACTCACTTAGTCAAGGCTCGTTCCTACGGTCGTCGGAAGCTGCCAGAAATTAGTCACCCGACATCCCATGACCATACAATGTATATTACCATGCACTAACGCTCATGGCGAGCCCCATGATGGTGATCCCCATAAGATGGTGATGGTCACACTGCATACCCCATAAGATGGTCACACTGCATACAAAGAAGGGAGGTCTCGTCAGTACTGTTACATGTACTTAAGCTACATTAAATACCCAATAGCATAGGAAATATTGCTTGCCGACTTTCACCCCCTTCTTGAGAGCGACAGGGTTGTCTTTAGTGAACTTTCAAAGTTGTCCTGCCTGTTCTTTGAACTCATGTCCTATGGGACGTCATGAGTAACACTAATTAGTTGTCTCCGAATAAAAAATAAATCTCACTTGGAACTGCAGCCACTTGTTACATAGGGGAGAGATTCCTAATGTTGTGCGGGGACCAGTAATTGATATAGTACTGGTCCCACCAAACTACCATAAATTGAGACTTTTGAAACCAATATTTAAACAAAAATAAATAACATTAAGTATAAATAAGTATTAATTTATGTCCAAAATTTCCCCACACATTGACTGGGCCCACAACTGTTCATAAATAGTATTTTACTAGTTAAGACTACAAACCATATTGACCCAACTAGAAAATAGCTAAAACCATAAAGGCTTCCAAAATGGTCTATTCCAGAAGTACAAAGCAGCAGTCACTTCAACCCCCACTCATTAGAACCGCAGCTTTGCATCCCAAATAAATATGCCTACCTGCAGATAACAAAAGGGAATGTATGTCAGCCATAACTGCTGTGTTGTTCAACAACTAAACACCCTATGTTCAATAAATGACACCCAACCCAATAACATTAAACCCACTTTGTGCAATAAATGACACCCAGACCCAATAAATACAATAAATGACACCCAACTCACTCTATTTCTCATTAAAACAAATCAAAGCACATGGATCAACAAATAACCAATTCCCAACCATTAGATCACATCAAATTAAATCCATACCACACATTCAAAATGAAGCCATTGCCAATCCATGTGCATCCATGTCCACCAATTAAATTCAAGTGCCCAAAACTATAAAAGAAGTCCACCCACTGTTGAAGTTGCATCTTATGCTTTCAAACTATTCAGCAAACTTGAAGACAACATCACAAAACAGTTGCCAATATATCCAGGTTAGTTATATGAATTACAACTCATTCTTCTTACAATTCTGTTTTCATTGTTTTCATTTATCATATTTCTTACATGATCTGTCTGGCCATAACTGCTATAAGGATACCCGGATGGCTTCACAAAGAACCATTGAAATTCATTGTTCTTACAGTTCTGTTTTCATTGTTTTCATTTATCAGAATTCTTACATGATATGTCTGGCCATACTAAATATTCAGAGTGTTGGGTCCCTATAATAATAGTGATTACCCCATTACTATTGTAGTTATACCCCTTATTTATATTGTTGTGCCCCTATTACCCCCATATTATTATTTCTGTGCCCCATAGAATCCCTCTATTGTTATTTTTGTGGCTTTATATTATTATTGTTAGGTCGCTAGATTATATTGTGACTCCTTAGACTCCTATATATAGAAAGGAGGTTTTGTCATTTGTATCATCCAAGAATTGTTCATTTATGTAATGTAAAGGAGGTTTCCCCCTCGAAGAGGCTGAATTCTAAGGCATAATCTATATTTTCTATCTTTTCTTGAGCTGGTTACATAACATTTGGTATCAGAGCTTTGGATTCTAAGGTTTCACTGCTCCAAACAGGTCATTGTGGAATTTTCGCTATAACATTTTCTCTGTGACGTTTCAGAAGTCGCAAAAAAAACCCATTTGAGAAGAATTGACGCTGAACCTTGGGTCTGAATTTCAGATCTTTTCGCGCAATATTTTCGGAGATATGATCTGAGGAAGTTGGTCTTTTTGCAGACTCCTGAATTACATTCAAAACAGGTGACCTGGGGAAAATCATCATAACTTTCTCTCTGAGGATCGTATTGAAATTTCATAAAAAGGTACAGAAAGAGGATGGAATGTAGTTTCTTGTGGGTGTTTTTTAGATCCAAAGGTCGAAATAGTGACTCGCGGCACGTCGTACAAGTTAGATCTACTGAACTAGTCTATAATCAAGTCACTGTGGGAGATTTCGCATAACTCTTCCTTGGAGAATCCAATTTGGGTCAGACTTGTGGCATTGGAAAGAGGACACAGAGAGCTACTACAGGTCACAAGTTCAAAACTAGATGACTGGAAAGTACAGAGATAAATCAGAGGCAATATCGAGCTCCTACAAAGTGAAAAACGGTGTGTAGATTTTTTTAAATTTTTGCTTAAGCTTGGTTTGAAAATTTATTTTGAAGGAATTCAAATGGCATAATAGAGTATTATTATCGGTAACTGATGCCCCGAGGAAAGAAAATGCAAACACCTAGTAAGGAACCTGAAAGCTCTAGCATGACTCATGAAGAAGAGGAAGAAATGCTACATGATATATCAAAATTACAAGAACAAATGCAACAAATGTCACGCTCACAAAAGTTAACAGATGCTAAGATAAATGGCATGGAAGCTAAGATGAATGGCATGGAAGCTAAGATGGACAATTTGAAGATATATTTGAAGACAAATTTGAAGACAGGCATGGCAGATTTGAAGACAGATTTGACTAATTTTCTACAAGAAATACTTACTTATGGTGAAAAGGTAGTAAAGGAAACTCATGAGGAGAACAAAAGAAATGTTAATCATGATTCCATAGATGCTAATGTTGGATCGAAGAATCACCACATTCCAAAAATCGATATGAGGAAGTTTGATGGCAAGGATCCCGCCACATGGATATTACAGATGGAGCAATTCTTCGATCTCAATAATGTGCAAAACACACAAAAGGTACGTATGGAAACTTTATATTTGGAACCAAATCAGTTTGTATGGTATCAATGGCTTTGTTCTCGTAGACAATTTATCACTTGGGCAATTTTTACGGAAGAATTGATAGCACATTATGAGGATACAAAAAGCAACACTTTTTTTAGCCAATTGATAAGTCTCAAACAAAAGGGTTCAATAATGGAGCACATTGAGGAGTTCCAAAAATTGAACATAAGGGTAAAAGATATTCCAGAGGAGCATAGGATTGATGTGTTCATAGGGTCTTTAAAGGATAATATCCAACATGATGTGCGCCTTTGGAACCTGATTCATTAGAGAAGGCATTCAGGTTAGCAAGAAAAATGGAAAGCAAAATTATGGCAACTAGGAAGCATACCATTCACAACTATAAAGACGGAAGTGTTGTTGCCCATAGTCTTCCACAACCTACAAGGTTGACACCACAACAATTGGAAGAAAAAAGAGCAAAAGGGCTTTGTTACAATTGTGATAGCAAATACACAAAAGGTCATAAGTGTGCTGAGAAGAAATTATTCTACATAGATTGTGAAGAGGAAGAAGAAAAGGAGCAAGAAAGGTCAAAAGAAGAGAATATATTCCAGGAACAAAGCCTAGATGAAGAACAAATAAATCCGACCATATCTTGTAATGCATTGGCGGGAATTACCACTCCTCAAACCATCAAGATAGAAGGACAAATCAAGAAGAAAAAGGTAATAGTGTTGATTGATTCAGGAAGCACCCACAATTTTATTCATTGTAGGGTAGCAAAAGAATTGAATTGCTTCCTATATCCAGCACCAGAGTGTCAAGTGATGATTGCAAATGGAGGAACAATAAATTGTTCTGGAAAGTGCCATAATATCAAGCTATCCATGGGAGAATATGTATTGACTAGCCCAATGCTTTCCATTCCAATGGGAGGTGCTGATGTTGTACTAGGAGTCCAATGGCTACAATCCTTGGGTACAATAGCTTTTAATTTTCAAGAACTTTTCATGAAATTTTCTATGGAAGGAAAGGAAGTTGAATTAAGGGGTATTGCAGGGAAACCAGGAAAGATAATCAGCTCTAATGGCATGACAAAGCTTCTAAAAAAGGAGCAAAGAGGTGTAATTGCACAATTATGTTCGCTAGATGTTTCCACATTGGAATCATCTATTTCTCCAGATCTCCAAAAAGTCCTGGACAATCATTCCAAGGTATTTGAGACTCCCAAAGGTCTCCCACCTATGCGTGATCATGATCATGCTATTCATCTGATTCCAGGAAGTGTTCCTCCAAACATCAGGCCGTACAGATATCCATATGTCCAAAAAAGTGAAATTGAACGTATGGTTGCAGAAATGCTAGAGGCTGGTATAATTCAACCGAGTCAAAGTTCTTTCTCAGCTCCAGTAGTATTGGTGCACAAGAAGGATGGATCATGGCGCATGTGTCCAGATTATAGGGAGCTCAACAAGCTCACTATTAAAGATAAGTTCCCCATTCCTGTCATTGATGAATTACTGGATGAATTGCATGGATCAATTTACTTCACCAAGTTGGATCTTCGTTCAGGATATCATCAAATCAGAATGAAGATTGAAGACATTCCGAAAACGGCATTTAGAACTCATGAGGGTCATTATGAATTTTTGGTCATGCCTTTTGGCCTTACCAATGCACCTTCAACATTTCAAGGTTTGATGAATTCAATTTTCAAACCATTCCTTAGAAAATTTGTGTTGGTATTTTTTGATGATATACTAATCTACAGCAAGTCTTGGAAGGATCATGTTGAACATGTTGACAAGGTGCTACAACTATTGGAGGAGAAACAATTATATGCAAAAAGATCCAAATGTTTCTTTGGAGTCCAGGAGGTGGAATATTTGGGTCATATTGTATCTCATGAAGGAGTTAAGGTAGACCCTAGCAAAATTAAAGCCATTAAGGAATGGAAAATCCCCACATCCATAAAGAATCTGCGAGGATTTCTTGGGTTGACAGGGTATTATCGCAAGTTCGTTAAGAATTATGGGAGAATAGCAGCACCTCTAACAACATTATTGAAGAAAGATTCATTTTCATGGACTCCGGAAGCAACAAAGGCCTTTAAACATCTTAAAGAGGCAATGTGCCAAGCACCGGTCTTAGCTACACCGGACTTCACAAAAACCTTTATTGTGGAATGTGATGCTTCAGGAAATGGAATTGGTGCTGTTCTAATGCAAGATGAAAGACCCATTGCTTTTGAAAGTCGTCCAATCAAGGGAAAGTTTTTAAGCAAAGCTATTTATGAGAAGGAAATGTTGCAATACTCCATGCACTTAAGAAATGGCGACCCTACCTAATGGGAAGACACTTCAAGGTAAAAACGGATCATGATAGCCTTAAATACTTTTTAGAACAAAGATTATCCTCTGAAGAGCAACAAAAGTGGGTCACAAAGATGTTGGGTTATGACTTTGAAATCATCTACAAAAAAGGGAAGCAAAATGTGGTGGCAGATGCACTCTCAAGAAAGGATGAGGATATGGAAGCATTGTTGTGTGCCATTTCTATTATCCAACCAGATTGGATAAACGAAGCAAAGGAGGAATGGAAGAATGACGAAGAAGTGTGGGCACTTATTCGAAAGCTACAACAAGATTCCAGTACTTCTGATACATTTAGCTGGCAAAATGATTCGTTATGGTACAAAGATTGCTTATACCTCTGTAAGAATTCCCAGCTAAAACAAAAGATTCTTATGGAATTGCACACTTCTCCCTTAGGAGGGCACTCAGGATTTTTAAAAACTTACCACAGGGTTAAGAAGGAATTTTTTTGGGATGGCCTTAAATCAGATATTCAAAAGTTTGTGGCGGAATGTTTGGTTTGCCAACAAAATAAATTTGAAACAATTAAGACACCGGGTCTATTACAACCTTTATCCATTCCAAGCCAACGTTGGGAGGAGGTTTCAATGGATTTTATCACAGGTTTACCCAAGTCTGAGGGAAAGAGTGTCATCATGGTGGTAGTTGACAAACTTACCAAGTATGCACACTTTTGTGCATTATCACATCCATTTAAAGCCAGTACAGTTTCTACTGCATTTATGGAAACAGTTCAAAAGCTACATGGAAACCCAAAGATTATTGTAAGTGACAGAGATCCCATTTTCACTGGAAATTTTTGGACAAAATTATTTTCTTGTCTGGGTACTCAGTTAGCTCATAGCTCATCTTATCATCCTCAATCTGATGGGCAAACTGAGATAGTAAACAAATGTTTGGAAGGATATCTTCGTTGCTTTGTATCTGATAAACAGACACAATGGGTCAAATGGTTGCCTCTGGCTGAATGGTGGTATAACACTTCCTTCCATACAGCAACAAAAATGACCCCATTTATGGCACTTTATGGGTACCAACCACCATCAATCACATCATATTTAAGAGAAAATTCTAAGGTTCAAGCAGTGGAACATCACATCGAACATCAACAACAAGTCCTCCAACTCTTAAAGGATAACTTCGTGTTGGCACAAAATAGAATGAAACAACAGGTAGATCAACATCGCAGTGAAAGAAGTTTTGATGTAGGTGATTGGGTATTCCTACGGCTACAACCATATAAGCAAATGTCCCTGAAGCAAGCTAAGAAGGATAATAAATTATCACCAAAGTATTATGGTCCGTACAAGGTGTTGGAAAAGATTGGTACTATGGCATACAAATTGGAGCTTCCTGCAGCTTCTCGATTGCACCCAGTTTTCCATGTTTCATGTTTAAAGAAGGTTATAGGTGACAAGCTCCCAGTTCAAACAATATTGCCAGAACTTGACGAGGAAGGAAAAATTATATTGGAACCAGAAGCAGTCACGGAAACAAGAACTCGACAGCTACGAAATCGATCAATTTCAGAGTATCTTATCAAGTGGAAGAACTTATCCGCTGAAGATTCCACATGGGAGGATGAGAATTTTATGCAGAAGTATCCAGAACTACTCAAGCGTTGAGGACAACACTTTTTTGAAGGAGAGGGGCATGTTGGGTCCCTATAATACTAGTGATTACCCCATTACTATTGTAGTTATACCCCTTATTTATATTGTTGTGCCCCTATTACCCCCATATTATTATTTCTGTGCCCCATAGAATCCCTCTATTGTTATTTTTGTGGCTTTATATTATTATTGTTAGGTCGGCTGGATTATATTGTGACTCCTTAGATTCCTATATATAGAAAGGAGGTTTTACCATTTGTATCATCCAAGAATTGTTCATTTATGTAATGTAAAGGAGGTTGCCCCCTCGAAGAGGCTGAATTCTAAGGCGTAATCTATCTTTTCTATCTTTTCTTGAGCTTGTTACATAACACAGAGTAACTAAATATTTCGAGGGAGGTTTTTCTTGGTTTTCTTGAAGATAATAGGGATGTGGTTCAAAAGAGTTCCATGCTACTGTAGTAAAAATAAATTCAAAATTTTATTTAATAACCATGTGGCAAAAATGATGAGAACAAGAGAAAACAATCTTGATTATAATTTATCATAAACTAGAGACACAACAACAGGGCTCTTTAGTGCCTTCATTACATAGGTAAGCCTATGTTTTTGGTAGTCATTGCTTGATGCTGGAATACAATACAGTTTAGTGTCAAGAGAGACTTCACTAATTTGAATGAGTAGGGTATCAAAAATCATTGTGATATTGGCATGGACCATTATCTTTGTTGTGTTTTATAGTGAGATATGGGCTCAAAGGAATCATGATTTGAGATGGTCAAAGGAGTAAAACAAAACATTGATAAACTATTTGATAGTTGTAGGAATTTACAGGGTAAGTTCCTCAGAAAGAACACCAAAAGGACACCACTCACAACCAGATCTCAAATCAATACACCAGTATTTTTGACGTGGTTAAAACCCTCAAAGAGGGAAACAGTCCACGGCCTGAGCCAACGTGGCCACTTCAGGCAATTTATTAATCAAAGAATGAAAATTTACATAAGCTTTCTCTCATAGACGGATTACCCGAACAATGACCCTCCATGCGCTTTAAATAGAACTCATGGACCAATCAGGTGTCAAGCCACGGATCAAGTGTCGATAATACCGAGGAGAGAGTGAACCGTCAGATCACTACATATCGTGACCGTCGGATTGTAAGTTACAAAATGTACAACGGTAAAGAAACACACTTTACCTAACTCTATACCTAACTCTATACTAGACCAAGTTGAACTTAACTATTTCCTATGTGTCGGAATATCCTAACATCCCCCCTTAAGAACAACTTGGGATAGGATTGAAGGATTTACAAATATGACACAATAGGAGAAGGAAGGAGGCACTAGAGCCTATCCCCCCTTAGTGACAACTTCCTCAACTCCAAGCATATATCGAAGTTTAGTGAACTTCGCCTCTGTGAGAGCCTTTGTGAAGATGTCTGCAACCTGATCATCTGTTGAACAATATTGCACTTCAAGGACATGGTCATGAATGAGTTTTCTGATGAAGTGCATGTGTAGTTCAATGTGTTTGTTGCGCTAATGCTGGACTGGATCTTTGCATAGCTCAATGGCACTTTGATTATCACACCAAAGTGTGGTTGGATGCTGCTACTCAAAGCCAAACTCTGATAGGATCTGACGAAGCCACAAGGCTTCCTTACTAGCTTCCACGGCACCACGATACTCTGCTTCTACTGACAAAAGAGAAATGGCAGCCTGTTTCTTACAAGCCCATGTAATAGGTCCTGAACCAAGAGTGAAGACATAACCGGAAGTAGACTTCCGATCATCAGGGTCACCAGCCCAATCAGAATCAGTGAAACCAACTAATAGAGGAGCTGCTTTGGCACTGTAATGAATCCCAAACTGTATTGTACCTCGAACATAACGAAGTATTCTTTTAGCTGCTTTCCAATGACTTTCACGGGGGTTTTGCATAAAACGAGCAACAAGGCCAACAGCAAAGGAAAGGTCAGGACAAGTATGGGTTATATACAAGAGTTTCCCTACAAGTTGACGGTATAAGGTAGCATCAACTTCAGGAGAAGTACAAGAGACTGAAAGTTTGACTCCAGACTGAAAGGGAGAAGGGGTTGGCTTACATTCTTCCATGTGAAAATGACGAAGAATATCACAAGCATACTTGGACTGGGAAAGGGAAATACCCTCCTTGGATTGCAAGACTTGAAGACCGAGAAAATAGTGTAAGTGTCCTAAGTCTGTCATTTCAAATTTCCTTTTAAGGCTAGACTTCACATGGTTTATAAGGTTGGGATCACTACCAGTAAGAATAAGATCATCAACATAAAGAACAAGGATGATAAGAGAGTTGCCCACTTTCTTGGTGTAGACAGTATTGTCAGAATAACACCTAGAAAAGCGAGATTCTAAAAGAAAGCTATCCATTTTGGCATACCAAGCCCGAGGAGCTTTCTTGAGACCATAAAGAGATTTCTTAAGTCGACATACAAGGCTGGAGTCTGTTTGGATGAAGCCAATGGGTTGTTCCATATAGATTTCTTCATGCAAGTCCCCATGCAAGAAGGCGGATTTAACATCCATCTGATGGACTTCCCATTTTAAAGAGGCAGCAAGGGAAAGAACAAGGCGGATAGAGTTCATTTTGGCAACAGGAGAGAAGGTTTCAGTGTAGTCAATGCCTTCAACCTGTGAAAAGCCTTAGCAACAAGATGAGCTTTATGTTTATCAACTTTCGCATCTGGTCCATACTTGGTTCTGTAAACCCATTTACATCTAATAAGTTTGCATCCCTTTGGTAGAGGAACAAGATCCCATGTATCATTTGCCAACAATGAATGATATTCTTCATTCATAGCTGCTTCCCAATGTGGATGGCCTGAAGCTTCTGCAAAAGTGTCAGGATCATGATTTGCTGGAGCTTGAGCCAGTAAAGAAGAGGCTCTTTCAAACTAAGAACGTGTACGTCGCTGATCTGTAGGATCACCGGCAAGATCACCTGCTGCATCCCGAGTAGCACAGACCCATCTTGGAAGTTGAGGATCCTGAGAAGGTGGGGGAGGATTTTCATCCTCACTTTCATCATCTGAAGAAGAAATGTTTTCAAAAGTAGAAGAGATAGGAAGAGGTGGCACATCCGCTGGACTAGGCTCGCAGGCCGATTTATTTTCATCAAATTTTACATCTCTCCTAATGATAACATTTTTGGACTTAAATGGAATAAGTCTATAACATTTTACATCTTCAGAATATCCAACAAAAGTACATTTCTCACTCTTAGGTTCTAAAGATTTATGCTTTTCATCTGGAATATGGGCCCATGCTTCACTTCCAAAAACACGAAAGTGACTTACATCTGGTTTAATGGAACTCCAAGTTTCTTCTGGAGTGATATTCTTTAGAACCTTAGTAGGAGTGCGATTTATTATATAATTTGCATAATTAATTGCTTCGGCCCAAAAACTAAGACTGAGTCCTTTAGATTGCAGCATACAATTAGCCATTTCCTTTAAGGTGCAATTTTTCCTTTCAGCTACACCATTTTGTTGTGGAGTGTATGGAAAAGTATGTTGCATTTGAATTCCATTTTCGGTGCAAAAGTTGATGAATGTGTTTTTAACATATTCTCCACCATTATCAGTTCTTAGCTTAAGAATTTGATGTCCAGATTGTTTTTCAACAAAGGCTTTGAAGGCCAAAAATGTGTTAAATACTTCGCTCTTGAGTTTTAAGAAGTATACCCAAGTTCTTCTGGAGAAATCATCAATGAAAGTTAAGAAATACTTGCAGCCAGAGAATGAAGCAACAGGAAGTGGACCACATAAATCACTGTGCACAAGCTGTAAAGGGGCTGAGGCGTGCCAAGAGGCACGTTTTTCAAAACTGTCCCAATGATGTTTTCCGAGTACACATCCGGAACAAACACCATCTCTGCAAGATACCATAGGAAGACATGTCACCATATTTTCTTTACATAGATGTTGAAGGGAGCGATAGTTTAAGTGACCAAATCGCTCATGCCAAAGTTTGCTCACTTCATCATTATGAGCAACAAATACTGAGGGAAGATTTGATGACCCAAAGTTGTGAAACTTATACAACCTTGTGGAATCATCAGCAATACCAGTAGCTAGAATCTGTTTAGGATCTCTTAGATCCTTGATTACAACATCATGAGGTGAAAATTCAACAATTTTACCTTCACCTGAATGAGTTATCTGATATACAGATAGAAGGTTGTAGGATAAGGTTGGAACACATAATACATCATTAAACTGACCATTGTCTAGACGAACAATTCCAGTCCCTACAACATTAAGAGATCTATCATCACCAACATATATATTTTTGGTGTTACAATCATTTAAAGAAGAAAACATGGCTTTGTTTTTGGCCATGTGATAAGAGGCTCCAGAATTAATGAGCCACTCATGAGAATGAGAAGAAGAAGATACATTTAATGCATAACCAGACTGAGATGATTGATAACGACATGCAGAAAGTGCCATACCTGAAGATGAAGTTGAAGTTGAAGTAGAAGAATGCTCCACATAGATGTTATGTTTCTTCATTGCGGCTTCCAAGGC
Organism: Pinus tabuliformis; assembly: GCA_031772625.1. Taxonomy (NCBI): domain Eukaryota; kingdom Viridiplantae; phylum Streptophyta; class Pinopsida; order Pinales; family Pinaceae; genus Pinus; species Pinus tabuliformis. Next base: position 686,028,595 of record CM062806.1, read on the forward strand.
TTCCATCTTCTTAAAGCATTTAGATTCTAAGTGGCCATCTCGATTACAAAAGTTACAATGTCTATCAGTCTTCTTCCATTTGTTTTTATTGGTCTTATCATTTTGCTGAAATGATCTTTCATTTTGAGGCTGAGTTTGCTTAGGACCCTTGTTTGGTTTAGGACCATTCTTTTTAGGATATGACTTCTTAGGATTCTTTAAATTTGGTTGTTGCTGGGCGGCTAACGCTTTCTTGGAAGAGTTTCCAAGATTAAGAAGACCAAGGTGTAAGAGTTTTTCTTGTTCTCTTATTAAAGAATCACAAAAAGAGTCAAAGGAAGGGGCCTTGTAGTCTTTTCCTTGACAAATGAAAGCTTTCCTTGTAGAATCGAAGGTGGAAACAAATACAGAGTAGGCTGGTCCCAACTTAGTAAGGATGGAATAAATAAGGTTACTATCTTCTTTCTTAACCTTAACACCTTCCAAGAGATATCTAAGGGTCTTGAATTTGGACAAGAAATCTTCAATGCAAGAAAAATTATTAGGATCCAATGTAAGAAACTCATTTTCAAGTTGATGGGCTCTAATTTCATTTTTAATCCCAAAAACTTTAGTGATTTGTTCCAATGCTTCATGAGGAGTATCAAGTTCTGCAATATGGAATCTAAGATCGGGAGAAATAGACATCCCTATCAAACCACATGCTTGATCTTGTCTATTTTCCCATTTTGCAGCCTTGTCTTCATCTTTTGGTTTCTTCTCTTGGCCTGTGGCTATTCTGTAGAGACCTTTACTTCTAAGTAAATCTTCCATGTAGGATATCCATTGGAAGTAGTTAGTGCTGTCAAGAATGACTTGGCATGGACTTTCCATTTAAAAAAAAACTAAAGCTGAAGATGTTGAAAGTAAGTGTTCCAATGGATAGATCTCGAAAAATTAGGCTGTTTTAAAAAAACGGCTCTGAAAAAGGCTTCCGGATGAAGAAGTTATGGCTTTTTGAAAAAAAATTGTTGAAGTTGCCGGCAAAGTGCGCGAATGTGCGGGAATGAAAAAAAACGCCCCCACAAAATGGAGATTTGAACCCAAGACCTCTACTCTCTTAAAATATCTTTGAACCAATTGATCTATACAAAAAAATTTAGAGAGAGAGAGGGGGGGGGGGGGGCTTGGTTTGCATGCTTGCCTTGAGAAAGATCTTTTTCCCTACAAAACACAAAACCCAACACGGACATGCAAAGAAAACGAACCTTATGGCTCGAAGTTAGCTTTACCCAAAAAACTAAATATTTTAAAAAATTGAACCTTGTGGCTCAAAGTTAGCTTTAGCCGAAAAACTAAATATTTTTCTCAATGTTTCTGATTTTCCGAGATCACACTAAGGTGCAGGGAAAAGAGCATACGCATGAGAAAAAATCCTTCCTTTCTGTTTCTGATTTGCCCAGATCGCACAGAGTCACAGGGCAAAGAGCATACGTAGAAATGAAAGGTATAGATCTGGTTAAAAAAAATCTAAATAAACCGAAACCGAAATAAGCAGAGAGAAAATAACAGTCAACTGCAAATAAACATTGTATACCTCCAGATCTTAAAAATGATGCAGCTAGGGCTACCGGAAACCTTTTCGCATGAAACGAAAGGGGTTCGTCACTGGAACAGATGCTCCGAACACAACAGAGCATTCCTCTCAGCCCGAAAGCAGTCAAAAACAACAGATCTAGGAAACGACAGTCGGATGCAGTTCTACCGGCTTCAGATTTGGATCACCAATGGACGCGGCCCTCAAATAGCTCTGATACCATGTAGGAATTTACAGGGTAAGTTCCTCAGAAAGAACACCAAAAGGACACCGCTCACAACCAGATCTCAAATCAATACACCAGTATTTTTGACGTGGTTAAAACCCTCAAAGAGGGAAACAGTCCACGACCTGAGCCAACGTGGCCACTTCAGGCAATTTATTAATCAAAGAATGAAAATTTACATAAGCTTTCTCTCATAGACGGATTACCCGAACAATGACCCTCCATGCGCTTTAAATAGAACTCATGGACCAATCAGGTGTCAAGCCATGGATCAAGTGTCGGTAATACCGAGGAGAGAGTGAACCGTCGGATCACTACATATCGTGACCGTCGGATTGTATGTTACAAAATGTACAACGATAAAGAAACACACTTTACCTAACTCTATAACTAACTCTATACTAGACCAAGTTGAACTTAACTATTTCCTATGTGTCGGAATATCCTAACAATAGTTACCCTCGTTTTCATCACTTCTGAGATTTTCGCATTGCTTCTTTTTATTCTTCTTTGAGATTGTTGCTTGCAAATTTCCTCTTCAACTACTATTTCCAAATCAAACCTATGGTCTCTCCAATGAACGCAAAATTGAAGATTAAAAATATTCCATGCAACTGGCATGTTTTACTTAATCAAAGTGACAAAATTTCTGTGGTGTGATCATGGGTCCTGGTTATTCATGTATTTCATGGACACCTTGATATGGTATTCCATTCTCACATCCTTCATTTTTTGTGGGAATATTCTCCCATCTTGGTGAGATAAGGAATATTAGACATTTTAGGTTGTGAGTGCTATCCAAAACCTATAGAAAATTTTAAAATGTAAATCCATCATTGTGAAAACTAATTTTTCCAAGTGGCCCTAGGAGGTGAATTTTGAATGCTTATTTCAGGAAAAGGAAGCAAAATTTTGAAAATCCACGAGAAGTTGCAGTAATGAGACATAATGCCAAACAACAAAAAAAATGGAAAATGATATTACAAACAACTATCATAGAATCCTACTTGAATCCATATAAAAGTTGCTAAATTGATGAACTATGGATTTACTTGGAATGACATTTGCAAGTTGTTCCCAGCATAGAATTTATGCCTGGAATGATGGCCATGGACTGCAATGGAGAAGTTGCAATACCGAGACATTTTTGGCAATGCCAAACAACAACAAAAATGGAAAATGATATTTGAAACAACTATCATAGAATCCTACTTGAAGACATATAAAAGTTGCTAAACTGATGAACAAGAAGGCACTTGAGAGACTACAAAGTAATGCAATTCGATTTCCTGTAACATACATGTTGATAATTTCCTGTAATAATGGAAAAGTATTTTTGCAGAAGTAACGAAGCATAATTTACAAATATTCTAATGTCTAAATGCATGCAATAATTTTACAGGTTGTTGCATCTATGGCAAAAGGAAGTTACTCTACTCATACAAGGAGAAGTGGCAAGAGAGTGACAACGGGTGTGCAACTACGATGCACATAGTCTGATGAGGACAGGCCAGCTGATGTTAATGCCAACAATGCAGTAGGGAATATTGTTGAGGATGACCATGTGACAGCAGCTGATGTTAACACGCCATCAGCCACAGAACCACCATCAAAAATGATCCAAGGGGCAAGCTCAACTAAAAATATCAGTGCTATAAGAGGATGGACAAAAGAACAAATGTTAGTTGCAATTGACGACATAGAGTTTAATGGATACTTAGTTCGGGCATCTGCAAAAAAACATGATATTCCTCCCTCATCAATACATTATTGGATAAATGAACTGACTCATTCAAAATGTAGAGGGCCTCTTACAGTTATGACTAACAAGGAGGAGGCCGAGGTGGTTGAGTGGTGTAAAGAGATGGCCCAACTAGGACATGGGCTAGAGTTGATACAACTCAAATCAACAGTTGCTCAAACCTGTCAAGGGAGGCCAAACCCATTCAAAGATGGGTTTCCTGGTAAATCATGGTGGTTTGGGTTTAAAAAAAGGCATCCAAAACTTGTATTGCATATTGTCGAGGGCCTTGACAGAGACAGAGCATTAAATTTGCGCCCTGCAGTTGTGAAAAAGTTCTGTGACACACTTTCTAGTGCTTACGATAAACATTCTTATGGAGAAGACCATATATGGAACTGTGATGAAACAGGTTTACAAGTAGGGAGGAATTGTGGCATGTGGGTAATTGCCAAGAGACGGAGCCGAAATGTGCCAAAGATTTTGCCTAAGAGCAGGGAGTGGATAACTATTTTATGTTGTGCCAATGCAATTGGTACTTCAATCCCAGGATTTTATCTATTCAAAGGTAAAAATCAACTGAAAAAACTATATATAGAACTGTAAACCAGGTGCATGCATGGCTGCACATCCCCATGCATAGATGACTAAAGAACTATTACTAAGTTGTCTTTTTCACTTTGCAGCATCGGTAACAGGTGGCGTCTCTCCTAATAACAGACACCTTTTGATATTAGATGGCCATGGGAGCCACATGGTTGTACAAACAATTGAGGAAGCAAACAATTAAGCATCGACCTGTTGACATTGCCCTCTCATACCACTCATAGACTGCAACCCCTTGATGTTAGTGTGTTTGGCCCTTTCAAGAACTATTTCAGGTCGGAGCGCACTGCATGGATGGTAAAGAATCCAGGGGTTGAGGTGAAAAGGTTTGAGCTAGTAGAGCTTGCAAGTAAACCTTTTAAAAGGGCTTTGATCAAGGCTGGCTTTAGGAGGACAGGAATCTGGCCACTGAACTATGATTCTCTTATGCATTATACTGGTTGTAGCCAAGTGTTTCATGTGGATGGTCAGGAAGAAGGGAATGCCCAAACAGGTGTTGAAGTGCAAGAAGTAGATGACCAAGATGATGTTGTTGCAGCTGGTAATATGATTTCCCTGTCTCAAGGACACTTATATGATGAAGATGATGAAACTATATGTGAAACACAAAATAACAATGAACAAATTCGTAGTAACATGGAGATTGTTCCACCAACTCAAGAACATGAAATTCATGTTGCTGATATTGTTAATGATATTGTTGAACATGCAGTTGACAATGACCAATTGACATTGCCTAGCCAAGTAAACCCACCTTCATGGCTAGCAGAAGCAATGATCAATATGAATACACATAGTGTCTCAGCAACCAATGAAGAAAGCATGAACATGCCCTGACAACCAGCAAAATTGAATAGTGAAATTGTTCATTTTTTTATGACAATAGATCAATGGAAGAAGATGAAGGACATAATGAGGCATCAAATGAAGATAATGATATAGTTAAATCAGTTCCAACAGATACTGAAATGGAAGTACCAAGCAATGACATGCAGGTGGGAGGGGTGGAGAAGACACTTGGACGGTTCCTAAAGCTACCAGTAGAGAGAGTATCATTGAAAAAAAAGCAAGGTGCACCGGGTAGTCTTCATCTGGGCCGAAGCTCACAATTACTCACCTCAGAGGACTATATAAACCTGTTAGTTGAGTCTGAAAAAAAGAAATTGGAAATGCAAGAATTAAAACAGAAAAAGAAGGATCTAGTCAAGGAGAAGAAGGCAGCAAGATTGTTGCAGCACAACGTCGAGCAGATGGAAGGATTGAAAGAGATAAAGCAAGGCAAGTTAAGGACCAACAAAAGCAAATGGCAAGACAGGAAAAGGAAAAATGAAAGGCACAACAAATGCTTGAAAAGGAACAAGGGATGATCAACGATACAAGAATAGCTGATGAAACCAGGATTATTTCAAACTCATTGGACTCCATTGCAGATAATACACCATTATTCCAAGATCTCATAAACATTCAAGTGCCACACTATCAAAATTTACCCACTTGCCTTGTTCCTACAAGAGTTGGTGTCAATTCTTTGTATGCTCATTACACACCTCCACTTAATGCAGGGGTCAGTAGTGCAAATATGAGGTATGGGTACTCAGTACCTCCATGGTTGGAAGCTGCAAATTGGAATCAATCATATGGCAACAATCAACCATTTCCTAATCAGCCCTTGACTGGTAGGCCAACCTACCTAGCTCAAGAAGGTAACTCGGGGAGTTTTGGCACTCAAGATTCTCAGGGCCATAAAGAATAGGGGTGTCATATGTTTTTGGTTCTAACCACAATATGATGTGGATTTTGGATGGATTGTATCTTTTTCTTGGCACAGAAACATTTTGGCTTACAACACTAGATTGTATCTTTTTCCTGTCACAGAAACATTTTGTCTTACAACAATAGATTGTATCTTTTTCTTGTCACAAGAAAATTTTTGGCTTACAACCTAGTAGTGATTTCTTGTTGCAACCTAACTGTGTGTTGATAAGAATTTTTCAATGGAAAATGTCTTTCTGTAAAATATTAATTATGATAAAACTATTTCTATAAGTTATTCTATGCACCCTCCCCACCACATCACAAAACCGCGTGTCAAAGCGCATGGATCCGGTATAACACCTGTCCACCATGGAGGTCCACGTGTTGGCCATCGTGTCATCACATAAAATTCTGTGTCCACGCTATTTCCTCCATTTGTTTGGGGTCATTGCTGCGATGTTTGGGAATTCAATAATAACATTCCATTCCAACTCTGGATAAGAGATAACTGCCAAAGGCTTAGGAAAATGGCTAAATACAAAAATAAAATGACCAAACATTCTCAAATGAGGAGGCAATCTACCTTAGGGGACTATCAAAATGTAAAGTAATGGAAAAGTGTTGTATAAATGAGAATCCACTCAAAGCAGTTTGGAGAAATTTGTCTTCTAAATTGAATGTCCAATAAATCAAGTGTTATAGATCAAAACTGCACTGTGTAAATTGAGAATCCACTCAAAACTGTTGGAGGATTTGCCTTTGTAAATTGAAACAAATTGAATGTTTCAATTGTATATTTTTCATTCTATTTGGTGCACTGATTTTCATTGGTTTAGGGCATGTAAGTTTTGTTAGATAATTAAGGGTTACCAACAGATAACTAATTTGTACATAGATATAAATGCAGGGAAGCTATATATGCTCATAGTTAAATAATTGCAATGGTAGACTTATACAGCCCCATACATATGGACATTAAAGAATTTGTTATTTTCAGCCCAACCAAAATAACCCCAAATTTGCTTAACTGTAAATATACTCAAATTAGTCAATCTAATGACTTTCTACAAAAGTGCAATGGCTTAATAATGATATCCATTGATCTTAGACTTTAAAGAGAAGTGGATTGCAGTCATTGAAAGTGGTTGGAACTCGAAAATTATTTTTAAAGTGAATTTAAGAAAATTGCAAGATGAAACTATTGGATAGGTGAGAAGTGAAATAGTGAGAGAGGCTTCATTTCAAATACAAAGAGTGAAGTTCCTGACAAAAGCTTTCACGGATGAGGTGAAGACAGGTGATGGATGCCATGAGAGGATCAGCTTTTAAAAGGGAAGCCTAATGGAAACGTTATGCAAGTCAATTTAGAGCAACGAAAATAGTATTAAATTCACGGGACTATCAAATGTAAACTAATGGAAAAGTGTTGTATAAATGAGAATCCACTCAAAGCAATTTGGAGAAATTTGTCTTCTAAATTGAAAGTCAAATAAATCAAGTGTTATAGATCAAAACTGCACTGTGTAACTTGAGAATCCACTCAAAGCTGTTGGCGAATTTGCCTTTGTAAATTGACACAAATTGAATGTTTCAATTGTATATTTTTCATTCTATTTGGTGCACTGATTTTCATTGGTTCAGGGCATGTAAGTTTTGTTAGATAATTAAGGGTTAACAAAGATAACTAATTTGTTCATAGATATAAATGCAGGGAAGATATATATGCTCATAGTTAAATAACTGCAATGGTAGACTTATACAACCCTATACATATGGCCATTAAAGAATTCGGTATTTTCAGCCAAACCAAAATAACCCCAAATTTGCTTAACTGTAAATATACTCAAATTAGTCAATCTAACGACTTTCAACAAAAGTGCAACGGCTTAATAATGATTTCCATTGATCTCAGACTTTAAAGGGAAGTGGATTGGGGTCATTCATAGTGGTTGGAACATGAAAATTATTTTTAAAGTGAATTTAAGAAAATTGCAAGATGAAACTATTGGATAGGTGAGCAATGAAATAGTGAGAGAGGCTTCATTTCAAATACAAAGAGTGAAGTTCCTGACAAAAGCTTTCACAAACGAGGTGAAGATAGGTGATGGATGCCATGAGAGGATCAGCTTTTAAAAGGGAAGCCTAAGGGAAACGTTATGCAAGTCAATTGAGAGCAACGACAATAGTATTAAATTCAGGGGACTATCAAAATGTAAAGTAATGGAAAAGTGTTGTATAAATGAGAATCCACTCAAAGCAGTTTGGAGAAATTTGTCTTCTAAATTGAATGTCCAATAAATCAAGTGTTATAGATCAAAACTGCACTATGTAGATTGAGAATCCACCCAAAGCTGTTGGAGAATTTGCCTTTGTAAATTGAAACAAATTGAATGTTTCAATTGTATATTTTTCATTCTATTTGGTGCACTGATTTTCATTGGTTCAGGGCATGTAAGTTTTGTTAGATAATTAAGGGTTAACAACAAATAACTAATTTGTTCATAGATATAAATGCAGGGAAGCTATATATGCCCATAGTCAAATAACTGCAATGGTAGACTCATACAGCTATGGCCATTACAGAATTTGTTATTTTCAGCCCAACCAAAATAACCCCAAATTTGCTTAACTGTAAATATACTCAAATTAGTCAATCTAACGACTTTCTACAAAAGTGAAATGGCTTAATAATGATATCCATTGATCTCAGACTTTAAAGAGAAGTGGATTGTGGTCATTCAGAGTGGTTGGAACCCGAAAATTATTTTTAAAGTGAATTTAAGAAAATTGCAAGATCAAACTATTGGATAGGTGAGCAGTGAAATAGCGAGAGAGGCTTCATTTCAAATACAAAGAGTGAAGTTCCTGACAAAATCTTTCACGGACAAGGTGAAGACAGGTGATGGATGCCATGAGAGGATAATCTTTTAAAAGGGAAGCCTAAGGGAAACGTTATGCAAGTCAATTAAGAGCAGCGACAGAGAGTCTACTTAAACACCATTTCATAGAAGTAATGGATGCATTGTTCCAGAAAAGCCACCTGCAGAATTTGATTAACAACCTACAAAATTTGATTAATATTTAAAATCCAGTTCTAAACCCAAATCTCTTCTCAACCCCACAAAAAACAAGACACAAAAATTTGTATAATAGGATTGAAACTTGTCTAGTTACGACAACCTGCAGAATTTGATTAATATTTAAAAGCCAGTTCTAAACCCAAATCTCTTCTCAACCCCACAAAAAGCAGGACACAAAAATTTCTTTAAAAGGATTGAAACTTTGTCTAGTTACGACAACTTGCAGAATTTGATTAATATTTAAAAGCCAGTTCTAAACCCAAATCTCTTCTCAACCGCACAAAAACAGGACACAAAAATTTCTATAAAAGGACTAAAACTTTGTCTAATTATGACAACCTACAGAATTTGATTAATATTTAAAAGCCAGTTCTAAACCCAAATCTCTTCTCAACCCCACAAAAAACCGGACACAAAAATTTCAATTGAGGTGGCTACAAACTGCAACAATTGGAACACATTTTATCTATTGATAGACAGAGTCTTTGCTCTGTCCTTGATGCCTAGAGGAGAGCAGAATTGCGGGCCAAGAGGAGAGGGAATTGTTGTCCTGGCCAGTTTTTGGGTGAAGCCCTCCGCCGAGGATGGCACAGGGCGAAAATAACAGTGAAAACAAGTAGAGGGTTTGTTTGGGGTCATTACTGCAATGTTCCATTTTCCCTTTGTCTTTCTACTTGGGGCCAATTGTTGGGCGAAGCCCTCTGCTAAGGATGGCATGGGACTGCCGAGGGCACGGCACGGGACGGCACGGCACGGGAGGTGTTGGTAATGCAGTAATTTTGATTCCAAGTGATTCCATTGGCATCTTAATCTCCAAGGATGGCATGAGACGGCGAAAATAACAATGAAAACAGTGAAATTTCCACAAAAACCCTAAACCTTCAACAACAGACAACATCAAAATATCCACAAAAACCCTAAACCCTCAAAAAATGCCATAGAAATTTTACAAAATATCGAAATAGAGTTGTTTGTGTTGAAAAACACAGAGAAATTGCTGTTAGGATTAAAATCCTAGCGGATACAGGCCATGGATGGTCGTCGACCTTCCCCAGAGCTGGCCAGACCTTCTCCACACCAGCAACGAGAAGAAAAAGCCATTAGACAACAGAAAACCACCAAAAACACCAGCACAAAACAACAAATTAAGCAATTACCTCGAGCTCAATAAAAGTGCAACCGCCTCCTCCCCAAACAACAAAATTGCCAAATAAGACCACCAACAGAGAAACCCTAAACTACCGGCAGTCCAGAACGACCAAGAAATCTAGGCAGAAAACCACAAGAAAAGAAGAAGTGATGTTCCAACCACAAACCCTAAACCTCCAGCAAACATTTGCACCAGCACCTACATACCAAACGAAGCGCGTAGGTCCACAAACCCTATCAATCGAACAAACGCTTGCAATAGCACATGAATACAGGACGAAGCGTGCAGGTTCTAGGGCCGTCCCGCACCATCTTCGGCAGGGGGCTTAGCCCAACAACTGACCCCGAGCAGAAAGACAAAAGGAAAATGGAACATCACAGAAATGACCCCAAACAAACGGCGGAAATGGCACGGAGTGAAAATTTTATGGGATGACATGATGCCCAACACGCGGAGTTCCACGGTGGACAAGTGTCGTACCAGCTCCATGTGTTTTGACAAGTGGTTTTGCGACGTGGTGGGGAGGGCGCACAGGTAATGGCAACCCTCCCCTAGTTTGTTTTCCTCTTTCTTAAACCAAGTTATAATTAGCTAATTTCAACTTTGAATATCTCTATTTTCAAATATTTGATATTACTTAGGTCACCAGTTGAAACTAGAAAAAAAATTAAAAATATCACAACAATTTAAATTTTATGTTTATTCAAGTAAATGTTGTTGTTGCTATTTAGTTTTATAAACTAAAAATATAATTACCACAACTATTGCAAGGGAATGTATAATAAGTTTGAATGCAATAATGCTCCTTAAAAAATAAAACATAATAGCTTTGGTGAAAGATGTTTCTTTGGTACCATATAAGTCTGGTATATTTTTTGTCTCATTTTATTGTGAATGAACAACTAGAAAGTTATTGAGTTATGGATGTGCTTTGATGATTCATTGATAGTATTAGCTAAGAGAAACTAGTAACTCTCTTTTGTACTAGTTTTAATTTTTTACTCTGGTGAAACAAGAAATTTTGCCCAATTGGGTATATAAATTAGTCGAAAAGAAGGGAAGACTATTAATAAAATGTTTATAGAAACCTACAAATCCATGCATATATCTGTGCAAACTACATTATTAGACCCACTCGCTTCAGACATGTTCGCCCACGAAGCTTACATCAAAGCCAAGTTGGAGGCGAAGTGGAACCACTAGGGCGGCCGCAGGGGTGATTTGGGCAGTGGACCCAATGATATTGACACAAGGAATATGGAGGGTCCATCTAGTGATCCGCTAGGTGGTGAACATGCAATTTGTCGATCTCATGGGGATCATCGTGGTATGTTTAGAGGCTCGCGACATAGAAGGAATAAATGGGTTGTTCATATTACCACCTCGGTGCCTATTTTGATTTTTGGTCACGACGTATTGATTGATTGCATTCACAATGTTCAGAAGCAGGCTCTTGTGGGTAGATGGGATTGCGCAGAGATTATGGAGGGGAACATGCGCTACTGGGTCGAAATGAAGTGGAAGACCCTCCTAGGATATATGCCCACAGTGGTCAGGCTTGCACTTCTTGTGCCATGAAGATTTGGAAAGGATAAAGGGGCTGCCATGGATTCGAGGGAGAGGTTTTCTATTTCAACCCACTGAAGGAGACACCCAAGAACAGACTGCTTTGGGTCAAGCTGCCTGGTTTACCGATTGAATTCTCGACTCGGTAGGTATTTATGGATATTGGAAATTCCATTGGAATTTTTTTTTATGTGGATCCATAGTGATTGGAAGCTAGAGATAAGAGGATCACTTAGATCCTAATTGAGAAGGAGTATATGGGAGGTTTCTTGGACCACATAGAGCTGCACTAGGAAGGTACCCATTTACTATAGCGCTTGGAATTTTGGGGCATCCCTTTTCGATGCCTCATTTGCCACTATATTGGCCACCTCATGGCACAATACCCACGCAGACTAGGGGGATGTCGATTTCCCCACAGAAGATCATTGCATGGATCGATAGATATGGTTGATGGAAGGGACTTTCTCTCTGCTGGTGACTGGATTGCAGGGGTGGTGGTGGATCAGAAGAATATTCCATCAGGTACTCCCCCTTGTCTTTTCTCACACCTCTCCTCTCATTATTATCCTCATAACCGGAAGTATACCTCTCTAATCGATGTTCCCTCATCTCCCTGGACGACACATGATACTAGGTCACCTGTTGTTGATGATTCAACCCATTTTCCTTTGATAGGGCCACTCATCCACCTTGCGGCGACCTGTCTCTTTCGGGGCAAACCCCTCCCCCATTAATGGAAAATGACACCATATCTTCGAGACATATCACTTACATTCCTGCCCCCACTCCCCCTCTTCGCTCTAAACATTCCCCGGTGACGGGCCCATGACCCCTATCGCCAACCTCCCCCGTATCCTCTCCGACAAACTCGGTCGACATTGATATTGATTTTTTACTAAACAAAAAGACACTGGACCTCCGCACACTCATTATCCACAAGCCTTGCAAATCCTTGTCACCCCATATCAACCCAACTTCGTCTGGGAACATCACGGTTCGTCGAACTCACAGTAGAGATAGTCACCACTTTCGAGGACACATACCCTCCCTTTTAGTCCATCTGACCCATATGCACTTATTGATATTCCGATTGAATCATCTGTCAACCCAAAGGCCCTTAGAGAAAATGAGCCCTCTCTGAGGGCAACATGAATTTTTTCCTCTCTATGAATATTCGCAGATTAGGGGCCACTCATAAATTTCTTATCCTCAAGGAATTGTTCTACTCATCTTGCCCCAACATCATTCTTCTCGAGGAATCTATGCACTTGGCCCGAAATTTGGTATCATATTTCAGAAAGATGTTTCCTGAATGACATTTGTAGCAATAGACTCTATTGGCCTCTCCGGGGGTCTCGTTGCACTATGGAACCCAAGTAGGTTTTTATGAAGGCTTACTCTTGTTTTGCAAGCATTCTCTTAATGGGGAAAATTAGAGGTCTCCCGGGACGCATTCACATTCTCAATATATACGCCCCCTATCGGGATAGGATCGGTTTTTGGGAGAAATTGGTGGATTCGGGGATCTTGGTACCGGATTCCCTCTTAATGGCGGTGAATCTCACCTCACTATTGGATTGGATGTGATTTGGGGAGGTTCCTGCAGATTGGATCCCATTGCAGACAAATGAAAAGATATCATTTTCGACAATAATCTAGTGGATATTTTCCCTCCTTGACTTGCTCCCACATGGAATAATGAAAGGACGAGGGACATGCATATACGCAAGCGACCAGATAGATTTTTATTACATGAGCCCCTGATTGAGAGGTTGGGGTACATCCATTCAGGGATTATCAACTCTTTTATCTCTGACCACAGGGCCATTATCTTAAAATGGAACATGGATGATCTTAGAATGGGGGTTCCATTTAAATTCAATCAGGTGTGGTTGGAGGACTTGGACTTTGTCACTCTAGTGAAGGATTTCTACACACATTACAAGTCACATGAGATTTCTCCAATGGTGGTAATGCTGGAGAAACTGCAGGCCTTTAAGGGGGTGGTTTAAATATGGGAACCTAACAAGAAATATCAAATGAAAAAGGACCGAAAGGATATCTCAGATGAATTAGATAGACTGAGCCTACAAATTCAATCAGATAACCCTTCCAGGGTACTGTGGACATCCATCATATCACTGAAAAAAAAAAAAAAAAAAGGCAATCTATCCTACATATCTAGGAGGTAATATGGCAATTAAAGAGTAGGGCTATATGGATTCAGGAGGGGAATCAAAATACAAAATTTTTCGACCAATATGCCAACCACAGAAGGAATATTAACACAATTTTGGATATGATGGACTCATATGGCAATTGGATTCAGACACTACAGGACATAGAAAGGGAGGCAATCAATCATTTTGAATGGGCGTACAGGCACAGGGAGGCAGACTGTACTAAGGACTAGATTTGGTGAGTGGGTTTATACCCCACTATGTTTGATGATGACTCAAATGAAGCACTATATAATAGTGTTATGAAGGAATAAATAGTGGAAGTGCTCAGATCTTTCAGTAGTTCCAAATGCCCGGGTCTAGACGGATGGACCGTAGAGCTATTTATACATTTTTTTGATGATTTACATGAGGACCTCTTGGTGATGGTGGAATAATCTCGTCTTCAAGGTTTTATCCACCCGCATATCAAATCAACTTTCGTAGCACTCCCCAAGAGGAGGCTCACCGGATCCTTCAAGGATTACGGACCCATCTCTCTGTGCAATCTCATCTAAAAGTTAATATCCAAGATTATTTCTAGCAGGATCATGCATATGCTATCCAAATTCATATCTCCCGAACAATTTGGATTTTTGCAAGATAGACAGATCCATGATGTTGTGGCTACTACACAGGAGTGTTTTCATTCTATTCACACAAAAAAGCTGAATGCGACTGTCATGAAGGTGGACTTGTAGAAGGAACATGATTTCCTGGATTGGGGCTATCTGCAGCTGGTTTTACATAAAATTGGCTTATAGCCCAAAAACATTGATTGGATCATGGCATGTGTTTCAAATTTTAGATATATTGTGATCGTCAATGGATATCCCACATAGTTTTTTGGGGCGAACCGCGCACTAAGACAAGGGTGCTCCATATCTCTGTTACTATTCATCTTGGCCATGGATGGACTTAGTCTACATATTAAATGGGTCGTGGCACAGGGTGATTTTCAGGCTCTCGTTTGGGTCTAACATCTGAATATCACACAGTTTTTTTGTTGATGATGTTCTTATTATGGGCATGATTTCTAGATTTTCTTGGTTGGCACTTTACCACATATTTTTCAACTTTGGAAACACCATGGGAGTTTTTGTGAATCATCAAAAGTCCATAATTTTATATGGCAAGGGTAATGAGGAGGATATAACATATATAAAGGGTTTATTTAGGGTGGATGCTAAGAGCATAGAGGGTGGTATGAAATATCTGGGTTTTCATATCAAGCCAATTAACTACAGAATAAATGATTGGGTGTGGCTGGTGGAACGTTTTTATGTTAAGATCTCAAGGTGGGAGAAAAAAATTCTATCACTCGGAGGGCATCTCACACTCACACAGTCGACGATCACACAAATCGTGGTATATTGGGCACATCTCTATTGTCTTCCTATTACTATCATCTCAAAATTCAATAGAATTATGGCTTAGTTCATTTGGTCGGGCTCGGCTTCTGATTGCAAATATCATCTGACTACCATGGCCTCCATTTCTATTCAAAAAAACATCGGTGGTTGGTGGTTATTGGACCTGAGGTGTTATGGATGGGCCTTACTACAAAAAACCCTATGGTGGGGCATATTCGGAATTAGCATCTTGGCTGATATTATAAGGCATAAATACCTCAAGGGTAAGGATTTTACTGTGTGGATGCTCAATCTGAACAAAACCCGACACTATTTTCTGAGGTGCATTTGCTGAATCTTTGGTTCCAGGCACAAAATTCTGATTGGACCGGATCATATTATGGGTATGAGGTCAGATTTCCACCTCTCGGACAGGCTCATACACTGCATCAATGACGCGATATTATTTTCTAGAACCAAGCGATTAGACAATGGAATGGAAATATCCCTATCTAGAAGGGGGCAAGGGAGATGGGCCTGGGGGGTCTGAAGGCGTTGGAATGGGAGCATATAAGAGGCGAAATGAGGTTGACTGGTATTTGTAGGGGGACGAGGGTGATCAAATTGGATGGCTTGGGAGGATGAAGTGAGATGATCTTTCGGTAGCAGACTGTTGAAAATCCATTTGCTGCATGACCATAATATTTTTGAAGTATGATGGTTCTATAAATTCTGGAAAACCAAGTTTCCTATCAAAATCATCTTATTTATCTCGCTTGTTTGGACAAACAAGAATTTGACTTGGGAAAATATATAAAAGAGGAATTGGAAGGGGCCTAGTATATGTGTTTTTTACAGGAAGGAGGTGGAAGATAATGTCCATTTATTTCTTAAATGCCCCATCGCACTGCAGATCTGTATGGAAATTGTTGGTTGTATAAATTTCCCTATAATTTTTTTGATAATATCACAAACTGTCTGACTTGGTGGAGTCAAAAAGCCTCCTAGTGGCGAAGTATTCCCTTATGTTTTCTTTAGGAAATCTGGAGATGGCGAAATGGTATTATTTTTTAGGGAGTGATGGGAGACAGGCCACGTGTAATTGACCGCATTCTTGGTTGGTATTATAATACACAGACCAACACTATAAGACCCCCTCAGCCAACTATCCCGAAGACTGGCCCTGGGATTACATATCCAACTGGATATTTTGATGGTGTCGCAAATGGTGGCAGATGTGGATGTGGTTTCTGGATCGTTATCTCTATGGAACATGAATACTGGGTTCATTGGGGGGCTGGCTGTGGAACTAATATGAAGGTGGAGGCTATGGCTTTGTGGGGACTACTATGGTTCACATCATTCTTGAGCATTCCCACTATACATATATATGGGGACTCAGACACCATCATTAATCATGTCCATGGTAACATGCATATCAAGCAACCACATCTACAAGGCTAGCTCAAACAAATCATGACCCTTTGGGGGTCCTTCATGTTATAGACATTTTTGTGCCTAACAGCATAGAGCATGAAATGTCAATAATCTGAGGGATCCAAAGTCCCTAAACATGTTGTTCCTACCCCTAGAGGAACAAGGTCAGCAAACCACAACACTACAGTTCAGTTCTCCACTAAAAACACTCAAAAAACAGGTCAGTTTTGGATCATTGCAGCTGCTCCACTAGGCATCTGCGCTGCATAGCAGGTACAACAAAGGCTACCTGCGTTGCAGAGCAAGTAGGACAAAGGCTACCTGCGCTGAGCATACTTGGACATGTGGAGGAATCTTTTCTCAATGTGCCAGTGCCCAGGAAGCTTCTAAATTGACACTTGGATTAGAAGATTCGCCTAATGATGAGTTAAGAGGTTCTAAAACTCCAAGTGGAAGGCAGAAACTCTGAGTGAAGGACTGAAGAACAACTAGAGTTGAAGAGGACAACAAGTCACACATCAAGCTGACTTATCTTCACTCCAAAGCTCTATATAAGGATCTCATCCCATGGGATCTAGGGGCCGGAATTTTGTGCAGAGAATTGTTGTTGGTTTACAGTTGAGAGTATTGGGTGATTGCTTGAGGGAGGTGAAGAAGAGATTTCTCTCCATCGGGAAGGTGATGCTGGATTGGACCTCTCATGGTTGTATCACCGCCTGAACCTTACTTCCATATATTAATAAAGCATTTGAGGTTTCTTCTATTCTCATGTGTTTCAATAGTGTATTGTCTTACTTGCGTCTTTGATTTATGCTAATCCTTGAATCAGTTATGCATGCATGCTTCTTGTAGTTTCCTTTTCTTGTCTTATTTGCAGGATCTCGTGTAGCTGGGCCCGTGAAAAGACTTGGAGCTGGGAGCAAGCGGCAATCAAAGGAGATTGGATCGACCATTTGCATAAGACATCGGTAAGTGGATCTCTTCCTTTTATCTCTTGCATGTCATAAAGAAGAAACTTTAGATAGCTTTTCTTTCAGCTGTTGCTAAGGAACTGTCACCCTTAGAGTGGGATAGGGTCATTCCGAGTTGGATGCTTTTCCCCACAACAGACTGGCGACTCCCCTGGGGATCGTGTCTTGTTGGTAGCTTGTGTATTCTTGCTATTTATCTCTTGAACAAAGGGAGTACCGAATCGAACTGCATTCGAATCCTT
Source organism: Pinus tabuliformis (assembly GCA_031772625.1). Lineage (NCBI taxonomy): Eukaryota > Viridiplantae > Streptophyta > Pinopsida > Pinales > Pinaceae > Pinus > Pinus tabuliformis. Next base: position 686,046,498 of record CM062806.1, read on the forward strand.
CGAATGCAAAGTAGAGGGCAGCTACTCTAGCCCAGTGCTGGGCATGTTCATGATTTAAAGAGCTGATCCACAAGGACTCTTTTTAGCTCTTTGTGATAGTGTTCATCTTCCTTAATCATCCTCTAGTGTATAATTGTCTGATAGCTTCTGATTTGGCCAAAAACCGCTCATTTTTTAGCAAACTGTGACCCGGAATCTGAGAGAGACGTGAGCTGTCTCATCAGTGCAGCTGCAACAAAGGCTACCTGCACTGCAACGCAAGTCCCGAAGGGGCTACCTGCGCTGCATCTCAGATTGACAGTGCAGCACCTGCGCTGATCCAGTTTTGCCTTGTGCAATTTGGATTCTCCACTGTCTGTTGCCCAGTTTTCAGTATTGTTTTTGCAGCCTGTTGTCAACCTGTATACCCAGCTGAAACCACTTATCTTTGCCCTCGTTCCGCCTCAGTTGTATGAAGAAACCATGATTGTTCTTATTGTATTTCTTGCTTTCATTCACAGTTTCCCATAGCGAAAGTAAACTAGTCTTGCTGTGACCTCTTGGATCTAGACATGTGAGAAAGTGTCGTTGTGGTTCTAAGAGCTAGTTTATTGCTGTTCATAGATGCTTGAGCATTTGCTTTCGTTATATGGTTCGAATTTCAGTATTTCTTGTGTAGAAACGAGTAAATCTTAAGGTGTTCTTTTGATTATTGGACAATACTTGTTTATTTTCGCTTGAAATTGAATTCGAAATCATACAACAGCTTTCTTTTTGTCATACACTAAACATTAAGAGAGAAGAAAAGAAATACTTGCATTGTGCATGTGCATTTTGACAGTTTGCATGTCGATTTAGGAAAAGTGCATCAGTGTGTGCTCTATGATCTGTTTGAAAAGATGATGTCTTTCTTTTCCTTCAGTAGTTAAGGTTTTCATAAGTTGAAAGAATTGAAAAAAGCTTGCTTATCATTCTTAGACTGCATTTAGCAGTTGTCTCATACATCACGTGGTGATCCATAAAGGAAAACTGCTAAGCAAGATCAACCTAAAAAGAACTGAATTTATCTAAAAATGCTTTGAAACATAACGAAACACAATAAAGGTCTAGGTAGAGACGTGAACCGGCGTCGTTAAACATAGTGACTATCGATCTCTACGAAGGTGGGTGATTCCTCCTGAGGGATGAGAGCACTAATACAGACTTGTGCCCCCGCGTACCGTCGCGTATATTGGGGGACCCCTATAGGAACAAAGCCTTTATCCATAGGAAGCCGTGTCGGCCGCCCTACTGATCGCGATGCAGTGAACACAGCATTCACGAAGATCGACCACTCGTACCGTAAAACGTATTCTGTGGTTTCGCGAAAGGTTTGGCACACCCTTGCCTAGAACTCCAGAGTAGTTTCTTTTGGCCTTTTTCAAACTCTATAACTGAAAAAGTCCATCCGAGCATTTGTCACTTCGGGCTCGTTAATACATCGAAGGAGACTAGAGTCATCTTTAGCTTTTTCTCGACTCTTAAAAAGTGAAAAAGCAAGTTGTGTCTAAAGCGTCGTCATATAAAATTCATCTTAAACGGAACATAATTACCCTTGATTCCTACGTTGATCTTTAAAGTTGAGAACATGGAACACACCAACCAAGGGATCCCACAGGGGGGGACCCCTAGCCCTTTCTCCTCTTGGGGAGAAGTTGGTGCGCCCCACATGGCCACATTGTCGCTTCCAGGACTGACAATTGGCCTGCCAGTTTGGCTATTCTCAACCGCTGTAGTTCAGAACACCATGGTTCCTGAACAGTCGAGTCAACAGTTAGACCAGTCTAGCGTTATCCCCCAGCCCTACACTTCTTATGAATCTTCCTCCGATCCTTCCTCTTCGAAGGGGCGAGCCACTGAAAGCAGTGCTCCCGTAGAGAAGAGGGAGAGGAAGAAGGAATCCGATCCTTTCTCTTCGAAGGGTCGAGCCGCCGAAGGCGGATCTCCCATAGAAAAGAAGAAGGAAAGGAAGAAGAAAGAAAAGAAGCAGAAGGAGCCAAAGGCGGCTGGGGACAAGCAGAAGGTATCTAACGAAAACCCACACACAGCACGGACCGGGCCCAAGTCGCCATATGTCATATGTAGAGGGAACCACTTCCACCGTGATTGTCCCAGTATTCCCCGGATAATAAGGGACTGGTCCCCTCGTCTGCACAGTTCGGAAGCGTCAACCTCTGACAACCAGGTCGAATGCTTACCGTCGACCAACGAAAGTGAAGGTCGCAGACGACGAAGGGGAATGAGATTCCCCTGCAAACTGTGTGAAGGCGATCACACCCTTCGCCGTTGTCCATTTTTAGATGAAGCAAAGAGAGTTTTGGAAGATCAACCGGTTGCACCGTTGCTACTTCCTCCTGGATACCATAAACTCGCGCCAAGTCCTTCGTTGGTCGAAAATACAGCGGCCCCGCTCATAGGGCCAGCTGAAGTGTCAGTCACTGAAAGTGAACCTACTGAATCCGGACCGGACGAAAGTCCAAAGGTCGAAACGGCAGTTGACCCGGTTCTCCCTTCAGAAGTTTCATCTTCAAATACCACAGTCATTGAGGATTCATCTTCAGTTGACACCCCTACTGAAGAGAATAAGGATGACACCGTCCACATTCTTTTCGTTAACACCGATTCTGATGAACATCAGGGCAATGTGCGCACTCCTTTATCGCAGGAATGAGCTTCATCAGGATCATATCCGGTCGTATATTCGGTCCCACCACCAAGCAACCTGGTTGTGTCCTTTAATTGGAACCAACTAGGCAGACCCCGGTTACCAGCCAGTATACCATTTAGAATTATAGTCCAAATATACAAAATGGTGATGGCTGGGACTATCATTGATGAAGGGGCGTCTGTGAGTATCCTGTCCTCTATTGCTTGGAAAGCACTGGGTTGCCCGGCGCTTTTGCCCGAGACAAGAAAGCTCTCGGGTTTTGACAAAGGAACCAGTCGACCATTAGGGATTCTGCCTAATGTGCCTATTACCTTGAAAGGGAAGGCTGTCAAGATGAATTTGACGGTCGTCCAAGGACCCTTGGATTATAACCTACTCCTTGGACAAGACTACATATATTGCATAGAAGCAATAGTCTCCTCACTCTTTCGAATAATGTGTTTTCCATACGAAGGAAGAATGGTCAAGCTCGTAGACCAACTTTCATTTCCGGGATCACGCATTGCCAATAGTCACATACGTACCCTAAATGATCTATTCGATCAAGAAAGGTCTCTTCCCCCGGTTCTTCTTCCTGATGAAGGCGAGTGATTCGGGAAAGGAACGCAGGAGCCCAGGGGGCATGCATCCTGGTCTGCTCTGGAGGCAGAAAAAACCTTAGGTGTAAAGTAGAATTTCCGCGGGAGAATATGACTAGTCCGTACCCCGTCCCCTCCTTCATCTTTGTGAGCTTCCTCTGAGCCATCTTCAATAGAGAAGAAGGCCAAGAAGACAAAGAGAGACTGGGCATCTCAGAAGGGGTAATTGGGACTGGGGTTGTTCTAGAATAAGATTCTTTTGTTAAAGTTAAGTGTCTAACGTTAGTCGCGTCATTCACCTTTGTCTAAATAGGTAGGCTCTACCAAAGAAGGGGATCCGTTTGTGGCAGCAAGTAGGTACCGGCTTTGGGTAAAAGGCCAGCCTCACCCATTAAAACAAATGTTTTAAAAGGATAAGTAGGGGCAGCCCCCAAAGATAGAGACGCTGTTGTTACCACAAATTGTAACCATCTTTGGATAACCTAATGATAGACATCGCCGAAGATAGATTTTGTTTGAAAGATGAGCAGGACAATCTTTGGGTAACCTGAAAGAGGTAAGCCTCACCTGTTGAAAACAAAGGTTTTTAACGGAGAAGTTGGGGCCACCTTGAAATTAGACTTACACCTGGGGGCATGCAAACCTCTTGGAATGCAAGCGCGGGTGGCTTTTTAGTTTTAGGTAGGAACCCGTAGGATGGGCCGATACCTAGCTTGCATGAAGAGAGGATATGGAGCAATACGTAGGAAGATGAAGCTCCTTAAAAAATAGCGATCTTCCATGAGACCTTCCTACTTTATGACTGGTAAAAACGAGCAGTTTTGGAAAAGTTCATGCTCGTTAAAAAATAAACGCAAGATACGAGCAGTTTTGGAAAAGTTCATGCTCGTTAAAAAATAAACGCAAAAACCGAGCAGTTTTAATGCGGAAGTTCATGCTCGTTAAAAAATAAATGTTAAGCTTGTGAGCAAGCTTCCCTCAGAGTTCAAGCTCACTGGAAAAAAATGAACCGGTAAATAACCATTTGAGACCTTAAAATCATCAGCCATAAAAGCCTTGGTCGTGTTTGTGCACCATCACCTCCACCTTTCATTTGGCCGATCATTCACCTCCACTTGATTGTTTACCTATTTTGAGGAACAGCTGCGAAGAGTGATTTCACCTAGCCATCCTTGTAATACTGCCGTGATTGGAAAATTCCAACCTGTACCTGGAATCTACTGCTATCCCTATTTATCACTCGTTCCTCAAAAGACGAGTCTTCTTTGAGCTCTTTTCACTGACTCGTAAAATATGAAAAGTTTGCCGAGTTTTGGCCTTCCAGCTCGTTAAAAGGACCGGAAGAGCTATCCCTCCTCTAGATTTTAATCTTTTTGGACCTAAGGGATTATTGCACAAAAAGATCGAGCGCTTGTCTAGTTCGGCTCGATAAAGATATCGAACATTCATCCCTTCTGTATTGTTTTATACTTTTTCGGACTTAAGGGATTAGATGACGAAAAAGGACCCCTGGAGTCCACTTTATGTACCCTTTTCAGACTCTCTAAAAATGAAAAGGACCGAGTTGTCGTTGTCGCTGGGCTCGTTAAAAATATTAGATAGCGACAAACTTGTCTTTAGATGAGAACGAGTTTCCCTATCGCTAAGCTCATTAAAAACATAGCGATGGGCTTGCCCGAAGGGCAGGTTATAGATCAAGCATATGTTATCCTCCTCAAGCTTGACAAAAATAAAGAGGTACTGGTCAGAAATGACTGGGGAAAAATTGGGAAGAACCTCAAAGCTTAATGGTAGCAGGTCGCTCTTGAACATGACACTTTTGCCTCCGTAAATATCGGGTTGGGTTATTATCATTCACCGGTCCCTTCACCATGGTCTCGCCATACCATCCATACATGGGGTAATGCTACCGATCCATCACATCAGTGTTGTTATATGTTCAAGATATGTCATTCAGAAAGTGTCAACCGGGTCCCATCCACTACCATACATCATCTTTCATCCTTCCATGACCGCCACCCTGAATCATATTTCGCAGATCGTTTTCACCATCATCACTAGCTCCGTTCCGTGTCACTGATGTGGGATTCATTAAGGCCCTCCTTTGACGGATCACTTCTTGTCGACATCAGCTCATTATCCAAGAAGTTGATCTAGGAACACCCCCCTCAGTACTTTTAAGCTTGCATGCCTCAATGGCAAGTTTCTCACTTCCGGCGATAGGTATACATTAATGACCTTCGACCGGAAGACTTTGTGTGGTGTTCGACGTCAGATCCTATATTCACGCCACGTAAATTGTGCTGCAGTACCTTGAGGTTCATCATCATTACCGGTGATTCCTCTCGCGCTTGTTAACGGTTTACATTATTGACTGGTAATCAAGCGATGTCTTTCCATGTTCGACTTCAAGAAATTCTCACATGGATCGACTTGTACTTAGTGTGAAGATCGGAAGTTTGAAGACCCCGGATCTAGTTTTATCCATCCGGGCTGCGATATATATTCAGGAGATAAAAACATAGACATGTGCAGCAGATGATCATCCTACTAAAAGGATGATAATTAAAAGCAGATAATTATCAGTCTATTATCAGACGATCGTCTGTTTATGTACAGCGAATGTATTTATAAAGCTGAGCATGGGATATGCCCGCATCAGCTAGATCATGAAAAGAAAGTATGAAAATATAATGTATTGTATTGTATTTTGTTACAGGTCACCTCCCGGCGATTGAATGAACTTCGGATCCTCCTAATAAAGCATTTCACCCGATAAACGACCTCATACTTTAGGGGGCAACTGTTATAGACATTTTTGTGCCTAACAGCATAGAGCATGAAATGTCAATAATCTGAGGGATCCAAAGTCCCTAAACATGTTGTTCCTACCCCTAGAGGAACAAGGTCAGCAAACCACAGCACTACAGTTCAGTTCTCCACTAAAAACACTCAAAAAACAGATCAGTTTTGGATCATTGCAGCTGCTCCACTAGGCATCTGCGCTGCATAGCAGGTACAACAAAGGCTACCTGTGTTGTAGAGCAAGTAGGACAAAGGCTACCTGCGCTGAGCGTACTTGGACATGTGGAGGAATCTTTTCTCAATGTGCCAGTGCCCAGGAAGCTTCTAAATTGACACTTGGATCAGAAGATTCGCCTAATGATGAGTTAAGAGGTTCTAAAACTCCAAGTGGAAGGCAGAAACTCTGAGTGAAGGACTGAAGAACAACTGGAGTTGAAGAGGACAACAAGTCACACATCAAGCTGACTTATCTTCACTCCAAAACTCTATATAAGGATCTCATCCCATGGGATCTAGGGGCCGGAATTTTGTGCAGAGAATTGTTGTTGTTTTACAGTTGAGAGTATTGGGTGATTGCTTGAGGGAGGTGAAGAAGAGATTTCTCTCCGTCGGGAAGGTGATGCTGGATTGGACCTCTCATGGTTGTATCACCGCCTGAACCTTACTTCCATATATTAATAAAGCATTTGAGGTTTCTTCTATTCGCATGTGTTTCAATACTGTATTGTCTTACTTGCGTCTTTGATTTATGCTAATCCTTGAATCAGTTATGCATGCATGCTTCTTGTAGTTTCCTTTTCTTGTCTTATTTGCAGGATCTCGTGTAGCTGGGCCCGTGAAAAGACTTGGAGCTGGGAGCAAGCGGCAATCAAAGGGATTGGATCGACCATTTGCGCAAGACATCGGTAAGTGGATCTCTTCCTTTTATCTCTTCCATGTCATAAAGAAGAAACTTTAGATAGCTTTGCTTTCAGCTGTTGCTAAGGAACTATCACCCTTAGAGTGGGATAGGGTCATTCCGAGTTGGATGCTTTTCCCCACAACACTTCAGGAATGCCTCTATACAACGTATAGAAAGAGAGTTCAACCAAAATGTAGACAAGATTTCTAAGATGGGCTTACTGGATCCACTGCATATCGAGATTCAGATTGGAGGTTCCATACTACATGCTGGTGTTTTTCCTTTCCCCGAATAACAATTTCTTGGACGATGCTATAATTTTTTTTATCGTGTTTTATGTTGGATATTCCAGGTCCCTCCATGGATTGATATGTTATAATTTTTGAATCAAAATGTTTTTGGATGAATGGATCTATGTTTTTTTTTTTACTTTTCCTATTTTTAAATTTTTTATTGGGCACACATAAGACTATATGGTTTTAGTCTAGATCACTATGTATCTGATTTTTTATTTACAGACGGTTTATATCCATGATATATATAATGTATTTTTTATTAATACAAATGTTTTTTCTCACTAAAAAAACATAACTGACACCATAAAATATCTCTTTTGGAGTCTGTTCAAAAAGTTTTATCCCATCACAAATTTAGTTTTCCTTGTATAGGAACCTTGCCCTAAAAGTATGAGTACTTCTAAATTAACTCACATACTCAAATTTATCTAAACTCAATGGATTTTTGGGAGGTTTGTAAATTGCATTTTGAAATCTATTTGGAATATCATTATTAAATTCCAAAAACCTTGTCCACCTTTTGAGTACCATTATTAAATTCCAAAAACTTTGTCCACCATTTGAGTAGCATTATTAAATTCCAAAAGCTTTGTCCACCTTTTACGAATTCTATTTGGTTGGCCACTTCATTTTACAAATAAATAAATGTGCAGTTAAAAAATACTGTCAGCTATTTAAAGTTTCAATGCTTTTACATTGAAGAAAATATGCATAATCAAAATACATATCGGAGAAAAATATATCTATATGATAAAACAATTTCAATCTATACAGATTTAAAAAATATTCATTTTATTGATAGATATTTTTAAGGATGTATATTCAATTTAATAATGAATATTTTTTAAAAACATTATGTAAAAAATATTGTAAAATGTTGTATTGTCGATGATAGAAAAAATTAATGTTTTTACATTAAAAAGTAAAATATGGTCAAGTAGAAAGTAGGATTACTTGGTAATCAATCAATGTATTAACAGAATATATCGTTAAATTATTATAGCTCTTCATTAATATAAGAAAATGAAATCCAAAGTTCATTTCATTTACCCTAAATAAATAGAATGTATATATTGGACGTAAAATAATAAAATGAAATATATAAATTTAAGTTATGAAATTATTGGTAAATTTAGAGATTAAATTTTATTATTTAAAAATATAATTATGTTAATTATTAATTGGATGATAAGTTTAAGGAGTAGGTTTTTTTGAGTTTTTGTTTCCATTAAATCATAAATTTTTGGTATATCTAGTTTATGGGTTACTCGATATGCTCTTGGTATTATACTAACATTTACTAGGTTATCTTTGATTCACCTCAATTTCATCATGGTTAAAAATAAATAAATAAATGACTAGATGGATGGTATGGAGTTAACCTACATAGAATATTCTAAAATATTCTTAGTAGTGCACACAAATAAAAGATTGAAATTTGTTTACAAAAGTAGTTATTTTTTCCCTTTTAACTAAATTTATTAAATATGTCATATAAACTAGTGTCCTATAAACTTAATAATAGTGTCATATAAACATAAATAGCTTCATGCATACACGTACGATGAACTTATCTATAGACGAAGAAACATAACATAATATGACAAGCGAAATTCCCTAGCGGTTAGAAAGCTTCACCAACCTATTTTCATTCATAAGCGCCTATATCTTACGTATCTTTATGATTCAAAAACTCTATATCAATTTCCTCTTCCTCTGGTATTGGTGATCCTGTGTAATCTCTATGGTTTCCTTCCATTAGAGTTTCCCACTGGTTCTAGTTCTCGTTATGTTTATACATTAGGGGAAAGGTAAAAAATGAGTCTCAAAATGAAAAATGTACTAACAAAATCAACTTTAAGAAAACCAATAGGATTCAAGATGATGACATCATCCTAGGGGAAAATATTTTTGGAGGGAAAAAAAGAAAACTATTTTTTTAGTTATATTTTTTGCTTCTCTCCTTGTAGATTTATTCAAATTTAAAGTGTGTACACTTGTTGAATGCAAATTTAGATTTTGCATCCAATGAATATCCACTATGCATACTTTTGAGAATATCTACATGAAACATGTTTTTTCATGTATTTTTAATTTTTCTTGGTGCGGATATACTCAAACGTATGCATAATGGGTACTCATTGGGTGCAAAATCTAACTCCACATCCAACGAGTGTACACAATTGAAATTTGAGTAACCTATAAGGAGATAAGTAAAAAATTAACTCCATTTTTTTTTAAATATTATATAATTATAGTCAAAATTACATCGCCAACTTGGTTACCCACTCTATCTTTCACTTTGTTGGTTATTGGATTCTCTGAAAATTAATATGGATTTTATTTGTAAATTTTACGTTTTCTATTGTTATTTTAATATGTTTTTATCAACAGATTAATTGTATTCAAGTATGGCTACAATAATCATTCTTATATTATTATGGCATTCACATTCTTAAGGCCTTTGATCTATATGCTTTTCTCAAACTCATTTCAAGAAAAATATAATTGGTTCATCTAGCTACTCTCCAATATTTAGCAACCTAACCGACTCACCTGTCATTTTAAAATGACATGGGCTCCCTCCTTAAATTTATCCTTCGGTTTTCAATTTTAACCTTTGGCTTTGATTTTGCATGTTTGAAATGACCTTGTTATGCAACTTTATTTTATTTTCTAAATGTTGATATGACATGCCTTTGGTCTCTTTCTACTATTTCAATAACTTATTGACTCGCTTTGATTCTATACAAGATATAAATGTTAGAGCGAAAAGGGTCGCTACATAATCCTTGATTCTATAGTAGCCCTATCTTATTTCTATTTGCATATTATAATGTCTTCATAACACTTCATTTTATATGTTTCATTGAATTATGTATAAGCCCTAACATGTACATGTGGTTTGGGTCAATGGATGGCTCTTATAATGGGTCATAAACTATGTGATAAATTTCTCTTGATTATTTTTACAAATGGTTTATTTATTATATCTGAATATGTGTTGTACCATGACTTTACCATATGAGACTTGGTTTAAATTTCTTATTGATTGAATGACTAACTTATAATTATTGTGATCCTGTGTTGATGTGTATGGAGATTTTCCTTTTGAAAGTTCTAGATTTGCAATTATGAGAAATAATGGTTCTTGCGATAAGGGTTATTATTTTTAGATTTGTATTATGGTTTTATGGGTCATTTTACATTCTCCTCGGGGAAGTTAATAATAACTTGTGCCAACTGTCACAAAATATACCACCCATAGTCACCATAGCTCACAACAATTAATCTCTCTCTACCATCCTCCCGCGTGTCGATGTATGAGTTAATCTCTTGGGGCTTCAAGATTACCATTTCTTTATTGTTTTATTGTTATTTCCCATACTTTTCAGACTTCTTTGCAAGAAAGGGTTTGGTAACCCTCCTTTTGCATGTTTTCCCTCTTTTCTCACCTTGATTCCTAGCCAAAACCCTCTTGGATTGTAGACATGACATACCTTATTCGGGCTGAAGCCATTGGAGATGAGATGGTGGAGGTGTATGATGAGTGTGCACCCCTATTCTGATAGGTCATATGGTGGGATTTCCTTCAGTTGTTTCAAGGTTATAGTAAAGTGGTTGTCAAAGATTTTTCCTCTTATTTTGATGGAAAGAAAGCCTAAGTGGGTGATCTGGAGATAATTGTAGATGTTCATTTTATTGCATAAGTTGTTCATCTACTTACTGATGGAGAGAATTGCTCCAAAAACTGTGAAGTACGCTAAAATCCATGGAAAAAACTTTTCGCCAGTAAAGATTGTGTTTATCATGTGAAAGGTATGCCAATTTCATTTTTGAAACCAAAATTGTGTAATCTAGTGCATTTGTTGCATCAGTATTTACTTGTGAGGGTTGACATAGTCTATTATATTTATCATACTAGATGATTAATGGAATTCCTTGGCCATAAGCTTAATCTACCCTTTTATTTGCATAAAATCCTAACTAAGATTTCCCCAACATACCAGTCATTAAAAAAGATATCTGAGATATCCCTATTTCACCGCAGTCTCTTTTGTATTCTAGTGAAACACTAGCTGGCAAAGGCAAGGAATGAATAGGAGTCTTTCCTTGATCGAAATGGTTTCAAAAATCCCCAACTTCCTGAAGACTTTGATTCCCCAGGTCTATGTGAACCTAACCCTCTATTTGATAGTCTTGTTCATTCACCATCTCGTCATTCATTACTATATGAATGTGAATAATTATTTAATGAAGTAGACCCTTGTGTTTTAGATGATAACATGAGTGAAGCCTTGGGACCTACTCATGTCTATGTTACTAGAAGGAAGACCAATGCTACCTCTATCTGTCATGAGGAATCAACACATGGATTTAGGGATAAAGTCGAAAATAAATCCTCCAAGGTTAGTCCTTGGCGTGAACCTGTGCCTACAAAAATTGTAAATGAAGAAGAAATCAATGAGAGAGAAAAAATCTCGAGTCTAAAGTTAAGATTAAACAAATGCAAAGGAAAATTGCCCAAGAAAAATGAAACAATCATAAAAATACTCCCACAAATGATGTGTTTGTCAATCTCGGGGCTCATCCTAGACTATCGCCCAAAAGAAATAAACCCAAGGTGCAAGATGATTCAAGAGTGTTTGATGGTGCCACTTGATGATAGCTATCCGAGAAATGCCCATTTGGATGAGCCAAGTATGAACATGTATTCGAACCAACAATATTTACTCACTATCCCCATGTCTTGAACATCGTATCAGCTAGCTTTTCCAAGAAAATAATCAACTCAGAACTTCATTTCAAGCTAGGCAAAAACACATGGAACAAAAATCCTCCATCATTGAAAATATATCCCAGGCTAAAGATACACATATTATCATCAAGTCAAGAAAGGTCAAAGTAGTTATATCTTTTGATATAGAAAACTCTGGTCCTGATAAGTAGTGATTTTATTGTTATCTACAATTAGGATTTTTGAAGTTTTCAAGACATGTGCCTATTTGATTTATTTTACTAAAATTAAAAAGGGTAGCTATATAATCCTTGATTATGTAGAAACCATATCTTGTTGTTAAGACAATGTTTAATAATTGTTTGTTTGTTGAAATATGTCCTTCATGTTTATTGAATGTTGGCTTTAGATCCTGCAAAGGAGGATATGCTCGATCGACATGTACCTATTGTGAGTTGTGCATGGGTTCCATGTCATTCATTTGTCTTCTTCTTTTACCTTTTATAATTTGGTTAGGATACTAAGTAAACAATTTGAATTAATTATTTAGAGAATTTTAGGATTATTTTCGATACAATGAGCTCTTTAAACCTCTATATAAACTCTGTATTTTCTATAGTATGGGGGGTACTTTTAGTACTATATAGGGAAATTTTGGAGAAAAGAAATTCTCTTTAACTTTATGTGGCTGTGGAATTTTTTTGAATTACACTCTGAGTTTTTAAGGATTGGTTTTATTCAATTGCCTACTTATCGTGCCTTTAATCCTTCCGTAGTCATTGGTTCTTATCGTCTTATGGCTTCTACGTAATTTTATTTCTCAAAATACAATAGGCCATAGGTATTTATGTGATTTTATTTTGTAAACAGGTAGCAATTTCATCACATTTCTTTCTATGTCTTATATTGATTCAATTTTTATAGTTTCTTAAATGGTCGATGCTCTCCATTGACTTGTGTCCTGAGATCGATAATTGATCAGAGTATATACCTGGTCTAGGCTTTTGTACTTCTATACAAAAAAAATAGAACTAAGATAATGTTTTCTTCTGTGTACGAATTGAATTAATGTTTATGCTATAACAACTCCTAAATTCATATACTCATTTTGATTATTCGTTTATTGGTTTCATTCATAAACAAGTAATGAATGGCTATCATTTTTTATGAGATTATTGCAGTTTCCTATTATATGCATCTTGGCTGAGAAGTAGGAATTTGAATGCATTAATTAATTATTGCATTTATTCTTGATGTTAATTATCAAAGCAAACAATTTGACCTATGTTCCTTTAAAGGATAAGGGATATGCATTTTAGCGGTTACTTGTCTTTTCACTATTTGCATTATAGATTAGTTTATTTGTAATTTCAACTATAAATTTAAATTAGGCTATATTCTCTCGATATTCTGGACAAACAATTATATTTCATTCCTTTTAAACCAATTATAGTTCTGGGATTATTTCATGTATCATAGTCTTGTACATTTCTTGTATTAGAACACCTTGCTTCAGTTTCTATACCATAATTATGTAGCATATTTTTCTATAGCAGATTGTTGTATAATATTTTAATTCATATAATTAATTCTAATTTATAAATAGCATATATAAATTAGAATTAGGTAGAATAAGGAAATATACAATGTTATTTTTTTTTAACAAGTATACTATTTTATTTCTATTATTTCATTTGTATCGATAATTAGATTTTTTTCTGTATTATATTTTATTAGTCATTAACTCTTCGTTTTAGGCATAAATAACAATAGTTTAGGTTTTATTAGAGAGCATAGATTAGCATTATTTTTCACTTGGTGTTGTTTTTTGCAAGAGGAGGAATCCAAAAGCTAAGGGAGCCTTAAAACCCATAAAGGATGACCACACCAAATAACTAGGGCCATGTGAAGAGCTTTGGTATGTGTCACTTATCTTTTGTTGACTAAAGTACATAAAACCCACATCAACACTCTTATAAAGGATATAATCATAGGTAGAGAGGATCTGTCCAATTCTAAAGTCTAACTAAAATAATGTGTATAAAAATTTTAACTATCTTTTTAAGAATCGTAGGTAACCAATCGTGTTTTCTATAAGTTTAATAATAAGCAAATGTTTAAATTTTATTAGTTTTTAGGGATTATACCACTAAACACATTAGAAGTGTGAGCTTTTCATTTTTTAATTTTTTCTATACGATTATGTCCACTCAAAACACAAAGTACGCATAGTGCAAAATGTTTACATTAATCCTACATTCTAATTCCAAAAGTGTTTTAATTCCAAATCAATGAAGTTAGACTTATAACAATAAAAGTGAAGTTTAAAAAATTTATAATGAATTTTGATTTATGAATATTTAATGTAGTTATATAAATGAAATAGTTGGTAAATGCTAATAAATATTAAAATATTTATGATATATCTCACATTGATAAAGATTAAAAAAATTTAAAAATTTTAAAAAATTATCTAAATTATAATTTTGTTTTAAATTGTTATTACTATTATTATTTATAAAAAAATTAATATACAAGTCAAACATATATAAATTTTAAAATATATGTAACATTATTAAACATTTTATAAATATAAATAGACTTTATTAGAATACCATGGGCCAATATCATGGTTTACTAATGCAACATGCTCCAAAAACCATAACTCATGTTTATATGACACATGTTCATAAGACTATGTTTATTTAATCAATTTAATTAAAAGGACAAAACGTACAACTAATTTTTAGATAAATATCAACTTTTGATCAGTGACTACTATTAAGAATATTATCAAAAATTCCATAGAAATTAATTCCCATCATAGATCTAATAATTATTGATCGTTAAATTAAATTCTAAAACTCTTATTCCAAAAGATACTATGAACTTAATCAAAGAAAGATGGTTTGTAATTATCAATTGTTTTACATTATTCAAAATATCAACTTATAGTGATATGACTTTTTTTAAATTAGTCCATAAAGCTTTAAATTGATGGTGAATGAGTGTATTATTAAGCAATTTTTTGCTAAGAAAATATCATTGATTTAAATCCTAAATAATTTAGCTCCTACCTATCATAGATCTAATAATTATTGATAGTTAAATTAAATTCTAAAACTCTTAGTCTAAAAGATACTATGAACCTAATAAAGAAAAAAATGGTTTATAATTATTCACTTAACACTTCGTAATACAATAAATAAATAAAATATTTACTGCCTTAATTACCCAGGTTACGTGTAACTTTAATCCAATCAACGCAATGTGTAAATACATGGAAAGGGTCCTGAATAACTCTCGGTCTTGGCGCGAATTAAGGAATTAATTAGCACACAGGAATTCTTGTATGACTATCTAAACCAAGCCCTATATCAGTTCCACCTACCCACACCTCGGTAGAGGTGATGTCTCCTCCGTTGGGGAAATTAATCCAAAGGTAAGAATGGTATGCTGCATCCGGTCCTCGCAGGTGACTTGATAGGGGCATTTACCCTGAGATGAAACGCTAACATGATTTTTCATCTCATTTCGCTCTATCTGAGAGGAGAGGAAATAGATCTGGTAGCACGCAGGGTAAGAGAATTGGAGAGAGGGTTTACCTCTTCCTGAATGAGTGCTTATTTGGTTTCAGAGGCAAATGATCGATGGCAGAGACAAGGAGGTAAACTTATACAAGTCTGCTCTTTTAGTTGGGGAAACACAACTACCTTATTCCTTCTTATTTTTAATTCGATATTTGATACAGGTATGGTCTAATGGATGGTTTAGAACTCTTCTTCGACATCGAGAGCCGAACAGAGATGAGCCTCTGTCACCGAGGTTAGTTTCTTTCAAATTCGAGCACTCCTATAGTTTATGTCTCTTCTGTGGTATGTGGTGTAACACTTGTTGTTTGTTTTCAGGTATTCGGTGCTTCAACAGTGGTGCCTATACCCTCAGGTATTAAATTACTCATACTTTTTTCATTTATGCATTCTCCCTCGTTATTCAAGCCGAGGTCTACTTCTAACAGGTTCTCTAGTTGGTTCCACAAGTATGGCTCGAACCTGTTTCTGAGGTTGACGAGTCTTTCGAGAGGCACTAAACCTAAGCCAAGTTGTTTTGTTATCTACAGGTTAGTTATTTCTCCTTGGTTGAACATCTACTTGTTTGAGTGGCTTGTGTCGACTCCAAGATGAAGTGGAAGGGTTGTTGGCTCTCAGCGTAGTCAAACCCTCACCACAATACGAAACCCACGAGGGATTCCTTAGGGAATGGAGGTTTTAGCAACTAGATGCTTCCAGTTGGGGTTTACAGTCGAATCTTAAAAGAATACTTCCGTCTATTTCCTTGAACGGTTTAATAGCATGGTTATGGCATACATTACCCATTATGATTCTATGAATTTCTTTCTCTTTTTTTCTATATTAAATGATGGATAGGTTATGGGCCAGGTTGCCAAATCTTGGCCCTTACCCCGTAGGCTATAGAGACATTTTGTTTGAAGTTTTGTATGTAAATTATGTAAAGTGGAATGAGAGAGCCGAGATTTAGTACAAAAGAATATTCAGAATATATACATAATTTCAGTTCTTGAATTTCTTAGTGGTTTTGATATTTTTCTTAATCGTGGTTTCGTCACTTGTTCATGCATTGTAATAATTCAATGAATGGTTTAGTGTGTAAGGGAGTCTTAATTTATTCAGCGGTATTAATACCGGTATGCAAATTGAAATATGGAAATATACTTAGTCTTTTCATGGACATATACGTTTATCTTGGTGTCGCTCGTTTTTTACCACGACAGTGATATTACAGGAGGTTGTGGACCTTCTCGTTTGGAACACATCGTTAATCTTGTTTAATTATGTTTGGGAAATGTATAGTTAGTTTAAGATAATTTCCATTCCAGGTTATTTATATTGTAACAAGTTATGGACAGAAACTGAAACTCTATTACCATAATAGTAATAGTTGTTTTTCCTTTTATACAAAAGACATAAAATGGGTTCAAGATACTATAATACAATAGTTTTCTTCCTTTTACAACAAATATTAAGTAGGTTCAGGATACTATAGTACTGTTGGGTTTAGATTAATTATACAAAGTAACTAGAGAAAATACTATGCATCATTTTATTTTCTATGATGAATAAGTCTGGTATTCAAATATCTCCATAAATGAACAGTATCTAGCCTAAGACAAGCAATGAGATCATTACTCCTGTTACATAGCATTTTAACTGTCAGAAATAATTACAATTCCTTTAGTACTTATCTGTTACAAGTGTTTGTTCCATGCAAATCAACAATCCTTTTGGAAGGTGTCACCACCCAGCCATGGACCTGGCAATCACATCCAAGGTCCCCCTCCGATCACTTCCCGCTCCTAATAGTTGAACTAAAGACAGTCGGGTATCTTGGGCGTCAGGACTACTATCCAGCCTCAAGTCCCATACCCACTCGACTATTTGCCATAAAACTGAAATTTTCCCACTGGTATCCCAATCTAGCTCATGGAGAAACTTCCGCAACCCCCTTGCTGCTCTTTCCTTTTCCCTTTTGGGGAAAAGTGGTGGCAACTGTTTCCAGCTACTCTAGGAGTTGTTATAACTATTTTTCTTTTCTTTTTTATTCTCTTTTATAGTCTCTCCAAATTATTTTAAAATAATACATAACAGTATTTGTTTTGGCTATTTTAGGCCCAATAGTTTGACAATAACAAAACATAAATGCAATTTAAACTTGGTGAAAATAATTCATGATATCTCGTTTTTATGTTACAGCTCCCTCCCCTCGAGAGGAACATTGTCCCTGGTGTTCTTTCTCTATGTAAACAACTTCGGATAAGCTTTTCGCATGACCTCCTCTTCCTCCTAGGTAGCCTCATCCCGGCCAAAGTGCTTCCATTGCACTTTAACTCGGATGATAGCTCACCTCTGTAAGGTGGTTTCTCTCTAATCAAGGATATGAAGAGGCTTTGCCAGGAATTCCCCCTTGGGTTCTACCTGCACATTCATATTATGTTTTCAGAACATTTCAAAACAATAATCTTTTAATCATGTTGCTTTTCGATTATCATTACCAGAATACTCTCCTAGTTAATAATATGTCGAGGGTCGTAAATATATATTTTTTAACAAGGACACATGAAAGACGTTGTGTAGTCGGATGTGGCCTAGTAGTGCTAGTTTATATGCCACCGGCCCAATCCTTTCCAAAATTTGGAAAGGCCCACAGTATCGGGGTGCCAATTTCGAACAACCTTTCCACTACAAGGTGTTATTATGAGGTTTCATCTTTAGATACACATGATCATCCATCTGGAATTCTTTATGACTTCTCTTCCTGTTTGCATACACCTTTTGCCTATCTTGTGCGGCTTTTAAATTTTGATGAACCTTCTTAATGTTAGCCTCCATATCTTCTAACATGTCAGGGCCCAACGCCAATTTGTTTTCTGGACTATTCCAATCCGTGGGTACCTAACACTTTCTCTCGTAAAGTACCTCGAAAGGACTCATACCCGGAGATTTGTGATGCCCACTATTGTAGGCGAATTCTACCAAGTGGAGGTAATCCTCCCATTTTTGTGGTTGTTGCATTACAAACATACGCAACATATCCTCCAAAACTTGGTTTACTCACTCTATTTGGCCATATATCTATGCATGGTAAGCTGTACTGAAATGGATTTGGGTTCCCAGTCCTGCAAAAATATTTTTCCAGAAAGCAGATGTAAATTTTACTTCCTTATCAGAGATCACCACTCAGGGTATCCCGTGTAGCCAGAAGATTTCTCTCATAAATATGTCTGCAATCTCTACTGTTTTATAGGTGGATTTTAAAGGGATGAAATAAGCAGTTTTTCTTAGCTTGTCTACAACCACCATGATTGATTCGTGTTGATTTCTGGTATGAGGTAGCCCTGTAATAAAATCCAAAGTTATGGTCTCCCATTTCGATTCCGGAATGGGTAGTGGTTGCAACAGACCCGCAATATGTTGATGTTCTGCCTTCACTAACTGTCACTCTAAGCATTTAGATAAATATTCAGACAGATCTTTTCTTAAGCCAGGCTAAAAATAATTTTCCTTGATAGCAGAATACAATTTTTGGTATCCAGGGTGGGGAACATAAGGTTTCCTATGAAACTCATAAGTAGCATCCGCTTCACGGAAATCTAGTTAGGAATATAATTTTGATTTCTGAATGTTAACATTTTACAAAAATTAATTGCATACTCACATTGCTTCCCTCTTTCCTGGGCTTTAGAAGCTTGCTACCATAAGAATGCATATTCTAGATCTTTGAGGGAAGCCTCCCAGATAACCGTCGGTAGGTTAGATTGCACATGACTGAAGTGTACCTCATAGATACCCTGTAATTTTCTGCTTAGAGCATCAGCTACCTAGTTTTCTTTTCCTTGGATGTGTTTCAAGTCAAAATCAAATTCACTCAGGAATGTGGTTCATCTAGCCTCGCGAGCATTTAAATTGGATTGATTAAAGAAATTTGTCAAGCTGCTATGGTCAGTTAACAGGAAAAATTTCTTCACTAGGACGTACTGCCACCACATCTTTAGTGCATGTACTACCGCTGCCAACTCCAAATCATAGGCAGAGTAAAATTGTTGATAATCTTTCAACATTCGTGACTCATATGAAATGACTCTTCCTTCTTGAGTTAGTACTCAACTGACGCCCTCTTTACTTGCATCAGTACATACTACAAAGGATTTTTCTGAATCTGCTACCTTTAACAACAGAGTGGTTGTGAGCAGTTGTTTTAATTGCTCAAAGCTTTGCTGGCATTCTGTTTTCCAGTGGAGAGCTCGTCCCTTTTTATGAAGTGAACATTAGATAGGTGATTTTCGAAAAGTCCTTGATAAATCGATGGTAGTACCCTGCCAAGCCTAAGAAGGATCTTATATCAGCCACATTTTTCAGTGTAGTCCATTCGATAATAGTTTTGATCTTCTCTAGATCCACTGTTATTCCTTCTATTGATATAACATGGCCCAAGTACTGAATTTGAACTTTTTAAAAATCACATTTGCTAAACCTTGCGTACAACTAGTTTTCTTGCAAAATCTACAGTACCGTTCTCAAATGTTGTTCATGTTCCTCTTTCTTTTTAGAGTATATTAGTATATCGTCGATGAAAATGAGTACAAACTTATCTAGAAAAGGCTAGAAAATACTGTGCATTAGGCTCATGAATGTGGCTGGCGCATTGGTAAGGCCAAAACGTAGTACCACGAACTCGTAATGTCCGTAACGAGTTCAGAACATAGTTTTACAGATGTCTTCATCCTTTATTATGATTTGATGGTATCCGAATCTTAAGTCAATTTTCGAGAACATGCTAGCTCCCTGTACTTGGTCAAATAAGTCATTGATGCAAGGTAGCAGGTATTTGTTCTTTATGGTCATCTTATTCAACTGGTGATAGTTAATGCATAACCATAAGGTTCCATTCTTCTTGCGTACAAATAGCACTCGGGCCCCCCAAGGAGACACACTTGGGAGTATGTATCCTCTATCTAATAGCTCCTGCAACTGCATTTTGAGTTTAGTCAATTCTGGAACACTCATATGATAAGGGGTTTTTGAAATAGGGGCTGCACCGGGTATTACTTCAATTGTGAAGTCAATGTCTCACCTAGGCGGTAATCCCGGAATAGCTTCAGGAAACACATCTAGGAAATATTGTATTACAGGGATATTCTCTAAAGAGGTCATTTTATTTTTATCATCGTTGTACCCTACCCGAACAACATAAATTTGGCACCATTTTCTTATGCATTTTCCGAGTTGGTTGGCTGTAATAGGGTGCAACTTGATATTTTTCTTAGTTCCTTGAATTTCCTTCCTCTGTCCTCACTCGGTAAGATAACTTATGGACTTTTCTTTGCAATCTACTAAGGACCAGCGACCCTCCAGCAGGTTCATCCCTGTTAACACATCATATGAGCCTAGGGGAAGAATATTTAGATTGACCTGGATAGGCTATCCTGAAATTATAATAGGGAATTTTTCTATTTTCGCTACCACCTTTCTTTTGGTACCAGTAGTTAGTTGAACTAGCCACAACTGTTTGTATTTACTACTTTTCAATTGACATTTTTCTACCACTTTAGGACTAATATAACTCAGGCTAGCACCTAGATCAAATAAAATAGAGTCAGATTGACCAACAATCATACCTTCGCATTTGATCATGGTGGGCTGATATTCAACCTGATGATCATCCAAAGCCGCATTGATCCGGGGTATGCTCCTTGCGATATCTCCTACCGTAGAGGCTTCTTACATGTTAGAAAGTTGTTCGGTCTGAGCTCTTTCTGGGCAGTTTTTGTAATAATGTGCTTCTCTGCATCCCCAACACTGTAGTGAAAATTTTGCTGGCTTTTCAGTAACAATCCTGCTAACTCCTTTAGGTTGTCTATTTTCAATGAATGTCTGAGTCTTGATTGGGTTTCTTGTGAACTTTCCAAAAGTCCTTTGCTGATTGTTTTTGCCATGCATGGTTTTCAGATGTCCGTTTGGTGGAAAATTCCTTATTTTCTTAGCAGAAACTCCCTTAGATCCTTCATTTTTCTACTTCATCTGTTGATAACAGATGCGAGCCTTCTGGACCACATCATCCATGGTTTTGGGGTAGTCGAATTCTAGTTTCTCCTTCATGAATTTGGGCAAACTACTAATAAACCGTTGAATCTTAGCTTTTTATTCTTACATATATGGAACATAATGCAACAGCGAAGTAAAGCATGTTATGTATTCGTCCATGCTCAGGGTTCCCAATATCAATTCATGGTACTCTTTTTCTTCTTTGACATAATAATGTTCTGTTAAATATTTTTCTTTAAAGTGTTTCTGGAATTCTTGCCATGTTACTTGCTCCTCATCAATCTTCCTTACGGTTTTAATTTCTTCCCACCAGAGGGTGGCTTTTCCTCGTAATTGGTACACTACCAACCATGTGTTAAGTTTTTCAATATATTCATAAATATGGAAGTATTTTCCCATGTCTATCAGCCAAGCTTCGTCGCTTATTCTAACTCTCCTTTGAAGAGGGAGGGTCTAATTTTTTTGAGCTCACATTGTAGTTATATCTTTGGTCTTTTTGGCTTTCTCTGATAAAAAATGTTATCTGAATGCCCTTCATCTTCCTCTTTGTGACCCTCCACAGATCCTGCCTGATCTTCTTCATTATGAGCAGTTGGGGTCTTTTCCCTATTTTATGTACTAGGATCTGGTCCTCTTTGATTTTGCCAATCTGAAAAAAATTTAAGAATCTTTTCCTGCTCCTGTCGTAAACATTCATTCTCTGATTTGTGGTTCATCATTTCTTCTCGAAGTTGTTATATTGTCTCGAGTAAGGCAGCATTATCCTGTCTCCATTCTTCTCCCAATTGCACTGATAATTCTTGGTTGGCTTCTACATAATGTACCTCTGGCTAGCTCGATGATTTGGGACTCCTATGCATTTTACTTTTGATGCTAATTGACCTTCTGTCTCTTTTTCTCTCTCTCTCTCTCTCTGTTTACAATAAATCAAAACTCAGTTTATTTGCTATTTATATATCTATATATAGGAACATCACAACTTAATTGACTGTTAACAACCCAGAATCCTCAATGTACGAATCTGGGCTTTGATACCATTTGTAACAATTCGTAATACAAAAAAAATTACTACCTTAATTACCCAGGTTACGTGTCCCCTTAATCCAATCAACGCGATGTGTAAATACATGGAAAGGGTCTTGACTAACTCTTGGTCTTGGTGCAAATTAAGGGAATTAATTGGCACCCAGGAATTCCTGCACAGCTATCTAAACCAAGCCCTGTATCAGTGCCACCTACCCACACCTCGGTAGAGGTGACGACTCCTCTGTTTGGGCGATTAATGCAAAGGTAAGAATGATATGCTGCATCCAGGCCTCGCAGGTGACTTGACAAGGGCGTTTACCCTAACGTGACTTTCCATCTCATTTCGCTCAGTCTGAGAGGAGAGGAAACAACTCTGGTAGCGCGTCGGGTAAGAGCATTGGAGAGAGGGTTTACCTATTCTTGAATGACTGCTTATTTGGTTTCAGAGGTGAACGATCAATGGCAGAGACAAAGAGGTAAACTTATACAACTCTGCTCTTTTGGTTGGGGAAACGAAGCTACCTTATTCCTTCTTAGTTTTAATTCGATATTTGATACAGGTATGGTCTGATGGATGGTTTAGAACCCTTCATCGACCCTAAGAGCCAAACAGTGATGAGCCTCTGTCGCTGAGGTCAGGTTCTTTCTAAATTGGAGCACTCTTATAGTTTATGTCTCTTCTCTCGTATGTGGTGTAACGTTTGCTATTTGTTTTCAAGTATTCCGTGCTTCAACACTCGTGCATATACCCTCAGGTATTAAATTCCTCATACGTTTTTCATTTATGCATTCTCTCTCGTTATTCAAGCTGAGGTCCGCTTCTAACGGGTTCTCTGGTTGCTTCCATAGGTATGGCTTGAACCTGTCTCTGAGGTTGAAGAGTCTTTTGAGAGGCACTAAATCTAAGCCAAGTTGTTTTGCTATCTACAGGTCAGTTATTTCTCCTCGGTTGAACGTCTACTTGTCTGAGTGGCTTTCTCGACTCCAAGATGAAGTGAAAGGGTTGTTGGTTCTCGACACAGTCAAACCCTCAACACAATACGAAACTCACGAGGGTTTCCTAAGGGAATGGAGGTTTTAGCAACTGGATGCTTCCGGTTGGGGTTTACAGCCGGAGCTTAAAAGAATACTTCTGTCTATTTCCTTGAATGGTTTAATAGCATGGTTACGACATACATTACCTGTTATGATTCTATGAATTTCTTTTATGTCTATATTAAATGATGGATAGGTTATGGGCCAGGTTGCCAAATCTTGGCCCTCACCCCATAGGCTGTAAAGACATTTTGTTTGAAGTTTTTTATGTAAACTGTGTAAAGTGCAATGAGAGAGCCGAGATTTAGTACAGAAGAATATTCAAAATATATACATAATTTCAGTTCTTGAATTTCTTAGTGGTTTTGATACTTTTCTCAATCGTGGTTTTGTCACCAGTTTGTGCATTGTAATAATTCAATGAATGGTTTAGTGTGTAAGCGAGTCTTAATTTATTCAACGGTATTGATACCGGATGCGAATTGAAATATGGAAATATACTCAGTCTCTGCATGGACATATACATTTATCTTGGTCTCGCTCCTGTTTTACCACGATAGTGCTATTACAGGAGGTTGTGGACCTTCTCGTTTGGCACACCTCATTAATCTTGTTTAATTTTGTTTGGGAAATGTACAGTTAGTTTAAGATAATTTCCATTCCAGGTTATTTATAGTGTAACAGGTTATGGACAAAAACTCAAACTCTATTACCATAATAGTAGTAGTTGTTTTTCCTTTTACACAATAGACATAAAATGGCTTCGGATACTATAATACAGTAGTTTTCTTCCTTTTACAACAAATATTTAGTAGGTTCAGGATACTAAAGTACTGCTAGGTTTAGATTAATTTTCTATGATGAATAAGTCCGGTATTCAAATATCTCCATAAACGAACAGTAGCCTAAGACAAGCAATGAGATCATTACTCATGTTACATACCATTTTTAACTGTCATAAGTAACTAGAATTCCTTGAGTACTTATCTGTTACTAGTGTTTGTTCCATGCAAATCAACAATCCTTCTGGAAGGTCTCACCAAGGTTGCACTTCCTGCTCCTAACAGTTGAACTAAAGACAATCAGGTATCTTGGGCATCAGGACTACTGTTCAACCTCAAGTCCCATACCCACTCGACTATTTTCCATAAAATTGAAATCTTCCCACTGGTATCCCAATCCAGCTCAGGGAAAAACCCCCTTGTTGCTCTTTTCTTTTCCCTTTTGGGGAAAGTGGTGACAATTGTTTCCAGCTCTTCCCTTTTCCCTTTTGGGAAAAAAGTGGTGGCAACTGTTTCCAGTGCTCCAAGAGTTGTTATAACTGTTTTTCTTTTCTTTTTTATTTTCTTTTATATTCTGTCCAAAATATTTTAAAATAATAAATAACAGTATTTGTTCTGGCTATTTTAAATCTAATAGTTTAATAGTAACAAACCATAAATGCAATTTAAACTTGGTGAAAATAATTCATGATATCTCGTTGTATGTTACATTATTTAAAATATCAACTTATGGCAATATGATTTTTTTTTTAAATTAGTCCATAAAATTTTAAATTAATAATGAATGAGTATATTATTAAACAACTGACAAAAAAAAATGCCATTGATTTAAATTGTCAATAATTTAATTGCAAGAAAATTTAAAATTATATAAATATATTTTTGAAGTAATTATTATTAAAATTTCTTTATAAAAACAATTAAAATTACAGATATTTATTTCATAATATTAATACTTTTAAAACTCTTATTATATTTGAATTATACCATCTCAATAACAATTCATCACAAATATTTAAAAAATCAGCTTATTACAATTCATCACACATATTTAAAAAAAATTAAATAAATATTTGTTTTCTGGAACTATATGTGGTTGGAATAATAACATTCAAAAAATAACAATTCATTACAAATATTTAAAAAATCAAATTAAATGAATAAAATAGATCATATCAAATAATAGGTTGTTATTTTTAGATCAGGTCTAAAATGTTAATTTTTATTGATATATTTTTTTGGAATTATGTGTAATTGGTATAATGAGATTCTACTTAATTTCAAATTTCATTAGAAACATTTAAAATAGTAAACTTTCCCACTCCATAAAATTTCAGTTCTAATTAAATTATAAATACTTATATATCTAACCAAGAAATTACCCATTCTCTCTGCTAAAAAATAAAATAAAAAATACACTGATCTTTTACTTGGTTTCTAATATAATTTATTTAATTTACTATAAATATTAATTATATTTAAATAGCAAAATACTCCACGAGAACCATGTCTCCCCATCAAATCCCAGGACGACCTGTCAAACCCCAACCGTGCTTCCCACCAGCTGGCTCAAATGGAAAAATTTAGGTCAGGCGCATCTTGATTGACTCTGTATTGGGCATATTAGGTATTGTATGTGTGATATTTATTCCAAAGTTCCATGAGAAATTATACTGGATATTTATTAGGATGGATGTCTTCTCTAATTAAAGATAAGAGAGGAAGTTTTATTGTTAAATATTATAGAGTAACCAAGACTAGGCAAATAGTTTTTCCACAACACAGGTGAAATTTTAAGAAAATAGTTAACCACAGGAGCAAGCCATTTTCAGTTCGTCCACCACCACGTTCTAGGGTTTTGTTTTTGATAAATTCAGTGTTTTTTCTAGACGAGAGCGGCGTGTCATTTTCAGTTCTCCCTGCCCCACAAAGCGCCGAGGTTTATGTATACGCGCCGAGCCATATTGCGTTGATTTGGTAAGGGAAAGCAGCGTGTCTGGTACGAAATGATTCGTATAAGAAAATTATGAAGGTGCTTTCAAGTCACGACACAGGACTGACGACTCAGCAGGTGACCCACTCCATTATACAGGGCATGCCGGCCAAAAACTTTGCTATTGCCGGGAAGTCACGAGGAACCAGCTTGCTTTTTTTCACACCATACATCTTTAAAAAAAAATCACATTTTCTTCATCGATCTTGACAGTTCCTTTGACGTCTGGGCATGAGCATATGCCTTATTAAAAGAGAATATTTATTTAAATGTAAAATCATATGACTTCTGGGCGCTTTATATCCTCGAAAAGTGAAATGTACTTCATTTAGCGCTTTCTCAAGTAAGTCGAATGTCCATTAGAGGAAAGGTGGTTCCGAAACCGCTTTCGCAACTCAGAGTCGAATGTCCATTAGAGGAAAGGTGGTTTAAATTGTACTTTTCTCTTTAACTTGATAATAATGATGAGTATCCTGCATTCCCGATTCACGGTACTGATTTACAACTAATGACAAATCTTCTCACCAGGAACCACAAAGGCATAAGAATTAGGGAAACAGTTTTTCCACAACACGCACAAAACCATTTGACCAGAGCCGCTTCGTTATCTTCTGTTCTACCGCACATACAGAAAAGTTCCCGGCAATCAAGTCGATCTTTTATCGCATATGTTGAATTGGTCGGCCGTTTCAAGAAAGTAGGTTAATTCCTCAACTTTCTGTTCCTGGCAATCAAGTCGATCTTTTATCGCATAGGTTGAATTGGTCGGCCGCTTCAAGAAAGTAGGTTAATTCCTCAACTTGTCAAGCCTTACATTACCTTGTTCCCTGCTCCCACAGCTTGCTAATTGGGAAGGACCTAGGTGCATGCAGGCTTGAGGCTTGATTGAACACACACTGCAGTCAGTTGAGTGCTGAGACTCAGGAGTCAGAGGTGAAAAGGAGTAAGTGCCGAGAGGCAGATCAGGTGCGGAGGAATCAAAAGAAGAAAGATTCACTGCTCAAGAATCGCAGATGGTTGGGAGTGAACATGACATTGCTGAGATAACTAAACTTATATTGACGGAAAATGGCCCTCAAGTGATTGCTGTTGTTGGCATGGGAGGAATGGGAAAAACTCTTCTAGTAATCGAGCGCTGTGTTTGCGTGAATAGCCAGCCACTGTTTGGAGAAGAGCAATTCGTGCTGAGGTGCCAACGTTTTCACTTCGTTTTCCAAAAGGGTTGGTATAAGTTTGCTCGAAGGAAAGGATTGAAGGCAGGCGACACCGTGGTGGTGTGGTGGAATGTCTTTCAGAACCGGCTCGAAATCAAATGCATCAGATCGCGTCCTCCTGGCGGTAAGATTTATTGCTCTTCATGTTTTATTTTATTTCTTATTTTATTTCTCCGGTGAATGAATGGATGGTCGGGGTTCCTCTGTTTTCAGCGATTGGTTCACCGCGGGAACAAGTCTGCACTTGCCTTCGGGAACAACTCTGCACTTGCCTTCGGCTAGGTCGCTCTCCTTGTTACACCAGAAAGAATGAATGAATGATCGATCTTCAATGGTTGGTTGGCTACAGATCATTATATACTTTTAAAGAAGGCTGGGCGCTCTTCTTGGGCCTACAACACTGTAGTTATTAGCTTTTAATTTTCTAGGGAAAATAATAGAATAGGATTTTTAGAGTCATTCTAGTTTATTTAGGCCTACAACACTGTAGTTATTAGCTTTTAATTTTCTAGGGAAAATAATAGAATAGGATTTTTAGAGTCATTCTAGTTTATTTATTTTATGGGTGTTAGTTTGTCTGATGGATTCATTACAAAGATTTGAAACTTATATTGTATATGGGCATGTATCTTTTTCTCAGTTATTAATATAAATAAAGGTTGCATTTTCGGATCATGTTTTGTTCAGTGTTTTGACTACAATTATTTTTAACTAAAACACCTGTTCAGTGTTTTGACTACAATTATTTTTAACTAAAACACCTAAATATAGATTATTTTATTGTTCAACATATTACATTCTATTTGTTGTTTAAGACCTCCTTTATTTATTTATTTATTTTTTCCTAATACATCATTCAACTTACTTAATTCGCGACAGATTAACCACATTGGAATCAAATAATTTCATTTGGTTACTTGTGTGTAACCACAATTCATAGCATCAGCGATTCCATCCCCGCATTCACACTCGTCGCTCTGCACCTCCTAATAGACTTTAAACTCTCGGTATGTTTTTATTTGAGACGTGGAAATCGGAGCCCAATCCAGCCAGCTGAGTATTAAATAACTATGAAAATATGTTATGTTAGTTAAAGAAAATATATATATATAGTAGAAGATAAGAGGGAAAGATTTACTGCTCAAGAATCGCAGATGGTTGGGAGGGAACATGACATTGCTGAGATTACTAAACTTATATTGACGGAAAATGGCCCTCAACTGATTGCTGTTGTTGGCATGGGAGGAATGGGAAAAACTCTTCTAGTAATCGAGCGCTGCGTTGAAGATGGGAAAGGCAGCAAATGCAAAGGCCTTGCAATTGAAGGATCTGAAAAGAATGACCCTTTTGCAATTGAAGGATCTGAAAATGAAGCTTCTTCATCAGAAGGTTTTATTCAACTTGAGAAGGGGACTTTTGAAGACCTGACAAGTCACATTCTGCAAGTGGGCGAGTAAGAAATAAGGGGTTGAGTAAAGGAATGAGGGTTGAGGTGTGCAGCAGTGAAGAGGGTTATGGTGGGGCTCGGTTTGAGGGAGTTATCCTCACTTTCACCACAGGTGGCCGGCGTTGCAAGATCCGGTATGATAAGTTTGTAACAGACGAGGGAAAGCCATTGGTGGAGGAGGTATGGCTGCACAGTGAAGTCAGACCCATTCCACCCCACCCCACATTCAGCTGCCTCTCCATTGCTCAGTTGGGGATGCAGTTGAAGCTTATGACACTGACTGCTGGTGGCTTGGCGTCATTGTCAAACACTGTGAGGCAGCGGAAGAGGATCTTTGGGTGGTCTATTTCCCTGACACTTGCACTCTCAAGGCATATCCCCATTCAGAGTTACGCCCAGCTCAAGAATGGCTCCGAGGAGAATGGATCTTGGCGCCCCAGGTTCGATTCTTAAAATATATATGTCTGAGGCCCTTTAATGGGGCTTTTTTGGGTTTTATATTTAATGGGGGCTTTTGGGGGTTTAATAATTTATAAAAGGTTTATAGGCCGGTGAATCTTTTTGGTATATTTGGTATACACGATGTTGGATATATTTTTGTTGAATATATTTTTGGTGTTACTCAGTATTAATTAAGTTTGATTTTGAGTTTCGTCTGAATTATTTCGATATTCATTGTTAAAAAATTGAGGATTCTGCAAATATGTTGCTTCTTCTCAAGATTCTTGTTGCCGTCTCCGTCTTCCCGAGGACATAAAAGTCATGGAACGCCTTGAAATTCTTCATCTAAAGAGGTGCGTGGTGCAAGATTGGATCTTTGGGCTTCAGAACCTCATGGAGCTGGAGTTACATGGGGAGTTCAGAATCTTTCTGCAAATTATGGCAGAATTGCATGGTCTATGAGAAATATTATATGGAAATTTGTACACAGCAAAGAAATGAAAGATTTGGGGAGAGGAGTCTTTCTCTCAAAACTTGAGTTGGGGAGATTGCAACTAATGAAACTAAAACAACGGGATCTTTGATTTCCTTGCATAGTCTATTTCTTCTGTCTATGTAAATATTTCTTCTATCCAATAAAGATTTACCAGCTGATGCAATGATGACTTCCAACGAAGGTTAGGTTCCATGTTTCCTGCAGGCTGGTTATCCTCCTCTGTAGTGGGTACTGTCAAAACAATTATAATAGGAATTTCTTACTATTTCTAGCGGTTCCATGACTATTGCTTAGACATACTGTTATTACAAATAAGGAATGGTACCTGGACTATTGCTTAGACAATTGATAAAGAAAAATTCCAAAAAATGGCATCTTCACGATTTTTATAGAAAACTCCAAACAAATAGGATCTTTGATTTCTTTGAAATTTTGCATACTCGATTTCTACTGTTTGCGTAACGATTCTTCTCTTTCAAGAAACATTTACAAGCGGAGTTTCTGGCAAAGTGAAAACCTTACAGAGACATTATCCTCCTCTGCTTTGTTGGGCTAAAATGTTTTAATATATATATATATATATATATATATATATATATATATATAAACTTTCACAGCTAATTTAATTTAAAATTAAAATTAGTAAATTATTTTTTAAATAAATTTTCAATTCTTTCTCTACTAATTTAGTTATATAATTAATTATTTATAAATTACAAATTTTTAATTAAATGCATAAATAAATATATAAAACAGAATTAAAAGTAATTTATATTCCAGATTTTGAAACTTAAGGAATCAATAAAAAAAATATAAATTATTTGATTATAAAATAATTCAACAATAAATTTAATAAATAAATTAAAAATTATTTGATTGTAAAATAATTTAGCAATAAGAGGAAAATCAAATCCTGTATTCCTCAACACCCTGCCAGACCTCCTCTTTAATTAAATCCCAGAAGTTGTGAAAGAAATTGGATGTGAAACCATTAGGGCCAGGCCCCTTTTCTTCTTTGAGTTGTCGCATTGCATTCTCCACTTCCCGTAAAGATATTGGCCTGAGGAGGAGCTGATTGTGTTCCTCTGTTATGATTTTTGGGATATTCTTGGTGATCTTCTCTATAGCTGGCTATCTATCCGCTTGACGTTCTTGGTGTACCTGCTTGAAATAAGTAAGAAGCTCTTGTTCTACATCCTCATGTTTTTCCAATCATTCCCCTTACCGATTCTGGATGTGAGTGATGTTGTTGTGCATTCTTCTCTGGATAGTGGTGCGATGAAAAAATTTGTGTTTCTTCGCCCTCCTTAAGCCATCTAACTCTTGATTTTTGTTTCCAAAGTATTTCTTCTTGCTTTTCTCTTTCTGATATTTGTGTCTGAAAGTGTTTTGCCTATTCTGAGATTGCTTCGGATCTTCCCTCCATGATGATCATCTGCTGTAGTCTTTTCATTTCTTGATCTAGAGCATGCTTGGAAGATATTGCCAAGGTAAGTTGATTCCATTGCTTGATGTTTTTTTTTGAGATTTCTGAGTTTTTGTTGGAATTGATATATTTTTGAGCCATCCGGAGGTTTGAAACTTTTCCAAACCGCATTTATCAGGTTGATGAAGTCTCGATGCGTCAACCAGAATGCTTCAAAGTGGAAAGGCCGTCGTGTAATGCTTCCCGATCTTTGCGATTTGAGTGATATTGGCCATTGATCTGAGCCTGTGAGAGGTAAGATCGAAGCCGAGAAGTCTCCTCCAAGATGGATTGCATTGTCGGAAAGCGAAAATCTATCCAATTGAGAGGCAATTTGATGTGTACCTGCTCGTTTTTTATTCCAAGTGTAGATTCCATTGTTGAATGTCATATCTATAAGCCAGTTGTTTTGGATGAAATTTTTTAAATGAATGCTTTCATTATCTAGTTTGGTCCTGCCTCCTCTTTTTTCTTCCAGCTTTGTAATCATATTGAAGTCTCCTCCTGTAATCTAGAATGGATGTGTTCTGTTGGAGTTGATCAAAGATAAAGTATTCAATATGTCTATCTTATGCATTGCATCCTGGGGGAAGTAGACATTGGTTAGGTGACCATGCACATTTTTTCCTGTTTTATGAAAGGAGGCTTGAATGAAGTGCTTACTCGCATGAATGTTGGTAAGCATGATAGGTCATTCGTCCTAGACTATTGCAAGACCTCCTGAAGCTCCTAAGGCATCCACTACTACTGCTTGACTACCTGGCCATGCTTTTACAAGGGTTAGACTCAGTGTTGTAGAGTTGCATTTAGTTTCTTGCATGAAGAAGACTTGGGGTTTCTCCTGCTGAATCATGTTTTTTATCAATCTATATTTTCCCAGGTTATTTACCCTCTAATATTCCATGAAGTGAGCTTCATGATTCATTATTGGGTAGAGGATTGTAATACTTTGTAAGCTTGGAGTATCTTCCCAATTCCACCAGCATTTCCCCAATGCGGATGGTTCTTTGAAGATTCTTTTTCCTCCCTCTTTTTTTATTATCTTTAGGAATGTTTTTGCCATCCCATTGACTTCCAGGCTGAATGCCTAGGGTTCTTTACTGTTGTGCTCTGGAAAGGATGACTTCCAAGTTTTCCAGCTGTCTTTCTGGGATCTTGTCATATTCTTTTTTCTTGCAAGCTTGTTCTAATCCAAGTATGTCTAGATCTCCAAGATCTATGTTTTCAAGCTCCTCTTCCATGTGTTGGGCTTCACTCATTTCCTCTGCTATTTCTATTACAACTGTGGTTTCTTGCTGCACATTATCGGCTTCCATGCCCAGAGATTTCCATTTTAGAGTCATACTGGGTGAGGAGGTGGTGGGATCTATGGATTGCTTAGGCTTCTGGGGCTTCTTTGAGCCAATGGGAATGAATTGTGATGTCATCTTGGGTGTCTCCTCAGAGTGTGATGGATTCTCAAAGTCATTCAGATCTGGCTAAGCTAAGGTCTCAAAGCTATTGCTCGTGGATGACATGGAAGTATTAGCGGAAAGTTTTTTAGGGTTTGAAACGGGTTTTTTGTGGTTCTTTTTGCGGTTGCTGGCCTTGGTAAATCCGTCCGAGTCAGGTTTATCTGAGGAGGTAGAGGTTAGGGTTTTCAGATTTGATGGGCAGTCACGAAAGAGATGGCCAAGGGCATGACATTTTCTGCATCGAAATGGGGCATGTTCATAATCTATTGACTGAATCTATTCAAAATCGTCATGATATAAACTTACCGCATACGGAAGAGTCTTGCTTAGGTGCATATAAACGCAAATGCGAGCATACGAAGTATATCTTCTGAGTTTTGTCTCCTCCGCAATTTTGATGAATTACCCTAGTCCATTACCAATATCTCGCAGTGAATCTTCATCCCAGTATTCCATTGGAAGGAAATAGAGGTAGATTCATACTGGTGCCCAGCTTAGATCTTCTTTGTCAGGGTTGAATCTTTCAATCCAATCTCTCAGATACAGACTAGCTACATTAAAAAAGTATGGTCCTCCATCAAGGACTCTGTTTCGATCTTCTATACAGTTGAAAACTGCCGTACAGAAGCCCTTAGGCCCCAACTGCAGGGTAATGTATCCTTTTGGTTTCCATTTGGCTGCGATCCATCCATGCAAAGCTTTCTCTGTAGGCCAGAAGCCTATAAATTTCCCTATTAAGGCATGATCCTTCATGTACTGGATTTGAGTATTGATTCTTTGACTTGGGAGCTCAATCTTAGGTCTTCCAGTTGCAACAAGCTTATAGGTAGCCGATGTTGCTTTCGGAGCCGCATTTTTGTCTATATTGTCTGTCTGTATACCATGTCCCATTCCCGTTTCTTCCTGGGATTTTTTCCTGGTATCTTCCATGTGCATCTAAATGTTTTATGGATCATTGGGGGGAGGCACTGTATCCTCCCCCTGGGGGATGTCCATGATTTGTGCCTTATTCCTTGTCATTTGTTGTTGTTCGTATTACTAGAGAGCTATGATAGAGTGGTCGTGGTCTGTGCAGGTCTGCCCTTGCAAGTCTGACCCAAACCCTAAACCTCCATCTTTGGTCCAGCCCGGTTCATAATCATGTAAATATTAATGTATTTTTTTTTTTTGATTGCTAAATTAAATAAATATAAAATTAAATAAAATTTTAACTATAAAATAGTTTTTATTAATTTTATTAAAATATTTTATTGATGACTCATATTGAACATTAAAATATTTTATTGTTAATCTACATATACATATTAGTTAATATAGATCTTTATATATTTTTTAAAATATTTAAAAATATATATAATATTTAAACATTTTATTGATACATTTTTATTTCTATTCATTATTTTTTTATTATAGGGGATATTATTTTTCTATTTAGAACATAACTTTTAGTTTTTAATTTTATTTTAAAAAGAAACTAAACAGACAAATTTACATATCCCCTCATATCTCCTCATATTGAATTGTAGAATAAACCTCTTGATTCAATTACATAATCAGTAATTTTATTTAACATTTATATAAGTCCAATTCAAAAACTAAAACGATGCACTAAATGAATACTCAACTCAATTACATAATCAATAATTTTATTTAGCATTTATATAAATCCACGCAATTTGAATGCTGAAACAATGTACTAGATGAACACTGAAACAATGCACTAGATGAGCGAGTAAACCCTGCACTAAAGAATTGCGTTCAAGGAATATTTCTTCTTTCAATAGCAGTTGACGAAAATTTTCTACAAAATTGTGTACTTTTATTTTCTATATTGTGTATTTATTTGTATATATTTTTTATTTTGATGAATTGAATAGTATAAAAATAAAGAAAATATTTTAAAAATTATTTGAATAATTATGAATAATATAAAATGTGTTAGAGTATTTACGTTGTATTAAGTATTAAGATTTATTTTTATTTTAAGTATGTGATATTCATAAGCTATATTATATTAATTGTTTTTATAATTAATAATAAATTAATTTAAAATAAAATTATAATTTTGTGAAGTTTTATAATTTTTCAAAAATATATTAATTTTTTTTATAATTAATAATAAATTAATTTAAAATAAAATTACAATTTTGTATATTTTTATTATTTTTTAAAATATAATGAGATATATAATAAAAATAAACATTTTAATGTTTTATAGTGATTGTTTATTAAGAAGTATTTTAATATTTTATCGTGATTATTTATTAAATTTACTAGTCATTTAATTTATATTACTACAAAAAAATTTAAATCAATTAAACTTTCAATACTCTTTAGATTAAATTTCAGTAGATCAATATACAGTTGATAGTTTTACATGGTATGTAAAATAGAAAATTCGAATTCACAGAAATGTTTAATTACGACCTACCATAACCGTTAGTATGAGGTTTTTAGAGAACTGCCTGGAATTTGAGAGTGATTGAGCTTTATTCAAAATTTGCAAATGGGCTAGGTTCTTGGGAAAGTTGTCATAGGTTTTGACCTGTCATTCATAATTATAAACTGTTTCCCCAAAAATATTTAGCACAGATCCTTCAATAACACATAGATTTCCCATAAATTTGGTATACCTCAATATCTAATACAGTTCTAACATTTATAGCAAGCCTATTTTCAGTGAAGGGAAGCCACTGGCCAGTAACTGGAAAGGATGCACCAATGGTAGTGGTCGCTGCATCTTCCAAGTCGTAGTAACTTCTTGACATGCCCAAAACATTAAATGCCCCCTCGACTCTAGTAGCAAACTCAACCTCTATCTCCATTGGTTATTTGGGCTTCATTTAAATTGATTTAGCTTCATTGCATAAGTATTTGGAGCTTAGATGCCTGATGTTCTATCTGTTGAGCAGCCTAATCAAGAGGTAATTGGAATTTGACGATTTAAGAGTGTCAAAGTTTAGATTTATTCAAAATGTTATTTTTTGAATATGTAAATCAATTTCAAACGAGGTAAGATTCTTCCCACTAAATTTTAACTTAAATGGAATTTTAATTATGCTGAAACTTTGACCATGCCTTACAAATTTGGTGTAAAAATTATTTGAAAATGACATGCATTTGTTACGAAATTAATTTCCTTTGTTCTTATTTTGCAGTGTTGACTGTTAGGACTTCACTGTAGGCATCACTGGCAGGAAGAATAGAGGCTAAGATTCATCTTCTGATCGCCATAAGTAATCTAACAATGCCAGCT
The DNA here is from genome assembly GCA_031772625.1 of Pinus tabuliformis. Lineage (NCBI taxonomy): Eukaryota > Viridiplantae > Streptophyta > Pinopsida > Pinales > Pinaceae > Pinus > Pinus tabuliformis. The sequence continues at coordinate 686,082,731 of CM062806.1, forward strand.
TTTAAGCACAAACAAAGAGAGGCACAATCGCATGATGAACGAACGGCTTCATTTTTCCATTTCAGCCATTTTTTCTCTAGGAAATTAGCAGAGGACTGAGTGCTCTAATTAGTTGAGGAACGGTTATTTATTTTTAAAAATAGTACTACAGCCAGGTGCGCATATGGCGGAATTATTATGTTACATTAGAAGTAAGTTAGTTATCTGGCAGAAATTGGAAATGTTATATATATATATATATATATATATATATATATATATGAACTTTGGGTGGCATGTATTTATTAGTAAATTTTCGGGTTTATAGGGGAGAGATGTCTAATGTTGTGCAAGGACCAATGATTGATATAGTATTCGTCTCACCAAACCACCAGAAATTGAGACTTTTGCAATCAATATTTAAACACAGATAAATAACATTAAGTGCAAATAAGTATTAATTTATGTCTAAAATTTCTCAAAACATTCACTGGGCCCACAACTGTCCATAAATAGTATCTCGATACTTAAGAGTGCAAACCATATTGACCCAACTAGAAAACAGATAAAACCATAAATGCTTCCAAAATGGTCTATTCCAGAAGTACAAAGTTGCACTCAATTCAACTCCCACTCATGAGAACTGAATCTTTGTATCCCAAATAAATATCCATACCTGGACATAATAAAAGTGAATGTATGTCAGCCATAACTGTTGTGTTGTTCAATATTTAAACCTCCTATGTTCAATAAATGACACCCAACCCAATAGCATTTAAACCCATACCTGCACATAATAAAAGTGAATGTATGTCAATCATAACTATTGTGTTATTCAACATTTAAACCCCCTATGTTCAATAAATGACACCCAACCCAATAACATGAATGTTGTGTTATTCAACATTTAGACCCCCTATGTTCAATAAATGACACCCAACCAATAACATTTAAACCCACTTTGTTCAATAATTGACACCCAATCCAATAACTTCAATAAATGACACTCAACCCATTCTATTTGTCATTAAAACAAATCAAAGCACATGGATCAACAAATAACAAATTCCCAACCATTGGATCACATCAAATTAAATCTAGATCACACATTCAAAATGAAGCCATTGCAATCCATGTCCATCTTTACCACCAATTAAATTCAAGTGCCAAAAACTATAAAAGAAGTTCAACCACTTTTGAAGTTGCATGTTATGCTTTAAAACTATTCACCAACCTTGAAGACAAAACATCACAGAACAGTTGGCAGTATATCCAAGTTAGTTATATCAATTACAACACATTTTTCTTACAATTCTATTTTCATTTCTCACGGTTCTTACAGTTTCAGTTCTTACATATTCAGTTTCAGTTACAGTTTCAGTTCTTATAGTTTTAGATTCATGAAAATCAACACACAGCCTAGGGTATTCTCTCTTAGGTCCATAATTCTTATTTTAAGGGATGGTAAAAGACTAACATTATAGAAAGCTAATGGGACGAAATTAATAGTATCAAGTTGGTAAATTAAAAAAAAAACTGGTAGATGAGACAAACTAATGAAGAAAATGACTCTAGTAAGTACATGAAGAGAAATAGAGTGTCGCTTGGTGCATTTAGCACATCAAGAATCTCATGTTTAAATATAGAAGAAAAATGCAACAATAAAAAGTTGAGTGAAAAGAGAGGAACATGTTGAATTATGATTTGGACAAAGAAAGCCTCAAGAACCACTTAGGTAACATAACACATTGAAGGGATCAAGACAAGATGGGAGTTTGACAAGGAATGATGTAGGGATTCAAACAAAATGCGGCAAAATGTAAGAAGTATTCCTGCAAAATATTCACCCACATTGACGTGAAGATGGAACTGCAATTCATGTACATGGATTTCAACTAAGCCCACCTTTGAAGTAAAGATATTCCACAAGATAGATGGTTGAAGATACGTCCATATAGAGCTTGTTTTTCTTGTTTTAAACCTTTAATGTCATTGAGAGGTTTGGACCCATTACCCAGGTAAAGGCTTCTCATTCATATCTGAAAAATTTAGATATCCTATCCACAATGAACAAACAAACCTAGAGACAAAGTTTCAAATACATTTCTATCTCTACTGAATGTAAAAAACGCATTTATAGGATACCACTCCAAATATCAGAGTACATAGCATAAATGAGGTTAGAAATGCCATGCATCTTTGTGAAATTAACATTAGAAATTTAGCATTTTTTATATGATTTATGAATTAACACACCAGACTAGGTTATTCTGAGTTCTCTATTAGGTCCATAATACTTATGCTAAAGGATAGATAAATATTAAGGACTAACACTATAGAAAGCTAATGGGACTATATTAATAGTTTAAAGTTGGTAGATAATAACAAAGAACTTGTAGATGAGACCCATTAATAAAGGGAACAACTCTAGTCAGTAGATGAAGAGAAACAGGGTGTTGCTTAGGGGTGATTTTAGGGGCGAATGTTCGCCCTTTGGCGAAATTAAGGGGTTTTAAATTTTTAGTGGGCGAATATTTTGTATCATAGTACATTTTTACAAGTCACCTCAAATAGCCCACCTTATTTTAAGGGAGAGGGTAAAAAAGGTAAATTTAGCCCTTGAAATTAGGAGTTACAACCTTCCATTCGCCCATTTTCAAAAATATGTTTTATTTAAGTGAATCCATTCGCCCATTTTCAAGAATAGGTTTTATTTAAGTGAATCCTATGGGCCAAAGGCCCAAATACAGGTATGGTAAATTAATAAAAATATAAATAAATGAGAGGTATGGTAAATAAAAAAAGCATTTTTTATATTTACTCCATAAGTCACCTTATATACATGCAAGGGTGTAAACAAATAAAAATATAAGTAAAGTGGAGGTATGGTAAATAAATAAAACATATTTTTATACTTACTCAAAAGGTATGGTAAATAAATAAAAATATAAATAAACTAGATGCATGGTAAATAAATAAAACCTCTTTTTATATTTAGTCCATAACCCTCGTTCTATTTATGAAGGCTCAAGAAAGAGGTTTTATTTAAGTGAATCCTATGGGCCAAATACCATATTTGTAAAAGAGGTATGGTAAATTAATAAAAATATAAATAACCGAGAGGTATGGTAAACAAATAAAACATTTTTTTATATTTACTCCATAAGTCACCTTGTATTTATGAATGGTATGGTAAATTAATAAAAATATAAATAAACGAGAGGTATGGTAAACAAATAAAATTTTTTTTATATTTACTCCATAAGTCACCTTATATTTATACTATGGGACAAATACCATGGACTAGATTGTTATTAATACCATGCAAAAAAGCATTATTAACCCTAATATTAGTATTAATAAAAACAAAAATGGCACATGGTATTGACCCATGGTATTCACCAAAATGGCACATGGTATTGACCCATGGTATTCACTTGGAATGTAGCCTATTTAAATGGGGGAATTAAACCAGCATAGATCCATCTTTACTCTGGATCTACTAACCCCCGAGACGTATCAAATATTGTGATATGCAAACTAGCATAGAGTGAAAAAATATTTGATCCAATCAAGAGTAAAAATGAATGTTTTAATTTAATGTATGTTAAACATTTTAGCTTGGTTAAAATAAAAACAAAATAAAAATCAACTATTAATTTTATTAATTTTTATAAATTACAAATAGTAATTTTTAAGCTCCAGGTTTATGATAACCCATGGTATTCATGTGAGCATAGACTATTTAAAGCAGAAATTCTATCTTAGATCCATCTTAATTCTGGGTCTATCAAGTGCTCAGAGGGATAAATAGATTTCATCCCCCTAAGAGTGGTAGATGTGGAGTTAAGATGGATATAGGTTGGTTTTTATGATAATGAAGATATTAAATAGACTTAGGAAATTATATTGTAAAAACATCCTAAGGTGAATGGTTAAAGCATAGACATTGGACAAGTATATTTGTATACTTCTGTTTTACACTGAAACAAATCCAGGGCTAAAAGGAATGGATTGATTGCACTAGTCATCCTTCTATAACTTTCCAACATATGCTGGAGTAAACAGATTGTAATTTAGGTAATTTTTCTAATTGCAAACGGGAACATACTTGTGTATTGGCAGGGTGGTTACGAGGTCCCTAGAAGTGGAGTAAACAGATTGTAATTTGGGTAATTTTTCTAATTGCAAACAGGAACATACTTGTGTATTGGCAGGGTGATTACGAGGTCCCTAGAAGTGATGAATTTGAATTTTTCTTGGTTTTATATATAGTATTAGGTTTTTTCTCATGCTTTCTGTGAATGACACGGGTGAATTTTATCCTACACCCACTAGGTTATCGATATGTAATTTCGGTAATTTTGATTTCAAAAGATATTTTAAAGATGCAATGATTTCATTTGTGTATTCAATAAACACAAGATTTTATAATTGAGTAAAATATTCGCCATGCCTGGTGAGAGATTCGCCAAAAAATTATATATACATATCATATTATTGATAAAATCGCCTTCCATTTTTCCTATATACCATGGAGATTCGCCCATTTATTATACATGTAAATTTGGGGGGTTCTTAAAATTTTCCCTGGTGTCGCTTGATGCCTTGAGCACATTAAGAATCTCGTGTTTAAATTATAGAAGCAACATGCAACAATAAAAAGTTGAGTGAAAAAAGCGGAACATGTTAAATGGGGATTTGGACAAAGAAACCCTGAAGAACCACATAGGAACATAACATATTGAAGGGATTAATAAAAAATTAGAGTCTGACAAAGAATGATCATAGGGATTCAAACAAAATGCAGCAAAATCTAAGTATGCTGGCAAAATATTCACCAATATCAACGTGAAGATTGGACTAAGATCTATCATCCTTCCTGGAGTCAATGTAAGCACAAAAATGTACATGCAAGATCCATTAAGAAAATATGAGCATGTGGTTTACCTCATTTACATATATAGAGGAAGTTGAAAATCACCATAACTTGAAAAGCCCCCAACTTTTAATGGTAGCACCTTAGGTATTGCAGCAGAAGTTTGGTTGCCTGGACATTTCTCTAGTGACATGAAGGATAAAATAACAACTTAGCATAAGACAACATGCAAAAATATGTAGGAACATGATGATCAACTCAATTGAAATCTGTTTACCCATAATTTCTCAAGGCATTTTCTTTCTGAGAATCATTGTTAACAAAAGCTTAATGAAATTTTATAATAAGAAACAAAAACTATAACCCAATTGGAAGATAAGCATAGATTTATTGTCCTTGTCTTGGTTGTAAAATAGATCAGAAGCTTCAGATGAGTTGCTTAATTAGCGGTCAACTATTGCAATACAACATCGGCTGTTGGAACCGAAAACCTTGTATGAGGCCACCAACAAACATTATCAAGACTAATGGTAGCATAAACAAGACCTGCAAAATAAAGTGAAGAAAAAGTTGAAAGGAGAAAAGGAAAAGGGGGTTTAGATCATTCTTGAAATATGATCAGAAAGAAAACAAAACAATGTAAAAGGAAGAAAATAGCATAAACAAATGAACAAGAAGCAGTGGAAGGGACCTATTGGAATGTTGTTGTACACAAGGGGAAAACTATCAGAATGAAGGACCACAAAGAAGGCACAAACATCCTCAAACTATTGCAAATGTGGCAAAAGCTACATGTGGCAAGGAAGATTTTTGAAGAATTGAAGGAAATCAAACATAGAACCAAAAAAGTTGATGCTTTGTAAACTCGTTGACCAATCACTTTCTATATCCAAAAACCACCTGCTATAGATAGCTTTCTTTCCTATTATGCTAAAGTCTAAATGTGTTCTTAAACAAGAAAAGGATGATCAACATTGAAAAGAAGAAATGGAAATAGGTACTGAGGCTAGTTATCCATGTAATGAAAATTTGTCAGCTAGATTGAATGGGTTGAATACATGTCCATATTTTACATGTTATTCAACAAGGATCTTATGATGCAAGTTTTGATGAACTAGAACTAGAACTAGTGGGATGATCTAGAACTGAATTGAACTTAGAACTTAACTAGATGTTTAACTGAATGGGAGGCTAATCCAAAGACCTACAAAAGCAATAGTCTAGTTCACTGAAGATGACACTTGCATGCACCCTCTACCAAACAATAGCCTATATTTCTATCCAACTGCACCCTCATTACTCCTATTCACTTTATCTAATTTGATATATGAGGTCAATAATTACTCAAAACTTTACAAATTGATAATATGCTTTCCTGATTTAAGAAAAAGGCATGGCCTCTCTTATATATGTAGATAAGATACAAATAATAATTGTAGTTGAAATGAATGTTTACATGACTAGAAACTTCAACTGTAAGTGACATGAGGAAAAAATTTGTTATGGTGCCAAGTTGTGATCAAGAGTGCTTCAGGGGGTCTCAAGTTGGAGCCTTGGTCAAATTAAATACCATGCTTGGTTTGGAAAATGATAACTCCTTGACAACCAAAGATCCATTTCTGGAGAAGTGCATCCTTACAGGAAAAAAAAAAAAAAAAACTAGATAATGAATGTTAAAAGGGAGGAACTAGAACTGAATTGAACTTAGAACTTAACTAGATGTTTAACTGAATAGGAGGCTAATCTGAAGACCTACAAAAGAAACACTCTAGTTCACTGAAGGTGACACATGCATGCACCCTCTACCAAACAGCAACCTATATTTCTATCCAACTGCACCCTCATTACTCCTATTCACTTTATCTAATTTGATATATGAGGTCAATAATTACTCAAAACTTTACAAATTGATAATATTCTTTCCCGATTTAAGAAAAGGCATGGCCTCTCTTATATATGTAGACAAGATACAAATAATAGTTGTAGTTGAAATGAATGTTTACATGACTAAAAATTTCAACTGTAAGTAACATGAGGAAAAAATTGTTATGGTGCCAAGTTGCGATCAAGAGTGCTTTAGGGGGTCTCAAGTTGGAGCCTTGGTCAAATTAAATACCATGCTTGGTTTGGCCAATGATAACTCCTTGATAGCCAGAGATCCATTTCTGGAGAAGTGCATCCTTAGAGAAAAATAATAATAATAATAATAATAATAAATAAAAATTAGATAATGAATGTTAAGAGGGATAGGTTGTAGTGGGAGGAACTAGAACTGAATTGAACTTAGAACTTAACTAGAAGTTTAACTGAATGGGAGTCTGATCTGAAGACCTACAAAAGAAACACTCTAGTTCACTGAAGGTGACACATGCATGCACCCTCTACGAAAACAACAACTTATATTTCTATCTAACTTAACCCTCATTACCGAAGAACAGACCTAGAACAGACCTAGAAGGCATTATGCAAGTCCACCTGGTGAGACAGCGGGGTCGTGAATGAATTCAATTGCGATAACAAGCAGGAGTCTAAACAAATTAATTCAAGAAATAGTAACTACCAGATCTTCTCGTGGTATGTTCACTGTAAAGACAAATTATCAAAACAACAAAACAATATTTTAAGTAGTCAAACCGAACAAGAGGCACTGTTGGGAAATGGATAAAAAAACCAATCAATACAGTCATGGTACTTTAAGTGTAAATAAAAGTTATCAAAATAACAATCACTGATAATTTTGAAGACATACAACAAAATGATTCTGTATATTTGATTTTTCAAGGATACTAACGTACCTGTTGATAATTTCCTGTAATAAAGTAGAAGTATTTTTGCCTTATATGAAAGCATAATTTACAAATATTCTTATTTAAATGCATGCAATAATTTTACAGGTTGTTGCATCTATGGAAAAAGGTATTTATGTTGCTCGTACAAGGAGAAGTGGCAAGAGAGTGACAAGGGGTGCACAACTGTGATGCACATCGTCTGATGAGGACAGGACAGGTGATGCCAATGTCAACAATGCCCCAAGGAACATTGTTGAGGATGACCATGCGACTGAAGCTGATGTTATCACAGCATCATCCACATAACCACCGTCAACAACGATCCAAGGGGCAAGCTCAACTAAAAATATTAGTGCTATAAGAGGATGGAAAAAAGAAGAAATGTTAGTTGCAATTGATGACATAGAGTTTAATGGACACTCAGTTCAGGCACCTCCAAAGAAACATGGTATTCCTCCCTCATCAATACATTATTTGATAAATGGACTGACTCATACAAAATGTAGAGGGCCTCTTACAGTTATCACTGAGGAGGAGGAGGTCGAGGTGGTTGAGTGGTGTAAAGAGATGGCCCAATTGGGACATGGGCTAGAGTTGATACAACTCAAATCCACAGTTGCTCAAATCTATCAAGGGAGGCCAAACTCATTCAAAGATGGATTTCCTGGTAAATCATGGTGGTTTGGGTTTAAAAAAAGGCATCCATATCTATATTGCATACTGCTGAGGGCCTTGATAGAGATAGAGCATTAAATTTGTGCCCTGCAGTTGTGCAGAAGTTCTATGACACACTTTCTAGTGCTTACAATAACATTCTTATGGATCAGACCATATATGGAAATGTGATGAAACAGGTTTACAGGCAGGGAGGAATTGTGGCATGCAAGTAATTTCCAATAGAGGAAGCCGAAATGTGCCAAAGATTTTTCCTAAGAGTAGGGAGTGGATAACTATTTTATGTTGTGTCAATGCAATTGGTACTTCAATCCGAGGATTTTATCTATTCAAAGGTAAAAATCAATTGAAAAACTATATACAGAACTGTGAACCAGGTGCATGCATGGTTGCACATCCCCATGCATGGATGACTAAAGAACTATTTTTAAGTCGGCTTTTTCACTTTGCTGCATTGGTACCAAGTGGCGTCTCACCTAGTAATAGACACCCATTGATATTATATGGCCATGGGAGCCACATGGTTGTACAAAAAATTGAGGAAGCAAACAATTTAGGCATCGACTTGTTGACATTGCCCTCTCATACCACTCACAGACTGCAACACCTTGATGTTAGTGTGTTTGGCCCTTTCAAGAACTATTTCAAGTCGGAGTGTGCTGCATGGATGGCAAAAAATCCAAGGGTTGAGGTGAAAAGGTTCGAGCTAGCAGAGCTTGCAAGTAAAGCTTTTAAAAGGGCTCTAACACCATCAAATATCAAGGTTGGCTTTAGGAGGATACGAATCTGGCCACTGAACTATGATGCTCTTATGCATGATACTGGTTGTAGCCAGGAATTTCATGTGGATGGTCCAGAAGAAGGGAATGCCCAAATAGGTGTTGAAGTGCACGAAGTAGATGACCAAGATGATGTGGTTGCAGCTGGTAATATGATTTCCGTCTCTCAAGGACACTTATATGATGAATATGATGAAACTGTATGTGAAACATAGTATAACCATGAACAAATTCGCAGTAACATGGAGATCGTTCCACCAACTCAAGAACATGAAACTCATGCTGTTGATATTTTTAATGACATTGTTGAACATGTAGTTGACAATGACCAATTGACATTGCCAAGCCAAGTGACCCCACCGTCATGGCTAGAAGAAGCAATGATTAATATGAATGCACATAGTGTCTCAACAACCAATGAACAAATAATGAACATGCCCTCACAACCAGTAGAATTGAACTATGAAATTGTTCATTTTTTTTGTGGAAAATAGATCAATGGAAGAAGATGAAGTACATAATGAGGCATCCAATGAAGATAATGATATAGTTCAATCAATTCCATCAGATACTGAAAGGGAAGTACCAAGAAATGACATGCATGTGGGAGGGGTAGAGAAGATACTTGGTCGGTTCCTAAAGCTACCAATAGAGAGAGTATCAATGAAAAAAAAGCAGGGTACACCGGGTAGTCTTCGTTTGGGCTGAAGCTCACAGTTACTCACCTCAGAGGACTATATAAACTGTTAGTTGAGTCTAAAAAAAATAAATTTGAAATGCAAGAATTAAAATAGAAAAATAAGGATCTAGTCAAGGAGAAGAAGGCAGCAATGATTGTTGCAGCATAACGTCGAGCATATGAAAGGCTTGGAAGAGATAAAGCAAGGAAAGTTAAGGACCAACAAAAACAAATGGTAGGACAGGAAAAGGAATCAAGAAAGACACAACAAATGCTTGAAAAGGAACAAGGGATGATCAATATGGTTGACAATGATGCAAGCATAGCTGATGAAACCATGATTATTTCAAACTCATTGGACTCCATTGCAGATAATACACCATTATCCCAATATCTCATAAACATTCAAGTGCCTCACTATCAAACTGAGGGTTTACCCACTTGCCTTTTTCCTACCAGAGGAGGTGTCAATTCTATGTATGCTCATTACACACCTCCACTTAATGCAAGGGTCAGTAGTGCAAATGTGAGGTATAGGTACTCAATACGTCCCATGGTTGGAAGTTGCAAATTGGACTCAATCATATGGCAGCAATCAACCATTTTTAATCAACCCTTTTTAGGAAGGCCAAACTACCTAGCTCA